>JAUMIR010000013.1:19815807-21170807 GCA_030847615.1 Gambelia wislizenii | reverse complement strand
GTGCTGTGTTTGCATGTGGGCAACTGGATTGGGCCAAATTGGACCTGATCCAGCTTTCCAGACCCCAAAAGAACTCCAGGTCATTCTGGAGTTTCCAGGAAACCAGGGAGTTTTCCCTGACTTTGCTTAGTTTGGAGCAAAGTCATGTTAAGGACAAAAAAAATGTGCTTCCTCCCCAGAAGTAGCCATACATCATTTGGACTTCCAGCACTATATTCAGGGTGAGTCCACTTTTTTTTTTTTACAAGTCCTTTGACTTATGGCAACCCTACGAATGGGAGACCTCCAAGTCCCCCTATCCTCAACAGCCCTGCTCATGTCTTGCGGACTCAGGCCTGTGGCTTCCTTGATTGAGTCCATCCATCTGGAATGTGGCCTTCCTTCTACCTTCCCAAGCATTACTGTATTTTCTAGTGAGTCACGTCTTTGTATGATATGGCCAAAGTACAACAGTCTCAGTTTAGTCATCTTGGCTTCTAGGGAGAGTTCAGGCTTGACTGGCTCTAGGACCCACTGGTTTGTCTTTTTACAAGTCCATAGTATCCACAGAAGTCTCCTTCAGCACCACATTTCAAATGGACAGGTTGCTTGCCTGTTAACTGTAGTTCTTCAAGTGGTCATTTGTGAATTCACACAATGGGTAATTCCTGCACCTGCACAGAGCACTTCAGAACCTTCCAGAACCTCATTTAGATACTTTTTGGTGGTAGCCCACCATCCTCTGACCTATATAAGCTTCCTTCCCACCTCAGTACCTGTTCCTTTTTTCTCTTTTTTTCCGCCGCGTTCGGATATTTGGAAAATAAATGGGGAGGATTTGCAGCAATTAGAAGTTAAAGTAAAGAAAGAATAAATAATGTGTTATTTTCTAGTATGCCTCTCTGGAAAAGTGGGGGGGGGGAGAGGCACCACAGTCTCGAGGTCCCTTACTTCCAGGAAAGGGCGCAGCTGGCGTATCAGCTGAAGCTGATAACAGGCACTCCTGACCATTGCATTCACCTGACTCGTCATCTGTAGTGATGAATCCCGGAGCACCCCCAGACTGCGAACACAGTCCTTAACAGAGAGCGTGACCCCGTCCAGGACTGGAGGTTGCAACCCAACTTCTGGTTTTGGGGCCACTACCGTGAGCACCTCCATTTTGTCTGGATTTAATCTCAATCTGTTTTTCTTCATCCAGCCCATTACTGTTTTAAGACAATCATTAAGAGGAGAGACGCTATCAGAATTTGAGACCGACGATCGGGACAAGGAGAAATAGATCTGGGTGTCATCCGCATACTGATAACACCCAGCCCCATAACTCCGAATAATCTCACCCAGCGGCTTCATATAGATGTTAAACAGCATCGGGGACAGGATGGCGCCCTGCGGAACGCTACAAGTAAGCTCCTTTCTGCTGGAGCAGCTGTCCCCGAGCAACACCCTCTGGAATGGCCTGATGGAAGAGATACAACAGCTGAATACGCTGTCTGAATTTAAAGCAGCATTAAAGTCCAGTCTCTTCCAGCAGGCCTATCCAGATGTTTTTAAAGTGTGAATTTTAAATTGTGTATTGATTTTTTAAAATGTCTTGGTTTTACTTCTTCTTTTAAACTGGTATAAGTTTTTAACTGATATGTGTTTTTACCCAACGTTATGTTTATGTGTTTATTTGTTGTTCCCTGCCTTGACCCATAGGGAGAGACAGGTAAGAAATGATGATGATGATGAAATATCATTGAACACCAAAGTTAGAATTATCCATGTCATCATATTTCTGATTTCTATATGGACATGAGAGCTGGGCAGTGAAGAAAGCTGACAGGAAGAAAATCAACTTGTTTAGAATGCAGTGCTGGAGGAAAGTACAGGAGGTCTCTCATTCATAGGGCTGCCTTAAGTTGAAGCTAACTTGATGGCATCTAACAAATACGTATAGTTGTTATACTATATCGACTGGCTCAGAGATCTTCATGCTAGACATCAGAGGGAGACAGAGGGATGATAAGAAGGTGAACACCAAGTCAGCACTCCAGCAAAACCAGACACTGAAGTATCAGAACATAACAGCTAGGGACACACATTTTATATTCTTTTTTAAAGAAAAATAATATGTTTTTCTTGTACAGTAATGAAACCGTACAAAATTGAAACATAACACCAATGGAGATCAAAAAATGTTATATGCCAGTACTGAACCCTGTCATCAGTTAGGACAACTGTTCACAAAATTAATTTTCACTATAGTACCTCATCCTTTCTCCAAGGATCTCAGAGCATTTTATATGCTTCTCTCCCATGTTTAATCTTCAGAACAACCTTGCAAGGCTATGGGAGCATAACTGTCCCAAAGTCACCCAGTGAAATGGGATTTGAACTTGGATCCCAAGTCCCCCTCTTAAATCTTATAACTGATATGTAGCTCAGTTAAGTTGGTGTGCTCCACTTGAATTCGGTTTTGTGTGCAATTCTTTGTGTGTTAGTGTGTGCGCGTTTTCCTTGGCACTCCCCTTCACACACAAAAAGTGCATTCTGCTCTGTGCACGTCCCCTATGGCTGCACATTTGATCTGATTAATTGTGCATGCTAGTATCCGCACACTTTCTTAAGTAAGGTGCATCAGCTAGGGACCAAAAAGATGACTTTTTCTCCCTCCACTTTTCCCAGGCTCATTGTTATTGTTAAAAGCCACTTTGACTGTTCCACCACAAAACCCAAAGGCCAGGCTTCTTTGTCCAACAGGAGGCCAATGAAGCCTATATGGATTAAGTAACAATTTAGCAAAAGGGCCTAAAAGCCAAGCTGCAGCTATACAAAGAAGCCATTAAAGGTAAGTACCTCCTGGTAAAGTGCCCATTTAGAATGACTTTGGTGCCCCTGGGTCTTCCTGAGACACGTGTGAGTTGCGAATCATCCAGCAACAGAAGCAGGAAAGGCCTTTGGTATGATGACACAAGCCAGGCCGAATTTGACAGGAAGATGAGCTGGAACAAGTGTGTATGCACTGTAATGTGTGACAGAAAGAGAGAAAGGGCCTTGCTGTACAAGAAAGGACTGACAGATCCCACAAAGACAGCAAATAACCATGAAATTTCAAATGCTAAATTAGGTTCCTTTTGTCTCTCTTCAGGCAAGACAGCTACCCCCAATCTGGGGCCATCCAGATGTGTTGAACTAAGACTCCCATCATTCCGCAATGATGGAGGTTACTGTATATCCCAGCTATATGGACAGCATCAGGATTTGGAAGAGGGGATAAAACATACCGGTAGATGGCACAGAGCTTCAGACTGTTTTTCAGCTCTGTGCTTTTCAGCAGGATTTTATTGCCTGCCTCTGCTTTTGTCCCTCGAATGAATGAATGAGGTGGCAGAAAAGAGTGTGTGTGCATGCACATACATGCACACAAGTGATATTTATAAATATAGAGATCTAATGACATCCAAGTTTTTAACCTATTTTATAAAAGAAAAACATGCCTTGGGCAAACGTTATTTCTTCTTCTTCAAGTGCTGGTAACATCTCTACATCAGATCAATAGTGGAAGAGCCCTAGATCAGTGGGGCTAAGCTCACATGTTGTATACAAAAGGTCCCAGGTTTGATTCCAAGCATCTCCTGGTAAATGTGAAGTCGAAGGCTTTCATGGCCAGCATCCATAGATTTTCCTTGGGGGTTTTTCTGGGCATCCTCAGAGCTTCCTTGATGTAAAATGTTTAGTGCTAGAAAACTAGTGTTGGAGAAGTGGACGAAATGTGTTGTAGAATTCTCTGAGGATGCCAGCCACAGATGCAGGCGAAACGTCAGAAAGAAACTATTCCAGAACATGGCCTCACAGCCCGGAAAACCCCACAAGGAAAATCTCTCCTGGTAAGGTTTGGAAAGGCTTCAATGGCAGCTGTCACGAAGAGCAAACATGGCAGTCCCAACTGTGGATCCCCAGATGTCATTGCACTTCAACTACTAGAAACTGCAACTAGCATGAGCAGTGGCCAGGCATTCTGGGTGTCTAAATTTGGGACCATTGGTGTAGATGTTGCTTAAGTGGAAGGATTAGTGAGTCTGAGCATTACAAGATTCCTTCCTGAGTCCATATTTGCTTCAATGCCTGGGGATGCTCAAATTTATAGCTTGAGATGCCCAATAAGGCTGTAGTTTTCAAGGGTAGATGAGGTAAATCATCAAACTGGAAGAGCATTTTGATGTAACACTGTGGCTGTGGTATCTTGCACATGCAGAGGTTCCCCTCTGGAAATGATTTTAACATTTTTCCTGGATGTGGAACCTCAATATGGAACCTCCATATTCAGTTTGAGGTTGCAGACATGGAGTTACCGATGTGGTGACATTATGCATGACTGAAAATGGCACATTGATCACATTGGGTTGTGCATCATCATAGTTTACTAACAAGAAGTTGTCAAACTGCCACATCACTGATGCTCAGATGCAGAAAAACCCATACTTTCAGCACCTTTTCAACATGTATCCATTCAATTTTTTTTTAAATGCTTCCAAGAATTCTACAACACATTTCTTCCACTTCTCCAACACTAGTTTTCTAGCACTAAACATTTTATACCTAGGAAGCTCTCAGTACCCCTTCCAAGTCTGAGATGATGCTTTTTACCCTTTGCAGATGTTCTGAACATATGCAGCTGCCTATACTGAGTCTGATCATTGGTACAGCTTGTAAGGATGGCAGGTGCTGTGTGCTCTCATTGTACACAACCATCCAAGTTCCCAGGCAGACATCCTCCCCAGACTTGCTACCACATCCCTTTTAACTGAATAAACCAGGAATTTAACTTGGTACTTTCTGCTACAAACTGATGTACACTCTTTCTGAGACTTTTCTGCTCCCTCCCTAGTTCTAGTGGAACTCTGGAAAGTACTCAGGCTCTGTCTTCTATTGCTTCTGCTGTATCTACTTCATGAATTTTTAAAAACCATCAAATTCCATACCCACAAAGTCCAAATTTTGCAAGAGAAGATGATTTTTGCACTAGTACATCAAGATATGCAAATTTAATCATGGAGCATACTCAGTCTTCATTGGGCCATAGGGTGGGGTCTAGTTGTGTTTTCTTTTTTTAAAAGAATTCTTGCAAACTTTGAGGTTTATCTGAGCCTACAGTTACTTCTAAAATGGTGCCATTTTGGATATGTAAGGAGAGAAAACTGAGTTTATTTGTAGTATATGTAGTAGGGCTTTGGAATGTGTAGCCCTCCATATTTGGGCTGGGCTTAAACTCCCAGCATCCCAAACCTATGGTGCTGAGGCTGATTGTAGTTATTTAGTATTTATAGCATTGACATCTTTCTTTACAGCTGGATTGGCTCTTAGAGCAGTTTATGCAGCAATAAAAGGACAAGACAGTCCTTGCCCTCAGGCTTGCAATCTAGAAACATGGAAAAGGAAATGGTGGGGAAAAAAAAGACATGGACAACGTCTGTAAGGTCACAGTCAATATATGCAATGCTTTCTCAATGCAATTCTCTGTTTTTACCAACAGTAACATGCCCCCCATAATTAAATGGACTATTATTAATCTGTCACCACGCAAAGCATGGTCGCATGCTGCTGCTTCTTAAGCACAGCCAATTAGCCTGCAAAGAACAGCGTTTCACCTGCCAGCATTCCCTGTTCACCCAACTCTTGCACATGCAATGTACGCCCTATCCTGCCTTTCCCCAGGCACTAATGAGATTACCACTGTAACTGATTTACCCAATAAGTATGTTAACTAGCCAGCCTGCATATGGTAGCAGGGTTGACCTTTTCATGATGAAACCCCTAAACGGCTAGAGTTTTCTACAACAGGAGGAGATGGTGGCAGAGGTTGCAGCAGCCACCAACTCTGCCTCTCCAAGTAGTTTCCTTATTTGTCATCAAACCCTGACTCCTGGTGGACAGACAAGATCACTACTTAAGTTTCAGGGTACATTGAGGCAAAAATCTATGGCCAGTGAAATTTTCATTAGGACCAAACCTGAACAAAATTGCAAGAGTGAGCAGGTTTTGAGGAACTGCAGATCACTTCAATTGATCCGCTTAAATGGGTTAGATGGGGCCAACAAAGGGGGGAAAAGAACACAGAACAGCTGATTCTCCGACTTTTGAAACAATAAAGTTCTATTGTAACTATGGTTTGTTTCCAACCCTTGGTGAAATACACTGGTTCCTTGGAGGTTGAGAACAAAAGTGAAGAATAAAAAATTCAATTTTTTAATATATCTATATCAGCAGAGATGGAGAATAATTTGTGGAGGTGCAAAAGGGAAAAAAACCCAATCGAAGCTAAATTATGTAGGATCACCTAGCAGCAGAGGAGACAGTAGTATTGAAAGAATAAAACTCCATCTTCAGGAGGCAAGAATTCATCTTTCTCTTGTAGAAGCCACCACCTGAAAGGCTCAAGTAGGTTATTTTCCAAGTTACACATAAAACAAAGTAAATTATGGCAGTCAGTTTAAAAAAAATCTTTGGGTTTTTTCCAGGTGGTGAGGCCATTTTCTGAAAGAGTTTCTTTCTGATGTTTCGCCTGCATCTGTGGCTGGCATCTTCAGAGAATGGTTGGGTAGGAGTGTGTGTGAACCCCTGTCTATGTTATATACTGTGAACCCCTGTCTATGGATCCTGGCCGTGAAAGCCTTTGACTTCACAAAAACAAAAACAAAATATAAACTAACCTGGACACAAAATGCTATTTGAAAACACAGAAATTCTAGACCAGGCCAACAACTATCATGTCAGAATGCACAGACAAGCTATTGAAGTCCACAAACTCCTGGACAATTTCAACAGGAAAGAAGAAACCTTAAAAGTAAACAAAATCTGGCTCCCAGTTTTGAAATACAATAGAATCAAAACTCAGCACTTACAAAGGAATTCCACCCAGGGACAGGGGGATTCCCAGCAGATAATGGCCCATCAACCAGCCATTAGCCAAACAGACACTAATCCTCCTTGCATTTCTATACCCAGAAAGTAACCATTCAATTGCACAAATTTACATATCCTCCCCAACAGGGGTTCACAGCATATAAACTCCACACGCACACCTACACAACTATTCTCTGAGGATTCCAACTCTGCAATTCTATGATTCTATGATTCTATGATGCCAGCCACAGTTTCAGGCAAAATGTCAGAAAGAACCTCTTCCAGAGCACGGCCTCACAGCCCGGAAATTAAAAAAAACATGGAAAAGCTATAAAAACAAAATCCATTGTCAGGCAATACTCTCTGGATCCAGGCCTTCCTTTTCATAGTGCACATGGTTATTGCTTTTTTGTGGGTTTTGGATTTTGAATGCGTTTCCTAGATTTCAAGATACCTCATTTTGCCGCAACAAAGGGAATCCTAAACAAGATTGGGACTAAATTCTCTGAGGTTTCTACCTCCAACAAAGGTAAAACTTCTCTGTCAGACTGTAATTGGCTAGTTTTACCTATACAACACCTAAAAGTTGTTTCCAGATGCAGCAGTACAGAGTGTTCTTTAAAAAATCCAATGATCTCTGCCTAACAAAAGGGCCCATGGCTTCACAAAGGAACAGGGACATTCTGAATGCAGGAGACTTGGTTCACTGCTGCAGAAAGATTTAAATTTTACTGCCTTTTGTCTCAACTCCACAAGACCAGGAAGCAGGAGTGGCCTCTGTCTGCATGAGATCCCCCTCACCTGAACAACAACACAAGGAACATCTGAAACAGCATATAGGCCTGTGACTCCAACATTGTCACTTCTTTTTTTTTTCTTTCTTTCTTAACATCTTTTACCTGATGAAGCCAGTAGAGCTTTGAAAGCTTGCATCATGTGTTTTGCATTTGGTTGGCCAATAAAGGTATCGCTTTTTTGTGGATTTTATTTTGCTGCATGGCCAACATGGCTACCACTGAATGTGTTTCCTATATTGAAGTATGTTAACCCAAACACCTTTTGGCACCAGGTGAAAACATCTCTTAGCTTTTGTGTATTCTATGCTGCCCAGTTTTGTTGTGTTAGATTTTAGTCTATTACTATGTTATTAGGTAAGTTGCCCTATTGAACAAAGAAACAAAGTCTTACCTGTTTAAAGATGTTGAGAGTATTTCTGAATTCAGTCAGAAGAGCAAGTGATTTGATATAAAGTGATTCCCCCCCTCCCACTCAGTTGCATTTAGTTGCTGGCTGTAGCTCTGTTGGATCCTGCTGCCTCCAGTAGAATCACTGGTCACCATCATCCCCCCCACAGCCTAACATGTAACCTCTGGGAAACCCTCTGAAAGAGGTTTTTGGCATCCCAGAAGGCTGCAGTGTGAGGGAAAGAACATCCTGATACTGCTGTCATTGAATACTGAAGTATGCCATTTGCGGCAGACATAGTTTTGAAATTTGGGGTGTAAAGGGAAAGACATGCGTCCAGCACCTACACCTGCTTGCCTTGCTCTCAGATCTCCTTGTCAGTTGTGCTTTCCCCCTCGGCGGCCAGCAAATTATCTGTGGAAAGGGGATGAGAGAACTGGCAGTGGAGAGGCTTTGTAGGCTTTCACCCACAATGTTCCTGAACATTCTGAAGCACGCTGAAGTGTTGTTTCCTACAAAGTTGTGTGGAACATGTATGAAACGGCTAGTGAGTCGAGACAATTCTATATTCTGTGCAATCTAGCAGAAAGGCTGTTTCTGGCAAACCCTCACTGCCACAAGCTGTCGTGTGTGCAAAGGTAAGTTCACAGTCAAGAGGGCACTGGTAGAAAGGCTGAGCCAAGACCACACTTCAAGAGAACTTGGATTCAAGAGAACTTGGACCCTCCTGAAGCCAAAAAATTATACATCCCAGTGGGATTCGGCAGTTGCGGCCCCTCCAAACCAAGCTTCCCTCCCATCACTTCCGGTTCTGTTTTTTAAGAAAATGTTTTATCCACTTTTGAGACTGGTGCAGCTCATGGGGAAACTGTGGTTCCTAAACCTGGAAGGCAAAGACAAACCCTGCTGAGAAAACTCCGTGATATGGCAACCCTAGAGTAAACCCTAAGTCGAAAACAACCCGAAGGCACAAAACAAGAACAAAAACCTGCTAAAGTTGCCCACCTTACTTAGATTTCTTCTGCTGCTTCCTAAATTCAACAGGGGCAAGACAGACTTTAGAAAAGACCACAGCTATTACCGAGCCCACCTTGAAAGAGAACATGTTGAGTGACTTCAACATCCTGACATCCCAAGCCAAAGCCCTTACAAGCATTACCAAAAAAGATGATCTGGTGGCTGCTCTCACCCTCTGGAACTCCCTTTCATGGGAGGCTCAGCTGACCCCTTCCCTGCTTTCTTTTTGCCAGCAGCCAAAGAGATTCTTATTCAAGCAGGCTTTTAATATGTAGCCGAGCTCATAGAGGCATAGGAGATTTTCTGACACTCTAAAAAAAACCCCACGGAGGTTGGGGTTTAATTTCACACGCCCCATCCTCCTCGTCCTTCCTCCATGCTAGAGGGATGAGAAACCAGCATGGAGGAAGCACCAACGAAGGACAGGAGGAGGACAGCATCATGCGAAATCGATTGCCGGAAGCAGGACAGCGCCATCCTCCTTCCGACCTCCACAGGGCGGGGTTTAGAGCGTCTGAAAAAGTCCTTCGTATTGGGGTGCATTTTTGCTTCTGTTTTTAACTTTTATATGTTTGGTATCATTTTAAATTGTGAAGATTTTAATCATTTTATATTGTATGATGTATTTTAGTTGATGCTTTCGTGAGCCGTCTTGGGTACCATTTTGGGAGAAAGGTGGCATACAAATTAAATAAATAAATAAATAAATAAATAAATAAAATGACAGCACAGATCACTATCACTGTGCCCCTTGTCTTTCACCACAAGCGAAGGCTTGTGAGCAGCTGGCAAAATCACCAGGAGATAATGGAACTGTAAACCCACACATGTTTCAATAATTCAATAATTTATTCATCTAAAAAAAGTGTGTAAAAGTATATAGCTCTCATTCACAAGGTATATATGAATGACATTTAAAATGGAGGTTTTTATTATTATTGTTTCTTTTGTTTTATCAAAAGTCCAGGGTGTTTTAGTGTATTGTACCAGCGATATACTGTACTGTAAGATTTAAAATGAACTTCACATAGTTCTCCCCCGCCCTCCATTCAAATTGTTGGCTATATATAAAAGAGGCTCACTGCAAAATGCTCAAGGGGGAAAAAATCAAAATTCCTCCAAGAAATGTACAGCTTTTACATTTAAAAAAGGCTCTGAAATATACATAAAAGAATGCTGGATATCCCGTGCACACACACACCCCTTTCACACAAACTATAGTAATTCTGATTTTTTCACAATTTCCAAAATTAGATTTTTTTAAAAAAACATCTTCACTCTGTAGGAAATCCAGGACTTGTACATTTCAGATTAATTCAGTAAAAAACTTACAAGTAAAATAATGCATATTTAAAGGGAAATATACAGATTTTTCACACTGAAGTACATAACATTTTTTCTTTTAAAATCTATTGCCATTCATTTATTTTGCACAAAAATGTATAAATATGTTAACAGTTTCTCTTAACTTAAAAAATTAAATAAAAACAACACTAGATGAAAATTATTCCTTATTAACCCCTCCGATTATTTGTAAATTGAGGGATATTTTAATTTTTGCATCAGAACTATATCTCTGGGGAAGAAAATAACCCCTTTGATAAAAACATCACATAAAAAAGTCAACCCAATAACAATCCAAAGGTAAGGTGAACCTGGGGAAAAAACCAAAGTGTTAAAAGATACCTCTACATAGTTCTCCTCTCAAAAGTCTTTTTTTATACAAGTTTACAATCTTTTTCTTTTAATGCTCTTCAAAAGGCCTTGGTAATTTTCCTTCCAGATTAAGAAAAAATATGCAATATTTTAAAAATCAAATTTACACTGTATACATTAGATATAAATGCTTTTGATATATCTGATTTTTCTTCTGTACATTGCAAAGGTTCTCCCAGGTGGGTGGCCTGAAGCAGAGAGTGATCCATTTATATGGTCTTTTTTCTGACCATTCCTTCCCCATCATGCATGGGATTATTATTTTTTTAATAATAAATTTGATCTAAACGTTACACCAACATTTTAAGAAAAAATATTTAATTTCATAGATTTTTTTTTTTTAACCAGAACAAGACAGACTTTTGGAAGAACTTCAAAAATGGTAAAATATTCTCCAAGGATGGGCAGCTAACCAATTCTTCCCTACTAGATTCCTCTTCTTAGAAGTAGCCCATGTGTGGTTCCTGTCACACAGTGCAAGAGCAAACAATAAAAACAGGAGTTTACTCTATGGACTTCTCCAATCCTACAATCCAGGAATCATAAAAATAATATGACTTGCTTTAAACATTTTTTAAATGGAAAACATTATAACCAGGTTATTTTCCTGTCTCAGTGGTTTTTAATTTTGAGCACGAATGGAATGAAATCATTTCTGAAAATTGTTTCTTTGAAATAATATTTCTTCTTGCAGACAGAAAAATAGGCCAGAATTGAAACGGGCAAGAGTGTAAACAAAGAAGTGTGTGTGTCATATAATATTTTGCCATGTATGTCACTGGAGGACAAGCTGGTCCCAGTTGACAGGTGACTTGGGCTTTAGGAAGAAGTTCTAAATGTGTCAAACTTATTTCTAAATCAATGCTTCTCCCTTCAGTTTGCTTCACTGTTAAGCTCATAAGTGTCTGTTGTCTCCCACTGGTCTCAGTTATTCACTAGACCTATTCAAACCTCACTGAAAACTGAGTTCCATAATTTATAGTGTCCACCAACAAAAAATGGTAATTCTTAATGTTCTTACTCACTTACTCTTTCTAACCGATATCTGGATTTTTCGTGGATTTTGCCCCAGATCTGAAGAGTGAGAGGTATGTCATTAAACAGTTCTCAGTAGAATAGAGCTGGATAACCCACTGTACCTGGTGCTCTATAATTTAATAGACCCTATAGATAAATTAAAACAAAACAAAAAGAGGATCTGCAGACCTTTCATAACTACATGGACAGGTAACAAATACATGAACTCAATCCACTTTATTCCTGACAGAAAATTCCACTGTTTATAAAGGACTAGAATGGGTTCTTCTGTGCACCTAAGTCCATTCTGTGGTTTTCAAGGATAGTTTTGGGCCACGTAGAGTGACCATGACAGCATTTTGCTTCAGAACGACAAGACTCTTGTTGCTTAAGCAAAGAGATCCGTGCATTAAAAAAGTAAGACACTGTCTTCTGTGATCAGTTGTTCCATTATGTCCAGCCACCAACTTAGCACTATACTGAGGCTTTAATGCATCCAATGTCCAAAATGCTTGTTAAAAGTGCTGGCATGCTCCACCTGGTATACTCCAAACATTGAAGCAGCTTCCCATGACTCCAGAGGAAGCAAATCGCTGCCTGGGCCCTGAACAGCTGGATCTCAAGAGGAGGACACTTTGAACTTATAGGCCATGGCACATTTCTCAAGTTGAAGGTGACAATCAGCCAGGTGCTTCTTAGTTATTAAAGGATGTTCATGATGGCATTGTATAACTGTGTAAGCACCACAAAATGGACAGGAAGGCAGGAGCTGCGATCCTGAGTTGCGGGATTGCATGTAAGCCATGAGAGTGCATTGTACTGTTCCAAAACAAACCTAGAGGAGAAGAGAAAGAAAGAATAAGAGGCACGACGGTTTAGCAACTTAGCTGCTGTTGGCCAAAAAGAGTTGTTTCTTCCATTCCATAATCTGTGCTTTCCTAGACTTTTACGTTGAAATAAATGTGCTTATTTTCTCCCATAGTCCAATGCAGAGAGCAGTTTCTCATGCTACATGTGAAAAACTGAAGTTGGATCTTGTGTGCCACAGCCCTATCTGAAGAAATGTCGTGCTGTAATATGATAGCCAAAAGGTACTTTCTCCAAGAGATAACTCTGATGTCTGGCAGGACTCTTATTTAGGAGGAGCTTGCAAATCTCTCTCTTGGCTCTAAAATAATGTTTTAAACCAATCTGAAAACACCAGGAACAAATGGTCTATCACTAAGGCTCAAGGAAGTCTTTAAGCAGGGAAGGAAGGAAAACGTCTTCCCCAGTCTAGCTTGCTCAGGGAGTTTACAGACATTCTTTACCACACTCCTACTTAACTTCCTGGCAGCTAAGAGAGGAAACTCTTGCAGTAATATGGAGTAGTAGCTTCCCAATTTTTTTTAAAATGACCCCCTCCTTTCTACTCTACACACACATCTATCACAAAGGTCTGCCGAACAGGCCAGTAAGCTCTTTCAAACTGAATTGTGACTTTCAAGAGTAGAAGGTGAGTCAAAGCCCAACATTTGAGATTCTAGTTCTTGAGGGAGAAAAATGGAAATACAAAACTTGAAGATCATTTACCTCAGGACATCAGATGTGGTTTTAGAGTCCAAGGGGTGGGGAACCCTCTGGGAGTTCCGAGCAGGGAGGAGTTCATCCATCTGTGCTACAGAGATGTGATGATGCAGTGATGCCTGTTCAGGGAAAGACAGGCGTCATGCCATTGGACAGCAGTTTCTTCAGAGTTCATGATGAGCACTATATAAGCAAGAGCCACCCTGGACTCAGCAAGCAACATCCCAGAGTGATTTGCCTGAAAGGTATCTTCAAACACCTTTCCTACGACACAGTGGGGAAAGTGGACTGCTTCAGCCAGAGACTGCTGCTCAGACAAAATGAGAAGCGGGTACAAATATGTATGCAACCCTCAGCTCCTTGGAAGAAGGGTGGGCAGGTGGACATAAATGCAAGAAATCAAAACAGCCCTTTGCTTTTGTTTATATATCTTCACCAAGCAAACAAGCTTGCCTCCACATAAAACTGCCTTACATTAAACCACACCATTGATCCATCTAGCCCAGTATTATCTACTCAGACGTAGTGATGCCAGTCTCAAGCAGAGGCTCTCTCTCATCCCTGCTACCTGAAATCCTTTTAAACTGGAGATGCCAGGGATTGAACTGGAGACCTTCTGCATACAAGTCTGCAATCAGGCTTTCCTTAGACTTCACCCCATGTGGATAGCGACTGCTGAGCTACAAAAACCATCCAGCAGTAGTACTGAGACAAGGTTTATGTGGGTGTACCAACTGTAACTCCAACACTTCCCTGAGCCCAGCTCTCTATAGCAACAGGCACATGCAAAACAGTTGCAAATGTGTTAGTATGCATAGCAGCTGAATCTGTTGCTGATAGGAGAAGGCTGTGTTCAGGTGACAGATGCCACCAAAGAAGAGGTTTCCTTTTCCCTGCCAGGGACAATAGTTTCAACAAACCTTCAGAAACAGGGGGCACTGGTTCTGTGCATGTGGACAAGATGACCAGAACCACTGAGGAAGGTTCTCAGCTTTGGCAGTAGAGACAAAATACCCCAGTGCAAGAGGCTGCTGCTTGAGCTCTTCAGGAGCTTCCCGGGAGAGGAGACGTTCGCCTTGGCTCTGTAGAAACAAGAAGGAAAAAGGAAATACAAGCTCAACATCAAGGCGAGGCACCAGGGACAGAACTATAGGGTAGGGGTGAGGGGCACTCAGCTTTTGTTTGGGAGCGCCCCCACTGAAAGCTTCTTACAGATACAGAAGCTGGCATGGATTGACCACCAGTCTTGGCTTCCCTTTAAATTTTCTTGTACTTCTTCCTCTCATAATATTCTCACCTGTCTCAAGAGACAACTATGCTAAGAGAGATTTTCTTTACTACTTGTGTATTGCAATTGTCGGCAGACAATGGATGCCAATATTTGTGTACAGCTAGGCTGAACTGTGTTTTATAATGGACTGATACAGGAGCACACATACTTCCCTCAAGCCAACCAACATTTGACAACAGATTGGACTGCAGGTTACAGATTTGGTGGATTATTTTGGTTATTCTGCAGAATATGCTGTTGTCTGGAATGTATATTGTGTACCATTTTTATGGTAAGAGTTAATGGGTAATTCTGACCACCCAAGGCAATTAAATCAAACTCTACTGTACTGCACTACCAGCTTGTATTTCAGTAGCACAATGAATCCAACTAGATTGGATGGTGAATAGCTTCTGTCAGTTTCACTAATAAGGAAATAGACTATGACTATAGAAGGAGAAGGAATGAGAGTGCCAAAAGGGACATGTAATCCTGCACTTTTTGTCTTTCTAAAGAACTATGTATCCATATATTCACACATTTATTTATAGCCAAAGAGAGATGGCAGTTTGGCAATGGAGGAAGTGCAGAAAACTAGATTTGTGGGAAACGAGGAGAGGAAATAATCATTCCACCCATGTTGTTCAAGAATACATGTCCTTTTTTAGTATTGGCAGGATGTGCAATCCTGAAATTCTTGCAAGGAAAATAAAAAATGAGCAAGACATAACAAAGCATCTTGTGGAACCTTAACCTTAGAGGCTTTAAAAAAAAACGCCTCTTTTTGCTGCAACAGACTGCCAGATCTACACCACAGGAAACCATTACAATGAAAAGGAAGCAACTTTTCTTAAAATCAACTAGAACCAGAGCTACTTATGAACTGGATTAATCTGCTTTATCTCTTCTGTAGAAGGTAATGATTAGAAATACTGTATTTGTACTGATTATCACATTGCGAGTATCCATACAAAACTCAACTGAAAACAAAAACATACAAGAACCATAACATGTAGATCAGCTCTAGGTTCTGCTGGTAATACAGCAGAAGCCTTCAGTTCTAATAATCCCCAAGTGAATTTTGTGTAATTCAGTGACTTCACAAAGCAGCTTAGGGACCAAATTCTGTAAGTGCATGAGATTTAAGAGAGGACTTTAGCAGTTTAAGCACCACCAAATCTAAAAGGCCCACTAAAAGTACCCTGCTTAACTGAATTTCTTTATTCACCAGGTCATATATTGGCCTCATAATGCATCATAGCTTGTCTGGTTGAAAACTCAACACAGCAGGCCAGGGAAGTGACACTCATTTGCAAACTGAAGCATTCAATTACAAGGTCCATGGATGAAGGGGTGCCCTCCCTTGACCCAAGGGAAACGATCACACGCTGCTGCTTTTGTAAGAACAAAAATTACATCTCAATTACCAGATTCGTGTTAATGGTTAAACTAGTTGATCCAAAAGGCATTCACACAGGAGAGGCCTCATCAGGTTACCAAACTCCCTGACTACCAATCTCATTTAAAGCAGAAACTGAAGGCAAGTAGAATTGCCATGCAGAGTTGCAAACAATCTTCCAAAATTCATATGATTTGGTAGAAACAACTAATTTAGTTGATGACTTCAGGCTCCGAGTGTAGGCTGGGAAGCCTGCAATGTTCAGGGATGACAGATTAACAAGCCTATACTTTTAAGAAACAAAGAGTACCCTGTGGAACAGGTGTCCATGCTGTAAGATATTTAAGATAATGCACTCTATCAGAAACTGGAGATTGCTAATATCCTCCAAGGAAAATAATGTTTTTATTATGGTAACTTATAACGTCTGTTTTCTCCATTCAGTGTCACACAGTGCCAAGCAAGAGAATGTAGGTGGTTTGTATTTGCAAATCAAAAGGAAATCTGTACATTAGGTACCTTTAAGGAAGTACCGGCCACATCAAGTACCTGGGCAAAGGGGTAAATCTGCAGTACTTCAGCACCAGCAAATCCCAAACCATTAGGATTTAAACAAGAAATTTACTTTATTCTAAGTGAGAAGAAGGAAACAGATGTTTGCCTTTAGTGAAACTCAAAGATGTGCTATTAATCAGAAATGCGGTATCAGAACTTCTGCATCAACTTTATTGTTCCTTTTATCTTGCATGGAAAGAAGATGAAGCAAAGATGCATCCTTTTCCTACAGGACTCTACACATCCAGCTGCTGCCATCATGTTAAAATTGCACTGCCTGTAGGTTCTGTGAGTTTTCCAAGTAAAGGATGATAGACATACATAATAGCCCCATGAAGTGTCTTGCACCACAGAAACTCCAAGCAAAGAGCTCTGCTAAGCACTTCAACATTATGCTAAGCCTTTTAATTAATTAAAAAAAAACACATACAAACCTTTCCTTTCTGGAATTAACAAAATTAATTTACATGTTAAATAAGCTTTGATGCTGAACCCAGCTTCTTAAAAGCCACTTTACATAACACTAACTGCAAGCACCTTGGGCTAAGAAAACAAGATCTGCATAACATTTCAGCACCTGGAGAGTTTCTGTTCCCAACATTATGTACTGTATTACATAAGTGGGGTGCGGAAGCTAAAGGCACTTACCCGACTATGCTGGAAAGATGACCCTACTCCAATACCAGGAGAGCCAGGGGAAGGGACAGGAGATGATGTGGGAGATGAGTGAAGATTCCCAGTCATTAGGATTCCAATGTCATTATCCATATCATCCGGGAATGGAAGGTCAAACATGTCATCTCAAAGGGGAGGGAAGAGCAAAAGAAAGGATCAGTAATATTACCCTGTGTGATACAGACTACATTGAAAATGGCACGCTGGGACTTACTATGAAGGTCCATTCTTGTCTGTTAAGGAGACACCCATGGCTGAGTTAACGCCTCCTACTGCCCAGGCCAGGCAAAGAATGACTTCCTTGTTGAAGGTTTTAAGACTAGATCCCTAGCTCCTCCCAATCAGTTCATTTCCCAATACAGCTCTAAAAGAAGATAGAAAGGAAGAGAGCCATTGCAAAGGTGCGTATGGATTTCTCCTTCTCCACAGACAAGAATGGACTTAAGTCCCAATGTGCCATTCTCTCTCAACAAAGAAGGAGTCATTCATGAATGGGATTTACCCTAGCAGTGGTAGTACCTAAGGAAGGAAATGACTATATATTAAAAAAAAAAGATGGAACCACCTGTTGCAAGAGTTTCCTTCCAAAGGCTCTCCAGCCTGCACTGAAGCACATTTGTTAAGCTTATAATGCTTGGTAAAAGCTCTCACCTGAAGTAGTAGGTAAGGCAGCTGTGGCTGAGGCTGACCTAGTGGAGTAGGCAGTATCCCTGAGCAGTTTGGGAATGCCCAGACTTTTGTAGGCAATAAAAATGCTTGCCTTTAAACATCTTGTTAGGGTACAAGGCGAACTTTGGGCCCTTGAGAAGGGGATAAAAAAGATACAAGCAAGGTCTTTGTTCTTCTAATGAGTTTTATTCTTGACATAAATTTTAAGAATCCTATGACCATCAAGTGCATGCCACTGCATTTTCAGTGGATGTGTACGGACGGTATGGTTAGAACTACTGACTGAGAATTGTGGAAGGGTGAAGTAGGTAAGGCTTTCAGCTCTTTGTGTAAGCACCATGAAGGGAAGTGATGAATGACAGGAGATTGAGGAGGAAGCCCTTTGAGAAATATTTTAATGGAGGGTGGGGGTTCCTCAGCCATTTCAAGGACAATTTCCTCAGCAAGCAACTCACAGGGAACAGCGACATTGTCTTGAAACCTCACCACACTGAAGGAAGCAACTGTGGTCTCAACAACTCCCAGCCCCACTGTGTTATAGGAAGCAGCTGAGGCTTTCGTTGAGGCATCACAAGAAGACAGCAAACACCCAGCTTCTTACAACTAGCTCCCTAAGGAGGCAGTTAGGAGCACGTGCATTTCCTAGATGGTGCAGACACAGTTGTTTGCACAAGTTAGGGCCTTGATCTGATGAAGATTTACCTGAATGAGCTGGGGCATAGCAAGTACCAGGGGGAAGAGGTTAAAATGCTATAGAAAATGGTATAGGGAAACGCAAGAACTTTTCTTTCTTTTTTTTAAAAAAGAAGCAAACAGACTGAGGAAGGTGAGGGGAGGTAAGAGAGAGGAAATAAAGTAGACTGATAAGAGAAAATGGAGTACACGACCTGCCCTGAGCTACGGCAAGGGGAAAAGAACTGTTGGGCAAAGCTAGGGTTCTAGTCTTAAAACCTTCCAAAAGGAGGTCATGTTGCCCTCACCTAGCCTGGGCAGCAGGAGGAATTAACCCAACCTTGGATAGCTCTTCCACTGTCAGAGAACAAAAGATTTACACTGTAGGATGATACTTGCTGCTATCAACCTAAACCCAATTGTTAGTCTCAACCAGAATCAATGGGTAATTGGTTTAGAATTTTTTTTTCACAAACATAAGCATAGTATGCAAAACGTCATTTTGAATAAGTAGTTTAATAAACAGATGCTTAAGGCTTAAAACTGGCTTGCAACCTTCAGTGTTAAGGGACCAGAGCCTTGTTTTAACCTTTAAGATAAATTATATCCTGTACAGCTCTATCAATTTTAACCACCTGCAGCACAGAACAGTAGTATTCACTGAGATCACACAGTCAAAGTGGTTACAAAGGTGACTCAAAATTTAGGGACTTTCAGAAGGGTGTACCTGAGAACATACTGGTGAATACCAACCCACTCCAATACACACAAACACCCTGTTTCAGCTCAGCCCTATCAAAGAGCACTACAAAAGACAATACTTTTTGGGACTGTTGTCCTTGACCTATCACATGCAGTTTAAGCACAACAGCAAATATTAAATTCCATAATATGGAGTTTATTAAAACCAGGGCTGAGCTGAAACTACTTACAACTTTCTGTTTTCTTCTCTCCCCCTGCCCTAATACTGACTTTTTTAAAAAATTCAGCCTTTTTGCAACTCTCCTCTCAAAATGCCCACTCATCTTTGGATTGGAATTATGCAGGTGTTCAAGTGAAGCACAGTAAAAACATCATGTATCTATGTGCTTGCATAATGGCACAGCCGCATCGGCTTTTCAGGCAATATTCCTGTGGTGCTTCAGACAGTTTTATGCATTATGTGCATAAATCCCCATTTTTTCATTCCCTGTGTCACTGCCAAAATGCAAGTCAGCAGCAGTCAACTCTTCCTCAATAAGCACTCCAGAACATTTTCTAGTGCAGAGCTGTGGTTTACAAAGGCTGTCTCAATGGTGGCGCAGTGGTTAAATGCCAGTAATGCAAGCTACCACAGTTGCAAGTTCAATCCCAAGGGCTCCATGTTTCACTCAGCCTTCTATCCAGTAAAATGAGTACCTGTCTTGTGGGGGCAATTAGCTAACACACATTGGAAACCATTTCATGCGGTGTAGATGTGTAAATTGCTATTGCTTAAAACAATTTGTAAGCTGCTCTGATAGCCTTGTGGCTGAAAACCAGTACGGTATATAAACACCTTATTTAAAAAAAACAACAATTCTACCCTTTAGAAAGATTATTGTGGGCAGGGGAAGAATCAAAAGTGGTAGACATCCAACTACTAAAAAAGAATCTGTGCAGCCCAAACCATGTTTGATATTGATTTGAAAGCGGGACTTTGGGTCACCCTTTTCATTGCCATCTTTCTCTGAAACCTTTCTTTCCTTCCCCTCCAGAAGTCTCTCATTCTTCCTCCTCTTCCAAAGATAGCCATAATTTTTTTCCCTGGTTTATTAAGCCTCCCTCCGGCACACTCATGGTACAAATCAAAACAAATGCTATGTTAAGCACAGGATCCAAGGTGCAAATAAAGAGGGGCCAATAGCTTCAGAGGCTTTTTAATTATTAAACAAAGAACAAGAGTTGAGAAAATTAAATCTAACACCCTTTTGGGGAAATACTAGCCTTTGGACTATTAATCCAATTAGCATGCAAACCCTAAAGGGCAGATTACTGCAGGTTAAATATTTGTAACCACTGTGTTCAGAAGGGATTCAGGGGTTGTAAAAGGATAGCAGCCCATATGTATTAAGGGGAGGTGTTGCCTGTGAGGCCATCTAAGTTCCAGCGGCAGCAGATCAAAGTCAGACTCCTTCGTTCACTAAGAAAGAGGGGGTCCTTCTTCATACTGCAACTTGGTTCTTAGTAAAATAAATATTCTTAAAGATCCCCACTCCAAAGTTTGGAAAGTCCCTAACAGAAGAAGATTTTGTGGAATAAATTCATTTATTTATGAAGTTGGTTGTAAGTAAGTTCATGATGACTCCTGATCCTCCATTAGATGACATCAATCCAATGAGGACCTGCTTTTTCATAGCCTCCTATACCTCTTTGGAGGTGACGAGTTATAAAGAGCCTTTGTCCTTGCTCTGCTTAAGAAGATTATCTTAACTCAAAAATAACTCTGTGGCCCTTATCTGCTGGACCGTTTCTGGTTCTGTTATATCCAGTAGAGAAACACTGGGCTCCTTCTTTCATGTTCCAGTGTTTAATTTCTGGTAATAACTACATTTTTTTATTCCCACTGTGGGTGGGGAGAGTCTGTCCTAGGGAGCTTTGTTACCTCGTTACATTTCCAGTCATCAGCTTTCTTTCTCCCCCCCCCCGTTCCTCCTTTTTAGCACTGTAGTGTTAAAGTGGTATAAGCTTTTTATATAAATGTAAATATAAAAATATAAAATATAGAAATATAAAAAAGAAATCACGTCCAAGACATGGAACATGTTTACTAGGGGAGAAGCACAGAGAGATGGAAGGGATGGCAGGAAACCATGCCCATACCATATATCCAAACTACATCATATCTTGGGGTGGGGGGACAAAAGTGGTTGACAAGAAACATGAAGATTGGGGTAGTGCTACAACCAGCAACAATCCAGGAAGCTGGCTCAACTTAAGTATACAGTCTGAGTAGACTTATGGTAATCATGGAGAACAAGGCAAACTGCAAATCAACATAGAGTCTGGAGTTCTGGAGCCCAAGATGATCAATTATTATAGTATGAAATAGCCATCTGTTACCACAAAGGCAAATGGCACCTTTCCAAATCCTTACAGCCAGCTAAAGCTACCAAAAAAAGGAAATGACCAGCAGCCTGCAGGTATCAGTTAGTTTTGAAAAACATGTAGCAAAAGGATCAGACAAACAGAAAAGAGAGATTAACATCTCCAGAGGACACCTCACAGTAAATGAAAAAGGAAGTTTCCATTTTCAAGGTCATAGTTCTCACGTCCCTATATACAAAGCATAAAAGCAGCGGTACTTGCCAGTGACTTAATGTAGAAACATTTTGACCACACATCATTGAGCATGACAGTGTAGAATTAAACTTGGAAAAGTTCCCTTTTGGTCTAAAACTCCCAGAACTCCCCAGCCAAAATGGCCACTGGCTAGGCTGTCTGGAGATTCTGGGAGCTACAGTCCAAAATAACAACAACAACAACAACAACAACATTTCAAGCTCATCCTTACCTCCACCTTAATAACTGACTTACCATTATTGGAGCTGAATCCATCCTCATTTGGGTAATTTGCTGGGGCGACCTGGATAGTTGCAGAGGTTGGAAAGACTAAGATGTGTGTACAAGAGGCATCCTGTGGAGTATTCAGCTGGGATGATTGCAAATTAAGAGTAGTGCTGCGGCCAAACACAGATCCCATGGTAACAGCATCTTTGAAATGAAGTAAAGCAGAGTTACCATGCCTCAGACTGATTAAGGAACCATCAAAAACTGAGTGAGTACGTACATGAACTTAGGACAAGCAACATTAGTGCTGGGCACAAATGGGAGGAGGCACTAAATGTTTCCCCAGAGATTTGTAAACATGACTGGTAGCCTTGGCTCTTCAAACCAGTGTAGCCTTGCCAGAAACCAGTGGCTAGTCTGTCTGTCTGCTAACATATGTTTCGGTCTTCCAGTGCAATCGCAGGCCCTCCAACTCTCCTGTACTGCTGAGTCTCTCCTTGATGTCCTTGTGCAGATAAGCCATAGTTTGTAGTTGTATCTAAATCAGCAAACTATAATTGGTTTCCAACCCTGAATTGGAAGCTGTCGATTGAGATGGATTTCCAAACAGGTCCAGTTTCAAGGGCACAGCACAAGTGCAGTTTGCTGAATTGGATGTAACCTCAAACTATGGTTTGTCCAAACAAAGAAGTCAGTGAGAGAATCAGCATGTGTAAGGACAGAACCTAAGCAACCATGCTTTCACTCTCATGTCCAAATTGACCATTTTTTTCCATTGTCACTAACTGAGCCCCATCTGTGCTGTCTCGCCTTCTGAAAACTAGTACAGGAAAACAAACATTTAGAGAACTGTTAACGAGAAAGGTTTTCCTGGTTACTTTTCAAAAATTTAAATTAAAATATTAAGGAAAATACACAATTACCCAATTTGTCTGTCTGTTAAAGCAAAAAAGAGTGTTTGCTTAGGCCTCTGTGCTTACATCATTATAATGAAAGCTTTGGAAAAGTATTAAACTGGAAAGCAAAAAACTTAAGGTGGCTTAGATAAGGTTGTAACTATGAAAAGCCTACACATGCTGACAAGTGGACTGTAACAGTGCCCCTCTCCTTCCTCCAGGTCTACCAAATGCCCGCATGCTAAATGTAATGCTTGCATGAAGCTTATAGATGTGGAGCTCAACCCAGGCAAGCCCAATCCATGTAGTATTTTATCAGCTTTTTCAACCAATAACCATTGTGTGAATCAGACAAATATGTATTTAAACCTCTATGAGTCTTTTTCAGGTGAAGAGCTGGGCAAAAATGTTATTACTAGTAGACATAACAGTAGCAGCAACAACAACAAGAACAATGCTGCTAGTGGTGGTGGTGAAGGGCTCTGAGGAAAATGTTGCATTCAACATGTGGAATCCAGCAGGAGAGATGAAAAGGATTCTACTGTTTCACTACCTGAAAAGCTTTGGTTTCAGCTGAACACTTCCTGGTTAACTCTGATACGTTTACCAAATTGTTCCTTTACCATCAGTCAGACTGAGATTGCAATTAATGCAGTAAGTATATTTGAACTGGCTAACAATGTGGGGGCTTTATTCTTCCCATGTCTAGACTATACCTTCTCACAGTGTTAAACATACAGTATGGGTACTTCAACATATGCCAGTGTAGCTATATCAAGAAGGAAAATAAGTGTTGCTTGGAAAACAAATCCAAACAACAAAGAGACAGCAAAGAGGAGGGGACATTAGCACAGCTAAATCAACATCAGAGAGCTGTGGATAAAGTACCTGGCATCACCACAAACGACCCCTGCGGCTCCATAGCAACCAAGCAGGCACTAAGGATTGAAGGAGAGTCTGCAGAGGAGATGCCACACATTCGACACACCTCCTTCAACTGCTTGCTGATTGTCTGCAGTGAACACTCTCCAAGCAGGATGCTCCAATCTGAAAAAGGGAGAGCAAGAGAAAAATGCAACTAGTCTCTTAGGGACATTTTGTCATTCAAGAGGTAAACCACAAAATTGTTTATTTTATCCCTTGGTGAGGGACCCCCCACCCTGGAAATATGAGCCATACCTGTGCAGTTTCCCACATTACTTTAACAATGCTACACACTCTTCTGTGTACAGCTCTATATTCCAAGTTTCTCTAGACAGCCTTCTCACATTCACAGTCTCGCTGCATTTATAGTATCTGCTCTGCACACATAGTTGTCCTCCACATCATTCCCTTTTCACACACCTCCTCCCTTGGTCAGCCAGCAAAATGGTATTAGATCTAGTTTTCTATTATACTATGCCTGGGATCTCGTGTTGTATTTATTTGCACTTTAAGCAACAAAGTAGTTGCTGGTGCTACTACTAAACTCACAATGAACTGGAAAAATAAACGTCAGATCACAGCACCCTTTCGGCTCTCTAACAGTTTCTTTGTTCTGTTTTATTCTTTCCCTGCAAGAGGAATGTGTAGCAGTTGTTACAGCAACCAATTGTTTTTCCCTCCTCTCTATGCAGGGCTGACAAAGTTGTAGGTCCATGGTCAATTTCTAAACCAGCCCTCAGCTCAAGCAAACACAACTGCATCCAGCCCTGTATAATAGCAACAGGTTACCTCTTCCTGCTCACTGCTGGAGGATTACTAATGCCAGAGTGGTGAAAAGTACTGGCCTTCAGCCCCTTACCTTGCAGTCACCCAAAGCATACAGTAATCTCCCAGAAACACACTGCCTCCTGCCATCCCAACCACCAAAGTGCCATTATAGTGACCTTTTCTCTAATATTGGCCCCACAGAATCATAGAGTTGGAAGAGACCACAAGGGCCATCCAGTCCAACCCCCTGCCATGCAGGAATACCCAATCAAAGCATTCCCAATAAATGGCCATCCAGCCTCTGTTTAAAAACTGCCAAGGAAGGAGACCCTACCACGTTCTGAGGGAATGTGTTCCACTGCCGAACTGTCTGAAACGGCAAAACCTGGCTAGAAAATGTCCCTTTTTGGTGAAATCCACCTTAGCCTGGGAGGATGAGAATCATAGAATCATAGAATTGTAGAGTTGGAAGAGACCACGAGGGCCATCCAGTCCAACCCCCTGCCACGCAGGAAATCACGATCAAAGCATCCCCGACAGATGGCCATCCAGCCTCTGTTTAAAGACCTCCAAGGAAGGAGACCCCACCATGCTTCGAGGGAGTGCGTTCCACTGCCGAACAGCTCTTACTGTAAAAAAGTTCCTCCTAATGTTAAGGTGGAATCTCTGTTCCTGGAGCTTGCATCCATTGCTCCGTGTTCCAATCTCTGGAGCAGCAGAAAACAAGCCTGCTCCATCCTCAACGTGACACCCCTTCAAATACTTAAACAGGGCTATCATATCGCCTCTTAACCGTCTTTTTTCCAGGCTAAACATACCCAGCTCCCTAAGTCTCTCCTCATAAGTCATGGTTTCCAGACCTTTCACCATTTTAGTCGCCCTCCTCTGGACACGCTCCAATTTGTCAATATCCTTTTTGAATTGTGGTGCCCAGAACTAGACACAGTATTCTAGGTGAGTCCTGACCAAGGCAGAATAGAGTGGCACTGTTACTTCCCTTGATCTGGACACTATACTTCTATTGATGCAGCCCAAAATCGCATTGGCCTTTTTAGCTGCTGCATCGCACTGTTGGCTCATGTTCAACTTGTGGTCTACTAGGACTCCTAGATCCCTTTCGCACATAGTCTCGTTCAGCCAGGTCTCCCACATCCTATATCTATGCATTTTGTTTTTCTGCCCTAAGTGCAGTACCTTACATTTCTCCGTATTGAATTTCATTTTGTTAGCTTTGGCCCAGCTTTCTAGTCTATTTAGAAAACAGTTTTCATCTGGCTAACATGCTTCTAAATTGAAACCATGAAACTGTGTTTTTAAATGGCTGTAAGTCACCTTGAACCCTATCCTGGGAGGAAGGTGAGATATACATTAACTAAATACATAAATATATCCTAAAGTGAATGGAAGTTTGACAAATATAAGCCAGACAAGATCATGGCTGAAAGGAAAAACAGATGGTACTAAACAGGGCCACTCATGATGTACTGGTGGCAAAGACTCCTATCTAACCAAACAGAGGTGATTGGGGACCAGGAGACCAAAGCTGCTGATGAAAGGTGCCTGCAAGACTTCCTTATGTGCAGAAAGTCTTGCACACTAACAGACAGGCCAATGAGTGAAATGCCACACGGGCTGTATTACCTTTCAACTCCCCATGGCCAAGTCGCCCAAGTCGTCCAATCACAACTCTCCAAGGTAGTGATGTCATTTGGATGAGCCCAATGCACCATTCCCACAGTTTCTGCAAGCCAATTTTACGGGGAGATACTTTGCATCTCCTTGATCTATGAGGGTGGGGAAAAGAGCAAAAACAATTCTTATACTTCAGGTTTTTTGATGTAGCAAATTCTCATCAGTGGACACTGAGGGATTCCACTATTTTTCAGCAGCATCTGATTAAGTAGACAATTCTCACTACTTGATTATTCACACTGTAGGATATGTTTGCGGAAAGTTCAGCCTATGAGCTAAATACATGCCCTGGACCCCGACTGGCAACCCTGAACCCCTTCAAGGAAACCCACAAAGCTCCCCAATTCCCCCAATTGAGTACATGGGTGTTCAAAGTGCAGCTCATGAGCCACCCCTGGGCCTCTATTTGTGATTTTCATGCCCTGCAGGAAACTCCAAACTCCCTCAATTTTTTTTAAAAAAAATATTGAGCAATTTTTCAATCAATACCTTCCACAAACCTTTCCTTGCCCTCCACAAGCCCACCTTCCAAATAATTAATAAAGTGGCTGAGTTTGGGTTCAAAATTTCAGTCATCCAGGGAGCAATGTTGCAGTGGGGGGCCCCAGCAGGAGAATGGCCCCAGCTCCCCCTTGTAGTCCACTTCTGCTCTAGTAATACCGATGAGGTCACTAGTTTGAATAAGGCAAGCCACTATCTCTAAGGCTCTCCTCTTGACCCATCTCAAGGAGCTGTTGTAAATAATGTGTGAAACATGTGAAGTGAAATATGTATCAGCTACATGTTATTTATACTGTTACTCAGGGCAAGCCCATTGTAGCAATAACCTCCACTGACATTTGATTTCATGGTACAGTATTTCTAAGGTATTTAGGGAGAGTTTCCATCCTTTGTAACTCTAGGAGACAGTAGAAGACCAGGCCTGGTGAATCAAGGATCCAACTTTATAGAGGGAAAGAAATGCAGACCCAAATCTGAAGAGAATTCAGCATCATCCTCCATATTTTAAAAACTGCAATAAAAAGTGACTTCACTAATTTACATGGATTACTATAAATGAACTTTATGAGGGAGAACATATGAAGTGGCCTTCAACTGAGTCTAAGACCAGTGGTCCATTAAGGCTAGAACTTTCTTCTCCAACTGGCAGCACCTCTCCAGGGGCTCAAGAAAACAAAACAAAAAGCCTTTCTAGAATCCTTACTACCCATGATCATTTTAAATGAAAATGTCAAGGACTGAACCTGAAACCTTGGCATGCTGCCAGTGGGCTAGTTTTCTACCCTACCTGTTTGGCAGATCAATGTTGATAATGCAGGTTTCCAGCAACTCGCCATGCAGGTCAGTGCAGGAAGCCAGGAGCCAGCGCTGATCATGAGACAAACAATACCCAACAAAAAGCACATTGTACTTCTGGCTGGCTTCTCCAAATGTCTCCCCCAGCTCCGTCTGTTTGTCCTTGATGGGTGCCAGGATAAATGGAGGCGAATAGATCTGAATGGGACTGGGCTGCTATGAAAACAGGACATCACATACAGATTTTAGAAATAGTAGTAGCATGAGATGTATCAGGTGTCAACAGTAACATAACACTTTTAAGGGCACAACTTATATAAAGCCATCTGGGTTCAGAAGATATAGACAATAAAGTGTTGTATACCCCCAGTATTCAACGTGCAAACCGTTCAAGATCTACATGTAGAAGCCACTTCATGAAAGCGCCTCAATGTAAGTAATTACTCAAACTAAGAATGAGCATTCAGCCCATGTTGCTATGTACTCCTCCCAGCTATCTTAACTCATTACTTCCAGGGTTTATCTAAAAAACATCATATTATGTTTGAACCAGGAAACTAAGGTTTAAGCTCTAACCAATGGAAAGCCATTATTTGGTCTCAAAAACCAGAACTATCATCAAAACATAAAACACAGTTTCACAGTTCACATGTTACAGGGAACTGAGGTTTAACAAACTGCAGAGATATTGCATTAAGTTGCATAAGAAAGAAGTGAAAGGGAATATGCAGGTACAATGTTTGCTATCAGTCTGAGATACCATGATTTGTTGGATGAAAATCATTATAAGTGAACTTGAACTGTAGTCAAATCCAATATTCTCTTAACACATGTAGCAAAGTATTTCATCAGCCCTCAACAAAATATTACTACCACAAATAAGAAATATCTTCCCTACATTGTTGGAAAATGAACAGGTTGCCTACCTGTAACAGTGGTTCTTCAAGCAGTAATCTGTGCACTCACACACAGGGGCCATTCTGTGCCTGCGTGGAGATCTCTGGAAACTTCTACAGCTGCGTTTTGGCAGTAATCTTTCCTCCTTGATCACACGCATATAAGCCATGCATTACTGCCAAAACCCAGTTCCAAGTCGACCAGGGCTCCTTCTCACTGTAGAGCTCTAAAACGCTAAGCTTTATTACACCTTGCTTACCAAGTAAAGGTCTGAGAAGTCAGGCAGGAGTCAACCGTATGATCCTCACCCAGGCAGAGGAGATGGTATGTGGATCTTTGCCCCACAGGCTAAACATTTCTTGAAGAAACCCTTTGGGGCCATAAGACCCTAGAGAAGGATTGACCATGTGGACAAATGGCAGAACACTTTGAGAACTTCCTAATGATCCAACTACAATGGTGAACAAAAAGCAACTGGGTTTCAGAGGTAACACACAGTTTATATGTGTGCAAATGATGGGTGGAGTTGCCACCAAAATGCAGCTCTAGAAGCTTTCAAAGAGCTCCACGCAGGTGCAAAACAATCCATATGTGTGAATCACTCAGACTGTGAAGAAGAAAATATATTTCCCTCTAAAACACATACACACACACATATATAACCAATACATATGCCACAGAAGCCAGACCTTCAGGGTAGGCTTTAACCAGCTATGTATACTCATAAAGAATTCAAACAATGAAGGACATCAACATATATTTGCTCTGCACTGAAGATTAGTGATGGCACTAAATTTAATTTCTAGTTTGAAATACAAATGGTTGAGATCCTACATCAAGGACATGGAATGCAAGTTTATGCTCATAGAGATAAACCACAGTTGTGTAACAGTGTCTCTTTAGTGAATTGTGACATTGTGCAATTGAATGTGCAATCCAACACACATCTGCATGCATGATTGCAATGTTCAATGCACACTGATGTGCAATGAACAGCCATGCACATTGATATGCACTGCACACTAATGCAAAATGTGATACAATGGCATCTCAAGCACAGCGTCTCTTCCACAACCTTAAACAGAATACAGTTGTGCCTCCACATTCGTGAACTTGACATTCGCGGTTTCGGTTATTCGCGGTTTTGGGAGGGCCCCCCCGGGCCCCCCCAAAACCGCGACACGGGGCCTCCAGAGGCCCCGTGAAAGACCTGGGGAGGGGTGGGGAGGCCTTCGCGGGACGCCCGGAGGCCCCGCGAAGGCCTGGGGAGGGGTGGGGAGGCCTTCGCGGGACCCCCGGAGGCCCTCCGGAGGCCCCACGAAGGCCTGGGGAGCGGTGGGGAGGCCTTCGCGGGACCCCCGGAGGCCCTCCGGAGGCCCCGCGAAGGCCTGGGGAGGGGTGGGGAGGTCTTCGCGGGACCCCCGGAGGCCCTCCGGAGGCCCCGCAAAGGCCTCCGGAGGCCCCGCGAAGGCCTGGGGAGAGGTGGGGAGGCCTTCGCGGGACCCCCGGAGGCCCTCCGGAGGCCCCGCGAAGGCCTGGGGAGCGGTGGGGAGGCCTTCGCGGGACCGCCGGAGGCCCTCCGGAGGCCCCGCAAAGGCCTGGGGAGGGGTGGGGAGGCCTTCGCGGGACCCCCGGAGGCCCTCCGGAGGCCCCGCGAAGGCCTGGGGAGCGGTCCGGAGGCCCCGCGAAGGCCTGGGGAGGGAGGGGTAAGGGCCGGGGAGACCTCCGTGGGGCCTAGCAAGGCCCCGCGAAGGCCTGGGCAGGGAGGGAGGGAGGGCCGGGGAGACCTCCGCGGGGCCTAGCAAGGCCCCGCGAAGGCCTGGGCAGGGAGGGAGGGAGGGCCGGGGAGGCCTCCGCGGGGCCTAGCAAGGCCCCGCGAAGGCCTGGGCAGGGAGGGAGGAAGGGCCGGGGAGACCTCCGCGGGGCCTCGCAAGGCCCCGCGAAGGCCTGGGGAGGGGGGGAGGGAGGGCCGGGGAGGCCTCCGCGGGGCCTAGCAAGGCCCCGCGAAGGCCTGGGGAGGGAGGGAGGGAGGGCCGGGGAGGCCTCCGCGGGGCCTGGCAAGGCCCCGCGAAGGCCTGGGGCGGGAGGGAGGGAGGGCCGGGGAGGCCTCTGCGGGGCCTAGCAAGGCCCCGCGAAGGCCTGGGCAGGGAGGGAGGAAGGGCCGGGGAGGCCTCCGTGGGGCCTAGGAAGGCCCCGCGAAGGCCTGGGGAGGGAGGGGGAGGGGTGTTTGTTATTCGCGGATTTTTCACATTCGCGGGGGTCCGCGGAACGGAACCCCCGCGAATGTGAAGGGACGACTGTACATACATTCTGCGTCAGACAAAAATGACCAGCTACTTTTATAGGAGAATTTATGCATATGTAAGACACTAACTGGATTCTGAACAAATGAACTTGAACTGTGATTAATGTTGAATACTTTGGGGGGCGGGATGGGAACGAGAGAGTATGCAGTTGAGTGGCCACTAAAATATAGCAAGGTACAACTAACATTGTGAGCTAGGAGAAAAGTTCTTTATGTTATTAATACAAACACACACCTTCCCATACCTACTTTGAATTGCAGTACGTGGTGCTCACCCCACCACTACATAACACATGCCTGGCAGCAGCAAACATATAACGCATCGTGAGAGCAGAAACCAGCTCAGGGAGAAGTGAATGTAGATGTTTCTTTTTGACTCACCAGCTTGTGAGACAGCCACTAGAAAGGACAAGTATGGGTTCCTAGGGGAGGGGAGGGGGGTCCCACTGACTATGCAATTGACAATCCTTTAAATCAACAGAATTACTCTTTCAGAAGACACTCTGTTTGACTGCACTTTCTGCAGGACCATGGGTCAGCTTATAAATGTCTGTGATGGTTTTTGCACAAACAAAAACTCTAGCTGGCATTTTTCTATCGACCTAAGAGAGATGAGAGGACAACATCAGAAAATCTCATGTGTGTGCCTCAGAAGCCTTAGGATATTTAGTAACATAAAAAAAGGAAGAAAATAGTCCTTCAATACTGAGGTTTTTGAAATCTAGAGGGGGAGATGCATCCCATTGACTTGCTTCACAGATAGAAACAGGTTTGGTACCTTTAGTATTTTGGGTTTCACAAGCAGTGACATAAAGCTGTGCAGATTATTTCCTCTGTCCTTTCTGTCTGTTCCTCATGGCAACATGTGCTCAAAACAGCGGTGTTTCAGATCAAATATCAATTGCTTTTCTATCTGTTCTAGGAGACTGTGAAACACACTCACACTGCACTTCTCTGTGTTGAAGTGCTTACCTCAGGGTTCTTGAGAGTCATCTCAATGTTGGCAGCTGGCCCAAAGCCTGTCAGAGACTTAATGTGAATCTGTGTGGGCAGTGGTCGCCTGCACTGGCAGTAGACTGAAAATGCCAGAGACTTCAAGTGCTGAATGTAAAAGACCTGTGTGTCCTTCATGGTTCGCAGCATGTATTGGCAAGGCACAATCTAGAATGTGATGGAGAAACAACAAAGCCAAAATTAGAAGGCTCAACTTAGGACCCCTTCATAGATCAAAAACTTAAGGCACACTCATAAAATGTTTGACATTACAAATAAGAGCATGCTACAGCTTGCTGAGGAGAGGGTAAACTCTGCAGTGAATTTGGGCATGCAGTGTTCAAAGTAAATCTTGTAAAGTTTTTTCCCTACAAAACAAGGCCACACTGCCATTTGCCACAGACTTCAGTGACCCTGGGAAAGTGCATACAAGCATGTTTCTGACACAGTAATTACAAGGATCAAGAGGCAATCCACTGTCAGGAAAAGAACTCCATTATGCCACTAAAGTTACTGTATTCAGAAGCAATTTTCATCAGGACACTTGATGCACAACTAACTCCTAAGCCTTCAAGAGAACCTCTGCAACACTATATTTTGAAGCCTAGTTCTCACAAACAGAAGATGCAGTAAGAAAGCTGTGTCTGGGCATTTCAAACTATAGGTAGGGGATTCAATATGATGGAACCACTCTTACATACAAGCATTAAATAAATGTTTCCAGAGAAAAAGCTAGATGTCAAGGAGAACCCTGTTAGCACAAATGCTGGGTAAGTTTTGTATGTGGAGAAAACTTATTTTTCGTGGAGGAGCATTCCATCATGCAAACTACCACCACCACCACCCGCTGCTTGACATAGTATACTCCAGACACAGCTTTAATTCCTCACCTGCTCTTTGTGAAAATTACACTTCAGAATCTCATATGGACCTCACAGAGGTCAATCTTGAACTCTGTGTAGCAGCAGGAGAGTTCCTGAGCACAGAAAAATCATAATAAATTTAACATCATAAATGTAGTAACCGTTGCTATTTTTTGCTAGGGACTCTGCACCTTGTCTTACACAAAGAGAGCAGATATACTCACTAACAAAGCAAATGGGATTAGCTCAAAAACTTCATTTCAACAGTTCTACATTACTGTGCGGGTGCCCTATGAGATACTTAAGGGTATGTATGCAATGTATTCCATTTATGATGTATGCGCTGCACTATAAATTTAACTTCCATTCCAAAGGTACAATAAACCCATAGAAGATGTGTAGTTTCTGAAGTATCAGTACAAACTGTGCTCCCAGGAAGTATCTTCAAGAAGAAAATGTGCTGTACTCAAAATATCTTGTATTGTTGCCTTGACTTCCATTGGCAAAACTCCATGTGCTTGAATACCAAACTACAAATGCATTGACATGAACAAGACAGATTAAGAGCTGGCAAGACCACTGCTTGGATGAACATCTAAGAATAATCTTGGTCTCTAGTCACACAGACCTTTCCTCTAGCCAGTTGAAGACACTGCACTTGCCCTTTTACACACTTATGCAACTCTGGAGGGAGGAATACCTGGAGAATGAAAGAATTCCTCATGCTTTCAGGAAGGCTGTCCAGCATCTCTGTGTAGCATCGCATCAGACTCAAGAGCCAGAGGTTGGCAGAGGCAGATTCCTCCTCTGCAGTATAGGTGAAGGGATCTACCATATAAATAACGACAGCTGGAGGGTAGACATGGCTATCTGCAAACTCAGGCTCAGAGGGAACTCCCATTCTTTCCCTCTCTGCAGAACTATAAAAAAAAAAGGTGGAATTAAATGTTTACTAAAAACTTATTTATTAAGAGACAATGTATGGTGACATGATGCCTGGAAGACTGGTTCAGTAAACAGGAACAATAACGGAGAAAGGTTCAGAGTGGAGGCCTGAAGAATTCCATGAAAGAGAATCGTCTTGCTCAAAATGCATTTCCCATAGCAAAGTAAAAATAAATGATAAAAATATGTCATCTTTGCATTACGAATTATCTTGACCTATCTCAAAGTCCACAGGTATTCTTAAAAAGCCATCAATCAGTGCAGCACTAAAGTACACTTAAACCTACTGAAATCAATGGCCTTGAGCAGGTTTAATTATGTGTCAGAATGTGGTCAACTGGGTGAAAAATATCACTAATGTTCATTTTATTATGCTGAGACAATCTACAAAAAAATGTAATACGATCATAGCTCACACCCACTGCCATGATACTCCTTTGCTGGATTTACCTTTCCAGCCCTTCGTGATGCTGTTGAGAAGATGAGTTATATCCTAACTCGGCATCTCCTCCTGAAACTGAACTTCCTTGGGATCTCTCAGTGGGATTTGCCCGAGGAACTGGGTTTTGACCTTGAGGTAGGCCACTGCTGAATCCTGATGAAGAGGTAGTTTTTGTCTGGTTAATACTGAGTGCTGAGGAGGATGCTGACAACTGTAGCACTGTAGACCCCAAGGCTGAAGTGCTGCCCACTGGGAGGCTTGTGGTCCTACCACTCGGTGTGGAAGTGAAAGAACTGCTAGTTGAGGGAGCCCCAGCAAGAAAGGTTGATTTGGGGAGAAATGGTGCTGCACGCCCAGATATTGTTCGTTCCTGGCTCGATGATGTCGTTGGTGCAGTCTGCTGTTTAGGCGGCATCAGCAAGCTGCTGTCAAGTTGCAAAGTAGCTAGGTAAGGTGCTGGAAGAACATGCAGATGGAAAGATATTAGAGGGTTCTGAGGAGGAAGTCTTGAACAAAAATAAAAAAAAAATAAATGCCAAAAAGTCTAGGCTTTCAAAATATCAGCAGGACAATCTGCATTATAAACACTGGATGGGAGTCAAGCGCAAAGCTCCTGCAGAGCAGGGAGTAGAAGGAAACACAGACTTGACCTGTTATTGCTAGTTCAAGTTATGGAAGAAAAAGTTATGTAGTTGTACATTACCAATTTTACCCAGTGTTCCAGGAACTGGATCACTGTTTATACTACTGACAAATTTAATTTAATTCATCCTTGATTCAGCACACAGAATCCCAAACCTACCTGTTCTTCTGGGGTTACAGAAGGAGCAGGACACTTCAGCCTCATTCATTAGTCCACAGACTAATGACTGCTGCGACCCTGTCCCGGCAAAGGGAAGGGAAAGGCAATGGGGCACCATGCATTAGGATAAAACTGGCAGCTTCCAATCTTTACAGCACAAACCTCTTCTACTTTGTTTCCAACTACAGTACTGGAGTGAGGTTACTTCAGTAATTATTAGAAGAAAGATCTTTTCTGTTACTCCTTTAAAATGTTTACATTGTAGGTCACCTCAAACATTAGGGGTGTGGGGAAGATACAGAGTTGAATGTTTCTGGGAATGGAGAACTCTGCTCCACTAGAAGAGAGAAGCATGATTCTATAATTTGGATTGCTGATTTCCAATCTATACCAGGATCACTGGGGTAAGGGGGCAGAGAGAAGGCTTATACAATGTAATTCTTCCTCCGGGCTTAAAGAGAATAGATAGATCTCTATGCAGCTTGCAATTTATCTAAAAGCACTATTTGTAACACTGCACATTTAAAGAACTGTACTTATTGCATACTTATTTTGGGAGCACTAGTGCCTTATGACAAAGAACTCTTCCTGACAAATTAAATTAGCCATCAGTCACAGCTATGAGCCTGGTAGAGACTCATCACTAAAAGTGACTTCGTATTGGTAATCTTAGTTGGTGATTTATAGTACTCACATTACTGGGATTTTATATATGTGCTTACTACTAGAACAATATAAAATCAAGAGATGGAGAATCTCTGGACAGTTGGGTGAATTCAGGCTGCTAGGACTCCCCATGGAGCCTGTGAAGGCACCTGCAAAGGCCCCAAGAATGAAAAGAGGGCAGGAGAGCAGCTTCTAGGACTGAATGTGTGTGTCCTGGATAGAACATGTGCCCTAGACAGAATAAGGATTCTGTTGGTGTTATCACCCACTCCACTGCTCAACAGCCTCCCTTCCTGAGTGAGTCATGGGGCCTTGCTGGTGTTGGAGTCCCCTTAGTTTTCTGTACTAAGGGAATTCAAATCCATGCTGAAGCCACTCTCTTGGGAGTGGCTCAGGACTTCATGTCCACCATGATGACCATGCTCTGTCCCAAATGGCATCTAGCTGCACTAATGTTGCAGGGCCCATTCTAGATTTGATCTTCTGTGTTGAATGGGATGGTGGTGATCTTGAACTGCAAGAACTCTTCATAGTTCTGTTGCCATAGCAAGATTTCTTCCTAGTGGGGTTAGGCTCACAGGGACCTGGAGCCACTCAAGGGTTGGGGACCAATGAAGCTGTTCCATCACAGGAGCCTGATGGATCCAGATGGATTCCTGATGGTTCCTGGGGAGTTTCCAGTTACTTTAGCAGGCAATCCTGTTGAAGCCCTGGTTGTCCTCTGGAACAGGGAAATGGACTAGGTGTTGGACATCTTTGCTTCCAGCAGTCTGCTCCACTGGATTGGATCCAAACTAGCCACCTGGTTTTCTAGGGAACTGGCCGCAATAAAACAAACAGGAAGGAACTGGAACTAGAACAATGTTGGGAGAAAACCTGGAACAAGTCCAAATTAATAGGGGCTAGAGCCTATTTGAAGGCTTAACTTAAGATCCAGTTGTCCCCCCATTCTTCCGCTCCCCCAACCTGCTTTTTGTAACATCGAGCTTGTAAGAAAGATCTGAGATCTCAAAAGCTTGAGTACATTTTTGTGCCTTTTTGGTTCATCTAATAATGTTATTACCACAGTATGAATAAATAGAAAACCAATGTTGGGGTGGGCATAAAAAGAGAGGTCTTGCTTTCATGCCTCCTTATATGCTTCCCAGGTCTGGAAGTCATGCCCTACAAGGAGCAGCTTAGGGATCTGGGTATGTTTAGCCTGGAGAAGAGAAGTTTAAGAGGGGACATGATAGCCGTGTTTAAATATTTGAAGGGACGTCATACTGACGATGGAGTAAACTTGTTTTCTGTGGCTCCACAGACTAGGACATGGAGCAATGGGTTCAAACTACAGGAAAAGAGATTCTACCTAAGCATTAGGAAGAACGTCCTGACAGTAAGAGCTGTTCGGTAGTGGAATGCACTGCCTCAGAGTGTGGTGGAGTCTCCTTCTTTGGAGGTTTTTAAACAGAAGCTGGATGGCCATCTGTTGGGACTGCTTTGATTGTGTATTCCTGCATGGCAGGGGGTTGGACTGGATGGCCCTTGTGGTCTCTTTCAATTCTAGGATTCTAGGATTCTAAGCTTCTGGCTTTTATCTGTTGGAAACAGGATGATATAGTAGACAGATCTTTGGTTCAGCCCATTAGAACTACTCTTTTCTTTTTTAACTACTCCTCAGAAGCCTTCTTAAAGTATATTAAAGTAACATATCCATATTCCAAGTCAACCTTTGGGAGAGGCTGAACCACAGATTGGTTTCCAGGTTAAGGAGATCTGTCAAAAGCAGCACGTGCTTTCTGAAAATAGGAAGTCTTTGCATGCTTACCTAGGTGGTGACGACACACTTGCGCATAAAGTTTGAGCTTGGAATGATTGTCACAGTTTTCACTACCCCAGGGTACATTGAACCAGTCGCTCACAAGCTCATCTGTCAGCTTCTGGGCCGCCGTCTTTCCCACCTTCATGATCCCATCATGCAATACTTTACAGATTGGTTTATGTTGCCCAAGCCGGCACATCTAGTGGCACAAGGAAGGAAAATGACTGCAGTAGCAGAACATATGCAAATGTTAACAGCTATACAGTTGTCCCTTCACATTCGCTGGGGTTTGGTTTCAGGACCCGCAACCCCGTGAATACCCAAATCTGTGAATACTCAAGTCCCGTTATATGCAATGGCATAGTAAAATGGTGTCCCTTATATAAGATGGCAAAATCAAGGTTTGCTTTTTGGATTATTTTGTTTAGGAATATTTTCAAGCCGTGAATACTGAATCCGTGAATGTGGAGGGACAACTGTATATCTATACATGTGTAGGCATTCAAATGTGCATTCCACAAGAAATATAAACGCTATTTTTCAGTAAGTAAATTACAGTATAAAATCAAAACAAATCGAACTTTCACTCTATATCAATCTGTTTAAAGTTAAGCCAAGAAACCAACTGACAAATTTCCCACTCAAAACAATAGGTACAAATTAGGTAGCTGGTTTCCTGGGACTTGAGTGCCAGTGTGCTTCTTTTCAGTGGGACTCAGGCACTTAAACTCTCTCTGGATGCCACAACAGAATAGCAAACCAATTAAATCAGAGGCTCTCTCTCCCCCAAATACCAGCAACTGGGGAAACACAAGCTGAGCTTGTGTTTCTCTTGCACATTTCATCTCACTACCTAATCATTACTGCTTCCTAGTGGATAATTAAAATATTACTGCTATCTTAGAATGAGAGAAAAACAGGCAGATGCCTCTGTCAACATACAGGAAAGTAAATGGACCAGCAGGATCAAACTGTAACAGGAAAGACATAAATGATAAAACCAACACAGTTTTGCATATAGCCTTGCATATTGCATATGTTGTGGGGGAGGGTTCTAAAAAAACCTGCAGGTTTTAAAAAATTGCTAAATTTGAGTATGAGAGCCATATTTCAGTTTAACATCTGACTTTACATACATTACAGAGTGGACTCCAGGTCCAGGGCTAATACTACCTTCGGGAGATCTGTGCTTTATTCTCCTATAACTTGAATGTCCTGTTGACATTTCAGATGCATTCTATGGTTTCATTGTATTGTTGAAACTCCAGATGCATTCTATGCCTTGATTGTGCTGTTGAGTTTTCAGATTCATTCTATATTCTGAAAACCTGCCCTATATTTGAATTTCTTGGTATGTATCAAGAGCATTATGCTCATGGAGAATGTTCAGTAAACTTCTGGTTGATTTGCAATGACACTCCCAACCTCCTACATGTGTAGCTTGCTAGTCTCCCATTTTTGTGAGTCACAAAGACCATTAAGAAGAAAGGCAGGTTGCATACCTATAACTGTAGTGGTCATCTGTGAACTCACACAACACTGCCCAACCTCTTGCCTGTCCTTTGGACTGCAGCAGCAGCATCCATGGAACTAGCGGTTTCAGCAGGAAGGCCCTTATATAGCAGCACTGGAGGTAAGCAGGGCTACCACCAAAATGCTTATGTAACACTCTAGACAGTTCTGAAAGGTGCACTGCACAGGCACAAGAAACCCATTTGTGTGAATCACAGAGACCACGAAGAAGAACTTGAGCGATTTAAAATGTCTATTTTTAAAAGCAAATGCAAAGCTAGACATTCAAATGTTAATTTTGCCACAAATTCTGATATTTTTTTAATATTTTATTTTGTATTGTATATCAGTATAATATATACATAGTAATCATCTTAAAATGTATCTTGCGATATACCAATTATCCATATCAAATATCGGTATCAGTTTTTCCTGCTATATTAAACCTCAAAAATTGTTCTATGACTTTCTACTTGGCTGACATTTGACGATTATCAGACTCACAATAAAAAACATACACAACCATAAATGACTTTGTCTATTTCTAAGTTATTTACCTATATGTTAGGACTCTATTCCTTGTTCTGTTGGGGATTTTTACCTATATCAGTTTGCAATCTTGTAGTTCACCCTTTTTTTGCCAATATTCCAAAATCGGTTTCCATTCTTTTCTCCATATGCTCTCTTTTTTATTTCGCAATTTATTTGTCACCATATCCAGTTCAATCATGTCAATCAACTTATTTTTCCATTCGTTGATAGTCGGGCGATCTTTCAATTTCCACTTTTTGGCTATAATTAGTCTAGCTGCTGTGATCATATAAAGTATTACCCTCCAATAAACATTACTTGAGGGTAATACTTTATATGAATGAGAAGCCTCCAAGACACCAATGGGCTCCATTATGCAACTCTCTCTCTGGCTTTTCTTCGCAAACGAAGATTCAGGAAGGACTCATCCCGCGCTTTCTGCAAGCGCGCTGATGACTGAAAAGGCCAATCTGAGATAAACAAATCCGGTTGCAGAAAGCACAGCAGAAGGTCTCCTTGGCTGATGTTTCTGGGTTGTGATTCTTTCTGCGTTGTCGCTTCTCTTCAAGACTTGTTCGGCGTGAGTTCTCAAATAAGGCTGCAGCATTGTGGATAGTGCGTCTCCATGCCTCCCAATGCGAGGCCAGGGCGGACCATTGTTGGTGATCAATTTGGCCGAGTCTGAGATGTTGTTTCAGGGAGTCCTTGTATCGTTTTTTTTTTTTGAAGCGCCCCTCTTATGCTGACCTGTGGCAAGTTCACCGTAGAGTACTATTTTGGGGAGGCGATGGTCCTCCATCCTAGAAACATGCCCTGCCCAACGCAGCTGTGTTCTCAATATCATGGCCTCAATGATGGTGATCCCTGCTTGTTCAAGGACAGCAACATTCGTCACATAGTCAGCTAATACAGTACATTACATTAAGCAAGTTTTAGTAAATGGTTTAAAACTACAGAGGTACTAAAACGTATTGTTTTTGGTCAGGATAGGAGTATCACTGACTTTCTCTGAACATTAAAATGTATCATGTGTGAATATGCCTGACTGAGTGCAACAAAGTTCTATCAACTGCAACAGATTTGTATCCTTCTGAACTTTGGATAGCATCGTAAACCTGATGCTGACTGACAACAGCTTCTTTGTGTAATTTCTGTATTAACATCCAATTATTACTTGAAAATCCACTTTCAGCTGGGGCAGGATAAGGAACATGCTGACAACATTCCATAGGTCTGAGAAGTTCTTCTTGGCTGTCATCTCTCTGGCTTTTCTTCGCAAACGAAGATTCAGGAAGGACTCATCCCGCGCCCTCTGCAAGCGCGCTGATGACTAAAAAGGCCAATCCGAGATAAACAAGTCCGGTTGCAAAAAGTGCAGCAGAAGGTCTCCTTGGGTGATGTTTTTGGGTTGTGATTCTTTCTGCGTTGTCGTTTCTCTTCAAGACTTGTTCGTCGTGAGTTCTCAAATAAGGCTGCAGCATTGTGGATAGTGCGTCTCCATGCCTCCCGATGTGAGGCCAGGGCGGACCACCGTTGGTGATCAATCTGGCCAAGCCTGAGATGTTGTTTCAGGGAGTCCTTGTATCGCTTTTTTGGAGCGCCCCTCCCACGCTGACCCGTGGCGAGTTCACCGTAGAGTAGTATTTTTGGGAGGCGATGGTCCTCCATCCTAGAAACGTGCCCTGCCCAGCGCAGCTGTGTTCTCAATATCATGGCCTCAATGCTGGTGATCCCTGCTTGTTCAAGGACAGCAACATTCGTCACATAGTCAGTCCAGTGTATATTTAGGATTGTGCGTAGACAGCGCTGATGAAAGCGCTCGAGGAGTCGTAGGTGGTGGCGATAGGTAACCCATGTTTCAGATCCATAAAGGAGGATAGACAGTACGATGGCTCTATACACACTGATTTTTGTGCTTTGCCTCAGGTGTTTATTGCTCCAGACTGTCATAATACCACTGTAAACTATATTCAATCCAACTTCATCATCTTGCTTTGCCATATAAATTGAACCCTGAATTAATTGTGGGTAGTGGTGGTTAAAGCAATCTATTGTTGCTTTCGTTCTTCAGCTGCTACATCATCAACCCAATTTCCTGCATACAGATTCCATTCCAGATTGCATGTAAATTCTATTATAAGTTGTAGACGTTCAAGTACTGGTGATTTCAACATTTAGTTTGTGCATAATGATAGCACATATATGAGCTATCTTGAAAGCTCAAATGACATCTCTCAACCAATTTTTCAACAACTACTATCATGTTCTTCCATTCTGGGTAAAATGTGGCCACCTGATGGTCACTGAGTTTAGTTTCTTTTAAGAACTTCAACTTCAACCTTCCATCTGTTAAGCAAATTCTCAGACAACTTCATGTCAATTGTTAACAACTGGAATCCAGACAACCTAATTTTATGCAATGACTCATCAACTTCCTGATTAGCTCATGAGGCACGTCATACAAAAAAAAAGTTTCCAATTTTTTTTGGCTTTGAAATATTTGTAGAAATGGTTCTCAGTCTTCACCAACTGTTTACGTGAAAGTCGTTTTGCACTTCCTGAGAGGATACTGCATTGTAGCTTCTATATAGCTTGCAGGTGGGAATTTTGCTTCCTTCATATACTGAGTGATGCTGTCATATACAGCAACAGACTTATCAAGACATGTAAGCATGCAAATGTAACATTCTCCAATCATCTAGTGGAGTAAAACCTCTGTGGAGATTGTGTTATTTCTCGTTGTGGCACTGTATGATGCCCACGTAACTGGGAAATCTTTGAACAGATAATACATGTTGCACATGACCAAACAAAAGTCCCATTGCACTACACATAATCCTGTAGATACACGTACAAAACAAAGACTGCATGGGCCAAGCTCAATCAGTTCTTTTCTTTCTTTTCAGTCTGTGTTGGTTTTAATTTCTTCTTCTGTTCCCCTTCCCACCCCGCCCATGGAAAAGGCACAACCACAGATACTTGGTAGAAGTTTTAGTTTAAAAATTTAGTTATTCCAGTGAAAATATTCACATGGAGAAATTAACTGAAACTTGACTCCAGTTTGTTTGAACCCACAAATTATCCAGTTGCTAGTCAATTTCTCCATAATAACATAATGCTATCACATACCGGTTCATTTTATTCTGTTTTACTGTTAATGGCCATAATCCTCAGCCAATACATATTTTCAAAATCATACAACCATACTGCAGGATATGTGCAGCATTATATTACAACTGCATTCTGCTGCTTCTCTATTGCATAGTGTGCCCACCATGCCTACTGTGGTGGCATCTCAAAAAAAAAAAAATCATTACATGAGTATATCTTCATCAGAGATTCTTTGACTTTTGACCATTTTCCTTGATCTATTTTCATTTCCCCTATATGTCTGGCTTTCCAGACAGCAGCAACCATGAACAAGTCTTATGTCGCTCAACATGAATGTTTTGGGACTCAGCCCATTACTGCTAAGAGGTGTACTAATCTCTAGAGGAGTTGGATGGTTGGAGACTGCACATTGGCAGTGTTATAACTCAATTAGATCCGTCTTGCACAATCTGACTACCCTTTAACGAAGTAAGCAGTGGCAGCTAATCTATTCTTTGTGTGTTTTATAGTATCTAGTCTCAGAGATAAGACTAGAGCACCTGAACACACTTTATTTTACCTAATGATCTCCTGGTGTGGCTGGCAAGAAAAAGTAAAGATGTTAGGGACCAATCTTTTGCTTTCACATATGAGAACCTGATGTTTTAAAATAATTTATTTTCTCATTCCTCACCATACTGAAGTAAGCCATACTATTTCACAGATAATGTATGTGGATACTGCCATACCTTGGATACAGACAATGAAAACAAGGCAAATTTTTGCTAGAGTTTCTTCCATAACACAACTGCAGGAGGGAAATCATATCTTAGGCAATGCTTCTCCTTACCTACCTCATAAACAGCGCTCAAGTCCCTGAAGAAAGTTTTGGCTCCATTAAGCAAGGCCTCGTTTTCTGGACACACTACAATATAGGCAACATCTCGATGGCCTCCATATGGTTCCAACAGTAGCCTCTCCCAAAACGGCAAAGAGAATGGAGAGATTGTCAGGAAGTCCTTGTCATAACCAACCAGCAAAGTGGGGATTGGAAGAGGCTCGGGAGATTCTTCTGAACCTGAATAAAAAAGGCAGTTATAGAACTATGATCATGGAATGAGGTTAGATGCCACAGGCTGGACTTTCTAAGCCTTTTGCAAACCACTATTTTAAGCACAATAAAAAACTATGACAATTCAGATGGAGCTGGATCTGCCACAAGTCAAAAGGATAGCATGACTTCTTAGCTCTGAAACCACGATAATCTTGTTGCTGTGAAAATGCAATTCTTCTCCCCTGTAATGGCCCCAACTACTACAATCCCTGTTTAATGTGACTGCTGCATGACATGTGACTGCATGACCATCACAAGCACCTACCAGATAATTCCTTTGATTACACACAATGACGAAGAACACAGCTTCGAATACTACATCTTGGGAGCTTTTTAAAAAACCTGGAAAACTGTAATGTTCTGCACTAGTGCAAAGCAAAACTGATAAATTATATGAGCAATTTTTACTGTACCATAGGTTCCACGCCCTGCCATTTTATGGAACTGTTGCCAAGTGAGGGGTCCTTGAACATGCTGGATGTTCTCCCAGGTCCTGCCAGTCCGCTTCTTCTGGATGGCATCCTGGAGAAAGGGCTGGAGAGAAAGGAGCATACGCACCACATCCTGGGAGGATAGCATGCTGCTGTCTAGAACTACAAAATAATAAGACAGCTGGATTCAGTGATAGAACTGCAATTCAACCAAAGTTTTACATAAGAAGTACACTCCAGAAGCTAGATACATTTAAAACAAGGATAAGAAACTTCCAGGAGCTGGGTGGGCATCCAAACCCTGGAGGGCCACACATCCCATCTTCACCCCACCCTTAAGACCTGTTCCAAGCAGGGGTGGGCAGCTGGGGGTACTGGCCATTTTTGTGGGGGGGGGGAGTTTTTTTTTAAAGGATGGGGAACTGGGGGAGGACCTAGAAGGCATAAAAAGGCTTTTGCGGACCACATGTGACCCAGAGGCTCCATTTTACCACCCATGATTTAAAGCAGGGAGTTATTAAATGGATGTTGCAAATCTAACAATCTCGTAGCAAATTTGATGTACGCATCTTACAGGAGTAGTTGCACACTGAAGTTTTGGAAGTGCATCTAAAAATGTCATGTGTGACTGCAAGCAAGACATAGAGCTAAACTAGCACCCCATACAAGCATATTCAGCAGGAGCTGAGACTGCCAAACCTAAAAATGATAATTGTGCTAACTTGCTTTAAAAATTGTTCTCTAGAAGCCTCAGTCGCAGAGAACTAGATGATCTACAGAACCTATCCAAAAGCCACTGTTTAGAGAAAGGTGGGGGACGATGTTTATACATGCAGCACAATTTGCTGCTTCTTTCTGAGACAAGCAAACCCTGTAATCCACTTCAGACCTTCAAAAACTGATCTAGGAAGAGTCATGAGGCTGAAAAAGAATGCAAGCTCCACTCTCCATAGTCTCTATATTAACAGGCTGAAAGTTCATGGTATCACACACTTGATCCTATTCATTTATTTATTTATTGGATTTATATCCCGCCTTTTTCCCAAGATGGGATCGGTTTGTTTCTATGAAAATGCCTGTTGAAATATATACAGCAGCTGCCCAATCTTGCTGAGAATTGCTGACGTGCAGAGACCAACACACTGACCATATCACAAATTCCTTGGTATTGAACAGTATCTTGTATATCATTGGTAAGAGACCAGAACAGCAGTGGAATGCTAATGGACAAACATAGAAATATAGAAACATGGCTTATAACAAGTTCATTTCCGGGTGCAATTCAAAGTGCTGGTTATGACCTATCTATCTCAATAACTCTTAAGACTAGATTATCTGACAGACTGTCTCTCCTCATATTCTTGGGGGAGGCCTTTCTCTCAATGTCACAGATGTGTCTTGAAGGACATGGGAGAGAGCTTCCTCAGTGGTTGCTCCCAGGCTATGGAATTCCCTTCTATGTGAAGTTAGACTAGCCCCCCTCTCTGCTCTCTTTCACCAGCAGATAAAAAGACATTTGTTGATTAATCGGTTGTGCAAAAGGATATTTTCACAGAGAGTGTTGGGGCTGCTGTATTTTTATTTTTATTATTCTCTGTTTATCATTTACTAAAACAATTCTATCCTGCCCTTTATCATAGGAACATAGGCTCTCAGAGTGGCATACAATACAAACAGTTTAAAACAATTCCAAATTAAAAGCACGAACGATTTAAACAATAAATGCATAATAAACACTGTTGTGTGCCTTCATGTCATTTCCAACTTATAGTGGCTATAAGGCTAACCTATCACAAGGTTTCTTAGTATGATTTATTCAGAGGAAGTTTGCTATGGCATTCCTCTGAGGAGGCTGAGAGTGTGACCTACCCAAGGCCACCAGGGGGTTTCCATAGCCAACTGGGGATTTGAATTCTGGTATCCAGAATCATAGTCCAACACTCAAACCACTACACCATGCTGGCTTCTCATATTAAACAGCGCAACAATTAAAACCAAAAACTGTAACAGTTTAAAGCCATGTATATGCATACCTTGAAATAAATTAGTCCTCAAAGATAGAGATACCACTGCTGGCTGGTGAGCCGGTATGGACTCCTGCATTCCTGCAGGGCCCGATCCATTCCCCCCCCTCCCAAATGAGGCAGGTTTTCCCAGGTGTTAAAATATAACAGTTTAATGGGTTTCGCCCCATCTTCCCCTCATCTTTGCCCAGAGTGTCAGGACTGCCCAAAGGCAAAACAGGGCAAAAGCCCTGCATCGTAGGGACTGCAGGGTTCCAAGATGGGGTAAACAGCCCATCTAGACAAGCCCTCAGCCAAGAGTCTTTTCCACCTCCTGCCACCTGATCCTTTTAACTGGAGGTACTGCAAATTGAACCTGGGGCCTTCTGCATAAAGAAAGTGTATGCCCTATCACTGAACTGTTCTCCCCAAATATTTTGGCATTTCTTTGTTACAGAGGATTCCAACAGTAGTAACATCTCTCTTTCTTTCTCATTTCTTAGAATTTGTATGAATTTTGTTTGACTCACAGATGTTTCAACCCTTAAATTGGAATAATATCAATCCTCAGCATCCCAAAACATTTTCCCAAATAAAAAGAAAAACAATACCATTACTGTGAGGCCAAGAGTGAATCATAGCACTTTTGACAAGAGCTTCATCCACTTTTCCACCAATAGGATTATCCACATACTGCCTGCCTTGCTCCAGGGCATTGAAGCACTCAATCCAAGAATCATTGTTTTCAGCCTGAATTCTGTCATAATTCCAGTTTGTGTAAGGGAGTGTTTGCCGGCTAGTCGCAGACATGTAGTCCAAGGAGCTCAATGAGGTGAAAGGCTGGGTGTGCTGATTCTGGAGGAGAAGGAGAAGGCTAATTGGGGGTTCCTGAACCTTTTTGGATCCCTCTCCTTGCTGAGAAATTAAAGTGGTCTGACACATCATCAGCCTCTTCTCTGCAACTTGGCCAATGTCTGAAGTCCTGCCAAAAATATCCAATTCATCCTCAATGAACAGCCCAGAGTTGTACCCTAGTTTGCGATTCACAATTGCACTAAATCCACAAGTACACCGGTACTGGTCCTCATTAGATGAATCTGGAATATACAGCCCCACATCTGCACCCTTGATATTCATGTTGCAAGCACAAATGCAGCAGCTATCAAAGTTGCTATCTTTAAAGATATTCAGCACCGAGTCTGAAAGAATGAGTGTGACATACAGGCTATGAGCCTCTAGAATTGGTTGGACAGTAGCTGGTTCCACAGAACTGAGGGGCCGAGTTGTAGAGGGTGTTGAGGCTGGTGATCCTTGATCTGTGCTATCGTATTTTACCGATCCTTGCCCACTGGCTGTGCCCCCACCTCTAGGAGTCCTTGGGGTCCTGGGTGTGCGAGGTGTAGGAACAGAGAAACGAGGAGTGGCTGGGGAAGGCAAGATCCCAGCTCCACTGTTGCTGGCTGGGGCAGCACTGTTTAATGTCACAGGTGTACTCATCTGGGGAGTGTTCATCTGAAGATAGTCTTGATCTGCTAGGCTCCCAACACTGGGTATATTGCTATAAGAAAATAGGGGGGGGGGAAGAGTATATATTGATTGCATTTATAATTTTTAAACATAACATTAGTCTAAATGTCAGGAGGATACAAACCTACCCACCCCCCTGACTGAGGTCAAGTCATTAACACTGCATGTCACAGAAGACCTCACAGATTGAAAACTTTGCTGACAGTGTAGGAAAGAGAATGAAAACTTCACCATTTCTTATGAAAAGAAGTATCTGCTGAATATCTGAAATGAAGTCAATGTTAGCCTTGGAATATTTTTGGAGAAAAAAACCAGAATTCTAGCTTTATGGATAGACATAGACAAACTACACATGAGGGAATCTATGTATTGAATTGGGGACAGATTCCCAGGGTGTTAGCCCCTTTTCTGGGAAAGATGAAAACTGGTTCAATTAAAACTCAAGTCTCCTTCAGCAGTGTTTGTAAGTGAAAGTGTGGAATCTCTTATCTTAAGCTCTTTGAGACTAGTTCTAGCAAAGAAAGCCAAATAGGCAATATGCAAGGTTCATAATTGAAAACTTTATTAGTTACATTTAAATCCACATGCAAAACATACACATACTTTGCCTAAGCTCTGGCTAACTAGAGGAAAGTTTCAAGAAAAGGGGCAGCTCAGTAGAGCTAGCACTCATCATCCTGAGAGAGAGAGGGAGGGGTCTTTTATCTGGTTGTATACATACCTGGAAGGTTCTCTGGTCATATGGTGTGGTTGCTTAGATACATGGATACGTTGATCACACTGCATTACAACTGGGTGACTGAGCAAATGAGAAAAGTTCTAGAGACAATATGTTGAGGGTATGCCTAAAGCCCCATTGCTTTAATAGCAAATAGGAGAAGGGGGTGCAGAGAGAATGCTAAGTTGAGCAAGATTTTCTAACACTATGTTTTTGATAGCTGCAGATAATGGGAATTAAGGTGCTTGCTTCCAGACATGGGCAGTATATTTTAAATAACTTATGCCTACAAGAACTTTACCAACTAGAGGTATTTTCTGTGACTTACCCACTTGCAAAGAACGGGTGTAGTTTGTCAGTTTGTGCCAAAACTGTAGAGAGTGGTAAACACTTGGCAACAAAACATGTCCCTTGCCAGAAAAAAAGTAACCTTCTTCCGACACACACACGCGTGGTCATGCACTTTCACAGTGAGAAGAGCACAGACAGAGATCTCCATAATCATTCCCACTCAGATTGCTAATAAAAACACTTTTCTTAAAATGGGCCCATTATAGCAATCACTTCCTTGATGGAGTGGAAGCCTGCAGATTTAAAGCTTCGGCATTCCTTTTCAGTTAATGTGAAAGGTTTAAATATTCATTTTGAACTCCCATTCTGCCATCTATTTGAGAAGGAAGTGCTATGCAACCTGATTCGTTGGAATAATTTTCTTGTTATCTCTAACAGTCTTGAGTGGCAGTCAAAGGAAACAAAGAAAGCAGTCTACAGGTTCAGAAAGAAGAAGCTGAAGCACAGTGAGTGCCTTGGAGAAGCAATAAAAGGTGACCTAGAAATCTTGATTAGCAATCACCTCTTTGGCAAGACGCCTGCAGTAACAGTCTTTGCTCTAATTGGATTACACTGGAAATAAAAGATTTTTATCCTAATAAATATCTGCAATTAATAATCAGCTAAGGCATCAGAAGGGAGTTACTGTAACAAAAAAACAACAACACCAACCAGGAATTAAATTGCTGCCCAGACAGTGTCAAGGGCTTCATGATTCATTCTTTCTTTTTTGGTGGCAATTCCTTTGAGAGCCCTGAAGACCCTCAGGAGCTGGAAAGTGACTGACAGAAAGGATTGAGATAAAAATAAAGTTGTTTCCTCTCTAAAATTAATTCATTGCTGTGGGTGACTCCTACACTGCATGTTAGCTTTAAAGGAGTTTAAGGAGTTTCATGCATTTAATAGATTCAATCAATGCTGTGGGGTTTGTGTCTCATGTGAAGTGCAAAACAGGGCTTCAGTTAATACACTGATAATAACTTCAGCACAGACAGGATTAGAACACAGCAAACTGAAAAACTGTCATGGCAGGATCATGAAGAGGTACCAAATTGAAAGACAGAGCAATGGAAGAAAGCACTGTAGGAAGTTCTCTTCCACCTACAAGCTGCAAAGCTGAGAGCCACAGACCACCTAATGCCAATGCTAGCTACATCTCTACAAAAATGGGAGCTAATGAGAATGACAATCTTATATTCATTTCACAGCAGCAGTGGTGGGCAGAGTAACATGCCTTCCCATTGCTGTTGGGGACAGAGTGTATACTTGTCTGAGAACCTTGAGAATCCATCTTCGTGGCCTCCAAGAAAGCAGAATGGGACTCAGCTATTAACATGGGGCTAAAAGTAACATCTCTTCATGAGGAACAGACCAATTATGACTAAAACCCTGCTTTATTCATAAGCAATGAAAGGGAACTAGGATTTGAGAGTGGATCAAGAACAACATATAAAGGGGAAAGAAAAGGGTGAGACAAAAAGCAGAAGATCAGTCATAATCATCTTGTTAGCTGCAGTAAAAAACGGGCCAGAATCACCAGGCACTGCTGGAACTCAGTGGTATGAGAGCAGGTTGCTCTGAGAAAAGGAACAAGTCTCATTTGTAAAATGTATATCCCAGTAAAGTGCATGTGTGCAAGGGGGACTTTTCACAGCCTGATGGTCAACAAAACAGTGAGTAAGCAGTATGGATGCCATTCTTTGCTAATTTCTTCTCAAAGGAAGCAACAAGCAATTTTATCCATTTTTCCTGCTGTGAGAAAGTCTTTAAAAACTGCACTAAGTCCCCAACTACAGCATTTTGTGTGCAGTAAACAGTATTTTCTGTGCAAATAATAATACTGCTGTGCAGAAATATGTATTATCTTCTGAACAGAAAATAGCATTTCCTATGCAGAAAATGGTGTGGGGTTTTTTTGGCAGAAAACCATCCCCTCCACTTTTTTTGTAAAATTAGTCCCAGACTGCCAAAGACACACATCCATCCAGGGATTCTTCTTGTCAGGGTTTCTCAACACTCAAGAAACATGTTTTTCAGCCTTTTCTGAATATTTTCTAATATTCTTCCCATTCCTCTTAAGACGAATGTCAGCAGCAGTCCCTCCTATTACTTGTCTCTCTTTTGTGGAAAAAGAAGGAAAGGTTGCTTACCTGTAACCATAGATTTTCGAGTGGTCTTCTGTGAATTCACACAGCTGGGTTACTTCTGCGCAGGCGCAGGAGTAACCCAGCTGTGTGATTCACAGAGACCACGAAGAAGATCTACAGGATGCTCTTCAGATGACTACAACTGTCACTGTAGAATATTTATTAGTTCTGCAATGATTTCTGATCATTTTCACATAATTGTTAACTGGCACTGCTAAATAGGCACCAATGAGCAAAGTAAATACCAAAGCCAAATTGTACTTACTTGTAACCATCCCTGATGAAAGTAGCATTAGATGGTAGAGGAAGTTGTTCAATTTTTGGAGGAACAGCCCAAGATGGCCGATAGACACAGGCCTCTGGAATCTTCAGAGGTAGCAGGCACTGGCTTGGTAGTGTCTTCAAAGGAGCAAACGCAGAGGAGCCCATAAAGGGCTGAAAGGTTGAAATCTTGTGCACAAAGGAGAAATCCTACAAATCCAAGGAAGTGCATTGCTTCTGTTACAGACCAGATCAAAGCCACTGTTAAGTCACTCTAGCTCCCCTTTCTTTCATAATGAGGTATCATCAAGTGATGATATCCCCCGCACCTCCTCCAAACAGGAACAGCTAATAATGGTTAACCGCAGCGGCAAAATACATTATTTCTATTTTGGATAACATCCAAAGATATGGGATTTACAGCAAACATGGGTAAAGTGTGTGGTTGTGTGGGTGGAACAGAAGAAGATAGGCTGGTGAAGGTGAGATGAGAGCAAAAGCAAAGGGAGAAGTGGCTCCTTCCCCCAGCAATACTATAGCCACAGTTTTCCGAGCCTATCGATTACAAAACGCACACTGAAAGGAAAAGTGAATAAACTGTATTTAAAAGAATAATGATCACCAATACATTAGTTAAGAAGCTATTCATGAGTAAAATCAATTCCTGTTAAGCTGGCACCACAGACATCTTTGGGGGCTAGCACTCCAGCTGACAAATTACCCAGATTAAACATTTAATCACCCATCTAGTTGCAGGTACAGAACTGAATCCAAGAAGGTGTGGTTTGCATTAATGAGAATGAAGTATTTTTATGGTTCAGTTATGAGTAAAAGACCTGAAACATACACAGTACAAAACCAGGGCATATTACATCCAGGCCAGTTACTTGTGGAGATCTAGCAGTTGCTATCTTCCCCTTATTCCAAATAGCAATAAGCAGTATACATGCCCCCTTCCCTTTATTTTACTGGATTGATGGCTTACTTAGGGTGGATACAATCCGACGACAGATATATACCTGTACTGTATATGACTCCAATGACAGATATATATTTATTTTTGTCTAGTTGTATATCTATCCACATGCCCATTCAGTGGGCTGGAATACAGCAGGACCCCCATATCCACTGGGGATTGGTTCTGGGGTGTGGATATCAAAAACCGTGGATAATAGCGAACACCATTGAAAATAATGGGACTTCCAATTTAAAATACCATAAAGTTGCCTTGGAGGACCTAGAAAATGGCTAGAGAGGACACATTTTCTAAGAAGACTCTATGGTAGGTGTGCTATTTTGTGTCCTGTGGATAACTGAATCAGTGAATTCAGTGTACACCAAATGTTTATAACAGTGCCAATACAGTAGGAACTAAAGGGAGAGAAGACAAGGAAATGTACAAAAAATCTTTTAAGATTTTATATAGACTTTCCCCATCACCTGCTATCTAAACTGAACACAACAAGGACTGACTCTCAGACCTTTGTATATGCACTACACCACTGAGCTAAGTATGGCCCTTCCCTACGTTCAGGACAACTCTAAGATGCCACTGTACTTAGTGTGCACACTTGATGCATTTGAGATTTCTGGACACAATTCATAGTCTTGTTTTGTTTACAGCTGTAGTATGTTTTTTTACTTATGTTTATTTGAGTATTAACAAAGTTAAAGAAGACAAAATTAACAAACCACAACCACAATAACAAAACCTGTAACAAAAACATAACTGACTTACTTGACATACTACGAAACAGTATCCCCTTTACCCCCCTCCCCTTAAGTTTACAGGCTGCAGTACAAATCCCTGACTTGGATGCATTGAATGTGAATGAAATGTGGTTAGAACAACTTCCTTATGCATACCACCCAAACCATATTGCAGTTCTACAATATTAATAGCTTTGACATGTTACCTTTATTTCTTCTGGCTTAGGGCTGCCTAATCCATCTTCCACCTCCATTTTAAATTCTGTGAGTTGATTTGTAATTACCACAGGACTTTCCATCATCCCTAGCGTAGTCACTGTCTCTGAGCTAGTACCATCTTTATAGTTCATCACTGGAGAAAAAGCAGGGTGTTGCTCCAAGGATGGTGGAGTAGGAAACATTCTCTGCAGATCTGCCACAGCTAGAGAAGATAATCCAGTGTTGAAAAATTATAAAATTATAAAATAAGCCTTCTGTGATGTTCAAATATAACTCATACTACAGAAAAATGATGGGTCAAAATTAAGAGGTCAAAAAGACATCTGACTTGTGGCTAGTTTCAGAATTAGCTTCACTAAAGTGAAGGGCCAAATCCCATGCAGAAGTCACACTGATGGCTAATGTCTGAAGTAAGAAACAAAATCAGATCATTTCTATGCTTGTGATGTGTCACATCCCTATGTGTCACCACTTGTGATGCAAAATAGAACATTTCCCACAGTCATTTTTTTAAAAGAAAGCAACAGATTGCTTACCTGTAACTGGTTCTTCATTTGGTCAGCTGTGAACTCTCACACAAGAGTTGTTCTGTACCTGCACAGAACTGTTCAGAACCTTCCAGAGCATAGTGACATTTTTGGGCAGGAAATCTGCCAAACTACTGTTCATCTAAGTAGGATGCCTGCTTTTCTTCTCAGTTCTGTGGCAGCCACAGTTAATGAAATCAAGAGGCAAGCAAATAAGTGACCATCCAAAAGGGAAGGGAAGGAATCGTTCACAGAGAAATACTCAAAGAACCAGCTATAGGTACACAAACTATTCTTTGTGATATCCATGACTCACAGATATAAGAAAATAACTAGCAGACTGAATGCATGGATGAATGGTAGGGTGTGATGGAAGAACCAACAAGACAGTTGTACCAAATTCTGCATTTCCCCAAGCTCCAATGTCCACTCTGTAATGTTGGATAAAAGTCAAGGTAGCTGCATGGCAAATTTCCATGGAAGGCACATCCTTACAAAAGTCTGCAGATACTGCCACAGCTTGTGACAAATTTCTACTTCCCCTTATTTTTGAAGTCAGCTGAGGCTGGGAAGGTGCTGGACCGGTGTCTGGATGGGCTGGATGAGGGCCAATAAACCAAAGTTGAAACTGAGTAAAACAAGCTTTGGGAGCTGGTGGTTGAGTAAGCAACTTGCCCTGGATGGAGTTCAGTCCCCTTGAGGGAGCAGTTGTGTAGGTTGGGAGTACTCCAAGATCCAGCTCTGTCACCTCAAATCCAGTTGTACTCCATGGGTCAAAGTCTTAGAGGCTAGCCCCCACTGGTCAGCCACCTAAGGCCTTTCCTGGACAGAGAACTTTTCCACAGTAGTTCATGCATGGACAACTATTAGATTACTGCATTGTGTTCTACAAGGGGTTGCCCTTGTAAACAATTCAGAAGCTACAGCTAGTATAAAATACAACAGCTGGATTGCTGACTGGAACATCACATAGAAACCATATAACACAGATCTTAGAGGAACAGCACTGGATGACAATGCAGGTGATGGTGATAACATTCAAAACCCCAAACACCTTGGGATCTTGTTACTTGAAGAAGTGTTTCTCCCTATATAGTATGCTTGCCCAAGGACCACTGGAGGGGCCTTCCTTTGTGTCCTGCCAGTGGAGAAAATACACTTTGAGGATATGGAAAAGGGCCTTCCCCATTGTGGCTCTCCAGTTGTGGAATGGCCTCCCCCTTAAAATATTTTATTTTGATGCCAAGTTAAAACATGGCTTTTCCTGCATGGCAGGGGGTTGGAGTAGATGGACCCTGTAGTCTCTTCCAACTCTATGATTCTACTAAACCCTTTGGAAGCTGATGATTTTATCCAATCTGTACAAGCACACACATTTTAACTTTTTAAACTTGTTTTAAATTGTTAGATGATTTATTATGTTTTAGACTGCAAACTGTCTTTTACTGTTTCAAAATGTTAGATTGTTTAAAATGGTTTCAATTGATTTTATTGTATGTCACCTTGAGATCTTTGAATATATGATCAGATATATTTTAATAAAATAAATGACAAAACCACGTGCCTCACTTGCTCATCTGGCTCAAGTATGGCCCCAGAAACACTCTTCTTGGACGGATATCTCAAATCCAAAGTACAGTCGTCCCTTCATATTCGCTGGGGTTTGGTTCCAGGACCCCCCATGGATACCAAAATCCGTGAATACTCAAGACCCATTATATGCAATGGCATAGCAAAATGGTGTCCCTTATATGAGATAGCAAAATCAAGGTTTGCTTTTTAGATTATTTTTTTTTTAAAGATTATTTTCAAGCCGTGAATACTTAGATCTGTGGATACCAAATCCATGGATACGGAGGGACAATTGTAGTTAACACTTTGAACCAGAGGCAAGCTCCATGAAACACCAACAATGATGTAGAATGATGGAGACTGTGGAACACTTTTGGAAAAGTTCTGATTGGGGGTGCAAGTACCACATGTACCCCTTCAGTGATGCAGCTGCAAGGGAAACTCTGAGCAAGGAGACAGGACTGGGGCTGGTTATGAGCTGGAAAGGCTGATGCTCACTGAATATGGGGCAACTAGATGCACATTGTTCATCCTGAATCTTAAGTTGCTGTTGGATCCTTTACAGGACTGGGACTGGAAACTGTAACAACATAACTATGGGAGGAAGTATCACTCTGATGAGATAAGTTTGGACCCAGAGATCTGAAACAAGCACCACTTAGCACTCATGTGGCCAGAACGAACCATATTGGGTCCAAAGGGCTTGTAACCCACTGGTACTGGCATTTCTCATTCTTCTCTGTTGTGCTGCAATGCAGGCAGGGTCCATGCTTTCCCGCATCAACAGACAAACATAGGGTAGGTACTTTGCAGACTGCCTCCAATGGTACTGATGCCAGGTCCTGCAATCCCTTTGATGCCAAATTGGGCTCAGTAACTTCGCTGCCATAGAAATGGGGCAAAGCTGTGCAATCGAAGGGGGCGGCTTAAAATAGATGAGAAACGAGGTGGTGTGTTGCTTCTTAAGGACCTCCTCCCAAACAAAAGCTTTCAGGCAGAAACTCTGAACATGAAATGTCTTTGTAAAATTCTGGCAATATCTACACTTTTCCACCATGTGTGCCTCCCCCATTCAGAAAAGAGTGGAAATCCCTAACAAACAGTGGGTTGTAACTGCCACAACCAACATCTTTTTTGAAGTATGCTTTTAAATGGCATAAGTGCCTAAGAATGATGACAAATATCTTGATGCTCTCACTACTGAGAACAGACAGGAGAGAGGGGGCATTCACACTATTAGAAAAACTCAAATTCCCCCCAAATCTGGCCTGATAACGCCACATGACATGAGGCCTTTTCTCCAAATCTGGTGTGAAAAGGACACAAGATGTAAGGTTTTCTGTGGGTTTTTTCCCAGGCTGTGAGACCATGTTCTAGAAGAGTTTACTTCTGACATTTCACCTGCATCTGTGGGTGGCCACAGCCACAGATGCAGGCAAAACGTCAGAAGTAAACTCTTCTAGAACACGGCCTCACAGCCCAGAAAAAAACCCACAGAAAACCTATGGATGCCGGCCGTGAACGCCTTTGACTTCACAAGACGTAAGGTCTTATTTGCACCAGACTCGGGGAATACCCGAGTTTTTTCCAGAGTTTGTTTGAAACTATGGAGAAAAATGCCATGTGATCAATCCATCCATTCTGGATTTGGGGGGCATGGGAAGGGGAGGAAGGACAAATGCCATCTCAGGTGCCACCATCTTCCCCCTCCTCAGTGCCCACAGTAATAACCATTCTCTCTTGAAGAGAGAATGGGCCATACACCCCTCCTTTTGAGAGCAGCTAGTCCTGGGGGGTTGCTTTCACTCAAGAGCTCCATGAAGCAACCCCCACCACTAGCAGCTCTCTCAGAAACCACACCCTAAATAAGGAGGCTGGTCACCCATTCTCCCTGAAGCCGCTGGGTTCAGTGTAGAACAGGAACTGTCATGAACTCACAGTAGCAAGTGTCTAAGGAGCAACAGGGTAGGGGTGCAGGATCAACAGAACAAGAGGTGCATTCATAGGTTGTCACCAATTGTCCATGACAGATGCAAGAGAAGTCATTAGCCAGTCCAGAGGTCAGTCACCAAATGCCAGGGAAGTCAATAGCCAGTCCAGAGACCAACAGAGTCAGGTCCATGGTCCAGGTCCACAGTAAGCAAGGGGTTAATGCAGCAGCCCAGAGGATGAAGTCAGTCTGAAGCCAAGGCAAAGCAGGAACACCAAAGAGTGCAACAGCTAAGATAAGCAGTTGTCAGCACTGAGGCTCGAAGGAAAGCCACTGGAAGATGTATAGCCAGATTCTTAAGGCCAGGTGGGCCTCATTAACAAGTAATCAGGTCAGAATTTAGTATTTAAATGACGCTGGGCATGGCGTTTCTCCCTCCTGCATTCAGAGAAGGAAAGCAGCATGTAGTCTGAATCATCTATCACTGGCTGGCAGACTGTTTGTTCTTCAAGGTGAGGTATGTTTTCTCTATCTGCTTCAGCTGTCCTCTCAGAGGGAGCCAGGACAGACTTTTCAAGGCCAAAGGAACTCTCATTCTAGCATTGTTTCTGATGCTAGCTGCTAATGCTCAACAGGTAGAAGAACTAGAAGTGACAGGCTGGGCAAAAACGACAGAATGCCTTGAACACTCACTGGTGCCTGTGTGTATGTACCTTCAAGTTGCCTGTCAACTTATAGCAATCCCATGAATTTGATAGGGTTTTCTTAGTCAAGGAATACTCAGAGGTAGTTTGCCTTTGCTCTTCTCTGAAATTTAGCCTACAGTACCTGGTATTCCTTTGCAGTCTCCCACATGAGATCCTCAAATCCTGAAGGTCATGGCACAGTGAGATATCAGGATGCTACCAATACACCAGTATAAAGCAAATGCACTGAAAAAAGGTGTGATGTGAGAGTATAACACGTGCCTACACTTCCTAAATTCAGCCATATCACATATGCAAGCAGTAAATAAAGCTGTCCTGACTGTGTTTAGCAGTTATGGTCAGGAGTACAGGAAACAGTAAGACTATAGGTGGCTGTATGAACATTGTGTGGACAGGCAGTTTTTGTAACATATGCAGGGTGCTTTGATATAAAGAGCCCTCATGCTATCACACAAATGGCACTGAACAAATATTCCTTGACAGATCCTTTTTCAGAAAAAAGAAAGACGTGGAAAGGAGTGGGAAAATATAGGAGGAATGCAAGTGGAAGATGACATTAGCTGGATCCCCAGTAAAATTCTGTAAAAGAGGCAGGGAAATTGCACAACAGAAGGATCATCCGGGAACTGCCTAAGAATATGAAGGCAACTCAGACCAGTTCTTTGGAGCAGAATTTCCTGTAGGATATGCCTGCAGAATGTAAGGTATACAGTGCCCTCATGTTCACCTTCTCTTCCTGTTGGTAGCAAAAGGAGATTTGAGGAGGCACCAAATTTGCATCCAGTGGGGAAATGGTTTACAAAGACTAAGCTTCTAGTCCATCGCAATCTGTACAGAGGAGCCAATTCTATTGTCCAGCCATCTGGCATCTTTCTCATGCGCATACAAACACTTCTGCTCTTCTTGTCACTCTTTTATGAAACTTGCTACATCAAGAAAAACATACTAAAAAGGGCAAGCCTTATCTATTTAACCCTTCCCAAGCTGCTCCACATTACGCCATTTCCTCTGGGAGTCCTTTCCCCCCAGCAAATTTCTGCAATGCAGTGTCATCAAAAAGACGAAGAAGAAAACAGCTCAATTAAATAAACCCACAGAACTGACCAAGTATCATTATTCATTTTCATATGTGTCATGCTTGAGAAAACCTTGCATATTTTAAGCAGCAACAGATCTACTAAAACTGTCAAAATCCAATCTCTGTGTACTTCATACTTCTGCATTTGAGTAAATCAGCACTGCTTTTATGGGTCCATAAAACTTTCTGCCTCATCCCTGTGACACCATGTTCCCCCCCCTCAATTTGTTCTCATTACCAGCCAGAGTTAATGAGATAATGTTCAATGATGATTTGCAGCAGAATGGAAGTTCAGCTTACAGTGGTCACAGTATCTTTCTTTCTGAAGCCAAGGAACTTGTAATTCATAATGATGTCTGTTGCTATCATAGGGAATACTATTTTCAAAGGAACATTAAACATTTCTAAAACATTTTACCGGTATGTGAGAGATGCAAGGTGAAAGAACAAATCTCAAAGGATGCTACAATTCCCTGCGGCTCTGGCATGATAGAAGTGAGCCACAGCACTGAAGGAGGGCAGTGGTACAAAGGTTTCACACACAACTCTTATGTCCTCTGGCTTCACCTAAACATTTCAAGGAATACTAAGGAACAACAGCTTGAAAATGGCCGTGTTTAATTCCTCCTTCTGTACAGAATCAGCGAAGATAAAGTACAGTTGTCCCAGTTTCAATCCTTTTGCATGTAGTAAAGTGCAGCCCATGTCTAAAGCGATATTTTTAAATTTACCAATTGGGGCTTCTTGTCTAAACCAGTAGAATGTAATGAAACAAACAAAGTCCCATCGTGTTTTTTTCAGTGAATCATGATTCAGCAAAACAGAACTAATAGAATCATAGAATCATAGAATTGCAGAGTTGGAAGAGACCACGAGGGCCATCCAGTCCAACCCCCTGCCACGCAGGAAATCACAATCAAAGCATCCCCGACAGATGGCCATCCAGCCTCTGTTTAAAGACCTCCAAGGAAGGAGACCCCACCACGCTCCGAGGGAGTGTGTTCCACTGCCGAACAGCTCTGACTGTCAAAAAGTTCCTCCTCATGTTGAGGTGGAATCTCTGTTCCTGGAGCTTGCACCCATTGCTCCGTGTTCCAGTCTCTGGAGCAGCAGAAAACAAGCCTGCTCCATCCTCAGCGTGACATCCCTTCAAATACTTAAACAGGGCTATCATATCGCCTCTAAACCGTCTTTTTTCCAGGCTAAACATACCCAGCTCCCTAAGTCTCTCCTCATAAGGCATCGTTTCCAGACCTTTCACCATTTTAGTTGCCCTTCTCTGGACACGCTCCAATTTGTCAATATCCTTTTTGAATTGTGGTGCCCAGAACTGGACACAGTATTCTAAGTGAGGTCTGACCAAGGCAGAATAGAGTGGCACTATTACTTCCCTTGATCTAGACACTATACTTCTATTGATACAGCCCAAAATTGCATTGGCCTTTTTAGCTGCCGCATCACACTGTTGGCTCATGTTCAACTTGTGGTCTACTAGGACTCCTAGATCCCTTTCGCACATAGTCTCATTCAGCCAGGTCTCTCCCATCCTATATTTATGCATTTCATTTTTCCGCCCTAAATGCAGTACTTTACATTTCTCCGTATTGAATTTCATTTTGTTAGCTTTGGCCCAGCTCTCCAGTCTATCCAGGTCATTCTGAATTTTGATCCTGTCCTCTAGGGTATTAGCTACTCCTCCCAATTTCCTTTGGTGTTAATTGAAATGTCTTCTGGGCGTGAGGTATTGGCATTCTATTTGGGAATATTCAACCTTAACCCTAACCACAATGATAAACCTCACCCCAATCCTCATAATTTGCTAGAATTCTCAATGGAGTCAGAAAATACCCCACAGCACACACAAAATGCATCAGGGCTTTTAAAGAAGAGGAAAAAAAAAGAGAGAGAGAGAGAGAGAGATCAAAATTATTATTTTTAAAATAGTCTGCTTCTAATTTTATGGTAGGAGAAAAATCTTAGTCCTGCAAGAGGAGGCCATGACAGTAATGACTTTACCTGAGAACAATGCTGTAGTCACATCTGTTACTTACTTGGGGGATAAGGTACTGCTGTTCTACCATCCTTGCCCAGAGAGTGTTCTTCAGTCCCAAGCAGAGGCACGTTTGATGACTGAAGAGAAGGAGAGAGAGCCTAGAAGTATGAAGAAAAACAACAAATGATTAAGTTGGTCATAATGCAACTTCAGGACTTTTCCTTCTTGCCAAAGAATCTCTGATTCCATTTTGTACCAAAAAGGTTGGACAACAGCTATAGGGCATCGCCTCACTTCCAGATAACCAAGGGTTAATTATATTAAGGTTGGGTTATATTTAGGGACAGCATCACATAGGATCTACAGAAGATCACAAGAGACAATAATCCAATGAGATGACCTGCTTATCAGAAAGTTCCAAATCTTTCAGATGCTTTGAAGATGAGAGGTTATGGAAACACAGCATCATGAGACTCATGGCAGAGGGACATGGAGGGGTGCCACCTACCTTGCCATTCCTTGGAAAGTGTGGTCACAGACTGGACAAACAGGTCCAGAGTCCCTGTTCTCCCTGATAAACACCTGAAGACCGAGACTGTCAAGTGCATTGTGAGCAGAACATGTAAATGTGTAACTTTTTTTTAATGTGATTTTAGATTAGTTGTTTTTAATTTATACTGGTTTAATATCTTTTTATGGGAGAGGGTGGGGGTGGGTGGTGTTTAGGGATTTTAATCTGTATTTGTATTTTAATTTTTGTAGCCGCCCCGATTGTTTTTAACAGAGGGGTGGGGTAAAAATAATAATAATAATAATAATAATAATAATAATAATAACTTAGTCACATTAGGGCTTACGTTTCTTTTAGGAACCTTGGCTGAATGAGATGTAAGACAGTTAAGTAATGTTGAAACTTTCCATGTTGCACCTTAAGGAAAGAGACTTCATGTATATGATGCCTTTGCTGATGTAAAACTTGCTTATTTAGAATAAAAACTTTCTAAACAGATCTTCTTCTCAACAATCTTTCATATTCCTGGGTTCAGTGCGTGTGTGTGTACAGAAGTTTTCATCTCCTGCTAGAAGGGAAATCGCTGCAGGGTCAGAGATAGCAAAAGAGGCAAGGTAGATCCCTCAATGACTTTCCACTGAGCCACTGGATCTTGAAGGTCCCAACTGTGTATGGTGGCAACTGCAAAAGACTTAGTGAAATCTGGGCCCCTTTGTCCTACTCAAGGGTAGGAGACAGGGAGGAAACCATTAACAAGGTCTACGTGCCTTCTTAATTAATATGCACTGGCATTTTTTTTCATGAAGATGGCAACAGGCCATGGCTTCTTTGTTGTCATAATAAGCAAGAAGTAAAGCTTCTGATTTCACGGGCAACACTATTAGAAATGGAACTATGTTCATTGTCATATAAGTCTGCAATAGGCAGATTTTTTTCTGTATTTTACATATTCCCTTTGAGGAAAGATGTGGTATGACAGTTTTGACACCTTTCACCACAAACTTCCCACTCTGGACCAAATCAAAGAAAGGAGAAGACAAGTCTGAGAACTCCCTAGTCATCTGTCTTGGAAACAGTACCATTATTTCAAAGGTCAAATGATGCTACGCAGATACAGTGTAGCTTAAGTCATCACACACTTACTCCAGACTCATCTTCATCAGAATTATCGAAGAGGTTGTCTAAATCATGTAGTGAGGGGGCCAAGTCCGTAACTTGCATGAGGCTACCAGAACCAGTTCGACTGGTAGTATTATCATGCCGGGTGTCTGTGGGGAAGAAAATCATCAAGGACTTTAGAAATGGGTGAAAAACTCAAGCGTCATTAAGCTACATTATCCAAGAATGAGAACAAGAAACCAATCCAAAAACAACATCCCTGTGTTGCAAAATTAACACCTAAGAATAATTCAATGGAGCCTCAACTGAAAAGTGGTGCACATGGGGGTATATTAACACATTTAAATACTGAACAACACTGTTATAAACCACCCAGCCAACCCCATTTCGTTAAAATATATAATAAAAGCATTTAGTTCTTCTAATTCTTGATAAGATTTTCTGGTGACTTTTCCATAAAGGATTCAGTACCAGATTCATGTACCTGTTTTAGGAGCTGAACTGAAAATGGACATTGCATCTTTCCCATCTGGCATGGTGGTGGGATGACCCACTACAGACATCTCCTTAGTCCCAGTTCCATCTTCTGACTATAAGCACAGAGCATTTAATCAACCACTATGTTTGTAAAGAGTGAGAAAGACAGGTTGAATAGGTGGCCAATACATAAACACAGGAAGAAAGGAACACGTTTTTTCTTATAACCATATACTAAAAACTTGTCATAAGTTAGGAAGCTTTAAGCTTGATACTAAGGAAAAGCAGAGATCATGCTTGAAAAAGAGAGATATTCAGACAAATGCAAAATGTAGAAATACCATGGTATTCTTGTTTTCCCCCCTTCCAATATATTTTTATTTACAGTATATGCAAACACAGTTACTGTATGCTGTTATGCACATTTAGTCAAAAGTGAGTTCTACTGCATTCACTAAAGCCCACTTACAGATAAAGTGCATAAAGAGTTGCAACCTTTACCAATGAAAGCTCATTTGATTTACTGCCTTACAGCATAATCCTATGCATATCTGTTCAAAAGGAAGCCCCATAAAGTCCAATGGCTTACTCTCAAGTAATAACAGCCTCAGATCCTACGCAGGTGACAGCCTGAGATGGAATTTAACCTACATCAAGACCCTGAATGGAAGTAAATTAGATGAGTCATTTTCATACAAAAAACCTGTGATCTAATTCGACAATACCTTATTTTTCTTCAACAATTCTCTATCAGTTCCAAGTTTACACTTTTTAGTGCCAGTGAAGCTGTATTTGATGTCTCCATCCTGAAATGTGTAAGGATCACTGACATCTCTCAAACATTTGCCAGGCTTCAGTATTAGAGGGAATGGGTCAAAATAATTCATTGCTGGCACAGAGGTGGTTTCTTCCAAGATTTTAAATTTTTTATTAGGTTGTGCTAAGAGCCTAGGGGAGAAAAAAAAGTCAGAAATGGGGAAATAGCAAAGCCTGTCTTATAGATTCAGAGGGGTTTTTTTTCCCATATGTAAAAAAAGCCAATAGAATCCATCTTTTCTCTCATATATTGGAAATAAAGTTTTTCCTTGGTACTATATGCCTAACCTCATGCTAGCATTTTCTGGCTGACTTGTAAACCCACATTCTAGGCCAGCCACTCAAAGACTAGAATCTTAATGGTACATCACAAATATTCAAAAATCCCCTTCAACAGCCAGAAACATAACAGTATATCCAAGTATCTGCAACACTGAACGCTGTTGGAAAGGTGGCAACAATTCACCTATTTCCTCATATTTGCATCAGATTTTAATGTCAGTTAGCCACTTTTCAGAGTAAAGGAGAACTGTAAGTAAAAATTTTATTATGGTCAAAGACCAGAAGGTAACATGTACAATATATTTCAAATGCACTATCATCAACACTGTGACTCACAGACCCCACTGCCTAGTTCTCAAGAAACTATGATAAGCAACAGTGACTGTTCAAAATTTGGCCACTTTATTTATAATCTGGAAACCTTGGTCAGAGAAGGCGAAAAAAGATAAAATGAATCCTATCTACCTGAGAGGTTTTTTTGCAGGGGGGGGATAAGAATGATAAAAACCACTGCAAATATCACAATAAAAAGGAACAATATAATAAAACGTGCCAACAGTTCCCCCTTTCCTTCCTTCATGAGGAGAGCTGCACTTTTTAAAAAAGAAAAATGAGAAGCAAAGCTTTGACCAGTCCTTCTCCTCCTCTCTCCCACAGTTAATTTAGTAATATCAAATATATTACTATGCTGCGATATGACTGTTTTCCAACTCCCTCAGCAAAAAAGTGACTCAGAGTGGGAAATGCACAGTGTGGCTTGTCGGCCTATTTTGTATTGCTAAACGTGTCTGACTTAAGTGAAGAGGAGGAGGAGGTGGCAACTGCAGATAGGAAACTCTGAAATGTCTAGCTCCAACTTTAGAGACAAAACACTGGTACAAGACACTCTGACTTAGAACATCCTCTGTTACCAGCCACAACATATCCTCAAAGGAGGCAAATGTTTTCAGTGCTTACAAGGCTCAACAATACAGCTCTCCTTGAACATTCCATTCAATGTGAAGTCGAAGGCTTTCACGGCCAGCATCCATAGATTTTCCTGGGCTTTTTTCTGGGCTGTGAAGCCGTGTTCTGGAAGAGTTTACTTCTGACGTTTTGCCTGCATCTGTGGCTGGCACCTTCAGAGTATGGTTGGGTAGGAGTAAATTTACATATACTTCCCAACAGGGGTTCACAGGATATAAACTACACACACACACCTACCCAACCATTCTCTGAAGATGCCAGCCACAGATGCAGGCGAAACGTCTGAAGTAAACTCTTCCAGACCACATCCTCACAACCCGGAAAAAACCCAAGGAAAATTCCATTCAATTGTTCTTATTTGTGATGGAATTGCTTTGAGTATGTTGGGTAACTTGTGAACTTGGAAGCAACCATCACAGTGGAAGGGATGCTTTATTGTTCTTGCTTCATTTTGGTTTCCAAAGTAAAAGACATTCAGAAGTGGTTTACCCACACCTTCTTTTGTGCCACTAAAGTGCCACTGCCATTGTCTCTAGACAACTAAATGGCATTGTCTCTAGACAACTAAAGTGTCACTGTCAGTGTCACCTTCCTGCTACCATTGTTGCCCATTAGATTACTTCTGGTGCTCCTCCAGTTCTATATAAAAGGCATCAACATTGAAGGCAACACTGGCAATGATATACAAATGGTACATTTCCCCACAACAATCTCTGCACAGATCAGCACACCTGCTATATAGTGGCTTGTAAACGGTTCTTCCCTCTATTGAGTGCTTTCCAAAATTCCATGTAAGAGAATCACACCTTCATAGTCTTTCCCCATGCCTCACAAACTTAGTAAATTATTTCAACAGTTTCATAATCATATATAAATATATTGTACACTTTAAAGCAGCTTTCCCCATCCTTGAGCCCTCCAAATGTGTTGGACTAAAAATGCAACTCCACTGGCCATGCTGGCTACAAACAGTAGGAGTGGTAGTCCAATACATACTGAAGGGGTTTACTGTAGGTTGTTGAAGGCTACATTAGACAAAATGTATATATTGTGATCATGAACAACCACTGAACTACCAGTCTTTTGTGAAGTTTTTTACTCATGCATAAGTATTAGACAATGACATCAGTACACATAAGCTTCTCAACAAACAATGATGTTTAAAAGCCTTTCAATAAACTACAAAAAGATAGTGCCTATTAAAATTCTTAAGAAGTTCTATGCAGAAGCCATTTCCATTTTCTACAAGAAAACTGACTCCTATCAGCCTTAAGAGGGAGACAGTAATGCACACAAAACATCTGTCTGCAGCCGGTTCACCACAGCACAGTACAGGAAACAGCTCTTGATACTATACTCTGCTTTGTGTGAGAATATGATGGGAATGCTTAAATGCTCATACAGCCAGCTAGCAATTCAAGTGACCCAGGTCTAGCATACAGGCATCATTACTCAAACCCTAGAGACTCACAACAGCAACTCATAAGAGGCATACTCACATGACCTTAGCAACAGGAAAATCTTATCAATACCAGTTACATTCAGTTTCTCCTTTCTCTGACATTAAGTTTGGTTCAGCCAATTCTGCATCAGCATATACAATTCTTTCATAAACTTCTGATTCAAGTGCATTTGTGCTTCAAAAATGTATGCATTTTTGCAAGCTACTTTCCCATTTCCCATAGTGTGTTTATAAATAAATCTCGCTATCATATTCACATTTCCCTAGTGTGTTGTTTGTGCACCACTTGTCCTTGTGTATACATTTTTGTGCACATTTCTGAGTGGAGGATTGTAATTCAAAACTTGAAAAGTGTGCATTTCAGTGCACAACTCTAGTTTGCTGATTGGTTCAGGAGATGTGAACTTGGTAAATCTCCATAAAAACTTGGACAGAACAAATTTCTCATACACCTCTACCTAAGCCTCATTCAGATGAAGATAACAATGAAGTTAACATGTTATCTGACATGAGACGTAAAATACATCTGAAAAACCAGGCAGACATTATCAGACATGAATGAACTAAAGTATTACAAGTATTCTTGCTTAGGGATAGAAAAATCTTTTTGGTATTATTTTCTCTCACACTCAAATATTGGACCCTCAAGTTCTTTCCACTCCAAATATGAAGAAATTTGCCACATTTGGTAAATTCTTTGAAAATGAACTGAAACAAATTTCTCCCTACTTTGCACCAAACTCAATAGGTCAAGCTATTCACAGTGGATGGGACCATATTGTACCTGCCTGACATGCAGATGTTAAAGATGAAGAGCCCCTAAAAAAAAGAGGTAGTCACCCTAATTCACTACCACAAACATGATTAAGTACAGTTGTCCCTCCATATCCATGGATTTGGTATTCACGGATTTAAGTACCGTATTCACAGCTTGAAAATATTCTTTAAAAAATAATAATCCAAAAAGCAAACTTTGATTTTGCCATCTCATATAAAGGATGCCATTTTGCTATGCCATTGCATAAAATGGGACTTGAGCATTCATGGATTTTGGTATCCATGGGGGGTCCTGGAACCAAACCCCAGCGAATATGAAGGGACAATTGTACATAGATTTTAAATGGAAGAGTTATATATTAACAGCTGAGTACTCATTTATTCCTAGATGGACAAATCAGTGAGTTGCCATTTTTCCCCACATTCCAAATGTTTTAATCTCCATTTCTTTCTTTCTATCCCAAATATAAGAAATTGTGAATTCTGATACATTATTATCAAAAACTGCTTGATACAAAATTTGCACCCCCATTACACTTGTCCTATCATCCTTCTGATAAGTGCTCATGCTGCACAGAGGTCTTTTTTTTTTTACAAGTCCCATCTACAGAAAACTTTCCGTAAGTGGTCCAGTCCTGTTTTTTCATAAATGATTCTTGCATGACATTTTCAGTCATTTTCACAGATAGGCTGAACCTGTCAGCATATTTGTTTCAGGGATGGGGGTAGAACCAGCCACTGTTACCTGGAGCAAACGCAAACGGCAACACTTGGGACAAGCCCTTACAGATTTTTCTTACCTTTTCAGTGCAGTGTTTTCAAATGCCATATTAACCTTGGTGTCATATATCTCACAATGGAGCTCCGGAGGCCTGAACTCTGGATTTCCATTGGACGGAAGAGTATATCCCTGCCACGTATTCAGTGACTCTTGGTTGCGTATAATCCCACGATACAAAACCGTATCACTGACTTCTTCCATAAGAGGTAGCCTCTGTCCTCCAAGGGCCATCCTGTCCTCCGTGCTGGGCAGCTGCTGGAATTCTAACCCATTGTTGTAGAAGACTGGATTCACAGGAACTGATGGTGGGTCCAAACTCTCAGCTTCCTGCCCTCTTGGCTGGGGACTAAGTGTAGGAGGCAGAGGGGATGTGGGGGAACAGGGAGAATCCATAGGATTCAAATGTGTTTGTTTGCTTGAGTGTCGTGGTGGTAGAGAGAGCTGCTTCTCATATTTCCGAGTGCCATGGGCTTCCAAGGAAGGCTCCATACCCGCCAAGGCCAGCTTCTGCCCCGGTGGCTCCTGATCCATACACACTTCTTCAGTTACAGAGGGCCGATGGTGAAATGGCAGTAGTGACCTCTTCTGAAATTTCTCCAGTTTCTCCTGCCTCTCTGTAGTTTTGTGCTTAGAGGCAGATGACAACAAAGCAGAAGAAGAACAGGATCCCACACCAGCCCCAGATTGCGATATTGATGATGGTCGACTGAAACCCATAGCAAAGCGTTGCCTAAGGAGCTTATGCCTAGAAGAGAGAATGAGAAAGAATTTATCAAGTAAAGCACACTAAAGGTCAGTTCATCTGCTGATGTATCTGTATTTCTCCTCTTTATCACATTTATAAATGACCTTGCAACTATAGCAAGTTATTCTCATGACCTGTTGGTGCTAGAGCCAAGGAACCTGTGATGTCAGAGGGTGTGGTCACACCCATGACCCCAGGAATATGGCCAAGCCCTTTGGCATCATACAACCCATGCAGATTTGGAGGGGTAGGGATGTATCCCAGCATCTGAAACCAAATCTGACTCCTGTGCTTCCCCATTCTTTTACGCTAAGCTGAGCATGTGGTCAAAGAAATACAAGAGAATCAGAGAGGAGCTGATACCTGCCATACCATTTGCTATACCTACCAGTCTCAGGGGGGAGGGGGGGACCCTTTCTCAATGGGGCAGTTCATCCAAAACTCCAACTGGGCACAGTCTGTGCACTGTGGGGTAGCAGGCTCATGTCCACCTGTACTACTCACCAGGCACATCTGGCACACCTCTGACCTGCCTGATGTCCACACATGACATAATGCTGGAATAAAGTCAAAATATCCAATCAGCAACCTCAGATGTAATATCACACAGGTTGGGCTTAAATGAGTTGGATTTTACACATGGAAACCCTATCCCAATTTTACATCCAACACCAGAAGGTCAGTCAAAGCCAGAGGTGAACAAGCGTACCCAATGGGTGATGTGGCTAATAGCTCCCTTATCCCTACCCCTATTAATGCAGGCTCTACACAGAATCAACAAGTCTGCCTTATGGAGTATTCTACAAATCAAAGAGAACAACTGACTTCTGAGTTCACCTGAGCACTCCATAATCATAATATACACTTTGATTACAAAAGGTTGCTATTGCTGATCTGGAAAGGAGGAGCAAAAATACTATACTAAGAAGAGTTAATGAGTTCTGTCACTTTAAATATGAGACATAGTGCAGGGGGGCAGTGCTACCATACAAATGTTGATGTTAGTATGAGGAAGTAAATGCAAATTAGAGATGTAATTGCTCACTACATCTAAGGAAGCAACCAGTAATTTTAGCGATTTCCTTCCTGCTATGAGAAAGTCTTCAGTTTTCGAAGCCTATTGACAATTCAGGACTTATTCTGAGCAAAATTTGCACACAGCTGTCTTGTGCAGAAAACAGCGTTTTCTGTGTAGAAAATGAAATTTCTATACAAGAAATATTATTTCCAGCATAGACAATTCTATTTTCTATGCAAATCACACATGTGCAAAGCTTGCCCAGAATAAATCCCCAATTACAGCAATTTTTGTACAAGAAATAAGATTTCTTTGAAGTAATATCAATTTCTACACAGAAAATACTATGTCCTATAGAAAAAATGCTGTTTTCTGAGTAAAACAACCATGTGCAAATTTTGTGCAGAATAAATCCCAAACTACAAAGATGCTCATCAATCCAAAATTCTTCTCATCAGAGTTTCTTGACACGTGAAAAACAAGGTTTTTTTTTATCATTTTCTGAATATTTTCAAATATTTCTATCACTAATGCAGATAAAGAAATGTAAGTATTATTGAAATTATTCTACTGACCTAAAGCAAGAGCAGTAAACTCTTCGGACAGGATCAACAAAATCCCAAGTAGCACAGTTGATGAGGGCTTGTTTCTCTGTATTTCTAGCAGTAATTTGACCCCTTCTGATAGGAAGACAAATATGTAAGAGTGTCAGTGTGCTAGGAAACTTCAGTGCATGATCTAATAAGGTAACCAGGATAAGTGGGCACTGATATAAGTGATTTACAGTTTAGTGATGTTCCTTAATTAAATTTAGTAATTTCTCCTTTTTTATACTGCAAATTTACATCACCAGGCCTGCAAATTTGTTTTCAAAATATTTATGACTAAGGCATCTGTGATACTGCTCAGCTTCATTTTCTCCAGAGAAGTCTGCAGCTGGGCAAAGATATTCCTAGCCACAATTGTCTTCTGATCAGCCTGCTGGACTAAGGAAGTCTCCCAGGCCTTATTCAACCACATTTCAATTAAAGATGAAAGTTCAAGGACAGGAATTAAAACTATCCAAAACAATGTAACAGACAGAAATACATTTAAATACTTAAAATCACAATAATAAATATACATCTTCTTTAAGTGTCAGGTGTCAATTTTCTCTTATAAGACACCTCTATATGCTGTGGTAAATCCTTTCCTAACAGTTTTTTGATCCATCCATAATAATCTTTAACTTTGGAATGTATAATGAAGCCATGAAAGGACTACAAGCTTTTGCCATGATCATACAACTACTTATTATTAGATGCATCACTTAATATTCATAACTAATTAAATGAAAATCAATTTAAATCAGGCAATGCTGAAAAGGCCCTCCCTCCAGGGCCACTGCCCTGGCTCTGAAGGGAGAGAAGAAAAGGCAAGTACAGCTCCATCATGCCTAGGCCTAGAAGCAGATGAAAGACCCACCCTCCATCCCAATTGCCATTGCTTTGGCTGGGGGGGGGCAGGGAGAGAAGAAGAGGTAGGCACAGCTCCATCATGCCTATGTCCAGAAGCAAAGAAAAGGCCCTCATTCCATCCCAACTGCCACTGCCCTGCCCTCGGAGAGAGAGAAAAAGAGGCAGGCACAGCTCAATCATGTCTATGCCCAACAGCAAATGAAAGGCTCTCCTTCCATTCCAACTGTCACTGCCCTGGCCTCCGACGAGGAGAAGAGGCAATATCTGCTGGACTTAATCTCCTCCCACACTGCCATCCCATTTTCCTTTTGTGTCATGTCTTTATTAGGGCAGGGAACTGTTTTGTTGCTCTTTTACTTGCAAGCACTATGTACAATGATGGTGCTATATAAATAAATAAATGATGATGATGATGATATTCCTGCTTCCATTATTGTTTCATGGATTGCACCTCAATGAAACAAATACATGTCATTTTCCCTTTTCTATATAACTAAGGCAAGAAAAGTTCTTCCCTTAATAGAGGGACACAGTTTAGTGGTGGAGCACACATTTTGTTAGCAGAAGGTCCCAGCTTCAATCCCTGGCACCTCCAAATAGAGTTCAGGAAAATCTCTGCCTTAAACCCTGGAGACCAACTGCCAGTCAGCATCAATGGAGAGCAACATGGTTCAAAAAGGTATAACGCTGCTCCTACAGTCTAAATCCAACTGCTGGTCTAAAATGGAGTACACCTATTGAATCTCTGTGTGTGTTTATGTCCCTTTAAGTCACCTGTTGATTTATGGTGAGCCCATGAATTTCATAGGCTTTTCTTCTATGCTGAATAGTAAGTCAACACTTGCACAAATCCCACTGATTCAATGGGTCTACTCTAATTGGGAGTAGCAATTACATTTAGGCCTCTGTCTTTAAATATGCTACACTTTCAGCACCTTCTAGTTTGTCATGATGCAGATCAGAACTTAGGCAGCAGTTTATTATATTATGTTCTACTCTTCTTCAGAAAACCAAGGCTGGGGATTACAGCAGTGGGGACACAGCCATGTACCAGGACCATATACCCCCCAACTTTAAAAATGCTCCTCTGCTGAGTGTTCCCATAATACTCTATTCAGTTCTGATTTACAAAAATACTGATGACTTATTTCTCTACCACCATCGCCTTTTGGCATTTAAAGCATCTTTAAATCATCACACAGTGATCAGTTCCTCTGGGTATCTAAGTGTCAAGTGCCACAGAATAGCTCTGTGCTGAACTTTCAGATATTTCTACTTTTGTGTTGAAATTTGAGTGCCTGGTGGAAGAAGAAACCCTTCATTGAACATATAAGGAACTAACAAATGTGGGAAAATGAAATCATTTTATTGCTTTTCATTCAAGTGAGGCAGAGCTCAGACAGCACTGCACAAAACTCCAGAAAAGATGGTTTTTAAAGCTTTGGTGATGTATGCATTCCTTACATTCATAAAGCACACATGAGCAAAGTTCCTCAGTTATGAGAAAAAGAAAGGTGTTGAATTATTGAACTTGTTTAATAAAAATCTCTTCATATACTCTCTGTTTAATCCCCCCAGCAATTCAAGTGATTGTTTCAAGTCAATTTCACAACTGTCCCAAATGCTTACCTTCCCAATAAAAAGACAGTCAATACCTTTGTATTTCACTCTGAAAACTATTAAAATACAAGTGAAGAGAACATGGCCTATGCAGTCAGTAATTAATTCTGATAATGTGATGCCTGCTGAAGCTTCTAGCGGGGGGCTCAGGCAGAACTATTTGCTTACCTGGCCTGTGGCCTGTTGAGGATACATTCCTTCCAAACCCTGTAAACCATACGATTCTGGAATTTTGAAGGAATCTTTTCTGATTTCTTTGGACTCTGCACAGTGACCATCCCATCTAGCGCTGCTGCTGTATGACTGACCATGCTGGGAATGCCTCCACTTTCACCTGAAAGATAATGGGCAACACCATAGGAAATAGCAACCACAAGAGTTATTTGCCAGAAACAATGTTCTTTAGAGACTTGCTATCTGCTGCCCCTCTGACAAAGACACCATCACAAAACTTTCCATCTGAATTTGTCACAAGCCCAGAAAAAAAATCAATAAACTGTATCAAAGACATAATTTTACCAGTTTAGCAGCCACCAGAACCTGCAAGGAGAATAACACATTAAGTCTGCTGGTGTGAAAAATCTATCAATCTACAGTGCCTTGCAGAAGTATTCACACACAACCCATTTGACTTATCCCCATTTTGGTATGTTACAACCTGGAACTGAAATGAATTTAACTGGCACTGATACCACCAAGATGCTCAACTCTGTAAAGGTGCAAAATATTTTTATTGTGGCACGAAGGTTTACTAAAGAAAAGCAAACCAATTGGTTGTCAGTGGCACTAGCCACAGTGTTGTTGTCCATTATGAAGGCTACTGCTAGAGCAACTGTCAGGCAAAGTGAAGCAGCAACTCTAAATGTCAGCTGGGACAGCAGAGGGAGCTTTTAGTTTGCTTTGCTTAACTATAAGTCAGAGACTCTGCTTAAACTGAAAAGGGGGGGTAATAGCATGAATCTTCAACAAGGTCAAACAAGTTTACACTACTCCCTATTCTTATGTCTGGCATAGCTAAAAAAATCCCTTAAGAGTAAAACACTGACAAGAGCCAAAACTAAAGGATGTGTATGTTGGGGAGGGGGAATCATTGAGAACTGCCACTGCTGTAAAGGAACTTCTGTGTATACCAGGGATTATGCCACTATTTCTAAAGGCTTCATATGGCTACACACCAAGCTGAACAATGACACCTTGCTCTCATCCACTTCTTACTACACTGTTGTCAGCACCCCACAAGAGGCAGTTCCAATCATATTTCTGATCTGTAAGTAATGGCTGAAATGCACACTGTGCCTATGCAGATACAGTTTTCAATAATCTCGTCATGATACAATCTTTTGCAGGGGAAAAAATATTTCAAAATCATGGGTGCTAGTATCACAACTGGAGACAGTACAGTTGAACCCTCATATCGGTGGGGGTTCAGTTCCCAGACTTACCAAGGATACTGGAAACTGCAAATAATAGAGAACCCTATTAAAATAAAGGACTTCCAGTACGAACATACCATAGAGTTGCACTGGAAAATATAGCAATTCCTAAACAGGATACCTCTCTAGGCATTTTCCAACATGACTATGGTATGTGTCCCTACTTTTTCAGCTGCGGATAACTGGAACTGCAGATATCAGTTCCATGGATATGGGGGTCTGACTACTCCATACAGGACTGAAGAAACAATTGCCACTAGCATAATTATTTCTTAGACTTTACCGGTCCTATCACTGACTGCATTGATTGATGCATTCACAAACTGGTTAGTATGCCCAGTCTTAAATCCTTACATGTTCCTACTACAGTAATCTCTTATGGAATGTACACATATTTGATTCTATCAAATAATGACATTAAATAGTTCAGTTGTTCTAGAACAGCCTTCACCTTCCAGATCTATAATTCTCATCAACCCCAACCAAAATGTGCAATGACAAAGAGCAACTGGAATTGTCCAAAACATATGGAGGATGGCATGTTAGGAAAGGCTGCTCTATAATGAATTCTATTATTTTTTTTAAATAGGCAATTGTGTAATGAAAAGCCATCCACACAGAATCCAGTGGAACATAGTTCCTTGCGTCATTAATCCCAGTCTGCTCACATCTGTCAGAATAACTATCCATAAACCACAGCTGGACTCTTGTAATTCATTACTTCCATTTTTTTTTAAAGCGTAACCTGTTACTGGAGCATTTGGCCAAATGATTAATCATCACAAATTATGCAGAATGGAAGCATGCACAAACATATTCACAGATAAATCTACCTGCATGTTCCACAGGACTAGCTTGAGCTGAACAATGAAGCTTTATTAATAGAGGGGGGACTGGTAGATGGAAAGAAGATATTAAAAAGGGGTAACTAAACATGCACAGAGACAAGGACACAGAGGAATGGACTCAAACTTCAGGAAAAGAGATTCCACCTAAACATTAGGAAGAACAGTGGAATGTGCTGCTTGGGATTGTGGTGGAGTCTCCTTCTTTGGAGGTTTTTAAACAGAGGCTAGATGGCCATCTGTCAGGCATGCTTTGATTGTGTGTCCCTTCATGGCTGAATGGGGTTGGACTGGATGGCCCTTGTGGTCCCTTCGAACTCTATGATTCTATGAGAAAAGCTGGACTTCAAAAGGTTTATCAATGACACAAATCAGGGGTGTTTTCTTAGTACAACACTGATTGTGAGTGCTATGTTTTTTCCCCTTCCACATAATTCGAGGAGGGGGAGAGAGACAGAGAAAGGTAACAACAGTTACAATTAACTACACCAAGAGAAAGCATATCTACCACTTACAGCATATCTCTAATGCTAGACCATAGTACTGCCTTCAAAATTGTTAGGATTAACATTAATTTGCCAGTCAAGAAAAAGGAAAATATTAAAACCTGGTATATCCTCACAGCACTAAAGGAGCCTTAACCAAACTGAGCTAAATAGCCAAGGAACAGCCCACGATATTAGAGTAAGATTCGCTAACACATAAAGGCAGCACTTTTATTGCTCTGATGGGAATGCTTTCTGTTTCCTGAAAGCTGAAGCACTTGCAAGTTTATAGAGCTGTTCTCAACTATACATTATGCTCTAAGATACACATACGTTACCAACATATATTTTAGCTGGGGGTAACTGTACAGGACAACAGTAGACCTTTGTGTCAGTACTGTATGGAGGACGGAGAGACAAACTCTTTCCCTACTTACTGATGTTTACCTGCAGTTCTCTACATCCTAGCTATTATCCTTTCAGAGGTGCTCAGGGGGAATGTCTAGTTGTGACATTACGTACGTGATTTAAAATGTTAAGAATGCAGTACATTCACTGCAAGACTCCAGTTATTCCCCAAGATTCAGCATAATTACACCAATAATAGAGACAAAGTAACAGCAGGAAGAAGAAACAAGTGGGCTTCAATGGGAAAAGGAGGCTGCCAGCTCCAAGCCACCTATTCCTGAAATGCTTGGCTTCCAGGGAGGTCCACAGAGCCAAGGCAGTATGAAAGGATGAACCTGGATAGTCAAGGTAGGCTTTAAAATGGCCAATTATACCCCTTGATACCCCAGGGGAAGCCAGGGGGCAAGGGGGGACTGGTGATTCTCAGGCAAGAAAAAAAGCTGGCATAGAATGTCTGGGGGGGTCTGGCATGCTGCATGCAACCTGGGGGCTACACACTTCCCACCCCTGCTTTCAAGAGTATGGGTGTATGACAGAACCAGCAACACATGAAGCTGATTTATACCAATACTGGGTCCACTGTGTTCAGAGCTGTCTATACAGATTGGCAGTGGTTCTCCTGGGTTTCAGTTTGGCTTGGGGATGCCAGAGACAGAATCTGAAACTTTTTACATGGAAAGCAAGTACTCTTACCACTACAGAATAGGTTTTCAGAGGCTGATAGAATATCTTCCAAGGATTGGGAATACAGCACATACACGTAGGGAGTCCTTTATCTGATGCCATAGTCCCAATGAAAATACCAGACAGGGCAAACAGAAACAGGCAAGGATGGAGATTTCCATGGAGAAGGAAGGCAAAAGTTAAATTTTCTTCCCCGTATGGTTCCAATCCTGTGCCCACCCACCCCCCACATCCTGTTCCTATTTAATTTCGAAAACTAGATAACTGTAATTCAACATTTAACATGTCACACCTAGTGACTTATCAAATAAAATCAGTTCTACCAGAAGAAACACAGATGGGGAAGGGGGAGAGGTTGCAACACAAATCACAGCAAATAGGGGAAACATCCATCCAACAATACCACCTACTGTCCCTCCACTTTAAAACACTGCAGGATACATAAACATAGCTGGTCCCTAAGACTGCATATTGAGGGTAGTAGCTTCATATGTTACTAAGAACCTCCATACAATTAATATTGCTTATGGACATATAAACAGATACCATTACATTCAAAGGTATATTAGAGGCTGTTTAATTTTTTTTAATGGACACTTATAGCCTCCTTTTGTGTCTATTAAACCCACTTTTGATCCAGTAACCATTAAAAATGTGGGAAGTTGAACAGTCTTTCCAAGTATCTGCAGTGGAAGGCTAGAAACCAAGGCCTAAATCCAATGTGTGTTGGGATTTTGTGACAGGCAGTGTTTGGATTTTCAGCCCCTCCCCACTGTCCTCTGTCCAGTGCCAGAAGCCTCCTCTGGAGAGATTCTTAATCCTCTGGAGCAGGCTTTTAAGGTACAGTGGAAGGGTTGCAAAGGAAGCTATTTCCTCATTCTGGTGCTTTGCTCACTCACCTATGACTGTCTGCACTGGAGAGATGGGTGGTGTAAGTAACATTCCACAGATGTTGGCATCTTTCATGTTTCCAGCTCCCTGCTGTGCCAAGTTGCTGTGGGCTCCAGGTGCAGAAGTGCTCAGAGAGACAGGAATGTCATTTTGCGCAATAAGAACAAAAGCTGAAGGATACACCATCCGGACACCACCTGTTAAGAGGAAAATAAAGAAGGAACAAGAGTCAGGATATGACTGTGTTTGTTTTAACATTTCTAATGCATTAACAGAAGTAACATTTCATCTGCATTAATATTAAAAGTATAACTATAACTACATAACAAAGGTATTGTTTATAGATTTGAAATAGTTGGCTGGCATCATGTCAGTGTCTTATGCAAGCATGTGTGTGTTGCTTTATGCATTTGGCTGGACATTTTTGGCCAATGCATAACATTCAGTTGAAGAGTGTGAAAATGAAAGTACACATGTGGTTCCATTGTGTATCACTGTGCCTTGCATATCAATTGCATGGTTGTGCAATGCACATCAATAAACAATGCACATTTGGTTGTGCAACATCAGAATTCTGTAACAAGCTGGCATAGCTCAACTAAGGCATAACTCCATGAGTGTAATGTTGTGCTATGTCTCCTCGGTGCAGGATCCCAGCCAGTTGTTTTTGTATCTATCAGGAAGCACAAACGTGAAATTGTTATAAATTGTAAAACAAGACAAAGAGAACATCTTTTTAAAGTAAGGTAGTATTTCCAAAGTACATTACTGTTAACAGAGCCATAATATTGGTTATCATGACCATGTGTTCTCAAACTTGAACTGGAGACATAAAAAAAGGCAAGCTATTCTTCAAGTGAAATATTGAACCTCACCAACTATGACTTCTACTGCCACTGGAAAATCATCATTGTATCCCAGTTCCTCCTCTTCTTTGAAGCTTTCTTTCTTCTTTAGCACCATGGGGTAAAAATATTGCCACTCCTCAATTAGTTTCTGGGTTGCTGGATCTGACATCTTGTATGCTTGGCCCGTTAAAGTACCACTCAAACCATACGGACTTATCAGCACTGATAAAACAAAAACAAAACAAAGTTTTATTTAAAAAAAAACAACAACAGACCATTCAGTGTGCAACCTCAATAGGAGCTCACAGCAATTACTCCAACCTCCTATAGATAATTGTGCTGTGCAATCCTAAACATGCTTCGTCAGAAATCTTTCCCATTGTTTTTAATGGGCCTTACTGCAACTACGAACAAGATTGCAACCAAAACCATAGAACCATAGAGTTGGAGGGGATCCCAAGGGCCACTTAGTCTAACTTCTGCCAATGTAGAAATCCAGAGCTAAAGCACTCTTGACAGGTGGCCATCCTACCCCTGTTTAAAAGTCTCCTATCTATCTATCTATCTATCTATCTATCTATCTATTTTATAGCCTGCCTTTCTCTCAAAAACAGGCCCAAGGCAGCTCACAGCAAAAATTACAAAAAAAATAGATAAAAACAATGACGACAAAAATAGTTTTAAAACAAGTAAATCAACTATCCTATTAAAACACCACAAATTTACAACAGTATAGTATGAGAGCCAGTGTGGTACCGTGCTTTGATTACTGGACTAGGACTCTAGGAAGCAAGAGTTCAAATCCCCGCTCGCCCATGGAAACCCACTGGGTGACCTTGAGTGAGTCACATGCTCTCTCAGCCTTAGAGGAAGGCAAGGGCAAATCCTCCTCAGAACAAATCTTCCCAAGAAAACCCATCGTAAGTCGGAGTTGATTTGAAGGCATATAACAACAACATACCAAAACAATGTAAAAACATTTTAAAATGTAACAATAAGAATAGAAGTAGAGCACATCCACCCATTAAAAGACTCTTCTACACAACCATTTAATAGTCAATGTCCTGTTTAAAAAACATAGGGAAATATGATCTTTCATACAGCTTGGATCCAAGTCATTTAGGGGTTTAGAGATCACAACCAGCACTTTGAATTGTGCTGAGAAGTGAACCAGTAGTCAGAGAAACTGAACAAAGACAAGGTGATCCAAGATTGTTTATTCCTCTGTCAAACAGTTCTTGTTATCAGGATGTTCTTCTTACTGGTTACTCAGAATCTCCCCTCTCATATTTTGTAACTACTGGTTCAGATTCTGTCATATTCTGAGGACTAGCTTCTTGCTACAAAAAGCTTACAGACACACCCATAAAGGAGACATGTCTAAACATTTTCATCGGGAAAACCCCATGTTTTTATTCTAGCCAATAATATATTGTTGGCATTATTTAAGGTTTGCTCCTAAACCATGGGTAGACAACTGTGACCCTCCAAGATGTGGATCATAAACCCTAGCCAGCATAGCCAATAAGGGATAATGCTGGGAGGGGCAATTCAACAATGTTTGGAGGGCCGCAGTTGCCTGCCTGCTCTAAATCTTACAAATCTGCCTGATTTAAGTAGTAAGCATGTTGTCCTCTCAGCTGTGGCACAGCAGACAGATTTGAACATGTGATAGCAAATAAGAAGTAAATCAAATTAATTAGGTCCCCCACCCAGGTCATTATTTAAGCCCATCTGATGCTTTTTAGGCTGCTAGGCTTGAGAATTTCAAATCTGGGGATAACCCTAGAATAGGAAGATTACTGAGTAAGTAGGACAATACGTCCTCTAACTTGGCAGCTAGCTTTTCACACAAATGACATGCAAATTAATTAACTGCATGTTAAATGGATGGATTTTCCCCCATTTCTTGCCCTCTCCACTTCCACACCCTTCATTCTTCACCTCTAACAACTGTTAACACATTCTAGAATCTCATGCTTTTCAAAGCATCTCCATCCCGCTCTTCTCCTTTCAAATACCCCTCAGTTAACATCCACAAAACCTGTTCAACTGAGTTTCAACCCATTTTGAAAATCTTTTCCTCTTTACCTTTCCCAGAAGCCCCCTTTTCACAAGCATATTCCATCCTTCAGGAAAACATTTGCTGTGGATTAGAACATGCGTGCTCTCCCTCACTCTCCTGCCTCTTTACTCCCCCGATTTTTAAAAAGCTAGACCATGCACCTATTTCAGGCAGCAATGTTTTGAAATTTTTAATTTGTACAGCATAAGGCACATTGCTGAAAAACACTTTCAAGTGCTGTCCAGCTCTGTAAACAACATTTTAACTAATATAGCAGCCATACAAACTAGTCATTGCTGAGCCTGTGTGCACTACAAAACAGGATAAGTGGTTTTTAGTTTAAAGTGGTTCTCTTTCTTTTTTAAAAGTATGTCAACTGTATTCAGCTTCTCCTTTTAGAACAACTTGGTTTAAAATGAAATAAATATGATACAATCACATGTAACAGTGTTGTTAAAACTTATCTGCTGCCCTTTATCAAACTCACAGAGCTTAAAACTCCTTTTTACCTACAGAACAAAGAGACATAGTAGGAAAGCATCTGCCTTTTGGAATGAAGGAGTATTACAAATATGACAAGCTATTTATTTATATCGCATATTAATAGTGAAAGTACTGTATTTTTGAAACTTATGCAAAATATTGATTTATCTTGGCAAGGGCACAGCCGCTGTGTTCCATCTCAAGAAAAAAAATGCTATACCAGTAATTACCAGGGAAGCATGCTTAAACGTATTTATGGGCTGTGGGCCATCTTCTTCAAGCAAGTAATCTTGCTCAAAGTGTTTTCCAACTGCTTTAAGACAGGCAAAGAGAAATCCATTATTTCACAATTGGCTCCCTTGTCTCTCTAAGCAGATGCAATTCTTTATTGCAAAACAACAGGGATTACAGGACCAAAGGTTAGGGATCAAGCTCCTATGTGTTCTAAAAGATTCCTTGGTTGCAAACAAGTGTTTGATCATTGTTCCAGCAACCAATTAGTATGTGTATCTCTTTAGGAAATCAATCAATCACCAAATAAGAAATTTAATTTAAAATTGGGGGGGGAGAGAGAGAATTGCATTGCCTTAATTTAAATCAATCCATGCTTTATCAAAATCTACGATCACACAAAATTCAATTAAAATAGGTAAGAAAAGATCCCTCAACAAATCCTCTGAAAGTATCCAAAAGAAAAATGTATTCAAGGCAGTGATCCTTGGGGGCTGCAAAAATGGCCTAGTGGTCCCACCCTTTGCCCACTGCTGCCATAGATAGGACACGGAAACACACACAAACCTACCTTGGAATGGCACCGGGGAGGACTGAGCCATGTGGAGATGCTCCTCACTGATTAGATAGATTGGCAGGTGCTGGGCAATCTCGACACTTGTACACACATTACTTTCCCCATGAAGGAAGAATGTGAAGGCACAGGACAAATGCTCACTGGAAGAGGAGAAAAGAAGATAACAACCCATTTAATCGTGACTTCAATCATTCAGAGAATGGAGTATTTGATAGCTTAAGGGGCTCACTAAAACAAAATTTGTAATACACAACACTTGTGTGTGGCTGTACCCACACTTTCACCTCCAATGAAAGTAGCAAAAAGAGGTATCCATCAAGCTCTCTCTCAAAAGTAGCAGGCTTATGAAGGAAAAAAAACCAAAGAATGAGGTAGCAGAAGGAGTCTGTATACTAATCAGAGCATCATACATTCAGAGAACCTATTATGTACCAAAGCTCATGCTTTACAATAAACTACAGTACAGAACAACATGAAAACAACTTTCTGACTACGAGGAAAGCATCTACATTTTCACAGGTTAGGCAAGTTATACAAGAGGAAACAAACTCCTTGCCTCATTAATTAAAAGCACCTACAAATAAGCATGCACTTTATATCAACCTTCCGCCTAACACTTTTGAACAAAGGAAGTTTTAGCCCCAAACCATTCAGCCAATCTTTAGCACTTATTCCCTTGGGGATTTTACTGACAAAATGCATCAAGGCCCCATGTGCCTCCAACTTCACTAGCTGACCATAGTGGCAAAGACGCTTGTGATGCTAGAACCCCAAGGGAAGTTCCCTGACATGCAGTTCCCTTAAATTGAGATGGAATTAGTGGTGGAAGCCATGGGAAACTGATGGCTCATCAGGCAAGGGAAGGTATCTGATACCAATGTTAATGAATCTGCAGAGAAAGAACTAGTGAGGTGCCACAGGGTTCTGTCCTGGGTCCAGTACTATTCAACATCTTTATCAATGACTTGGATGAGGGAATAGAGGGCATGCTTATCAAGTTTGCAGGTGACACCAAATTAGAAGGGGGAGCTAATACCCCAGAGGACAGGATCAGAATTCAAAATGACCTTAACAGATTGGACAGCTGGGCCAAAACTAACAAAATGAATTTCAACAGGGAGAAATGTAGGATACTATACTTAGGCAGTAAAAATAAAACACACAGGTATAGGGTGGGTGGTATCTGGCTGGACAACATTACATGCAGAAGAGATCTAGGAGCCTGAGTAGAGCACAAACTGAACCTAAGTGAACAGTGTGATGTGGCAGTTGAAAAAGCCAATGTGATTCTAAGCTGCATCAATAGGTATAGTGTCTAGATCAGGGAAAGTAATATTACCACACTATTCTGCTTTGGTTAGACCTCACCAGGAATACTGTGTCCAGTTCTGGGCACCACAATTCAAGGAGGATATTGACAAGCTGGAGCGTGTCCAAAGGAGGGTGACCAAAATAGTGGGAGGACTGGAAGCCATTATGCCCTAACGAGGAGTGGCTTAGGGATCTGAGTATGTTTAGCCTGGAGAAGAGAAAGCTAAGAGGTGAGATTATAGCTGTGTTTAAATATTTGAAAGAACATTATATTTAAGATGGAGCAAACTTGTTTTCTGCTGCTCCAGAGACTAGGACACAGAGCAATGGATTCAAATTACAGCAAAAGAGATTCCACCTAATCCTTAGGAAAAACTTCCTGACAGTAAGAGCTGTTCCAACAGTGGAATCCGTTGCCTAGGAGTGTGGTGGAGTCTCCTTTGGAGACATTAAAACACAAGCTGGATAGCCATTTGTTGAGAATGCTTTGACTGTGTATTCCTGTGTGGCAGGGGGTTAGACTGGATGGCCCTTGTGGTCTCTTCCAACTCTATGATTCTATGACTTTTCTGCTATCCCAGACTACTTTCTAGCAATTCCTGGCATCAGGTGCAACCATCAATAATTTACAGAGTAAACTGCAACATTTTATTCCCACTTTTTAGTGGGTTTCTTTTTAATTCCGAGACATACAGAACAAAAAAGTATCTTACATGCTTTCCTTTAAAAAAAAATAGCTATAGTATATCAGTGAAATGTCACTTTTACACTATAGCACTAAAAAAAATGCAGATCCAAGAAATCACTACAAAAAGAAGAAATGAGTGGACTTGGTATCCACAAGAACCAGCAAAATCCAAGAAGCAGTATTGCGATAAGTCACATTTCTTTAGCTCAATCTGGAAGAGCCCAGTAACAGTGATAGCAGCTTTACATTATAGTAGTTCATTCCATACTTTTAAGAATGCATCAGTCTACAAATCACCACCTTTTATACTGTAGAAAATGACACACTCTAGCTAAGTCAAGGACATACAAGTACCATTGTTGCAATAGGAAAGTTAAACATATGTTTAACTCTCCTCTGGCATATTCAATGGAAAGTAAACATACAACTATGGCTGGAGTGTGATCCTACTTTCATATCTAATAACGGAAATCTATACTGCAGCTCCTTAATAAAGATACTGTATTCAATAACAGATTCCCAGTACTCTCTCCTTTTCCAATACTGTTTATAATAAGCTGTTTTTAATTACTACTATCATTTCTTATAAGGAGCCTAGAATTGCAAGGTCCTATACAATGTTTTTTAAAGCTCAACCATAAGTTGGGGAAGGGGACAGATGTAAGTTCCTGCAAAACACTGCTCCACTCTTCACACCAATAAATAAAAACAGAATGGTGCATATCCAGAGCTAGGCCAGTACAAAACAAAGTACTGTATACAATACCAGTGCTATACTTGAGATGAGACATCTGCCAACAACTCCCAGTGAAACAGCAGCTAAAAACATTCTATGTTGTGTTCAGCGATACAAAACATGCATCTGTAAACCTCAAGATACATATCACACCTCATCTTTGTTCCATTCAAGCTTCTGATGAAGCAGACCTTAACATATGAACAGTCATGGCACAGTGCTCTGGTCCAGATGTAATTATTACTGTTGTCTGCGTAAGTCTCAAGGCTCTCCTCTCTCCTCCTCTAGCACATCCATAATAAAAAGACTAAAAACTTTTAATTCTGATTGCAATTATAGGTTAGCATTACACCCATAACTATTGGTTTAAACACCCCAGCTACATAAGCTATGCTTTGAAGCTCACTTCTTTCAAATAACTTAGATTAACCATAGTTTACTTGGTTTTAGATGTAATGCTTAACTGCAGGTAGCCTAAAACCAGGAGTGAATGCTTCTGAACTCTACCTGTTGACACTACAGGTTGGATGAGTAGATTTCCAAGCTTGAGTCTTTCTATCACCTACAACTACTCCATGGTTTGGCATTATGTCTAAATGAACAAAAATACAGACAGACATCACAGCAAATTTGGGTTAATTATGTTTAGCTATGGTTTGGTGAGAGCTATGAATGGACACAAACCATGGTTTACAGTTATCCAGCAGATCACAAGCAGAAATTTGTCTTCAACACAGTTCCAGACAATGGTTTATGCTATCATTTAGTCTAATATCTCAGTTCAGATGCTACACCAAACCAAATCATACTTTGTGATAACTACAATTTAAAAACCAGTTCATGTGCTGAGCTTCCAAATCTGCAAACCATTATTTAGAGTTGTATATCATCTTTATCTTTAGCCCCAATGGCACAGTTTCACAGTTCAGTAGCTTCCAGAGGCAGCATAATGCTTCTTTAAGATACCACCAGAATTTTCTGCTGTAAAACACAGGTGGAAAGGAAGGGGCATGTTTCTGGAATTTGTTCCAATTAACTGGAAACATTATCTGGAAATCCCACTGAATTCCAGACAAAGTGATTAAAACTACACAACCACATACTAAAGAGTAACAATTGTATCTGGAATATCTATCCAAAGGATACAGAGACTCATCTAACCCTCCATGGAGTAGATACATTATTCTTGGAGTAGTCCAATTCCTTTGTTTCTGACAATCCATTGTTCTCTTGGATGTTATTTGTAACAAGCATTTGCCAAATTACATAAACAAGAAAAGTTTACTTAACTATTTGCCTTATGCATCAATTAAGATATAATTCACTTCCTTAAGCAAAAGGTGCAATAAGCAATACACAGAGCATTTTTTTGTCAAAATACATGTTCAGGCACACAATGTTCTACTTATTGCACAATTAAACAAACTGACTACTCTGTTTAGATTTCTATTCTGACTCCCCTTTCAATGAATATAGTTTCTACAAGGCAGCTTTGTCTATCCTTAAAGCAAACATTGCCCATTAATGCTATTTAGCAATTGAAAAATAATCAGTGCAATGTGATATCAACAATAAAGTATGAAATTAAAATGAGGATCCCCCATTGGTGCCCCAACAGCTGGCCTATATATTACCCTGTTAATCCTGTCTATCTTTGCTTTTATCTATCTCCAAGTTTGCTAATGACTTGAAAGTCTCCCTTCACCCCACCAACAGGGACCGCCCAGTTTCTATTCCATGTTCATTTTGAAAGTACTGTATACTGATATATTTTTAAGGCCTTGAAATAATAATAATAATAATAATAATAATAATAAAATTTATTTATACCCCGCCCTTCTGTTAAACAATCGGGGCGGCTTACAAAAATTAAAATACAATACAGAATAAAATCCCCAAACACCCCCCACCCCACCCTCCCCCATAAAAAAATATTAAACAATTATAAATTAAAACCAACTGATCAAAAAATAACAATTAAAAACAATATGCCATTTGGTCTCCCTTTCTTTGTTGTTGTTGCTCCTAGAGTTGAAAGAGATGTGTCAGAAAATGTTTGAGAGCAACCTGACAAGAAGATTTTGCTGTATTTTGTTGCATGGCTAACACAGCTACCCCTGAATATGTTTCCTGGATTTGAAGATACTGAATTTTGACGCAAGAGAGGAAACTTTAACAAGAGGGAGCAATGGACTGGGACTGAATTCTTTGAGGTTTTCAACTCCAACAAAGGTAAAACACTTTCATTTGGACTACAATTGGCAACAAGTTTTACCTATACAGGAGCTAAAAAAAATTCTGGATGTAACAGTACAAGGACTTTTTGAGAAATTCAATGTTTCCTGCCTAAGAAAGGGGCAGTTAGCTTTGCACAGGACAAGGGCAGCCTGGATCCTTACTTTTATGTTGCTAATGGAGCTGAAATGTTATTACCAGTCTTTATTGAACTTTGACCCAGGCCCCCTTATAGTCAAGAAGGCAAGTGGTTTCTGCCTGCGTTGAGATCCCTCCAGAACTGAAATACAATGGAAACAGTATCTGATGCAAAATGTAGGCCTATGACTCTAACATTGTCACTTTTCTTCTCCTGTATGATTTTTTAAACATCTTTTGCCTGATGAAGAAGCCAGCGGAGCTTCAAAAACTTGCATGATGTATTTTCTGCATTTTGGTTGGCCAATAAAGGTATTGCTCTTTTGTAGATTGTGGATTTTGTTGTATTTTGCTACATGGTCAACATGACTACCCCTGAATATGTTTCTAGGTACCAGGTACCAGTGTTTATTTGATGAAACCAGTTCTCTTCTATCTTGACATACATTCCCCCCTTCCCTCAAGAAAGGTAGCTGAGATCACATCTTCTTGCAGAGAAACTGAAAGTATTTGGGAGCAGGAGGTGAATAACCTAATAAAGGCCTATATGAGAGCAAACATACGGCCCATCCAGTCTAAGCAGCGGGCCTTCACACATACTCCAGCATTGAAGGAGCCACTATCATGTGAGATTCCATTGTGCATGAGTGCACATGTGAAAATTACACAGGTGAGGTTAATTATTCACACACAGGTCACTGCAGCATGGAATAGCACCACACATGAGTGACTCCCACATTGCTGAGAACTCAAGGAAGGTACTTGTAACTCTGGAGGTAATCCAGTCTTATGTTGGAACCGGTAAGTGTTTTTCATAATGCTAGCATATTAAAGCTGAGTTATTCCAGCAGGGGAAAAAAAACAGAGTACAGTATTCTTGAAAGTTTCACCAAACAAGGACTTGCATTAACAATATTTTCCACCACCACCCATAAAACTGGCAACAAAACTATGATTTCTGTCATGGATTAAACACTTACTCTTTAGGCTAAATGGCCAGTATAGTGTTAAACTAGACTAGCTTCCACAAACACATGGGGGATTCCCTAACAGAAGACTGCCTTCAAAATGTTTCAAAACTTAATTGTACCAGGTAGTATCATGGATAATAAAAACAAGAACAATTCTCAGCAGCTTCACTTGGGTTCTAGTGGGTTAAGGGCCCACTATCACATTTACTCTCTCCTTTGTTACTAAAAAACTCACTCTCCTAAAACAACAGGAGTGTTAAAAACAACATCTTACAAAACATAACATTAAGCATAAAAGGAAATGCCTGTATTTTAACACAAAAAAGTTGCAAAGCAATTTAAGCATGAAGAACTCAAAAGCCTGATCCCAATTTATTTAAAATTGGGTCAATTTAAGGTGTGCTATTTAAGTGGAACTCTGTTGCATACAAATTTGCATTCTTTGCTTATTACAAGCTATGGTCAAAGATTCCAACAGCAACAAGTCTTGAATCCTGTCATTCTGTAGGAGCCTGAAATCCTCAAGTAAAACTCCAAGAGGGTTTTTACAGAACACCCAAGTGTTTTGGCACAGAAAGGAACAGACTGCTGACTCAGGAGCTCGGCCAGTTCAAACAATTTTATTGGAAATAAAACAGTGTCAATATTAGTGGTGCAGCAAAATCTACAAAACAGCTGAAGTTTTGAGGTCAGTGAGATCCAATTAGCTGCTGCAATGCAATCCTCTTAACTTCCCTCACCTCTCACTGGTAGAAATCACAAGGCATTTTAGCTGACTGGAGTGTGACATCTAACTAGACTTGGCAATTAAACTCCTAACAGCTGTCAGTGTATTAATTAGTGCAATGTAGCCATATTTCTCACAGAGACAGATTTGCATACCCTCTGAACTCAGATTGCTGATACTGACTGATAGAACAGGCAAAAAAATTAAATGCACCACTGGTCATTTTTATAAACACCATACCCAGTAACACACTAAGAGGTGAAAATTTAGATTCATAGGAAAGTTCAAAGGTGTTGTAATGGTCACCTCTTCACTTTGGAAAGGCAATGCTAACAGAATTGCAAATGTTCTGAAAAGTCTCCAGTGGAGGACGCACTGCAAAATTCCCTGGGCATCGTGTTCCACTTCTAACTCACTGCACCATTTGGAAAAAAAGAATCTAAGCTCAATCAAAATAATTCTCTGCTTACTGCATCATCTATGGCAATACAAAGTAAGAAATGCTTCTGCAAAGCTGACATTAAGTGAGCCTGAAAGCTGTTGTACATGCAAGATCTATAGGTATGCACTGGAGCTCCTAGACTACGATGCATCTGAAATAATTCACAGGATCTATCAAGTATAGGAAGTCTAACAAAATTCATTTCAGGATGTTGCAAGTCACTACATACAATGAAATATCTTTTGATTATAAAATTAATAAAAATATTTTTAAAAAACAATACAATATCTTTATAGTCTCTCAAAAACATGCCAATTGGAAATTCTACATTGCTTTCTTTTATTTATATCTCACCTATTTTCTGCCATAGAACTCAAGGATACAGAAAGTTACCTACCAATCTCCCACCCAGGGAGTGGGTGACCAGACTCTGTCCAGCTTAGTTTCAACAAGGTGAGTCCCCTCAGAACATGCCTTGGATCCTATCTACCACTGCAAGCAACTCCATTTATCCAGTACAATTTATAATAATAAGAGAAAATGTATTGTGTATATCTCTATGTAGCAGATGCAACTCATCAGGACATCGTACTAGACACCTCAAAATGTGAGTGTTATTATCATTTAAGTTGCACTGAGTTTCAAGTTAAAATACTAAATGAGGGATTAAATAGAAGCAAAAAGGGAGAAACAGACAAAACTCCATCAGGAAATTGTGATATATGCCTCAAAGTTTCACAGTGTGTTTTTGATTGTTATCCAAGTGGCAGTATCTAGTTCCAAGTCAAAATACCAAAGCAGGATCATCTATTGGGGCATCATAGCAGACACTTAAATTTTTGACAGGGTGCTTTGTTTCTTACCTAGGCAGTAGTGGACAATTTTAAGTTAAAATGCCAATGGTGGGGCTTGTCATAACTCACTTAAGAGTTCTTTAAGGCCTAAAAAATAGAAAATTGCTGTCTGAGCCCCTTACACTAAGACTGTAGGGTGTGATCATTTGCTTTTTAACCTGAACTTGGAAAATGATGGTATTCTGTTTTTTAAAAAAATCAAAGCCCATTAAAGACATCTGTTCCTATGCTACACAAAATACTAAGCCAAAGTAAGCACACAGCAATGCCCAAGCTCAGGATAGGCCATTCAATTTGAGGGGAAAACTGGTGCCACAGGTGTAAACAGTATGCCAGAATGAACAATATTTAAAAGGTCAAAACATTGTCCTATAATACCCAACCTCGAACACTACATTAGAATCTTTGATTAACATTTCCCTCTCTTCCCACCCCAGGTCTCTTTCATGGATATTTCTGCTTGCTGAATGACACAGGCTTTTCTGTGTAATTAAGCCAAATCAGTATTGTTATATATTTACATTTCACCATGTGAACTGGAACAACAGTAGCAGGTTCTGTTGGTCAAATCCAGAATCAAATTGAAGCAAGCTAATGCTTTAACTCTCTGGTTCTTATTCTGGTTATACTTCACTATAAATTCAAACTGCAGGGGTGGGTAAGCTCTGGAGGTCCACAGCCTCAGAATAATTGCTTAGCGTGTACTTATCTTTTAATAAAACCTACATCTCTGAATTAATATTTATTATTATTATTATTATTATTATTATTATTATCCCACCCCTCTGTTAAAACAATCGGGGCGGCTTACAAAAATTAAAATACCAATACAATTTAAAATCCCCAAACACCACCCACCCCACCCTCCCCTATAAAAAGATATTAAACCAAATACATTAAAACAACTGATATAAAATCACATTAAAATAATAAATAATAAATAGCCAGCAGACTAAAAAGAGCCAGGAGCCCCTGAGGCCAGGAACTAATCAGGAAAGGCCTGCCGAAAGAGATCCGTCTTTGGTGCTTTTTTAAAGCTACTCAGACTTGTCATCTGACGGATCTTGTTCGGCAAACATATTAAGTTTGCATCAAAAATAGTGCATGTCTACTAAAAATAGATTATTAAATAGAATCTTCCTTGTCAATGATTTAAACTGTTATTTAAATAATGAAAAATTTAGTCCTTCGGAGAAGTAATTTAAATCAATTTGATTTAAATCAAATCATCCACAGTTTAGATACAGAAACAATGTATCTGTGGTGGGAGTGACACATTGAGAATGAAGATAGATAGCAGGTACCAGGTGCTGGAAGCTGTATTTAGAGCCAAGGTATTCCTGAGTATGGTGCCAGAGAACCACAGAACCCAAGGGGAATGGAGCCCCAGGGTAGTAGCGGTATAGTAGATAAGCAAGTTGTGGAAGTAGAATTAAAAGTGCCTGTCTGTGTAGTAGAGGCCAGACACTTTCCTGTTCTCTCTCTGTCTCAATCACACACACACCACAAAATGGAGACAGTGCATGACAATGCCTTGCTAATGTTTCTCTCTGCTTATACTGATGTGCACCTACAGCCAGGAACCCACATATCCTTCAGAGATGAGATCTGAACTCAAACACTCCAAGTCCAACTTTCCACATGAGACCATACTCCCAATTATTTCCCAAAGTTCCCAATTATTTAAAAGCCATCATGCCAGAATAATTAAAAAGCTTCATGTTATTGCCTTGTTGTTGTTGTTTCAAGAAGAGCTAACACAATGGTAAACCCTAAAGAATCATGCAGATGCACTCAGGCAAGGCATGAAAAGGGAAAGAGGAAGTAGGTCCCAACTTTAAAATAATTTATTTTATTCTTTTAAAAACACCTAGACACATAGTTGCTTGGAGGCAATGCTCTTCTACTGACATCATGCCTGTATCTTTGCTACTTAGAGCTGGTTCCCATGGCAACAGCTAATGTCTCAATGTCATACCATGAATAATTGTGGGTTGAAAAATGAAGAGTGCTACCATCACAACAGTTCTGTATTCAAAGGGGAGAAAAATAAAGAAAGACTTGTGCTCTCCTTGATATTAAAAGACAAATGTTTAAGTTACAGTGGCATTTATGGTACACAGGAACAAAGCAAAAAGACTCCTTTTGTCTTGAGTGTGTGTGTCTCCTGAGGAAGAAACATTTGAAATACTGCAGTTGCTTCTTGTCTAGAGAAGTGCTACTATATACAATTCACAAGCAATGTCTGAGCGCTGGCATTTTGTCTTTTTCCATGAATGACGAATTCCACACACTCCCCAATATCTGGCATGCATACAAAGGACCAAATTCACTATTGCCTCCATGTTCTAAATATTTATCAAAAAGCACTCAAAACAATGCACAGTTATACAGACACTTTTCTGCTCTCTGTTATGGGAAGGGGGGAAATGTTTGAGATGTTCAAAGAGCTTAACACCAGAGTGCTATATCTCTCTCTCCTTGTCTCAAGGTACTGTTAGGATCCGGCACACTTCTGCAAGTATTTTCATTCAAAGAGTGAAGCTCAAGTGATGGAGAGCCACAAAGTGGATTTTTTAAAAAATGTAACAGCATCCACAAGTATGATCTGGATTGAAACTGTAGCTCTTCAGGACCATGTCTAATCATGTTTTAAAGAAACATTTCTCAGCTACCCTGCAGGCAAGCTGTACTTTGCCCTGCAGAGGAAATGCACCCATTTACCTAAATAGGAAGGGTAATGCAGCTACTACTACCCGCATGTTCCCTGTGCTACACCTAATTTATCCCTAAGTGATTGCAGATTCCTGCTCAGGGGCAAGAGAGGAGATAAACACATTTGTTCTTAGATATTAGTAACAAACTTAACTACTATAGATTTCCCTTGGGTTTTTTTCCGGGCTGTGAGACCGTGTTCTGGAAGAGTTTACTTCTGATGTTTCGCCTGCATCTGTGACTGGCATCTTCAGAGAATGGTTGCGTAGGAGAATGTAGGGGCTTTATATACTGTGACCCCCCCCTGTTGGAGAGGATATGTAAATTTGTGTATTTGGTTAGTCTCTGGGTGTAGAAATGCAAGGAGCATTAGTGTCTGTTTGGCTAATGGTTGGTTGATGGCCCATTAACTGCTGGAAATCCTCCTGACCCTGGGTGGAATTCCTTTGTAAGTGCTGAGTTTTATATTCTATTGTTTTTTCAAAACTGGAAGCCAGATTTTGTTTACTTTTAGGGTTTTTTCTTTCCTGTTGAAGTTGTCCAGGTGTTTGTGGATTTCAATAGCTTCTCTGTGCATTCTGACATGATAGTTGTTGGCCTGGTCCAGAATTTCTGTGTTTTTAAATAACATTTTGTGTCCAGGTTGGTTTATAACATATTCTGCTACTGCTGATTTTTCTGGCTGGCCCAGTCTGCAGTGTCTCTCATGTTCCTTGATTCGTGTTTGCACACTGAGTTTAGTGGTCCCTATGTAAACTTGTCCACAGCTGAATGGTATGCAGTAAACTCCTGCAGCTGTGAGAGGGTCTCTTTTGTCCTTCAATAAGCGTAGCATTTATTCCTTTCCCTTTATTTCTTCTGCTACATGAAAAGATGGCAGTTCCTTTAAAAACTTAAAATTTCAGGTTTAGATTATATCATAATAAAATAATGTGCAATTTCATGTAAAGTGCCCTGGGCACCAAGTATCAGAAGATGAAAAAAAGTTTAACCACATCAGTCATCAACAACAGGTTTTTTTGTACAATAGCATACAGGTACAAGAAATTGCTCTTAAGCTGACCCCTAGCATTTTAACCTTATGGAAGAAGACTAGTTGCAGAATGGAAAATGAACTTACTGTGATATTAAAAATTCTTAGAAGCACTTGTGTCTGTACACCAGCAATTTAAAAAGCAGCTAATTTGATGAGGGTAGGTTATGGGCTGTTTTTTGTTTTGTTTTGTTTTGTTTTGTTTTTAATGCCGTTACACCAAAATATTCAATGCTATCTACCACAAAGTAACAAATTCCCATGCAAATGTAGAAAGTGGTAAATTGCTGACCAATTATACTGTGAAATAATTGGGGGGGGCGTTGTTAAGTGCAGTAACTTCGTCTGAGGTGTAAGCCAGGAGGTAGGTGCTAGGCCCATGAGAGCAGGAAATTTTGATGCCAGTGGAGAAGAACAGGATTAAAATAATAAGACAATCTCCTCCATCGTCGACATCCCTTCTCCTTGTGGGGGGGGTCAGGTATGATTGCTGTTATTATTGTTGAAGTACTAACTTCAACTTTCCCTTTGTTAAAGATGGCCCCCACCACGTGGAGAAGGTTCAGTCGAGGACAAAAGAGACCACGATCCTACCAGGAGCGTAGGCAGGAAACAGACTGGCCAGCAGAGGGGTCGTCCCTCCCAGAGGACACCTCCGGTGGTCAGCCTTTCAAAATAAAAGTCTCTGTTACCTGCCTACCGGGAGCAAGTGGGAGGGACAACCCAAGCATGCGGATGCTCTGGAGCCCTCTCCACTGGGAAATAGCTATTTCGGGCTATTTTATTTGTATAAATAAAAGAGATTTTGAGGGGTGAGGTGTTTTGTTTTTGTTTTTTGTTTGTTTTTTGGTTAAACCACAACTCTCATGCTAGAACACAAACTGACTGGATACTCCTAACTTTCAAAAAAAAAATTTCCATGCAATATGGCACCAAGGGGGGAGTCCAAAGCCCTCTTGGGCATACAAAACTAACTGAATGGTTCCTTTGATCCTGGCCTGATAAGGCAAATGTCTTTTGAACCCCCCCCCACCCCGCAACACACACAAACGTACAACACATTCAATCTAGATTGGTTACAGGTTCTAATCCCAATTTCATATTTATCTGCTTCTGCTGTTTTAATGGCTTTTAATAATAACAATAATAATAATAATAATAATAATATTTATTTGTATCCTGCCTCTCTACAAAATGCAATTGGGGCAGCTTACAGCATTAAAATATACATATAAACCCCTCCATCCCACCCACCCACCCCTTAAAATACAATTAAATAATTAAACATTTAAAACATACTTAATAATTACTAAAAATACTAAAAACAACACAATAAAAAGCTGGATGGGATCCGACTAATAAGATTTTTTTTCTCTCTGATGGCTGGGTATCTATTCAGGAAAGGCCTGCCGGAAGAGATCCGTCTTAAGAGCTTTTTAAAAGCTCTTTAAGGTGGTAATGTAACGGATCTCATCCAGCAGGCCATTCCATAATCTGGAAAACACTTCAGGAAGGAGTTGAAACTGGGGAAGAATAACAGACGAAAGTGCTGACAATGAAAAGACAGCAGAGGTTCAAACTGGACAGCTGGGCAAAAGAAACAGGAAAGGTACTTTTATTATTTATATCTGCTGTTGTGTGCCTTCATGTCATTTCTGATTTATGTTGACCCTAAGGCAAACTTATCACAGTTTTCTAGGCAAAATTTGTTCAGAGGGGGTGTGCCACTGCCTTACTCTGAGGCAAGTGAGGGTTTAAACTCTGATCTCCCAGAGTCCTAGTCCAACAATCTAACCACTAGCCACATTGGCAAGCCTCAGAGGAGTCTTGCGATTGTATTCCTTCAAGGCTGAGACAGTGTGACTTGTCCAAGGTGAGAGGTCTGCATAGCCAGGCAGGGTTTAAACCCTGGGCTCCCAGAATCCTAGTCCAACATTCAGACCACTACACCATGCTGGATATAAAGTTTTATAGAGATGTCAATATGCAAGACTTCTATTATTCTGGAAAATGCCAGGAGATAGGGTCCTGTTATAAAGAATCAAGTTGTAGTAGCAGAAAGATTAGAGTAGGAAGACGACAAAGGCAACGATAACGTGGGAAGATGTGCAATTATGGTTACATTTACTTAGGCTTAGTTTTAACAGAAAGTGAAGACCAAGGGATTAAGTTAAAGGCCACACAGAAGAGGTGGATTCTCAGAACTTGAGGAAAAAAACAGGTATACCTCCATCATGACAAGTGTTTTGCGGGAGTTCCTACCATAAATAGCAATAGCATTGATATTTATATACTGCTTATCAGTGCAGAAGCACTCTATAAGCAGTTTGCAATGTTTTTTAGCTAATTGCCCCCAACAAGCTGGGTACTCATTTTACTGAGTCAACCTTGCAGCCCTCTGGGATTGAACTCATAACCTTGTGGCTTGCAGTGCTGGCATTTAACCACTGCACCACCAGGTCTGCAGGGAAACAAGACAAAGACATTCAGGCAGAATGCAAACTTATTTGGATGGATTTGTTCCAGCTAGATATCACTAGAAATCCTTCAGATTATAAGGACTGGAAAAGAACGACCCACACTTTTCAAACATGTCTATCTGCAGACAAGGGCTAATAGATGTTTTTAGGTAAATCCAAACGTCAAATTCAGTGTAAGTGTAAAATACAAAACCTTGGACTGAGAAATTCTTACAATCTAATAATCTCAAGATGATACCATGGTTCTTTGTTTAGGCTGAGGAAGAAAGTGGAACCGAAAGTGTGTTCAGCTTTCTCTTTCCTTGGTATAAAGAATTGCAAGAGGACTTGGACACTTCTACCAGAAGTTCTCAGTACTTTCGGCTCACTGATCAGTTTTTCCCTATTGACAAGAATCAGGTCTAAGGTAATCAATCCCCTGGTCATTTCTTCCACCTCCTAGAAGATAAAATTGGCAGGAAGGCAAGTAAGGAATTCATTAGGCCTCATGTTCATTGTAGAAATTGCTACTAAGATACTTGAAGTCTCCCATTATTACCCTCTCTCCTTTTTTATATACTTTATTTTTTCAAAAATCTTACATAGTTCGCCATATGCAAATAAATATCAATTGTACATTTAAATCCAAAGTTCTAGAGAGCATGGTATTCTATTCTCTTTTTAAAAAACATTTTAAATAAAACATAATACTGTAAACCCTGTTTCTTTTATATATCCTTCTCGCCATTAACAGAATGCTTCTACACTTCCTTACTTGTTTCCAACTGTCACTGATTTGTTTTTATTGTAGTTTCTTAAGGCTTATTTATGTCACTTTCCTCAGAACATGTTCCAGTATGTCAATATCCTCCTTGAACTTCAGTGCCCAGAAATGGACACAGTATTCCAGGTGAGGTCTGACCAAAGCAGAACACAGTGGCACTATGACATCCTTCAGTCTAGAGACTATACTCCTACTGATGCAGCCTAGAATAGCATTGGCTTTTCTGGCTGCTGCATCACACTGTTTACTCATGTTCAGCTTGTGGTCTACTAAGACTTCTAGATCCCTTCCACATGTAATGTTGTCCAGCCAGGTGTCACCCATCCTATATCTGTGCAATTTAATTATTTCTGCCTAAGTGTAGTACTCTACATTTCTCCCTATTCATTTTGGTAGTTTTGGCCCAGCTCTCCAATCTGTTAAGGTCATTTTGAATTCTGTATATGTCCTTTGGGGTATTAACTACCCCTCCTAATTTGGTGTCATCTGTAAATGTGATAAGTATACCCTCTGTTCTATCATCCAAGTCATTGATAAAGATGTTGACTAGCACTGGGCACAGGAAAGAAAGCAAAGAATATGAAGGCCTTTAAAAGAAAAACCAAGAATTAAGAATTTGATCCAAGGTGAATTTAACCAAGGAGAAATTCAAGATGAGAACAGGAAAGCATAAGAGGGGAAGAGGAGAGCTATGGGGGAGCTCTAAGAGTAGCTCTGATCTGCAAAAAAAAAAAAAAAAAAAAAAAGAGAGAGAGAGAGAGAGAGAGAGAGAGAGAGAGAGTCTCAAACACCAGCAACTCTTGATTGCTTTCATCTTTCTGGACAGTGATGGATATTAATGTGAAGTTTATTATACAGGTACCAATCAAGCTCTTACAGACATGACAAAAAGCGTAGCATCAATGTACATTACAAACAATCATCAACAGGCAAAATTATTAATCAAAAATAATACAGAAAGGCTAAAAACCACCAAATGTTAAAAGTAGAAAACCTCCATCAATTATACTAGAGATGATACAATTGAAATTTAACTCCTTAGTACGACTAAGAACAGTCAATAACTAACACAGATTAAAAGTTACAAATCTAAAACCAAACAACATCTGTCAAAATGATAGATTTTCCTTGGGTTTTTTCCCGGCCTGTGTGGCCGTGTTCAGGAAGAGTTTATTTCTGATGTTTCGCCAACAGGGAGTTACAGTATATAAACCCCACACACACTCCTACCCAACCATTCTCTGAAGATGCCAGCCACAGATGCAGGTGAAACATCATAAATAAACTCTTCCAAAACACGACCTCACAGCCCAGAAAAAAACAAAGGAAAATCTACGGATGCCGGCCGTGAAAGCCTTCAACTTCACATCTCTCACACCTGTCTTATTTTATTTATTTATTTATTTAGTTATTTATACCCCGCTCTTCAGCCACAAGGCTATCAGAGCGGCTTACAAATTGTTTTTACGCAATAGCTTAAAATTTTCATTAAAATCAGCAGGCTACAATGAGTTTGTGGGCTCCCATTTTACAGGGCCCAGAGACTATAAGGACTGTGTGTCTTACTTAAAGACAACATTAAACATAAGGGTATTTAAGTGCTTTTGGAAACCAGGATCATATGCTTGATCATCTCTCTCAGAGTTTGTGGTACAGGAATGAAGTTTAAAAGCAAGTCCTCCTATTGCACACCCCATCTGAACAAAAATCCATCTACCAATTCTTGATCTGGAACACGCACAACCCTTGCTCTTACTCTGAGCATTCTACATCTAAAGTGCCTTGACAGATATCTCTTTGATCACTTTGTGAAAACTACCAAGGAAGTCAATTTCACTATTTTCCTAGATAAAAAAAAACAACAAAAAAAAAACATTCACCTGTGAACAAGTTAAGCTAGGAGGCCTTCCCATCTTCCCTTCAAACAAATCTTAAGCCTTCTTGTCCAAACAGTTGATAGCTACAGTCTTTTAGACTGATGTGCGGTGTGTGTGTGTGTGTGTGTGGTATGTAGGTGACAATGTATGCAGCTGAAGTTGTTTTGAATGGTTTCTGTGGTTTCTACTGCAGCCAGTCATTGCAGATAGAATAAGCTAATTGTTTTTCTGTTTAAAACTGATTTGCCTGTTCAGCTAGGTGATCAAGCTGTAAAGAAAAGGACTACAGCCTTTGCCTTTACTAGTTCCAATCATATTTTATCCTCTACAGCAATAATCATTGATGGCATATGCAGGCTGCTTACTGTCCTTTTATGACAAGCACATAAGCAATTATGTCTAATGAGACTAGTACAATTTGTTCTCATATTTTTAATGATCAGTCAGATTAACGTCTTTAAAGGCCATTTAATTTCCATTCCAGAACCTGTGAATTATTTCGTGCCACAATATATTATTGGTATCGGTGTCTCTACTAGAATTCATGACATCAGAAACCAGAGAACAAAGCCTGCTATTTTTACAATGTCTACACTTGTTTCAATATAATAAACTCCCAGGCAAAGTCACTGGAAATTACAAGTGGATTATGAAGCGCAAGTCCAAACAAGGTGTCACAGAAGTAATTTTCTCCTCTGATGCTTGAGGGGTGGGTGTAGTACTTTAATCCTATTTGCAGCCATATCTAGACAGTCTACAGACCATCATTCTAGTACATGACTATCCAATCAAGTTAAAAGCTTTGTTCAAAAGGATAAAGCTGATGGTTCAGCAGCTTAAAATTTAGTGCTAATGTAAGAAAAAGAAAAACCAGTCCTGTGAAGGCCTGACACTTTGACAACAACAAGAACAACAACCAATCAATCCTAGTGCCTAGGAATTGGAAATCATTTTCTTATCATACAAATAAGAACAAGTCAGCACAGTGGGCAAAAAATACACACCAAAAGTGGTTTGTCATTAGGCCTCCCTCCCTAGAGAAGAGCATATAGCCAGATACATTAATTTAGAGCTGACAATACCCCTGAGATAGGAAGAATGAGCACAAATGCCACAGGCCAGTATACAGAGAAAGCAAAATGGAACAAAGAGCGACAGCTGCTCCACTGCCAGCTCACCGGAGACAGGCAGTGTATCCATAAGAGTAGCTTTTCTCATCTCCTAAATTCAACATAACCTTTAAAAAGGCTGTACTACAAGGACATAATTATAACACAAAGACTGTGTAGGTAATCAGGTTGTGTCCATGTAAATCACAAGCCTCAGACACAAAATTTAGAGGGGCTAAAACCAATTTTAATTCCAAATCCCACAGACCCACTCAAACAGATAGGATTTAGGTAAGTGGTGACTAACAAGCCCCATTCATTTTAATGGATCTACTCCATTTAGGATTAAAATTGAATTTAGCCCTAGCTACATAGTAATGTTACGCTCTTTCAAGAACTAGCCCTTATGCAAGGGCCTGAAAGCATTCATCAGACCATCCGTGCAATTAAGTTAATGAATCAATCACAGATCTAATACAGAGATCATTAATGAGTGATGTCCCCTGTGAAAACATGTTTAGCATTGATGGTATTCTTGTTTACTGGTCACCAGAGTGACTCCTCTCAGCTGATAAATCAGCTATGAACACTTCTACATGGTATTACCCTTGAAAGAGATTCAGAAATTTCAATTAGCTCAGAATGCTGCTGTTCATCTATTTACAAGACTAGGCCACAGAAAGTAATTTACTTGCAGCTTAACTGGCTATATTCGAACCTTAAGTGCTAGTGATGATCTTTGATGTCCTAGGACCTACAAAGAATGAGACTCTGCATCTCACAGTGCCTTTCTACCAGATGTACACAAGATATTCAACACCGTGAAGAGGCAAAATATATTTGTTATGGCAGAAAAAGTAAACAGAAACAAACGGGGGGCGGGGGGGGGAGATACGAGGTTCACAGCCTTTAGGTAAGAGCAGCAAACAACCACATCTTCTCTGTGGCATCACTAATGCACATTGTACCATAGACAGTTACAGGGACAACAAAGAGAAGACCCTGCCTCCAAGGGGCTTGCAATCTAAAATAGCCAGTGGGGGAACTACAGAAGGCAAGAGGCACAATCGTAGGAAGAACCTCCCCCCACAAAAAAAATTAAAGCAACACAGCTGTGTGTGTGTGTGTGTGTGTGTGTGTGTTTTAGTAAGCAAAGAGTAAAAATTAAAATAAAACCAGAATTCAGCAATAACTTTGGGGTTTCTTGGCAGAATTTGTTCAGAGGAGGTTTGCTATTGTCTTCCTCTGGGGCTGAGAGAGTGTGGCTTGCCCAAGGTCACCCAGTAAGTTTCCATGGCTGAGTAGAGATTCAAACCCTGGCCTCCCAGTGTCTTAGTCCAACACTCAAACCACTACACCATGCTGGCTCTCATGTGGTGCATGAGCAAAAAAAAAATAACAATTAAAAAAAAACAGAATTCGGCAATAATTTAAATACAAGCCATTAACAAGGCAAGCTTTTGAGTCCTCCAGTTATAGAAGAACATTGAAGTAGGGAGAGAAAAATATGGGCAAATGCCATTGCATACATATACAGTTTACTTACACCTGGGAATGAGAATTAAAAGGATGAGTCACAGGTAAATTTTAAAATACTGAGTTTGGGGAGAGATTTGAAGGGATGGAGTTCTTGTACAGGGGCAGCAAGGAAGAATGGCAGGGGCTATTTAAAGGATCAGTAGATTTTTAACAGTATGTAAGTAGTATATTTTTTTTATTTAGTTATTTATACCCCACTCTTCAGCCACAAGGCTATCAGAGCGGCTTACAAATTGTTTTAAGCAATAGCTATTTACACATCTACACTGCATTAAACAGTTTCCAATGTGTGTTAGCTAATTGCCCCCACAAGCTGGCTACTCATTTTACAGACCTACGAAAGGAAGGAAAATAGTAGAGGTAAAACATCAGGCTTCAAGAAAGGTGATATAATGAGTAACAAATGACAGAGGTGTAGGAGGGGGCATGCTGCAGATTCACAAACTGACGCAGAAATGTTAGTAAAATCACTTGTGCCTTTTTAAAAAATGAACATTACAGGAACTGCAACACACATATCTGTCGATTACTACAAAAGGATGGGGATGAAAAACCAGCAAAGGTATTTTTGGAGATAGTATGTGATTGAGTAAATAAAAGATAAGGGAAAGACAAGTAAACTAAAGTGCTACGCAGTCTCAACATATGGCAGTTACAAATACTGCTTGTTTACCAAAAAGGAAGACCTGGCATTGTTTAAACCAGCCTTTCTTCAACCTTTTTACTCTGGAGCAACCCTAAAAATAATCTTCAGGTCTCTGGGTACCACTGCATAAAAATTATTGTATCTATAGCTCAAAAATGTTTATTTTTTTCACACCACAATATCTCACCAAACCACTAGTGACCTTTTGCAGAACATCAGGGGTTCAGGGAACCCTGGTTTAAACCGATGCTGCTCAGCAATGTAAAATTTCCAAAAATTGGGAATTCACAGGAAAAGATATTATTTCTGAGGGGCTTGGGGGGGGGGCGGATTAATTCCAAGAAAAACTAAACTTACTGCAATATTTTTTTCCATCAAACCTGACACTTTACTGCTTTAGTAACATAATAAATTCATTTATAACTGAGGATGTAGTATTTTACTGTATGACACGTCTGTGAAATGTTAAAATACAAGTCTTTCTTTTGTACATGCAAAATTGCAAATATATATTATGATAAAGAAAGAGATGAAACATAATGCACCCTACACTACAGTACCTAAGCACATCTGTCTCTAGTTTTTCCATCTGAGAAGTAGGGAAAATTGAAAACCAAAACCACAAATTTTGTAATACACATAATAAAGTGTATTATTCCTGGATACTTACTTCTACTGTGACTGTCTCCACAAAATAGACCAGACTTTACCAAGAAGGTGGTAAGCTACATTCCTAATACAATGAAGGCACCCTAATGCACTCCTCTTGTGAAGATGGCATCAACCAATAGGTACAAAAATGCAATCTGGATTTGAGCAGCGTCCGTATCTACAATACGAATAGGGATTATCATCATTTAATTCTACAGCCTATCTTGAACAGTAATCTTCAAAGTATGAAATTCTTGGCATTTGAAGTCACTCTAGTCTTGTTTTTAGAAAAACATTTTACAAATTTCAAAAAAAGATAGTGTTTCATCTGAAGTTTGGTTTTCCCTACAGTCCCCAAAATTTCCAGTTTTTTCAGTGGAAAAAAATGAAAGTTTATTTCCCCCTTCAACTTTGCCAAATTTTCTCAGGCTTACGTATCTATCTGTAATATTGCTACAAAGAAAGAGGGTTCCTATGATCTTACTTGAGACAGGCAACACTGATTGAGGATCCCTCTTTGAAACCCTTAGTAATTAATATTTAATACTAAGCACCAGCCACTTCTACAAGGTATGGTGTTGTTTCCTTGAATGTGTAAATCAAAGCAGCCAAAGCAGTAAAAACCTTCAAATGATGCTGTAATTTACCTCTTTTTAGAAATGGTTTCCTTCACATCAAACAATCAACTTGCCAGAGCTTACATTTTCTACAACTCACATGATTTAATGGTAATCAGTACATGGCCGAGTTTTATTACACACTCAAATGGTTCTCTAAGTAAGGGAGCTGACTGCTCAGCAAACCATGGACAACTGCACTAATATGCCAGGAGCTACTCTGTTTACCCTATTTATCTTTTCCTGTTTGACCCAAAGGACTCCAAGCATAACTGTTTAGGTATCTGCAGTAGACCAAGCCTAGGCCAGCCCTTCAGATAGGGGTCTTTCCCAACCCTCCCTGGAAGGGTCATAGACTGAATTTGGAACTTTCTGCAACAAAAAACCATGTTCTATCACCACAAAACTACAGAGTTTGAAACCATATACCTGTACAGGTTTGGGCAAATTTGTTAGATCCACCCACCAATCCAACAAATGCTTTGATAAAAAGTCATGTTTTAACTTGGTGTCACAGAATAAATAAGCCAATGTTGTATAGCACCCACTGAAAAGAAGTGGACAAGGACTGCTCTGGCAAACCTCAATCCTGAGCCAGGTGCACAGTTCAAAAGCTCTTCTCCATGGTGATCAGCCCCAGTACTGGCTCAATTCACACATCACACCAAACAAATTAACAAAGTTTAATATAGTTTGTTGTGAACTGTGAATAACAGTGAATTGCTGCTGCTGCTGCTGCATTTCTTGAATTAGTTTCCCTTAAAAAAAGATTCTAGTCACCTCAAAGAAAAAAATCTGAAATTCTACATCAGTGTAAATCTACACATATGGAGTTATGCATTGATTGTGCTATGCAACCCTTCTGTTAAATGCGATGTTGTGCAACTTAAAGTACACTTAAATGTGCAACGGAATGAGTATACACATCTGCATCTACATGCACGATGGCACCAAATGCTCCAACTGAATGTACACATTGGGCAAAAAGGCATGTGTAAGAAGACACTAATAGGATTCTGGCCAAAATATACAAAACAATAACAATATGTAATATACAACAACACCTCCACTCGAGAACAAATTATAGGGACAGCCAACTGACAAAAGGTCAATATTTAAAAATCAGCCAATCATGTCTGGAAGCAGAGAAATATCTTAACCTGCCATAAACAATGTGATAAAGTTGGAGCCAAGTGTATCTTCCCAAGGCAGGAGGGAGGGCACAACTTGAAAGGCCCACTTCTCTCTTTTCACTACTCTCCAAGCCTTTCTCAGTTGAACTGAAAATTACAGTTTGCAATAACCAATAGAATGAGAATTTGCTAAACTCATCATTCAAGGTGCTTTTTGCAAACCATGATTTGTGCAAAGTATACTTTGAAGTGGTGCCAGAATTGACAGTTAAAAAACATTCACATTCAGAGACTGCAGCATCACAGAGTGAACTCTTATACATCTATGAAGCTCTGCTCCAATGACAGATAACAAAAGCACAGAAAAGAGTCTGAAGCAGGAGTGACCAATCTTTTCTTCTGCCAAGTCACATCCCCTTGAGGTAATCTATCAAGGGCCACACGCTGGCAATGGGCAAAAATACAGCCAGTAATTGATGGGGACAGAATAGAAAGTAAGTAAGCCTACCCCTTTTCTCTTTCTTTTTTGACCAGCCTCTCTTCCCCCTCTCTGCTCTTCCCTTTCTCCCCACCTAGCTGGTGGCTGGAAAAGGGACAGGTGCTCTTGCTGAGGCCTGAACGGATTGTTTTCAGTGCCTTTTGAAATTAGCCATTTGACTTCAGGGTAGGGAATGCAAGTTGCCTTCCCTTGCTCTAAAATGCCTACTGCATGTTTGGAAATGCACATGTCTTCATTGCTTGTTTAATGCTACTTCAGCAAACTTAGCATCACTACAAGGAGGAAAAGATAAATGAAGACATGCACATATACAGCCTTCACTGTGATATAAAACACAAGGCCTAAATCCAAATAGAGTAGACCCACTGAATCAATAGAATTTACGTAAAATCTGTGAAACACTTTGAGGATAAAATCACTTGTATTCCTACCAAATTGTACTCCACAACTGTTGCTAGCCCTGTGGAAGTGTTCAGAGCATCAGCAGGTCTTTGGTTGTAGGATTAATTTCAGATATGTGACCTGAGGATATGGACAGGATACCTGCTAAGGCCAACTATATACCTCCTTAATCTTTGACCTTCTTAGCTGGATCCTAGAGTAGTAAATGCCATGCTATAAGGGAGTCAAAGGGCACGCTATACCAGCTACACTGAAGGAGGCAGTATCCATTCTCCTCTGAATAGGGCCTAACTGGAACCAGAACTGTTAGACCATTACTGTCTGATTGGAACTATAACTTTCTTGGGGCAAAGTGACTGAAAAGGTGGATTGAAAAGCTGATGACCTCTTTCATAACGGAGATGAGGAAAGAACTACCCTGTTGAGTCTCTGATCACTGGAAGGGGTCATCTGGGGATTTGGAGCAAAATGTCACTGATATGCAGATCAAGCCTGCACTATATAGGCTCAGTGCAAAGCCTGAAATGGTGGCAGGTGGGATGAGAGTCAGGCAGACAGTTTGTTCTGGGTTATGTAGCTCACCATAGCAGGTCTACAGTTTGGGAGTACAGTACTCTTCAATTCAAAGCTGTCTCTGGAAGACCAGGTGGCCTCGGTGGCAAGGAACAATTACGGCCACTAAAGTTTCATCTATCACCTACAGCCATCCCTGGACCAGGATTATCTGGCCACAGTAGTCCATGCTCTGATAACTTCCCAATTTGACTATTTTAAAACACTATGTGGGGCATCCCTTGGTGATCACAGAATCACAGAGTTGGAAGGGACCACAAGAGACATCCAGTCCAACCCCATGCCATGCAAGAATAAACAATCAAACCATTCCCAACAGATGGTCATCCAGCCTGTTTAAAATCCTCCAAAGAAGGAGACTCCACCACACTACGAGGCAGAGCACTCCACTGCCAAACAGCTCTTACTGTCAGAAAGTTCCTACTAATGTTTAGATGGAATCTCTTTTCCTGTAATTTGAGTCCCAGTCTCCAGAGCACTAGAAAACAAGCTTGCTCTATCCTCAGTATGACACCCCTTCAAATATTAAAACATGGCTATCATGTCCCCTCTTAACCTTCTCTTCCCCAGGCTAAACATACCCAGCTCCCTAAGCTGTGATGGTCCAGAAGCTGCAGCTGCTACCAGAGGACTACTGCCTGAATGGTGACAGGGACAAGAAGGATTGAACGTAAGACATCTGTTTTGAAATCTCTGGATTGGCTGCCAGTAAGTCACTGAGGTGAATTCAAGGTGTTAGTAATAACATACAAAGTCCTAAGTTGCTCAGGCCCCAGTTACTTGAAGCAGTGCTTCAGCCACTACCAACCCACTCAGAATTTAAAATGATTAAAGCAATGTGGCTCACAAGGCTATTACACATGGCAGAGCTTTCTCAGTGACAACACCCCAGTTAAGAAACTTCCTCCCATTAGAGATCCAGCTGTCTCCCACACTTTTACCTTTCAGGTACCAGTTAAAACATAGGCTTTGGAAGACTAATACAACTGACTGACTTGTCTTTGATTGCTCCCCTTTGTATCTTTTTATGGTAGTTTCAGCAAATAGCTATACAGATCAATCCCTGTTTCCCTGCATAGGTTCCAGGACCCCCTGTGGATACCTGAAGCTGTGGATAATAGGGAACTCTTATTATTTTCAATGAGAAGAATGCCTGAAGTTGACCACAGAATCACATTGGAGGACCTAGGAATGCCTAAAGCAGCCTTTCTCAACCTTTTTGCGAATAAGCCCCTCCTTTTATAAAAGTATAAAACGAGGGCCTGAATCCTACTGGTAGTCCCAACTAATGTAAATCACTGCATCAATAGTTAAATGGTGAGTCAACACTTACATAAATCCCATTGATTCAAAGGGTTTCCTGTAGCTAAGACTAAAAATAGGATTGGAGCCAAAATACTGTAAAATTCTCCACTGCAACAACCTTCAGAGGAAAGGTGTTAACCCTTTAGTTCAGTTTGTAATTATCAAAATGTGGGATTGGAGGATAATTACTTAATTTTTGCTATATCCATGGTAGAACATAGCCTTTTCATTGGGTGTTTTGGGATCCTTCCATTACCCTGTGCATTTGAGTTGAATATGACTTGTTTTTCTTTTGTTTTGATTTAAGCTGCTCTTCCTCATAAGAGCTCAGAGCAGCTAACATTTACAATAAAAACATAGTTAAATCACAGGTTACCTATCCTACTTAAAACCACAAATCTAAAAATCACAAAATGACACATCTGAAATAAGAAATATCTAAACTAAATTACAGGTCAATCCCTGTATCCATGGGTTCGGTATCCACTATTACACTTATCCACGTCCAAAAATACATGTTCTCTCTAGGCCAGGTTTTCTCAACCAGGGTTCCCTGAAACCCTAGAGTTCCACAAGAGGTTGCTAGGGGTTCCGCGAGATATTGCGATCAGGGAAAAAAATCATTGTTTTTAGTTGCAGATATAGTAATTTTTAGGCAGGCATTCCCTGAGACCTGAAAATTGTTCCAAGGGTTCCACCAGGGTAAAACAGTTTTTCCCTCATGTAAAATTCAGATTGTCATGCAGGAGCAACCATATTAGAATAGCCCTTCAGAAACTAAAAAGGAGCTTCCCAGTATTTACTGATGCCCTTAAGACAATTCATTATGGATACAGCAAGTGACAACACTGTGTGGCAGGATGCACAACTGGGACTCCTGACAAATCTAATTAACAGCACATTGGGGTACTTTGCTTATCCTTTACATACTCTGCCAGCTTTGAGTGTCTAATGAGAAAAGCAGCTTAAACACTCCTAAAACTTTAGTAGCTGGATAACAGAGCCTGCAACCTTATGATCACCAATGTTCCGATGCTTCATATGTTTGGGTAAACAGAGACATTCCTGTCAAAACAACTAGAGCACTTCAGTATAATGTGGAAAAAGAGAGAAGTGCTAGAAAGTGAATACACGTTCTTCACAGTCAGCTTGTGAACTATGCATTGTTTGTATTACTGTTACAACTAGAATACTGAAGCATGCATTTTATGATTAAAACATTCAAATACTAAATGATTTCCCTTTTGACTGTGCATTCTGTGTACCCTTCATGAAACCATGCATGGGAAAACCTTATGTGTAAATTATATATGAGAAAGGTTGACCTGAGCTCTTAGAAACACCAACAGTACACTAGCTATTTTTTAACGCAATATATACAGTGGACCCTTGGTATCTGCTGCTGTTTGGTTCCAGGACCCCCCATGGATACCAAAATCCGGGAATACTCAAGTCCCATTATATACAATGGCATAGTAAAAAGGTGTCCCTTATATAAAATGACAAAATCAAGGTTTGCTTCTTGGATTTTTTTTTTCAGGGAGTGAAATCCAAGAATGCCAAATCTGTAGATACAGAGGGCCAACTGTACTTAATATCTGCTGTCTCGTAACAAAATACAGCAGTCCACCAAAGCATTAGCCTGCTCAATACAAGTCACAGACACAACCTACTGGATGAAATATAGAGGCAAGCCTTCTTATTTCAGAGAAACTTGCTAAACCATTTCAGAGGTTATGCACACAAAACATATACCATACCAACATATTCAGAAACCCCATACAGTTCAGAATTTTGAACTTGTTGCAATCTCACTTTTTGCAGAAATCAATATGCAACATGAGACCATCAAGAACAGGGCCAGGGCCAGGGCCAGGGCCAGCAATATAACAGTGCTACCTCTTCAACACATGAACCCACCCTTTGTATAAGTAACCTGAAGAGGCTAATGTTGCTATACAATCCACAAAACTGATACAGGGCCTATGAATGATACAAAATTCATGAAGCAAACCAGTAATGAATGAAAAAGATTACTACAGCCCCAACATAGAGAGACCTCATAGTACTCCAAGTACAGTATCTCCAAAAGCAAACAACGGGCTATTACTCTGGCAAGACACAGAGACAATATCTGCAAGTCTGAGAATTAGAGCGGAGAACTCATATGTGTTAAGTGAGTCAGGAGCTACCATATTCCCAATAAATCCTACATGAAGCCCAACAAGCAAATGCTCTCAAGTAGACTTTATTTAGATCTCCCCAGCATATTCAGAGTCAACATTTTGTACTTGAAATCAAATAAACCCAATACTTAACACCTTTAAAAAGCTGCAAAATCTAAGCAATATCAGAACAAACAAAAGGAATGGAAGAAGCCTTCCTGTGGGTTAGGGAAGAGTCAGGATTTGAAATACTGTCTAAATATCAAAACTACCTATCAGTATACTTTGTCCACCACAAAGCCCGCCCCCCCCCAAACATTTGATTGCCTCTCTTACTGGAGTCAAAATTGCCTTGGCGATCACTGCATAAGTCAGTCCTCAGAACAAACACAAGACTTTTTGGCACAATCGTACTAGAAACAGACTAAGTGTTGTCCTCACCTCCAAAAACACCACAGTAAAGAAAAGCTGGCAAGCCATAGTCTTAGAGCCATCTTATCCCCAAAGTTCAAAAATAAAACCCACACACACTGTGGACATGGTTCATTAAGCAAATCTATTTTTCTCCTAGTAGGTAAAGCACAAAGCTGTGTGAAGGCCAGACCACATTTTTAATTCAGCATCTCAGTGACAATTAGGGCTTTGTTGTTGTTGTGTGCCTTCAAGTCATTTCTGACTTATGATGACCCTAAGGTGAACCTCTCATGGGGATTTCTTGGCAAGATTTGCTCAGAGGGGGTTTGCCTTTGCCTTCCTCTAAGGGCTATGTGAATAAAAACAACTCAGGAAGCTAGAACATATCTTTCACTGGGTTCTTCATATGGTCTGCTTCAACTGGGTTCTGTATTTTAAGCATCCACCCCAAAATTTGGAGTTTAGTTTCTCTCTCTAAAAAGGAGAATCTCTACTAAACCTATCCACTTGGGTTGCACGTGTGTATGTGCCTTCAAGTCAATTATCGACTTATGGCAACCGTATGAACATCTTATGGTTTTCTTAGGCAAGGAATACTCTGAGGTGGTTTGCCATTGCCTTCCTCTGAAATCTAGACTACAGCACCTGGTAGACCTTGGTGGTCCCCCATCCAAGCAATAACCACAGCTGACCCTGCTTAGCTTTTAAAATCAGATGGAATCTTCAGTGTATTTAAGCCCGCTTGTGTTAGACAAGAGCAAAAGAACACTTGTTGCACCATCCGTGGAAATATCAGCAATCACAGGGATATAATAGATGGGGGTAGGGGAAATTAACTACCACCAAGTGAAGGAAAGGAAATTAATAACCATTTTTGTAGGCCTGGAGCCACACAATCTTTGAAGGTTCTGTGCTCAGTCTTAACAGTCAAAGGTAAAGAGCAGATCTTAATGGCAGAAAGCACACATACTAGATTACATCTTTAAAATGGTACAGCCATCTACAAAAATATGCACCAGCTTACTTAAGGAAATGACATGTCAGCTAAGGAATGGAACAAGTATGAATGCAAGCTGAAGTCCTCTGGCTAGCATATTCTGATATTCCAGAACCATGGGTCTATTCAGCAATACATCAAATACCTCTACAAGCGTTCCCTAACCATTACTATACTAGTGGGAAAGTCCTCTCTGTTTCAACAAGGCACTTGAAAATCACAAACTGTGTTGCTGCAACTTTTACTGCCAAGGATGTAAAGCATGAGTCAAAAATGCAATAAAGAAATGGCAGTCCCAGGGCAAAACTTTGCTTTTAAACCAAGCAAGTGGTATGCACAGTAACTGACAGAACCCCTGAAACCAGAACATACTCACACCTTTCCTTCATAGCAAGGAATACAAACAGCAGCAACATGCTACCAGAGGAGTGGGGGGTTGGAATGAAGCAGTTTTGCTATTTTTACTTGAATCTTGCTTGCTAAGCAAGCAAACATCTGAATAAGAACACTACACTAGAACCAGTCTTAAAAAAAAAATAAAACTAAATCATGCACAGTTTCGTCTGGAATGGCCAATTAATGTCTCCCAAAACACAGTCTTTCTGTACCAATTGTGTTTGTATTACCTGACTAGGATTAGCCCACATCTGCACTGCTATGAAAGGAATGTTAAGAAGAGGAATAAAAAAGCAGTAGAAATAAACTGTACTCAGAAATCACTTCCTGCTTGTGCAATGTATTTCATGGATTGAAAAGAACCTTCCAGTATAATTTTACACAGTTTTCTGTAGACCAGTATATTCAATCAATCATGGGCAGTTTCAATGATACTGTATTCTGTTTCCCAATACAGTACTTTCCAAAAATTCCACTGAGTTTCCACAAGCTTTAAAAACATTGTACTAGAAAGACTAAACACACAGTCGCTGAACAAACTGTGCAGATCTCTAGTTCACAAAATTAACCCCCTCATCCTCAATACTGGCTCCAGGATCTTGGGAACTCTTAGACCTAGTAACTCAAGTGGGCTTCCTAACTAAAAGAAAAAGGATATGCAAACTGAGAATTATCCTAGGTTGCATACAATCTTTTTGGATACTGTATGCAAGGTGGAAATAATATCCATCTTAGGGCAGCAGACCCTCTGTTGGTTTTGAGGCTCTTTCAAATGCGTCATCTTGCCATCCTGGGGGTGCAGCTCTGCACTGACCCCGAATTCTACAAATTTGCTGAATTCAAGAGAACATCTGGCAAGGAAACATCAAGAGGAGAAAAAGACAACAGATTCAACAGATGGAAGAACAAAGAACATACATTTGGTATATTAAAATTCACTGAATTTGACACAGCTGTCTAACCAAAGCTTGGGGTTTTTCATAGAGCTTCTGGTGACCTGAGCACACAAGGCTGAACACAGAAACTATTTTCCATTAATACATTTAAAGCGAAGACCCAGAACTACAACATTAGAAGTCTAGTCATGGGTTTAAATAAAAGTTTACACTTGTACTAGTAAAAGCTACAAATTACAGAGTAGTCACATAAGCAAAAATATTAGTTTATGGGTGATGTCTGTATAATATATGATGTTATTTTATCCTGGTGCTTCAAGATGTGACCTACTGAGATTTTTAAAAAACTAATTATTTATTAAAACATGTATTCCTTCCCATACCAAAAACATAACAGGGTGAGGCACTGACAATGAAACAATATAAAACCACATAAATCAACATAATAATTTTAAATTACAATTTAAAACCATGTATTCTGTAACAGAACTCTACAGCCTAGGCAAGGAGTAATTCTTAGTCCCCAAAAGCTTTGATGAAGGGCCAGGTTTGGCACCAAAATGAAGCCAATGCTGGTGTCGATCGGGCCTCCAGGGAGAGGGTATTCCACAACTGGAACCCCACAGCAGAGATGGACCTCTCCTGTATCTCCATATAATATACTTTTTCCACTGATGGGACACAAGAGCACCATTAGTCAGGGACTAGGACATGTCATATTCTAGAATGGTGAAAGTTTGGGGCAAAGTATCTTCCCCTTTTCTAGAGTATGGGTAGACAGTGTTCTAACACAACCGTGCACACTTAAGAAAACCCACAGAAATAACTTTGCTGGGTGCTTGTGAGCTGTAAACAGGACAATCTTCAGTTAGACAGGTACTGCTATGTAAAAATTTCACAAATGGGCAGGTAATTTTAATTGGCTAATCAAGGCAGCACATTGTGGCAAGCTGCCCCAAGTGATAAGGATCAAGCCCCATCCTCAGTAATCCAGCAGTAATTACAAACTGACCTTTGCTTAAGAGCATGCTCCTACAATAAACTAAAAGCAATTACCCTGAGTATGAAATAGATACCAGGTAGTGCAAGGTTAATGTTATTTAAACCTTTGCCTTGACCACCACACCTGGACCACAGAAACATTTGTAGTCATGTATTCTGAAATAGGAGATACAGGAATATAAAGGTGATGAAGGGGAGGCAGACACCTCCTTCTGGCAACTCTTAAAACACAGTTTTGAAATCTTGCATAAAGCAAGTCATGGGTTGCCTAAAGCAAGTCATGGGTTCTAATGCTGCTCAGGTGCTGCAAAGATTTAGGGAGGACTGTGACACTGACCTCACTCAGAGGACTTTGTTAATGTCATTATGCATTGTGAAAAGCAATAAGATGTGAATCTTGTGCTATCATAGTGGAAGCTTATGTCAAAACACTTGAGATCCTTACCTTTTGTTAATGGGCTTTTCATCTTCTCTATGGCCGGATGAACCATTTCTCATGCGGCTTAACCATTTGCATCTTAAACAAAGGACAAATAATAATTACTTAGTAAATGCTGAAAATATTAAGCCCTCATTTTCACTGTACTACATCTTACTGACTTCTCATCTTGCATCCTTGCTTGTTTGCCCTTTTGCGATGATAATAATTGCAACTAGTGCCTCATTTGCTATCATTGCAAAATAATGACTGTCTCATTTGCTCCTATCCATTGCCCCAAACTATCTGACTGTAAAATAACTGGCCTCATCCATTCCAATACTCAAGGGGATTTATTTCCAAGACAACATGCCCAGACTTATAACCCTCATTGATGCAAAATTATTAAAGTTTCAGAAAAAGGTTTTACCATTTTCAACAAGCATAGCAGACTGCTTTTATTTTATCATTTGCTGTTGCTACTGACATCAAACAATACAACAGTTTGGTTCTGGATTAGGGTTAAGGATGTGAGTATAGTAAAAAAAAAAAGAGATTTGCTTAACTGAGCAAATATTGACAAAAGGACAGCTAAATATTTATTTATTTTTAGTATTAACTTTGTTAAAACAAAAAGATACTATAAATCCCATGAGATTTTGAAGGGCCACTCCCCCATTTTTGCCCCTCACCCATGCCCAGGAATCAGTGTATTTTGCAAGAAAAACACAGTCTCGTGTGCAAGAATATTGCTTTTTGCACAGAAAATATTATTTCTGCCCAAAAGCATAGTTTTTGCACTGAAAAAACATGTGTATTTTTGAACAAACATGTTGCCCACTGAAGTTCCAAAGTAGGAGCAATCTTGTAGCTGTTCTCTTTTTCCTCAGCAGACTGTCTCAAATTCAAAACACTCTTTTTTCATTAAGGATGTGAATATTACTGAATATTTTTCACATAACTACTAAGGGCCCCCAAACACAGAAAATGGGTCAATAGTGCCCACTTAAGCCTTTGCAGCCTACTGGCTATTTTCTAGTTTTAAAAAACTGACCCCCAAATTTTGGGGGGGAATGAAAAATTAGGAAACTCTTGGGGTTGCAAAAGTGGACTTGGGTCCATAGGTGATCCATAAGCCAACTTTTCCCCACCACTGCTTTAAATCACTGGCCTTGATATGAAATTAATATTTTAATGGCAATATAATTACAACTTTTAATAAAGTTAAGTAAAGCCTCTATAAATATGAATGATTCGCTAACAGTACTCCTCTTTGGCTTTTATCCTAGAACATTAAGAGTCAGCCTAGAGTTTCAAAATTTTATACAGAGATATCTCATCATATATACTAACAGTGAACTCATTCTCCAAGTACCTATCCTTATGAAGCCAAAAAAAAAAAAAAAAACCTGCCTACCCTTAGGAGGAAAACATCAGCAGGTTTGGGAAACCATAATGTTTGCAAAAGTATTTATTTTAATCTTTAGGAGGAACAGTAAGAAAACAGCAGCCCAAGCATGTTACAAGATCTCAACAATGGTACCCCAACTGTTAGAGGACAACTGAGGCAAGGGGAGGAGGTGGAATAGAGTACAAGCAGCTACTAAGACTTTTTTTAAGGCAAATGTGCTAGGTAGGCAGCAGGCCAACCCTTCAAGCAGGATCTCCATCATAGCTTCTCAGAATATGAGACAATATATGTGTTCAAAAAGAGATGGTCAGTTCAGCACTCAGTTATTGGCATGCCTATCCTACACTGCAATATTTACTTTACTAGTAATTACTTTACTCAAAATACAATTTGAAGCATTAATCCAAAGAAATGTATGAAATATACAGCTTTAAAGCCAAGTATACAAATACTGTGTTCCTTAACATATTTACATGATACAATGATACAACCATTATCTCTCTCTCTCTGGCTTTTCTTCGCAAACGAAGATTCAGGAAGGACTCATCCCGCGCTTTCTGCAAGCGCGCTGATGACTAAAAACCATTATACTGTACCCTCTATTAATAGAAGAGAAGAAGAAAGAGAGGTGACTCCTTTAATTACTTTAATATACAACTGAGAAATTCATCGAGGAATCTTCAGTGCATCTTGGTAATCATTTAGACTAAGATGACTTCATACACAGATACTCAGTGGGCTTTGAATCCACGGTTATATGAGAGCAGGAATATGGAGCATGTTTGTTTACAGAAAGCAAACCAGGGAAAAGAGGAAGAACAATTTCAAGCAGCAACTGGGAACTCCAAGCCAGTGTGGGATAGTAGTTTAACTACTATCAAAAATGCCTAGGCTCAAAACCTCACTCAGCCAGTGAATTCACTAGGCAACATTGGCCCAGTCAATCTTTCAACTTAACAATACAGTAACTGCAATACAGTTCTTGAAGAAAATGATAAACAAATCCCTCATGTTTCTAAAGTTTGTTGTCACTCAAAAGCTACACCATCAAATTGCCCCCAAAGATCATCTGGACCTTATGACAGGATCCAGTGAAGATAACAGACTATGGAGATAAAATGAAAGCACCACTGAATTAAATGGTAGTACAGTCAGCCCTCTGTATCCACGGATTTGGCATCCATGGATTCTACTGAAAAATATTCAAAAAAAAAAATCCAAGAAGCAAACCTTGATTTTGCCATTTTATATAAGGGACACCATTTTTTACTATGCCATTGTATATAATGGGACTTGAACATCCACAGATTTTGGTATCCACAGGGGGGGGGGTCCTGGAGCTAAACCCCAGTGGATACCAAGGGCCCACTGTAAGTTGCTGAAATCAATATTTCAATATTGTCAATATTGCAAAATAAATGGAGAGTGTGCATAACCAAGATTACCGCTCACTTCCACAACCAAAAGCTGCATACAGGCAATGCCAGAGTAGGAACGCCCTGACTCAATAAAAAAGAGAATATTCCGAATCTTTCCACATTTGATTTGTTGTAGAAGAGAGGATACACATCATTTCGATTAATAATTTGAGATATATTTTATTCATTCCCCATGAATATTTTTAAGTTGCTTTGGAAAGCGAGCCACACAGTGGGTTTAGCAAATTCTGAGCCAACAGCCAATAAAGAAAAAATTAATGCTGACTCCTTAGTGGCTACTGAATCTATGATGTCCTGCTGGAAATTAATCAAATCTCTAAAACAACAGAAAGGAGACTTGAGATATGATGAACACAAAATACCAATGGCTATATCACAACAAAAGAGAGAATAATTTTAATCAAATACAGTAGGATCCCCATATCCACTGATTCATTATCCAATTATTCAATTATCCATGGGACACAAAACAGCACACCTACCATAGAGTCTTCCTAGAAAATGTGTCCCCTCTAGCCATTTTCTAGGTCCTCCGAGGCAACTCTGTGGTATTTTAAATCTGAAGTCCCATTATTTTCAATCGTGTTCCCTATTATCCATGGTTTTCAGTATCCACAGGGCCCCTCAGAACCAATCTCCAGTGGATACAGGGGTCCTATTGTATTATAAATGCACGAAGGATTAAATTAATATATTTATCTTTGTACAAAATGAGTAGAACTAATAGCAAAACATTACAGCATGAGCATAAACAAAAGCTAGTATATACACAATGAAGAATAACAATATAAAAACACAATGATTTCATACATAATTAACATGCAGTGCAGTTACAAGTAAGATAAGAGCTATCAACAAAGCTAACATACCCCAGACTAAATATGTTTCGCAACGTGAGCTTTTCTCAATAGTCTAAAATGGTATTCTATTGTCAAAATTTTAAATTATTTGCTGACTATCTGTTCAACTCTGACTTTGACAGTTACTAGAGTTTATTTCAGGAGCAGCTTTTCAGTGACAATACTCTTTCTATAGATTTTGATTTCACAATACTCTTTCTAATTAGGAATTAGACTATTTTAGACTAGGATCAAGGGGCAAAATGCACTTAACCCCATCTACACTGGAGACTCATCTCAGACCTATCCTAAGATGTACGTAAACCAGTTTTGCACTGCTTAGGGCACTAAGATGAAAAGGTTGCTTTCCTGTAACTGGTTCTTCGAGTGGTCATCTGTGAATTCACACAAATGGGTCATCTGCACCAGCACAGCGCATCTCTCAGAACCTTCTAGAGCTATGCAAAATGCATTTTGACAGTACTCCCCCCATCCTTTGTGCACATGATCAGCATGCTTCCCACCTAAACCCTCAGCAGCATCCCAGGACCAAGGATAGCAGGACATGAGGAGGGGAGGAGAGACAGGGTTGTGTGAGTTCACAGATGACCATTCAAATAACCACAATGACAGGTAAACAGCCTGTCCTTCTTCTTTGTGGTCTCTGTGACTCACACAAATGGAAGACTAGCAAGCTACTCACCACAGGAGAAGGGAGTGTTATGCCACACAGGAGAAGAACACAGCCCTCCTAAAGGCAGCCAAAGGCTGGGACCAGGTGGCAGCTCTGCAGATGTCATGGAGAGGGACACCCCTCAGGAAGGCCCCCAATGCCCCGTTCGAGTGACTCCTGACTTGGGCAGGATGTTGCCTGCCAGCAAATTCATAGGCTAGACAGACAGTCGTGGCAACCTATTTGGAGAGACGAGTAGAGAGAGGAAGTCCTTTCTTGTTGGATAAATAGAAGGGGGAAAACCTCTGGAACCTCTGAAAGGAAGCAGTATGAGCAATATAAAAAGCCACCACTCAACACATATCTAGACAGAGGTAGGATTCTGCAGAAATGCAGGAAAGGCAAATGTCTTGGTTCACGTGAAAGGCTGATACTACCTTCAGGAGAATGGAAATATCTGGTCTCGGGACCACTTTGTTCTTATGGAAGCAGAGGTAAGGCTGACCTACTCATAAGGCACAGAGCTCACCTGCCCTTCTGGCCAAGGTGACTGCTACCAGGAAGGTGATTTTCCAGGAAAGTAGGCTCAGATCACATGTAGGCTGAAGTAGGTAGGTAAGTTGGCTGAAATGGTTTCCTAGAAAGCTGGATAAGAACTGGCTCCAGTAGACAGTAGGTCAGATCACAGGCGGGTGTAAATTTCTATATGCTTTCAGGAGCTTCATGACCAAAGGGTCCAGGAAGCAAGAAGGTCTGCCAATGTGCTGGAAATGCCAGCAAACTGCCAATAAGTAACATTTGATGGACGGAAGCGACAGACCCTTGTCCAAAAAAGACCAGGAAGTCCAGAACATGAGTAGTTTGTGCTGCCTCAGGGGAGACACCTTCAGATCAAAAAAATTCTAGGAATTTGATACACTTGTAAGAACAGGATCGCTGAATGGATGGTCTATGTGCTAACTCAATCACACGCCTGACAGAATCCGGCAGAGATGTCAGAGGAAGATTCAGTGTAGATGAGCTCCTGGTGGATGGATTGGTTCTTAAATTGCATGAGATTAAAAAAAGAATGTTTTTATCTCAAGTTATTTACCACTGTATCATACTGTCTATGAAATATCTGTTTTACACTGTTATTTCCACTGTACATATACAGTACTATATTTTGTCTACTACACAGTGGCACTGGTCACAGTATAGTTATGGCTAATCACAGGTTTCCATGTTATCTCTGCCACAAAAAAAGAATGATGGATGCTATACTTGCCCCCCCCCCCTTTATGGCACCTTTTTTATTAACACCTATTATTCACTGATGCTGCAGTTTTACTTCTCAAGCCTGTCACATTTAAAAGCTTATAGTCTAATGAAGGATGCCAATTATGGTGGAATCATGGTTTCCTAACACACTCTCACACAGAGAGAGACACGGCGGCGGGGTGGGGGAGGAGACTAGCTTTTGTTGGTACACTTCTGATCCTGGAATGTGTTTCCCCAGGAGAAAGATGTGAGTGGCACATCAACGTTTTGTGGAGGATTCCTGTATGTGTTACCCTTATGGTAAGCATAACATTTCTCTTTAAAGGATAGGCTCAAATGGCCGAAGTAATGCCTTTCCTTTTGTGAACAGGTCCAGTTTTCTTAGAGATTCTCTCAGAACCATTTGGAAAAAGCTATCTCTTCTCCACAGTGAGCCATATGGTTATGTTCCTGTTTGCTTTATTATTATGGTTCTAACTACCTGTTGATGATTCATTTCCATAGAAGAGGCTCAGCTTTTCGAAATTCTAGATTCCAAAATTTCTCTTGCACAGAAAAAGTTCAGCAACCCTTGCAAAGCAGGGTAGTACCACCACCACATATCTGAGGTGAAGGGAAGAGAGGTTTGTAATCCAGCTCTTTGCCACTGCCTGCTGCTTCACTGATGGGCCTGCTGTACTGTGAAATTCCTTTGCTGAAGCAGATCCTGTGCTGTGAATAGCAGTTTCTATTCACAGTGTCTAAGGGGAACACATAGGGGAAACTAATAAAGAGCTGAATTTGGTCTTAGTAGGCTAGCAACATTTTAAAGAGATGTCCCACCCTCTCTCTCTTTCTCTCTCTCTCTCCAGTAGGGTCCCCAACATTTTAAGTGTTTTATTAACATCTTTTTGCAGTCTGCAGTAATATCTTAAACCACTGGGTGCCAGGCCTTCCCTAACTAGAAACAAAGCTGAAAGCAAGCTTAGGAGATTCATTTTTCCTACAGGGCTTCTAGGAATAGTGATTCTGAACAATGGCTACAAGAACCCTGCTTGCAAAGAAGTGCCTAGGAAAAGCTGTCACAAAAGAAATGAAGACCACAGGCCAGGAGACAGAATGGACACAGCTGCATCTGAACCAGCTGAGGCTCCAGAGTAACCACTTGCAATACAGAAAACAAGCAGGGAAGTTAACAGCTCAAGCCAAGAACCATTCCTGGAAGGAAAAGGAGAACTCTAATTTTTCCTAGAATCCAGCCAATAAATGCTAAATATGGTTCTGCTCCATTACTTACAGTTGGCTCAGTATCAACTTGAACCCACTGTCATGTAATCAAATGGAAATGAGAATCACCAGATATGTGATATATTAGACAGCAACTGTCTTAAGTAAATGGCTACACCCCTGTGAGGAACACCTCATCAGAGCAGGAAGCATGTCTATGGTCCTCACAGTCTATCGTGTCATGGAATATGGCAACCCTGAGACAGAAACTCATCTTGCCAGGTAAGGATAGGAAGGGAAGTTAAAAAAATGGCAAAGCTGAAAGAGGACTGGAACAGAAAGAGCATTATGAAAGAGAGTTGGGAGTGGAGGACAAAAGACAGCTCAGAAGAGAGATAATCAACCCTCCAAAAGTAACCAGTTATAGGAGAACTGCATAAATCCGGAAAAATCCCTGTCAAAATGCAATTTAGAAGTAATGTTTGAAAGCAACAAGAAAGTGCTACTTTTGAAATGTACTATGATTAAGCCCTCATAGTGTAAAGTAGCTTGAGGTAACTATATTGAGGTAATTATATTGCTTGTAACTTTTTATTTCTTGCCTTATGTTGTTAATCAAATAAAGATAGAATTTATTTCCCCAACATTTATATTGCATGTCTTCCTACATTTCAAAAAGCAGGGAAATTTCCGCTCTTTGATGAGAGAGAGAGAATGCGAAAGAACCTCCCTATCTTAAAGTTGAGGTAAGGCTGTATCCCAAAAGGTAAGGAAACCTGGACTGCAGATCACCCCCACAAGTAAATCTTAAACACAGACACATTCATGGTCCCTGTTTCCACTTGAAATTCCATCCCAAGAAAGTAGAAGAGGTGTGCCTCAGTCTCTCGTATTATGGACCATTACAACTGACGTAATGTCAGACAACTGCTGCTGTTTCTGAACTGGAGGAAGTGTGACTACTTACGTACTTCCCAGAGGGGGGCGTTTACAAGCAGGATAGCACAATATTTGGATGAGACTTCATTACTCTTGCTGATCATGTCACTGAACCTCCTTTCTGAGAGGAGGTTTCAATGAGAAGGGAAATGTTACAGTCAGAAACAAGCAGAGCAGACAATAGGAGGGAGCCTTTACATCCAAGAGATTAATCCTATCTGCAAGCTATACCATCTATACAAGTGGAATCCTATGTATCTGGCTCTCCCAGGACTAGGCCCATTAAATGCAATGAGACAACCTTCCCCAAATACTACTCAATTGGACTGGAACAGTAAAGAAAGTTTAACTGTGTATAGGACTACAGTTATAAATCTGATCTTTGTAGGTGCTAACATTATCAGAGCCTGCCTTTCATTTCAGGCCTTCCAAGGAACGAATGATGCACTATGAGGGGAGTGGGGTGGCTAGCAGGATTACTCTAGTGCACTCTAGGAGTGGAAGTTGAGACACAAGAAGGGTCCATCATAGTACCCATGTTCTGGGTTTGGGCGGACTGATCTGTGATCCAAATTACCTTGCTTGTTGAGGTTGAGCACTGGCTAAACTCATTTTGCTTTAAACTGGTTTATTTTTTTTCTTTGGGAATCTACATGTTATAGTGTGCCTGCTCTGTTTCAAAATGTTGCCGTTGTTGTAATCATTTAATACAAAGATCAATATATTACTTTTAATATTTTCGTATTTAGTGTATTTGACCCCAAACTGTTGTCTCTTTACATGACTCGAGGCACAGTTATATGAGGAATCATGCAACAGAGTTTAAGAAATTCAAGAAGAATTCCAGGAGGTTGGTATTATTGGATTTCCAGCCCTCAATAGTATTTGCCTGGTTATTGGAACATGAAGAGAAAGATCTTAACAGTTAAGGCCAGTAAAGATCATTTAAACAAAAACAGCCTAATTATATTAGGTCTGTGTTTGCTCATGCCTTTTGTGGCTCCTACCCCAAATCCCTTTTGCAAGTAGCAAAGAAATAAAAGGAGTGTCTACAAGAGAATAGCATACAGGTGATCTTTCCTGACTGCAAGGATAGGAAGAGCAGGCCAGAATATTTCAAACTACTATTTTAACATTAATTCCTCTGGGATGCTTGGAACTGCTAGACCTTCCAGTTTCTACCCATTTAATACAAATACTGCTGCATTTCCATCAGGTTTGTAAACAGTGGCTCTAAGACAAGTAAAAATGCCAGGCAGGAGAAAGAAAGAACTGGGAGGTAGGTGGGTTTTTGATGTACTCCATGCTTGAATTTCACTAACTGAAATCTCTAAAAGGAAAGTACCCAGCACAGCTAATATTAGCAGATGAACCCAAGAACTGCTATCAAAACAGATACCAAAGCTTAGAAAAGTTAGTAGTTCTTTGGACTACAGTTCCCAAATTCCAATAGCCATACTGATTTGGGTATAGTCCATGAAAGTAACTATTCATGAATTTACTTGCAAACTGTCTCATTAATTTCAATGAAGCTGGAGTATTCTTATTTAGGAATACTATGTGATTAGCACAGGTTTATGGAGGCCAATGGATTGATTAAAAAAAACTGAGGAATTACCAATATTGTTGGCTTTAAATTACTGATGAACTGAATACTATATAGAAGAAACGGATCAAGTGAACATAAAATGCAAAACTGGGTTCAAAATGAACAGCAGGACAAAAAACCCTGTATGAATCTACACACCAACTGCCAAAGATGCATGGAAATTCTGTGGGTTTGTCTGAGATGATTATTTTTTAATATTTATTTATTTATTTATACCCCGCTCTTCAGCCACAAGGCTATCAGAGCAGCTTACAAATTGTTTTAAGCAATAGCAGTTTACACATCTACACTGCAATAAGCAGCTTCCAATGTGTGTTAGCTAATTGCCCCCACAAACCGGGTACTCATTTTACCGACCTACGAAAGGATGGAAGGCTGAGTGAACCTTGGAGCCCACTGGAATCGAACTTGCAACGTGGTGACTTGCAGTACTGGCATTTAACCACTGCACCACCAGGGCTCCCTGTAAATGTAAAATTAATTACATTTTTAATTAATTTGGTAGTATAATAATTATAGTGAAATATAAAAGCAGGTATAACTTTCTGCTATTTTCATAAAATAAAAGGCCTGCAGAAGATATTTCTCCTTCTTCCCCCTTACCTATCCAAAATACTAAAGCAGGTAGATCATACTCAGGAAAGTAACACCTGTCACCCCCACAGAGTATTATCATCCCCAAGACAGCATTCAGTGTAGGATAATGTTTCTTCAAAGAGCTCACCTACAAAAGGAGCCCTGGACGCGCAGTGGTTAAATGTTGGTACTGCAGCCACAACATTGTGAGTTTGATCCTACAGGGCTTCCATTCTTTTGTAGATTGGTAAAATGAGTACCCAGCTTGTGGGGGCAATTAGCTAAACACATTGTAAATTGCTCAGAGAGTGCCTTGCACTATAAAGTGGTGTAGATGTCTAAGTGCTGTTGCTAAAACACTCTGAGAGCCTTTGTGGCTGAAGAGTGGGGTATAAATACTCTATAAATACCTACTCTAATAAGTAAAAAAATAAAAATAAATCTGTACATAGTTCTTCACTGGGTAACTCAGTACTGTGAAACCAATGGCTTTAATGTCTTCCTCTCTTCCTCTAACATTGTCCCTACCCCAATTGTAAATTTTAAGTTCTTTGTGAGCACAACATTCAACAGTGATGTGTGGAGAAAGCTGTCTACCAGGTTAGACAACTGGGGGTGGGTCCAGTGATGTTTCCCTAATCATAGCTCCACAAACACTATTCTAACGTCTCCAATAATGACTAACACACACATACAAAACAGAAAACCCTCTTCCAAAGTGTCAGCAATCTAAGAGGACTTTGGTGAGAGACAGGCATCTTCTCTCATATATATTAAGGTTTGAAGAAGGCTTTCCTGTTACAGCTTACCTTTCCCATTTCTCTGTGCAATGAGAAAAATTTTTTCTCTCCTACACCCTCAAAGCAAGTCCTCTGTACAAAACAGTAGACTTGAATGAGGGGAGGAGATTCCTGGGAGGTAAACCAAAAACACAGTAATAGACCCCTACAACTATATAACACCACATACAGCACCATTTGTACTCTTACCTTTCCAGCAGGTTATGGATTGCCTTGAAAAGCAGCGTCCTGCATTCATATGAAAGCCCATTCTCCCAAAGTCCTTCTTCCACCACTGTAAAAATAGAGAAAGTGTTAGAATATTGTAGGGGGAGGGGGGATGATTCAAGACAATTAAAGCATTATACATTTGATGTTGGAAATGTGGGGAGGTAGATGGCACCCTTATACATATTTGGTGGAACTGCCCAATAGCTAAATCCTTCTGGAAGATGATACACATTAAGATAAAGGAGATTTGGGGAAGTAATTACCCAATGGAACCAGAAATGTATCTTTTAAACATGGTAGATAAAATTAAGGGACATAAAGCTGTGGTAAAAAAGAAAATTATATTATACATGATAACAAGTGCCAGGATTTTATATGCCAGCCTCTGGAAAAAGAAAAGTGTGCCAACTATAGAAGAATGGATAAGTAAGTTATATGACAATTTGGATATGGACAGATTAACGGCCTCTTTAAAAGGCAGATCGCTGAAAAAAATAGAAGAAGAATGGGAACTGCTAAATAAATTTTTCAGCAGCTAAATAAGCCATAGGCCATGCAAAAAGGGGATGGAAATCATGATATGGTTAGCAATAGACGGGTAAAGGAGAGAGGTATGTGAATCAGGTTTCAGAAGTTCGATTTCAGTGATAGCCAGATGAAACAAATAGAATACAATAAGCAGGCGAGAGGGGAAAATACAAAAATATGGCACACACACATAAACAAAGAAGGAAGGGTCACATAGAGGAATATGTGTAGGTTAACCTTTAAAGTTTATCTGTAAGAAGGAGAAGAATATCGGATAAAGCAACTTCTCTATGTGATTTTTTTTTCCTTCTTTCTTTTTTTTCTTTTTTTCCCTTTTTAATGTAAAAATTTGTTACAAAGTTTGTGATGTTACATCGAAGCTAATGAAAAAAATGGATGTAATGAATTTTTTTAAAAATAATTTTTTTAAAAAAAGCATTATACATTTGAAATAACAGGAGGCTTATTTAAATGTCATTTAGACCCTGCTACAATATATCCAGGAGCCAGCATGGTGGAGTGGTTTGAGTGCTGGACTATAACTCTGAAGACCACACTAGGCTATGAAAAACCCCTGGGTGACCTTGGGCAAGTCACACACTTTCAGCCTCAGAAAACCCTGTGATAGGTTTGACTTAGGGTCGCCATATGTCAGGAACAACTTGACAGGCATGCAACAACAACAATATATCCTCCTTGGTTAGCTAGGCAACTACTAATATGAAATTCTAGAAACTACCTTTAACAGGAAAGGGGAAGCTTTATTCAGGTTTAAGAGAGCATTATAGAACAAGGAGATTTTCAAGCAGAGCGAGTGCAAATCATAGAGATTTTAATTCAGATCTCAAGACCAGAGAGAAGTAGCAAACTGTTCATTGCATATTCACCCAACTTATTGAAATACTGCTGTGTTCAATAATATGTGCTGCCTAAAAGGACAAGTGTTGCCAACCATACCAACAGTCTTTGTTCATCACAAAAACATTGTTTTAACAGAGGGGTGGGGTATAAATAAATTTTATTATTATTATTATTATTAAAAACTAGCATGGGCCAGTGAATAGAGAGGTATGAAGTAAAGTTAAAGTTCCATCTCTGATATCTATGTCCTCTGTAGATGTCTTCTACTAACTCTCAGTCACAGGAAGCAATCAGAATGGGGCAGGGAAGGAGAAAAAATCAAGTGCGGCCTGGTTAAATCATTGTGGAACCATTTCCCCCAAATATTTTAGTCAACCAAACATTCAGCAATAGTTTAAAAAAACACTTTCAGAAGCATGCAGAGGTATCTTGCAGCACCTTTGAGACCGAGAGAAAAAAGATGGAAGCATGATTTTTTGTAGACTTAAGTCTACATCAAATGCATCTGATGAAGAAGACTTAAGTCTACAAAAGCTTATGCTACCATTTTCTTTCTCTCATTCTCAAAGATGCTTCAAGATCCCTCTGCATACTCATCCAGACTAACATGGTTATGTCTACCACTTCAGAAACAAGCAATTGTTCATCAACAGACATGAGTACAAAACTGCCTTGCTACATAGCTTGTGTCACATTATAAGAAAACACTCATACAAGACAGCATTTCCAATGAGTTGTATTACTTTTGCTGGTCCAGCCTCAGACTTGCAACTTACCAAGTTGCCACTGCCTGAAAATCATGATGGTCATGATCCTACATCAAGGAGACAGAGAGTAACTTCACAGTCACCGAGTTACATGGCAGCGGCAGAACACTACCACATTAGTGAATTGTGATGTTGCGAAACTGAATGTGCAGCCAAGTGTGCATCTGCACACAAAATGTACAATGTGCATCTCCATGCGTAATATGCACTGCACAATGCACATCAGATTGTACAGTGCGCATACATAAAGGTACCATATGCATGACTTCACTTCTGCAATCCTGAACTGGATACAGCTGTTCCACATCAGACAAAAATACCCAACCACTTCCACTGGGGAATTTATGCATGCACAAGATGCCAGCAAGATTCCAGACAATTGTATGACTGGCCAAAACTATTAATACAAGTGACTAGAGTGACAGTAGAAATCTTAACAGCTTTTAAAAACTGGTTAGCCCACATAAATGCCAAGATTTATTTATATCCCACCTTTCTCCTGGCATGGAACCCAAAGCAGCTTACAGCAAAGAGGAAAACAAAGTACAGCTAACAACCTTATGAGAAAAAGGTAAAATTAAAAAATAAACTATCCTATTAAAACGCTACTAATTTAAAACAGTATAAAAACATTTAAAAAGATAACAATAAGAATATAAGTACAGCATGCATCCACACATGCCCATAGAAATACCCTTCTGTACAACAAATTAATTACCAAATATCTGTTTAAATTTAAAAAATGTCTTTACCTGACAGCAAAAGGAGAACAAGGAGGGGACTTGCCTTACCACCTTAATGTAAAATGCTGTAACTAAAACAAAACACTGTTGCTTTCTTCTCCACTTAAAAAATTATAAATATTTCTGGGGAAATACATCTTTATCCCTGCATCAATACCACCTACAGGAAGCTAGGGCAGGACAGAAACGGATAAGGAGAACCCAGACAGAAAATGGAAATTCAACAACATGTTGTATCAATTATACAGTGCAGTATGCATGTATTTATTAGAAGTAACAGAAATTATAGTTTGTTTGCATATGGGAATACAGTAGTGCCTACTGGTTTAAATAGCATAAAATGTATAGAAAAGAAACAGATACAGGGAGAAACAAACTCTAAACAGTCTAGTGATAGAATACACAAACAGACAGATACATGTTGTATTTGAATTGTTCTAGACCACACTGCTAAGAAAACACAGGACTTTTTAAAAAGTCCCTATGCTCCCTATGCTTAGAAACAGAAACCTTAAGTACATTTCTGTTTTATACTGTACATACTTCATTGAATACAGACTTCTCCAAACTTATTTTTAAAAATAGGTAAAACTTTAAAACAGCTGAGGGCAAGCAATATTGATTAGAACAGTGGCTCTGGGTAGGATAGGGTTAACCCTCCCTCCCACACCATTTTCTTGATGAAGCTATTTGCCCCACTAAGGAAAACATACAGGTACCTCTATTATTCTCGCATTAATTACTGCTTTTGGGCAATGGGATTTATATCATGAAAAGAGTACAGCTGTACAATTGTACCCATCCTCCTAAAGTGCTATTGCTGCTATCAAAAATGGTACCACACACATTCATCACACAGTTGCTTTTAAATAATCAAATGTTGCAAGACCTAAGTAGTGAATTTCCCACGTGCACTTGACTCTAGCCCTGTTTACTACATCAGCTAACAGGTTTAATTAAAACTTACTATGCTGAACACTTGAGTGCTGTAACCATACGAGCCATTTCAGGAGAACATGTATTAAGGGACACAAATGAAATTTATTGCCCTGTTTTTGCTGAAAAGTTCCTACATGAGTGCCTGAGACAAAGTACAGTTGTCCCTCCATATCCACGGATTTAAGTATTCACGGCTTGAAAATATTATTTAAAAAATAATAAACCAAAAAGCTTGATTTTGTCATCTTATATAAGAGGCACCATTTTGCTATGCCACTGCATATACTGGGACTTGAGTATTCACGAGTTTTGGTATCCACAGGAGGTTCTGGAACCAAACCCCAGTGAATATGAAGGGACAACTGTATACAACTATAAAAAGCATTATTTTGTAAGCAGGGTTATAGATTTTTTTGTCTTCCACGCTTCTTCCATGTTAAAAAAAATCAATTCAAAAATCAGACTCATTGACGAATATCTGCATTAAATATACCAGCAAATTAATTTACTATAGACGTGTACTAGAGCTTTCATTTTATTTTTTTTATTAAAGTTATCCACTGAGTGAGAAATGTAGAAATATCAATGTGGCTTGGAAACTGACATGCAAAACAGTAGAAAAGAAGCACAATCATAGAGCAATTCTGAAAAACTGCATTAATACCATAAAATATCTAATTAAGCGCAATACTTAAGCGATTAATGAGGTGATTGTGTGTTGTTATCTTGTCACTAATACCTCTGTAAAATCTGAGTTTGAATTCCCTACTGGGTAAATGGGGTTTCCATCACATCTGGTACAACTTTCCTTGCTACTCTATTGCTTGTATTGTCCTCACGATGCTTGTAGGTTCTAAGAAAGCTCAGAGGGAAGGAAGTACTGTACTTTACTATCAGGTCATCAGACTAAAATGCACTTTAAAACATAAGACATTTAACTGCATTGGTTAGTTTGTAATCTCCAGTAAGTGTGAAAAACACAACATTTTGTTCTTTTAAGTTTGTGCACAAATATGTCTACCTTGTTGCTGATTTTCTGAGTAGCAGACACTTTTTGGTAAAATGCTTTTTTTTCATCCTCGCGTACAAGCTTGTTTGTACAATGGTTAGAGCTGTCAACTGAATTTCTGACAACCCATGTCCCTAAGAGTTTTACGCCAAAGATACAACAGTTGTCCATCACCACTGCTCCAGCAATAGCAAGAAATCCCCAGCAGCTGTACTGGCTGAAAAGCAGCTGCCTCATTAGCATTCCTCCACCAACAAAACACTCATCCAGCAGCTCTATACTTGCAACAATAATCCTAAAGAGCCTTTTACAGGAGACTTAGCTCTCACTAAGGGCACTCTTCAGAGTGATCCAGAGAACACAGGAACATGATTCATTAGACGTGCTTAGTGATACCAGCAGAGCTCCCTCTTGCAGCCTTTCATTTTCCTGTAGAGTGCTGCAAATAACATGCATTCTCACAAGCAAATTTATATAGAGAAGAAAACGGTATTCACCTTTAATTAAGAGATAACTTTCACTATATTAAAAAGTTTGCCAAGATCTCCTTTTAAGAGGCTTTTAAATTTGTAGATGACCCATAGGCACAACATTCCCTGAAACCAAAGACCAATAAAATGCTTTCTAATGCTTCAGTTATGAAGCTTCTGTTGAAGGCTCTCTTCTGTCTCATTTATCTTTAACTTGCTTTCCATTTAAAAACAGTTTTGCAGTCTCACAATTCTGTTGAACTACCCCAATATTTTTCATGCTTAGCAGTAATTGGTTCCCTTGAAATGTTGTTTGTGCATGATTTGCTGGTTTTAATAACCACTACGTGAGAGGCGGTGTGTTAAAAATTTGGAATAGATTTAAACTGAGATTTTGCCTGAAAATGCCTTTGTGGTTTTTAACATAAGAACCTTTTTATAGAAAAGGAACAACAGTGAAAGAAAAGTGGGTAATTTATCAAGTTTTTTTTACTGTTTGATAAAGATCAATACAGGTTCAAGAAGAATGAGGAACTGGAGTCTGAAGCCTTCAGTATTCAATGGTATTTTTATAGACAGATATAACATGGGTCACCTATCACCACCACCTACGACTCCTCGAACGCTTTCATCAGCACTGTATACGCACAATCCTAAATATACACTGGACTGACTATGTGATGAATGTTGCTGTCCTTGAGCAAGCAGGGATCACCAGCATTGAGGCCATGATATTGAGAACACAGCTGCGCTGGGCAGGGCACGTTTCTAGGATGGAGGACCATCGCCTCCCAAAAATAGTACTCTACGGTGAACTCACCATGGGTCAGCGTTAAGCGGGGCGCTCCAAAAAAGTCATACAAGGACTCCCTGAAACAACATCTCAGGCTCGGCCAAATTGATCACCAACAATGGTCCGCCATGGCCTCACATCAGGAGGCATGGAGACACACTATCCACAATGCTGCAGCCTTATTTGAGAACTCACGCCAAACAAATCTTGAAGAGAAACAACAACACAGAAAGAATCACAACCTGGAAACATCACCCAAGGAGACTTTCTGCTGTGCTTTCTGCAACCGGACTCGTTTATCTCGGATTGGACTTTTTAGTCATCAGTGCGCTTGCGGAAAGCGCGGGATGAGTCCTTCCTGAATCTTCATTTGCGAAGAAAAGCCAGAGATATGAATGGTTTAAAATGGTTTAAAAGTTACATGGTTTTGGACAGACTAAATCTGAGTTTTAATTACAATTATGTACAGAAGAAGAACATTTGATTGGTAAGATGTATAAATTACTGTTGAAAATTGAATTGGAGGAGGAACAAATTAAAGATTATATGACAAAATGAGCTCAAAACATGGGTCATAACATACAGATGAAACAGTGGGAGAAAATGTGGTTAAAGGGATGGAAATATACATTCTGTTATGACCTTAAGGAGAACTTTCAAGATGATGTACTATTGATATTTGACTCAGAGACTGTCTAAAATGTGCAAACGATTCTTAATGTGTGCTGGAAAGGTGAACAGCAAAGAGGGAGTTTGTATCATATGTGGTGGACTTCTGAGAAGGTGAAAAGGTTTTGGAATCAGATACATAGTCGGATTCAAAAAAAATCGTAAGATAAAACTTCAGTTTAAACTAGAACTATTTCTACTGGATTGATGGAAGATTAGATTAAGAAAAGCAAAAGGTTGCTTTAATATATGACTACGGCAGCCAGGTTGCTATATGAGCAGAAATAGAAAGATAAGGCAATTCTCTCTCTCTCTCTGGCTTTTCTTCGCAAACAAAGATTCAGGAAGGACTCATCCCACGCTTTCTGCAAGCATGCTGATGACTAAAAAGGCCAATAAACAAATCCAGTTGCAGAAAGCACAGCAGAAGGTCTCCTTGGGTGATGTTTCTGGGTTGTGATTCTTTCTATGTTGTCGTTCCTCTTCAAGACTTGTTTGAGGATTGGTTAACAAAATTGTATGATTTTGCTGAAATGGACAACCTATTTTAATAAGAGAAAAACCACTGAGTAATCTTATGAAAGACTTGGATCCTTTAATTGTCTTTTTGCAGGAGCAGGAGGGTAAATTGTCAACCGTGGGTTTTGAAAATTAGTAGGATTAAATAAGTAGTAGAAATATGAGACATCTTGTATTAGAGGAAGCAAGATTTTATAATTTATATAATCATTGGTAAGAAAGTTGGAAGTCAATTTTCATTCTTTCTTTTTATTTGTTTTGTACTTCTTTCATTTCTCTCTCTTTTGTAGTTTTACTATATTGGAAATTCTTCACAATAAAAAAATATACTAAAAAAGACATGTTGGTTGCAACTCTTCAAAACAATGCCTCGTTTGCTTTTTCCACTTGTTTTCAGCTCTGTGTTGTCCTATGCCTCTATTTCTATTTATCAGCTCCCCCTGCATCTGTTTAATACAAAATCATTCATTTTATAACACCTACTACAGGAATCCCCCGCCTTTTGATGGCTCCTTATCTGACAACTCGCTCTTTTGAAGCTTGCAAATTAAGGATACGTTCTATTCATTCGATGAAGAATACACTTTTTCTACAGTTCTTGCCTACAGAGGCTTGCTTGGAACTGACCGTGCTGCTTGTAAAGAGAGATGTGCGGGGATCATCAAGCCAACTGAGAGACTTTGCAAGGTGGGTGGGCACAGACACCCATGGGTGGGCGCAGGCACTCCAAGGTGAGCCACTATAATTCTCTCATACTCCCTACATGGGTTCTGCTTTTTGACCAATTCCGATTTCGGACTGCTACAGTCCCTAACTTATTGGATAAGTGGGAGCTTCCTGTATGCATTTTTATGTGCAGTCATCTGAACATGTACTTTCTGTTTAACTGTTATGTCAGGGGTGAAAAAAAAACTGTACCTGAGTAATATTTCACCACTTCTGCAGCACTTACTATGAACTGATGATTATGTTAACATAAAATGGACAACATGCATGCTGAAAGCATCCTCAAGCTCCTTGGTAGAGTGAGGAAGACGACCTGTCCCCTCGATCACTGTCCATCTTGGCTGGCCACCCAATGGGGTGACGCATTGAGAGTACTTCTTAGGGATATTATCAATGTGTCCTTCAGGGAGGGGTCCGTTCCACCCTGTCTGAAGGAAGCGGTGGTTAAGCCACTCCTGAAAAAGCCTTCCCTGGACCCCTTGGACAGGAATAACTATAGACCAGTCTCCTTGCTGCCTTTTTTAAGCAAGGTGATCGAGAGGTTGGTCGCTTCCCAACTCCAAGCTGTCTTGGATGAAACTGATTATCTAGATCCATTTCAAACTGGCTTTAGGATGGGATATGAAGTGGAGACTGCCATGGTTGCTCTGGCTGACAACCTCCGCTTGGGTATCGACAGGGGTAGTGTGACCCTGTTGGTGCTCTTGGACCTCTCAGCGGCCTTCGATACAATAGATCATTCCATCCTCTTGGATCGCCTGAGAGGGTTAGGAATTGGAGCTAAATTGTGGCGTCCCTCAGGGCGCCATCCTGTCCCCGATGTTATTTAACATCTATATGAAGCCGCTGGGAGAGATCATTTAGAGGCATGGAGTACGGTGTCATCGGTATGCTGATGACACCCAGATATATTTCTCCATGTCTTGGTCGTCAGCTTCGACTTCAGATGGTGTCTCTCCTCTCAATGATTGTCTTAAAGCAGTAATGGACTGGATGCGGAAAAACAAATTGAGACTGAATCCAGACAAAATGGAGGTACTAACAGTTACAGGCCCAAAACCAGGTCTGGGAATACAACTTCCAATCCTGGATGGAACTACACTCTCCTCCAAGGACTGTGTTCGCAGTCTGAGGGTGCTCTTGGACCCGTCGCTCCTGATGTCTAATCAGGTAAATGCGACGGTCAGGAGTGCCTGTTATCAACTTCGGCTGATACTTCGGCTGCACCCTTTCCTGGAAACCAGGCACCTCGAAACTGTGGTACATGTGCTGGTAACCTCCTGTCTCGATTTCTGTAATGAGCTCTACATGGGGCTACCCTTGTGCTTGACTCAAAAATGTCAACTAGTTCAGAACATGGCAGCCAGGTTGATTTCTGGTGTTTCCAGAAGAGAGCACATAACACCTGTGCTAAAAGCTCTCCACTGGCTGCCTATTAGTTTCCGGGCACAGTACAAGGTGTTGGTTATGACCTTTAAAGCCCTACATGGCTTGGGTCCAACTTACCTCCGGGACCGCCTCCTCCTGTATGACCCTCTCCATGCACTTCGGTCCTCTGGGAGGAACCTGTTACAACCTATGAAAACAAGGCTGTTGGTAACCTCCCAGAGGGCCTTCTCGGCTGCTGCACCCAGATTATGGAATGGCCTGCCGGACAAGATCCATCTTATTACCACCTTAGACAGCTTTTAAAAAGCTATCAAGACGGATCTTTTCCGGCAGGCCTTTCCTGAATAACTATCCCAGCCCAAGACTCAGCTGTCCTTTCCTTCTGAGCTGCCATTGGAATTTTAATTATTGTATGTTTTTTTTTCTAATTTAATATATTTCTAATTATTGTATGTTTTTAATCCTTTTTAATGTAATATTATTTTAAGGGGTGGGTGGGCTAGGGTATTGCAATTATGGAGTTTTTATATTGTAAGCTGATTGCATTGCAGAGGGGCGGGATAGAAACAAATTTTATTTATTATTATTATTATTATTATTATTAAGATTTTTACCTGTATGATCTGAAACAAAACACAGCCCTTTTTATTAGAAGTACTGTATTGAGTTTTCACTCCTAAGGGGTATTTCTCTAGGTGCAATTAGGAGGAAATGGTTTCTATTTTATACTGATTTATCCCAACTTCTTCCAGTGGCTAAGAGGCAATGACTGACCTAAGACCACCCAATGTGTTTCATGGCTGAGTAGTGATTTGAACCTGTGTTTCCTCTCTCCTAGTCTGAAACACTGGGCACTACATCACATGTCATTCTCCTTTATTATTCTTTTTTATTCTTAAACAGCCACATTATTTCACATAGTGTAACTATGGCCAGAATCAGCTGACAGGTTTAATCCACCAGGGTCTGAATTGGTGCCCATTCACAGATTCATTTACTGATATATTGTTTTCCTTTCCTTGTAAATAATAGCAGGTAGAACCAATGTAAAATACAATAATTAAAGCACCCTGTACATGCACATATGTGCACGTATGCACACAGACTGCTGAAAACAAACATAACTATGCCAGTGTATGGTAAGCATTTAAGCAGCAGCTCAGGTTGTGCAAAACAGTATTATCTCTGTAGCAAAGTACACACAGCCAGCAGAGGGAACTTCACACACTGTTCTTTAAGGCTAATTTGTCTTGACTGTTAAAAACAGGCCACATTTCTATGCAGCCCTATTATCAGTCTGAAAAGGAAGGTGTCAGGGTCTCTTTCTCAAACTAGTGAAGATATTCCGAGGTTGTGCTAGAAACCAGAAATGCACATGTAAGGTAAAGAGAGGGAAGCCTTCAGAAGCAGACTCACTGCCACCACAGCCATTACAACAACTGTGCAGAAGAGAAAAAGAAAGGACAATCAAACTAAGCTAATGAGCATGAATTGCAAATACTCCCTCAGACTGCAGTTATTCTAAGGGGGGGGGGCTGCCACCCTTATGTTTAGCCCTGTGCATGGGGCTACATCCTCTGTAAAGGAAGGAAGGTACTGTACAAATCCCAGAGGGTAAAAAGGGTATAAACTAACTCATCCAGCAATTACATGCCTCTAGCTCTTAAATTCAATTCTGTACTTGTTTGTTTGGAAGTGTATGGGCAATGCCTACAAAAACTGTGGAAGCCACTAATAAGACTCAGCAGGCAGGCACTTCAATGCCACTGCTCACAACCAGTAATAGCAGAAAAAGGTAAAAGCAAACTAAGATAAAATCTCACAAGTAAAAATTTGCAAGATATTTATAGGATGCTGAATTTGATAATCGCCCCCAAATTATTGAATGGCCTGCCAAATGAGATCCGTCAGATGACGAGCCTGAGTAGCTTTTAAAAAAAGCACTAAAGACAGATCTCTTTCAGCAGACCTTTCCTAATTAGATCCTGGTCTCAGGAGCTCCTGGCCTCTTTTAGTCTGCTGGCTATTTACCATATTATTTTTGTTAATTTGATTTTAGATTAGTTGTTTTTAATTTATATTGGTTAAATATCTTTTTTATGGGGGAAGGTGGGGGTGGGTGGTGCTTAGGGATTTTAATCTGTATTTATATTTTAATTTTTGTAAGCCGCCCCGATTGTTTTAACAGAGGGGTGGGGTATAAATAAATAAATAAATATTATTATTGTTATTATTATTATTTATAAAAGGACTGCATGATCAGGAGACCTGCTTTATAAGGGTTCCTAAAATACAAGAGCTCTGTAACCACATTCAGATGAATATGGCTACAAGGCTCTCTTTAGACGTTTTCATGCTCACCTCACAAATGTCTTTTATGCTGCTGGTTATATAAGGACATCTGGGGGTTGGGATTATGTGTGCATCCACATCCCTACCACATATTTAACCCTCCACATGTTCAGGTAAACCTGAACAGAGCAGCTCTGTTCTGTAGTATCACAAGATGAAATACATACAAAGTAGTCACCAGCATGTAACCATAAAATTCCATCGGTAGGCAGAGGTGGTAATGTCAGAATATCAATTTCTACCTTTTGACTGCATAAGAAATTGCATCATATATAAACAGTGATCCAAATTTAGGCTATGTAAGATAGCTTCACATTGTATGTTTCACACTCAAGTATAGATGCTCAATGAAAACTGTCTGCAATGCAATCAAATGAAAGGGATATGCACATAAAGCTCACTGCATGCCACTTTAAAAGACTGAGGAATCCGTTATTTTTCTCTCCTGCTTCTGCTTCCAACTATTTGAAAAATCCATTCAGTGCTATAATTGCTTGCCTCTGTACTTAAGTGTCCATAAATCCTAAAACAGGAATTCTAAATTTATTTATTTATTTGATTATTCCAAGTCATCTTGTCATCTTTCTTTAAGTATGTATGTAATGACACCAAGTGTGATAAACATTATTATCTGAGATTAATGCAAACAGACCAAACAAATGGTTCACTGGGCCAACTTATCCTGGTGAAAATAGATCCAGTATAATATACTGTCTGATTAAGCTCAAATTGTAGGTACTTCTTACAATATTATTAATGCCAGTTGTGTAGCAACTGTCATGAAATGTGAAGAACAAAGTTTGCTCTGTTTTACCCAATATAAACTACATTCTAAGCGTACATAAAACAGAGACCTTAACAGTCAAGCAGAAAGCTTTATCTGCAACAATCTTTACAAGGACTTAATTGGAATCAGAACTGACACTGCCCCCCCTCCCTCCCATCCTAGTGTAGCCCTAAGCTGATATTTTTGTTCTGGATGACCATGCAGCCCATGTCATTGCACATTAGCTTCAGATAACTCAGTCAGCAAGCATCTCATCCTTTCTGCATTTCCCTGGGGCTAAAGCTTGCTTTTGCTTGTAGTCAAATGGACTCTCTTGGGCAGGCACACCTACATTTTTACTGACCAAGTGTAATGTGGGATCCTTGAAATACTTTCTCATCTAAGAAACAAATATCTTGCATATAGGTAAAACACTCACCATCAGATATCCAAACAAAACTTAATTGCTGGAGTAATTAAACCAAAAAGGTAATCAAGGATTAACTTTCTGAAGGCATTCCAGATGCATTTTACAGCATTCACCTTTCTAGTACACATTAAATGCCTCAATTCTAACATCACACAGAACAAGGCTTACACTAGCCACAGTTAACCCCAGAAACCATGCTTCTGAGATTTCAAATTTACCATAATTCACAACTGCCACTTCATCACTTTTATTGCTATGTGCTTGGCATTCTCATTTCCATACTGAAAGGACCTCTGGAGGTAGAGCAACACCTCTGTTGTTTGTCAGTTCAAGCATCACATCAATAACAGTCAACACAAACCACGAAATAAGAGTTAATTGATATCTACTGAAACACTGAAGCTTGAGGTTAATAAAATTATTTTTACTTGGCTTTTTTTCATACTTTTTCAGCACTTCACATACAACTAATGAAATATCCTGATCATTAACAGCTCCCTGAAGCCAGCACTCGGGATAGATAGCTACACTGCTAGGAGTGCAGAGTGCTGAATGCCTCTGGACTGCCACACTCCCAGTGTCATGAGACTAAGGTGTTAATGCCTAGAAGCCATCAGGTTTGCCATTTTTTCTGCTAGAGCACAAGAGGTCCTTCTTCCTCCATCCAGCCAATTCCTCCCTTGCACATCAGTGGTAACTGAAGTTTAACTACTGCTGACATATTTATTTTTTTACAAAAGGATATGCATGGCATATTTTACTCACATCAAACTTCTGGAAAACTTTAAGCATGTAATTCAGCAATTACAGATTAAATGCCCCACTGAAAAGGCAGAAAAAGCATCTTCCACAATCTAGCAGTAAACAAACTGTAATCATACACACCCTTGTTTAAGTAAATGGAATATCCCTTCTAAATCAATGTGTTGAGGGCAAACCTTTTGCCAATGGATTCTTAACTCCATGTATAAGTAGAAATAGGCATTCCACTTGCTTACCCTTATTGAGACTACATTAACACAGAGAAATGGAAACCAGGCAATTCAGCTGTCTGGTCAATTAACTGCAAAAGATTAACACCACCAGAACTCTGCTATAAAGGATAATGTATCCATACAGTTCTCAGCCATTTAAGCAAAAATCCTAGATATCCTTCCTTTGGAATTATCCTCACAGAATGCGAACACATATAGGATGGTGCTGTCAGAACCCTACATGAAATTTCAAGCCATGAAAAGGTAGGAGAGGGGCCATCCTGTGCTGTACTTAGAATCATGCTATATTAACTCAAATGTATATACCCCTCCTCAATGCATGTTCGTAACCAAGAGGGAGAAATGGCTTTCACACTTGAGGGAATTTCAATCAAGCAAAATTTCTGTTTAGAAAGAGCTACCCCAAAGCTAACTGCAAGTTTTAAGAGGATTAAATTTAGATTGTATGTAAATACAAGGAAAAACACTTCATTTCATATAAATGTATGACTGCTATGGCACTTTTAAATTCAATACAAGCATTCCTTTGAATAACTGTCACTATTGAAATCTAGTTGTCTGTTCAGAGAAACTACCATCACTAAGGTGGAGCAACAACTTTCTTAACACAAAAACAGACATATAAAAGGCCTGGGAAAGAAACAGAAAAATTCATGGTGGGGGGAGGTTTCCTAGTTGTTGTTGTTTTCCCACTGAGGACAGGTTTTCAATTTTTCCAGTGGAAAAAATATTTTCTTCCTTCAGAATGAGTGAAATGCTTTTTAATACAAGGTTTTACTTACTCAAAACTACAAGAACTGCACTGCACAGAATGAGATGTGTGTAACAGTTTAGAGTTGCAGAGACTCCCAGACATTGGTCCTCCGGGTATTTTGGACTTCATTTCCCATAAGCCCTAGCCACCTTGGCCAACAGTCAGGAATTCTGGGAAATGAAGTCCAAAACACCTTAAAGACCAAAGTTTGGGAAACACTAAGAGAAAGAAACAATTATTTCTGTGCATACTGTAGACATACATAACATTCAAACCCACGATGTATTTCTGCATCTTGTGGATGCTGACATCTTTGTGAGAACATGCAGGCAAAGAGAGGGGACTCTATTGCTTGTGATAATACAGCAATGAAGAGGTGTTCCTCCAAGCTCACTGGAGCTCTTTGGGATTTGAGAGCTGTTCTGGAGGGTGGGGAAATTGCCTCACTGTGGCTCCTGAAATGAGCCAAAGCCCTGAAAACACCCTGCTGCTGAGCCCCACCTTGGTTTCCTCACCTTCTCCCTGGACAGGCCTTTATCTCGTTGAGAATGCCTGGCAGTTCCTTACCCTTCTAGCTCTGCCTGTATGTGTGCCAGTTTTACCAGTTAAAGAAAGGTACATCTCTTCACTCTAACAACAGCAGCAGCAGCAGCAGCAGCTGCAGCTTCCTCCCCCTCCTCCTCCTCCTCCTCCTCCTCCTCCTCCTCCTCCTCCTCCGCCCCCACATGGCTACATCACTGACTTTTATGGTTGCCCCAGCCCCCTGTCTGCTGAGTGTCTAGTAGTGACTCCCAAGTTGGTAGGTGATTGATTACCTGTGCAACTGCTTGCCTTCTCCTCATCACTGTTTAGCTCATCAGCTTCCCCATTCTGTGAAAAGCTGTCCTGTTTTACAGTATCAAGTGCCCAGGAGAGTACACCCTTAACTCAAAAAACCAAGCAAAGGAGAAACCAAGCCAGGCCAGGGTCATACACAGAGGAGCTGAATGTCAATGAAGGCCAATCACAAAAAGCAATCCAAGCAGGGTCCAATGCCAGTCTGAGAGTAACCAAAGAGAAGAGTCCAAAACAAGGCAAGGTTCAAGAAACTAGAGAGCAGGAACCAACACAATGCCAAAGATAGTGGAGCAGTTGTTCTGTAGCACAGACCCAGCCTTGGCCAGCATAGCTGGCCCCATTATCCCAGCATTTTTCTTTTAAGACAGGACACACCCTTGCTTGTGTTTTTGTTGCTGTTGTTTTAGTCTGCAATACTCCAAATAATGAAATAGCTTAGCTTCTTCAAGGTCAGCATATGATGGTACATCTGTGCTCTGTTTCCAGCACAGGACTGACAGCCTCCTCTGGCTCCAAGGAAGGACTACCAGCTTTCCCGGACTCTGACTGCAGCCTGCAGACTTGCCTCTGCCCCTTCCACATCAGAGGAGGCCTTCTCCAGGTAGGGTATGACAAATGCTACAAAGGAGGAAGAGTGCAGCATGGCAGTCCCTGAAACTCTAACAGGTAGTGATGGGAAATGCCCTAAATGCAGACAAGCACTGAAGCATTTTTTTCCAAATTTGTGCTGTCTGCTTGTGATAGAAAAGGATAGTCAAACCCACAATCTCTGTCATGTGTAAAAGACAGTAATTCACTATCATTATTTGACATGCTGAACTTCCTACTGGAACACACACAGGCACATACACCTCAGGAATGTACAGTAACCTCAAGCCAAAGAGGCATTTCATTGCTTCAGTCTTGCCCTTGGATGGCTTTTCATGGAAAGGAAAGGTCAGGCCAGGGAGGAAATCCTTGTAACCACCAGCTAAATGCAGCTACAAAATGTTACATTGGGTACTTACCGTGAAGGTACTTTCTGTAGGATAGATGGCAGGAACAATCCGGAAGTGTTGGGAACCTAGGACCGCCCGGCTTAAGCAGGAAGTAGAACAAAGCCTCTTGGGAGATTTTTGTCCCTTTGTTCTCCAGTCCTCTTCTCCCACGAGGCCAGTTCTCTGACTAGCAAAGCCCTGAAGGAAAGGTAAGAAAACTCCTCCCTGTTGAGAAAACAAACTGATACATATTGTTAGTTGAGAAAGGAAAAAAGGCATCTCCGAGTCATTGCCCGTAGTCTTGTCGACAGTCACCGGGTGGGACGGATTGTTCCTGCCATCTATCCTACAGAAAGTACCTTCACGGTAAGTACCCAATGTAACATTCTGTAGGTCTAGATGGCAGGACCAATCCGGAAGTGTTGGGATGTACCCAAGCTCCCCTATGTCGGGTGGGAGTGACTGTCTTGGCGTTACTCTTCATTGTTGGACCACCTCGTGGAGGACTCTCCTCCCGAAGATGGCCGTGTTTGATTTGAATTTGTCTACCTTATAATGTCTGATAAAGGTGGAGGCCGTGCTCCATGTTGCGGCCCTGCATATCTCTTCGATGGGTGCGTTTGACGAAAATACCGCTGAGGTGGCCGCTGACCTCGTGGAATGCGCCACCACCCCTGATGGACGTGGTGTGTTTGCGGAATCGTATGCTAGGAATATGCATGCCTTGATCCATGTTGCCAGCGTCTGTCTCGACACCCTGGCTCCCATTGAAGCTGGTGTGAAGGATACGAACAGTGAGTCGCATCGCCTGAATGTCGCCGTGCGCTTGATGTAAATCCTCAAGGCCCTCCTAACGTCTAGTTTGTGCCATAGCTTCTCCGTTGGGTGGACCGGATTGGGGCAGAAGGAGGGCAGTATGATTTGCTGTGACACGTGGAACTGAGAAAGGACCTTTGGTTTGAAGGATGGGTCTGGCCTGAGGTATACTGCGTCATCCTCAAAGGAACATAGGTGTTCCCTGATGGATAGCGCCGTGAGTTCTGAGACCCTTCTTGCCGATGTGATTGCTACCAGGAATGCTACCTTAAGTGAAAGCGTCCTGAGCGGTACCTTCCTTAGGGGTTCGAATGGGCTCTTGACTAGTTGCCGCAGCACCAGCGGCAGGTTCCAGGATGGGAACCTGTGGTGGACAGGTGGAGATATTAGGGTTGCGCCTCTCAAGAACCTTCTGACGTGCGGATGTAGGGAGATTCTGTTGCCCTGCGGGTCTTGAATAAACGCCGCTAGCGCTGCCACCTGTCTCTTCAGTGTGTTTGGCCTGAGACCCTTGTCGAGGCCTTCTTGCAGAAATTGGAGGACATGCTTTGCCGAGGCTTCCAATGGATTCACGTCTGCGTTTGCGCACCATTGGGAGAATACCTTCCATGTAGCCTGGTATATCTTTCTCGTTGACGGCCTGCGTGAGGCTAATAGGGTGCGTATTACGTTTTCCTCGTATCCGCAGGCCTCTAGAGCTCTCCGCTCAATCTCCACGCTGTCAGTTGTAGCCACGTGACGTCGTCGTGGACGACTGGTCCCTGAAGGAGGAGATCTTGTCGTGGGACTAGTCGCATGGGTGGCTCGATCGACATCTCCGTTAGGTCCGAGAACCACGGACGGCGGGGCCAATGTGGTGCCACCAGGACTACTTGAGCTCGCTCTTCTCGTATTTTCCTGCAAACTTTCCCTATTAGGGGGAACGGAGGGAATGCATATAGCAGGCCCTTCGGCCACCGAGAGCGGAGGGCATCGGTTCCCTCCGCCCGTGGGTGAAAGAATCTGGTGAAGAAGCGGTTCAGCTTGGTGTTCAGGTGTGACGCGAACATGTCCACTGACATTTCTCCGAAGTTCCGTTGAATGTGTGTGAAGGTCTCCTGGTTCAGTTCCCATTCTCCTGGGAGCACCGTATGCCTGCTCAGGAAGTCCGCTTGGATGTTGTCCTGGCCTTGTAGATGCTGGGCCGATAGGGACAGGACTGTCTGTTCCGCCCACTGGAACAGGATCACGGCCTCCTTGTGTAGGGACCGTGATCTGGACCCTCCTTGTCTCGCTATGTACGAGCGTGTCGTTGTGTTGTCCGTGAGGAGGAGGACGTGCTTGTCCCTGAGCTTGTTGGAGAAGTGTTGTAGTGCTAGCCGAGCTGCCCTGAGCTCCAGCCAGTTGATGCTGTGTTCCTGTTCTTCTCTTGACCAGAGCCCCTGTGCCACGTCTCCTTGGCAATGGGCTCCCCATCCTCTGAGGCTGGCGTCCGAGGTTACTACTATTTGGTGACTGAGGGTCAGGGGGGATCCTTTGGCTACATTTTGTGTCCGGGTCCACCAAGTAAGCGACTGCCTCACTCTCTCTGGTATGTCTAGCGTGAGGGTCTCCTTGTGAGATATGCTTTCTTGGTGTGGAAGCAGCAACTCCTGCAGTGGTCTGGAGTGGAATCTCGCCCATGGCACGATCTGAATTGCGGATACCATTAGGCCGAAGAGTCTCGCCAGGGACGCCAGTTGTGCCCTCTGCTTCCGACTCGCTGACATTGCTTCCCTTTGTATGGTCGTTTGTCTTTCCCTGGACAGCGCGACAGAGTAGTTTGCTGTGTCTATTTGTACTCCTAAGTGGACTATGCTCTGTGTTGGTATCAGCGTGCTTTTCTTGAAGTTCACCATGAAGCCGTGACTCTGCAGGCATCGAATCGTTACCTGCAGGTCCCGTAGGGCCTTGTCCTTCGAGTGTGCCCTCAACAGGATGTCGTCCAGGTAAGGGTAGAGGTGTATCCCTTTCATCCTGAGGTGCGCCATCAGCACCACCATGACTTTGGTGAAGATGCGCGGAGCCGTTGCCAGGCCGAAGGGGAGCGCCTTGAACTGATAATGTTCCTCCCCGAAAGCGAATCTGAGAAATCGCCGGCTGTCCGGATGCATCTTGATGTGAAGGTACGCTTCCGACAGATCGAGGGAGGCCAGAAAGTCCCCCCCCTGTATGGCGACCCGAATGGATGAGAGTGTTTCCATCTTGAATCGTCTGTAGGTGACGAATGAGTTCGTGAATTTGAGGTCTAATACTGACCTTAAGCTTCCGTCCTTTTTTGGCACTGTGAAGAAGTAAGAGTACACCCCTGAGAAACGTTGGGAGACCGGTACTTCTTCTATTGCTTCTATCTCCAGTAGGTGGTTTATGGCTGTTCTTAGGTTCTGCGCCTTTTGCTGGTTCGTTGGTACTGGCGCCGGTAGAAATCTGTTCCTGGGCTCTACATTGAAGTCCACTTTGTATCCGTGGGCTATGGTCTCGAGGACCCACTTGTCCTTTGTGGATGTTAACCAGGCGCCCAGGAACTTTGACAGCCTTCCCCCCACTGGAGAGGTTTCCGAGTCAGGACTGTTGACGGGAGGAGCCTCTACGAGGCTGGGCTCCTCCTCTGCGGTTTTGGTTCGGGGGGCGAAGGGCGCTTGCCGTATGACGTAGTTTGTTCGTGCCCACGGTGGCCTTGTGGATCTGAAGTCGGTCCTCCGGCCGCTTCCTCTGTAGCGACGAAAGGAGTTATTGGTCTGGGCTGGGCGTCTGAAAGTCCTCTTATCGCTCTTACGCCCCGTTGAGGGCATTGCCTGCTTCTTATCCTTCGTCTCGACCAGTATATCTTTGAGAGCGTCCTCGCCAAACAGTTTGACTCCTTTGAACGCGGCGGTGGCCAAGGCGTTCCTAGATTTGCCGTCTGCATCCCATTGTTTAACCCACAGATATCTTCTCGCTAGGTTAGCCGCCCCTGAGGCTCTGGCTGCGTATGTGAGGGAATCCTGTGAGGCATCCGCGATAAAGTTGAGGGCTAAACGGATCCTGCTAAAGGCCTTGTCTAGAGCCCCTGTTTCCAGGTTTTCGGCCTCCATGACCTCTTGTAGCCAGATAATGGCTGCTCGAGAAATTAGGGCTGTGGCCATTGACGATCTAATCCCTAATGTGGAGGATTCGAACGTCCTCTTGAGTGCGCCATCGGCCCTTTTTTCGTCTGCATCCTTGAGGACTCCGTCTTCTTCCCTAGGAGCCAGAGAGTTGGAGACCATTGATACCACTGGCTTATCTACCACTGGGGTCTTCAGTTTATCTAGTACTTCCTTGGGAAAGCTGTAAAACCTCTGGGCAGCTGCCGTGCCCCGCCTTCCCAACGCTGGTTTGTCCCACTCCTCCGTTACCAGGTTCCAGAAGGCTCTTGGGAACGGGAAGAGTGGTCTTTTCGATTTGTTCGAAGGCATTAGGGCCGCTGCCTTCTCGCTTCTGGGGGCATGAGGGTCCTCCGCATTGTCTTGGTTGACCACGGGGGGCGCTATCCCCAGCGCCGACAGAGCTCTGCTGATGAGGTATGGGAACTTTTCCCCTTGAAAAATTCTGTCGGCGGCCTCCGAGTCTGATGTTTCCGACTCCGAGAGTTCCCCTTCCTCCCTGTCGGGGGTGTAGGTATCATCGTTGTCCCCCATGAGGTCTAGTTCTAGGTTGGAGTCTTGGATAATCTCGTCCCCTTCCGATGCCCCGTCCGACTCCTCGGATGAGTGCCTGGAGGGTGGATCCTTCCTTTTCCTGCCTGTTTGCTTTTCTTTAGCGTTTCCCCCTCTGTTCTCCAGTGGTTTCGGAGGGTTTAGGGGTGCCTTATTCTTTTTTGGAATAGGGGTCTTTCCCCTCTCTCTTCGTTTCCTCAGGAGGTTCAGGGCACTAGTAGATTCTTCCTGATCTTCCTCCTGATCGGAGATAAGGGCTTCTGACAACATTTTCAAAGCCAATCTGATTGAGTCCTTTTTGGCTTTCTTTACCCTTTCCTCCACATTTTTGCCACCCCCCATTGCGAGGTCCCCCTGTGTTTCGCTATCGACTGCTTCCTCGTTCTCACCCTGAGCATCTCCCAAAAGCTCCTCTCTCCCCCTTCCCGTGAGTGCTTCCCCTTCACCCTCCTCCCCATCACTTGAAAATTCCAATGTGTCCAGGTAGTGCCTGGCAGTAGAAAACGCCGTTCCGCCTACCTTATCCTGTGTCTTCTTCATCAGGATGTCCAGCAGGCTAGTGTTGTTAGGGAAGTTCCGTGGGGGCAGGGAAGATACCTCGGCCCCCGCGTCTCCCAGGCCCTCCTGCGATGTTGATTTGTTGAGCGGCTGGCTGTTGGTGGCCTTGGTTACACTGCTGGAGCCGCCGCTAGTGAGGGCCCTCTCCGCTTCCTTTGCAGCGCTCCTCTGTGCCACTAGGGCAGATAGGAGGCCAGCGGAGGCGCTACTGGTGGATGGGAGTTCGCTGGCGCCGTCTTTGGGGCCATCACACTCCAACATTCCCCTCTTTCTCGGTTTGGTGGTATCCTTTTTGGCATCAGGTTTGTTGCTTCTGATGCCCCCCATGCTTGATTCTACTAGGCGCAATGTGGTGAGTGAACAGCAGATGGCGCCTGAGAGACAGCTAAGGCTGGCTAAGAGAGTAGTGAGCCTAGCGCGATCCCCGTTTGTCTGGAAGGTGACCTGCCCGGGGGGCTATGGTAGGAATCGATCTGGGGGGGGGAAGCGCTCGCGCGGCGGCTGTGGCCTTGCAGGGGGCCGCGGCTATAAGATGGGGGGGAGTGCCAGTGTGGAGCGCTGGTCTCTGCTGGAGGGGGGGGCGCTCAGCCCTGCGCTGCTGCTCCCCAGCCCGTGGAGTGCCGTAAACTCGGAGGTGCCCCTATCCCGCAGGGGGGGGGTCACGCGGAGAAGCGGGCTTTTTTAAAATGGATGTGTGGTTGCAGCGCTGTTTGGCTGCTGGCCGTCGCGCTGCAGGGGCCGGAGAGGGCCGTCGGGCCGCTCCGCTGCCGGGGGGGGGGAACGCGAAGTTGAAGCAGGGGAAAAACGGCTGGCTGTCGGGGCCGCTCCGCTGCTGAGGAGGGGGGGAAAATGCAGAGTTGGGGCAGAGGGGAAAGGCGGCTGGCCGATGGGGCCGCTCCGCTGCCGGGGGGGGTGGGAGGGGGGAAAAGCCTAGTCGCGCTGGAGGGGAAGAGGAGAAAGAAATTTTTCTTTTCTTTTTTTTTTTTTTTTTTTTTGGTAGAGGTTAAGTATAGCAGCTAGAGGGTGGGAGGGGAGGGGGTTAGATAGAAAAGTTGGAAGAATAAAGTCTAAGATTGAAGTCAATCCGGAGGAGTTGAGATACCTGCCTTGCCGGGCGAAGCAGGAAGTAGAACTGGCCTCGTGGGAGAAGAGGACTGGAGAACAAAGGGACAAAAATCTCCCAAGAGGCTTTGTTCTACTTCCTGCTTAAGCCGGGCGGTCCTAGGTTCCCAACACTTCCGGATTGGTCCTGCCATCTAGACCTACAGAATATAAACTGTACCATTCCCATTGTCCATGAACCTCAACAGACCTTTGCAGAGATATCTATTAATAAGTGAGTAGTGCAGCTTAACTTGCATTTCCCAGTTTTCAGGCATTGATCATGTTCATGTCATGCTAAGCCGTCAATCGTGGTTAACTAGACCATGATGTGTACAAGCAGCTTCCTTATTGCTCCCTTTAGACAATTAGCTAACACACATTGGAAACCACTTCATGTGGTGTAGATGTGTAAATTACTATTGCTTAAATAATTTGTAAGCTGCTCTGGGAGCCTTTGTGACTGACGAGCAGGGTATAAATACCTAAATAATTAATTAATAAGTTAGTAAACAAACCACAAAGCGACAATTAACCATAGATTCCAGTTATGCCCAGAACAGGGACTATTGTTAAATACTTCCAATCAGGCCAAGATCAAATGACAATTCTAAACCAGGGCCAATGTCCAAAATCTCAAACACATTCTTATCCATTTAACAAAATAAACTGCCATGCAATTTATGGATCTGGTGATGCATTTCTTAATATTTAGAAAGAACAATTAAGAACAGTAACATATCGGGGGGGGGGGGTGCTCAAAATTATTCATGTTTCTATAGCTTAGTTATGTATCACTTACACAAATTTCATACATGAAATTATGCTACAAATATGTATATTTGATATACAAGAACAAACACTGCCCCAACATAGCTTCAAAACAAACCCTTCAGTAAAGCTGCAGGGAAACAAGACTGAATATTAGAGATCACCAATGAGAACAAATTTTCAGAAAGGAAGGGCTGTACCTAAACGGGAGAACATATACTTTGCCTGCAGAAGGTCCCAGTCTGTATCCTTGCAGTTTCCAAGTATAGTTGAGGGGAAAACATTACTAAGAGCCTGAAGCCCAGGGCAAGATTTTAGAGTACAGAAAGGAGGCAGGTATTTAATTCTGGTGGAAACAGTGGGATCCACTGGCACTGTACCATGATCCTAATGTCTAGTAAATGAGTTAGAAATGCAATTGTAAAGATGTATAGAAATCTGAAATAAAGCCTTGTATTTGGGCAGGGCAGTTCATCTGGTCAAGCAAAGTAGCTGTCTAAGTGTATATGCAAGACAGCCTAATACACAACAAAGACCTTGTGGGTTTACTGTCCCATACTGGCTTAAATCCTGTTGTTAGTCCTGACTAGAGAAGACCCATTGGATTTTCCTATGTATTGATTCATCAGACAGCAACTGAATGGGTCTACTCTGGTTGCGACAAACCAAAAGGATGTCTGTCAGCTACTGTGTTCCTGCTAGAGGAGAGAAGCAAAACCAGCTAGACCTTCAAATGAATACCATATAAAATCTGATTTTTATCATACTAACCCTGCTTATTTCATGCAAGCTTGTTATGTAGATGTACCCAAAAGATAATGTAAACAAAATCAGCAATATTAAAATTAAAAGAAACATACAAGGAAAACTGAAAATAAATCAGAGGGGCAAAATGGGCAGGAATTCTGCAGACTACTTTTAAAATTGAGCAATACACTACGGTATTAGTATTTTCAAAATTAAGTTTTGCCCTCACTAGTCTTGGGATGACTTAAAATAGTTTTCATCTACACTTTAGGAAAATTTCAGAATCCTTCTTATCCAGTGTCCTCCAGAAAAAAATAGACTTACTTATAATGAAATGTAGATTGCATTCAAAAAACCTGAGAAAAACCAATTTTGACACAAAGGATAGGGAAAGTCTAGCTTAAAAGATTTTTAAAAGCTTATCTACTGCCCCACCCCCAGCTCTTTTATTAGAATCAGAGTAATTCTTTTGTCTGTCATGTGTGCCAGTTTGTTTAAAACCTTTCTTTCCTGTGCACTAGCAAACACATCTTTATTTAATGGCATGTGCCCAGAGGGAAGGTATATTTTTGCAGCAAGCATTCAGAGAACTTTTACTCTCTAGATGTAAATCTTGTCTGAAATATCTAGGTTAAAATAAATCTGGATTGGTAAAGGACTTCAAAACAAGGCATCAGCTCACTTTTATGAGACACAATAGGATTTCATCAAAACCATAATTTGCGCTCCTTGAGGTGCCCTCATCAGTTTTATGGTTCGGTGTGAATACAAAACTTCTGAAAATGCCCTTTTCTCTCTGAGAAAACCTGTCAGCAGCCAGTAGGTGTATCTGCAGTATATTTACTTAATCTTTATTTTAGTAATTTTTATTTTAAAATAAATATTTTTACTTATTTATACAATGGACCATCATAGCACTCTACAAAAATTAACTGTATGGCTTTAATTTAGAGATGAATCAGTATAGCGTAGTGGTTTGAGCATTGGACTACAACTCTGGAGACCAGGGTTCAAATCCCCACTCAGCCATGAAAACCTACTGGGTGACCTTGCACAAGTCACAGGGTTTTCTTGGCAAGATATGATTGGGGGGCGGGGTTACCACCATGGTCTTCCTTTAAGGCTCTCTTGAGAGTGTGTGACTTCTTGCCCAAGGTCACCAAGTGGGGTTCTATGGCTGACCGGGGATATGAATCCTGGTCTCCAGAGTTGTAGTCCAACACACAAACCACTACATCATGCTGCAGCCTCCTATACTGCCCCCCCCCAAAAAAAAACACTCTAGAGACCTTCTAAGCCTCTGGAGCCAGTTTACAGGAAGCTACAAAGGAACAGAGGGTGACTTGACACCCTCTACCTGATCTTAATAACTAGAGATGTCAGAAGTTGGACCCTGAGATCTCCTATGTGCAAAGCATGTGTTCTACCCCTGAGTTATGCTAATTTCAAGACAACCTAGGATTAAAAACATTGGCAAATAAGGCCTTGTCCACTCTGTATAGGCTCCCTGAGAGGTACCTGGCACTGCCTGGGGACAAACTAAACCCAGGAGTAGCCAAACAGCAGATAAACTACACAGCAGAATAGGGCTGAAAAAACAAAGGCTTCAGCTAGCAGGCTTTATCACTACTTTAACACACCTTCACCCACAATAAGAAGACTTACAGCAAGGTCCTTCCAATAATATCTGGAGGCTTTATCTTCAGTTCCAGGACAAAACAAACATAGAATACATACAGCAAACCTCAATAACAAATCCAATAGTAATTCTCTATCATTCCTCAACACCAACCCACAACAGTAACCCACACAGAGTGTATCTTTATAGGAGTGTTTGGCTAGTCACCTTCAGCCTAGCTACAGCTGTGCACACACCCACTTCAGCTGTGCTAGCAGAGTGGTCTGTTCCTTTAACATTTTCTCTCTGGACTTAAAGCGATATTATCCTGACAAGCCTACTGAGACATATTAAAATCATGAAAACATTGTCTTTTTACAATAGTATTTTTCCTTTGTTCATTTTATTCAAACAGTACAGGTTGAAATACTTAAAGATTCTACCGTTATTACATGAGAATCTGACATGTCCACACTACGGAAACACACGCTTATTTAGTAAATATTCTACCAAGTTAACCAGGGTTAATTCCTTGCTAGTGCCACTGCTCACTGAATATCTTTTTCCAGCTCACCATTCATACATGCACACAAACAGAAGTATCACAATTGTCTACTGGTTCAATTATTAATTCTTAAATTTTGCAGTGCTTTGTTTAAACTATTTTTGAGTTAAGAACACAGAAGCAAACTGAACCTTTAGCTTTTACTTCCTGTTATCTAAACTAAAAGAAGCTTGAAAGAAAAATTATGTTCAGTTTAGAAAGTGACTATGAAAGCAAAGTCAATTGAAACCTAGAGACAACAGTGTACGCCAAGTTTACACTGATTTCAACAGGATCTCAGCACCTGCTTTCTGACTTGTAGCCCAGGGGACTTGGGATCCACCCCTCTTTGTGCATTGTTTCCAAATGTGCATGTTTTCAAATGTTTGCATTGCTTCAACATGTTTCCTTTAATGACCAGAGTGTGTTTAAGTGGTGTTTTATGCCTTTCGCCTTTCAAATTTATGATTTTTTTAATACATGTCCACAGCTGCCTGGTAACCGGAGAATTCCAGATCACAAACAGCATCTGGGCCACCGACAGCCCAGGAAGTGCAAACTGTGAAGTCAGTTGAACCTTGGACTGAACACAAATTCCTCATACTTCCCAGCTTATAATATTTAAGATACTTCAGTGTCGTGAATCTGGAAAGGACTATACTGATTGACAGAAAGGCACTCCAGCTTCAACAGCTTGCTATAATGATTTTTTATTGCTCTTTGTTATAAAGGGTGGTTAAGATGCACTAAAAATCCGTTATGGAGGTTTGTGAGGCCAGAGCTTCATTTGGATGTTTCTGGAATAGTTCTTATTTTACCTAATGGTGATAGTAACTTAAAGCTAAATTCAACTCTTTTTCTAACAGAAAATAAATCTCTTTTTGATCCAGTGAAGTGCCTTTTCAGCATGGAAATTGAGTTTTAGAGAATCAGCAAAAAAAAAAAAAAGAACAATTATGTTCAGCCCTCATTTATTGAGTTCTCTTTTTTCTTCCATTTGTAAGATGCACAGTATTTCACATGCAGTAAGGATTTGTGCTAAAAGGTTTAGAACACATGTTCACATAATTCTCAGACTATAAGAAAGACAATGGCTACAAGGAATGTTTCATTAGACAAATCATGGCAAGAAATTTGAAACCTTTCATTACAGGAGTAAAGAATGACTGCAGAGCTAATTCCTTGCATGAGAATAAAAGCAATGGAAGGAAAACTCAAATTCAAATGCAATCTTTTAAAAATAAATATATAAATACAGCATCCTTTGGCTGTTGGTCTTCCCAATCAAATGCAAGACACTATTTGATATACAGTATACATGTTTACCTTATTTGGCTATTCAGTTTATCTTGTTGTGATACAGGCTGTAACATTTGTGATGTACATTAATCTTGTAGCCATGGTGACTGGAAGATGTCTTGAAAGATCAAAGAATCTTCCAGACTCTGTGATAATTTATTCCTAAAAGTACATTTAGAAAACCTTCCCTAATGTTGTTGTTACGTGCCTTCAAATTGTTCTAACTTTTGGTGACCCTAAGGGATACCTATCATTGGGGTTTTTTTGGGCAAGATTTGATCAGAGGTGGTTTGCCTTTGCCTTTCTTTGAGGCTGAGAGAGTGTGACTTCAAGGCCACCCACTGGGTTTCAATGGTTAAGCAGGGATTCAACCTTAGATCTCCAGAGTTGCAGTCCCACGGTCAAACCACTACACCATGCTGGCACACACAGGGAAACCTGGATCAGGCTGGCACAGGAATGCAGAGTCCGTACCTGCAAGCCAGCCTGTATAGCCTGCCACCGCCAAATTCACTCAACAGCCGGGAAGGAGGTCTTGATCACATGCTGAGGGCCTACTTCCTGGCTTCAGAGGGAACCACAGAGGAGGCACACACCAATGCCAGCTGGCATGTGTGTGCGGACTTCATCCCATTTCATCTAGGTAACGAGGGCCAGGGACATGCCAGATCCAGAGTCAGAATACACTGGCTGGAAGGTGATGTATTCTGGAAGGTCTGGACAAGCCACAAGAATCTAGGAAACAGTGATGTATCGTTAGATAATGTGGAACTTTCCAAGGAGTGTCCCTCTTTATAATTGTGCTATTGTGATCCTATCTATGGTCATTTCATTCAGGGGTATTGTCAAGCCATTTGGAATTGCTCCCAGAGCACTTCTCACCATTGGAATCGCAGTTCTTTTTTTCCCCAGAAGCACTGAATCTCAATTTGTGGGTTTTGATATTTCATAATTTTCTCCTTATCTTTCTCTTTGATTCCGCTGTTCCCCTAGGACTGTCACTTCTATAATCCAAGCTTTCTTTTTTCCAGTCCACAGTTATGCCGGGCATATTAGTTTCTAATTGTTTGTAAGTTTGAATCTTAAAAGTACCATAGGATTTTTACAGCACTATTTTGACAACTTTTTCAGGCTTATCTTCCCACCAGTTTTTTGTAGATAATAAATCATACTTTTTACATTAATTCCAATGTATCGTTGCAGTGACTTTATTGCAGCAAGATTACACAAACGTATATACAGTACTTTTATCTTTTTCTTTACATAAATTACATTTACTATCTACAATAGAACCCCCATATCCACAGGGGATTGGCTCTGGGGGCTTCATGGATAATAAAAACTGCAGATAACAGCAAACACCATTGAAAATAATGGGACTTCCAGTTTAAAATACCATAGAGTTGCCTTGGAGGATCTAGAAAATGCCTAGAGAGGATTCCTCTCTAGGAATTTTCAAGGAAGACTCTATGGTAGGTGCGCTGTTCTGTGTCCTGTGGATAACTGAATCAGTGGATAATGAATCAGTGGATACGGGGATCCTACTGTAGTTATTTTTTCAATATTTGCCTTGAGGCTATTTGTTTGAAGCACTTGTTATTGAGCCACAAATATAATAGCCCTTCAGTTTCTTTTTTTACTACCCCTGTCATGTGCTCCTGTGTGTTAAGAAGCTATGCTGATGGCACCACTGCTACTGTTAGGGTCTTCCAAGTCAGACAAGCTTTTGCTGAACCAAACCAAATGTGCCAAAAACCATTCAATAAGATGGGGAGTGGGGTTTGGGCACCTTTAAATATGGTGCAGAAGAGGCTTAAGGCACCAGATCCTGTCTGATCTTTGAAGCTAAGCAGGGTCAGCCCTGGTTAGTACTTGGATGGAAGACTGTCAATGAATACCAGGTGGTATATGCTATATTTCAGAGGAAAGAGCTGGCAAAACCACTTCTGAGGATTCCTTGCATAAGAAAAGCCTGTTCATGGAGTTGCCATAAGTTGATAGGTGGCACACACATGCACTAGGTATAGAAACCAAAAACAGATCCCACTTCAAATCTGTCAGCACTTGGCTCAACAAGGACCACATCAGATGTCAGAGTTCCTGGACATCAAACAAAAAATGGACTAAGGACTCAGTATCTTTTACTAGGCAATGAGGACAAGATACTATGAAGCTACCTAAACATTAGGAACAACGTCCTGACAGTAAGAGCTGTTCGGCAGTGGACTGCATGCCTGGTAGTATAGTGGAGTCTCCTTCTTTGGAGGTTTTTAAGCAGAGGCTAGATGGCCATCTGTCGGGAATGCTTTGATTGTGCCTTCCTGCATGGCAGGGGGTTGGACTGGATGGCCCTTGTGGTCTCTTCCAAGTCTATGATTTTATGATTCTACTGAAAGGTGAACCACAGAAGAAGAAATGGACAGAAACACAAAATGGATGATAATGATGATGATGCCTGTTTTATTGTTGTTTTAATCATTATTAGCAAAATGCATCAAAATTTTAACAATAATTAACTAGTACAGATCAAAGGCATCCTTCCCCCGCCCCATGCTATTCAAGTGTAATATTAATTGCAGTTACTTCTGAAATAAAAGGGAAGAAATAGGGAAGACATTTGAGAAGAAAAGGAATGTGAAGCAGAGAAAATGCCGCAGAGATCTGTGAGGCATTTCCTGCTCCTTTTTGTACTTCAGAGTGGGAGAAAGAGCAGGAAATGCCTCACAGATCTCTGCGGCACTTTCTCTGCACTAGGCCACACACCCATGGTAAAATTTGGCAACTTCTATAAGAAGATGACAGAAGAACTACATTCTGTTGCTTCATCACAAACTTTTACAAGTTTGAAACACATGGTAAATTTATTAACAAGGACATGACTTCCATTATGTTGGACACAGTGCCTTTACTCTACATTATGAAGCAACATCATTTCAAAAAGTATGAATAATTTTTATCTGTCTCACAAGTCTCTCTCTCTCTCTCTCTCTCTCTCTGTGTGTGTGTGTGTGTCTGTTAGAGAGAGAGAGAGAGAGAATGAACAAACCATTTGTAAATACTGTATATGCATTACAGTAGGCCTCTCTCAAGCAATATCAAGCAAGCCATCCTCTCAGAAGATGGATCTTTGCAATACCAGCACAATTCCATCTTAAGATGTCTATTCATGATGCCCTACTGAGTCACTATTTAGTTATTTTTCCTGAGTAAATCATACTTATAATTATGAGCTCTGTGCTGATTGAAGGGGCAGTGTTTCTAATAATAATAATAATAATAATAATAATAATAACTGCCATATGCAAATAACACATTCTACAGAAAAGACACGGGAGACTGAACACTGAAATTCAAACATGAATGTGTCCACAGACAAGTTGATGCCCAGGAACCCTTACTCAAAGGATGGTGAATGGCAGAAATGACTAATGTTTTGGAGTATGACAAGTTACAGCTTCACTGGGAGCAATTCCTAGACCATGGCACTTGCAACATCATCATTTTTGCCAATGTGCCTTCATAACATTAGAAAAATCATAACACACACGAGAGTTCACATTAGGGCAGCAAAAGAAAAGGAAAATTTTCAGACTCTTTTGTTACTCCAGGAGGTATACAGAAGACTGAAAAATGCTACAGAAAAATTGGCATCTGTTACTGACCCAACTGTTCCACTTAATCAGAATCCAAGTGAACTGGCAAAGTCTCAGGTTTGCCATTTTTCCCAAAGAAAGAGCAACTAGCTACTAACAGATCTTAATAATCTACAGGGCCTGAAGAGAGGTACTTTAGAAAAGCTTTTCTTCTTGACAGAAATCAATGAAATGCCTCTTGAACACAGTAAGGCAAGGGTCTGCTCTGTCTACAATGCAAGCCACTCCAGAGCAACAGAGTGCCAACAAAAGGGTCACATTTCTCCCCCATTCATGAGATTCTTTTGAGTTTCTCATGCTTGCAATAATCTGAGCAACACCACTGCTTCCAATTTAAAAGCCCTTTTACACAAACTGTTAAGCATATTATGAAGCCACAAAAAGCTACTCCAACCTACTGCTACTGCTATTATTCATGTGGATCTGTTCAAATCAATTTATTTATACAGGCATACTTAATCTTGGTTCTTTGCAGAGATTCAGAAAAGCAAGACAGAGAAAATTCCAGCATCATCTCCACAGACCTCAGTGTGCTTAACAGTATATGGGAGCATGGAAGTTACCTACAGGGAGAGGAAACAGCATCTGTTTTACAACACAGAAAGCAAGAGTGAGGATGAGCTTCTCAGTAGATGTTGTCTCCAAGTATGGGTCATTACTGAATCAGAAGCCAAGTGGAAAATAAGATTTGCCACCTACACACTGTCACTGACCTAGAAAATAGAGACAACAGGGGACTTTTTGGACTCAAGTTCAGCTGTAGAAACCTACTGGGTGACCTTGCGCAAGTCACATTCTCTCAGCCTCAGAGGAAGGCAATGGCAAATTCTGCCAAGAACCCTGTGATAGGTTCACCTTAGGGTTGCCATAAGTTATAAATGACTTGAAGGCACACAGAACAACAACAACAACTACTTCAGTGTATTTAAGTAGTGTCAGAGACAGCTACTCAATCAGATTTGATACAACTGTAAATCCCGTAGTGTGTTTATCATGGAAATGACATAAAGAGTTCTTTCAACGTCTACATAATCTTGTCCTTGAATACAAAACTTTGCCAAAACAGAACAGCCTAGCCACAGAGTTACTTTCAGGTTTAACATTTCCAAAATATTTCTCCCCTTCTCAGTGAAATTATTAGGACCTCTTAGAGTTTCAGGATGATCCTATCAGAGTTACTGAAAAATAACATTTGAAAATCTCTCTCTCTCTCTGGCTTCTCTTCGCAAATGAAGATTCAGGAAGGACTCATCCCGCGCTTTTTGCAAGCGCGCTGATGACTAAAAATGCCAATCTGAGATAAACAAGTCTGGTTGCAGAAAGCACAACAGAAGGTTTCCTTGGGTGATGTTTCCGGGTTGTGATTCTTTCTGCGTTGTCGTTTCTCTTCAATATTTGTTCGGTGTGAGTTCTCAAATAAGGCTGCAGCATTGTGGATAGTGTGTCTCCATGCCTTCCGATGTGAGGCCAGGGCAGACCATTGTTGGTGATCAATTTGGCCGAGCCTGAGGTGTTGTTTCAGGGAGTCCTTGTATCGCTTTTTTGGAGTGCCCCTCTTACGCTGATCTGTGGAGAATTCACCATAGAATACTATTTTGGGGAGGCGATGGTCCTCCATCCTAGAAACATGCCCTGCCCAGCGCAGCTGTGTTCTCAATATCATGGCCTCAATGCTGGTGATCCCTGCTTACTCAGTGACAGCAACATTCGTCACATAGTCAGTCCAGTGTGTATTTAGGATTGTGCGTAAACAGCGCTGATGGAAGTGTTCGAGGAGTCGTAAGTGGTGTAGGAATTCCCACCAAGGCATTCATGATGTTTTGGGAAAGGTTGGGGGGAGATGGGGGACTGAAGTGGTTTCTTCCCAGACAAATACAAATTGTGTATGTTTCCGGAATATGACATTCTTCTAGGAGTTGATTAAATATTTAAAGCCGTCCCAATAACCCTAAAAACTCCTACTGATTCTTATCTTATCATTTGCTAAGCATATTTAGTTGAAAATCAGTTTCAACCATATAAAACATCAAGTAAAAATACCCTGCAATTTCTTAAAATTAGCCATGTTTCTTCAGGATAACATCTCAATAATTTAAAAGTTTAATTTTATGACATTTTTCTTACCCTAAGATCTCTTGTACACACACTCATATTCAAATGTATATTAATCTGCAACATTACTGAAAATATATTGGCTGCAACATCGGGCTTATTTTAACTCTCTTGAGTCATGGATCTGTACGAAGAAAACAAAAACTCTCACTGACTTCACACATTTGTGTACATGTTTCACCCGTTTGGCATTTATCTCAGTAGAAGAAAGGAAACATGAATGAAGCAGGCCTTTACATACAAGAACCACATTTCAGAATGTACGCTGGGTGAAATTTCTTCAGCCCTGCTTTTCCAGATGTCAGTTCACATCACATTTGTGATTCTAGCTCTGGCACAAGAGGGGCTTAAAAATGGAGGTTAATCCAATCCTAGGAGGCAACAGACAGAATGTAATTTAAATGGTGGGGATGAGTTTGCTCCTTTTTGACTGTACATAAATTAACACATCATAAGGGATCCAACTATTTGCTTTGTAAAGCAATGGACATGCACTATAAGAAATGCCACCTAAAACTATGCTATAAGCAGCCATTGCAAACTACATTAATCAAAACCCAAGTAGACAGTTCATTAAGAATAATGAACAATTGAATCAAGCAACAATAAAACAAAAGTCCCACAAGACCTCTCAGTGAAGGAAGCTCCAACAGATGCCTCTCTGAATCTCTGACAGAAGAAAGTAACCATAAAGTTCAGTCACAACATTACACACCTTTAGATAGAATCTTATTAGTATTCAAACATGTTACTAGTTTTTGGAATTTCTCTTTTCCAAACCAAAATCATACCATTAGAGGTGAAATTAAAGTACAAATACAATGCTATGTCCTTCTAGAAATGGCTTACAGAAAGCATTTTGAGTCATATAATTCTTATAAGAATTCATCCTGGGCACAAGTGCCACTTCAGTTGTGTTAGACCAACTTCTTTCAGAATCATGCCCTTGACTTCAAATTCTAACAGAAACTTTCCAGTTTTTTTTTGTTATGGACCTGTTACGAAACCATCATCATCAAAATCATCACAAAAATGTACTTGCCTCCATGAAGGCGCTGAGATCCAGCGTAGCTGGTAAGAGCAGCAAACAGAGATATCAAATCCTTACGTCCATGTTCCAGCATGTGCAAAATGCAGCATACATGCACGCGTATACACAAAGCAAATTAACAAGAGGAAGGAGAAAATAGCTTTCCTGTGCTTCATTACTTCAAGTATAATGCAGGAATAGTGTTACTGGTGGGACCACAGAGTGAGAGAAAAATGTGTATTTTGATCTATACAAAAAGTTACAAAATGATGTAGTATAAGGGGGGACTACTATCTTTTGTCACCACTTGTATTATACACTTTGAGCAGATGTCAAACACACATAGGAAATACAACTGCATTGTATATAATACATGAACTGTATTATTTTCCCGGTTAACATTGTTATTTCAGTTGCTGAACAGCTTTACATCCTTACAACCCATGCACAGCTTTGGTGGAAAGACATTTATTACATAAATAAATAAAGTTCTCAGCCTTCATAACTAAGATGGAACTTGCCACTTGGGCAGTTCCTCAGGATCAGAAGGAAGTGTTCTGATTCTAGGAACCTCAGGAGGGAGGTCGCTCATTTGCTGACTCAGCCGCATCACAGAGGGTATCTCAAATCTGAGTCAGCTGAAGGAGGAGGGGCAGCAGCAATAAGTATGGAGGATATCTTTTCTAGACCAAGAGTAAAGCAGCAGGCAGCAAAGATAGTTTACAGCTTTTCATCATTGATATATAGTACTAGATGTTCTGGGCTGTAACATACTATGTGCAAACTCACACAATAAAGAAGAAACAGGTAGAGGAGAGGACCAGTAGGGTCCAGCCATAAGAGAGGTGTAATTTTGGCTGTCATGAGGCCCAGCAATCATTGAAAAGAAATGGCACAGCACAGCCTTAAGATATGCATCTGGTCACATGGAAGAAATACCCGTGGCCTGCATGAGTCAAAAAGAAACCCTATACAATTGATGAATTGCATAGGACTGAGCTGCTATTTTTCATAATTCACATAAAGGCTCCAACTCTGTCAGCAAGTGTAAGCTTGGATCAAAGTCCCCTTATAGATGGGTCCACAATAAAGCCACTAAAGCCAGTTGTCAATGTAGGGGTATACTGCTATGCCACAGGTCCTCAGAATCGCCACTCACCACTGCCATGCGTTTTGCAAACACTCAAGGTGCACTGACCAGACCAAGGGAGAGGACCTTGAATAGAAAGAAGGGCTACGTGCAAAAAGGAATCTGTTGTGCTTTGGATGGGTGACAATATGGAAGCATGCATCACTGAAGCCTATGGTGACAAATCAGTCCCCCTGATGTTGCAGCATCATGGAGAACAGGTTGACCACACAGAACTTCTAGGGATAAATATAACTCTTGATGCCTCTGAGGTCTAAGGTAGGTATCAATCTGTAATTTCTCTTCAGGAAAGTGAAGGAGAAGAATCCAGTGCACATGTGGCAAAGGGAAACTTTCATAAGACATACTAAGACATATTAAAAGCATGAGTATCCAACTGAAGTTGCAGTCAGCCCCCACCACACTCCCAACCCTGACCCTAAGAAAGCAGTGGGCCACCCAACTATTAGCAATTGGAGGAGTGCTGTGGGATAAAAGTTGATGGAAACAACTACAATGACTTAATGAGAGTGGATAAGGGGATGGGGGCAAACATACCCCAAAGCAACGAATGCCAGACATCAGAGAGGGCACAACCAACCTCAATGGAACTGCATTTGATTTATTTTTAATTTAAGCCTCCTTGGGTATCTTTCTGAATTGAAACACAGGATGGAAATCAAATAAATAAAATGTTAACACTAACAGGGTTAACAATTAGTAACACTAATTGTCTATTTTTCCATTCATAGCTAATAGCACCTTGGGATGAGAGCATGTTCTTCTATTAGGTGGAAAGCATGTGGGGAGGGGAAGTTACACACACACTTCTACAGCATCCGAACCCTAATTCAACTCCCATTCATTACCAACAGCTGAAAATTACCTGGAGAATTTTTATTGCTGGGTGATACAGTTACTGCAAATATACAAAATAAAAACACAATTTAATTAATCCTAAAATAAGTGGAAAACCCAATCACAATCCTCCTACATCACATATACTTTGCCTCTCAGTTGAAGTAAAGAACAGAAATAAGAAAAAAACAACTTGCAAGAACTTTGGGGTGCAGCTGATACTTCCATTTTTGAAACAAAGTTTCCTTCTGATCTGCCTCAACTTTTTCACTGTTATGGTTCTACTAAAATGTTACACTGAATTATTATGTAATCCCTAACTATTTAACCAAACAAAGAAAAACCTGCTCCTACAACAAAGGAGTATTTTCTAAAAAATAGAAAAAGCTGCAGGTCTTACAAATATTGGCTCAAATGCATGTGAAGCTGAACATCTTCATAGGTTACACTTCGTTAATTCCTATAATGTCTAGAACAGTTTTTAAATTTATGAATACAATACATTGTAGCATCCACATGTATGCTTTTTTTAAAGTCTATACTGTTTCAGTGTTTAAGGTAGTGAAGTAACCCCAAATACTAGGAAAAGAACAAAAGACTGACAGATTGATGTGAATGAGAATTTGCAGTTCTCTTAGGATAACTCTGATTTATAATACTGTACAACCAAACACATTGGAATTGATGCCCTGAAACAGCAAACACGATATACTGTGGACACATGTTTCTGCAGACAGATTTTGATGGAGCAGAAGCTGACTGCTAGAGGATGGGAGATGATATTTATCATACATTTCAAATCACACAAAGATCCCTGTTATGAACCAGGCTCATACACTTGATAAGCACAGTGAATCCTCTCCTACTTCCCACAGTCTTGCATCAGGACACAGACATGTAAAGTACGCTGTATTCATTGCCCTTACTCCCTCTCTGGCTTTTCTTCACAAACGAAGATTCAGGAAGGACTCATCCCGCGCTTTCTGCAAGCGCGCTAATGACTAAAAAGGCCAATCCGAGATAAACAAGTCCGGTTGCAGAAAGCACAGCAGAAGGTTTCCTTGGATGCATTGTCGTTTCTCTTCAAGACTTGTTCGGTGTGAGTTCTCAAATAAGGCTGCAGCATTGTGGAGAGTGCGTCTCCATTCCTCCCGATGTGAGGCCAGGGCGGACCATTGTTGGTGTTCAATTTGGCCGAGCCTGAGATGTTGTTTCAGGGACTCCTTGTATGGCTTTTTTGGAGCACCCCTCTTACACTGACCCGTGGCGAGTTCACCATAGAGTACTATTTTGGGGAGGCGATGGTCCTCCATCCTAGAAACGTGCCCTGCCCACCTCAATGCTGGTGATCCCTGCTTGCTCAAGAACAGCAACATTCGTCACATAGTCAGTCCAGTGTTTATTTAGGATTGTGTGTAGACAGCGCTGATGAAAGCGTTCGAGGAGTCGTAAGTGGTGGCGATAGGTGACCCATGTTTCAGACCCATAAAGGAGAATCTATTTATAAAGCAGAACATAAATAGGTACATTTTAAAAGGCCTTACAGAGTATTACCAGAAAATACCTACTTTTGTCCTCAGTACAGATGTTTAACTGCTACAGTGGAAACAGGACACCTGTGGTGGAAGAGGATATGAAAATCACCAGATATGAGAAGCTCTGATGAGGGAGGGAATAATCAAACCCAAGGTTTCAAGATATTGAAATACAGGTGTCCCCTGCTTTTTGACGGTCTGTCTTTTGACACTTTTAAACTACTGTATTACCAGAACCCATTTATTCTTTATGAATACCTAAACAGTACTGTATTATAAACACATGACAACACCACAAACAACTTCTGAGTATACAGTCAGCTAAACCAGGAGAACGAAAAGTAGTCCATAGAATCATAGAATTGTAGAGTTGGAAGAGACCACGAGGGCCATCCAGTCCAACCCCCTGCCACGCAGGAAAGCGAACAGGAGCGAAGCTCAAATGTGTTTTTAAATCTTCCGAGAATGTCTGCATTTGGAGCCTGAAAGGTAAAATCCAATCCAGGCATCATTTACTGGGGAGGAGTAACAACTAGCTGCCAAGAAGAAAATTCTGAGAAAGACAGATCATTGCTGAACGAGGCGTGCTGGAAGGCTCCGATCGTGCATCACCCTATGGAGACAGAGAATGAGGTTGTCCTGACAGAGTTGCTGAAAGTGGCCTCAGTTCTCTCACACGTACAGATGATTTGGTGGAGTAAGAGAGAAATGCAAAGTGCTCCAACTTATAGCTGGCACTTGAGTGTGGGGAAGGGACTGCGTCTCTCAGCTGCCACTGCCACTGAGGTATCTCCTGAGAGAAGACCCGCAAAGCCAGGAACAGCAGGAGCAGCCACTCTTGTTAACTTTCTGCTCTCGCACCAACTCCCAGGCCACTATCCCAACATGGTATGCTTGCTTCTCCAACGGCAGCTGCAGCAGACGCTCCCACCATGCTGCTGAAATTTGCTTCCTTGCTTTTGCTGCTGGCTACAAGCTTGCAGCTGCTGTTGCAACTATTGGTGGCAGTGACGGAGTTTCCTCAGCAACTTCGGCACCTGCCTATCATAAAACATTGCAGCTCTCCAAAACAGATGCAGCAGCATTGTTCTCTTTTACATCTGGCAACCTACATTTCACCATGATACTGTTTTCCCACTCTTCCTTACCCACCCTCACTTAAGCCACTGTCCAGCAACCTGTCCTCTTGGTTTTATAAGATGAGTCGCATCACTCTCAGCACATGCACTATACAGTACATAGACGAAACAAAAAGACGATGCTTTGCATGACGCTTTTGCGGCCGCACACACACTGCTTTTTCCTCTCAATCGACCTGGTGCCATAGTTTCGTCCACTCTGTGTACTGTACAGCATAGATGTCATTCATGGTGTTGTCGTGTACTTATACTGTAATACAATACAGGTATTCATACTTATATTATATACTTATAGACTGGATTCCACATTTCATTGATCTCTGCTTTTTGACAGTGCTCTGATCCCTAACCTGCTGAATAAGCGGGGGACTCCTGTATCTGTTGGGACAATCTCAAGCAATATGGATGCAGGGATCAACAAGATAAAGGATTCTACAGCTGGAGTCTCCTTTGGACTCAATTACAAGACTACAGTTAATATAAACACTGGCACCACTAGAATCATAGCCAGAAGTGAGGTGGTGATGGCTGAAGTAGACACTCTTTACTCTGATCCAATACAAGGTAGGTCACTGGGACACTCTTCTCCAAGGATCTCAAAGGCTAGACATAAAACCTGCTAAGTGGGATAGAAACTGTAGCCAAAGAAGCAATCTCCTGTCGTGGAGAAAACTGTTTATGGAGATAACATTGCTAATGAATATGAATGCTGAACTGTCCACAGGGCCAATTATAATCCAGTGCCACAGTGCAGAAACAGTCTTCACTCCCTGGATCTCTGGGAGCGTGAAAGTGATGGTGCCAAGATTCCCAGTAAACATCTCATAAGTACTGTTACTGCGATAAAATGAAGCAGTCACATGGCCTGATAAATATAAAAACACATAATGGTAGGAAAATAAAATAGGATGATCTTCCAAGCAGTCACAAGAAGAAACGTCATCACATGGATACCATCCTCAATTCCTAGTTTTGATATGACCTGAGCCTCAGTTAGCAGTCTTTTTGTCAATCCAGAGGTAGAAAGTTTCCTCAAACTGAGTCTGGAAACACAGGTCAGAAAATGATGTGCTGGCATTGGGCTCACTGTCTGAGTCCAAAGAAAACTACTGAGAAGCCACACTTCAGCCCCAGAAACTGCTGGAACAGCTTTAAAAAGAGAGAGAGAAAAAGATTTCTACAGTAATCATTCTGAAGTCAGAGTGGAGAAAATTAATGATCAAGGAGAGCATGCCACCACTTTGCTAAGCAGCAACATTGCTAACCATTTCAGTAAGCAGTTCAGACAATATGATTTCATCCAAAGATTTACCAGTAAATCCATAGTGGCATCATCAGATCTGACGCCCTCAGAGGGATGGGATGAAAGTCTACGGGGCAGAGACCAGGAAAGCTAATGAGGATTATGTGAAGGATTAAAGCAGGATGCCCACGAAGGCCTCCTTTGAAAAAGACACCAATGGTATTTCACCAGCAGAACTACTGGGACCAGCTAAATATGGCTAACACCACAAGTACAGATTCTATAGGAGAGATACCCTAAGTAAACACCTGATCCTGCTTGTGGAAAGTTCAAGGCACTTAAAATGAAGCTAATCAACCTTTCCTAGTATACTTCTGAGTAAAAAGTGTTACCTTCATTTCATAGTTCTTCCTTTGAAACAATATATTCTGTAGAGCAAAAGACATCCAAGCTGTATGCCCCAGTGGTTCTGGATTATACTCCTGTGTAATATAAAAGCTCACTTACTTTCCAACAGACAGGTTTTAGACAGAGACCATGAATCAGGGACAAATTATCAACTTTGCATCCAGAAGATCCCAGGTTCAACCCCCAGCATCTCCAGTTAAAGAGATTGCAGGCAATGAGACTAGGAAAAACCCCATACCTGAGTGCAGCTGCCAGTCAGAATAGATTACATTCCAGGCTTAGTGGATAAATGGACTGACAGCATAAATCCAAAAGCCACAGTAAGGTAAAACTTTTATTAAGATGAAACAGAAGTTTATAAATGCAGAAGCCCCCTCTATTTATTCATGTTTAATTGTTACAGCAACCAATTATAGGCATGCTTGGTCAGGAAGTATATTAATTGGAAAGTTAGAAACATGATTTAAATCAGCACTTTTTCTTTATGATTTAAATTGCCTTGATTAAAATTAATCCATCCTGATCAACATGGATGGCAGCTGCAGAACTGCACTGTTATCAAGACAAAGGAACTAGCTGCACACACATATATGCACGCATAAACACACACACTAAGGTCAACACACTTTAAAGAAATAAAATTTGAACACCCTGTTGGGTTTTTTTATAAGTTGGTACCCCTTACCACCAGGCTTCAATAAGCCCCCAGTTTTTTAAATTCCTTTGTAAGTTTTCCATTTTTGTTTTATGAGGAAGGAAGTTAAATATACATGTATAGGAATGAACAGGAGCTGTGCTGCAGATGACCAAAAAAGAAAAAAAAAATATGTCCAGGAAATACCCAGCAAGCTACACAGAGACTTCAGTGAGGATAGAGTAATTCTGCTTATTCTGCATCTAAAATATCAGGCAGATGTTGAAGGAATGCAATGAGGCCAGAATATAATTTATCTGCAAAAGGTGAGTCTTGCATTTAATACTTTCAGACTTTGATATACAGTATTAACAACAGTAAAGCTACATTAGTCAGAGCTTAACAGCCTCCAAACTTTCATATCTTTGAGGTGTAAAACAATAATCAAGAGTCTCTCTTAGCATATGCCATGGAATACCCTAAATCACTGAAACACACCCTGCCCTCAGATTTCTGAGATTAAGGGTCAGCCCTTCCAAGTGAGAGTTTGTATCTCGTAGTTGGCTTTTCAAATGTTTGAGTTCAAACTCAATCTAAAAATGAAACAGTAACTACAGTTTTTATTTCCAGTTTGGTAAGAATGTTCAGACACACAAAACAAACCACTGCCACCTACATACATCTCTCTGGCTTTTCTTCGCAAACGAAGATTCAGGAAGGACTCATCCCGCGCTTTCTGCAAGCGCGCAGATGACTAAAAAGGCCAATCCGAGATAAACAAGTCCGGTTGCAAAAAGCACAGCAGAAGGTCTCCTTGGGTGATGTTTTTGGGTTGTGATTCTTTCTGCGTTGTCGTTTCTCTTCAAGACTTGTTCGTCATGAGTTCTCAAATAAGGCTGCAGCATTGTGGATAGTGCGTCTCCATGCCTCCCGATGTGAGGCCAGGGCGGACCACTGTTGGTGATCAATTTGGCTGAGCCTGAGATGTTGTTTCAGGGAGTCTTTGTATCGCTTTTTTGGAGCGCCCCTCTTACGCTGACCCGTGGCGAGTTCACCGTAGAGTACTATTTTTGGGAGGCGATGGTTCTCCATCCTAGAAACGTGCCCTGCCCAGCGCAGCTGTGTTCTCAATATCATGGCCTCAATGCTGGTGATCCCTGCTTGCTCAAGGACAGCAACATTAGTCACATAGTCAGTCCAGTGTATATTTAGGATTGTGCATAGATGCATTATAAACTAGATTCTTGTTACAACCCTTAAAAACTAGAAAATATAAACATATTCTTACGCTGCTTTCTATACCATGAGAAAATAGCCAGGTTGCCTACATAGGCTCACTTTAAAAGACTACGGTACTGGTTGAAGCTGGTAATTACATACACATGGAGAGAAAGTGTTAGTAACAGTATTCAAGGAGACAGTGGTGTCAGTTTTAACCTAAAAAGACATAAAGGAAGCCAGCAGCACCTTTGAGACAAACTTGAAAGAAGAAATGACTAGCATAAGCTTTTGCAAACATATGGTCCATTTCATCAGATTCAACTATCACAATTAGTGACAGTTCACTAGGTTTGACGCCCTTATTGTTCATATGCTGATATTTTAAAATATACTGTATATCCTAACAGAGAGAAAGAAAACAATTAAAAGAAGCCCCTTCTAATACATGCAGACACTAAACACTAAGTCTGCTCTACTTAAACAGGAAGCTTAACAACACGACAGCTGAACTGACTACCCACACTTATGGATCTAACAGCTACCACTCTACAACTCCAGAGGCTGCAGCACTGAAAATATGTAACAATATTCATCAGAAGGAAAACTAAAGTGGACAAGTGCCTCCAAACTCTAATCCAAGGTTTGTCTTTACATCTTAAGAGCATGCACAGCCAAGAGTAGCCAAATGAATACCAATGCTAATTGTAAACCAAGAAGAATAAATCGGGTAAATCGAAGTCAGAAGTCAAATACCAAATACCAAGCCAAAATGGAGAGAATGGGGGGGAAAGGTAAGTCTGTAATCCACATCAAAGCCAGAAGTCAGTCAGAATAATGCTCAGAACAGTTCCTAACAATTCTGCTGCAGTGCCAGCAGATAAAAAGGAACTGAGGATTTGGGCGGGAAGCACGCTCTGGTCATGTGCACAGAGGATGGGAAGGGCTACCGCCAAAATGCATATTGCATAGCTCTAGACGATTCCAAGAGATGCACACAAACTATTTGTGTGAGTTACAAAGACTACAAAGAATAGTATGTTAACAGATTTCAGTGCCTTCATTTTTTTCCTGAAAATTTAAGCAATGAAAGGGAGTAAATACTAATGAGTTGTCATGCCTTAGAAATATTTACAGATACTTTAATTTAAAAAAAAATATATTTCCAAGTAAAGATTTTAATAGAGCCAGCATGGTGTAGTGGTTTGAGCATTGGACTAGGACTCTGGAGAACAGGGTTCGAATCCCCACTTAGCCATGAAAACCTACTGGGTGACCTTGGGCAAGTCCCTCTTTCTCTACCTCAGAGGAAGGCAAAGGCAAACCCCCTCTGAACAAATATTGCCAAGAAAACCCTGTGATAGGTTGCTTTAGGGTCACTTATAAATCGGAAACAACTCGGAGGCACCCAACAACAAAAATTTTAATAAACATTCAAACCACATTACATGTATTTTGCTGAGGTTTTATTCTCATCAGGCAACTCATTTCGAATACTCTGGGCAATATAAAAATGAATGTATTTTATATATAAGCATGCCATAATTTTTAATTTTTGTGACTAAGCATAATTCAAACAAGTGAGATCATGTCCCAAATTATTTAGATGGTAAAGATTTTAGTGATTTAATGTTTCTCACAATCCCATATCACTGCAACTCAGACTGAATTCTACTTGGGCAGGAAGTCAGCTACATTTAAAGACGTGACACAGAGAAACTGCCTTCGGACTGATAGCTACCATTTTATCAGTGTCAAAGCAAAAGTTTGCTGGACAGGAGTGAAGTCAGTGTTCACACCTAGCTTTCCTCTTTAATCTCACAAGGGGTGTGACTTCTTTCAATTCAGGACTCCATTCTCCCCCCCTTTCCATAAATGTTCCCAGATGTCTGCATTACCAATACATTTCTAGAGAATGTATTTTTCTTTCCTAAGAGACATGTTTAAAAGAGGCCTGAATACCCTGAAGGCACCAGATCCTATCTGATTTTTGGAAGCTAAGCAGGGTCAGCCCTAGTTAGTATTTGTCTGGGAGACTGTCAACAACTACTAGGTGCTGTAGGCTATATTTCAGAGGAAGGAACTGGCAAAACCACCTCTTAGTATTGCCTGCCTAAGAAACCCCTATGAAATTCATGGGGTCGTCATAGGCCGACAGGCAACTTAAAGGCACATATACACACGTGCACAAGAGACATGCTTAGTAGCAAAGTTTGTGTTACCTTACATAAATATCAACCAACAGATGCTGTACTGTAATTGTTTCTTGACAATGACGCAATAACAAATTCAGCTTCACAGATGTTACATGTTTTTTTCAGCTTACAGTTAACCAGAAACAGCAAGTAGTATAGTTTGGTTACTTAAAACATTACATATAAGCCACAGACACCTTTATATAACAGCAAAGGAGATGGTAAACCTGCAATTTCCTTCCAATAAGATGATCACTGAACATACTTCAGCTGCAAACTACACTTGAAAAACAAATAAACTACATTGCATGAAGAGAAAACATATTATTAAAGCTTAGCTGGGTAAGCGGGAATGTCACCCATGCCTCCACTCCAAACAGGTGCCTCATTAAAAATTAAACATCCGTGGAATTGCTTGATGCAGCACTTCTGAGCCATCTCTTTAATTATACATGAACACAGCGCTACCTGCATAAAATAGGCCAAGAGACACACAGAAATCATCCCTGTTCTGTGAATTCTCAGGTTCCATGCCAAGTAAACAATCTGGGATTTGTGAAGACATGCATTTTGTAAATATCCAGTCTTAACACTGATATGTTACAGGCCAGGGTAAAAAAACAACAACAACAAGCAACCATGCTACACTTTGATGACCACAGGCCAGTACAACGCAACGAACCAGCCACAGTAACGTGCAATGCCTAGTTCACCAGAATAAAATGGACATAGACTTTTGAATATTCTGACCATACATGTTACAAGTTAAATACACAATGTGTTTATTTTATTTCTATTTATTTTAGAAGGGTTTTTTTCTATTCCACTCTTCAGCTGACAAAGACTCTCAAAACTGCTTACATAAAGTACAGTATTCCAAGCCATAAAATCTAATGATGATCAGCGGGGGAAATCATACAAATAATTGAAATAAATAGCATTACAACCCAGTGATTTTTTTTTAAAAAAAAACCAGCATTAAATGCATACAGCATCATAAGGCCCAGTAAACAAAGAAGTGTTCAACTCACACCAAAAATAAAGACGGTTTCAGATAAGTCTGCCTAAGAAGGGAGTTCTATACATGGGGTATAGCAAACTAAAATGGGAAATGAAATTATTTGTTATTTGTTATATTTGTTATTTAGTTATTTATACCCCGCTCTTCAGCCACAAGGCTATCAGAGCGGCTTACAAACTGTCTTAAGCAATAGCTATTTACACATCTACACTGCATTAAACAGTTTCCAATGTGTGTTAGCTAATTGCCCCCCACAAACTGGGTCCTCAGTTTACCGACCTACGAAAGGATGGAAGGCTGAGTGAACCTTGGAGCCCGCTGGAATCGAACTTGCAACGTGGTGGCTTGCAGTACTGGCATTTAACCACTGCGCCACCAAGGCTCCCTCTTGTGATGGGAGAACTACTTAAGCCCTGAAGGTGCCCATTTAAAAAACAACCTTTCCACTCAATTTTTAAACAGGTCACCAAAACAGACCAGCTTAAAAGAAACATCTGCAACTAGAAGGGCAGATACTGTTACTACACTGATAACTACTCAATGAACTCCAGTAAGAGTTCTGCCTATCTTCTCAGTTGTACCAGTGCCATTCTACACAAAACCCAGTAAAGTATTTTATGCAAAGCCAGGGCAGGAAGCATTACATAGCTATTAAGCTCTAAACAGCAGATCTCAAACTTAAATATCAATTGTTCACAATTACATGTCAGCAAAAGACCGTTCAGGAAGGGAACCCCTTTTGAGAAATGGCATGAAGGATACAATAGCCCTAACTGGGTCTTCATGAATCCCAAGTACAAGCAACAGACTAGCCATTACACATTTCAACAGTCAACAGGATCCAACAAGCAAAGCACAATCAACGCTGGCCAGGCTTTCTGGGGGCCCTTATAGGGGACTGACTGAGGAAGGCTGAGATCACTCATTCTATAGATGTAAAATGCCAAGGCTCAATGCACATTCAGTGCATGCAGTAAGGACTCCACATTTAACAAAGATTTCAGAACACTGAATCCCCAGAACACCAGGAGGCACCATCCTGTTCATATGGAACTATTCAGCAGAAAAAAACAGAAAAACAGGTTGCTCACACAAATGGGTCATCTATGCCTGTGCAGTGCATCCCTCAGAACCTTCTAGAGCTATACAATATGCAATTTGACAGTAGCCCCCCCCCAATCCTCCACACACATGACGAGTGCGCTTCCCACCTAAACCCTCAGTTCCAAAGGATGCCAAAGCAGCAGCCTAGGACCAAGGACAGCAGGACACAACAAAGAGAGGATGAATGGGGTTGAGTGAGTTCACAGACAACTATTCGAAGAACTATACTTACAGGTAAGCAGCCTGTCCTTCTTCTTCGTAGTTTCTGTGACTCACACAAATGGGTGAGTAGCAAGCTACTAACCATAGCAGAAGGGAGTCTCATGCAACACAGGAGAAGAGCACTGCCCTCCCAAAAGCTGCCTCCACCTGGGACTCTGCATCCAGTCTATAGTGTGAGACGAAGGTTGAAGGCTAGGACCAGATGGCAGCTCTACAGATATAATGGAGCAGAACACCTCTCGGAAGCCGACACTGCCATCGCTCTGGTCAAATGGCTCCTCACTTGAGCAGGAGGTAACTTGCCAGCAAGTTCATAGGCCAGACAGATGGTCACTGCAACCCATTTAGAGAAACACTGAACTGAGACCAGAAGACCCTTCCTAGTGGTGGAATAGCATAGGAAAAACCTCTGAGACCTGCAAAATCAGGCCGCACAGTCAACATAAAAGGCTAGCACTACCTCACATCCAGACAGTGCAGACAGCACTCAAGGTCCAAAGTGGGGTTCTGCATAAATGTAGCAAGCACAATATTCTAGCTAACATGAAAAGCAGAGACTACTTTACACAGGAAAGAAATGTTTGGTATAAGGACCACTTTGTTCCTGTGAAAGCATAGGTAAGGTGGATCAACCTTTAAGGCACAGAGCTCACCTGGCCTTCTGGCTGAAGTGATGGCTACCAAGAAAGCAGGTTTTTTTGGGTAAGTAGCCTCAGATCACAAGAGGCCATGGCCTCAAGCGGCCTTATGCTACCAACTTCTTTGTCTTAGTTAGTCTCAAAGGTGCTACAAGGTCCCATACTGATCCAGAGTAACACAGCTATGTCTTTGAATTAAACCTAGGAAGGTTCAGGAACTCCCATGGAACAGGTAAGTGTGAACAGCCGCAGACTCTAGAGAGGCATTTATGAATACTTGGTGACAAGTTGGTATGAAGTAAGACTTTAATGTATTGACACAGATACCCAAACTGTTGAGCATCTCAAGTGTAAAGGCAATGTGAGCCAACAGAGGATGGATCATGATCATAATGAGTAACTAGTGGTCTACATGCAGGAAAACAGATTCCCTACTGGGAAATGTGTAGCAAGAAGTCCCATGCACTTCACAAAAAAACCTTGGTGGCAGTGGCTAACCTGAGCTGCTGAACTCTGAATTGAAAATGGTCCCCAAGGCTAAATCGAAGTAGCAGCAGTATTTTGGCTAAACAGAGAGACGAATACATGTATTCTGTAGGTCTACTGAGGTGAACCATATCCCTACATGGAAAAGGAAGAAGCAGAGAACTAAACAAATAGAAAGTAAGGCATCAAAGAAAGCACAGAAGAAAAAAGGAGGGCTAGCTTTCTGTAAAGGAACTCAATGATACAAGCACTATGAGAATCAAGAAAGAACTTCTTGATAAAAAGGGGACCACCACTCTTTGAAGACTAGGAGCGAAAAAACTGCCCTGTTGTCTCACCAACAAGGATACTCTCCCTCTTTTTTTGCAATATTCACCCCCTTCAAACTGTTTCTCAAAAATATGTTTAAAAAATACCAAAACTGAAAAGGGAAGGAATATTCTATCCCAACTGGCACAGCCCTGGCCTCAGAGGTAGAAAAGATGAGGCACTCCACCATACCTGGTCCCAGAAGCAAAGGAAAGGTCCTCTCTCCATCCCAACTGCCACTGCCCTGGCCATGGAGGGAGAGAAAAAGAGGCAGGTACAGCTCCATCGTGCCTAGGCCCAGAAGCAAATGAAAAGCCCTCCCTCCATCCGAACTGACACTGCCTGGCCTCTGAGGGAGAGAAGAAGAAGCAGTTTCTGCTGAACTTAATCCCCTCCCACACTAAGGGCAGGAAACTGTCAAATTAACAAATTGAAAGAATAAACAACAACAACATAGAAAGCCACTCTCAGAGCCTTTGTGGCTGAACAGCAGGGTATAAATACTTTAAATAAATAAATAAATAAATAAATAAACAAATATTTCCCAAATGCACCCTCACTAATCTACAGGTTCAACTCAGTGCTGCTACTGAATCAATCAAAACAAATGAACATTAAAAATGCTCAGCTGAATTTTAGCGTAAGCAGAGCATAGAGGCCTCCATGCAAAACAGGCCCAAGGCCAGCTGCACAAGCTGTCAGCAAAGAAAGTATGCTAAAACCCACAACATAGCCACAGCAAGTGTACTACTATGCACCAGTCTAGGATGCAGCCAAGCAGAGGGTCCCCATAACTCCAAGCAGAACATCCAACCCAGCAAATTCCAGCTGGCCTAGGAATGCTGACTGCTAATGACAGGATTACACAGAGTTTATCCAGAGCAATCTGATAATAAAGTTTGTAACGTACTCATCTCAGAAATCTGATTAAAGTTTCTATGCAGTGTGAAAGCAAAAGAGAGAGAAAACAGGAATCAGTGAAGAAACACACTAAAGGGTAACTGGATGGTCATTGAATTATGTTTATCACAGAATGCAGGAAAAGCTTCTCCATATCTTCAAAATCACAGACAATTACACCTCTGTGTTAAGGAATGTTATGGTCACCAGGCTTTTAGACACTTTGTCTATGTGTATGTTTTAGTTCATTACGCATGTTTGAATATGTACTCACAATTACCAGTGTTCCAAACTACAAGTATTCCACATCCAATCAATTTACAGTCAGGGTACTCGTTGTTAGAATTTCACTTTTTTGACCTCTTAATGTGTACAAACTCTGAAGACCACACAGAACAGAAAATCACTGTAAGCTAAAGTGGAAAAGAGGAACTGAGGAAAAAGAAAAATACTTACTGTGTAGTTCACGATGTATCACATCCACTAAATTTGGTTCATCACCCCACCAAAATATCCATAACTCCTTACGATTTGGTTTGACATCCCGGCGCCAGACACATAGCAGGTTTGCCTGCAGACAGCGGATGAAGCTCAGAAGAATTGGATCATCTTGGGCAGGGGCCGAGATAATAGGACCACAATCTCCATGGCCTTCAAAGTTATACCTGCGCCACTTGATGCCTGTGAGTTCTGCCTACAGGAAACAAACAAAATAAAAACACATTATTAAATCCAATGGGTTTTATAACTGATTGATACGCAAATTTGCATCATAATTTTGAAATCTTAAGTTAGCAAGAAAGTAAAAGAATCATTAATGAAACTTAAAAACTGAATGGACTGCCTGGTTTTATACCCCACAATTATGTTACAAATTAATTTTATTACATTAATTACATTATTTTATAAAATCATTTTCATGCTATACTATCTTTCAACTATTATGTTACTCACTGATTTTATTAATTTCATTAAAGTATTTATGAAATATGGTAATTTTTTACAGGTCAACATTTTTCAGAGAATAAATCTATTGTAGTAGGAAAAAAAACCTTGTCTCATATTAGGTTCCCGTAACTGTATTATTAAACATGCCTACAGCTATCTAATAACAGCCAGTTAAATAATCTCCACTGAATGTTATTGATGAATTTCATTTTAACAGATACCATATGAATGCCAAAACTCAATCCTTTATTTTCATTCACACAGTTTACAAAGAAAATTATTTCCTAAACAGTTTCCAAGGCTGTACATTAAGAAATCCCTTTCAAATTCCTCCAGGCACCACCACAGACAAGCCCTATAAAAGCACCTTTACACCAAAGTTACTGTAAATTTAAAACAAAGTTGAGTTGTTTGGATGCACCAAGTATGTCATACTTTTCATGCAAAATACTAAAATGGTAATTTGGAAGCATAGTCTTTTAATCTCCATCTGGTTCTTTCTACACACTGAAAAATAAAGCAAGTTAATACGCTTGCTACATACTAGAGAGCCAGCCAATATGCCTCACCTGAGAAAGACTCAGACTTTAATCTTAAACACACATTCTAGGGGATAAGTTCAAGTAACTACTTAGGATTCCTTAGCATTGCTTACTTATGACTGAATTGTAATTATATCAGTATACCAGGCTCAGGGCTGAATCTACCCACACATTTCATGTCCCTCAGATTGTTCATGGACAACAACATCCAGTGTCTTAAAAGCAAATGTGAACTGAAAATATTAAAAAGTGTTTCTTCTGGACTAAATTATGAGAAACTGGCTTAATTTTAGGCCACATTTTAGGTGGGGAAAAGTTGTGAAGAGTCCAAATGTTTACTAACCCTAGCCAGCATGGTGTAGTGGCTTGAGCATAGGACTATGACTTTGAGGCCAGGGTTCAAATCCCCCCTCAGCCATGGAAACCCACTGGGTGACCTTGGGCAAGTCACACTCTCTCAGCCTCAGAAGTAGGCAAAGACAAAACCCCTTCTGAAGAAATTTTGCCAAGAACACTCTGTTATAGGTTTGCCTTAGGTGACCATAAATCAGAAATCCATATAAGATTTAATACTGGGGGGGGGGTATACTTATCTTAGTGCCTATCAAATCATTTTCAAAGACCCCAGGATTAGTGAATTACCACTGAACACTCTAAAGAAAACAAAGGGTGGGTGGTGGAAGATACATTTTTGTTTTTATAATAAAGACTATAAAGAATCATGCATCTAGAACATAGATAAAACAACTCGCAGGTACAATGCAGTGTCATTAACATTTGTATTTGTGCCTGACAGTGTACTGAGAATGGGCCAGTATTTGTAATTTGTAAGAAACAGCGTGCAGTGCTTAACTGCAGGCTGCAGCATAATCACAGCAGCACATAGAGATATAATCCAACCAGCCTTAATCTTTCAACAACCACACTGACATTTTTCCAAGAGACAGGTGGTACGCCAAAGGGCAGAAGCACAATATCCTAAACATTTCCTTGTGAAGTAACAAAAAGTGAGAAAGTCCCATTGGATTGGAAAGAAACCTATTAAATTCCCCGAAACCATTTAACTTTCACGAACCAGATGAACTTAAAATGGTTTGTGTTCACTGTGCAAAACCTGCACCTAAGAAACAAAGTCCTTTGTTTAGCTGCAATAATTCTACACTCAACACTGAAGACATGAATTTGGAATAAATGAAGAGATTAATCATCATACCAAAAAAGTCATAACCTTATATATGATAAAAAAAAATAAAGTTTATGTACATCAGTAAAAGCAAACATTGTTATTGATTACAAAGTGTCTTAGTAACTAGGCCATTACCACTACAAAAATGATCATGATCAAGATATTTTATCAAAGAAGCAGAGCATAACTTTACACACATGGGGTTATATCACAGGTGTGTGATGTCACCTCATTAGTAAATTGCAATGCATGTACAATGGTACCACATGTGCAACTCTGATTCCATAAAGTTGAAGTGAATACAGTCATTCTGTGTGGAACAAAAATGTTCAACTACTTTAGCAAGGGAATTTACATATATGCTGGACCAGTGCCTGGATGCTGTAAAGCGCTGGATGAGGGCCGATAAACAGAATCCTGATAGGATGGAGGCTCTGTGGTTTGCAGTTCTCGGGTACAGAAATTGGGTAAACAGCCTGTTCTGGATGGGGTTGCACTCTCCCTGAAGGAGCAGGTACGTAGCTTGGGAGTGCTCCTAGATCCATCCCTGTCACTGGAGGCCCAGGTGGACTCTGTGGCTCAGAATGCTTGGTGCCAGCTTTGAGCATGTAATGCCAATCTTAAAAGAATTGCACTAGCTGCCAATATGTTTCTGGCCTGAATTCAGGGTGCTTCTGATGGCATGTAAAGCTCTAAATGGTTTGGGACCTCCATACTTGAAGGAACATATCTCCCCATATGTACCTGCCCAGGGATTAAGATCTGCGGGGGGGGGGGCTCCTCTATGTCCCACCAGTAAGGTCAATACTTTGTGTTAGGACATGGGAGAAGGCATTCTCAGCCATGGCACCCCAAACTGTGGAATGTTCTCCCCCTGGAGGCCTAATTGGCGCCAACACTCTTACCATATAGGCACCAAATTGAAACATGGCTGTTCACCAAAGCCTTTGGGCCTCATTAATGTAACTCAGAGACTTATTCATAGTTTTAAAAACTTTTTAAAAATTAAATCTGTTTTTAACTCATTATATAGTTTAATATGTATTTTGCTTATTTAAATGATCTTATTGTTTTTAGTCCATTTAATTATTATTATTATTATTATTATTATTTATACCCCACCCCTCTGTTAAAACAATCGGGGTGGCTCACAATAATTAAAATATTAAATCTGTTTTTAACTCATTATATAGTTTAATATGTCTTTTGCTTATTTAAATGATCTTACTGTTTTAGTCCATTTGATAATAATAATAATAATAATAATAATATTTATTTATACCCCACCCCTATGTTAAAACAATTGGGGTGGCTTACAATAATTAAAATACAGTACAATACAGATAAAAATCCCTAAACACCCCCCTCCCCCACCCTCCCCCATAAAAAAATATTAAACAAATGTAAATTAAAAAGCAACTGATCTAAAATCACATTTAAAAACAATAAATACAATAAATAGCCAGCGGACTAAAAGAGGCCAGGATCCCCTGAGGCCGGGATCTAATTAGGAAAGGCCTGCCAAAAGAGATCCGTCTTTAGTGCTTTTTTAAAGCTACTCAGGCTTGTCATCTGACGGATCTCGTTCGGCAGGTCATTCCACAATTTGGGGGCAATTACCGAAAAGGCCCTCTTTAACCTGTTCTAATGCTATTGTATGCCAACCTAAGATCTCTTGATATAGGACGGGGTAGAAATATTTTAATTAATAAATAAAATAAATAATATATAAGACGTTAACAAGATACCAGCCAATGTTTTATCATGTGTTGTAGACAAAAAAACAAAAACACTAATGCATCCGCATGGGGGGCAGGGGCCAATTTTCACTCCACAACCCACCCATCTCCCATGTACATCAGAGGCTTTAGCACATCCAGATCTACAAGAAGTGACCTCACGTTACTTCCAGTCACCCTTTTCACCACAAAACTGTGCCTTCAATCTCCACCCAAAAGAACTTATCTAAAAGGGGATTCATTATATAAAAGGAAGTTGATATGTTTAGGACAATTTACAATGGCTCTCTCTCCCTCTTCTTCTCCCTAAAAGGCTCATCCATCAGAGCTACCAAGGAAGTCTAGGGACAGAAAAACAAGCCTGAAATCAGAGTGAAATAGATTTAGATCCCAGGTTGGGACCCATACTCCCTCCTCCATAGGGATATTAGGGGCACAGCCACACACCAATGGACATCACCAAGCTTCAGCCCACCTCCTTCCCATATGGGGAAGAGGAATGAACTGCTCTTTATTAGCACTTACTACTGCCAGTTAGTGGAAAGGCAAGGAAGAGCAAAGCACAGCCAGGACACACCTGAGTTCTGACTGGCAGTCTTGGAAACATCTGATCACTGACCTCTGTCTCTCTCTAAGCAGGGAAGTACTTGGAGAGGAGGGCAGACCCTCCACAAGGTGGATTACCACTACAAATGTAGATGATCAGTCTCACTCAAGGGTACCCAGAGTTTCACAGCAACAAAGCAACTGAGCACCATGTCCCAAAAGACAGTCGGCTGGTTGTTTTCCTCATGGAAAGCCTGTTTCCACCCTAGATCTTTGCATGAAAGTGGCCCAAATCCAGACAGGTTCTTCCACCTGTACAAGCACTTTTCCAGACCACTGTATGGCCCACCAGAGTTTACATGCTATAAGCTTTATCATCTTTATTCACATATCTCACACCATAGCATGATCCCAATACATTGTGGCACCACATTACAAGCTGTCTCTGTATTTCACAAGATGTTAATAATATGTTTTCTCATTGTAAAACAGTAACAAAAAAATGCGGATGTAGCAGCGCTTGCTTCGGACCCTTTGGCACAACTGTTTGCCTACCATATCCTAGAAAGGGATGCTCAGCCCCAGAGCAAGCAAAAACAGGTGTTTAATAATCAGTGTACCTGACGAAGTGCTTTAAGTGCCTGTTAGCACCAAGATGCCTGTTTATGCGACCTAGTATTTAACATGTTTGGCATACTGACAAATAATCTGTCAGTGCTCTGTAAGTGCTTATAAGTGTACTTAAGTTCAAAATGGTTGTCAAATTTGGAATTCTAGCAAGAACTGGTTGGTAATGCCAGAGAATAGGCATGAAAATTAGGAGTAGAGAATCCACAGGAAACAATAGCCAAGCAGTTATTTTACAAGACAGCAGGCATTCAAAGTGTCATCCATAATTACCTGAAGCATTTTAATTAATCTTCACACAGAACTGAAATATTTCTAAACTTTATTCTAACAGCTGTCTGGATACCAAAATTTCAAACCAGGAAGTAAATTTCACACTAGTACAGCCAACTCATCAAATAACCACAGCCTCAGCTTCAAATTCATGTACAGTAGCACTTTCTAAAAGCTAGCCAAAAATACAGCAGCCACCAAAACAATTTAAGGCTTGGTCAACTTCTTAGATTTTTATTTTAATTACTGTATGCAGTGTATACTGTTGTTTTTAACATAATGCAGTTCCACATTTAAAGCAGCAGGGGGGAAATCCTGAGCTGACAAAATAGTAGACTAGAGCAAGAGTACATAACCCAACAAATTTGACACTAGAAACATGACACTTGCTCTCACTGATTGTATCATTCACTTACAACCTTCCTAGCTCAGAATGTTCCCCAAAGAATTAAATAACGATAGGAGGGACAGGAAAACATGGTAACGTGAGAGATGCTGGCAGTAAATTTCAGAATTGTTCCTTGTGCCCACTTCAAGTTTTTAAAGCATCTTGCCTTGTAAGGAACAATGAAACAAAGCAGTCATCATTAGTACCCACAGAAGTCAAGTCATGCCCCAAGCTCAGCACATTCGAAGAAATATACATCTTTATCTGAAGTCACTCTGGGCAATTTACATGAAACTATCACTTAACAGCAAGACAGGCCGTCAATAAGCCCAGACAGCACACAACCTAACAGCTCATACTTCTGATATAACAGTGAGAAATCACAATGTAAGTTATATGTAATCTCTCTAAGGACCATTCCCATTCCCCACCCCTAGATGGGCCGCTCTGGAGATTCAGCCTCCGCTTCTTGCCCCTGGATCGCTACTAACTCTTGTGCTAGAAAGGGAAACACCTGCTATAAGTCTCACTTCCACTGTAAAGGAGCACCTGAAGCCCACCCCATCCCACAGAATCCAAAGACAATTGTTCTCTCATAGCATTTCCAGGCCCTTGTAGATGTCCATAAAATAAACTCCATACTGCCAGCGTTTCTATTCCCATCGAGAAGAGCAACCCTCACAGAGAAATCTTGATATGAAATAGTCCTGCCAAATGATTTACCCAGATTCAAAGGAAGCATTAGGTTTGCACTGGGTATCAACATTAGCTTATTCAGATAGTTAAATTTATTTTTATGAAGTGTTTTTCCTCACAGTCTAATAACCATCACTGGTCAAAAATGTTAATAAACTTCTCAAACTAAACGTGGGAAGAAGTCACAAACTTGTATTTCACTACCTTATCCTATCAAACCATAATGGAAGAGAAGCGGCTATACAAATGCACAATGCGGGGAGGGGGGAGCTGAACAGAAGGCAACACTATCAGAGGAGGGACATGATTCTTACAACAGAAGTTGCTACATAGGAAGCTGCCCTGTACCAAGACAGATCATTGGTCCACATCTGTACAGTGAGTGCCAATTTCAAGGCTTCTGGCTCAAGGCTTTTCCAGCCCCACCTAGGGATGCCAGAGGGACTTCCTGCAGGCAAAGCAGGTGCCCTGCCTCCTCAGCCCTTCAGCTGGTAAGTAAGATAAGGAAGAACCATCTCTAAACTCCTGCTTCAAACATTCTCTACTCCTTATGAGAAGATAAAAAGAAGACTACAAGATTCCTGTGAACTGTGGGACTGAACAGGCATCTACTGACACAATCTAAAATAATGCTCAAGGAGACTATGCTGTCCAAGTGTTGCTGCTGTCTCACACAGAGGTGACATTTCAAGGTGAGAAAGATGGATCCGTGGGATCAGGGCTAGACAAAAAGCCCTTTACAACCAGTTAGAATTCCAGAGCATCACTGCCAAGCACTGTACCAAACAAATCAAAATTGTTTCCATAGCAATGATCCAAATTTTAGAAGAGTATGTTTTGTATTTATCAAATGTCAATTTTATCATGTTTTCAGGGAATAAATGAAATTTTAAAGGTAGCATTTTAGAGTTCAACTCAATGAAACAGAAGTATGTCTAGCAATATGAAACAAGTTACAGCACAAAATCACATGGTTTTAACAACACATCCGCCAAAGCATTTTTAACCAAAATCACTGACCAGCTACCAAGCTGAGAGCCAAGGTACAAAAAACAAGTCAGTTATTACACAGAAGTGTTTCCTACCAAACAAAAGAGACACAAGTGGCAAGGATGCAATGTTAGTACTGTTAAATTCCATTGATCTACGGAACTATGAATTGCCTGTAATCTGAATTGCAACCATAAACTGGAAATGTTACTGGACAAGAAAAGTTCTAAATAAAAGCAGATGGTGCTATATAGATCTTAGCATATACAACAATGCATGTTCCATCAATGTATGCTTTACACAGCATATCATTCAGCTACAATAGAGATAGGAATCATGTGGCTACTCTGATTTTGTTGAACTACTGTACAACTCACAGCAGCCAATGGTGAGCTATGCTAATTCTCACCTCTGAACTACAGTCGTCCCTCCACATTTGCAGATTTAAGCATTTGTAATTTTGATTATTTGCAGATTTGATTAATATGTTCTCTCTAGGCATCTGTAGGTCCTCCAGCACGATTCTATGATCAATTTCCGCAATACGTTGACTATAGAATTGTGCTGAAGGATCTACAAATGCCTAGACAAGTATTTTCTCAGGTTAAAAAAATAGCGAGCCTATGATCATCATTTTTCCACTTTTGCGGGGCTGCTATGCCCCAACCCCCGCAAACGTTGAAGGTCAAATGTATATGAATGTAATATAAAATCATTCCATGTCAATCAATTTATTTTGTGATTATAGTCAATGTCTGAGGCAGCACTGGCCTATATTTACAAAAATAGCAAACAGGTCTTATAGAAATATTCCAAGAACATTGACATTCTTGTTCTTCCTGGAGTCATCTTTCTTTTTATATTAGCTTTTGAAAGTGCTCCTTCAGCAAAACAACAGAATCCTATTGTTTTGTTAACAGTGAATTAATACTAACTAAAATTACTAATTTATTGAAGTTAGTGGCATATGTTCCTGCCATATTTTTATTGAGCTAAATTAGAGTATATTCCAAATCTAAAAAAGGAGCCTCTTTTGTGAAATGCACTTTCTGTTACAGACTCGTGAAATTTAGAAATCAGTATAACAATGGGGTAACCTGTTTGTTATTATACAATCTACAATAGCTTTCACCTTAACAAAGTTTAATTCACAAGTGGGCAAAGCTTAGTTTACCCATAAACAGTTTCAACTAATGTTTTTAAAATAAATAACAAATTAACATTTACAAAGCACTAGACAGTTTTCCTCACTTTATTAATAATCTCATATTAACAGAAACTGAAGTGATATACTGAAACAGGTTATTATAAACAATGTGTTCCTGGTTACAAAAATATTCACTTGCACACAAATATAGCATAATCAAGGTTAAAAAGAAAAATGAGTTTTGATGTTCTCTGCTCAAGTCAAGAGTTCTTTCCTGCATTTTCCCCACAGTGGCAGAAACCATATGCTTCTTTGTATAGAGACAAGGAAAGCACTGCAAATTAACAAGTGCTTCCATATGCTCAAAATCTGACAAATAAATAATATTTTTTAACCAAGGTTAAGAAACACAGATTGATTTGGAAAAAATGAGTAGGACTTGTGTAAAACAAAAACTTAAAGCTCCAACCCTATCAATCCTTACTTTGGGGTAGATTTCATTAAACTTAGGGAGATTTGCTTTTGAATAAAGATATACTAGAACAGTGTGCATAGCATATTTTATCAGTTAAAGGATAAATCAAATTCAAACAATTAGTAGTGAAACAATAATATTAACTTCATTCTCTGTAACTATGGGTCATTACAGAACTGTGTTTAAGCATAAATTCTGTTTCAGTATTACTTAGAAAACTGCAGCTGGGAGCAAGAACATTTTTTAAATAAATTGGGCTGCTCTATATTAAATAATGAACATTTTTAAAAGCTAGTAAAAGTCAGATTTTATACCAAAAGCACCCATGCACATATGCACACATGTACCAGTATGAAGTTAATGCTAATCCTTCAGCTCCTGGCCAAATTCATTCCATTTCTATTAATCTGAATGTGACTACAGTTGCTTTTCATATTGAAAGCATGGTCTAACCATGTCACTAGTTGCTGCATCTGCAGTCCAGCAATGATAAAGAAGTGTAGGAAAATTAGTAAGAGAGCAAGTTTCAGCAACATGACTCTCACATAATTCCATTTGAGGAATCTCACTGATTTTACAAAATTTGAAAAACTAACAGTAAATTGATAAATGTTGTATCTCTTACCACTTTTTTAAAAGGACAGAAAGACACTGTGCAAAAAATATACCAGTAAGAATGTCTATAAAAACAAAAGCAGTAATGTCTGACAATCAGGAAGCGGCAAAAGGCAGCCAGAAATAACAAAGCATATTAAGGTAGTTACATAGAGCAGCTTTCAATTTCAGGACCCACCTCTAATCCCAAATGCAACATGGGACCCCCACAATGTTTTTACCCTATCCCTTTGTTCAAATTCTCTCCCATCTCACTTTCTATTAAAAGGGGAACAGGCTGTGGAGCTGCCGCTGGGACCCACCAGACAGGGGTGCATTTCAATTTTGACCCAACAGCATTCAAGTCACTCCTTACCAAATCCAACCCACAAAGACTCAATTGCTCTGGAGGCTCCACATACTGGGACACTAGGCTCTCATTAGTATACCCTGTGCTATTATTGTAGTTATTGTTTCAGATCTAAGCAAAACAATGCCCTAAATAAACCCCCTCAAGGCAAAGATTCAACACAAGACTTCTTTTTTCACCTGCCTGCCAGAGAAGGAGAACAGTAAAAGCATGGAGGATCTAGTCAGAAAATAATTGTTGGTCTTACTCAAGTTCAGCTGACCTTCGCTGAAAAGATCCATAGGTAGCTGCCAGTTTGAGCAGCGGAGCCCCTTACAGCGCCTTTGAAATCAAGTCATGCAGTCCAAGTACAGAATGAAAGTTGTCAATTGCCAGCTTGCGGACTAAGATGAAAAAAATTGGGGGGGGGGGATGGTTTTTCTTCTGAAACTCAAACCAAACCTAGAGAAGGAGGGGGGATGTCTTGCCCCACCACTCCTCACATACCCCTGCCCGCCATGAGCAGCAGCAGAGGAGGAACAAGCTTCCTCTAAGCCAACCTTTCTCAACCTTTTTACCCTGGTGGGACCCTTGAAATAATTTTTAGGTCTCAGGGAACCCTTGCCTATAAATGATCACACCTACAGCATTAAAAAAAAAAAAAGCCCCCCCCCCATCACAATACTTCGAGGAACCCCTAGGGTTCCAGGGAACCCTGGTTGAGAAACTCTGCTCTAAGCCCAAGCCTGCCAGGGAGCGCCCCACGTGCAAATCCTGCTCCTGTGGCACGATCCGTCTGCACCCACGTCAAGGAAGGCAGGCAGGCAGGCAGGCCAGCAAAGCTCCTGCGGTGTGGGTTGCAGTGGGTTGCCAGCCTTCCGGCTCTCTCGCCGGCCAAAACCAGGAAAGAGACAGGGGAGGACTGTGGGGTTGGTGGATCACAGGGGGGGCTCGGCCCTCCACCTGTGCGAGTCCCTGTCGGGGCGATCCCCCGCGGTGCCAAAGCCCGGGTGGGGTGGGTGGGCGGAGGGGGGATCCAGTAGCCTGGGGGTGGCGCTATAGGGCACGGGAGGAGGAGGGAGGGTCAAGCCTCGGCGAAAAGGGCCGAGAAAGTTGCTGCCACCGGGGGAGGCTGAGCTGGAACCCGCCCTTGCCACCAGGGTCAGTGGAAGGAATCTGGGGGGGGACCCATATGTTCATTTCAGGTCAATGTAACCTAACCTAATCTAACCTATTCACAGTACAGCTGTCCCTCCGTATCCACGGATTTGGTGCCCAAAGATTTCAGTCTTCACGGCTTGAAAAGATTCTTTAAAAAAAAAAATCCAAAAAGCAAACCTTGATTTTGCCATCCTATATCAGGGACACCATTTGGCTCTGCCATTGCATATCATGGGACTTGAGTATCCACGGATTTTTATATCTACGGGGGGGCGGGTCCTGGAACCAAACCCCAGTGAATACGAAGGGCCAACCGTACGGCATATTCAGATTAGTATTAATACAAGTTGTCCCTTCATATCCAGTTTGGTTCCAGGACTCCCCCCCTCGTGGATACCCAAACCCGTGGATACTCAAGTCCCATGATGTGCAATGGCAGAGCAAAACGGTGTCTCTTATAGAAGAGGGCAAAATCAAGGTTGGCTTTTTGGATTCTTGTTTTTGTGAAGGCTATTTTCAAGCCGTGAAGCCTGAAATCCGTGGATACCAAATCCGTGGATACGGAGGGACAACTGGTAATTTTTTTTATTTTTTATTTTTTTTGCAGGAGGAGGGTTACCACGGGGGCCCACCCCATGGCGAGGCCCTGAAACCGGCCCGGATTGCCCCGATCTTCGACCCGATTCCCCACACACACACACACACACACCCGGGTTCGAGCCTCGCTGCTTCCCCCCCCCTGGGAGGAACCCCCCCCCTTCCCCGTCCTCAGCCGATTCGGACTAGATGCGCTGCCAAGACGTCTGGGGTGCCCCGGGAAGCGAAAAGGGGCGGGAGGGGGGGAGAGCCTCGCGAGGGGGACTCCCCGAGGCAATCCAGCTGGCCCAAGATGGATGGAGCCAGGCGTTCCTTGGCACCCGGGAGGGGGTGGGGGTAGGCAGGCAGCCGTTGAACGGTATTGAGCGAGCGTTGAGCGAGCTGATCAGGGGCTGTCCCCAGCACCAAAGTTCCTCCCTGGCTTTGAATTCAGGGGGGAAGGGATCGAGGCAGCTTTCCCCGGGAGCAAGTCCGGCCGGGATCGGCGGGGGTCCCCGCCGATCCCGGCCGGACTTGCTCCCGGGGAAAGCTGCCTCGACTGTTTCGGGTGACAGCAGCCTCAACCGGTGGGCAAATTTACCACCTACCCCCCCCCAACACACCGTCCCTTTCCCGCCCCTCACTCCCTCGCACTCACCAAGGAGAAGAGGTTGGAGTGACAGTCCTCCAGGCTCGCCCCGTTGGCCCCCGCGGTCATGGTCCTCCTCGGCGAGCCCGACCTCCAAAGCGGGGCATGTCTGAGGCGGAGAGGGAGGAGGCTCGCTCGGTCGGTCAGTCAGCCGGTGGGGCGCCCGAGTCCCTCAGCCCCTGGTGTAGGCGGGAGCTGAGGCGAAGGAGGAGGAGGAGGGTCGGTCCGGACCGAGGTGCCTCAAGTGTGGCTGCCGCCGCCAGGCCACCGAGAGCGGGCGAGGCCGGGGCTGGAAACCCCCCTCCCTTCCCCGTCTGAGGTAAAAAAAAGACACTCCGAGGGCCGGGACTGTCAACGAGAGCCGGGGGGAGGGCGGAGGAGTGGGTGACGGTTTGGTCCTGAGGAGGCGCTTCACCGTCCCTCTGGCACAGCGGGCGGAGGCAACGGCCTCCCTCAGCGTTCCGCGTTCTGTTCTTCTTCTCCTCCCTTCTCTCCCGCCCCCCCCCAAGCTCGAGAAAGCGCGGCTTCTTCTTCCCCCCCCCCTTTCCACCTCCGCCCGGCCTCCTCAGCGCCGCCTCACAGAGCCAGCCAGGGAGGCTCGCCCGCGCGCCGCCCTGACAGCCATGGCGGCCGCCAAGAGCACCACGCCTCGCCATTGGTCCAGCTCGGCCCACGTGGGACAGGGCAGGGAAGAGAAGGCCAAGAAGAACGGCGAGGTACCCAATTACCTTCCCTCTCTCTCTCTCTCTCTCTCTCTCTCTCTCTCTCTTTTTTTTTTTTTAAACTTCCTCGCGCCCTCACCGTTGGTTTCCTTACCCGCCGGTGGGGGCGCTGTGGAGCTGGAGGGGAGGGAGGGGGGAAACGGACGACCCAAAAAGGCGGGAAAGCGCCTCTGCCTCGCCTCAATGGGATGGGCGGAATGGCAACCGGCTCTCCCTGGCTCGAGGCGGCAGGGCCGGTTTAAGGCACCAGCGGCCTCAGCATCCACAGGGGCCCCATCATTGTGAAGGGGGGGCTGTAGTAACCCTCCTCCTGCAAAAGCATTATTAGTAATAATCTGAATATTAGTAATAATCTGAATATTAATAGGAATAATCTGAATAATGTGAATAGCTTAGGTTGAGTTAGGTTACATTGACCTGAGATAAACATATGGCCCCCCCAAAATAAAGCATTGCAGGGGGCCCCATAGTAACCCTCCTCCTGCAAAAACATGATTAGTAATAATCTGAATATTATTAGTAATAATCTGAATAATGTGAATAGTTTAGGTTGAGTTAGGTTACAATGACCTGAGATAAACGTATGGGGGGCCCCAAATAAAGCATTGTGGAGGGCCGCATAGTAACCCTCCTCCCGCAAAAACCTTATTAGTAATAATCTAAATATCCTGTCCTGTGAATAGCTTAGGTTGAGTTAGGTTACATTGACCTGAGATAAACATATGCCCCCCCCCAAATAAAGTGTTGCAGGGGGCCACATAGTAACCCTCCTCCTGCAAAAACCTTATTAGTAATAATCTGAATATCCTGTACTGTGAATAGCTTAGGTTGAGTTAGGCTACAATGACCTGAGATACACATATGGGCCCCCAAAATAAAGCGTTGCATGGGGGCCCAAAATTCCTTAAACCGGTCCCGCGAGGCGGGACCGTGGGCATGGGCAGTGGGCTAGAGTCATTTTCGGAAGGGAGGAAGGGGAAGAAACACAGTGCATGGGAGAGGGTCAAATGCTGAAGTCACTTGCCCTGCTGCAAAGGGGGAATCTAGGCCAAAAAAAAACAGAAAGAGCCAAGTTTCCAGAAAAGAAGCCTTCCAGATTTTTTTTTTAATCTCTTCACAGCACTTTCAAGACCAACACATTCAGGGTGTCCTAACCATTTGCACTGTACAGTAGTACCCCCGTATCCACAGGGGATTGATTGCAGGCCCCGCTGCAGATAACAAAATCCGTGGATAATAGCCAACGCCAATGGAAATAATGGGACTTCCGGTTTAAAAATACCACAGAGTTGCCTTGGAGGACCTAGAAAATGGCTAGAGAGAGAGGACACATTTTCTAGGAAGACTCTATGGTAGCTGTGCTGAAACTGACACCGTGGATAATTGAACCAGTAGAGAATGAATCAGCAGATAAGGGGGTACTACTGTCGTTTACAGATAGATCTAGACCAGTGGCTCTTAACCTTTTCTTTAACAGGGACCTCCTTTAAATATCTTCTGTTGCCATGGGCCCCCAAGACTTAACTCAAGATTTAAAACAACAATAACAATAACAACAATAATAATAATACAATTACATCATCCATTAAACCTTCTCTCAGAGGCACTGGAGGGAGAGGGAAGGCTTTTCACCTGCTTCTTCCAGCAAGTTTGTAGCTGGATTGAATGGCAATGCACAGACCAAGCCAGCGCGCCTTTGCCTTGGCTCCTGTTACATGGCCACTCCATGCAGGGAGGAGGTGGGCCAAGTAGCCACCAAGCCTTCGTGGACCCCTGTGAGGACATTATGGACCCCAGGGGATCCACAGACCACAGGTAAAGAACTACTGGTCTAGGGGGACCCAGGCTAAAATCCTTTCTCAACCTTGAAATCCACTGAGGTGACTTTGGGCGCATCCCCATCTTTCAAAGCCCTTTTGCACTACACAGTTACAGCACTAGGATGCCACTTGAGCTGCCATGGCTGGAACCCATGGAATCCTGGGATTTTCGCTTAAAGAAGGACCCTTAAATCCTGAGCCAGAGTGCTTCAGTGCCTTAGCCCTCAGGTTTCCGTAGGATGCAGCCATGGCAGAACACAAAACTGCCATCAGTATGCAACAATGTAGCATATATTATCTCAAAAATAAGAAAACAATCTTAAATTACTGTATCCTTTTTTTTATTATTGTGGTCTTCCTAGCACAGTTTATAGAATCATCAACATTTTATATATATATATTGACATGGTCCTGGAAGATTGCCATTATACAGTTGTCCCTTTATATTTGCTGGGGTTTGGTTCCATGGATACCCAAATCCGTGAATACTCAAGTCCCATGATATGCAATGGCATAGCAAAATGGTGTCCCTTATATAAGATGACAAAATCAAGGTTTGCTTTTTGGATTATTATTTTTTAAAGAATATTTTCGAGCCGTGAATACTTAAATCCATGAATACCAAATCCGTGGATACAGAGGGACAACTGCACTGCAACACAACAGGTTTGAGACATGCTTTGTGAGCCTTTTTCTGTGGCCTTTTAGCATCTTCTCAAAAAACAAAACAAAACAAAACAAAAACAAAAACCAGATGACTTTGCCAACAGCAGGTGAACCTGTGAGACAGTGTGGCTTGCCTACCCAACCCTCTTCACCCTTCGCTCCAAATATCAGGGTATGTGCCTTCTTCTCTGTGTTGAAAGAGAAAATAATGGCAGTCCTCTTTCTCTCACACACACACACCTCCCAAAGGCTGTTTTGCCAACTGCTCATCGCCATTTATTGTGGCTGAAGAGAGCAGGAGGTAGATTGTTGTGGCAGCAAGCTCATCTATCTTTTGAAAAGCCATACTGCTGCTAAGTGGTAGGAAATTAGGGAGGACATTTTTACATTATTCTCTCTTATTTGTCTTATCTGTGTCCCCTGTCTTCCACCTTCAGAAACTATGGGATGGGTGAATTGACGAGATTTCGGTGCAAAGAAATCATTGCTTATGTCTCCCCACCCTGCGCACACACACCACCCCACGAGAAGGAGGCAGGCGGTGGCAGGCAGAATGCTTCTTTCAGAGCAAAGTAATTGACAGCAAATTGTAACTGACAGCCATATGGAAAACTGTTGGAGAGTTCCATGTTTTTTGTAATACAAAAGCACAATACATATGTGTGTTTAATAAGGCTTTGGAACAGTGTGTTACCAATACAAGGTTCTTGCTTTGCACAGAGGGAGTAGATAGATCCAGGGGTGGAAAAATCCAGGAAGCGCTGGCCAACATGAAATTGATCATGGCAAATAGGGGGCTGAAGGGGGCAGAAGGTAGATTTCTGACATTTTCCATGTGAGCTATCATGTGCCTCCTCCTTTGACATCATTCTTTTCTGACACAGTTCACCTGATCCTCCTTCCAGCAACGGTATTAGTCTAAAAAGAATTCTCTAGAGCTTTCTGGCTTTTCCTTTTACACATCCTCTTTCGATCCAGACTCCTCTTCCTCTCTGCTCCTCTTTTCTTCTTATTGATACTTAGTATTTTCTTTCCTGTTCCACCGTAGCCGGCTTCATTTTAGCCTCTCCCACTGCCCTTTTCTCATTGTGTCCCACTTTCTTCCTCATGTGACCATCAGCTCTGGGGATTTTTTGTGTGTGTGTGTGTGTGTGTGTGTGTGTGTTCTGCCTGAAGAAGCTGACAGTGCACTGGGCATAAAGTTTCCATTATGGCATGGGTGGGCAGATTTCAGGCTTATGGAATTTATTTTGGGTTGGATCTGGATTCAGTTATACTCAGAGTGAGTGACTTCAGCTTTGTTGATTACAGTGGGTCTACTCTAAGCATGATTAAATCTTGATCTACCCTTTGTTTTTACCATAATACCAAGGTCCACCATCCAGAACTGGGTTTAGAACAGAAGGGATAGTTAGAATTTAAGGAAGAGGATAACTCCTTAGCAGATCAATGCACATACAGTATTTGTTTTCGGTACCAGAACCAAGCTCACGGTTCTTTCATCACAAATCTCCCGGTGTCCCCGTTCCTGGCTATATTTGTTTCAGCAGCTTAATTTTGACAGGGTGGGGGAGTCTTTACAGCCCTATATATGTCTCTCTCTCTCTCTCTCTCTCTCTCTCTATATATATATATATATATATATATATATATATATGAAGTAAGACCTTTTGAGTTCAGTCGGGCTTACTGGCAGGTAAGTGGGTACAGGCTTACATCTTTAACATACCTTCTATTTCTAGTGTTCAGTCTGCGAGTGTCAACACTTATGTAGCCAAATCTGCACCATCCACACCAGGAAGGTATAGGCATGGGAAATCCAATGTCTGCAGAAGTACAAAGTACCTTTTAAAAGGAAGGAAGACCCATGGGGGATGAATAGCAAGTAGGCACAGAATGCTGACTGACTCTTTTGGTGAGAAACTCGCTGAGAGAGGAAATGGAATGGAATGGCTAGAGCTATGAACAGTCTCAGGCCACACTACAACCTTTGGTTGCATACTTGTTGTGTATATTGTTAAACAATTAGGACTCAAGAACCCCTACCAATCTAATGCAAGGGATCTACCAGTAGATCTTGATCTATGGTCATGAGCAATATCTTAATGAACCAGAGCAGCTGGGGACAAAGTATGGCTCCACACAGTATCTGGTCTCAGAACAGCAAGCATGCAGACAATAAAAGCTGTTTATACTCAGCACTTTGAGGAGGAGATGTTCATTAAATACTGTATGTTTATTCTCTTGTAGTGTTTACCATAGTTATACTGCAAGGCTCAGTGTCATTTTCTTTCCTTTAATTTCAAAAAAAGACAGAACCCTGAATGGCCCACCAAAAAATGATTTTAGAACTCATTTACAGTACTCAAAGTACAATTTGAACTCAAATAATTCCAAGTATATTTGAAATTGTACCACCAGTGGGACACAGAAATAATCTGGGTGGGCAAGGAGAAGGATGCTGATGTTTGAGTCCTAACAATAAAAAGGATTCAGAATAATACTGCTGCATTTTTATTATATACTAGCTGTACCCAGCATAACATACTCCAGTTATCTTATCCTGCTCCTCCAACATGCTTCGGGGGGAGGGGAGACCAAGTTCTGCCACTTCCTCTGGAAAAGAAGCCCAATCAGGCTTTACTCCTGAGTAAGTCCACCAGGAATTGCGGCACGGGCCCCTGGGGCAAATGTGAGAAACCTGGCTCCGGTGGCATGTGCAGGGTTCAGCTGAACAACCCGGAGGAGCGAGGAAAAGAAACTCTTTACTTGCAAGTGAACTCCCGCAGACCTACTCGGCAGCACACTCAAAACCCTTTGCTCATGAGTAAACTGCCGCAGACCTGCCCAGTGGTGCAGCTAGTGGAAGCATTCCACACGTTTCTGCTCCCAGTGTGCTGATTGGCTGACCAACGGAGAGCTTTGATTGGTTGGGAACTTTCCTAAGTGGCCAATCAGCACACTGGGAACAGCAACATACCTAAGAGTTATATAGAGAGAGATTCTTTGTGTTTCACTATTACCGTAATAAAAACATTTATTATTGTTGGCTGCCATGAGGACCATGGAAACAAAGTATGGCCCATAAATCTTAATGTTGTCATCAAAAACCATTCCATTTTTTTCGATTGGCCCAGATGTAAAACCCTCTTTGCTTTGGTATCAGGAAAATGCTTATTCAGAGAACAAACAGAAATCATCCTCAGTTATTGTAATATCTTTATTACATTTGTAGCCCACCTTTCCTCCAAGGAGCCCAACACAGTGTGCATGGTTTGCCTCTCTCCACTTTTATCCAAACAACAACCCTGCGAGGTAGGATTGGCTGAGAGACACTGAGTAGTCTGAGATCACCCAGTCAGCATCATGATAAAGTGGGGATATGAACATGGGCCTCCTCATTTAATTTTCTAACCATTCTGCTCCACTGGCTCTTTTAATATCCATGAATATAATTGTTCTGTAATATCAAACAGAGACCTATATACATTCATGTGATTTAAACACAGAAAGCTGTCTTCTGGCACATGCAACATTTTGCCCATCTAGCCCAGTAGGGTCTGCACTGTCAGCAGCTCCTTTGGGTCTTGGGAAATGGTGTTTCCACATCACAGGGAGGGCTTTTTCACCTGCTTTGCCCTTCAGAGCTTCATTTGAAGCAAGTTTCCTGTGGACAGTTGCTTCAGGCAGGAGTACCGTATTTGGCCAGTATCAAGGGCTGAGCTTTTCTACCAACTCCATTTACAAATCCCTTTGTGGGACACTCCTTCAGGGAGAGCTGCCTGGGCAGGTTTATTTGGTTCTGGCTTGGAGGGCCTGCATCTGATGTTGGGCCAGACTGGGGATGCTGCTGCCAGTGTACTGCCCACACTGCTGCCCAGCAGCCTCCCAAACAGTGGTGACACTAGCACTGCCTCTAAGTGGGTTGGCTTCAGATTTCATGGCCTCCATGGAAACTCTGGAATGGTCACAGGTTGTCATCAGCCCAACTCACAGAGCAGGCCATATCCTTGATTTATTGCCCCAAGATTTGAAACAAATAGACAATTTGTTGCCCCAAGATTTGAAACAAATAGACTAAGATTTGGGGAGGGGGCCTCCAAACATGTCATAGTCAGATCATTTCCTGGCAAGGTTTGGCCTCATGGCTCCAGCTTTCCCCTGCAGCATTGAATGGTTCACCCCAGAGACAGATGGTATCTGACAGGTTCTTGAATGCACTGAGAGATTTTCTGGTGGATGAAAGTTGATGAACCTGTTGAATCCTTAGTCTCACTTTGGAATTGTGAGGCACACAGAACTATTGACATGATTGTTCTCATTTGACATGTACCCTCTCTGGCACTGTAGTGTTTGTTCACCTCCCGTGTATTCCAGGTAACTGTGAGCAATGAAGCAAGCCAAATGATAGCCAGAGTGCAAATGGCACAAGACTCACCATGAAGCTGACTGAACACATGTTAAGAGCAGAAAATTATGCCTATTATGTGGCAGGGAGAGCAGTGAAAAAGTCTTATTTTGCTGCTTCCATTGCATCCTTAAGTAGCTGTCCAGCGGAGTCCTTCCAAGTGGTCCAGGGATTGTTAGCATCTCTTGTTGAATGCACACCTGGATTTTCCAAAAGACTACTGTAACCTTTCTGCTAAGCAATTTGAGAATAACATTGCTCGTCTCTACAGTGACTTTGATGCAGAAGTTGGAATTATTAATTTTTACATGAATCATTACTTTGGGGGTTAAAACAGAATACCTACTGGCCATGATGGCAGAAATATTTCAAGACCTTTAGAGCAAAAAAAGTAACTTCTCTGCTATGCATATGCACAGGCCAGGGCCTCTGCTAGAAACTGTGTTTAGGAAATAGGGTCTATCCAGACAAGCATACACTCCTCCAAATTGGTCCACCTTGGGACCTCTGAGACCCCAGCAGAGGGCAAGTATCCCACCCTGTGTCCATGTAGAACAGGCCTCCCAGATGCACTTAGTGACCTTGCCTTCCCCAACGGTCTGGGAAGAGACAGTGTAGAGCTGAGCTTCCTGAGGAACTTGGGCACTTTCCTTCCCCCAAATGCTGGGGTGGGGGGTGTATAACACAAATAACACAAAAGGGCAGCAGTCAGAACCAAACCAGAAGAAAAAACACTATTCCCATCTTTATTATGCTTGTATCTTTAGTCATGTTTGTGTATTTCAGCAGTGTAACAGGAAGTTTACTGGGGAAAATATATTGAAACAGGATATAATCTAGAAATTCTATCTACCCATGATTCCTCACACCTATTATTCCATATTATTGTCTTATATATTTTTACGCTTACTGCTTTTGTACCCATTAATTCTTAGGTTTTGAAAACATTTTGACGTTCAGTGCTTACAGCTCACTTAGTTTATCATTCCCCGTTATGTTTTTGTAATGCAGTGATTACTCCTGGTATTATTTAGTGTGTGTGTGTATCAATGTTCATTGCGAAGTCGAAGGCTTTCACGGCAGGCATCCATAGATTTTCCTTGGTTTTTTTTCTGGGCTGTGAGGCCATGTGCTGGCCCAGAAAAAAACCAAGGAAAATCTATAAAAAATGTTCATTGCCTTTGTATCATTCCTTGGCCCTGATTTGCACTCATTTAGATGTTTGGTGGCTTTGTTTTATTTAGTTCATAATTTTTAATTCTATATCCATGTTTTTGCAATTGTGTCACTTCATGTTATAGGTTTTGTAGTCATGTGCTCTTTTAAGCATTTTGTTCTGGGTGGGGATAAGTCAAGGTGAGAGTCATAGGCCCCAGGAATCAGCCCACCCTCTAGTAGGAGAGAGGGCCAGGTATAGGTGGTGTGTTTGACTCTTACTGAGAATGGGCTGTGACTGGAAGCTGGTCTTTGGTCTCTTGCAGTCAGTCAGTCAGTCAGCCTGCTTGCCAGAGCAACAACTAGATCCCTCCTGAGGATCCCTCAGTCTGGTCTGCAAGTCAGGTAGCCTGGGGAAGTGGTGCATCGTGGTGAGGATGTGTCAGACCTTTTTCTCCTTTCTCAGGAAAGAGACCCTTTGGGTGGGAGCATCTTAAAGGACAGAGTTGGATTGGACTTGGGTGGAGATAGCAGGCAGGGTTGCCGCTGTATTGAATTAAGCCTAGTAAGGTGGGTGGAAAGAAAGGATCCTTTGAGTAAAGCAGGATGGAGGCCCCCAAGAGCTTCTTCCCCCCCAACACACCAAAAATAAGCCCAAGAAAGGAGACGGACATTGTCTGGGGAAATTATGGCCAAGAATGCAGGAGCTGGGGGCAAAACTCTAGCCCCAGGTGAACAGAATCCCAGAAGGCGAGTCTATCCATTGAGTAAAGAAAGATGGGTAGACCCGGCCTCCAGTTCTCTCCTGAAGCTTTGGTCTCCTGTTGGGAGATATCCATTACCCAGCCCTTGGGCTCAAGGCATGCATTTCATTTTGACCTCCATCATGCCAGAGGACTCCCACAGCCAGTCTCCACCCAAGACCCTCACCAGACTCTGTGTACCAAAGAGTCTGCTTAAGGTATCTCTCAGAAGAATGAAAAGTATACCCATTGTATGCAAAGTATACAGAAGAATGAAATTATACCCATTGAGGAATAGCAAGTAGAGCTTCATCAATGTCAAATTAATAAATGATTAAAACAAATAACTAGCTAGTACAACACAGTTGCTTCAGAATGGAGAGAGGCGTTGATTCAATGAAACAAACTTGCAAAGCTTCTTTGAGGGTTCTAATATCCTGGCTGGTATTATAAGGCCTGAGAGTTCTATAAAGGGTTGAATTCAGATTGGAAAATGTGGCGAGTTGCAGCTAAACAATCTGAGGTTCAGCATTGCTACAAGCAGGGCCGGTTTAACCTGTCTGCCAAATCAGCATTGGTAGGGGGCCCCGAGGTCAAGAGGGGGCCCCGAGGTCAAGAGAGGGCCCCGTGTTGGCCTCCTTAATCTGACGAAGGAACAGCCAGGAGACAGCTAGGAGGAGCCCCCTCTTACCCTCCTCCTCCAAAAACCTCCTGCAGCTTTTTTAAAAAAACAAACAAAACAGCCTCTCCAAAACTAAAGAGAAAGAGAAAGAAACAGCAGCCCTCCGTGGCAGAAGCTGGAGGGAGAGGCACATCGGAGAGGGTGAGTGTGTGTGAGAGAGAGAGAGACAGGGAATTTGAGGGTTGTCTCCCTCAGAAAGGGCTTCTTTCTTTCTTTCTTGCCCATGTGCCTTCAAGTCATATGGGGGCCCCAAAGTAAAGCATTGCAGGGGGCCCCAAAATTCCTTAAACCGACCCTGGCTACAAGGAAAAGAAAAAAGGAAAGAGAGTGTTTGTATTTTACAGAATATAAAAGGGAGGTATTAAAGGCCCTCAGCCACCATCTTCCAAAGGAAGAGTAGCTGTGTGAGCTGAGAAAGTACCCCCGGAAAAATAGGTTGAGGGGTGCCAGAGATTATCTATCCTGAGCCTCACCAGACTTTTCAAAAGAGGAGCTAGGGATCGTTGTACAGCAAGAAGCTGATGACAACCAAGTAACCAATGTCCTCTGGGCCAGAACCAAGGCCTTAAGAGAGACAGTGAACTACCAACATACTCTCGCTATATCCCAGATTCAGGGGTGGGGCTGAAACAAGAAGTGATTTCAGGGAGACTTAGAATTTCAGACTTCAGCAGTGGTTTCAGCTTAAAAGTGCCTATGCAAAGCCTAGCCAGGACCAAGCAGCAGGAAGCTTGTCCCCAGAATCAAAGTTCTTTGTCAAATAGGGAAGCAACAAGCAGAGCCCCCTACTCCAAAATGAAGCTTTGTAGTCTAGCCTTTTTTTGTGATCTGGAGCTAATTGGAAAGCTGGCTGGAAGATTTTGCACCAGTTTGCCAATGAGCAAGCAAAGTACAAAAGAATGACTAAATGCAACCTGATTGAGATGGGAGAAAAGGTTGGTTGGTCATATTTTTACTGAAAAATGAGAGAAGAGTTGAGCCCTTCCCCAAGATTTTTCTTAAAAAGACAGCAAAGTTGAGCCCTGCCCTAAGATGATTTTTCTTATCAGTGTGATGTTCCTATCCATAAGGCATTGTTTGCCAGCTGCAGGATGTCACGCTGGGAGACAGAACTCTTTGCCTGGAGATATTCACTCATATCCAGCAATTTAATCAGTATTCCTCACACCCCCCAGTGGCAGTAGTTAATGGAGTCACATTCCTCATTTCCTTTCAGTGTGCATGCTGGCTCAGTGATTTGGCTTGAGAGGCACTCTTTCTTTCAATCACTGATTAACCCCAGACCAGTTTAGCCAGAAGTTTCCACAGAATACATGCTCACATAACAAGTGTTGGCAGGGATCTTGTGTACATACAGGCAACTTGGCAATACTACAGGGCAGGTTCTAGTGAGTAGTACTAGAAGATTATTTCTCAGCCAGTACTGTCTTATCATCAATTTTGTTTAATGCCTATACAAAAACTCTCGGGAGCAGTCAACATGAGATCTGGAGTCAACATCCATTTGCTGACATCCATCTCTCTAGTCATATTGAGAAATTACCCCACTTTCTACAGTAACATCAGCAGGGAGGCCCCTGGACCTGCCCCATCTGTTACTACTTTTCTCTTGTGTAAAACAATGTGGGTTGAAAATGAGAGGTTCCCCTTCATATGGAGGCTATCCATGTGAGCAAGAATGCTAGAAAACTACAGGGATCTTGCTCACATGGACAGCAATATCTCCTCTTCACATGCATGGCTCTTGATGAGAGGAAAATGATTGAGTGGGGAGACTAGGTGCTCCCCTACTCGTGTGTTGAAAGTAAGGTGAGTAACTCCTGAATATGACTTTATTTCTGTGTCACATCTAAATCAGGTGTGGTTGTGCACTGCCTGAATAAAGTGGTGGGCAGAATGTGGGCCAATAAACTGAGGCTAAATCCTAGCAAGATGGAGGCTTTGTGGGTGAGTGATTTCCACATCCAGGAGATAGGAAGACTACTTGTTCTGGATTGGGTTGCACTCTCTTTGAGGCATCAAGTGCACAGCCTGGGACTATTCCTAGATCTAGCACCTGAGGTCCAGGCACTTCAGTGGCTTAGGGACCTTTTATCAACTCCAGTCAGTATTGTCAGGTGCAGCCATTCTTAGGACAGGAATAGCTTGGCTATAGTATGTCAGGTACTGGTAACCTCAAGGCTGCACTACTGCAATACACTGTGGATCTGTCCGTAAGCTGCAATAGATTTCAGACTGGGACAACCTACTTGCAAAGCAGAACACTTTAGCTGAGGGAATTGGACTGCCTGCTTATTTGCTACAGGGCCAAAGTTTTATGGTTTTTTTTGTTCCTGACTACCTTTAGTTCATAAAGTTGTGAAATCTTTGGATCTGGGCCATTTATAAATGCTGGTAAACAAATAAATAGCCTGCTATCAGATGTTTCCAGTTGTGTAGTGGAAACAGGGTTCAAATGCCAGGACTTACTGATTAGTAGGAATGATGGCAACATCTGGCACATCCCTCAGATTTCTTTTCCGGTCTCTGAGCTTAGCTGCAACTCTCGCAGTAACTGTGGAAAGGGGGAATGAATTATTCCCAAAGCAATATATCTTATTATGCATAGTATTTTGTGTTGACTTGGACTTCAGTGGGCTGTGATGACCCACTAGCTGTCTACATTTTCAAATTCTCCTTTGGGCTGTCATGACAAGCAATTACGCTGAAAAAGTTACCACTCCATCACTGGATCTTTCTAAGTGACCTTGCCAGTGGCTGAACCCCAAATTGTTATGAATGCAAAGCAGCTATGGTTCCTGTCCTTATGTAATAATCTCTTTGAGCACTTGAAAGCATTATAATAGTAGTAGTAGAAAAAAGAAAAGGGAAATCCAGAGGAACACAAACTCCCAGGTTAAAAAGTGAAGGGACCAAGCAGACTGTGCAAGTTAAAACCTAGCAGCTGGATAGATTAAAAACCCAGTTTAGAGAGGAAGGGTGAATCCAACACACTCTGAAATGTGAGAATTTATGATGTATGAAACAGAGGTACAAAGAAAGGTGGTAGGAATTGTGGGTGTTTAATATCCAGTATGGACTTTTATAACACATAAGGGTATATTTGGGGATTTTTATTTCCCTAGTCACCTGCATATCATCATGGCTCCTCATTTTGTGTTCTGGTAGCCATAATTTCTCATTGTCTGCTTCCCCTCTAGGGCTCCTGTGCTTTGAAATGGCTGCAGAATGGACATAAACTCCATCTTTCCTCAAAGGCAGCAATGGAGAAATGGCTCCATTGTTGTGTTTCTACCTGTTAACAGCACAAGACAGAAAGGGTGTCTGTCCTTCACCAGGTTCCTTTCCCTTTCTTCCTCCTTTCTCTTCCCACCCCAGGATTTTGGCATTCTTCTAAATCGTTATTAGGCCCTTGTAAAACAAATCTGAACTTGTCAAGTTTCTTGTGTAATGGTTTCCCCTGTGTCTCAGCTGGCTCCAAAGTTGTATTTCTTTTTTGATTGAACTATTAATTGACTGTAAGCCTTAGGAATGGGCTGGGCTTTCTATTTAAATGAATGCATTTCTAAGAGAGTTGGGGGAGGCCTGTGGGGGAAGGCTTTGTGAGCAGAACACGCGTGTACCTGAACATGTTTTAGATCTGTAAAGAGCTTGTGTATTAACACATTCAAAGAACTGATCGAATGGTTTTCTTTAGAAAAAGTGCCAAATGGAATCAGGAACATGTCTAGCATCTAACCATGTTAGCTTACCAGCACCATCCTGTGTAAACTGCCTTTGAAATGTTTGCTTCATTTTATTTACAAAAGCTTTGTCTAGGTTGTTGAAGATGCTTTGCGTTTAATTCTGCCCTTGGTTTTATTGTACCCAACTGTCCTCTTGTAATCTTCTCTAAGAGCACTTATTAGGGTCAAAAATTATAAATAGGATAAAGTAAGTATTTCAGAGCTAATCTAGGCATTACACGGACTGGGCTGGTTTGACAGAAATGGTCTGGTTTTGAACTCTGTCACTAGACTGAAGGTGCATTCAAAAATACAACTCCCAACACCTAATGTCTCTATGTTTCACATGTCGGTATTTACTAAGTATAGCTGTGTTGACTTGTGCCTGCCCTTGGTAAATCTCTGTACCTATTTTTATCAAATCAGATTTTGAAGATGCTTTTTAAGGATATACTTAACAGATAGGAGATTTTGACTTGCTTTACCTTACAACCTTCTTTGCTGGGACTGTATTGCAAGCATGAAAAAAAAAAGTAGGAATATTGCAATGCTTTTTCTTCTCTCTCCCTCTTATTGACCCAGTATACAGTATGTCAGTATATACTGTTATAAAAATAAAATTAAATAAAAATGAGGGGGGAAAGAATATTATAGGTATATACCCATGCCGATTAGATTTTCCCTTCTTCCCTTAAACAGGGCTGGACAAAGTGTGGCCACTCCAGGGCCCCAACTATGCCCCCAGGAACCCCGGGGATTTCTCAACCTGCCCAAGTAACTCTTAAGCCTAACCTCTCTGCAGGGTTTGTTGCAAATGCTTGTCTTTTATATTTGAAATGCCCCTGAGTGGAGAGCCACCTCAACACTGTGAGGTAGGAATCGATATGAACATGAAAAAAGCATATGGGGGTACAAAGTCCAAGAGGTCACTCACCAGCATAGCTAATAAGCAATGTGAAGGAAGCTATGAGAGATAAGGCAGCTTCCTTCAGAAACATAGTCTTGCCCAATTCAGGCAAACATAGAAGAATAGAAAGGAAATGCAAAGAGAAAAATTAAGGATGCAAAAAAGGATTTTGAGGAACATATTGCTAATGGCGCAGGAAGCCAGCCAAGGAAGCCACTAGGTAACAGTGAAATTAAGAGTTCTGAAGCAGGACAAAGAGGTTGCGGGAAAGCTGAATGAATCATTTTCACCTGTCTAAACTATTGAAGGCGTAGGGGAAATACCCATGCCTGAACTAATGTTTCCAGTGAGGAGCTGAGACAAATAGCAGTGACAAGACAGAAAGGTCAAGAGCTCATTGACAAAACACAGACCAAAAAAAATCACTAGATCAAGATGGTATCCACTTGAGAGTTATTAACGAACTGAAAAGCAGAATTGTGTACTAGTCAGGATGTCTATATATCACCTTTCTGTATCAGCTGCTGGAGAGTCGGAGACAAGGGAGTGCATTTGCATTTACGTCTTTCTGGTGGGCTTCCTATAGGCAACTGACTGCCCACTGTGTGAACAGAATGTTGAACTAGGCAAGTCTTTGGGCTAGTCCAACATGGCTCTTTTCTTCTTATTTGAAGGTGTTCTGTATTTGAAGGACTGGCCAGTCCAAGTGTGAGTTAAAGATGTAAAAAATTGGAAGAGAAAGCCGGAGTCCTAGAATTGCACATGGACAACATATGGTCCCAGCATACAGGGTAAGATCTATTGTATTGCCATTTAAATGTCAGTGTTTCTTAATTTCCACCAATACATTTGAATTAGCACATGCAAATCTTATGCAAATTTGTATCGTCTTTTGCCCCCTTTTTTGGCAATGCAGTTCTCTTTTGGGAGCTGATATAAGCGAGGGCTTTCCACCATCACAAACCCATCTGGTGAGGAAAGAGGAGCTAGCCTTCTTAGTGGCTGCTTGCAGGGGTCTTTTTTATGGTGTGTGTGTGTGTTGTACTTTTAACTTTGTTTCTTAATTGATTTTACACCTTTAAAAATGTAATGGCATTGTAAGATGATAACTTGTCTGGTTGTGTTTTAACTTTTTTTAAGCTTGATCTTGTTCTGGATTTTTTTTTAAGCTGCCTTGGGTCCCAGGCTAGGAGAAAGCCAGGATATAAATGAAATGAAATAATGCAAACATCACTACCCTACGAATGAGCACCTGCCTGTCTCAGTGAACAATGTCAGAAGAAAACTTACAGCTGTTTTTTGTTTGCTATGCTTTTGCTGAGGCTGCTTACAGAACTCTACAGCAACAAGCTCTTATTTTAAAAAGCACACATTTTGGGGTTACAAAGGTTCCATGCTCACATTGAGACTGATCTGGATTGGAAGTCAGAATAAAGAGGAGATATAAAGATGACAAAAAGCCAGCCAAAATACCAAACGCTAATGCTGAAGGTTGTGCAAAGCACAACACCCACCCTCCTGTGAAAAGAATTGGCTGGACAGCTTGGAAGAAAAGTGCTCTTTGATGGGAAAGGCTGTCTGTGATTCATCAAGTGTTGATGAACCTGGAGTGTTGGGATTTTGCTGAGGTTACAGGAGACATGAAAAGAAATAACAAAGACATGGGTTGGAGAAGAAAATTTCCATCAGTGCCCTAGGCTGACTCTAGAATTTTCCTGTTTCAATAAATGGAATGTTCTTTCTCAGGCCTTCAAGCCTTCACAAGCCTCAGCTTTGAAGAAGCAGGAGTTGAGGGGGGGGGGATATTTCATTAACACATGCTGCTACAGCCAATTTCATATGTTTGTCTGAGGAAGGATTAAACTAAGTTAAAGTATTTGCAATTTAATTATTTAAAAAACTAGTAATAACTTGAACATCTTCACTTTTTCTTTCCAAAGGGACAAACCTTCAACTTGGAAAGGATGTCAGTTCACGCTCCAGCTATTGGCAAGGTTCCAACACTGACAGTGAGCCTCTCAGAAGGAAAGAGTGGATTCCTGGGGAGAAAATGTAATGAGACTATCAACCTTGTATTTACCTTTATGCTTTTAAAGGGACTTTTTTTGCAAAAGGAAAACATTTGGGTGCCAATACTATAGGGCAGGAAAGAATATTTGAAAATATTCCCCCAAATGGTTGGAAAAATGTGTTTCTCGACTATTTGAAACCCTGATGAAAAAAATCCTGGACTGATGTGAGTATTCACAGTTTGTCACCTATTCCGCACAAAATTCACACATGGTATTTTTGTGAAGAAACAAGCATTATCTGTGCAAAAAAACATACTGTTTCCTATGCAAAAATACCACATGTGGATTTTGTGTAGTATAAGTGATGAAGTACAGCATTTTCTGCAGAGAAAATCCTATTTCTGTGCAGAAACATTGTTTTCTGTGTAGAAAATGCTGTTTTCTGTACAGAAAATGGGGCTTTGTGTACAAAAATATTATATGCAAATTTTATATGCAAACAGTATAAGTCTTGAACTGTGACTGCTCACAGCAGGAAGAAAATTGCTAAAAATTCTTACTGCTTCCTTTCAAAACAAAATTAGCAAAAAGTACATTACTACAATAGTGGTACAATGGAACCAGAACTTGCAGGGTCAGTGTGCTGGGACATTTTGATTAAGAGGAACAATAACTTCATTGGCCACCACCATGGGCACACATGTACATGGACACCTCTGTTCCCTCTGAGTTTACCTGCAAATCCTCAGAAGAGCTGGGGTTCACCTTTCCCAGCAGCAATCTGTCTCTGATATCGAGAAAAGTATTGGAGTAGTCTTGGTCTTCAGTGGACAATGAAGCTTTACAAAAGATCTATACCAGCCGGAGATTAGAACTGCAAGAACTGGTTTCTTGGATATGGATCAGCACACCTACTTGCATTTTTTACTTTTCTTGGGAACATGGCCTTGGGATCTGCTATGAGGAGCACCTGCATGTTTTAAAAAAGGTTAAAATTTGCCTGATATCTGCATGTGTCACCACAATAGAATCCAGAATATCTGAGATGGAATATGAACAGGGGGCTTAATCTCACTTTAGAGGTTTCAGTCCTCATGTGACTCCAAGCACTAGCTAGTCTTTTTGCTGTAAAAATTACATGTGAAATTACAACTACCTTTGTACACTTCTAGCAAGAGTGTGTTTTTTCTGTGTGTATATGTTACTATGTTGCGTTGCATTGCATTGTTTTATTACATCATGTTATTATATATTATATATGACATTGTTATTATATATATTACCGTATTTTGTAAACCACCTTGCATCCCAACTTTGGGGGGAAGCAGGGTCTAAATAAGCACATACAATGTTTTTTGTTTATACTCTGCCCTCTTCCCAAGGCTGAAACGTAAAGCAGCTTACAAAATTAAAAAAAGATATAAGTAAAAATGCATACAAAGAGATGCAAAAAGTTATTTTTAAAATGCAATTGAACTATCTAGAGAATCAAAACCATTTAAGACAACCAAGAAGAGGTAGTACAGCAAACTAATAAAATTGCTTTCTTTGTAAAACAGTTCACAAAAGCCTGTCAGCATAAAAAGGTTGTCACCTGCTATGTGAAAGCCAGCAACAAAGGGAGCCAGTCTAGCTTCCCTTGGAAAGGAGTTCCAAAGCCTTAGAGCAGCCACCAAGAAGGCCCCCCTCTCATGTTTCCATCAGGTGTGCTTTCGAAGGTGGCCGGACTGAGAGACCAACCTGCATTCTTCCTGAACTAGTGAGCATGTGGGCAGAGAAGGTCCAATTCACACAATAGTGCAGCTTTACGCTGGTTCTTTTGGAAGTAAACCCCACTGAGGTCAATGGGACTTATTTCCACTTAAGTGTTTACAAGAGTGAAACCTATGTTCTAATTTGTGGGTTTTCCAGTTTGGTTGATATGATGCTGGATTACACAGTCCAGCAGGGCTTTTCTAAGTTTAGCCCATGAGAGACCATCCGAAGACTCTTGTCTTGATAAAGTCTGAACAGAAAAAGTTGTTTGTGGATGTGTTTTTAAAATGGTTATCAGTGATTTGCAGCAGCAACCTGTACAAGTAGAAGTGAACAGGTACCATCTTAATCTGTCAGGGGGAAATGTGATTCGTGGATTTGTTTTGCCGCCCTCAGTGGCCAGCAAGCACTGCTGGGCGATCAGTTCCCAGCTATGTACAAAGAGTGGAACAGATGCACTTTTGCTCAAAAGCACCAACAGCAGCTCACATGTGACGGGCTATTTTTTTCCTATTCCTATTTTTGCCTTTCTGCCTAGAAAATTTGATTCTTAAAGTGCCCCAAAGTAGCTAATGATCTGGTTTGAGCAGGGAGCTACCATATCAAGAAAAGCATTCTTGTGCAGCTCTGGATTATTTCCATAACAGATTGGCTTTTAAGACCAGTGCCTTGGTGTTTTTCACACACTTTCTCACTCCGTGATCCAGGAAAGGGTCCAACTGTTGCTTATACCCTAGAGCAGTGCTGCTCAGGCTATCTGATGGAGAGAACCAGCAGTGTTTTTTTTCTTCAGTGTGCCAAGGCCTGGCACCATATTTGTGCCTATCGGCTACAACTGTTTCTTTCTCTCCAGGGACTGGCAGCCAGAGGCTTAGGGGCTTGTCCAAGAACCACCACTTTTGAGTGGCCGTGCCCTAGACTACATTGTTAATGCAGGACTACTGACTAGGGGCAGGTCGAAAGCCCGTTTGTGCACTGTGTTTAGTTGGGTTAGGAGTCGGTCGCTAGGCTCTCTGCCACTCAAAGAAATGGAATGTTACAAGTGTTATTATATGACTCATCCTGGCCTTATTCCTGGTTCCCACTCCCGCAGCCCACAATTCCAGCCTCCCTGCCAACTTTCCCTCATGCAAATACTTTTCTTTCTTTATGTCTGTCTCATTCCATCTGGTCCACGTGCTCTCTCATTCTCCCCCTGCCTTCACTGGCACAGTGTACATGAGAGGATGCCCCCGCCAAAGCACTTTTGCATGCCAACAGAAGGAGCAAACCAAGTTGAGAATGTGTCTTTTTTTCTTTAGCAACAGCTGTGTGGTAGCAGGCATGGAACCAATACAGCTTTCCCAGTACAATGCAGAATTTCAACTGGTACAGCTGATCCAATAGGGAGAGGCAGAATGGTACCAGGTGCATATTTTCTCCCAATATTGGTATGCCAAAGCAAACAAACAAACCAGATGCAAAAATCAGATTTCTTCCTGGACAGAAAGGTAGACTTTCAACCTGTGCAGTAGGGAGAGGCAGAAACACAACAGGTGCGGCTTTGCTCTGATATGAAAAAGCAACAAGTAAAAATACAAATGAATAGGCATGGCATTCTCAGTGGTACAGAGATGCAAAAATGCAACAGGTGCCATTCTCAGTACAGAAGTGTAAAGGTAAACTTTTGTTCTTGTGTGCCTTCAAATCCTTTCCAACTTAACTTGACTCTAAGGTGAGCCTATCACAGCGTTTTCTAAGAGCTGACAGTGTGTGACTTGCCCAAGGTCTACCAGTGGGTTTTCACATGTTCATTTATTTGTGCCTTTAAAAAAACAACAACACTTCAGCCAGCCACCTTTAGTTTTGAAGAAAAAGTTATTCAACTAATTTTTAACATAAAGAAGCTCTAGATTTAGAGTAACTTATCCAGAGAGTGATATGGAAATTTAGTCCATACCAAGCTGTCAGTCAAAGACATGCTAAGGTGCTATTTTAGTCTCCAGTAGAGATTGGTTGGTACAGGAGACTGGACATTTTGGAGAAGGAGAGTGGCAGATTCAGCAGGATCTGAAATGTCTACTCTTGATTAGAAGCAAAATTAAGATGCAAGCAACAAAACGTTCTGTAATAGTCTGTTGTGGTTATTTATATTTATATGCTATGATAACAGGAGACTGGGTAAAAGCCAGAACAAAATGGGCCAGAATGTAGCCTTTATCAGAAGATTTTATGATAAAAGCATTGGGATATGTTGAACGTACTTGAGAATAATATCTTAGAACTGAAACCCATCAAATATTGTATTAACCCTCAAACACCCAGAACCTATACAGAAGAGAAGAAAGTGTTCTTGACTGAGTAGGCAAAACTAGCCAAATTCACCAGTTACACTTGATTAGACAAAAATGATGTAACAAGCCATAAAAGTTCCACAAAAGCCACTTTACAGCACATCTTCCAAACAAACAACTGTGAGTACCAGACAATACCCTGGAATCCCAACTTCCAAGTATCTCAAACCAAACAAATTATTACTTAGGATTGGGGTTCAGCAACCTACAACACCTCCACAGAAAACACATTTAGGTACTCCAAAATTCCAGACTCCAACAGCTAGGTGGCACATTAGATGGGAATGATGCAGGAAGCCTCAACATTTCTACTGAATGCAGGTCCAAAAAAAGGAGAAAACATATTCCAGAAAACTGCTCAGATTTGCCACTTCTAAGCAGGCAGAACCAACCAATCTCAGCAGACAAACATGTCTAGATGGCAGTGATACAACATGCCACAAAACATCCACATTTGGGTACCTGTCCTGAGCGGGCGGGGGGGACTATTTCAAAAAGGACAGGAACTTCTGAGTAAGCCAAACCAACCAAGGATGGGAATGATGTAGCAACCTCAAAATGTCAACAGAAACTACTTTTTGGTACCCTTTCTGGGTACCATAAAATAAAATAATAAATCTGTATTCTAGAAAAGAGCCAATAACCACAATCTCTGAGTAACCCAAACCAACCAGAGTCACCAGACAGATGGATAGATTAGATGTAACAAGCACAAAACTTGTACACCAACCTGTATTTCAGAAAATAGTCTGCAAGTCAATCAGTAATTTCTGAGTAGGCCAAACCAACCAAATTCTCAAGTCATTCTAGCTACATGGGAACGACAGAGCAAGCCACAAAACTTCCAGGAAAAAAATAGTTTTTGGTACCCATTACATACTGGGGGTGGGGGGAAACCACATAGAACCACAACTTCTTAGTAACAAAGTATGAGTCACACATGACTAGACTGGAGTGATTCACAAACCACAACATTTCTACATAAAGCACATTTGGGTATCTGTCCTGGCCAAAAAAAAAAAAAAAAAATCTATATTCCAAAAAACAACCCTTAACATTTTTTTTTAAAAAATGGCATAGAAAACAAACTTTAAATATGGTCAAAAGAACCAAATGCACCAGTGTCATATGACTAGTTGGGAATGATGCAGCAAGGCTCAAATGTGCTGGGGGGAATGACACTTTTTGATATTTTGGGGGGGAGGGGAATAGGAAAAAATCCATATTCTGAAAAACAGCCCAAAGCAGCAACCTCTGAATAGTACAAACCAACCAAATTTACTGGGATGGGAACAATGGAGCAGCCTGAAGACTTGCACAGAAACCACTTTTTTTATACGTGTTATATGCAACCCCCCCAAAATCTGTATTCCAGAAAATGGCCTCCATCTGCATGTATAGAGTAAGCCACAGCAACCAAATTCCTCAATGGCACATGATTGCATGGGAATGATGTATGAAAAGTTCTACAGAAACCACATTCTGGAACAGTCCCTGTAGGAATATTCATTTGAGGATCCTTCTCTTTTCCATCTGTCTCAATCCACACCTTTCCATGGGAGATGCTATCAACTCAGTGGTCATGTTGGCAGGCATAGGGTCATGAGGAGTTCCATTTGAAAGACCTTGGACAGGAGCGCTTAAATGCAAGGTACATTTAAATGGAAGGCACAGCTCTTGCCTTCACATTGGACATGCAGCAGACAGTGGATGCAATTTTGAGAATATCTTGGAAGAAACTCAGTAATCAGTACAGATTACTTTTCTAGCAAGAGTGCATGACCAATAATTTTAAGCATTTTAATGAGAACAAGGTAGATAGCCTCCATAAGCATTATATATACAGCCAAAATTCACCAGTGGCACAAGATTAAATGAGAATATCGGAGCAAGTGCCAAAGCTTCCACAGAAACCAATTTTGGTATTCTTTGTGAGGCAATAAAATCTGTATTTTGGGGGAAAGCCCAGAACAACAACAGGCCAAACGTTGGGAGGCTTGAGTGATTCAACAACCCACAAAACTTCACAGAAAGTGTATTCCGATGGTAATTTGAGGGGGGGAAGTCTAGATTCTGGAAATTCTGGAGAGAGGAGAAGACCATACTATCAGAAACCACCTTGTCAGAAACCCACATTGTGAAGTGTGTCTCATTTTGAGCCAACCATGTTTGCTGGTGGCCCATGACAAGGTGGGAATGATGGAGCAAGCCACAAAATATCCAAAGAAACCACTTTTTAGTAACCATTCTCATTTAAAAAAAAACAAAACATCTCCATGAGGAAAAAAACTGGAAAGGCAACTTTTACATTGGCCAAACCAACCAAATAAGCAGCAGGTATCACCCTAAACAGCCTAGAACACAAACCTTCCAGCTAGCTAAATAGACCAAAATTATTGGTGACACATGATTAGAGAACAATGATTATTTTCCTAAAAATTCCAGCTAAACCTTCTGTTAGCTAATTATGCTCCAGGCATTTTTCTCCCCATCCTTCCTGAAAGACATCAGGAATAGGATGAGAGTAAATTATGTGGATTGCAATGAAATGGTGTGTTGGAAAGGATCTGATTCTTCTCAAGACAACCTCCAGGTTGTAACTAGGAAAATTTGCTTTAGTATCCTCCCCCCACCTAACCTACGCAATTTCATGAGAGAGGCTATAAACTCAGTTGTCAAATCTGCATGCAAAAGGTCTGAGTATCTGCAGTCAAAAGAACTCAAACAGCAGAGTTACTTTGAGGAATGTGGCTTGTAGGTAATTTGCTAGAAGTTACTCAGTGCAATGGCCGACAAAGAGCACTTCTCAGCCCTCCCCTCTTCATGTCTCCAGGCTCTTTAGGAAATTTTAAAAGGTCACTGCCAACATAGTACTGAAGAGAGTTCAGGACTAAATGAGCTAGTGATATTTTAGGGAGAGGAACATAGCTTTTGCATACCAAACATCCCAATTTCATTCTCTGGTATTTCAATTGAGGAATCTTAAAACTACAACATTGGTTAAGGCCAGGGTTTTGCCACAACCAGAGGCAACAGTGAACTAGTTTTTCTTTCTGGTTGTTTCCATTTTTGTAGGCCCTACTGAGGACAGGTGGGATATAAATGAATTTATAATAATAATAATAGTTGTAAAGGTTTGCAAGTGTTAGCTGTTAGTGTGTACAGTCTACCCAGTTTTAGTCCTTTTGGCTTTAAATGAGGGTTCAGGCTTGATTTGCTCCAGGGCCCATTTATTTGTCTTTACGGCAGTCCATGGTATCTGTGGAACTCTCCTCCAGCACTACATTTCAAATGCATTCTCACTGTCCAGTTTTCACTGATATACAGAGGTTCAAACAAAAGTATAATCATTGAAGAGCTGACATCGACAGACTGACATCCAGTACTGGCCCATTTATAAATATTTGTGATCTTGAAAGAAGTCACATTATGCATCTGTAGTAGATGTAGGTGTAGGCTACAAAACCTTGTACTAAAGTACATCTGGAAGACTTTACGGTGCAAAGGACTATCTAACTGAATGTAGACATAACACTTTGCCATAGAGTTTTAAGCCTAGTTTTTTAAAAAAAAAAAAATCCCACACATATAGAGAAATCATGGTTTGGCTTGCCAAGCTAAGCTCTGTCTGTGTGCAGAACAGCACCTCTGGAATATCTAAATGTGACCATGTAAAGCAGAGAAGCTGGGAAAGTCTTATCCCTGGTTTGCTTAAAGCAGATGAAATGCATAATCATGGTTGAATCAAACAATTGTAAGCAAGCTCCCTTGGTTTCACATCCTGATTGTTTGTCTAAGCCTTAGCAAAGCCTATTGCAACTGGATCATGGTTAAGGAAAACAAACCATAGTTAAATGCTACATTTATACAGTCTACTAAAGGACTCATCACAAGGCCAAAGCTTTCCATGTGAATCTAGCAAGTAATGAAAACATTAAGAAATGAATGTTGTATTACCAGAAGCAAGTCCAGCTGCACAGCCAGAATTATTCAAAAGGAAATGCCGAAATCCCTTAAAAGCAGAGAACCATGAGGAATGCTTTAAAGCTATGGAACAATCAGTTAAGACGAGGATTAACCACTTGGATAGAACCATCTGTGCGTAGAGAGATCATCATTAGTATCTCCCCAGGGAAGATAGGATCAGGCCAGGATTTGAACAGTGGCATGCTCCTGTAAGCACTACAAAATAAATATCCAGTCAGTCTCAATTCAGATAATGGCACCTCTGCATCTTATAGCACAGGTCCTTTCATGCTTTTTCTCAGGGCTTTCCCTCTATAAATCCAGCCATTCTGGAATATAACATAGTGGTTAAAGTACAGAAGGGGTAGAATTAGAAGTTCCAGCCTCTTGAGTATCCCATAGCGTTGTCGCAAAATAAGCAAGGGGAGGAACACTCTCCTTCTCACAACCTCGCCAAATTTTGTGCCAGATGAAGCAGCACATTAATTCATTGGCTGTTACTAACAGAATGAGTGGAGCAAGGTTCCTTTCCTTGAGTGGTTATCATCCTCTCTTGAATGCCGTGCAAAGCCATCCCTAGCAAGCCAGATAGAGAATGGTGTATAGTCAGGAGAAAGTGGTTTCAAATAGCCCAGCCAGGAAGATGGTGTCATTTTTTTTTTTTTGTCGGGAGGGGCAGGACTGCTCCCCATATGGTTGTCATCCTGGAAGCATTTCTGACCTCTCTGGTTGGAGTCCACACTTGCTCTGCTTTGACTTAGTGTAGGAAATCATTTCCTGACCACATGTTTCTTTTTATAGACACCACTGTTTATTGGCAGCTTCCTCTGGAGTTCAAGATTGTTCGTCATCACCTTTCAACAATGCACCAAGCTCAGCTTGTAGCAAAAGCAAAGGTGGGGTGGGGGGGAGAGACACCACAGCTTGCCTAAATGCAAGGTAGGGTGGACATAACTCTTGAAGTTAAGCAAAGGGTTTGGCTCACCGCATCTCCCATGATGAATGCAGGAAGGGGAAAAGTTATTAAAACTGTATTTTATTAAAATATTTCTATCCCATACTATCATGGGGGGGGTGGCATGTGATATCAACAATTTAAAACACTTCCAGATCAAAACCATAAATAACTGAAGCAAGATAAAAAACATACTGGCCAACAGTTAAAACAACATTGCAATATTTTAAAATCATGTAAATGGTACATTTTGAAATAAATTGGTCCCCAAAGGCCAATGTTTTGGCTTGGCACCAGAAGGAAACCAACACTGCCGCCAGCCAGAACTCCAAGGGAAGGGCATCCCACAATAGTGGAGCCACAATGGACAAAGCCCTCGGCCATATCCTGCCACTTCATATTGCCCCCACTGGGGGGACAAAGAGAGAGGCCCCTCCTGCAGACCTCAATTTTGGGGCAGGCATATTGGGGAAGGGATAGTTGCTTAATCTAGCACTCTTGATATTACTCTTCACCACCAAAAGTCAATCATATATCCCAGGAGTCTGGGTCCCACGCTTGGAATCACTAGCAACTGCCTGGGGAGGCAGGTGGGGATGCCAGCTATCTCTTCGGGTTACCATAGGCACTATTGTATCAAGTACATACAGTGGGTCCTTGCTAGCCACTGGGGTTTGGTCGAGGACCCCTCATGGACAGCAAAATCTGTGGATGCTCAAGTCCCGTTACATACAATGGCATAGTAAAATGGTGTCCCTTATATAAAATGGCAAACATCAAACTTTGTTTTTGGGTTTATTTTATTTTTTTAATATTTTCAAGCCGTGAATGGTAGAATCCATGGATATAGAATCCGTGGATCTGGAGGGCCATCTGTACTATCTTCCTTTTGAGCTCCTTTCTACCCCTGATCATCTTCCCCAGTATGGCAGCTGAGCGACCGGAATTGTTAGTGACTAGTGCCTGGATCCTTATCCTAATGGCATATTAAAATGCTGCTATTTTTATGTCTGGATGTAATTCTCATCCCACATATTTTCAGACACAATGCTAGGGTTAGATGTGGCATCTGACTTACTTCGGGGTTTAAAAAAATTCAGTGTTCTGTTTAGTATATTTTATATAAGGATGGGACAAAAGCTATCTGTAGGACCCAGGAGTCTGCCAGGTCCCAGAATTTTTTTTGTTTTTGAAAAAAATATCTCCCCTCATAATGTCCCTTGGGTGTGGGAAGCAATATTGGCATGTTTTCACTTCACCACCATCCCAATCATTTTAGACTCAGGAAGTAGATCTTCCAACAGGAACTGAGCTGTTTATTTCTGAGTCACTTTCTGTTGGCAAAAAGGCCTCTCCTGTGCCCCCCAACATTTCAAAAATGAAAATTGGGACCACCATCCTCCCTCCTCTCCCAGGCGTGGCAGCTCCCCACAAAGCAGCCACCAGTGCTGTTGCTGTTATGGACCTGTGTCATAACATAGCATCATCTCCTCATTCGCCCTCCCTCCAAGCCCTGCCAAAGCAATGGCTGTTGCTCCTCTACCACACAATTGCCTGGGTGGGATAGGATGGGCAGGTGGCTGCTCCTGAGAAGATGGTCAGGCTCTGCCACTTGGCATGGTTGGTGAAGCCTCAGCTAGGCTGGATGAAGGGCGTGGAGGTAGTGATGGTGACCCAGCTCTCCCCTTGTCCTAGCCAAGCCTTCACCAACCATGCTAGGAGGGGTACACATAGGGTTGCCAGAGTGAAAACTGGAGAGAATTCCTGTCCCTTTAATGGTTGTATAGAAGAGGGGGTTTCAGCAGGTGTTGCTTGATACCTGGTTGCATGACAAGGAACACCTGCTGAAATCCCCTCTTCTACACAAGAGGGTATGCCCTCTTAAGACTAAAATATTTCAGAGAGGGTCAAAAATGTAGTGAAATTGCCCCAAGACCCCTTAGGAGCATTTGGGGACAAAAATATGACTTTTCATGAGATGCAGTGGGGTGTCACCCTCCAAGGTCCCTCGCAGCTCCCAACAGTTGCCCACCCTGGTTTTATATAACTAGTTGTGTATATTGTGCATTGGATGTGTAGTAAGTAACTCAGGCACTTTAAAAATGGATTTGTCTGGATTTTTCTTTGGCTAGCAACTGCCTTCCATTTCATTGGTTCAGGGACACAACACTACAACCCTGTTTCCAGTCTGGACCATGACCAATTCGTCAACACAAGCTCTAGTAGATTAATCTCCTCTTGCACCCTTAGTTACATCATAACCCTTTTACACCCCTGCATCTCTGAAATAACCCAAGAAAACAGCAATTTCCAAATGTAAACTAGAGCTTCTCCCAGTAGCTGCTCAGAGGCTAGACCACATCTGCTTCTAAGGAAACAGAAACTCCATCTCTGTCTACATTCCCAGGCTCAGCGTGCACTTTCGACCCAATTGTATACTCTAATTGCTGGAACCAGCAGGATTAATTTCCACAACCTAGTTTCTACATCTTTAAGATACTATAGAAGGATACTGCCTGGCCTTGGTGAATTGGAGGATTAGCACTGAAGCAAAGTATATGTCCTCTGTCTGGCTTCGTCTCAAAAATCAAACTACAGTTGTCCCTTCCTATTCACTGGGGTTTGGTTCCAGGACCCCCCATGGATACCCAAATCCGTGAATACTCAAGTCCCATTATATGCAATGGCCTAGCAAAATGGTGTTCCTTATTTCTCTCTCTGGCTTTTCTTCGCAAACGAAGATTCAGGAAGGACTCATTCCACACTTTCTGCAAGCGCGCTGATGACTAAAAAGGCCAATCTGAGATAAATAAGCCCGGTTGCAGAAAGCACAGCAGAAGGTCTCTTTGGGTGATGTTTCAGGGTTGTGATTCTTTCTGCGTTGTCATTTCTCTTCAAGACTTGTTCGGCGTGAGCTCTCAAATAAGGCTGCAGCATTGTGGATGTGCGTCTCCATGCCTCCCGATGTGAGGCCAGGGCGGACCGATGTGAGGCCAGGGCAGACCATTGTTGGTGATCAATTTGGCCAAGCCTGAGATGTTTCAGGGAGTCCTTGTATCGCTTTTTTGGAGCTCCCCTCTTACGCTGACCCGTGGCGAGTTCACCGTAGAATACTATTTTGGGGAGGGGTTGGTCCTCCATCCTAGAAATGTGCCCTGCCCAGCGCAGCTGTGTTCTCAATATCATGGCCTCAATGCTGGTGATCCCTGCTTACTCAAGGACAGCAACATTCGTCACATAGTCAGTCCAGTGTATATTTAGGATTGTGCGTATACAGCACTGATGAAAGCTTTCGAGGAGTTGTAAGTGGTGACGATAGGTGACCCATGTTTCAGACCCGTAAAGGAGAATAGACAGTACAATGGCTCTATACACACTGATTTTTGTGCTTCACCTCACCCTTATATAAGATAGTAAAATCAAGGTTTGCTTTTGGGAGTATTATTTTTTAAAGAATATTTTCAAGCTGTGAATACTTAAATCCGAGGATACCAAATCTGTGGATACGGAGGGACAACAGTACACCTAAAAGTCTAATAATAAAAAAAGTTATATATAAGCAATCCTATTGAAGTCCAAACATATGAAGAACCAAAAGTTCAGCACCACTGTTCTAATCAACTAACCTGAAGTAAGCATTACAGCTCTGGGACAGAGAATTTTAAGTGCTTCACCAAACTACTACAGATCCCAGGACTGCATAGGAAGGAGCCATGACAGTTAAGGTGGTATCCCAGGGAGTGCAGTTATGGATACACCCCTAGACTAGGCACGCTCTGAGTAACAGGTGTCTGGTCTGGGTTTGCCATTTAGCCCTGTGACAGACTAAGCACCTGTGTGACTCTGAATGCAAGGGCTCTTCTTATCCTTTCCTCTTTTCCTTTGTGAGGCTTCCTCTCCTTTGATTTCACTGATTCCCGTGCCAAGCTCAAATTGCTAACAGCTGATTAAATGGCATAATTTCTATGCAATGATTTGGAGGCTTTGGGAAATAGGGAAGAAAGAGAAACATGACCTGACCTGCTTAACCTTGTCTGACCCAGCCTCCCTCCTTTTATTCTCTGGGACACTCTTTAATGGAATCTGTCAGAGCAAAGCAGCAGGGTAGGGGACAGAGGATGCAGTCAATCAGTCATCAGGCTTCAGCATCTCATTTCCATGAAGTGTTTCCTTAGAGGAATATTCTAACTCTCTTCACAACAGCAATGCCCACTTTATTTGGAAGCTGCTTTACAAGCAAGCCAGGGAAAGAATTTGCAAGGAAGCGGGACAAAAGCAGGCTAAGAAAAAACGTTGGCGGGACAAGACAATTTACCGAAACAGCCAGAATTCAGCATCAAATAGGCTGGGTATTTTTAATTGCTGCTTTTACTTTGCAGACTTGTTTCTTTGATGGTCTTTATGCCGCACAATGCCAAGTTACAATAGTAACACTATTGTCAAAGGCAAAAAAAAGCAAGCATGGATATAGGCTGTAATTAATCAAGAGCACTGCAGTTGGCAGACCATTTTGATGGTGAGAAAACATTTTGTGGCTGAAAATTAAAGGGCATGCTTGTATGTGGATTTTAAAGCTCAGTTTGATTTCAGTGCTCTGCCGTGATAGGGAAAAAGGAGAAAACCATTCAAGATTGTCTTTATCATCGTCATCCCCATCATGACCCTCATCGCTGTCTATTTCTCACAAGTGTACTTTGAGCTTTTTCAGGCTACGTTGCAATTCTGTACACATTGGACTGACTACTGAGTAGACATATAGGATTGCACTGAGGGAGGATTTGACTGAAAATATTAGGACTTTATCAGGCGCACTAAATCCAGCATCATAACGACGCCACATAAATGCAAAAGGGCACGCATACCACACAACGTCACCCTTTCGCGTTTATGTCCCTGCCAAAACCGTACTTTTAAATTGCCATCAATTGACACACACCCCATTGCGCCATTGCACTCACATGAACGCAGCACCAATGGCCAGTCCGGCGCAAACACTTCCAGGTGAAATTGTGACATCCAGCTAAGTGGATGACCCTCCCTGGGTTATTTGTAAGCTTAAATGGTGTGTATGTGCTTTGTGTAACTTTTTGTGTGTTCTTTTGTTGTTGTTTTTAATTTTAAATTTCCCACACAATGAAGTCTCACGAGAATCCGCGGGATTTTGAACGAGGGATTAGAGGTAAGTGTGGTGCAGGGGCATTCTTTTGCTGGCATAAAAATTGATTTTTTTAATGCCAACAAAATAACATTTTAAGGGGCTCATCTGATGAAGTCTTAAGTCTAAAGGTCCCTGATGATTTTCTTATGTGTTTTCTTCAAATCTTAAAAAGAACACTGTTGTTCTTATTTTGACTTTATTTCCTTGTCAAATGATATTTACCAGTATTCCCAAAGACTTCTGTTGAAATATATTGGACGATTCATCATAGAGTTGGAAGGGCCCTCAAGGGCCATCCAGTCCAACCCCCTGCCATGCAGGAATGCATTTAGTTCTTGAAATATTGCTACTCAACTCTATCACAGGTTCTTCAGGCAGCATACAAGTTAAATAAATTTAAATAGTTTAAAAGTATTTAAAACATTGCTTGAGGAGCATATGCCTACCCATACGGCTATTTGTTTTAGCAGTGGCAAGAATTACTCTTCGCCAGCAGGTCGTTCCCTTCTTCCTTATGCAGTAACAGTTATGGTTGTTTTATACCACATATATAAAACCAGGCTGCCACATTATTCAGCCCAAGAATTATGGCTTCGCCACCTTTTCCATCATGTGTAGAACAGCAAAAATACTACTCTACAGTGAACTCGCCATGGGTCAGCGTAAGAGGGGCGCTCCAAAAAAGCGATACAAAGACTCCCTGAAACAACATCTCAGGCTCGGCCAAATTGATCACCAACAATGGTCCGCCCTGGCCTCACATCGGGAGGCATGGAGACGCACTATCCACAACGCTGCAGCCTTGTTTGAGAACTCACACCGAACAAGTCTTGAAGAGAAACGACGATGCAGAAAGAATCACAACCCGGAAACATCACCCAAGGAGACCTTCTGCTGTGTCTTCTGCAACCGGACTTGTTTATCTCGGATTGGCCTTTTTAGTCATCAGCGCGCTTGCAGAAAGCGCGGGATGAGTCCTTCCTGAATCTTGCTTTTTTGTGCTTCCTGCTATAGCGACCACCTCCCAAAGAATGAAGAAGTCTAAGAAAGCTGGCAGGGAAGATGATGAAGGAATTAAATAATGTAACCAACAAAAATGCTATTCCCCATATTGTTTCCAGGAAAATGCCTTTAAATCACATGGACTTTCATTGGGAGTGGGTGGGGAGTACTTTATGCTCTTTAAAAAAGAAATGCAGTTAGTAACATAATTAATTTCAAAGCTTTGGTTCTGACCGCTGCATTGGTTAACCCCCAAGCATCTTCAGTTAAAAACCACCAAGGAGGAGGAGATGGGAAAGCCCTTTCCTTGGAGAGCCATCATGAGATTAGAGCAGGCTGGGCTAAATGACCAAATAATCTGACCTGGTGTAAAGAAGTTTCCCCCACCCCAACATATGTATTGTGAACAGAATGTAACAAGAAAGCAAGTCCAAGATTTCATACATGACAGGCTTCAACTATTCCTATTTTCAGGTGCCAGATATTCTTGGTTAACTATGTTGTTGTTTTCAAAAATTGTAGAGATGGGCAGGCTGTTCTCTTGGAAAAGGGAGATGAAATTAACATAAACTGTGCTGCTGGATTTTAACCAGCAGGTTGTTGACACTTATTTTCTTCTCTGCATCTTCATCTGCAGTTTCTCAGTTCCCATCAATCTATTGCTGTTTCTTGCTTTGCTCCTGAGCCCTATGAAGCTAACAGATCTAGGAAGGAAGAAACAGATGGCCTACCCCTTCCTGCCTACATACGTGGATATTTAACCTCCCACAATCCCTCAACATTATTCCTTTATTTTTTTTAATCATTATACATTTTTTCATTCCATTTTTCAGCCCCAGAGTAGCTCATAAAAAAAAAAAAATCAACATTAGCACCTCCGATGATTATAAACTGACAGAAATATAAAAGCCAGGGCTGCAGACATAAACCATTTCTGAAAATGGCATAAAATAAAATAGTCTTTGCCTAGTGGCAAAAGAGAGAGAAATAGTACCAGATCAATCTGGTACCTTGGGGAAGGCACCCCAAAATTGGGCATGAGGGATATCACTTCCAGAAAGACCCCCTGAGAGCATAAGAAAAGACCTCCTTGAAGTTTCCGTCAATAAAAAGTGGCACCTTTTTTGTCCCTCCAGCACGGAGGGAAAACGGATGAAGGACAAGAGGAGGATGGCATCGTGCCGTATCACCAGCCTGTAGCGGTACAGTGGCGTCCTCCTCCAGACCTTCCGGGGTGTTGGGGTATTTTTTTGCATCAGATAATCTCCAGAATCCAGCCCTGGTACAACATAATAATGTTGTAAAATCGGTCAGGCATTGACCTCCACAGCAAACTAGTACCAGTGTTATAAAAGCCTTGTCTTAATATACTGGAGCTATATAATCTGAAATGCTGTTTTTAACCTGTCCTTTTATCCTCTTTTATTCTGTATCCCCTTTTTACCTGTGCTGGTCTGTGACTGTAATAAAGATTCTATTCTATTCTACTCATATTTAGTCAGTTTGCTAATTAAAATATCATGGGGGACCTTATCAGATGCTTTGCTGAAATCCAGATGATGATGATGATGATTTCCAGATACTTGCTTCTATTTTGTCACTCTCAGGCTTGGTCTGCCTTGTGTGGTTGTTGCAGGGCACAGTTGCTCTAGAGAATACAAATCTGTAGTTTAGTCATGCTTTCTAAATTAAGATGAATAGCTGGAGTAATTAGCTGTGACACAGGGATGGTGAACAAAACATTTTTCGGTAACTTGCAGTGAGCTAAAGCTTGTCTTGGATCACTTGCAGATCTCTCCAGCTATCCCAAATCACTCTGTTTGGGGATTAGAATTACACACCAGGATGTTACCAGCATCCTTAATGAATAATTACCAATGATAATCTAAAACTGCTATAAATACATTAATGACATATGTGGTCATGGTAACCACAGAAAATGCCAATGTTTACAACACAGTGGTATAAATTCCTAGCCATTATATAAGATGACTGGGATACATGAACACTTTTTTCCACACCAATTGCAAAATGTTTCTATAGTAACTGATGTACTTCAGAACATATCTACAGGAAAGCTTAGGGTATCAACAAGAGAGAGAAAAACAAAGAAAGAAAAAGAATTAAAAAATGCATTCTGATCACAGTTTCAATTCCAAGTTTCCCCAAAGTAGTTGCCTCTATAGTTATATTTTTAAAGTAATTATTTTCTTGTTATTCCAAAGTTTATAAAATGAGTTACATATATACTATAAAGGACTGAAAATTTCACAGGCTAAAGGATTTGCCTATATCTTAGTTACTGAATTATTTGGAACTGGTTACTGCCGAGCACTTGTCTGATGGTGTGAAAGAAGAGAACACTTTCCACCAAAGCTGCCATAGCTCTCTCTCTCTGGCTTTTCTTCGTAAACGAAGATTCAGGAGGGACTCATCCTGCACTTTCTGCAAGCACGCGGATGACTAAAAAGGTCAATCTGAGATAAACAAGTCCGGTTGCAGAAAGCACAGCAGAAGGTCTCCTTGGGTGATGTTTCCGGGTTGTGATTCTTTCTGCGTTGTCGTTTCTCTTCAAGACTTGTTCGGCGTGAGTTCTCAAATAAGGCTACAGCATTTTGGATAGTGTGTCTCCATGCCTCCCGATGTGAGGCCAGGGCGGACCACTCTTGGTGATCAATTTGGCTACAGCAATGTGGCAATGTTGCAGAGATGAGCTGTAGTGTTCTGTTCCCCCCTCTTGCCCGAATGAAATTCCTCTTTGTGTATGGCTACTAAACAAGTTGGTAAATACTAAAATAGTGAAACACTTTGGACTATGAGTCAACTACAGCCACAAAGCTCCTCAGCTGCAAAAAGCTACCAAGCAGCTCACTGGGTGACCGTCAGCCAGTTACTGTGTCTCAGCTAATCCTTCCAAGTTTATTGTGGAAATAAAAGGTGAGGAGCACCCTGAGCTCCCTGAAGGCAAGACAGGATAAAAATATTATAAACTAAATCAACAGTATAAGAAGCTGCCCCAAATTGGGTCATATAGTCTTGCACTGCCTGTTCTGGGTGGCAGCAGCTCTCTGCAGCATTGAGTCCCAGGTTGCAGAAACAGAGCCGTGCATGTGGTGGATTGGGCATGGATGTGTAACATGCATGGAGGCACATGTACCTGGATATGCACTTAGCAAGTCTTGTGAAAGGCTGCCTAAGACTCTTCTCTATTATTTTCTGTATTCCTTTGATTAAAAGCTGTATCTTTCTTTCCCAAACAGCAGACCCTGCATTCAAGGCAGACCTATTGCTCCCTGGCCAAAATGTCCAACCACTTCCATAGCAGAACTTAACAGATCTGTAAGAGACACCAGCAGGATTCTGGACTGTATGTTCACATTTACCGAGTCGTCAGGAAAGAACTACACTATTGGATCTTACACACTTTCCCCATTAATGATGTAGAACATGGAGGGGTGATAGTGGGTAGCTTTGGACTCTGATCTCTGCAAGGGAAGGAAAAAGAAGAAAGACACTTTTCTGCATCAAAGAGTCTCGCCCTCATGCAACAAACCAACACCCTAGGTCGGCGGGTAAAACTGAGTGGGCTTTCTCCGTACCAGCAACCCAACTCTGGAACTCTTTCCCAAGGAAAGTCAAGTTGGATCCATCACTTCTGAGTTTCCATTGGGCAGCTAAGACTGTATTATTTCACGTCTTTCAGTTCTTAAAACATGAGGTGGCTCCACCGGCTGTTTTAACTATCTGTGATTATCTTAATAAAGGTTAGCTTTCTTAAGAAAGCAGGCTTGGTGTAATTATATTCTAGGGAAAGCAAACTCCTTAACCAATTGGACATTTCAGAGTGGGCTGACTCCACAAACAGCTGCCAAACCAGTTTTACTAACAACTCCCACATAGACACGTGTGACTGATGAATTTGGTTGGCTTAGTCTACTAGGAATTTACCATTCTGTGCTGTTTTGCAGAAAACAGCTATTTTGCAGGACTAGCAACTGGGCTGTTGTCTAGGCGGTAAAAAAAATCCTGAAAAAAATTGAGAAGAATACCTTTTGTCTAGATGAGCTCTCACTGGGATTTGCCATATTCGGAAGGAAGGGGGATGAAAACTCCAAGTAGTTTGCAATAACAGCTTTCGCTGTTTCTCGCCAAGTGTTGTTTTTTTTAATACGCAGAAATGTGCATTCCAGCCAGTTTGAACAACCAATTCAAACTGGGATACATCCCAGAAGCCAAATCCTGATTAGTCTGACACGTGCAGGGGCAGGCTTGCCGGTGACGAAGCAGCTGGAGCCACCATTGTTGATTTTCACAGAAGCAATTGTGCACTTTTTTCTAGCAGCAGAGCAAAAAAATTTTTTTTTAAAGCAAAAGATCACTCTTCCGCATCTCTCATTTAACAAGGAAAAAAATGTGGGGAGAAATAGAGGGAGCTTCTGGGGAATATTAATGCACGTAATTCACCTGTGCCCACCATATTTGCTCGTGGGCATGCTCCGTATGAACTTCAAACTCGGGTAGCTTCCCATGCCAGCGATCTTGCCAATGTATCATGGAGACAAATGATTGTGTATTCCTGTATGACAGGGGGTTGGACTGGATGGCCCTTGTGGTCTCTTCCAACTGTATGGACATTTTCAGACACGTCTTACCACGCTAGAAGCTTTTGGGAGAGCTTCGGCGCTGCCACATGGCAGGAACTCCATTTCGGACGACGCCGTCCCTCTGGCGAAATCGTCCGCGTCACTTCCATGTAGTATTGGAGGCGGCCGTGTCATATTTTATTCACAGACAACTTTCGTGAATAAAATCTGGCGAAATATGGTGCGGCTGCCTCCAATCCTACACGGAAGTGACACGGACGATTTTGCCAGAGGGATAGCGTCATCCAAAATGGAGTTCCTGCCACACGGCAGCACCAAAGCTCTCCCGAGAGCTTCTAGCATGGTAAGACATGTCTGGAAATGTCCTATGATTCTATGAACACTGCTGCAATAGTGAGTTAATGTGATATTTTCCGCAATTACATTCTCCCATCTAGCTGAGCCCTGACTTTATTCTGCAATTCTGTGGAATGCACCAAATGGCCAGTAGGTGGCACTGTTGTCATTTCCATGTTTAATTTAAGGGGGAACCAGGATATGAAAATAATATGTCCCTTATATAAGATAGCAAAATCAAGGTTTGCTATTAGGATTATTATTTTTTAAAGAATATTTTCAAGCCGTGAATACTCAAATCCGTGAATGTCAAATCCGTGAATGTGGAGGGACAACTGTATTTTGAATCAATAGCCTCAGCAAAACTATTTTGCACCCCATCCCATGCCAGATACATTGGGTGACAAAGCACACCTTACCTCAGAAATATGCACATTTGCAGAGCTTGAGAAATTGGCAAAATAAATATGTACAAGACAGTGCCTGCATTTTTTAAAATGTGAAAGGCTAAAAATGCACACAGCTGGAAAATCAGCACAACATGCTTTTAGTTAATGGGAAAAAGCACGCCTAAATGCTTTTGTTAGAAACAGTATGTAAAAATATGTAGTGTACATTAAAATATATGTACTGTACACCAACAATTCCTACCAATTTCCATGCAGGAAGAAAATAATACAACCTGAATATAAAAAAGAATGCACAAAGATTTGGAGAAACACAACACAATCGTGACTGTGAGGGTTGTTTTTTTTTACATCTCTGCTTTAAAACAGGTGGGGGAGTAGGAGCAAGAACCAAAGATCAGGGAGGGAATAAAGGAAGGTTATGGTGGCTGTACAATCTCTCATGCACTGTTACCATCAAAGAATTTAACAATACAGGTGTCCTTTCATATTTGCTGGGGTTTGGTTGCAGGCCTCCCCTCCCCGTGGATACCAAAATCCGTGAATACACAAGTCCCATTATATGCAACGGCATAGCAAAATGGTGTCCCTTATATAAGATGGCAAAATCAAGGTTTGCCTTTTTGGATTATTATTATTATTTTAAGAATATTTTCAAGCTGTGAATACTTAAATTCGTGGATACCAAATCTGTGGATATGGAGGGACAACTGTGTCTTCATCCCAGGAGACAAAGCAATGTAAAAAAATAAAGAAGGGAAGCATCTTAGTGATGGTTTAAAGGAAGAACCTGCTGAAAGTTAAAGAAGGAAGTGCAAAAGCTAGGCTACAATTCAATATTAAGAAAAAATGATGACCACAGATGGTTTAGATAACTTAAAAGTAAATGTGAAATAGTTAAAATAGTTAAAACAGTTAAAGATTTTCTATACCTTTGATTAGTTATAAATCAAAATGGAGACCATACTGAAGAAATCAGAAGACTAGGACTTGGAAGGGCAGCCATGAAGGAACTAGATAAGATCCTAAGTGTTTGTAAGCCGCTCTGATAGCCTTTGTGGCTGAAGAGCGGGGTATAAATACAATAAATAAATAAAAATAAATAAATAAATAAAAAATAAAGATATATTGTTGAATACCAAAGTCAGGCCCCTGTTGCATTTATCTCTTGCTCATGGGCTTCCCCGTCTTGGCACTTGGCTGGCATCAGTGGGGACAGAATGGGGGACCCTAGCTGGGCTTCCAGCCTGATCCAGTACAAGTTGGCAGAAGGGAGGCAGGGGCTGTAGGCTTCTTCTGTGGTCCTGAATTGGGAAGGAATGGAAGACCTCATGTAGGAGCTTGCCTCATGCCTTGGCGGTCTGTCAGAGTTAGGAGGACATCCAGGGGAGCCTGGAGCACGGAGAATCTTAGAGGAAGCTGAGAGACAAGTCCCTCTTCCAATTTAAAAAAGCCAAGCGTGTTGGCACAGCAAAGCGAAGCCTAAGGGTGGCTTGTGTTAAGCAGCCTTTCTCAGCTCCTCAGTCAATCTCCCTCCGTTGGTTTATGGGTGGTTTTGTTTGCTCCCTGGGGGTCTGAATCCCCGGGGTCTCTCCTCTCCCCAGCTTCTTATCCAGCAACCACTTACCTGTGTGTGTTACTTCAAATGGATTGCTGGTGACCCTCTGAATTTCATATGGTTTTCTTGGGCAAAGAATACTCGGAACAAGGGTTGCCGTTGCCTTTCTCTGAAATACGGCCAAAAGCTCTGGTATTCCTTGTCCGTTCCTCCATGCAAGTACCCACCAGGCCTAACCCTGCTTCACTTCCAAGATCAGATAGGATGTGGTGCCTTCAGGGCATTCAGTACCTGTGTCTTATCTACTCTGATGCTGCCGCTCCACTCCTATATTTCTATATTTTCATTTCAACCTTTCTTCAAGGAGGTCAGGACAGTTTCTATCAGGGATGGGTGACTGGACCCTGTCCAGATGTTGAACTGCATCTCTCACCACTGGGTATGTGGGCTAGGGATCAAATTACATCTGGAGGGCCACACGTCTCTCATCTGATTTGCCTTGTTTCTCGCCCCTCTGCCCCTTTTTTATGTTATCCTCTGAACAACCCTGTAGAGATTGCCTGAGATTGTGACTAGTGCAAGGTCACCTGGTCTCAGGACTCAGGACCTGGAATGCTGGAAGACCATATGCAAACCCTAGAAGACCTTATGAACAGCATTGCACAGCATTAAAAGCCCAACCCTAGGCAGTTTGTAAAAGCCTGATGCAACAAATATGTGACCTACTGACAGAAGGGGAACAAGGACGGGGCCATCTTGGCCTCTCTGGGGAGGGAGTGCCAAAGTCTGGGAGCAGCCACTGAGAAGGCCCTCTCCCTTGTTCCCACCAAATGAGCCTGGGAAGGTGGTGGGACAGAGAGAAAGGCCTCTTCAGATGATTTTAGAGCTCTAATGGGCTCATAAAGGGAGATATGGTCTTTCAAATAACCTGGACCCAAGCTGTATAGGGCTTTATAGGTCAAAACCAGCATGTTGAATTGGGCCTGGAAACAAACTAGCAGCCAATGGAGCTGCTGCAACTAGGGAGTTGTGTGCTCCCTATAGACTGCCCCAGTTAACAACCTGGCTGCAGCTCTTTGGGCCAACTGAAGTTTCTGAACACTTTTGACACAGTGGCTTGCTTTTGTCTTCATCACGCTGAAGGCCTTTGGCTCTTTTAGGGACAAATCTGAAGTGGAAAAATGTGCCAACATCTCCATCTAAGTGTTAATTGCTGACTTAGCAGGCATTCCAGATGTCAACAAGATTTACAATGAATAATTCGATCTTCAGAAATTAAATAATTTGCAACACACAGATTTAAAGTCACAGCATTATATATGCCTGTTGCAAAACATTTTAATATTTCCCCCCATTTCTTATGAATGCGGTATATGCCATCTGATTATTTCAAGCTAGAATTTAATGATCTTAAAATATGTCATTTGGTCTAGAGTTACTTTCTGTGGATGCAAAAATGCAGTGTTTTATTCACATCATTTAGTTCTACTACTAGATGGGATTTTTTTTAAAAGCCTGGCAGAGGTGCTGGCTTATAGAAATAGTGCTTCTGGATATGAAATGGTATTTTGGGTTTTTTTCCCCTTCATAATTGTAATTTCACAGCCAACTTTCATTCAAGCTATCTCTGAATCAGAGTCCCTAGGCAAAGGTACATTCTCCTGCACCATTAAAAGAATGGATGGGTAAGATGGATCCCTGTGGATTAGCTGCCCCCCTCCATCAGTCTGGGTTTGACAACAAATTATCAAAATTTGCAATTTGTTTCATATTTTATAGGGAAAAAACTTTAGGTTTTAAAAAGATCAGTGTAGAAGAAACCAAAACAGAATCATCTATCTCCCTGCAGGATTTCTAATGCTTAACTCTTAGAAATCTACCATTTGATCCTTCTATAGTCAATTTAGTTCTAAATTGCCACCCCCTTGGTTTCCTGAGTCTCCTCAGCTTTTGACACCTATATAGCAAGTAAATACAACATGGCCTTCTCCATGCTGGGAGTGTGTGTGTGTACCTTCAAGTCACCTGCTCACTTATAGCTACGACGTTTTGTCATATTTGAGCCAGAAAGCTTTAAGAAATTGGAAGTAGGATAAGCAAAACAGATTTCCCTATTACTAATTAAAATAAGCTTGCCCACAGCCATGACTTTCAAGACACTCAAGCAGGCCCATCACATTGTTGAAGTAGCCAACTGACCACTAGCATTCCAGGAGACAGGGGAGCTTTTTGACTGAGCCAGTATCCGTAGCTGGCTGGCTGCATCTGTCTCTAGCAACCCTAGGCTCCTAATTTAATCACCAAGCTCCTCATGAGCACCAGTGAACTTAACTCAATGTGAATGACCTTCAGCATCTTACATAACCTGTTAAGATCTAAAATAAGACAGACAAGGAGTCGGGTAATTGCATCGATCACATTTCCATCTTCCGTCTCCACATCTCCTTCAATATCTGAGCCAATGGGAAACAGAGGGTTTACATGAGGCCCAGTTACTGGCTCATTTTGTTCTGCTTAGGTGGTGTTAGCAATTACTCCAGCGTGAAAGAAAGGCAGGCCCTTACAGGAGGGATAGGAAACCTCTGGCCCATGGGCCAAATGCAGACCTTGAGCCTTCGCAATCCGGATCTCTAGTCTTCGCCAGGCCACTATGACCAACTCGAGACATTTTGCTGCCTCAGGTGAAGAAGAAGAGGGATCTCCCATTTCTTGCACAAAAGCTGCTCAGATTGGGCCATCAATCTATTAACAGTGGCAATGGGACACCATCCTCCAAGGCACCTGAAGGTAGCAGCCTACCTGTGGGACTCTAGGGCAAGTTAATTAGCACACAGGTCTCCCCTTCAGCATCTGCTGCCTGGCAGACACCCCTCTCTGTCTTATGATAGGACCAGGCTTCAGGCCATGCATCATCTGCCCCACTCCAGGTCATTACAGTAGGACCCCCGTGAAATTTTGCCATGTTTTCGCCACCGCCACCACCCAACTGTTTTAGGTTGAAAAGCCTTTGAAAGCAGAAAGTAAATCCGATTCCCTTTTTTTAAAAAAGACCACATACATATCTATTTAAATTCTGAATATGGTCCATCATCAAAACACATGTTGTTCTGGAAGCTTTCGTGGTGAATAGTTCTGATTATTGATTGTTGCCTGTTACTGGTTTTTATTTTATTTTATTTTATTTATTTTTAATTTTTATTTTTTTGCAACTGTTTGATGGTACAGTATTCTGGACCAGAAAATATTAGCCTGGATTCTGTTGCTAGTTCCAAGCAGAATAGACCCACTGAATGAACAGGACTTTCCAGTGTGCCGACCCAACTATTCAACAATTGATTTAATAGGTCTAGGTTATTTTGGGCTAACCAACAGGATTCAAGCCATTCTCTGCCCAAGAGGAAAGGTAAGGGTAATTGTTTTACATAAATCTTTAATTAAAATAATTTTATAAAATATTTTAAAAGTAAAAAGGGAGTGTGCAGGAGTCCGGGGGAGCTGCTTTTTCCCCATCTCTTCTCTACAGCAAGGGTGAGCAGATGGTAAATTTGAATGTACGGATAAGTTATTGGGCAATTTCCATGGCACCAGCGAGGAATTCTGACACCCACTTATTTAACAGCAGCAGCAATAAGAATTGCCTTCTCCTTCCCCCAATTCTAAATTAGGCTTCTGAAATTAAGGAACTTTAGCACAGGGAAAGAGGGAATCAAGAGAAGATGCGTGTGTGAACGCTCTGGGCCCAGTTCTTGATCGTGTCCCTTAATTCTACTAGGAGGTCATTTTGTAGCTGATTCAATACATGCTTATTCCAGAAACCTGAGGTTTGCTTATTCCCGACCTACAGGCACCCTGGGAGAAAACAAGCAATGACTCTGCATGTTTTATTTTGATTTTTTTGCAGGGTCATGAAGGCAAGCTTGCTCAGTTTAGAGCGGTTAAGCATTACAAACCCTCTCAAGTCCAAAGAGGCTAAAGAGCCATCTGGACTGTCTCCAACAAGTAAGGACAGCTGGAAAAAGGTGGAAGCAATGGTGGGCAACGGTGGGCCTCCAGCCAGGATGTGATCCTCTGAGGATACCAAATGATGACAACTTTTGGCAGCAGGCCTGAAGAGTGTAGTAGGCACACGAGGCAATACCTTTGGTGGAAACGTGGCCTATTACCATACAGGCATCCAGAACATGGGACTAACGCTGCCAGAAGCCACCAGTTAGTATGGCTACTGATGCTGCAATCCAAAAAGTAACTTTTTCAAGCTGTGATCTCCATGTGCACTTCCACCCCCACCCGTTTATACCAATTTACTTCTGAGGTGTAACTTGCAAGCTAAAGAGTGTTTCTGCCTGTATCAGTTGGTTGGCCCCAGTCACCAATGGTAGGACCCTAAGCCTGTTGGCTCAGAAGTATGAGTTCCACTGTATCCAGTAAGTAAAAGTGGCCATAATGGTTGGGGGAAGCTGTGAGTTGTAATCAAAAAAGGAATTTTTCCATGCTCTGATGCACACATGCATATTTCATCAATGGAAACATACGAGCAAGTTCTAGATTAAAATAAACCATCTCCTTTTATTTTACATTCCTCTGTAAGAAGTCAAGTGACACCTGGATCCTACAAGTTTCGTGACTAGGGATTTCAGTTTGAGTTCTCCTCACTTACTACCTACAGCTGAGAATAGCACTAAAGAGATTTGATCAAGCTGGTTAGATCCCGTCTCATTCATTGGCTGCTTGCCCTTCCAGTTTCCTTGAGTTTATGGCTCCTTTCCACATTCTTGTGATTTTGGTGCACTGGTGCTAAAATTTCTTCATAAGAGGGAAGCAACACCTGCAGAGAAGGAAAGACAGACTCATTCTCAAGACATAGGAAGACATTATTGTCTGCCGTTCACCATGGAAATGGGTCATGGCTCAGTAGCAGAATACCTACTTCGCACACCAAAAGTTCAATCTTTAGCATCTTTTGTATCACGTATTTCTCTTCTCTGCCCTACTACCCAGCAGTTGCTAGTGGAGGGGCCAATGCATCTTGCCTCGACTGGCTGTTTGCTTACAGCAGGTTCATATACTGGTTTGAGCATTGGACTATAACCCTGGAGAACAGAGTTCAAATCCCAGTTTGGACACTGGCTGACCTTCAGCAAGTCATACTCCCTCAGCCTCAGTGGGGGTGGAGGCAAAGGCAAATTGCCTCTGAACAAATCTTGCCAAGAAAACAACGTGATAGGTTCACCTTAGGGTCACCATAAGTTGGAAATGGCTTAAAGTCACACAACAACAACAACACTACTTTCAAAATTAGGCTGGTGCACAGCAGTAGTTTGGATGTCGCCTCCCAGAAACCCTGACCACTGGCCATGCTTGGCTAGGACTTCTGTCCAAAACATCTACGGGGCCAATAGTTGAGAATCACTGATGTAGGTAGTACTGAGCTATGTGGGCCAATGCTCTTGCCAGAGAGCAGCTTCACCTTGCTCTCTACCTTGATTGCATATGGTTCAAATGTTCACCGGGAACCTTCATCCACACTTCAGATCTTCTGCCCCAGCCTCTCACAACCTGGTGCCCTCCAGAAGTAAATGGACTAAAATTCTCATCAGCCCCAACCAATCTATTCAGTGGTCAAGAATGCTGAGAGTTATAGTCCCAAACACTGGGGAAACACCAACTTAGGGGAGGAAGGCTATGCCACAAGACACAGGTGGCAATGGGGATGGGCCATCAGGGATGCCAATAACACTATAGCCAGCTCTCCAACCTCAACTACATATAAGGTTATGAAGTGTTTCCCCACCTAAATACCCACCATTGTTGTACTTGCACTGCTTCAGGGCCTCATTAAAGCCCTCACACAAAGTCAAGTCACTCTGGTTTGTAGCACAGTCAAGGAACTGCTTCATCTCATAGTGGCAGGGTCCATACTGGGATTGCTGATAGGCGGGCTGCTGCCGGGCCTCCTAGAAAAAGAAGATGTCAGCTCAAGTAATGTCAGGCAGAGCTAAGATGTCAGCTCAAGTAATGTCAGGCAGAGTCTAAGCTCGGTTTGGGGGTGAGGGAGAAATGAAGGTGCACTGTCAAATGGAGTATGCCCACCTTTTCCTTCCCCTAGGAAACTAGAGCACCCAGACTTTCATGGTCTTCATTCCCTCCACCCTCACTACCAGTAAGCAACAGCAGCAAGGCTCACTTCTGGGGCTCAACAGCTGCCAGGTGGCGGAAGGTTTCTGGACAGAGCACAAGGCCCAGAAAATAGCCCTCTGTGCCCATATCCAAAAAAGGACTTCCACACATGTAAGTCACTAATAGGATGCTGGCTTACATGTTTTTACTTGTATTTAATGTTATTTTGTAAGCTGCTTTGAGTCCCAGTTCCAGGGGAAAGGTGAGGTATAAATACAAATACAATACATTGCTAAATCCAATTCAACACAGAGCCAGAGCTGGCAAAATACCCCCCTCCTGGATGTTTTATGCAAGCAGTAAGTCCACTGCAGTGTGTGCCAGGGAACATCTTTTGGGAAGCAATGCCAATCGTTTCTAGTTTGGTGGCGTGAGCTTTGCAGGTAACTGCCTTCTGACTGTGATGCCAGCCTGCTTAAGCAACAACAACTCTACTGAGCTAATCTTTGAGTAAAGCCCTTGCTAAATGGCATTTCATCCACTTCTACTTTTAGCTGACCCTCAAGGCAGAGTTTATTGTAGGACCCTGCTGCAGTCAAAAGGAAGCCAAGCTCCCTGCTTCCATAAAGGCCCAACTACCTGTTATATGTAATTTTGTTATTATAGATTTTCCTGATTGCTTTATCTTTAAAAAAAAAAAGACTTAACTTGATCAGAGGACATATGAGTTTGTGTAACTTGACCTTCTCCCTGCTGGCCTTGTGTAGCTTGAAATCAAACTCACCCTACATGCAAAGAGCATTTTTCCATGGTTAGAGGGATGGTAGATGTTGGACTACAGCTTCATCATTCCTCACCACAGGCTCTGTTGGCTAAGGCAGCCAGCAGTCCAACAGCATCCAGATCAGTGATTCCCAAACTTTGGTCCTCCAGGTGTTTTGGACTTCATCTCCCAGAAGCCCGAGCTCACTTGGCCAACAGTCAGGAATTCTGGGAGATGAAGTCAAAAACACCTGGAGGACCAAAGTTTGGAAATCGCTTGATGTTCCCCATCCTTGAACGAGATTATGGCCTTTAAAATGCTGTATTAATAAAAATAATGATTGTTGTTGTTCGCATATCCTGCCTTTTCCCCAAAAGTGAGACTCATGGAGCTTACAAAAATTAAAGCAAAAACAGGTAAAAACATATACTAGGACATACAAGAAGTTATTGCTAATATGTGACTGATCTAGGGAATTAAAAATATCCATTAAATACCAGAGAAGATAATCCCAAATTAAACCTCTGTTGTTCCTCCTGGGTTAAACTTCAGAATCTAAAATCCCAAAGGGAGAGAGCTATCCTTTCATATGGTGCTTCACAAAATACAAAATGAATGATAAATATGAATAGCAAATTAACCAGTAGAAACGTGGATTTGTCCTTTGAGCCTGTGCAATGGATTTTTCTGGTGGAGCGCAGCGTGCACAGAACTGGCCTCACCCTTTAAACCAAAGGTTCATCTGCTGTGGCCTTGCAAGCATGGACGGTAGCAGCGAGGTCCTCGGGTCGTAGGTTTGGTTAGATTTTCCTTCTCTTAGATGGTTGACCTTACAGGGTTGGATGAGCACCATCTGCCCGGGTTTGGGATTAGAGTTTTCCTTCTCCTAGGATGGTTGCCATAAGACTAGAGAACCCATCCTGCCCTTTGACGCTCTTCGTCAGACCCTTCGGTTTTGACCTGTCTGGCATGGGAGACCCTACCGGTGGCTATTATGCCACCACCAACATAGCTCAAAACATCATTAGGGTATGCAAGCCTCTCTCCCACAACAAGGGGGCATCAATGGAGAGGAGTAGAAACGTACATTGCATTTATTCACAAGACTAGCAGTTGTCCTCCTACTCCTAACACATATATACACAATTGAGCAATGACAGCTTACCTGAGCAGGGCTGCTAGCTGGTTTCTCCGGCTCAGAGCTTCCACTAAATGCCCCGGTAAGAGCGCTGCCAACCACATGGCCCACGGCAGAGCCAACAGCCACTCCTGCTGCAGTAGTAGCCATCTGGGCCATCAAGCCAGGCTGCTGGGGCTGACCTGGGGCAGCCACCGCAGAAGGCGGTGGATGAGCTGGGGGGTGGGCATGAGATGGAGCTGGACTGTTGAATGAGAAAGAGAAAATAGAAAAGAAAGGCAGCTGTACATATGTGGAGACACAACAGGGCTCATACTTCCAAACCTGTAAACCAGGAACGGAGAACATTTGCTCCTTCCAGATTTTTTAGATTTCAGTATCCACAACCACTGACCATAGCCATCCTGGCTCAGGTTTCTGGGAACAGAAATTTCAGGGAGGAAGGAATTCTCCATGCTAGCTTTAAACAAACCCTAAAGATTCATTTGTTACTAGGTTCCCTCTCTCTTTGTTTCATTCATATCCTACCTTTCCTCCAGTGAGCTCACAGTGGTACATGTGCCTCTGGTCCTCCCTACTTTATCCTCACAACAATCCTGTGAAATACAGTTGTCCCTCCATATCCATGGATTTGGTATTCATGGATTTAAGTATTCATGGCTTGAAAATATTCTTTAAAAAATAATAATCCAAAAAGCAAACCTTGATTTTGCCATCTTACATAAGGGGCACCATTTTGCTATACCATTGCATATAATGGGACTTGAGTATTCACGGATTTTGGTATCCATGGGGGGGGGGGTCTGGAACCAAACCCCAGCGAATATGAAGGGACAACTGTATTATATTCAACTTTTAGAACATTCCTGAATATTTTAAAGCTTGTCTTCGCATTCCTGACAGTTTGATGAGTAATATAATTAATAAATATAATCAATAAAAGGAAACCAAATTTCTGTTATGAATGCCTATGTCTGCATTCAACTCTGACTTTTTTGTGTTAGTTTTTCCAGGACATCAAGATCCCAGATCTTAAGAGTACCATTTGTTAATATTTAAATCATCTGCAGTTTTCCAATTACAAGCTATTAATTGCTGAGCTTCTAATAACAAAAATGTAATAAGCTACTTCTGGGGTAAGTTAGCATTTGGCCCAGAAAAAAAAAATAACAATGTTCAACCAAGCTAGGAAAAGACTGAACCTGATTAGTAATATTACCTATTTCCTGGAAGTTTTCTTTCCAGAACATGGAAAACTGCTTCCAATTCCATCACATATGAAAATAATTGCCTGATAAATTACAACCACTCCAACATTCTGGAGAGCTATGGTGGAAATTTTCTAATATTTTTTTTATCAGTGTTAAATATCATCTGTGAATGAGCTTCTCTCTGGTTTCCCTAGTCTTCGCAGATATTTATTTGAAGTGTTTCAGGGGAATCCTTGGAAGGTGAAGGAAAGGCAAAGACAGAAGAAACAAACCTTGTTGCTGTAGAAAGGTGACTTTCTATGGACCCTGCTATTTCTTGCCTATGAGGCTTCACTGAGCCCTTTGCGGATGTATTTTGGGGATGGATCCATGAACCGATATACCCTGTTGTTAAATGGATTAAACTGCTTGAATCTGATTAACTGAAAACAAGAAAAGTTCTTGAATGTTTCAGAGAATTAAGTGATCATTTTGGGAAGCTACACGCAACAGTCCACTTAGCAGAGGAGAAGAAAAGGATGTGATGAAAAGTTTTGGAGAAAAAAGAAAAGATAAGGCTTACTTTTAACAATTGGAAGCTCACAATTTTTCAAGCTGTGTTAAAGAAACCCATTTAATAAATATCTTTTAAACAAGTTTACTATTTTACAAAGTGCCAAGAGGCCATTCTCAGATTGGAGAATATTCTTGATGAACATGAATAGCTTACAAAGGACAAGATATAACATTTCAAAAAGCCTACGTGATGCAGTTGCTAGGGTCCCGGGCTCTTTGGCTGAGTTCCTACATCTGGGTTGTGTAACTTAGATCTCCAGATATTCTCCAGAAGTTTATTCTCAAGAATTTTACAACACAATTCAAGTCCCAAGAGCCCGTGCCAGCATAACCAATGGGGAAGAATGCTGGGAGATACAGTACCACATCTGAAAGACCACACTTTGCCCACATCTGCTTTACCCTGATTTAAACATCTATATTAGGAGAGCAGCTGAGCAAGTTTATAAGAAAATTCTCCTGCCTAAATCTCTACCCTCCCCTCTCCCACGGTTCTTCTTTTGGCAAGGACCATAGCTCTATGACAAAGCACATGTTTTGTACACAAAACCTCATGGGTTCGATCCTTGGCATTTCCAGTTCAAGAGAGGGGAGGGAGGAAAAGATCACCCAAGGTCTCTGCCAGGGCACTGACTTTCCTGGCCTTCTTTGGCAGAACTTTTCGCTGGTCAGCAGCCAGCAAGGTAGATTTACAAACACAACCTTTTATTTCTTTACAACTCATCAGGGGACAGAGTTCAGTTGCTTCCCAAACATTTTCAGCAAATGACACCAATGGCCGCTTGACCCCATGTGTCACCTTGAGATGGCCAGCCATCTTTGCCGCCAAGTGGCATGGAAAGACCATCTGGGCAGAAGTTGGAATAGGTGACTGTAATCTAAAAAAGTAACTTGGCTATTTTTATTGTGCAACCACACTGCTTCATTCATGGAATTTTACCAGAAGAGGGTCCGGATGTCATCATCTTTCTTTTGAGGCCCTTCTGATTAGGCCTCAACTTCTTTTCATCATTTTTTTTTCTCCGCAGAAAAACTCATCCATTGGGGAGTATGGGGGAGGCAGAATGGCAGCACCGTCTTCTGATTGTTAGCACTATGGTCAGAATCCGGTTGGTGCATTGGGCTAGATGCTGCCCTTTTTCCAGAGGACACAGTGGTGACGAGGGAAGGCAGACAAAATCTAGCTTCGGTGGCTTGACATCCTCCACGGCCACTGGGCCCATGGCCTTTTACCACCTGCTGCCACTGCCTGTGCCAACGTAGTTAGGATTTCAGCCTAGCAGCCGTCCATCTGGAAGCACCCAGGACTTTATAAGGCCCATCTTGGTCCTCTCAAATCCTTTGATGATATGGGGGGGAAATTCCAACAAAGATTTAGGGCACAGTGGTTTGAGTGGTGGACTACGGCCCTGGAGATCAGGGTTCGAATCCCTGCTCAGCCATGAAACCCCACTGGGTGGCCTTGGGCAAGTCACATACTCTCAGCCTCAGAAAACCCTATGATAATTTCACCTTAGGGTCGCCATACATCGGAAATGACTTGAAGGCACACAACAGCAACCACCCTAGCACTACCAATGAAACCCTTTGGTCCTGTTATTCCATCTTATCCCCTTGACAGCTTTTTAAAGGCAAGCCTCTTCTTATTAACAAACAGATACAAATCAGCCACACACACCATGTTTAAGAAGGACAAAAAGCTCAGTCCCATACATATCCGCTCAGAGAAGCCAGGCACACTGAGTTCAATGGGGCTTGCTTCCAGCCAGTTACATTGGAGATATAATAATATGAATAAATATCCAGAATCTAGGTAAACTATGAAATTACTATACAAGGCGGAGGGGTCCATGTGACCTCCAGACATTGTTGAACTGCAACTCTCATCAGTCCTACCTTGCTTTGACAGATTATGAGATTTAAACCAGAAAGCCTTAAAGCAGGTGAGATGAACTCCAGATTTTTGGTGCTCCGGATACTGCTATGACTGCACCTCCCAGAAGCCCAAACAAATCTGTCCAATGAGAAAGGATTCTGGGGATTATAATCCAAAACATTTGGAGAGCCACACATTGTCCACCTGTGCCTTAAAGTCTCAGTCGTTGTGGAAGGGATTGCAATGCAAGCAAAAGATTCTCAATCAATCCTCATCCCAGATAGTTTTGCACTATCCGACCTTGCTTGAACTCACAGGAAAGATCTTTGTTTATATTTACCTGTTTATTATTGTCATTTTTATTCCCCAGCACCCAAAATAAAATCTTCTCAAGGTGACTTAATGCCTTCAAAAGGTGCCAAGATAACTACGGTCAGTGGGTGGGAGAACCTGAAGCTTGAAGAATTAAAACCTGAAGAAATACAGTGATTTCCAGTAATCCACCCATGCACAGGACAGATTCCTGCTGTTGTTACCAAAGAACGAGTAGAACCTATAAAAACAATCTTTCAGCTTGCTCCTGGAGGAGCAAGAATAATCAAAAAGTCTTTTTTAAAAAATAAAATGGATCTTGTTATTGCTGCACAAAACCTTAAGGCTTTCAAAAGGAACATATATTTACGTGTCTTATTTTTGCCACAAAATCTCATTATATTAACCAGGCCTGATCTCACTGTTTCTAAGAACTTAATGGCGCCCTTGCTGTTTGACATTTCAGGTTCCAACATCATCAGTTCTGTGAGTAATGCACAAACCCCAGGATCTCTTCAGCTGCCCGCACACCAAACAACAGCCTCTAATCTGCCTGCCTCCCTTTGAAGGCAGGCAAGTTGTAGCTGGGATCTGTAGTCATCCAAGGTTTCACCAACTGTATTCAGCACCCAAACGTTTGACATGTGAGAGGCAGGGCAGCAGAGTAGTTGGAGTACTATATTAGAAGTGGTTTCAGACAAGGGTTTCACTGCACAACTATCCGTTTTTGTTCACAGGCTTAGAGGGGTGGTGGTCTCCAGAGAACATCCTTTTTCCACTTATAAATCTCCAATATTTTCCAGTACATCTCTCTTTCCACCAAAAAGGGGGAGAGGAGTAAGGAGAAAAAGAACAAGCACACAATGCCTTTTGACACTATGACAAGGAGTTGTAACCCAGAACTGGAGAGAACACAGAGCTCCCGAAATGACCTTGGGACCTTGCCTCTTGGTCTAACCTACCTAACAGGGCTGTTGTGAAAGGAACGTGGGAAAAGAAACATATACAGTTGTCCCTTCATATTCGCTGGGGTTTGGTTCCAGGAACCCCCGTGGATACCAAAATCCATGAATACTCAAGTCCCATGATGTGCAATGGCATAGCAAAATGATGTCCCTTATAGAAGATGGCAAAATCAAGGTTTGCTTTTTGGATGATTATTTTTTTAAGAATATTTTCAAGCTGTGAATACTTAAATCCGTGAATGTGGAGGGACAACTGTACAATTGTTTCTTCATATTCGCTGGGGTTTGGTTTCAGGACCCCCGTGGATACCAAAATCCGTGAATACTCAAGTCCCATGATATGCAATGGCATAGTCAAATGGTGTCCCTTACGTAAGAATGCAAAATCAAGCTTTGCTTTTTGGATAAATATTTTTTCAATAATATTTTCAAGCCGTGGATACCAAATCCGTGGATACGGAGAAACAACTGTACAACTCTTTAAGATTTCTGGAGTAAAACCAGGTAATATACATCATAAAAGAAGAGTACTGTGTAGGAGGTTGGGCAATCACGGATCAAGTTCACTGAACCTTGGAAGTCACTGCACAACCTTGAGTTTTAACACTCCTTCTCAGCCTAATCCTACATAACAGGGTTGTTGTGAGGGCAATGTGGATAGAAGGGGAAGCATATGTACAAAACCATGAGCAAACTGGAAGAAAGGCAAGAGATAAATGTAGGTAAATAAAACACAAATAGCAAAATGAACACATTCAAAGGTGAAGTCATAATAAAAGATCTTGTCTATATGAGCGTGAAAAAAATGGGTTGCTCCACAGTAGGAGCTGCGACTTGTCTCACGGTTTTACAGCCCCTATAAACTTTGCACGACCTCTAGCCAAGATGACAGCCGCGGGTGAATTACCTGCATTTTTTAAATCTGTCACAGCCATTTTTTAAAAAATCATTTTCCATGGTGTGCATAAGTGATAGTTCATGTTTACATAAACAAGAGAGAAAAAGATAATACAAATTGCCATTTTATCGCCTTAGCGATCGCTCGGCTGAGGCAAAAATCCAACATGGCAGCAGATGACCCTGTTTGCAAACCCTGGCCCCTGCGCTCATCCGGCCAATCAGGTTTGTGCTTCCTCTCGTATGGGAAAGCGACTCAAATCGAACGGCTTGTCCCAACGAGTGGAAATGCGCGTTCCCTCGCGGAGCTTTTTAAAAACTCCGCGAAAAGCCGCACAAGCTCTCCGGGTGTTGTTTTTGGAGTTGTTTGCCCCCTCCTTCCAAATACGACGCCTCGATGCAGCTTCCCATTAAGACAGATCAGATTCCCAGTGAATCCCATGAGGTTTATTTTGACCATTTAGACAGGACTCCACATCTTTGCGCCTCTTCTGTTCCAAATGAAGTGCTTCGAGAGGCTGAATGGGCATGTTCTGTTGCTTAGACAGATAAAAAATTTCTATTTTATTGTTTTTTTGTTGTTTTTATGATGAGGGAAGGGATGGGATATGGGATTGTTTTTTAACTTTAAGGGGGGTAAATTGTTTTAAATTATTACTATTGTTATGGATTTATTTTTATATCCAATTGTTGTGAGCCGCCTTGATTGCCTAAAAGGCAAAAGGCGGGGAACAAAAATAAAAGTATTATTATTATAACTTTGACCTTTTATTGTTATAATATCTTGTTGCTATCATTATGTTAATAAATACAGAAATAATAAAATTTATTTCTATCCCGCCCCTCTGCAACGCAATCAATCATAAAAATCCCATAATTACATTAATACCCTAACCAACCCACCCCTTAAAACAATATTAAATTAAACAGATCAAAAACATACAATAATTAAAAAGAGAAAAAAAGATGAAAAAATCCAGTGGCCACTTAAGGGAAAAACATTAAGGGAATGTTGCACTCCGCCTTGATTCCCTAAGGAAAAGGTGGTATGTAAATAAATTATGTTATTATATTACTACAGTATTATTATTATTATACCAGATGAATCCACACTACATAAATAATCCAGTTTGGAACTGGATTACTTGCCAGGGCTCCTTGCTATAGGACACTGGGACCTGTAGTATGGCAAGGGGCCCGCCCTCTGGGACAGGAGGCCAAGGACCTTGTAAAACTACACATCCCAGGGTCCCACAGGAAAGAGCCAGGTCAAATAATCCAGTTTCAGAGCGGGTTATTTGGGTAGTGTGGATTCAGCCTCGGTCCTCTTACCTGGCCGCAGTCCGGGACCCCACACTTCGGCTACCCCGGGGCATCGTGATCTCGGATCGCTTGCTTCCACCGGCTCGCCTCTGCCGCTGCCTCCGTCCAGAACGGGCAACCGATTCTCCTTGAACTCCAGCCTGACGTCGCTCCTTTCAAGGGTGACGCCCACGTGGCCCGAAAGGCTCCACCTCCCTCCCAATGAGCGCGCTGCTTCTGAGCAGGCGCAGTCGGGCCGAATGAAGTCTTTGCCCTCTCTCCCTCCGCCTACCCGTTGGTTCACCTAGAGCTAAGAACTACTAGAGTGACAACCGCGTTGTTCAAAGGCGGGCTGTTGCGGTTGCTCTGGATCCTTCCAGAGCCAGAATCCTATGTCGTTCCTGTTCTCGTTCAATTATTTTTGAATACATTCAGTTGGGGTTTGGTTGCAGGATCCTCCCCCGTGGATACCGAAATCCATGTATACTCAAGTCCCATGATATGCAATGGCACAGCAAAATGGTGCCCTTTATATATGATGGGAAAATCAAGGTTTGCTTTTTGGATTACTATTTTTTAAAGAATATTTTCAAGCTGTGAACACTTAAATCCGTGGATACCAAAATCCGTGGATACTCAAGTCCCATGATATGCAATGGCACAGCAAAATGGTGCCCTTTATATATGATGGGAAAATCAAGGTTTGCTTTTTGGATTACTATTTTTTAAAGAATATTTTCAAGCTGTGAACACTTAAATCCGTGGATACCAAAATCCGTGGATACTCAAGTCCCATGATATGCAATGGCACAGCAAAATGGTGCCTCTTATATAAGATGGGAAAATCAAGGTTTGCTATTTGGATGATGATTTTTTTTAAAGACTATTTTGAAGCCGTGAAGACTGACATCGGTGGATACCAAATCCGTGGATACGGAGGGACAACTTAGGTATCCACGGATTCGAGCAACCAGAATGCCTATTGCATTGAAAATAAGCGGCTATACCAAGAGAAGCCCTACTACAGATTGCAGGGAGGGGAGTGCTGATGCCCGAGGCAGTGGGTTGCAAGCAGCCTGCAAAGTCGTTAAACCTTTTCGGGGAGTCTCAACCGATTGGATTTCTTCCCTTGGTTCGTTTGAGCTCTTGTGACCTTCCGCCAAGGAGAAAACCAACTGGACGCAGCCAGTTTGAACTCGCGAACACGAGTCTCCGCGAGGATAGGCCTTTCTATAGTTTTCATAGCTCTGTGGCGTCCGTGCGCTTTAGCCTTTTAAATCAAGACCTTCCCCGAAGGTTTTATAGAGGTCTACAAAGCGAGGGGGTTGACTACAGACCGACATTTGTGGTTATTTTTGAAGCCCAGCCAAGGGTGGCAAAAATGACAGCTGAGGGCAGGAGATGGGGAAGAAAGCACCATTGACTTTCTTATCACACTACACTCTTATAGCGTTATTATTCCACTTTAACTCCTAATGGCTGCCTCCTGTGGAATGCTGGGATATGTAGTTTAGGGAGGGGTCTTGAGAACTCTCAGCCAGGGAGCCCAGAATTCCACAGGAGGCACAGGTGAAAACATCACACCACACTCTTATAGCGCTATTATTCCACTGTAACGCCTAATGGCTGCCTCCTGTGGAATCCTGGGATTTATAGTGTAGGGAGGGGCCTTGAGAACTCTCAGCCAGAGAGCTCTTAGCCCTTCCTAAAGTACAAACCCCAGAATGCTACGGGAGGCAGCCACAGCAGTTAAAGTGGAATCATAGCGCTATAACATGAGTCTTGCAACTGGCTTGGCAACACCTACACATCGTTTTCCCAACAATGCATAAAACTGGTTTAGGAAAAAGCCACAGAAATGAAGAGCCATAGTCGGAAGAGACCACAAGGGCCATCTAGTCCAACCCCCTGCCATGCAGGAATACCCAATCAAAGCATCATTTTACTAGGTAAATTTGCCTCATGGAAAAGAAAAAAGGGCAGCTCCAAACTTGGAGACAAATACTGTACTGTACTATTGAATCTGGAATCATAGCATTAATACCTTTACATTGAAAGACAAGTGTACGGCGGCTGCACAAAGCAATACCAATGTAATTTTGGCAGAAGGTGCATAAGCCGTTATTCCCATTTCCCTGGGATAAAGGCCCCAGGTACAGGGAGAGGGGGAATGCAGGAAAAGGGAGAGCACCACACACTGAAGGGGTGTTGAAGATGCAGGTCAGATAATTTTAAAGTGGGTGGAAGAGGAGAAAAGCAAAAATATACCTGGTTGGGGTTTATAAAATTTGATAAACAGGGCTTAACGGTCAGTTCAGCTCAACAATATTTACAATTCCGACAGCGGTTGCTCCCAGACATGCCATTAATAGGTCATCAAAAACAAACGTCGTAAGAAATAAAAATAATTTAACACAGAGATTAGCATATTGGGGAAAGGCTTGGGTAGAACGTTATCCCGGAGATCTTGTTCAGTCCAGGAACAGTTTTAATACTGTTTTAAGGGGTGGGTGGGTTAGGGTATTGTTGTACTGTAATTATGGAGTTTTTATGCTGTAAGCCACCCCGATTGTGTTGCAGAGGGGCGGGATAGAAATAAATTATTATTATTATTATTATTATTATTATTATTATATTACATGATTGCCTATTTCTGTAGACTACCTCGAAGGGCCCGCTTTTGCAAAATCTTTCAGCATCAATGTCCCTAGAAGACACATTCTTCAGACAGCAACGTCCCATTTTACAGCTTGGAATTCTCACTTTTACCAGGTAATACACAAAATGTTTCTACCTGTAAACCTATTTAGAGATGGATTTTTCAAAAAAAAAAAAAATTAAATCAGAAGTGAAATCCTGTGATCAACTTTACTTGGGTTTAAATCAGATCCTGCCTTCTAGCTTGCTCATCAACTCAATATTTAGTAATAAAAAATTAAAGCAAACAAACAAGATGGCAAAAATTGTGTTATTTTCTATATAACCCTCAGCTGCATCAGACATTCTTATTCTAGCATGGGCTTAGGAAAGTACAGGGCACACGCTTCGCCCAAAGCCATAACAGGCACCCCTCCTCTCAGTATTTATGAAAAAAATGGTTTTGCTCCACATACATTGCCTAGCAGGCATGGGGCACAATGCTGTTGTGTTTTTTAACTTCCAGATCAGTTTCTGACTTAAAAAGGACACTCCTGGTCCCTGAGATCCCATGCTGGGAGTAACTTTACTGAGCCAGGAGCTGCTGCTGACCATTGAGGCCCCTGCCCTTCCTCCTCCTCAAGGGAGGGACACTGGTGGATCATTGCCCATTTGCTTTTGGGCAACCTTTGTCACTTTCCATCAGTTGATGGACCTGGTCTTTCCAGAAGGAAGAGAGAGGCCTGCTTGGCCTGGCTGGCAGCAGCCTCCCCCGTCTCCAAAGGGTCTCCTTCAGCTGCTGGGTCTGGATCCAGTCTTGAAACTGCTACGACTCCTCTGCCTGCCAGGGCTGAGCTGCCAGAACATGGGGAGAGAGGGGTGCCTTGCCCTTGGGCTCTGGCCACTTTCTCCAATACCACTCTCCAGCATGGCCTCTTTGGTGGTAGCCCATGGAGTGGAAGAGAGGTGTTCCTGGGGGTCCCCGACAGGGGACAGCAGTTGTGGCTCTTGCAAAGAGGGATAAGCCAGGGAGCCCTGAGGCTGTGGGTCTTTTCCTCATGTGTGTGGGCATAAATGGAGGATGTGTGGCGAAGTGGATGGGCAAAGGGGTGGACAGCAGTGGTGACTGCCAAGGAAAATAAAAAGCAGTGTTAAAAAAGGAAAGTGTCTCAAGCAAAATAGCTGGAAAATATGGGGCAGGGAGGCAAGCAGTAAAGGGAGAAATGAGGGGCCCATTGTGAGGGGGAGGATGAGGCAATCCTTCCTCTCTCCCTTTGAGCTCATGTCCCGCTGCTAATAGGGCTTCCCAGTCTGGCCACTGGGGTGAAATAGTGGAAGGATCTTAGGACTGGATACAAGGACGTGTCTTCTCCTGGCTTCCTGGAAGGTTTCCCATAGAGGCTCGATCGTCCCTGCGCATCTTCAGAGGTACTTCTCTGGTTTGGGTGCCCCAAAAGTCAAAGGCAGGATCTGTGTCTCGGCAGAGGCTGGCCTTGGCTGCCTGGATGAGCAGCTCAGTTCTCTTGATCCAAGGAGGGTGCTGTGTGGATCTCTTGCTTTGAGGAGACCTGGCCTGCTTCCCCTGAGGAAGAGGAGGAGACCGGGTGAGGCCTCATCCTGTAGGGAGGGTTTGGAAGCTCAGGCCCTACCAAGTTACTCCAGTGAGTTCTGCAGATGGCGGGTGAACCCTGAACCAGTGTCGGAAAGGAATACCTAACTTCTTCAATCAAAGGGTCCTCTTCTGGCTCCAGAGACAATCAGTTGGACCACCTTGCAGGAGTCAAAGAAGGAACAGTTTGTTAGGGAAAAAAGTACACCTTTAAAAGCTCGGACTGCAATGGCGAAGAGATTATTGAAATGATACATGTTACACAACTTTCGCGAGTTTCATGTGGAAAGGCTACAAAAGTTCCATGTTCTGTTCAGTGATAAGCATTGTTAGAATAACAGCGAGACTGGGAAAATAGCATGAAGGTCACTGTATTTCCAACTCCCCTCTAAAGGAAATACAGAACCCTGCTGAGAACATAAGAATACTCTTTGTTCTTGGTATCAGCACATTCCACTTTGTTCTTGGTATCAGCACATTCCATTTTCCCTTCAAAGTAATGCAAGGCCAGGCCTTACAGATGATTTAATCTTTGGCCTCAGTACAACCAATATGGAAGGACTTTTATTCAGTGAATAACATGGAAGGTTGGTCAAAGGCGTGAAGCAACATAGGGTTCTAGATTTTGAACCTTTGGATATACCTGAATCAGCTCTTCCTCTTAGTCATCTTGACCCAAGCAAAGCCTGCCTTTTTTTCCAGGTGAGGCCTGGTCCCCTTGACACCCAAGTAAAGCCCATCTTGATTTTCCGGGGAGAGGCCTGGTTCCCTTGAGCCAAGCCAGACTAATTTTGTAACTCTAAACAGGGCCTACATTTTTTATAGCCTGGAGGCCTTTCTTCTTTTGATCCAAGCTAGAGGCTGGTGGTTGCCTTGCCGTGAAAAGGAGAGGCGTCAGGGAACCATCCAGAAGACGTTTCAGTCCACTTGAACTAAAGCGGTCTTAAAAACTTATGTAACAGCTCTAGAAGGTTCCAAATGATGCACTGAGCAGGCACATATTACCCATTTGTGTGAGTCACAGAAACCACAAAAAAGAACCTACTGAAATTGCCTCTTCTACAGAACTAAGCAGTGTACCCATCATGCCAGGTCTCATTTCCAGAACCATGCTAGAAGCCATCTGAAGAAATGCTACCAGTCCAGGCTTCCTCTGGCCAACTCAACGAGGCCTCCTCACCTGGAAAAACTGACTGGAAATGCCAGAGATTTAAATGCAGTGGTGGCACTAGGGGTGGTGCAGAGGTTGAACCATATCAGGTGACACTATTAGAAGGAGGGGTGACACCAGCCTTAGTTAACGCCACAGTTTAGCTGGAACCTTCTGGGTGTAAAACATTTACTTTGTCATTGAGCTAATGCCTTTTCTCATGAAATTGCTGACGGAAAAAAGAGGGTAGGTATATGAAGAGCTTGTGAGCAGGGCAAGAGACTTAAAACAAGTCTATTTTATTGCAGATCAGTTCTGTTGCAGGTTAGTTCAGGTTGAAAGCTTTAGTCCACATCAAGTGGTGTAAGGATGATTCTCTATATTTTCAAGCTCTGAACCAGCTTCTATTAATTCCTTGGAATAAAATCCACCCAAAAGCAACTTCTGGCATGTGTTTTCTTTGTGTGAGATAAAAGAAATAAACATCACAGACCTTCAGACCAGTCTGTTCTAGTTTCCAGAAGGTTGCAGTTTGGTACTTATAAATTTGTGTTTATTAGATTAACAGAACAGAAATATTGAAATGTTATGGAAAGATGTTTTGACTTCCATATACTTCAGTTGCTTGAGAGATTTTCTGTATCCAAGGCAGTTACACAATGCAGAGCAATCTAAAGTTGATAAATGCTTGGTGTTATCTGCTAGGTTGAAAAAATGTGGTTATGGTATTAAAATCTATATATCCAGAAGTTCCCCCTTTTCTCTAATGTTCTTGGATCTGATGTGATGTTCTGAATTAAAGTGCTTTGCTACTGCTTGCTCAATGTTTTTGTCAAAATTGCAGGGCTTTGATGCATGTACATATGTCAGTTGTGATTTTCCCTACATACTGGAGATGATGACCTGCTCGTTTGCACTTGGTGACATAAATTTTACTGTGTGACCCACACACGATGTTCGGTTTAATACACTAAGTCCTGCTAGCCACTGTGCCCTTAAAGGTGATTGTCTTTCTGACATAAAAACAAGTCATACAGCACTTGAATTCACAAGGATGTGATCAGAGATCGCTGATCTGAAGGCAGCTTTGCACTGGTAATTTCTAAAGATTCAGAAGGTGGCAGAAAGCTCTAAGAGGGAGCTGGCTGATAGCTGTGGCATATCAATGTGTTGGTACTAAACATAATTCATGTTTTAAACTCATTATATGCTATACAGGAATCCCCCACCCTTTAGCAGCTCCTTATGATGACTCGCTCTTTCAGTGCTTGCAAATTAAGAACAAGTCCCATTCGTTTGTCGAGGAGTCCACTCTTTCAACAGTTCTTGCCCATGGAGGCTTGCTTGGGACTGACTGCGCACACGTGCACTGCTTTCAAAATGAGCTGAAGGGGGGGGGGAGTCACAAAGTGGACTGAGAGACTTTTGTAAGCAGTGTGTGGGCAGGCGCAGGCAGTCCCAAGCGAGCCACCCTAATTCTCTCATGTTCCCTACATGGGTTCTGCTTTTCAACCAGTTCCGGTTTCTTACACTGCTGCAGTCCCTAACCTGTCAGATAAGTGGGGGCTTCCTGTAGTAAAATCAAGAGCTATGAAAATCCAGCACTATCATTAAAACAAATCAATGTGGGAAAGCAATTAGGAGAGAGGTTGGCAAAGTATATCGCTCCCAGGCTGTGTCTGCTGTCCTTGATCCTTTCATATTCTTTGTTCTGACACTTTTTCAGCCAAAGAGAAAGGATTCTCCTAGAAGCCCCCTAAAGTGGCAATTCATCTTCTCAACAGATTCCAGATCCCTTTCATTGATGGACTTCTGGCCAATTCATTTTTTTGTTCTTTTTTGGCAGAAAACTAATCCCTGGACTTGCCATAGTTACTCACCTGTGGTTTAGGGTGATGAACTGGGATGTGGAAGATTCAGGTTCAAGTCCCCACTGAGTCATGAAACTCACTGCACAAGCATGGGCCTGTGATTCTGTCTCAGCCTGACCAACCTCACAGGGTTGTTCTGAGGATAAAGTGGGGAGGAGAGCCATGTAAGGTGCTTTGGGCCCATGAAAGGAAGGCAGAGTATAAATGTAATTAATAAGCAGATGTGACTTACCAAGAAATCAAAACACCACCCTCAATTCTAAACTTTTAATTGAAAGTTCCAAACAGAAACAAGAGCAGAACCACATATTGCCCCTCTCTTTGTCAAGAAAGTGCAACAACACAGGTGAACATGTGTGTACTAAGCTGGTAAATCTCTTAAGAACACCCGATGGCCTGCCATAGTCAGCCAAAGGACAACACTGGGGTGGGTGGGAAATGTTTCCATGTCCAGGTGTAATACTGGCAAAATAAAGGGAGGGGACAAGAATCCAACAATGCTAAAGAAAGAACTTCTCCAACAGGCTTCTAACAAGTTGAGATAACTCTTAAAATCTTGTTGAAACATGGAGGAAATGAAAGACAAGAGGAACCTAAATAGAGGAGAAAAGATGAGAGGCAAGAATATCAAAACAACAGCTCCAATCCTGTCTAATAGGATCTCTACCATGAACAGACTCTGGAAGGCTCTCTGGGACAGTGTATGTTCAATCATCTACCCAAGGAGACTGCCTGGCTTGGATCTTCTATCTCAAGGATGGGGAATGTTTGGCTGTCCAGAGGTTGTTGAACTGCAACTCCCAGCATCCCTTACCACTGGCTATGCCGATGGAAGTTATAGTTCAATAACAACTGGGCAACTGGAGGTTCCCCAACCTTGCTGCTTGACCATCTGTCTGGGATGACAGGGATACTGGTGACCCCTAGAGATGCTGCATGCAAATAGGAGGTGGACAAATAGAGAAATCACACATTTACAGCTAGGACCTTAAAACACCCAACTCTGGGCCTACTTCATAAATTGCCTTTTTTTGGTGTGGTTAGTGCAACAACATTCTGTTCCCTTACTTGGCCTCCATGTGGCGCTAGTAATGGAAAGGTGCAACACACAGGCTGGAACAGTTCCTATACTAGCTAGCTAGAAGCAACCTGAATATACTGAGAACAGCTATTGCCTCTGTGTTATCCATGTGACATAAGAGGCAATTCTGGGCAAAGCAGCTTTCTGGCATGGAGCCCCACTAGTTTCAAAGGAAATTTTTCCTCTAATCCCGCAAAAAAGTCCAATACACCCCCAGTACTTTCAGAGTCTGTGAGCAGAGTTATGAAAGAGAAGGAGCCAGCTTGCTGAAGCCCTGCCTCAAAGGTAGGCCAACATGTGGCCCTTCAGAGGTTGCTGGGTTGCAGCTCCCATCAGGCTTAGCCAGCACTGAGGGATGATACAACCCATCATCATCTAGAGGGCCACAAAGCTGTATCTTGGTTTAAAGGATTAAATTAATACATCTGTGGTTGGCCACATTACCAACCAACCAATAAAGCCAAGCAAAGTGAAAGGACATGCTCCCATGCAAGCACCAGGAGCAGTTTGGGACGTCTGCTATCATTCCAGTAATTTATGTAACACTACAGGGAAGGGGTGGTACAGAGGAGCAGGCATTGGAACAGGACAAGACGCCAGCTTTACTTTCCAGATAACTGCTCATAGACCTTTGGCACGTAGTCATCCCACTCTGCCTGGTAGCATGTGCCTGCCACTGGGGTTCCCAACTTATACTTCTTGCGGAAATAAGCCACTTGGAAATTGCCGCGTTGATCCGCGGAGCGGTTGCTGAGGATGGGCTCACTGCAGTTCAGCTGCTGGGGCTGCTCGTACACCAGCCACACATAGCGATGGAGCCCTGTAAGAAACAAGACAGTGGAATAAGATCAGTTTACACTTTCCGATGCAACCAGGCACCTCAAAAGCTTCCTCAGCCATCTCCAAACTTCTCTGAGAAAGGGCCCATCTTCTTCATGCACTCTATAAAACGCAGACTGATTATGCTACAACAGGTGAGCACCCACTAGATGCTTTGGACCAGAATCATAGAGTTAGAAGAGACCACAAGGGCCATCCAGTCCAAGCCCATTCTGCCACGAAGGGACACACAATCAAAGCATGCCCGACAGATGGCCATCCAGCCTCTGTTTAAAAACCTCCAAAGAAGGAGACTCCACCACACTCTGAGGCAGCGTGTTCCACTTCCGAACAGCTCTTACCGTCAGGAAGTTCTTCCTAAAGTTTAAATGGAATTTCTTTTCCTGTAATTTGAGTCCACTGCTCTGTGTCCTAGTCTCTGGAGCAGCAGAAAACAAGTTTGCTCCATCCTCAATATGACATCCCTTCAAATATTTAAACATGGCTATCATAACCCCTCTTAACCTTTTCTTCTCCAAGCGAAATATACCCAGCTCCCTAAGCCGCTCCTCATAGAGCATGGCTTCCAGATCTTTCACCATTTTGGTTGCCCTCCTCTGGACATGCTCCAGCTTGTCAACAGCCTTCTGGAATTGAATTGACTCACTATGGTGACCAGAGCTTATGGGGGTTGCAGTCTCAACTCTTTGGAGGGAAGCACTGTAGGGAAGGTTGTCATACAGCATCCAAGCCTGCTTATTACAAAGCCTGTTGGAAGCTGGCCACTAATACTTGTTAATGAGCAACCTGAACCAGCATGGCGGGATGACAGCAAGACATCCAGGTAGACCCAGCCTTGAATTGAATTGAATTGCTTGGGTAGACCCAAGCATCTTCTCCCCCTTTTTTTTGTCTTTTTCTTGTTGATATGCAGATGGCTATTCTTAGGTTCTATGCTATTCCCAGGAAATTAATGGTGTTCTCTCTTTGTCCTAGAAAGAGGCAGTCACACACCTCTGTGATACCTGCATGCACACCTGCATGTGAGAAAGCCAGCTCTGGGGGTTTTGTAAATTACATTAGGATTTGTCTTCTGATCTATCTCTGAATAAATTTATAACAAAAATTAAATGCAAGTTTCCTTTTCCTAATTACCATCTCCCAGAGCATTTATTTTCTTTGAACAGATACAAGCCCAGCACAAACCTCTGCTACTATACTGTTTTGTATAAAGCAAAAACACACTGGTAGGGCATAGTTAAATAATTGCCAAGGCATAACTGAATCATTCTAGGATTCACTGAGGCAGTCAATTAAGAAATCATTGACAGGACTTTTTAAAAGTTCATTTTATTTTCTCTTCCTAATGCGTAGTGTGAAGGCAATGGTGCAGACCACTGAAGCTGAACTGTTATGCTTGACTGTTTTCTTTTTCACTCCTAGCTCACTCTGATAAACAGGCCTGGGGTTTCTGCCTGGAAGAAACAACTCAACAGATTCAGAGAGTGAACAAATACTCCTTCAAAGCAGTGGTGCTGGCCCTAATGGACAGCAATCAAGATAGATACAGGTTACCTACCCGACCCTTTAGGAGGGGCAGATCCAACGTAGTCTGACAGGACACAACCACTGTTGATGTCATTGCCCTTCATGTTGGCCACCAGGAAGTGGTGCCATTCCCTTAGAAGAAAAGAATCAGCCTCAGTTTTTCCAGATTAAATCTCATAGCAACACTAGAAGAAGACATGCTAGGTGAGTCAGCCTTGACTGATGGAGACTCAAAAACACCTATGTAGAAGCTCCGAGTAAGAGATTTCACCAGCCAGTATATCAGAACCAGAGGGCAACGGTAGATGTTTTTGCAAGCTAGAGCAGGTGCTGTTTTTTCCCCCTAGTACAGCGGGCCCTCCAGACCTGTGGAGGTTCAGTTCCAGTAATGACCCCCCGCCACTGCAGATGACAAAAAAACCAGATGATCACATCCAGTGGCAGCAATGTATGCATACCACATTCATGTCACCATCATTTTAAGTATAGGACATGACAATCTGCGGTTGCTCAAAATCACAACCTGGAGCCCGCAGATCAGGAGGGCCTACAGTACAGGCATACCTGAGTTACTAAAGCCTCTGACAAAGAATTTTGTTTTACAAATTCTTTTTAACACCCAACCCTCGTTTTCCTCTGTCTAGCTGTAAGTTTTTTTTAGCAGCATCAGTACTGGGAGGATAGAGAAGGATGGCTGGACAAACAAAATAAACACAGGCATTCAGTGTTGGATTGGAGCAGCATGGAATAATTGGAGCAGCAGTAAGCAATGGAATAAAGTTCCAGCTAGAAAAGAACAGGATTCTGCTCTAGCTGACCCCTACTGTAGCTGCCTACAACAGGCAAGGTAAGCAGAAGCTGCCTCCAGAAGACTTTACTGAGCATGCATAAAACAAAGAGGAAAAGGGAAAGCAGGTAAGTCTGCTTTAACAGCTCCTCCCTGCTTCATTCCTCAAAGAAGCATATGCCTCCAAATCTAATACTCCTTCAGTTCAGCTCTTTATTTTAAAAGATTGAAAAAACATGAAAAACAGAGAAAGAGGAGGGAGCTCTCTAACTGCAGAGCTTAGAATGGTGCTACAGCCACTGAGTGCCCTCTGGACACTTTGGACTACTGTATTTGTGCTGGCTGGAGATTCCTGGGAGTTGTAGTCTGAAAAAGTAACTGGTTCCAAGTTCTGATTGTCACAAAGGCCAACCCCTTTTGGTCCCAACCAAGATTAGGGTTCCTTGAGTTCATTCCAAGGAAGGATATACATCTGTCCAAAACATGACCCACATGCTTCCACAGTAGGCTCACCCTTGAGTTCATGGACATATGCATGTACTTCAAGAGTGATCTAGCTACAAGCTGCCAGACATCCCAATCCTGTAACCCATATGACTTACACAAGCACTTTGGGAGTATGTCAGTTCATTAGAGGTTTGATGTTTAAGGCTGTGTTGAGGAAGAGGCTTTTAACAGGGGAGGGACTGTACTTTTTACCCTTTTTAATTCAACTGTGCTTCAAGGTTATAATTCATTTGATTGTGTTTTAATAGTTTTGTGTCTGTTTTTATTTGTACCTGATAATAAATAACCTATCATGTGTAGTGCCAGGCAGGTACAATTTCCCAGTTTCCAGTTCACGCTGTGCTCTTCTTCTAGCTTACTGATGCGCACCAGCACATATGATTTAAATCAGTGCACACACCCCCCCCAAAAAAGGTCTCAAAGCAATCACACAGCTGCATCATGGCAGGGATTTTTTTTTTTTCATGGCAACCGATCAAGGCACACATGCACTGCTGTGTATGAGTAACCCGTGAAGAAAAATACAGCAACTGAAAAACTGGTGCAAGGTGTGCAAAGCATTTTACCTTCAAGTGTACCTTTTAGAAAATCTCCCAAGTTAAAAATCATAGGGGCAAAGCAAACTCACAGAAAAATGACAGAATGGAATGTGGCAAGCTGTTTGTTTAATTTTTATCCTGCCTTTCTCCTGCCATTGGAGATTAAAGCCAAATACAGCTAAAAACCTAGTTAAAAAAGAAAGGTGTCCTATTAAAACACCACCAATTTAAAAGAGTATAAAAGCATATCAAAAGCATAACAATATGAATAAAGTACAGCACATGCCCCATTAAAAGACCCTCCTGCATAACCAGTTAACTGCTAAATGCCTAAGTAAAAAGCTCCTGATATGCCTAGTCTCCTGTGGAAGAGCATTCCACAACTTCGGAGCAGCCACCAAGAGGGCCCTCTCTTGTGTCCTCGCTGTGACAACAGTGGGATCAAGAGAAAGCCCCCCTTGAGCTTTAGACTCACACAGGCTCATTCCCAAACCCTTTGCCATGCAGTCAGTACATGTGACACTCCTCACATGCAGCATCCACTTTTCCTACTGGATCAAACACCGCATAGAAATTCTAGATGATACCACATGATTCAATCTCTCCCTGCCACTCTCACCTAAACTTAGGGTTTTTCCGGCTAGGGGCATCAGGATCAGTAAGAACCAAAGAGTAGAATTTCTGTGGGTCACAAGTTTGCCATTCAATCTTCGTTGGGCGATTCTTCACCTATCAAAACAAAATGGCAAGGCATTAATCATCCATTTTGCAAAGGGAAAAGACAGAGCACTCTCCATCTTCCAGAGTAACGGATCAAGTTGCCAGCGTTTTCCCCCCAGCAGCCTTCAGCACCTGCCAAAGGGTAAACTTTCCCATTTATTATTCATTTAATATATTTATTTATAAGCTGTTTATACCTGAAGTCAGTACAACCATAATAGCATGTACAATATCAAATACATACTAACATACAATGCCTACATTGCCCATAAAAGTAAAATACAGAGGAGGCGGAACAACACCAGAGCCGCTTGCAAAAACAGGTAAGAGTTCAATACATGCCTAAAAATAAAATTTCAAAGCATGTCTAATATCAGAGGGAAGACTCTTTCATAGAATGGGTGCCACCAAGTTAAACACCTTAGAACCATTAGAGTTGGAAGAGACCACAAGGGCCATCTAGTCCAAATCCCTGCCATGCAGGAACACACAATCAAAGCATTCCCGACAGATGGCCATCCAGCCTCTGTTTAAAAACCTCCAAAGAAGGAGACTCCACCACACTCCCAGGCAGCAGCGAATTCCACTTCCGAACAGCTCTTACTGTCAGGAAGTTCTTCCTAATGTTTAGGTGGGATCTCTTTTCCTGTAGTCTGAACCCATTGCTCCATTTCCTTGTCTCTGGCAGAAAACAAGCTTGCTCCATCCTCAGTATGACATCCCTTCAAATATTTAAACATGGCTATCATGTCACCTCTCAACCTTCTCTTCTCCAGACTAAACATGCAAGGGGGCATGCAAACATATAAATAAATACAGTGGGCTCTCTGTATCCATGGGAGTTCAGCTCAAGAACCCACCACAGATAGCAAAAACCATGGATGGTTGAGTCCCATATTATTCAATGGCAGCGATGTGCAAGCAGATGCACTGAAGAATCCGCGTGCACACCACCATTTTAAATGTTAGGCATGACAATCTGCGCCCGCTCGAATCCACAGATATGGAGGACCTACTGTACGTAAAAATGAAAAATAAATGTGAAAATAAAGAGGGTATCATTGGTTCAGCTGCAGCAAGAGCCAGCAACCACAGCCTCCATCCAGAACTTGGGAAAGTCTGCTTTTTAGACCACAGCTACGAGAATCTCCCCACCAGCATGGGCACTGGGGGTTCTGGGAGCTGTAATCCAAGAAAGTAACTTTCCCAAGCATTACCTGCATAATGGAGGGGGGGGGGGCTTAAGCACCCTGAGTATGGGGATGGGGCACATGTGCTGAACCTCCCCAAAATGATCTGCCACAACTGGACCACCGAGACTCCCATGCAGTTGAGCATCCTTGGGTGTTTTCCATCAGAAGTGTACTAAATGGTCAAGCACTAGGGGCCTGTCTACACTACAGAAATACACAGCAGTTTGACACAATTTTATCCACCATAGTTCTGTCCTATGGAATCCTATTATATGTAGTTTGGTGAGGCACCAAACTTCTCTGACAGAAAAGGTCAAACCACTGTATTTCTGTAGTGTAGACAGAAAGACTGCGGCAGCAACCGTCCTGGAGCACCCCAAAAATGCCTGTAGTCTACCCTGTGTGTGCTTACTCGGGAGTAAGTGATACTCCACGCACAGAGGGCACTACTGTGCTTGTCAGAGGGCTTGTCTACACGAAGGAAAAAAACCGGACTGCTCCATAGTAATAGCAAGTCCCAGTAGCTGCGACCTGTGTACCTGTAGCTGAGGCGGCAGGATTACTCACATTTGTACATCTGCCACCGTTAGTTTAAAAAAACAAACTATTTCTATGGTGCACACAAGTGATATTCTACTTTGCCCTGCATGGGGAAGCAATTTATGTCAAATCACTTGTCTTAATGAGTGAAAATGAACATATCACAGGAGCTTTTTTAAAATGTCAGAAAAGCCGTAAGCGTCATTTTCCCTCTTTTTGGCCCCCCTGCTTCACAATACTAGGAGACAATGCAGGATCCCATTAAGACAGCTCGTTTTCCCAGTGAATACTGTGAGGGGTATTTTCACCGTGTGGACAACAACCCCAGAGTCTTCATGTATTTAAGGAGGTTTCCAGAATAAGGGATGGGGGAAAGTCTTCTTTAGCTTGTAAGTCTGAGGGAAATCTGTTAAATTAACCATTTGGAAGCAGCTCTGAGAGCCTTTGTGGCTGAAGAGGGAGGTATAAATACTCTAAATAAGTAATCATTATGAATTTGCTCTCCTGGCTTCAAGTACCTGCAGGGAAGCAAAATAAATAACCGCCTGCCTGTCAATGTTGAGCCCCCCGCCCGGTCGCCTTTCTCCCCGTCCCTCGTTGGAAGATGTCACCTTTGCAATGGGACGGGTCTCGTTCTCGGCGTCCAGTTCATGGGTTTTTCAGTTTTTTTCCCAAAAGCGACCCCTGGGCACCAGTACCCCTGCCAAGGTCCAAGCCCCTCTCCCCTCCCTCCTCCGTCTTGGCCCTCTGCCCGCACCTCAAAGTCCCGTTTCGATTATAATCGTAGAATCCTAGAGTCGGAAGATACCCCCAAAGGTCATCTAGTCCAACCCCTTACCTTGCAGGAATACACAATCAAAGCACTCCCAATGACAGATGGTCATCCACCCTCTGTTAAAAGACCTCCAAAGAAGGAGGCTCCACCACACTCCAAGAGATAGAATCATGAAGTTGGGAGGGACCTCCAAGGGCCATCCAGTCCAACCCCCTTCTGCCATGCAGGACTACACAATCAAAGCATCCCCGACAAATGGCCATCCAGCCTCTGTTTAAAGACATCCAAAGAAGGAGACGCCACCACACTGCGAGGCCCGCGGTGCCAGGCGAGGGCGGCCTGGCATCTAGCGGACCTCGCGCGCCGCCTTGGCCTCCTTTCTCTACGGCTGCAAATACAAAACGGTGGTCTTTTTTAAAAAAGCAACATTGCCAAGAGGGAGGCCGCCGCTTTCACCTCCCCCCCACCCGCACCCCAAGGCCGCGGGGCCTCTGCCGAGGTCAAAGCAGCACCCGACTCGGCCTTCTCCACGCAGGGGCCCTTTTGCCTTGCATAACCAGGCCAGAGGCAGCCCCCCCTTTCTTGCCCTGGCATGCATGGCACGGACGATCGTGGGGGGGGGGCGAGAGAGGGGGGGTTGCATTGTTGCAAAAGAAACGCAGCGCCCGAGCCGGGGCTCCATTTTGCACAAAGCCAGAGCTCGAGGGGGGGGGGTTCCAAGTCACCTGGGTGGGCGTCAGCACTTTGCCCAGCTCGTCGATCTCCACCGACCCGTAGCAGACCCGCAAGGGGTGCAGGGGCTTCTCCTCGACCTCCGGGAGGTTCAGGGCTCCCCCCCAGTCCGCCAGGTCCACCGGCATCGTCGCAGCACAACAAGAGCGCACCACCTGCCTCGCTCGCCGGCTGCCTCCCGACTGAAGCGCGCCCAATCCCGCCTGAGGGGGTCAATCGCCTGCCCACCGAGTGACAGCCGCCTCCGGCAATCCCAGACGAACGCGGCTTCGGCTTCCTCTTCCCATTGGCTGGCGCGAGGGGTAGGCGGGGCTATGGCTGTTTGGGGGGAAGGGCGGGTCGAAACTTCTGGAAAAAATGTGAGCGCTGGTTTGGCGCCTCCACGCTACGTTTGAAGCTGCCTCATTTGCCATGGCTCCTTTCCTATGGACCTCTAGGATTGGTAGTTTGGTGAGGCCCTGGCAGCAATGGTGAAAGGCCTTATAAAACTACACATCCCAGGATCCCATAGGAAGGAGCCCCGGCAAAAAATCCAGTTTCGAACTGGATTATTGGTGTCGTGTGGACAGGTTCTAATAAAAGCCTGGTTTTCTGGTTCATGGGTCCAATAATAAACGCCTCATGGGTCTAATCATAAAAGTCTCCAGAGTTTTATGGGTCCACGGTTAGGAGTGCCTCTGACCATGTGCGGAGTTCTTCGACTGCAACCCTGAATAGACAGAGTGAGCACAGCGACGCGGAACATTTGCGTCTGGGGCTGAAGACGTTTTGTTGATGTGTTTGCACTCCAAAATCTGGGCTTAGCTAGACGGGAGAATTAATTGCAAAAAATAGTGCATTATCTCACTATTGCTGCAGTGTTCATTTGTCCCCACAAATCATTCGCAAGATCGCTGGCATGGAAAGCTATCTCAGTTTGCAGTTCACACGGAGCATGGCTGTGAGAAAAAATTGTGGGAAGAGGGATCTTCTGATTACTTTTATTTTTTTTTTGCTCTGCCACGTGAAAATAGGGCTCGATCATGCACTCAATTGTGTCCCTGAAAACATCAATGACGGTTCTGGCCGCTTCGTCGCCAGCAAGCCCGCCCCTGCACACATCCCACCAATCACATTTTGACTTCCTGGATGAGCCCCAATTCAAATTGGTTGTTCAGACATCCTGTTATGCACATCTTCGGTGTACTTTTTAAAAAAGATTGCGAGAAACAGCGAAAGCTGTTCTCGCAAACTACTTGGAGTTTTCAGCTCCTTCCCAATATGGCGAATCCTGGCAGGAGCCCATCTGGAGAAAAGGTATTCTGTTTGCCTTCTCTGAGAATTTTTTTTTCATCGTTTAAACAACCCATTTATTTTGAGGGCGACGGGGGCAGCGCTATTTAACCCTCATGACTGGGACTGGCAGAGAAAAAGGACAAGGCCCCAGAACAGTTTTTAAGGTTGGAGGGGGCCTCGACATTGGCAGGCAGGTTGTTATTAATGTGTAGTGTGCCATGCAGGTACAGTAGGACCCCCTTATCTGCTGGGGATTGGTTCTGGGGACCCCCATGGATACCAAAAACCATGGATAATAGAGAACACCATTGAAAATAATGGGAATTCAGGTTTAAAATACCATAGAGTTGCCTTGGAGGACCTAGAAAATGGCTAGAGGGGACACATTTTCTAGGAAGACTCTATGGTAGGTGTGCTGTTTTGTGTCCCATGGATAACTGAATTGGTGGATACAGGGGTCCTTCTGTACTTGCAGGGAGAGAGGGCATTACAGTTGTCCCTTCATATTTGCTGGGCTTTGGTTCCAGGCCGCTTCCCCAAAATAGTACTCTATGGTGAAGTCGCCACGGGTCAGCGTAAGAGGGGCGCTCCAAAAAAGCGATACAAGGACTCCCTGAAACAACACCTCAGGCTCGGCCAAATTGATCACCAACAATGGTCCGCCCTGGCCTCACATTGGGAGGCATGGAGACGCACAATCCACAATGCTGCAGCCTTATTTAAGAACTCACGCCGAACAAGTCTTGAAGAGAAACGACAACGCAGAAAGAATCACAACCCAAAAACATCACCCAAGGAGACCTTCTGCTGTGCTTTCTGCAACCGGACTTGTTTATCGCGGATTGGCCTTTTTAGTCATCAGCGCTTGCAGAAAGCGTGGGATGAGTCCTTCCTGAATCTTCGTTTGCGAAGAAAAGCCAGAGAGAGAGGTTCCAGGACCCCCCATGGATACCCAAATCCGTGAATACTGAAGTATGTGGGGAAATAATTATTGTAATGTAAAAGCAATCTTGTGTACCCCATTCACATCCTAAGATAAGTCTAGGAATTTTCCCTGCATGCTTCTGTTGTCCCAAACTCCCTTTCTCTTATTTCACTGGGCACTTCCAGCCAACTGGAGTGATGGGTCATTCAACACATGACCTAATTTAAATTGTATTGCTCTTTGTGAGTCTCTTTGGAGTTGATTCTCCATGCGGCTGTAGTCTAGCCATGGATGCCATGCTGCTGCGATGAAGCCTTGCTATGATGCTATGCCATGATGTTCACCATGCAGCCTCTACTGCTAAAGGCTGGGTGAGTCATTCTACCCTAAATCCTCCTAGTTAGTTAGGAACCTCTCTTTTTAAAGTTTGTTTTAGTATGTAGATTAAGATTTATATACCTTCAGTAAACTTTTGATTTTCATTTTTAAACTGACTCCTTTGTTTTTGTAATGAGTCTAATTTAACTGGGTGATCACAGACCACAGACCTCAGAATACACTTTTAAATGTTAATTGAACTTGTCTCAGCATTCTTAAGCCACTCTACATGAATTTGAAAGTAAGTGATTTTTAAAATCTTTTTAAAGAAGATATTTTTATTGCTTTTAAAAGGGTTAGATCCCTGGAATTTTTAATACATTTTTATTTTTAGACTCATACCTCCTACAAATACTCAAGTCCCATTATATGCAATGGCATAGCAAAATGGTGTCCCTTATCTAAGATGGCAAAATCAAGGCTTGCTTTTTTTATTATTATTATTTTTTAAAGAATATTTTCAAGCCATGAATACTTAAATCCGTGGATACCAAATCCGTGGATATGGAGGGACGACTGTGTTTCCAAGCCATGAAGACTTAAATCCGTGAAGACTTAAATCCATGGATATGGAGGGACAACTGTATTTTCAAGCCATGAAGACTTAAACCCGTGGATACCAAATCCGTGAATACCAAATCCGTGGATACGAAGGGACAACTGTATGTTCAAGGTGTGAAGAGTTAAACCCATGGATACCAAATCCGTGAATACCAAATCCGTAGATATGAAGGGACAACTGTATTTTCAAGGCGTGAAGACTTAAACCCGTGGATACCAAATCCGTGAATACCAAATCCATGGATACGAAGGGACAACTGTATGTTCAAGGCATGAAGACTTAAACCTGTGGATACCAAATCCGTGAATACCAAATCTATGGATATGAAGGGACAACTGTATTTTCAAGTCGTGAAGACTGAAATCCGTGGATACCAAATCCGTGAATACCAAATCTGTGGATACGGAGGGACGACTGTATTTTCAAGCTGTGAAGACTTAAACCCATGGATACCAAATCTGTGAATACCAAATCCGTGGATACGAAGGGACAACTGTATTTTCAAGCCCTTAAGACTTAAACCCGTGGATACCAAATCCATGAATACCAAATCCGTGGATATGAAGGGACAACTGTATGTTCAAGGCGTGAAGACTTAAACCCGTGGATATGGAGGGACAACTGTATTTTCAAGCCGTGAAGACTGAAACCCGTGGATACCAAATCCGTGAATACCAAACCCGTGGATACGAAGGGACAACTGTATGTTCAAAGCGTGAAGACTTAAACCCGTGAATATGGAGGGACAACTATATTTTCAAGCCGTGAAGACTGAAAACCATGGATACCAAATCGGTGGATCCGGAGGGACGGCTGTACTTTTCTGCCTCCAGATGGCATCCTGGGGATTGTAGTTGAGCGAGGCCGAAGGGCTCCCTGGCTGAGCGTTCTAAAGGCCCCTCCCTCAACTGCAACTCCCAGCATTCCACAGGAGGAGGCCAGAGCCGTTAAGGCGGGAGAAGAGCGGGAGAACAGTGGAGTGTGATAATTAACGCTGTCGTGTGAGGCAGGTCCTCCTCATTTTGTACAGTCGCCGCTAGGGGGCGGACGCGGCTTTCCCTCCCTCCTCGTCCGCTTCCCTCCCTCGCTTTCCCAGCCGGGGCCCCGCTGGGCCGCTCCAGCTCCTCACGTCCGAGCTGTCATGGCGAGCGGGCCGGCTGAGGCAGCGGCGGGACGCTTGGTCGGCGTCTTCCTCGCCCTTTCCTTGGCCATCCGGGGCGCCGGAGCAGGTACGTTGAGGGGGGAGGTCGGGCACGTGTGAAGGAGCCAACCCGCATCTCCCCTGCGCGTGTTTGCGCGCCCGCGCCTGGGAAAGCGCACTGAGGCGTCCGGTCGGGGTACATCCACTATTAATCCAGTTTGAAACTGGGTTCTATGCCCCCGGCTCCTTCCTTTGGAGCCCTGGGCCAAATCCACACGACACAAATCATCCAGTTTGAAACTGGGTTCTATGCCCCCGGCTCCTTCCTTTGGAGCCCTGGGCCAAATCCACACGACACAATTAATCCAGTTTGAAACTGGGTTCTTTGCCCCCGGCTCCTTCCTTTGGAGCCCTGGGCCAAATCCACACGACACAATTAATCCAGTTTGAAACTGGGTTCTTTGCCCCCGGCTCCTTCCTTTGGAGCCCTGGGCCAAATCCACACGACACAATTAATCCAGTTTGAAACTGGGTTCTTTGCCCCCGGCTCCTTCCTTTGGAGCCCTGGGCCAAATCCACACGACACAAATCTCTCTCTCTCTGGCTTTTCTTCGCAAACGAAGATTCAGGAAGGACTCATCCCGCGCTTTCTGCAAGCGCGCTGATGTCTAAAAAGGCCAATCCGAGATAAACAAGTCCGGTTGCAGAAAGCACAGCAGAAGGTCTCCTTGGGTGATGTTTTCGGGTTGTGATTCTTTCTGCGTTGTCGTTTCTCAAGACTTGTTTGGCGTGAGTTCTCAAATAAGGCTGCAGCATTGTGGATAGCGCGTCTCCATGCCTCCCGATATGAGGCCAGGGCGGACCACTGTTGGTGATCAATTTGGCACAAATAGACCACTTTGACACTGGGTTCTTTTCCTCCGGCTCCGTCCTTTTGGAGCCCTGGGCCAACTCCACACAACACAAACAATCCAGTTTGAAACTGGATTATTTTCCATGGCGCCTTCTGATGGAATCGTGGATTTGTAGTTTTACAAAGTGTTTAGCCTTCTCTGCCAAAGGATCCCAGGATTCCACAGGAAGGAGTGGTGGCAAACGATCCAGTTTCAAACTGGATTCTTTGTGTAGTGTGGATTCAACCCTACACAAATAATCCAGTTTGAAGCCAGTTTATTTGCTGTGGCTCCTTCCTATGGAATCCTGGGATTTGTAGTTTGTTGAGGCACCAGCACTCTGGCAGAGAATGCTAAAGCCCTTGTCAAACTACAAAACCCAGGATTCCATAGGAAGGAGCCATGGCAAAGAATCCAGTTTCACAGTGTAGACAGGTGCCCAATTCTTTCTCCACCCCCCTTCCCCTTTACTCCTGGGAGAAAGGAGTCGATCTCGTTCCTCATCCTCCCGGGACTGCATGTGAAGGGCAACATTGACCATCAAGCAGTCTCACCTGCTTCTGCCCCAAATCTGACACCGATTGGACAACAAGCAAGACTTTGAATTCGCCTACAGCTCTTCCCTGCAGGGCCAAATCCACACTACACCAATAATCCAGTTTGAAATGGGATTATTTGCCATGGCTCCTTCCTATGGAATCCTGGGGTGTGTAGTTTTACAAGGGCTTTAGCATTCTCTGCGAAAGAGTGCTGGGGCCTCACCAAACTATAAAGCCCAGGATTCCATAGGAAGGAGCCATGGCGAAGAATCTAGTTTCAAATAGGATTATTGGTGTGGTGTGGATCTGGCCATAGGCATTTCCTTTTTGTTTTACTTCAGTGCAGTACCTCCCACCCCACCCCCAAAGTTTTCTGGAACATACTTTTCAAATCTTGCGAAGTAACTGAATTCCAAAAAGTCAATGTACTCGCTCCGCTTCCTGCCCGAAATTGAGGGTGCTAATTGGACAGCTCAGGAACACCCACCCCGGCAGACCTTGGCAAAACTCTTTTTTTGGGGGGGTGGGGGAACTACGCTTCCCAGGTAACTTAAAGTTAAAGGTAAGTAACTTAAAGTTCTAAAGGGAGTTAAGCACATGCTTGGCTTGCCTTTGAAATCAGTGGGACGATGGGTACAGGCCTGGCTGTGTCAACCCCAAGGAATTCAACTGGACTGTCCCCCAGGTAATTAGAAAGGTACGGTATGTATATAGTAGGACCCCCTTATCCGCTCGGGATTGGTTCTGGGGGCCATGTGACGTATTGTCAAAATACAGCAATTCTAGGTACATTCAGAGCACGTTCACTTGACCCCTGGGCAACCAGAGCTTCCCTTCTGCAGTTTGGGACAGGAGTTTTGTTTCTTCATTGAATCTTGCTTTTGATATTTTATCAAGAAGTTGCACACAGTGCAATCGGGGGCATATTTACTCAGAACACAATACTGTTGTCTCTTGGAGGTCTGTCATTCATAGGGTTGCTGTAAGCTGAAGCCAACTTGATGGCACACAACAACAACAACAACAAACATTCTACTGAGTTCATTAGGTTTACTCCCAAGCAAGTGTGTATAAGGTTGAAGCCTAAGCTTCGTAAATAAATAAAGGTGAGGCTTCTAAGCAGATCTGAGCTTCAGCCTAGGAAGAAGCAGTAAAAATTGCCACTTAATAGCCATTAGCAATATCCTGGGTTCTCGAGAGGAGCATATAAATGTTTAATAACAGCTACAAAATGTTGCAGTGTCCCCTTACATAATTTAATCTTGTTTAGGTTGCCAGCCAATGAGCCAAACCATCCTCTGAAGTACTCTATTTGGTCCACCTCCCTGAGATTTTCAGTTTGTTGTGTCCTAGTTTACATTTTTCAGAGAAGGGAGGGGAAAAATAGAAAAGGAAGGAGGGGGAATCTTGTGGCTTGTTTAAAGCTACACAGTTATTTTCAGTATGATATTTTGTGAATTAGACTCTACTTCCTCAGGTACATTGATGGAGTGAATAGTTAGCTTGAGATGGAAAGGCAAACTTGCAAAGTGTGGGGTGATAGTGAAATGGGATACAGAAAAGGACCAAAGTGTGAAAGCAACATGTTCTGCTCCCAGGCAAGTTAGTTTTGCTGAAGGCAGCCTTTCTTTCTTTTTCTTTTTTAAAGATGTCCTTGTTATATACACAAGTATAATGGAAAACAGTGCATTAGTACATGCTATGTGTTGTGCATGCTGTGTGCTAAGATGCCATTAACTTTGTTCAAACCTCTCCTAATCGAACAAACATAATTTGTGAATGTGTCCCAAATCAGCCTATTTCCCTTTCTAACCTTCCTTTGAAATTCTTTTGTTCCACAACAGTTACCCTCAGGTCAGAGACTGAGTGTCCTGGGAGACTGAAGTGTTACTGACAGTGACTTGAGGGCATTGCCATTTCTAAATTCAGATTTGTGTCCGTTTATTCTCTTGTGTAGACTGTCCTGTTTGTCCTATGCAGAATGATAGTAGATTGTTCCTGGGTACCAGATTTACCTTATCCATCTGGGCTTTTTTCCCCATCGTTGGGTAATTTGAGAAACGCCTACTGCAAATCCATGAATTTTGAGTCTTTGTCTTGTTGATTTGAGAAAATGCTGTTGTACTGGAGGTCTTGGTTGTAAATAACAGATTTGGTATTGTGTTCACGGTGGAAGCTGGAGACATATAAGTGCCTGTAGCGTTCTCTGAGCTTTTGATATAACATGATGCTTTTGTGCGTTTAATTGGCCCAATAAAGGTATTGCTGTTTTGTGCATTTTAGAATTTGTTGTATTTTATTTTATTTTACTTATTTATTTGTACCCCGCTCTTCAGCCACAAGGCTACCAGAGCGGCTTACAAATTGTTTTTAAGCAATAGCTATTTACACATCTACACTGCATTAAACAGTTTCCAACGTGTGTTAGCTAATTGCCCCCACAAGCTGGGTACTCATTTTACCGACCTACGGAAGGATGGAAGGCGTGGTGGCTTGCAGTACTGGCATTTAACCACTGCGCCACCAGGGCTCCTTTTGTTGTATGGCTATCCCTAAATATGTGTTATGGTGTTTAGATGTCCATTGTGAGAGCTCCTCTAGGTTTTAGGTTGATGGTAGGGTTACTGATATTCTGATGGAATGTGATGACACCTCCCTCTTTAGCACTTGCCACTTAAGCAGGTTATTAGATCGAGCAACATGGTGGCAGGGAAGAGTTGGTGTGGGGCTGCAGGGTCTTTGGGGAGTCTCTTTCTATGTACCTAGTGGTGTGGTGTGCTTGATGTTCCCCATAAGCAATCATATACAGTGCTTGGGAAGGTTGCTTTTGGATTACAGCTGCCACCCAGTTCGATCCTGGGAGTTGTAGTCCCCCCAAAAGGGGACTTTCCCAAGCTTGATTATGCTGTATCCTGGAGGATTCCAATGCCTTTGTGTTGGAAACACCTGGGACAGAGGAGGATCACGGCAATTAATTGCTAATCTGTTTGGGTGTTGACTTTCCTTTCCTCTCTGCAGGAACTGAAGAACGGGTGGTTGGGGAAGTTGGAGGGGAAGTGACCCTGATGTGCCAGAATGCATCTTGGCGAGCGGTCCGGGTAGACTGGTTTGATGGGGAACCAGGCACCGTCCCCATCCTGTTCTCATCAGATGGCAAGCTCCCTTCTGACACTCGCTTCTCTTTAGTGGGGAACAGCTCCTTGCACATCTCAGGGTTGCGCCTGGAGGATGAAGGCAACTACACCTGCAAGGAAACGCTGAATGAGACAGACAGCCTGCACAGGATCCAGTTGCTCATAGCCAGTAAGTTGTCAGCTGCTTTGTTTTGCTCTGTAGCTCGAAGATGCATGGGGCAGTCTGCTTGCTGACTAGATGCAGCAGGGTAGCATATAGGAGCATAAGAAGTTGCTTTTTACCAGGACATCCTTTTAGTGACATACACAGATATAAATTGCACTATGCATGCAGAGTGATTTTTTTAAAAAAAGACAATGCACAATGGTTGTATCTTGCTGACAGTGGCATAAGTAGAGTTGCATGTGTTAGACTGATATGCATGTGTTAGCACATTAAAGTCCCAGGGTAATGTGTGACTGCATACTGCCTCTCTGTGAATTGTGCATTGCAGTTGCACAGTGGATTGTCAGCCATGTGCATTGATCATTGACTCATATGCATTGCACTGTGTTCTTATTCAGGGTAGAGACTGTGTAATGTAATTCCACCAGCAGATGTTTACTGAAGTGATGTAGGGTTTTGGCCACTGTTTGTCCACCTGGCCCAATATTGCCTGTTCTGATCTGGAAATCAGTGTTTTTAACTTCTTTTTAACTCAAGGTTCTAGTCCTCATTGGCCAAAAATATGCTTGGCCTTCTACCAGCTCAGACTGTCCATCCACACCACAGCTGCACAAGTACGCTCCCTTAGATGATTTTGAAGTGCAACTCCCATCAGCCCTAGCCATGGCCTCCACAAGGGGGGACAACAGGGCTCTGGCCCAGGATTAGGAGGGGCCCCCAGCGTGATATTACTGTAAGTTTTTATTATGTAAATGCATTTAGTTTTTTAAATAAATATAAATATTACTTTGATGTCATCATTTAAACAGACTTGTTTTAATTTTTATCCTAAATCCTGTAGAGCATCTTTTTGCCCTTAGCCTTAGCAGAAGGTAGGAGGCCTGCCCAAGATCCTGGCCTGGGGGCCTGCTTCAGCGGCCATCATCACAAGAGCATCTGGGTGGACCACAATTGCCCACTCCTAGTCTTTTGTTGTTGTGTGCCCTCAAGTCATTTCTGACTTATGGTGACCCTAAGGCAAACCCATCACAGGATTTTCTTGGCAAGATTTGTTCAGAGGGGATTTGCCATTGCCTTCTTCTGAGCCTGAGAGAGTGTGACTTGCCCAAGGTCACCCAGTGGGTCTCCATGGTCAAGATTCAAATCCTGATCTCCAAAATCCTACTCCAACACTCAAACCACATCACCACACTGGGTTCTACTCCTAGTCTACACCCATATTTTGGTCAGATATAAACGTGTATGTCCAGGCGATATTTTCCGCACATAATTCTCCCGTGTAACTGAGTCAGTGCAGGTTATCCTAATGTGTGGCTCCTGAGGAGAAGGGAATTCACTCTCTCCTGCCATCGTCCAGCCTAGCATTGTTCTCCCAGCTGCTATTTTGCACCTGGTTCTGGTTGCTAGGCCTTGGCAATTTGATGCCACCACTTTCCTGCTCCCCCATAACCAATGAGAACCCCATCAGCCATTCAAAGCAAGTCCCACTTGGACAGCAGCTGTCCAGGATTCTCAGACAAATAGACTTTTACTCAACGCTGTTGTTTGGGATTTAAATTGGGAGCTACCAAGAACTGAACCTGGGTCCATGCGCTTTGAAATCCCCCAGACCTATTTCTACTCCTTGTTCTTCCGCAGTTGGGTCCCCCTAACTGTCTAGAGGAGCTCTGATGTTTTCTTACAGATCGGATGACCTTTCTTGTTCCCAACACTGGCTTTCTGGCTCTCTTCCCAGTAGAGTTTCCTATTTGCTTTGAAGGCGTGGAAGGCTGGTAGTTGTGCAGCAAGTGTGCCCTGAGCAGAGAGCTACACCTGCTTTCTCCAGACAGCTCCAGGAACGGTGTAACTATCAAGCTGGGGGGTGCATCTGCTGGAGTTCAGTCAATACACAGGCCTTTGTCAACCAGGGAGGAGTAGGTCTACTTAGTTTGTTGTTGCTGTGCGCTTTCAAGTCAACAGACTTAAGGTGACCCTCTCCTATAATTTTCTCAGAGTTCCTTGGGCTTTACTTCTTCTAAGCATGCTAAGAATTACAGAGTTTGTATCCTGTGGTAGTGAGGCCCACATGGCAGTTGTGTTTGCCTTAACCTGCTTTGATGTGCTCCCTTGGAGATCAGAATTCTGAACAGAACTGTGTCGTTTTGTTGCTGTTCCAAACTGGACTAACGTGGCTTCTTGTTTTTCAGTTTTATATTTATGAGCTGCCTTGGGGCCCTGGACGGGACTGGAAGGCTGCATTTAAATAAACAAGGCTGTGTCTGTCTCTCTCCCAGGTGGACCTGACAAAGTGAATGTCAGCATCTATCCCACCACGGCATTGCCGAATGGTACCCTGTATGCAAAGAGACATGACATCCTCAACTTTACCTGCACTAGTGACTCCTGGCCTGTACCCACAACCAAATGGGATTTCAACCAGTCCAGTTCCCTACAAGAGCCATTCACAGAAGTCAATGACACCCTGGGCTACTTTGTCCTCCATAACATTTCACCTGGGTACCAAGGGAATTACTCATGTTTGGCAACCAACCCACTCAGTGGCCGCCAGCAAACTGTGACCCGTGAACTCTTGATCTATTGTATGTATACTAAGCAACGCTAATTCATTTATTTGTCAGGTTTATAGCCTGTCCTTCCTTCAAGGAGTTCGGAAGGAGGTCCATGGTATTCCTCCTGGGGTAGGGGAGATATCTTTAAAAAAGTAATCCAAGAGGGGATGAAATAGAGACGGTCCAGCAGCAGGCCAATGTAGCCTCCCAACCTCTGGGAGTTGCCTTCTGCTCTAATCTCTATATTCTCCTGGCCCTTGAGGTATAGTGCAGTCATTGGAGATGCTCTAGGAACTTGTTCTGAAAATGTTAACTAGTCATCAAGCAGTGAATATGTTTTCAGTATCAGGGAAAATATACTGATATCCTGCCTGAAACCTTTCTTCGATTTAGAGAAGAAACTGGGCTCTTGGGGTTCTAGGAAAACAAAGTAGAACCTACAAGCCTAAAATCTGTCTGCCTCATTCTAGGGGCACTGGGAGGCAACCTTTGCTCTCTTGATGCTATGACTACAGAGCTTTCATAATTTCCAATTACTGGTGGTACTGGCTGGGGCTGATGAGAATTATAGTTCAAAATGTCTGAAGGGGGCTCAGTGGCCTACTTCTTATCCAGGTCTGTATAGATCTTTTGAGAGTCATCCCTGGAAATCAGAGCTTGGGAAAATGTTGTTTTTTGAACACTATATCCCTAAGGGATTCTTGGGAGTTATAGTCTAAAGCCCTGCTGAAAATGGGAGGGTCAGGGAGTTTAAAAAGAAGAGTTGTTTGGAAGAAGCTAGTTAACACAGAATTCCTTTTTCCAGCTACAAAGGTATAATAATGTTACGTTATAATTAATGAGGTGCTCCTATTGCACTGTAATGGGAACTTCCGAAAGGGCATGGCTTCCCTAAATGATGGAGGAAGCCGATCATACGGTTCAAGTGCTGGCTTATATTGTTTCTCTTGTTGCTGCCTCATGCTTTGTTGTGCGTGTTGAGGTGATGCTGAGCTAGATGGCAGGAGAGCATGTTTTTATACCACAGACCAGTGGCTTTGTAATATTCAGGATTTCATTTTTAAAGTACAGTATTCTAATTACTTTTGAAAAAAAGAAAAGTCAAGTATCCCTTTAAAAAAATATAGCAGTAAGTAACTACAGTGGAGTCTTGGAACTATAAGTACAATAAATTACTTTTAAAGGCTGTTGACGCACTGCAGAAATAGTGCAGTTTGACAACACTTTAAATGCCATGGCTCCATGCTATGGAATCCTGGGCTTTGTAGTTGTGGCACTAGAACTCTCTGACAGAGAAGGCTAAGTATCTCAGAAAACTACAAATCCCAGAATTCCATAGCATGGAACCATGGCAGTTAAAGCAGTGTCAGACTGCATTATTTCTGCAGTATGGCAGCAGCCACAGTTACTAAGTTCTGCTCAAGGCATGTGCATGTGTGTGTAATTGTATTAATTGTTGATGGATCTCTGCAGGGGGCTCTGAAGGTTGCAGGACATCCTCTTCTTCTTTCTGTTAATACTATGAGCTTCTGCTTTCAGATCCTCCACCATCGTTGCCCCAATGTTGGGCTCAGACATCCATAGAAGGCTCTGGAGGGGTGCAGCTATTCTGCAGCTGGCCTGGGGGTTATCCTCACCCCATGCTCCAGTGGACAAACCAGGAGAACCTGAGCTGGACTGTCAGCACGACTGATACAAGAGACACCATTGTGATGACCCTGAGCAGCACACACCTGCTCTACAGGAAGACATTTGAGTGCCATGGGAACCATATCCTGAATCAGGAGAACCAAACTTGCACCATCCAGTTGGGTGAGTGGTAGATAGAACTTAGAAAAGTAACGTTCTTGAACTATAGTTTGCTGAATTCACCAGCCAACAAAGCTGCAGCTATAGTCCAAATGGTAACTTTATGAAGCTGTGGTCATGGGGTATGTTCACGTGTCGCAATAAGGCTGTGGTTCTTGTTAGCCATAGTTTCCTGCTTAAGCCCCTAATTGCACATCTAACACTCAACAAAGTATAGTTTATCTTTCCCATTTCTGGTTTATTTGTTTTCCCTTCCTTTTTGTCCCTTTCTTTTCAGTGTGGGCAGATGGGGGAAACAAGCCAACATCAAGCCACGGTTGCGATTTTGAGTATTGCAACAAGCTAGAGTTCATAAATCAACAGCAAACCAGATTGTGGTTTGTGGCAAGTAAAAAAGAATCATGGCTTTTCAGCAGAGCCAGATCTCAAGAAACCATACCCCAGCTTGCTGTGATGTGTGCTTATAGAACAATAGAGAGTAAGCAGGGGTCCTCCAATCTAGGCCACTAATTCCAGGCACTACTGTTTGCTCATTGGCCTCTGCAGGCCACCCTTTGCACATGGTCCAAGAAGTGCAGAGAGTAGCTTGGACTTTTTGCTAGAGATCATTTCCTCCAGGCAATGCTTGCAGGTAAGCCAAGTGACTCTTGTTTTAACAATAGCAGCTGGAGAATGGCAGAGAAAAGACAGTTACTACAGACAAGAAAAGATAGAAACTCGCCATGTTGGTCTGCCCTTCCTGACACCAATTGTTTTTGTTGCTGTGAATTAAATGGGTGTGAGGCACTCAATATTAAGTGTGCTACTTTCAGAGCTTGGAAAGGTTCCTGTTTTAGACTGCAACCCCTCAAATTCCCCAGTCAGCCTGGTCAGTGACTGTGCTGGTGGAGGGATTCTGGGAGTTCTCGTCTAAAATGGGAATGTTCCCAAGCTCTGGTTATTTTATGCAAAATCTTCCCACTGTAGCTTCGAGGGGCAAAGAACAGGTGGGGAGAGGGGGTGCTTTTCAGTGTGGAAAATAACACAGGGAAAATCCTCCCAACTGCAGCTTTAAATTTTGATCAAGGGCGAGGAAAGTATGGCCTTCCCGATATTTATTGGATCACAATTGCCATCACCCTTTGCTATTGGCTATACTGGATAGGTCTGATGGGAGTTGGGTCCGCTAGCATTGGGAAAGTCAGGTGTTCCTCAGCCCTACTTTAGGTTTCAGATAGGAGTGTTTCCTGGCCCTACAGTATGTCTCTGGTCCCAGTCCAGCTGTGACTACCCCCACTGTTGCTATTGTGAACATTTCTGTTAACTTTATTTATACCTTGCATTTCCCCCCAAATCAGCACTCAAGGTAGTTTACAAATTCAAACACTGTTCTTCTGAAACACAAAACCTTGTATGGACTCCAGCACATTATAGGTCTGGAAGCCATGATGCCCTATGAGGAGTGGCTTAGGGAGATGGGTATGTTTAGTCTGGGGAAGTGAGAAGATTAAGATGGGACATCATAGCTATGTTTATATATTTGAAGGGATGTCATATTGAGGATGCAGCAAGCTTGTTTTCTGCTGCTCCAGAGACTAGGGCACGGAGCAGTGGGTTCAAACTACAGGAAAAGAGATTCTACCTAAACATTAGGAAGAACTTCCTGACAGTAAGAGCTGTTTGGAAGTGAAATCCGCTGCTGCCTGGAAGTGTTGTGGAGTCTCTTTCTTTGGAGGTTTTTAAACAAGACGCTGGATGGCTATCTGTGAGGAACACTTTGATTGTGTCTTCCCGCATGGCAGAATGGGCTTGGACTGGATGGCCTTTGTGGTCTCTTCCAACTCTGTGATTCTATGATTCCAGTAATATCTCCTTCAAGCCAAGATAGGTGGTGAGGCTAGGGTAGCTGAGGGGGCACTGGACTGACTGCATGGCACACATAGCCTAGGCTTTCAACAGCTTCTTACCACCCAGCCTCCCCCCACACACACATCTGCCACCAGATGTGACAGCCTCACTTTGTCTTATGATGGGGCTGCCCCTAACCTCTACACTGGTTTTTATATCTGTCACTTGCTTTCTTCCTGGTTTAGAAAGCCCTTCAGTCATATCTGACCCAGTGCGGAGCTGCTTTGCAAGGGGAACTGCCATTCTGACCTGCCAGTCAACAACTGGCAACCCGCCAGCCCAAATCACCTGGTTACGTAATGCCTCCCAGCCAAAGACAGTGATCCAATCTGGTGGGAGGTTTCTCATCAGCCAAAAGGGCAACATCTCCACCCTTGTCATCCAGAACTGCTCCCATGGCACAGACGAGGGTTACTACATCTGCAGAGTCGAGAACCCCCTGGGGCTGAAGGAGGTGTATGTTCAACTCACCGTGACAAGTAAGAGACAGACATTGGAACTGCAGTATGCTGGCATGCCAAGGAAATGAGTAGTGACAATGTTTGCATAAATTCTTTTGGGTGCTTTCCAAGCACCACACATCTCTCCAGCCACTACGGTTTGCCAGTAAGAAAAATGAAATTTCTGCCTCTGACCTTCTGCTGACTTTCTGTCCCTCCACCATGGGCTGTGAGCTGCCTCACATGTGTGAAAGGGATTGGTTTATAGCATCTTGGGGTGAGTTCAAGGGGGAATATGTGGCTAGGACCAGTCCTGCTGTGAGGCCAAATATACTATTCCTTTCCACTGTGGCTGCCCCAGGGATTGTAGTGCCACAGTGGGTAGCTCTCCAGAGCTGGCTATTTTACTAATTCCTTGCTCTGAGGGGTCCTCACAGCCAAGGCGCTGTGGCGGCGGGTGTGTGTGTGTGTTAGCTGGAGAATCACCTGTGCCTTGGCTCTGAGGACCACTTGGCACCAGGAATTACTGAAACCCCAGGTGCCATCCCCCCATCCCCCCTGCTGCAGGATACCAGGTTAGAGAAGTTAGCCAGCCAGCTATATGGCTGCATCACAGCAAATGTGAGTCATGGGAAAGGTGGACATACCATTTATCCCTGTGGGATGTGGAGGATGGGGAAGTGATTCTCCCTTTCTATCTTCACAACAGCCCTGTGAGGTAGATCAAGTATGGTGAGATCGTGTAGGACTGGCTCATGGTCAGCCAATGAGTTTTATGGTGCAGTGGATACTTGAACCTGGATCTCTCAAGTCCCAGTCCAACCCTCCAATCCACTACCTTGCGTTGGCTTCCCTAGCTGTTGTCTTGACCAATACATACATACCACATTGTGCCTGTGGCTTTTCTGCTAGACAGTGCCTCCTAAATGTTTACATGAAATCTATTTCCTTACCCTGGCAATGGCATACAAGAAAGCAAAATATAAAATAGCGGGCCCCAAAGTCCATGAAATGTAGGAAGTTCAAGCCTAGCTAGCAGTGGTGTGTAGTGGGCATATGTAGATAAGGGCAAATGAGGCCTTCTCAGTGGCCCTACCCCTGCCACTACACAGTGCCTCACCACACATCTAACTTTCCATTGTTTCTGGATTACTTACATTTCTCTCCTGTATTTCCTCTAGTCAGCTCAGAGTTACATGTATAGCTCTTTCTCCCTGAGTTATCTTCAGACAACCCTGTGAGGTCGGTCAGGGTGAGAGAAAGCAATTGATCCAAGCAGCAACACCTGAGGAGCACAAGAATTTCCAGCCAGCTCACCCAAAGAAATGCAATACTTTGCAAGTGGCCATGGCTCGCTGGCTCCCTGTGGAACCATTCCACACTGCATTATTCTTGTTGCAGGTTCCACTTGCGATAAGAGAACACTTTTTTCTTTTTCTTTTTCTTTTAAAAAGCATGGGTTGCTGTCTCATTTTAGCTGTCCTTGATTCGTAAGCTACCCTTAGAATATTTAACTTAAATGGCAGCATATATTTTAAAATAAACATGTATGCAGACCTTCCTAACTTGGCACCCCCCCCCCCTGATATGTTGAAATACAATTCTTATTGCCCCTAGTCACACTGGGAGGAGATGATGGGAATTGCAGTTCCACATATCCAGAGGGTGCCTGGTTGGGGAAAACTAAGCTGATCCCCACAATCCAAAAGTTGTCATTGTGTCATGGTTTCTTTCCTCCCAGAGCCAGTGAACATTGCAGGCATTGTGGGAGCGGTTGTTGTCCTTTTGTTTCTGGGCATTCTGATCCTTTCTGGAGTCCTCTTATATGCTGGACCCCGTTGGTGCCCCAAAGGTAAGAGGAGCTTAGAGAATTTTTCCAGGAAAAGCAAATTACAAGAATGCATGTTGGTCTTTTAGAAGTGGGGGTGGGTTGGGGGCACCCAAAAGAACAGTAAAGCAGTGTCTTCTCTGGGGAGTGGCCAAAATGATACAAAATAGAGAGCAAACTTTTTGTTCAACAGAACTCCTGTTTGCAGATGAGTGCTAAATAGAGTCGCTGGGTGTTCCTTACTGTAAGGGCCAGAAAGCTTTTCCTGTTTGAGCATTAAAGAGAATGCCGGAAACCCTGTATTTTCAGGTATTGGTCATACATTTGGCCTTCAAATTACACACCAAATGTGTGTGTGTGTATGTGTGTGGCATCTGTTTTGAGCATTGCTGGCACCTGGTCTTTGCTTTCCAGGCTGAGCAGTGGGTTTAATCTGGTGGCAGTAAAATTTCTCCCCTTTCCAAGTGTGCAGATTTTCAGGGGTTTAGGGGTTCCTATGAGATTTGAGATCTCACAGGAGCCCGTAAGTCTCATAAGAAGCACTCCTCTCATGAGACTTGAGGCAGGCTGTATATAGGCCATCTTTACGTGTCTCAGGCAGTCTTGACTGTCCCTTATTGCTATTTTGAACACCTGACAATTCTAGTGCTAAAGTAAGGGGAAAAGAAAGAAAAGAGATAGGTAGGGTGGAAGGGAGAGAGAGAGATGTTTCTGTTTATGGTGGAAAAGCCCCCAGAACTCCAGTTTGTAACACCCTTTCTTATAGCAGCAAAGTAGGATGTTTTAATTTAAAGCAGTGAACTAGGAAAAGTGTGAATAGTAATCAAAATGAGTAGCATTGCCTAGTAGTTGGAATGGATTTTCTTTCCCTGATCCCTCCCCTCATGACCAACAGAAAAAGTCCTATCCCTAGTGTGATAGTTGTCTATCTCCACCCCCCCCGCCCCATTCTCTCATCTCCTTCCTAGACAATTAAATAGATACAAAATTACAGGTATGAGGGCAGGGGGGATAAAAATAAAGGACTCAGTTTTAAGAGGAAATGTCAAAGACCTGAGTAAAGACAGGTTGACAACTATCTTTGACTGTTTGGTGGGCTGTTTACAACTGGTAATATTCTATTCACATTGCTTGCCAAAATCTGATCTCCATTTAGATTTTGGCCAGAAGTGTTGAAACACCACAAAACTGGTCTCTTAAATATAACAGAAAGGAAGATTAAGGCCAGGTGCCCTTTAAAACTGCATCACTTGCTTGTTGTACAGTCTGAACAGGGCCAGCTCAAAGAACCTTTGGCTGGGCAACGTTGTTGGGCAACAATGGTGACTTTCAAGCTGCTTCTCCTGAGTCCCTCAGCCTTCTCCTCTTAGAGGCCAGAGCTGTGTGTGCCACATATCCTTATGTGCACAACCTGAAATGGTCTACAGGTATGGTGGAGGAGGCTATCCCATTGACCAACACTGATGTCAATTGCCAGCTCAGTCAGCTTCTGCACATGCAACAGAGGGAAATGCTATCTTGTCCATTGCTTCAGGCAGCAATAAGTCTTGGGATGGCTTTGGGTTCAAAGAAGCAAATGTTTAATAGTTAAATTGCCTTCTCTTTCTTTCTTCCTTCCAGGAAACATGCTCAGGTGAGTGTGCACCTTTCTTGAATGGAAAAGATCCAGCTTCATGCATGGTCCAGTGGTGACAGAGTGCATGTTTTACATGCTTAAAGGTTCAGGGAGGAAAATCTCTGCCCAAGACCACAGACAGCCACTGCTGCACAGAATAGAAAACAACAGGCTAGATCAGCCTTTCTCAATCTTTTTATCCTGGAAGAACCCTTGAAATAATTTTTAGGTCTCAGGGAACCCTTGCATAAACATTATTCTATATACTACTATTGCTTTCCCCCCACAATCACAATTTCTTGGGGAACCCTAGGGTTCCAAGGAACCCTGGTTGAGAAGCACTGGGCTAGATAGACAATTGCCTGGCTTGGCCACCTTTCAGATTCTTAAATGACTTTTAGATGGCAGGGTGTACATTTGAGACATGTGTTTTCATTAGGGCAGGGAGCATGTAGTCAATGATAAAGCAGGGATCTGTGCATAGAAGGCGCCAGGTACAATCTCTGGCAGTCTCCAGTTCCAACAAGGGTGGGGAACAAATTAGTTTCTAGATGTTCTTAGACTTCAGAATCCATCAGCCATAGCCAGTGGTAAAGGCTGATGGTATATGCAGTCCAACAACACCTGGGCCTCGCATTCCCCATCCTTGTGTTGAAAGGATAAGAGATAGGGATGGGGATTATAGTTTTTTTTTTTTTATCATCATCATCACTTTAACAGCCTTTTAAAAACTGTTTTAAATTAATATTTTAACTGTACTACTAGTAGTAGCAGATAAAGCTGTTGGACTTTGAGATTTTGGAAAACTCCTGGAAGTCTAGGATAAATGGATGAATACTAGGATAGTATCAGGTAACTTCTTATGATCTGAGATGTGCTATGATCCCAGAGGCACCTGCGCTGAACAGAAGCATCATCTACTAAAACCCTTGGTAGAGCTGTGCAAAAAAAAAAAAAAAAAAAAAGCTCTGTTAATGTCTTCCTGATGAAAGATGAGCCCTGGGCCAATCCACAGAGCTGGCCAGGGTGGTGTTTGTCAAGGAGGAAGCAAACCACTTTATTATATACAGTCACTGGCAAGTATTTTTTAGTAGAGGGGTGGGGAATATGTGGCCCTTCAGCTGTTATTGGAGTGTAGCCCCATTGTGCCTCACCATTGGCTATGATGGGTGGAGGTGATGGAAGTTGCAGTCCAACAACACCACATGTTTTCCCTCTCAGATTTGATAAGTGGTAGGGAAGGGAGGCAGGAAAAGGTCCATTTGGTCATTCTTCGGGCTTTCTGTCCTCCCAACTGTAGGAATCGAGATGCAAGCGACATCCTTGTACTGATGGACTCAGAGGAAGAAGATCAACCAATGGAAACAACTGGGGAGCCCACTTTGCATCAGGCAGTGGCAAATGGCTGCTTTCCCAGGCCTTCTGAAAGTAAGCTGTGACTTTTGGCACCCAAGTTATGCATTTGGGGCTTACTCCTGCAGTAGGGGTGGTGAGTGCCAGTGAACCTGGAGCCAAAATTGGCCCACAGAGAAACAAGGGGGGGGGATGTTGCAGAGAATGGAGGATCCCTCAATTTGCAGAAGTACAAAAAAAAAACCTTTAAAAAGCCTAAAGGGCCCCAAATCCCCCCATTTTTTCCCTCTGTAATGTGTTTTTGTCCAATATCTTTGCTGCTGTATACCAAACCTTCTTGTATACATTTGTTGAGCAGATGACTGTGACTGTGATTGTGTTTGTGTATGGCATGGGTTTGGACAGGATGGCCCTCAAGGTCTCTTCCGGCTCTATGATTCTACAATTCTATGACTGCATGCTTAATGTGGATAAGTGTGACTATTGAAGTAGAACCATAGTTGAGTTCATGCAGTTGTTTGGAAACTGTATATTTCCTAAGTTCAGAGTATAGTAGTTTTAGAGCAGTGCTTCTCAGTCTTTGGTCCTCCAGATGTTTTGGCCTTCAAGCTAGCATGGACAGTGGTCAGGAATCCTGGAAGTCGGAGGGGGCAAACATCTGGATGATAAAAATTTAAGAACCATTGTTTTAGAGGGCACCGCCATCACCATCCCTGACTTTTTTTTTTGAAAAATAGAATTGTCCTTATTACATGAAGATGCTGTCGTTCTTTAAACTGGGGTAGGCAATGTGTGACCCTCTAGATGTTGTTAGACTGCAGTATTTATCAGCCCTAGCCCATGGAGAGGAACAATAGGTGTTGCAGCCCAACACACCTGGAGGGCCATATGTTCCCCACCTGTGCTTTAAATGAAAAATCATCGTCTCACAGATTTAAACCCCAGGCTGAGATTCTGCATTGGACATAGCCGTCATATGCCTCCAGCTGCAACCCCTTCCCCCAACCCACTTTGTCAGTGTGGCCATCCCTAAAACGGCATAAGTTGGATTTCTGCCATCATAACTCACTAACTGGATGTTAGGCAAATTTTAAAAAACAAAAAGCAAGTCACCTTGGTGGCACAGTGTACGTATTGGCTACACTCTGGCTATAACCTTGGTCTTTTCTGCTTTTCTTTCAGATTCCCATGCCAAAGTGCCCACTGAAATCTCACTGGAGGAGATCAAAACAGATGCAAAGCCCACAGCGTAAGGGAGTTCTCCATCCTACATGCTAAGAACCAAAGCATCCTTTGATGGCTCCGTCCAGATCTAGGCCAGGAGGGACTAGTACTTTTAGCAGCCAGCTCATGCAACTCTCCAAGTCATTTTAAAAAACCCTTTTCTTGTCTTTCCTACATGCTGTGGTTCTCCCACCTGTTCATTCTTCCCTCCCTCTCCTTGCTGGATGGGGAGTTTGCAACTTAACACCCACAATGCTGGGAACAGGTCTAGGTGCAGAGGACAGGAGTACAGTGGCTTCTTCATATAAAGCATGGTGTAGGATCAAGATGATTTTAGGAACGAGCTTCAGTGGGCAAGAAGTGCCTTCAGGAAGGGATAGAGAAAGAGAGGGCGGGATTATCTGGACCACAGTCCCATTTGTCCCATTGGGATCTTCCTTGGGAACTGTAATTGATCTTTCCATGCCCATTGCATCCCAGGGTCACCATCAGCTTGTGTATTTGCAAGTGTTTGGAAGTGGCCAGCAGGACTTTGTATCTGTTGTGACCTTAAGCAAGCGACAGATGACCCACTTCCTCTCTTCCAGGATTCTCAGCACTAGGGGAATGTCAGGATGATGGGATGCCCAAAATAATAAAGGGGCTAAGCTGCTAAAGTGATGCAGGAAGACAAATCCACAGAAGAAAGATTGGAAGAAAGTGGTGTATGGTTTAGCCTGGAGAAGAGACCAGTGAAAGCGCTCTTTAAATACCTAGCAAGCATGTGGATAGTCCCCTCTGGAGTCCTTTCTGGGGACAGTTTGTGCCCCAGTGTTCTTCCATTTTCCTCCTAGCCATCCTCAATTGGCATATTGCATCCAGTTTTGGGTACAATTTAAGAAGGATGTGGACAGTTTGAAGTGGGTTCAGAACAGGACACCAAGATGGTTGGGGTATGGAAAGCAAATCCTCTGAAAGTTGAAGAAGCAAGCTTTTTAACTTGGAAAGGAGAAAAGTGAGTGGAGGGACAGTGACCCTCTTCTAATACCTGAAGGAGTGCCCCAAAGAAGAGGGCAAAAGCTTTTTCTCTGCTGTCGAAGAGGGCAGAACTAGATCTAATCACCATTAGAGAAGGAAGATTTTTGGGTGAACGTTAGGAGAAACCTCTTGAGGATCAGAGCAGACTGAGAATGGAACAATTTGTCTAGAAGGTGGGTAGTTTTCCCTTGCTTGATGTCTCAAACAGATGCTGCACAGCAATCTGTTAGGTATGCTTCAGTTCTGGACTATATATATAGATCTCTCTTTCTATATATATATATATAGAGAGAGAGAGAGAGAGAAAGAGAGAATGTCCACCTTGTAAAATTCTGTAAGTCAGGGAACTTAATGCACTTCATCTCCAAGCACCTCCACTCAAACCCTGTCACAGGCTTTCCAGGCTGAGCAATACTTGCATTATACAAGGGAGGAGCACCATCCCTGCAATACTGAACCTGCTGTTGCTGTGAACACGGTTCTTTAACTACGCAATTTAATTGCTGCTGTTCAGTTGTCGAGAGTGAGAAAGCTTTGCCAATCTGTGAAAGACTGACATTGACCAGTAGATCCTGATCTACCTCAGGTTTCAAATTGTAACCTGCTTTTGAGTAACTAATCTTAGCTGAAAATTAAGGCACAAATATAAGTAAATCTATGTGACCTGTCCCCATCCAGAGGATGAAATGTGTCTAGGTTATACTTGCCGAGGCTCAGTTGGAACCCTTGGTTTACCTTCATACACCAGGCTGGGATATATTTTGCTGCAGGACCCACCTAGAACTAAACCTATGTTGTGTGCATGTGAAAAAAAATTACTGCATTCTATCACTATTGGGCAATATTGCAGATGAATAAGAAACCAACAACATTTTACTGGACACAATCATCCAAGAGGTTTGCATTATGTACCACTGAAATGAAGAGGAGGCCTTTAAGAGTGTGGATCTTTTCACCTTAGTTTTCCCAGAGTTTACACAGATCTGAGTCCCATCTCTGCAGTTTATCCAGCCCACTTATGTATGTCTTGGGCCAGTGCTACTCAAAGTGCTGGTCCCTGAGTAATTGGCTGGTGGTCCCTGGCAAGTTTGCAGGAAAGGGGGAAAAAAACCAAATTGTATCTGACAGGCACAAATATGGTGCCAGTCCCTGGCATTCTGAAGAAAAATAATTGCTGGTCCCCCACATTACACAGCCTGAGAAGCAGTGGCTTAGGCTATAGGCTGTCTTGGACCATGGAAGTTGGCAAGCTACCCACATGGAAAGAAGTGTTATCTTAAGGCAAGAACTAGTGAGATGGAGATTATTTTCCTTTAAATGATGTAACTGTGGTGGTGGCCTTTTGCTTATGGAATAAAAATGTGTGTTTTGGATGATGATTTTCATATTTGCTGCATAGTATATGCATTTCAGTTCAGGTGAGGTGACCTCCCTTCCCAAACTTTGGATCCCAAACCTGATGCGGCTTGTTTCTGGTTAATTCTCTGCTCTGGTAAAATAGTCCTACAACTATTCAATACATGGCCACCCAGTTGCCTGGCAGGACATGGGTGCAACAGTCCTCTTCTTATGTTCTACAGTAACTGACTCACAGTTATTGTAACTATATAACTATGGAAGTAAACTAACATATATCACATTAATGATTAGCAACCATTAACAGCATTATTCCTGGCATCTGTTTTTGATATTTGTACCCTGCCTTGTAGTTTGGGATTGAAGGCAGCTTACAAAAATTAAAACAGATACAGGTAAAAAGGCATATTAATTCAGTAACACAGAGGCCCAAATCTTGTTGGTATTTTGTGCATAAACAAGTTCCCATGGGTCAAAGCTTCCCCACTCTCCTGGATTTTTTTTCCCCTCGTGAAGATGGGCCCCAACTTTTTGGCCAAGATCCCGCGTCAGGGTTACAAAGCATAAATCTCCACATGGATTGTGCTACACAACCCTTGGGTTTAATGGCAATATTCCCAAGAGCCAAGCTTCTAGTCAAGTCTACTCTCCCCATGAATGGGGAAATGGACACTCAGTAATAATTTCTTTGGAAATGCCCAAAATTAATTCACCTACAGCAGTAGTTCTTAACCTGTGGTCCAGGGACCCCCAGGGGTCCACGATGTCCTCACAGGGGGTCTGTGAAGGCAGTGGAGCAGCCACATGACAGGAGCCAAGGCAAAGGCTAGCAGACCTGGCCTGTGCATTGCCATTCATAGAATCAGAATTGTAGAGTTGGAAGAGACCACGAGGGCCATCCAGTCCAACCCCCTGCCACGCAGGAAATCTTGATCAAAGCATCCCTGACAGATGGCCATCCAGCCTCTGTTTAAAGACCTCCAAGGAAGGAGACCCCACCACACTCGAGGGAGTGTGTTACGGTCAGAAAGTTCTTCCTCATGTTGAGGTGGAATCTCTGTTCCTGGAGCTTGCATCCATTGTTCCGTGTTCCAGTCTCTGGAGCAGCAGAAAACAAGCTTGCTCCATCCTCAATATGACACCCCTTCAAATACTTAAACAGGGCTATCATATCGCCCCTTAACCGTCTTTTTTCCAGACTAAACATACCCAGCTCCCTAAGTCTCTCCTCATAAGGCATGGTTTCCAGACCTTTCGCCATTTTAATCGCCCTTCTTTGGACACACTCCAATTTGTCCATATCCTTTTTGAATTGTGGTGCCCAGAACTGGACACAGTATTCTAGGTGAGGCCTGACCAAGGCAGAATAGAGCGGCACTATTACTTCCCTTGATCTGGACACTATACTTCTATTGATGCAGCCCAAAACCACATTGGCCTTTTTAGCTGCTGCATCACACTGTTGACTCATGTTCCACTCCAGCCACAAACTTCCAGGAAGCAGCAAAGTCTTTCCTCCCCATCCAGTGCCTCTGAAGGAGGGTTTAATGGATGGTGTAATTGTATTATTATTATTATTATTATTATTTTATTATGGTTTTAAATCTTGAGTTAAGTCTTGAGGGTCCCTGGGAACAAAATATATTTATAGGGAGTCTGCAACTGGACTTATCTATCTCGGATTGGCCTTTTTAGTCATCAGCGTGCTTGCAGAAAACGTGGGATGAGTCCTTCCTGAATCTTCCTTCGCGAAGAAAAGCCAGAGAGATTATGGTTTTAAATCTTGAGTTAAGTCTTGAGGGTCCCTGGGAACAAAATAGGGAGTCCCTGGTAAAGAAAAGCTTAAGAGCCATTGACCTACACAATTTGAAACTACACTAGGACCCCCATATCTGCTGGGGATTGGTTATGGGGAGGCATGTGGATACCAAAACCGTGGTTAATAGGGAACACCGTTGAAAATAATGGGGCTTCTGGTTTAAAACACCACAGAGTTGCCTTGGAGGGCCTAAAAATGGTTAGAGAGGTCACATTTTCTAGGAAGCCTCTATGGTAGGGGTGCTGTTGGATGATTGAATCAGTGGATAATGAATCCGTGGATACCAGGGACGACTCCATTGGAAGTGGGGGGGGGGAGGCAGAGCCCACTTCACCAGAGCTGTGGGGTACTGAGGCCGGGGCGTGGGCCTTTCTCCCTTCACCCGCGGCCACAGAGCGAGGCGAGAATAATAACGACAGAAGGCCCACACAGGCTGGGCACGCGGGCTGGGCGGGAAGCTCCCCGCGGAGCGAGGCCGCCTCAGCGAGCCCGCGCTTTTTTAACCGAGGGGGAAAAGCCCGCGTCCTTTCCCTCAGGAGACGCCCCGCCCCTCCTCGGCTCTTCTTGGACCGGCTTCCCCCCCCCTGCCGCCGCGAAATGATCACGTGGCCCCTGGTGACGGCCGGGAAGAGGAAAAGGAAGCGTCCCCCTCGCCGGGCTCGCCGCCGTTTCCGATGCGGTGGGGATGGAGCTGGCTCCGGGGGCGCCTCGCCGGCCGCGGCCGCTGTCTGAGGGCGAGGAGCTGGAGGGTGAGTGTCGCCTCAGCTTCGCCGATATGTCACAGAGATAAATAGAGAGATAGATATTAAAAAGTGTGGTGGGGGGGCTGGTTGACGGACCAGCCTCGGGGCCGCCACACTTCCACCTTGCCTCAGAAGGATTCTGCGGCTTAGGCTACCCTGCAAGGTTGTTGTAAAAAGAAAAAAAACACCACCCAACGCCATTCTCGGCATCAGTCGCCCAGACTGTAGTAGCCATTCCGACTCTAATGTCTATTTGCTGAATGCTGTAATCTTACAATCACTATTTGGGGTCAGACTAGATAGCCCATGAGACTCTGGGACTTTGCAAAGTCTTTTTCCTTTAACTCTCAGGCCTAGTCAATGTTCCTTGCTAATTAACTCTATATTACAGAAACATACGATATGCTGAGGTAAACAAATTCTTGCTCTAATAGCGGTGGAACTGTACCCAAATGTTCCTAAGTTATCTTGCCTTGAACTATCAACAAATAGTCTCAAGGGAAACTGCTGGCACCAAAGAGAAGGAGGAGGGAATGGCTTTTTGCATACTTGTCATCACTGTATAAAAATATTCTGTAACTACAGCTCTGGGTTCTGACTCTTTGGAAGATATTCCAGTCAGGCCCACCGGTGTAATAAAACTCACTTTCCAGTCCATGGGTCTGCTGTTCCATGATTTCTGCAACATGACCTTCTCCAGCTGCATGCAGCCATTTGAGTTGGCATTTGTGTGGACAAGGCAGGGTTGGAAAATAAAGAAAACGTGTGTGCCTATGCACGCACAGTTGTCCCTCCGTATCCACGGATTTCAGTCTTCACGGCTTGAAAATAGTCTTTAAAAAATAATCATCCAAAAGGCAAACCTTGATTTTGCCATCTTCTATACGGGACACCATTTTGCTAGGCCATTGCATATCATGGGACTTGAGTATCCACGGGTTCTGGTATCCACGGGGGTCCTGGAACCAAACCCCAGCGAATAGGAAGGGAGAACTGTACTGTAATCTTTCATGTGTGTGTGAAACAAGAGATGAGTTAAGAGTTTCTGGCTTCTGATGTCCAGCTGCATGCCTATGGTGCCTTCCAGGGGCCGGTCTTTCTTCCACTTTAGGAGGGCATTTAAATCTCTCCCCCATGCAGGTAATGAGATGGTTCCCGCTCTCATTTTCATCCCTTGGTGACCATTTCCAAATTAGTCACAAGGGATGTATAGGACAGTCTTTTTGTTGTGTCACAAACTGCAGGTGGGTGCTGACATTTGCTGCTTCCACAGACTTGCTCTTGTGAGCTTTCCAGAGCTTGGATAATTTACTTTTTAATAATAATAATTAATAATAATAAAATTTATTTTTACCCCGCCCCTCTGCTAAAAACATTCGGGGGCGGCTTCCAACAATTAAAACGCTACAGTGCCAACTAAAATCCCTGTGTACCACCCACCCCCACCCTCCCCCATAAAAAGACATTAAACAGTATAAAATTTAAAACCACCTAACTAAAATCACATTAAAAAAAAAAAACCAAATACAAACAGACTGAAAGAGGCCAGGAGACACAGCTCCTGAGGCCGGGATCTTATCAGGAAAAGCCTGCCGAAAGAGTTCCATCTTTAGTGCTTTTTTAAAGCTACTCAAGCTCATCATCTGAGGGATCTCGTTCGGCAGGCCATTCCATAATTTGGGGGCGGTTACTGAAAAGGCCCTCTGGGAGGTTGCAGACAGCGTAGATTTTTGTGGCTGAAGCAAATTCCTCCCAGAGGACCGGAGTGTGCGGGGAGGATTTTTGGGTTATGATGCCCTGGATCCCATAGCCAACATAGCCATTGGCCATATTGGTTGGGGATTCTAGAAGATGTTGTCCAAACCAAGGAACATTTCCAGGCTCTGGTGTATGCTTGGTAATGATGAAGGCCTGCCTATCTTCTTCCTCAGGGGAGCCTCTCCTTGTGGCTGAGCTGAAACCAGGGCAGCCTCAGCAATTTGACTGGAAATCAAGCTGTGAGACGTGGAGTGTGGCCTTCTCCCCAGATGGTGCCTGGTTTGCCTGGTCTCAGGGCCACTGTATTGTCAAGTTGCTTCCCTGGCCGTTGGAGGGGATTGAGCAGTAAGTATCTGCGTTGGTACCTCCTGCCAGATCAGCCTGGTCCTATAGCATGTAGGAAGCTGTTAGGATTCTCAACCAGGAGGAGGTGATAATGGGCTTGATCAGGGCTAACAAAATGAAGACAAAATGGGTGAAAGGGTTTTCTCGGTGGTGACTTCCCATTTGTGAAACTGCCTCTTGAATGAGAGAAGTTTGGCCTTCTCTTTCTTTCCTTTTAGATAGGCCCTAAAATAAATTTGTAGGTACTTTGTTGCTGTTGCTGTTAAATCAAGAAATACTTGCTGGCATATTTTAAATCATCCAGAGAGCGATTGATTGACTTAAAGTGTGTATTAATCATTTTTCTACCTACCAGGGCTCCCAAAGTGATATACAAGAATATATGTTAAAACATTCTTTAAGAATGGATTAAAAGCCAATTTTAAAACCCAAGGCCGGGCAGAATAAAACAGTTCTGTTTGCCGGAAGCTTAAGGATGAAGCCAGCCTGATTTCTCTTGAGAGGTAGCTCCACAATTGAGATTGCTATGGAGAAAGCCCTGTCTCATGTGTTCATCAGTGTATGGAGCCTTTTGGGGTGGTTGGACACAGAACAGACTGTTGAAGAGCTTGTGGGTAGATTCATATGGGAGAAGGCAGACTTTAGCTATCCTGGTCCCAACAAGACAGTAGATCCAGACTTGCCTATCCCTGTTTTACAGATCTTGGAGGGGGAAGTAGTGTTGTTGAATGGATGTACTTCGTGTTTTGATTGGTTTCACAAGGTTCCAAGTTCAGTCCATAGCATTACAGTAGACTGTCCTGAGCATTACAGTAGACTGTCCTGAACTAGATGGACCAATGGTCTCACTATAAGGCAGCTTCCTATATTAATCTGCTGATGTGGGGCACCTGCCTGTGCAGAGTAGAGCTCAAAAAAGTTATTGGGAAGGGGGGCGGACTGTAACATTTGGATTCCTTAGTTAGCATAGCCAGCCACCATGCTAGGAGATTCTGGGACTTACAATCCAGAAATAACATTCCTGGGTACTGGTGCAAACCTGTCAAGCTTTTGCACAACAGTTTGCTTTGAGCCACTCCTGGTTCATGATTTTTGAACCAGGAACTGAACAAACATAATAGATGTCTTATTTGTCCTGTTAGCAAGGACTGCTGTGTGCTCTTTGCAAAACTATGCGGTAGAGGCCTTCTGGAGACCATACTGGTTGAAATGAAAGGAGCGTTCACAGCATTTTGAATGCTTTCCATATGATTTCTTCTATTCAGAAATAACTAGCCTATCAGGGAGAGTAGACTTGACTAGAAGCTTGGCTCTTGGGAATAATTCCTCAGACTATCTTCTTTATCACTCAGTGAGATTACTTGTGATTGTTGCAGTTTTACAGATAGGGAATTGAGGTGGAGTGTGAACTGCTTGCCCAGAGCTTTGCACTGCAGCAACAATGGTTGTGTTTTACATCCACAGTGTGGCATAATGTGTTCTTGATAGTGTGGACTGATCAGACAGAAGGAGCAGTTCTCCTTAGAAGTTGAGAAAATGAGATGGAGTGCTTTTGAGTTCCCTTTCAACTCATTGATATTTCATTCCGCCTGCTTCTCACAGGAACTGCGAAGCTTTAGAGTGCAAATGCCAGTACACAAAACCAGAGGCCAGGGGACAAGGAGGGTCCAAGGAGAAGACGTTGGAATGTGGGAAGATTGTCTGGGGTCTGGCCTTCAGCTCTTGGCTCCCTACCCACTCGAGGAAGCACATCCTGCGGGGGCCAAGTACTTCCTGTTTGGTCCTTGCCACGGGATTGAATGACGGGCAGATTAAAATCTGGGAGGTACAAACAGGTAAACTGCCTTTGTTGTCATTTGCTGAGAAACTAGGATAGCTTCAGAAGTTGCTATGTCTTTTAATCCTGTAGCCCATTACTAAGAGAAGAGGTGTGTGTGTGACAGGAAATATGATTACCTACTGTGGGCATGACATGTTATTGTTATAAACAGGGAGGTCAAACTATTGAAAGAGTTTGAAAACTTGTAATGCAGGAGTGGAGACCCTTGTTTGATCTGGGACTGAATTCCAATGCGGAAAGATCAGGGGTGGCGGCATTCTAGCATTGGATGGTGCTAAGGGCATGGTGTGGAGCCAAAGTTAGATGGGTGGGAACAAATGTAAATCTTACTGATGTGCTGTCATGCAAGAGCTTTAAGACATATAAAGCTTAGTTTGAGTCTGTACATGTCTTCTCAGGAGTAAAACTCAGCACAAATCCTTCCCCAAACCAGAGCTTTTGTTCTAAACAAAACCTTTCTAATGCTTTAAGTACCTTCTTATTTCTGATCAGAGATAAGGACAGACAGACCAGTGGGCTGGATAGACAACTTCTGAAGGCCAGTTTCCCTTCCTTAACATAACGGCAGTGCAGCTAATTAATGCCTCCAAAAGCAGCCATTCTTTGCTCTCTGCTGAGAGCAAGTCACAGAGCCTGTGGTAGGCTCCCACTAGTACAGCTGCTTAGATAACAGAAACCAGGGTGGAGGGGCTCCCCCACTGTTTCTCTGCATCCAAGCCTCTCTCCCTGCTTACTTTGCAAGCAGCTTTGGAAAGCACCTGCTGAGAGAAACCCCTGCTATCTTTCTCCAAAGCTTTCTGAAATACTGTGTCTCTCTGAAGCCTTCTGTGTTTGCTAGAAGGACTGGCAAAGATCTTGCTTCCATGCATGAAGCTGGAGAAAACAGAAACAGCAAGGCTCTTTTGGTCCTTTACCAAAGCTTTCTGCAAATCAGAAGAATCTTTTCCCCATCATTTCCCATGGGTAGGCAGATCTCTGGCTTCCAGAATCTACCTTTTTCCTCAGAGCACAGAAATCTATAGCCATAGCCAGGTGCAAAAGACTACAAGCAAATGCATCCTTAGAATTAAAGGTCAGGGTGCTTGCAAAGCACATGCTCAGCCCACAGCTGGGAATTTCCTTTTTGGGATGACAAGTCCCAGAATTCTCCAGCACCATGGCCAGTGATCAAGCTGCTGAGGCAATTCTGGGATGTATTAGTCTGAACAAGTAATTTTGCTGAACCGTAACTCAGTTCTGGTGGTCATTTTCACTGCAGGACTGGAATGTGCACAGTGAACCCTCTTGGAGATTAATCTACTCTTTTATCCGCTCCTAGCTTTCTTTATTTTATCAGTGTAATTGGGGGAGGGAGAGAGCAAAAATAATTTTGTTTTAGTTATTCTTAAACCACTGGGGATAGAAATCTGTTGATTTACCGGAAATCACCTGGAAAAGTACCAATAGATCCTGATCTGCCTTCTGCCTGCCCCTGCCATAAAGGACACCACAGATTACAAATGTTAAAGTAATCAACAGGCACAAGAGTCTGAACCAGGGTTGAGAATTGTGCAGCCCACACCCACATATAGCCAGGAGTGATTGCTGCTGCTGTTGGACCCCCACCTCACCATTTTTTTATTGTCGGCAAAACCAGAACTGTGCCTCTTGAAGCCTTCAGGGGGTGTGATTCTCCATTTAATTGCTGTCCTCTCCTCCTCCTGCATCTCAAAATTACTTCAAATCACGATTTTAAAAAAATGGCTAAGCGTGTCCATCAAGGGTCCAATGGTGTCTTAAAATGCACAGTGGTGGTTCCAGACTTTCCACAACTGCCCACCTCAAGTTGCAGCCAAACTACAGGGACTAAAAGGGAGCTCTTAGGTTGGGTCTCCTGCCCCATCACCAGCAATTAAGTGATCCTGTCCTAGAGAGTTGTCATAATATATTTCCAATTTATTGTTTTGTCTGGGAGGTGATGACTTACTGTGTGTTGCCATTTGCAGGTTGTTTGCTGTTCAGCCTCTCAGGGCATCAAGATGTGGTCAGGGACCTAAGCTTTGTACCTGGCGAGACTGGTTCAGTCCTGGTCTCTGCATCCCGTGACAAAACCCTGCGTGTCTGGGATCTGAGTCAAAATGGTAGGAGCAAGTAATGTGATCTCTGACCAAAGAATGGACACTTTGAGGATGGGAGGCAGATGTTGTTTCCTGCCCAAACCAGGATTGGTTAGTTGGGGAGACTGAGCAGCCCAGCATTTTAATTGTATGTTGGGTGGGTGGGTGGCTTTGATCCAGTGCCAGGGTTCTGACAGCTTACCGGTGCCCCACAGTCAGTGCCAATCTAGTAAGGTAGACTGCTACCACTCTTTACATTCACTGAACCTAAATCAAAGAAAACCAAACCTATACCGGACATACTAAGATTCTTAGAACCAAGGGCCAAACATACACCCACTGGTCCAGAGCCTTTGACACAAAACCAGAAAGAGCAGCATGTGAAGGAATAGCCCAGGGCTGGATTTAGTACCAAGGTAGCTGCAGAACAACAGACTTAACACCAAGTTAAGCAGATGGGTTTAATTACACAAAATGTAGGCAAATCTTTAGCATTAGGAAAGAGCATGGGCAAAGTGGGCAGTCATTTTTCACTTTTTGTTTTGGGAGACTAGACTACACTGATTCAAAGTAAACAGTCAAGAGGCTAAAAGCTTCAAGCCTTTGAGTAGAGGTGACCATGAAGCTTCTCATGGTGGTCTCCTAATGGCCAGATTGCTTTTGTTTGGGATGATGAGAAATACTTTGACTAGGCCTCTTCAGACACATGTGCAGGAAAAACCTATGGCCTGCAATGGCTAGGAAGCCATTGGAAATCATAAGACTGATGAAACCAAGCTGCTTTAGCAATTTAGCAATACCTGTCAACTTGCAAATGCAGTTGTCCCTCTGTATTCATGGATTTGGTATCCACGGATTTCAGTCTTCACGGCTTGAAAATAGTCTTTAAAAAGTAATAATCCAAAAAGCAAACCTTGATTTTGCCATCTTATATAAGGGGCACCATTTTACTATACCATTGCATATAATGGGACTTGAGTATTCACAGATTTTGGTATCCACGGTGGTCCTGGAACCAAACCCCAACGAACATGAAAGGACAACTGTAACAGTTTTCATGACATGAATCATGCTTCCAGAGCTGCTGCGTTTGGACTGTGCTCATGTGTTTAGTAATCTCTCAAACAGCCAGTCCTCACAGCCACTGTGACCCCTTTTCTTCACCACCTTTTCTCCTCAAGAGTGGGGAATTCCATAAAGTTTAGAATACTGGTTGAGGCATGTAAAATTACCTAATGGTAGCTATGCTCAGCCTCATGTGAATATTCTGTCTCTAAAATGGGGACAAGCAAACTGAAGTTACTCAGGGCTACTGTAATGATCACTGAGCTAAAAGAAGAAAAGTGTTTTGCATGCTCCCTGAAAGAGCTTGGGAAAATTGTTTGGACTACAGCTCCCAGAATCCTCTAGCTGTGACTGAACATATTGACAGGCTCATTTATTGCAAAAGTAATGGTCAGAATAGTGTAGAACAGCTTCTACTAAGGCTAGAAACATAAGGTATATCCATACTACACTGTTAGAAGTTTTTTTTTCCTACTTTAATCGCCAAGGTCTTCTAGGATTTGCAGGTTGAGGGGATGCTTACAGTTCTCTGCTACAGAGCTATCCATTCCCTTAAACTACAGTTCCCACAATAGGCTGTGTGTCTTTTCCCCAAAGAATTATATTCAGTCCCTCCCTTCTCAGGGTACCTTGTCCCTTTCCAAATGCCTCACAAAAGTCCTACACCCATCATGCCTCACAATTGACCAGGCTGGCTGGGCTGATGGAAACTGAAGTTCAACAACATCTGGAAAGCCATAGGTTGCCTAGTGCTGGGTGTGATCATATCTTGCTGTGCTAGTGCGATTTCTATGCTGGCTTTGTGAAAATTATATTGTTCCACAAGCTCTACTCATGCATGCCCTCTCTCTTAATATTTTACACAGGGAAACAATTGAAGGTGCTGTCTGGACATGTGCAATGGGTCTACTGTTGCCGCATCTCTCCTGATGGTCAGATGTTGTGCTCTGCTGCTGGAGAGAAGTCTGTGAGTCTGTCTTCTGGAGGGAAGGAGGGAAAGGGAACAGGTATGGCCCATTGGATCCCATAGTGACAGTAACTGCTGATGAGGGAAGCTTAAGGAACCTGCATTGGAACCAGATCATGGACAGGGGAGAAATTTGTATGGTTCCCATGTTAATGTCCAGTAACCCAGTTTTGCACTTTCACACACACTCTTCAATTATCCTTCTGTCCTATCCTAGTCCCGGATCAATTCTGTTTTGCTTTGCCTTATTGCTGCCCATATGGATAAGAGATCCAGGTTTTTCAAGTGTGGATCAGCCTCTTTTCCCTTGCTCTTCCAAAGCTCACATGCTTTGATTCTTGTCATCATATTTCTGTTTTCTCTTTGTCCTTTCCCCTCTTGGCAGGCTCTCCTGTGGAGTATGCGCTCATACAGCCTCCTCCGAAGACTAGAAGGACACCAGGGCTGTGTTGTGTCCTGTGACTTCTCACCAGACTCAGCTCTTCTTGCAACTGCCTCATATGACACATTTGTGATACTCTGGGACCCCTGGACAGGGGAGCAGCTGAGATCCCTCTGGTAAGGGAGGCAGCAGCCTATTGTGGGAGGGTTTGGGAAAGTGGTACCGAGCTGGCCTTGCCAGTGGAACTATCATTGCAGGCAGAGGGAGTGGGAATATCATTTATGCAAGGCCAGCCTGAGGCAGACACACAAATGGCAACTTAGCACCCCAGTCAAGAGCTTAGTATTCAAGCTATGTTGAGACTTGTGGCAGAAAGTCCCCAAAGCCTCTCCCTCCCTTCCTGGCACTAAAATACAGCAAGAATAGCTGGCACCCTTTCACGATGCCCAAAATGAGCTGCCCAAGACTTTCCATTGTACCTGTTAGTTTTAGGACAGAACTGCTCCTTCCTATTCTGTTTATGCACATAATGTAGTCCCAGCTGTCTCCCTTCTCTGCCTTTCAGTTGAGAAGGCTGAGCACATCTGTTACTCAGATGTACATGCACTTTATCTTAGAGCTGGTGTTTCATTGACATTCCATTCCAGCTTGAAATGAGGGAGGGGTGTACTGTTGACATTCACCTTATTGCAGTTAGGATACTGCAGTCCTGGAAAAAGGGGCAGAGAAGGCAGAATCAAAGATCTCATAGGTGCGTGGCACTTTCCCATCAGGGAAAGACTAAAGCAGTGGTGGGAATCGTGCGGGCCTTCAGATGTTGTTTGACTGTAAGTCCCATGTGTCTTAGCCATCATAGCCAATAGTGAGATGTGATGGGAGTTTCAATCCAACAATTTCTGGAGGGCTGCATGATCCCTGTTGCATTTGGGGGCTTTTGGGTTAAGAACAGGGTGGGATGTGAGGAAATATAAGAACCTGAATCTTGCTGGTTAGTTCCAACTAGAATAGATCGATTGATTCAAATGTTGATTTATAAATCAACACATAGGTAAATCTCATTGAGTGGGTCTTCTGTAGCTGAAATGAATAAGATTTATGCTGAAATGTTTATTGTCTTTAGACACAGTTGGGAGGAGATGGGCTGAAAGCAATGTTTTCCTCTCCCTCTCATTGTCAGCAACAGTAAATGACCAGCTTCTGGAAGTACTGGGGGAGAATGCTTCCCCATGCAAGGAAGAGGGCAGAAGAACAGTGATACTTTCTGGTTGAAGGACTAGGTGAAAAGTTCCACCCAGTGTTTTGAGTAGGAGCCAAATGATTTATGGATTTCACTCACTTCCATGAGAGGTAGGGATAGATAGCTGCTGGGAAAGGGGTTGGAATGGACAGGATACATTAGCTGAGACGGTGGCTAATTAAAGGCCAGAATAGCTAATAAAATGGCCCAACCTTTCTCTCTCTCCTTTCTTCCTAGCCACATTCCATTACAGCCAATTCTGGACCACAACAGTGACTTCCATGCCAGCTCGCTGCGATCCGTGTGCTTCTCACCTGAAGGCCTCTATCTTGCAACTGTGGCAGATGACAGGTAAAACATGTTAGGTAGGGGATTCTAAGACTTGGGGTCTAAAAAAAGTAACTTCTCCAAATAGCCTAACTGGCTATCCAAAGAAAAGTACCTCCTTTATCTTTTTCTAGGCTCCTGAGGATCTGGGCCTTAGAGCTTGGGAGCCCCGTTGCCTTTGCTCCAGTGAAGAATGGTCTGTGTTGCACCTATTATCCACATGGCGGGATCATTGCTACAGGGTATGTTTTGGGGCAATTAGCCAGGGTACTGCTGATCCTTCTCATTTTTTCCCCTTTAATGGAGTCAGTCCTTCTCCCCCACACTTAATATACAGACACAGATTTAAGAAACCAGCATGGACTGGCCTGAGAAGGCTGACTTTTCACTTGAAAAGAAATCAAGCATCTCAATTTCATGCTTATGAAGAGTGTGGCTATTGCCTGCTAAACTCATACAGAAACAAGTAGCGGAGACATTTGCTAGCCAAAGGGAAGACGTTTTCCCAGTTCCTCTCCATAGTTAGGTTAAGTCTATAGATCTGTTGCTTGCCTCTCCCACCCCACCCCAGTGTAAGTCTTTAGTACATCTTGAATACAAAGTTCTAGTTTGCCAACTCATTTTGGTGTAGAGCTTTCAAAGGCATTGTCAAAGTGCAGCATAAGCTATCTGATTCTACCAAACAGATAAGGATTCAGGTATTGCCATGGTTGTGGACTGCATGACCACCATCTGAGGACCAGTCTAGTGAAGTACAGTTGGCCCTCTGTATCCACAATTTAACCAACCAGAGTCTGAAAGTATTGAAAAATGCAAACCTTGATTTTGCCGTTTTATATAAGGGACACCATTTTATTATGCTATTGTATATAATGGGAGTTGAGCATCCACCGATTTTGGTATCCACAGGGGGTCCTGGAACCAAACTGCAGCGGATACCAAGGGCCCACAGTATGGAGAGGCTCCCCGGCCCTCCCCCCTCCTTCCCAAGGCCTTCGCGGGGCCTCTGGAGGGTCTCCGAAGGCCCCGTGGAGGTCTCCCCGGCCCTCCCCGCTCCCTCCCAGGGCTTTCACGGGGCCTCCGGAGGCCCCTTGTCGCGGTTTTGGGGGGCTCCAGGGGGGGCCCTCCCAAAACCGCGAATAATCAAAACCGCGAATGTCAGGTTCGCGAATGTGGAGGGGAGACTGTATAAAGGTCCCCAATTGGTTTCCCATTTAAGAATTGACCAGACCCAGACATGCTTAGCTTAAGGACAGTGGCTGTGTCACATGCCCTCAGATCATATCCAGCAATCGTGCATGACTTTTGGTCAAACATTACATTAGTCATGCAGTAGCATCTGTTAACATCCATCAGTAGGGTAGTTTCTTAACTACCTGACGGGCCTGTAGTCTAGACCTAAGGGTAGTTATAGCGTCTGGATTTAAAATGTAAGGGCACTTACAGAGCAGGGCACATAAAGTTTAAATGCTTTTAAAATCCTCATATACCCAGTAACTGATCAAAAATAGTCCTAAAGCATCCTCTGCCTGCCTTCCCATGAGGCCCTCTAAACAACTGTTCCAGTGGTGCTTGTACCAGCAGTCTTTTCCCTGTAGCTCAGCTATTCTCTGGGGCTGTGGCATGAACATGGGAGACTGACCGTGACCCTCTGGTTGTTTCCCCTGCTTTAAAACCAATCCAAGGGCACTAAGCACCTCAGCCTTAGGCAGCAAAATATCTTGAGCTAGCTCTGCTTTTAGCTCAGAATAGCTTCTACATCCTACTCTCCCCCTGCCCATTTCTCATTACAGGACAAGAGATGGTCACACCCAGTTTTGGACAGCTCCTCAGGTGCTTTCCTCCCTTAAACACCTGTGCCGCAAAGCGCTCCGGGGATGCTACACAACTTACCAAGTCTTGGCGCTGCCCATTCCAAAGAAAATGAAGGAGTTTCTCACCTACAGGACTTTGTGAGGCAAACTGGTTTGATGAAAGTGTCCTGTTGGCCACAGGCTGCTTTCAGCAGAGTGGCCACTTGCCTTGCCAAGACTCATGCCAGTGGCCTTGTGTTCTGCAGTATAGAGGGGGCAACGATCTAATTTTCTTTTGTGGGGAGTGGTGTGGTAAAGTAACTTTTATATGCAGGGATGTGGCTACACTTGGCCACAGAAAAACTCAGATCTCATTTGCACCTGCCACAAGGAAAAAATGGATTGGTCTTCAACATATTTCACTTGGAAATTCCCATGGTCTGATGAATAGGTTGTAAGCTTCTCCAGAACTCTTCTGTAATTAACACACATGCTCTACAAATTTCGATTTTTTGGAGGTTGCTTCTGGTTTAAGAGAAAACTGGCTGTGTATCCTTTAACATGAATGAAGATGAAATGGCTTCGTCCTTTCTAGTTGGACATTGTCAACAAGAGCACCTGATCATTTTGCTTTCATGGGAGATGAAGGCCTTCCTTAGCTGGTGGACAAAGCTGTCCACTCTGAGCTCTCCTTTCGTAGGTCTTTTATCTTCTCAGAAGTTGGCTTCATGGTTAAAGGGCATATTGCACATATCAGGTAGCCTAGAACTTTTGGGGTGGCTTTCAAGCTAGTAATAGCATCATTTACTGAAGTTCTGGTGCCCCTTCACAGCATCTTGGGGGTACTAGTGGCCACTTTGCTGTGTTCCGGGGGCCTTTTTGCACTCCCCATACCTGTACCAAGCCTGAGGGCTTTATTTCCAAGCAGGAAATGACCAATCACTCCTGTTTGAAATAAAGCCCCAGCCAGAGCTAGAGGTCAGCCTTCCTCAGAGGCTTGGAAATGCAACAAAATAGCTAGTAGCATGCCCAGAAACCTGGGAGGTTGCTATTGTGTCTTTTGGGGGTCAGATAAAAATTTGTGGGGCATGTGTATCCTGGGGCATACAGTACTCAAAAATGGCCTGGAGGGCCTTCACTTTCCCCATCCCTATTTTACGTAGAGGCAGACCTTCTTCTGTTCAGGATATAAAAGTCAGTTCTGTCCATACTTGCCCCACATGTTCATGGATCAGAGATAGGTTTCGTGAACAGAACCGCATTTCACAAGGAGTGGAGTTTACATCTTCTGGTGTTTCATCAAATTCAGAATAGATTTGGCTAGTTTTTAGGGGACACGTTTGTGTGCCAGAGCAACTTCAAATTCAGTTGTTTCTACACTGATCTCAGGTAGAAAGGTGCTCTTATGCCCTGCTTGATGTCCAGAGAGCATGTGCTCTAAAAAAAACCCTTTTCCCACAACTAAACTGCTTAAACCTACTGGTGTTCCCTTTGTTTTACCCACCTTCACTAGGTTGCAGGCTCTTCAGAACTATCTTGGCACGGTGTCCTTGGATTTCGAACTGGCTAAGATGCCACACCCACTACCTCCACTGGTCCAGTCTACAAGATGGCCACCCCTAGATGATCAGTCAGCTTTAAGACATGCAGTTTTCCTGCCTGTCTCTGGGAGGTGATGAGTGTAACTACTTTGTGTGGATTACATCTCTCAACACAAGAACTGAAAGTAAAAAATTAAAAGTCTGTCCTACTTGAATGCACACTTGTTCCACATGCCCTTAGGGAGACGCAGTTGCCAAATGAGCCAACCTTCTGTTGGCTTAGGATGTGTGTGTGTACATGTGCCTTCAAGTTGCCTGTTGACTTATGGTGACCCTTCCCCCATGAATTTCAGTTTTCTCAGGCAGGGAATATGCAGAAATGGTTTTGCCAGTATAGGGAAAAGCAAATGCATTTTGCACAAACAAATGACCAGATATACATACATTCAGGGTGTTTTCTTTTTCTAGGAGACTCGAGTCCAAAGTACAATGTTGCATTGGGTTGCATCTCATATTTCAACAGAAGCATGAAGCAAGGTCTATGAGACAGGGATAGGCAACTTGGTTCTCACTAGATGTTTGGACCTACCTCCTGTAATCACAGGACTTAATGAGAATTGGTCTAAAACATATCAAGAGTGTTCATGGTAAAGCAACCATGTTGGTTCCCAAGTATTGTTGGGCCATCACACTCATAGTTCCTCGCTACTGGCTATGGGAAGTTTAGGGGCAAGGCAGTGAAACATATACAGTACTGTACCTCACCAGCTCCCGCTGCAAGAATACCATCTGAATATGATCAAATGATTACATTGTTGTTAAAACAGCAGGATCCTTAAAAAAGGAAAGTAAATTCCTGTTGGGATACTGAGATGTAAAAGCCTCAGTTGAGGCACCGCATTGGTGCAGGCTAGACAGAGCTAATAGGCTTTCATTCCAAACTTAAGGGACACAATTTTGCTATGCCATTGCATATAATGGGACTTGTGTGTTCAGATTTTGGTATCCACAGGGGGCCCTGGAACCAAACCCCAGCGAATGTGAAGGGTCAACAGTACTAGGCAGAGGCCCAGTTAAGAGTCTGAATTTTCTGATGCTCATGGAGATTTTTGTTGTGTGTCTTCAAGTCATTTCTGATTTATGGCAACCCTCAGGTGAACCTATCATGGGATTTTCTTGGCAAGATTTGTTCATGGGATGTGCCCTTGCTTCCCTCTGAGGCTGAGAGAGTGTGATTTGCCTAAGGTCACCCAATGGGTTTCCATGGCTGAGCAGGAATTCGAACCAAGGTCTCCCAGATTCCTAATCCAATACTCAAACCACTACACTGGCTCTTTATTTGGTGCTGTGGGGAGAATCATCATTTGCTATTTACAGTACAGACATACTGTGGACCTCATTTGCTTTATACCATGCCCTTACTTTCAGTGGGCTGTGCAACTATATTCTGGTACTGTCCATATGTCACTTTTGTAATCACTACTGAAGATGCACCAGGATGGAAAGTGTATTTGAGAAGGTGCTGATAAACAATGTTGAAAATAATGACTGACTGCTCATTTTTCAGGTTATAGTAGTGGAGATGATTATAGCTTCTAAAGGTTACTAAGAGGGGAAAGTCCTGTTGCTGTTATTTTAATATATTTCAATAGTCCCTCTAGCCAAACTGCAATAAAGAAGTGCTTAGACTGAACTTCCTCTGTTCTTCCTCTTTCCTCACCCTGAAAGGATTTGAATGGAAGTCCCATGATTGATTGATTGGATTTACATCCCGTCTTTCTCCCAAGATGGGATTCAAGGCGGCTTACAATAATTTAAAAATACAACTAAAACATTCCTGCATGGCAGGGGGTTGGACTGGATGGCCCTTGAGGTCTCTTCCAACTCGATGATTCTATGATTCAATAAAAATGGCATTTACGCAAATACAGATTCCACTTTTTCTAATGAAAATTGAAGGTTTTTTTTTTTTTAAAAAAAACCTCTAACAATACATGACTGTGGTTGAGTTAAAAAAAAACATGGGAACTGATTGCAAAGCCTCTGTTCTATAGTATGAGCACTGTATTGGCACGAGCAATATTAGACACACACCCCCATCAGCCTTCTTAAAATTAAGATGTTTTTAAAAGGTACAATACTTGAAAGCCTCCAATGCCTGCCCTTCATCCTCCAGGAAGCTAAAAGATATTACAAATGCTTCATGCTTTCCAACAGAAAAACAAAGTTTTATTGTTTCTTACTGCCTTTGTATCCGAGTCAGGTAATGGCCACTGAGGGTGTGGCCTACTTTTAGTCTATACACTCTTCCATGTCAAAGCACCATGCAGACTATGACTAACACCATCACATCCCTTCCCCTACATGCTTTTTTTTAAAAAAGTAATCTTTGTCCAGTGAACCTGATAAGATGCAAAAACTAGCACAATTAATTTTGTGCCTTTTTGGTTGGTCTGATAAAAAGTGGCCTTGTGTGTGCTCTCAAGTAGTGCTCACAAATGGAGCTGGCTTTGTGCACCACTCCCTCACGGGTGGGATGGAGAACAGCACATGGGGGATCTGTGCTCTTCTCTCATGAGCAACCAGAGATAATAGCAAGGATTCTGCCTGACCAAAGGCGGCAAGCCTTTGGGGAGTGGATCTTGAGTCCCCCTGCAGCTTAGGTCATCATATGGGAAGATACTTCTTTCTGGCTAAGGTCTCCAAGCCACTGCCCACCAAAGGAAATCTTCTGTTCCAACATGACAGCTACTATCAGAATATAAAAACAGTTCTGAGTACAGTTGTCCCTTCACATTCACGGTTTTGAGTATTTGCTGTTTCCCTCACCCATCCACCCCTCTCCGGGCTCTTCGTTTCAAAAGGGAGCAAAAGTCCAGGCAAGCGTGCGGGGAGGGGGGGGAGGCAAAGCCTCTGAAATCACCCCTCTGCTGATCCTTGGCTCCCTTTGCAGGGAGAAGGAAAGCACAGCAGAGGGGCGATTTCGGGGTTTGCCTCTCCCTCTGAAGCGAAGGAAAGCACAGCAGAGGTGTGAGTGTTATTTGCAGTTTTTTTCACATTCGCGGGGGGCTGGTGACCCTAACCCCCGCGAATGTGAAGGGACGACTGTAGTTCTCTTTCCCCAGGGTAGGAGTGTCCATTTTGGTTTTGTTAACACACTACAGAGCCTTCCACTAAGAGTGAAGACAAACCACAGAAGTTGAAAATATTATGCTGACTAGTTTCCAACAGCATAGCAGTTGTACAGTTGGACCCCCATATCTGCAGGGGTTTAGTCCCCAAACTTACCACATATAATAGCAAACCCTATTAAAATAAAGGACGTCCAGTACAAACATAGCATAGAGTTGCCTTGGAGGACCTAGAAGATGCCTAGAGAGGACACCTCTCTAGGCAGTTTCTAGAGCAACTCTGGTATGTGTCCATATTTTTTTCAGCTGCATATAAATGAAACTCTGGATACACGAGTTTGACTAGTTTTAAAAAAAGGCAGCTTAGGAGGCCAAAGGAACAGGGGTAGCAGCCATGTAGAAAAAAACAAGTTTTTGTTTTACTCTGCACACCAGAGCATAAAAATTCTAACCTCTGCTGGAACACTGAGCAGAACAATGTTAACACACATCTGCCATTCAGTTCAGTCCGCTCTAGTTGGACCAAAAGGGAAGTTGCTAATCACTAGACCACAGATGGTTGAATTTCAGCACCCTAGATGTTGCTGAACTGCAGTCTTCACCAGCAATACCTATGGAGAAGAATGCTGGGAGTTGCAGTCCAACAGCCACTGGGGGAGCTAAGGCAGTGGCCAAAGCACTGAAGAGAAAACCACTTTATTAAGCTTCAGCTGCAATGAGGTCTCTGGTGACCTGGAAGGCACCAACTAGAGCCCCCAGCTGGATCTTCTCACTCGTCCCTGCTGCTAGGCGATGCCTGTAAGAGAAGAGAATGGAGAATGTGTCTCTTAGATGACAGACATTTGCATTTTAAAAACCTTCAAACACCCTCCTAAGGTGCTAAATCAGTTTTGGGTTGGAAGAAGGGTTGTTAAGGACAAGTCTGCTAAAAGTAGCTCAGCAACAGAATTTTGTCAAGCCACAGCACTATGTAGTCACTTCCTGCAGTCCCAGGCCAATCTTGCTTTTCATTTGAGGCAGTATACCAACTCTTGTGGCACAGACAAACATTCTGAAATTGAACCTCATTCTGTGCACATCCCTTCCCTGACTGCCTGACTCATCCTTGCCTCTGCTTCCAGACTGTACAAAGCTCCTGACAACAACAAATACCATATATTTGTACATAGCTCTTAACTTCACAGTTGTAAAACAATATACTAATTAATGTAGAGGCTGAGCATATGTACATTATCCTAAATACTTGATTTAAAAAAGAGACAAGCAGAAATTCCAGATCCAAGAAAAATGTGAATGAAGTCCCATATACCCAATCTGCCAAAACAGACAGCTCTTTGGTATAAGGGAAAGCTGTGTCTCCAACTAGTAGTCTTCCCCCCCAAGAAACTTACTCAATATCTGCCATCTTGATCAGCAACTGGATTCGAACAGATGATGGAAAGTCAACTGTAGGATAGAAAAGACAACATCAGCAATACTTTACAAAGGACTGTAATATTTTTCCATATTATTCTACACCTATTTATTTGGAACTAGGAGAAGTGTGCCTGACACTACCCCCTGATTTTTTTTAACCTCAGGAATCTTAGCAGCAGTGCCTCCGCCCTGTTTTCCTAAATTTTATTCACTGCTCCAGCAATCTTAGCAGTGATTCCTCAGAAAGCTGGCGCAGTGGTTAAACGCCAGTACTGCAAGTCACCACGTTGCAAGTTCGATTCCAGCGGGCTCCAAGGTTCACTCAGCCTTCCATCCTTTCGTAGGTCGGTAAAATGAGTACCCAGCTTGTGGGGGCAATTAGCTAACACACAGTGGAAACTGTTTAATGCAGTGTAGATGTGTAAATAGCTGTTGCTTAAAACAATTTGCAAGCCGCTCTGATAGCCTTGTGGCTGAAGAGCGGGGTATAAATAAATAAATAAATAAACCTTCTTAAAGATATCTGATGAATGATGGCTGTCCCCATTTATTTGCTCCTATGAAGCCTTCAGTTTGGAATTTTGACTGGAATCTCAGCACTGTTACTTGGATAACAACAAAAAACTGTCAAATTTTGAGGCCTCTAGCATAGTGTCCTGGTGTGGTATGACTACCACATGCAGACACACAGAAATCTTTTATTATTACAAAGGCTCTATAAATCTTGCTCAACAGTGTCTGAACCTTCACCTGAAGGTAGTTTTTAATATTCTTATTTTGTACCTTTTACTAGGGAATCATTCCTATTATTATTGTTTATTATGTACATGGCACTTTACAAGTAAAACATCCAAAAACAGTGGGTCCTGCCAAATGTGTAGTCTAAAATATATGTACGTATGTACGCACACATATATACACACAAAGGGAAGGAAGGAATAAAAATATAAAACCACACAACTACATGTTTCTCCTCCCTACCTGCAAAACTCTAGACATACACACATGGGTTTTCGCTCTGTCTCTGCAACACAAGGTGTATTTCTGCAGTAGATCTCAGCTATATCAGCAAAGCTTTTGGTCCTACTGAGCAGCCAAGCTTCCCCCCCCCCTCACCCCACACTATTAAGCCTTTCCTTAAAGGCAAAACATCTGGCATGACCCTCAACAGAACACAGTGAATGATGTACTTCAGCTCCGAAAGCACTTTTACCTCGGTGGACAAACAGGTGAATTTCAGTCAGGATATCATGCAGTGCCAGCCCCTTCAATGTCTTCAGTTCCATGATATCTGAGTAGAGCATCAAGATTAGATATGTGCCAAGAGGATGCTCACTAATGCAATCAGCTACTAATTGAATGCCTTTCCCAGCCCATGGTAACCCGCACTGCCTTCAACAAGAAGGCATTTTCTGAAAGCAAAGGCCACTACCACATCTGGAGGAGAAAAGAACTGCAGAGGCAGAGATGGAGAAACAATAGTTTCTCTGAGGCCACCTGCCAAGAATGCACTTTCTTCCTACATTTATATACCACCTTTCTGCCAAAACACTAGGCAATTTTCAGTTTAAAATAGATTTTAAAAAGAGAGATGATCCAAATGCGATCTGAGAGAACATACAAAAATCAGGGGGAGGACAAAGCGAAAGGAAAAATATAAGCAAGTTCAAGGTACCAACCCTTTCAGGCTCTTACATAACGAAGTTACATAATGGGACTGCAGGAGGCAGTTCTGGGAGACAAGGAACCAAATATTAGTTAGTCCCAGCCAGGCTGATGTAGCAGACCTCACTGTTTCACCTCTCCCTATGATGCAGGCAGGCAGGAGGAACAGCTGCTAAGAGAAGCAGCTTTCATTGGCTTATTCATATTATTGGTAGGATGAGCAGAGGGAAAGGCAAATGCTAAGGCGTCAATAGCTGCACAAATTACAGAAGACAAAAGATGCTTCAGCTTTTTAGGAGATTCAGACTTCTAGCCCTTAAGGCTACAAAACAGCAAAGTCAATGTGCTAGCACTTTTGAATGCTGTTGCACTGGGACTTACTTCTGAGGAGATGTGACTGAACTATGGGTTATATACTTGGTAGGAAAGGGTTCAAACTGTAAGAATTACATCTGGTCCTGCTCAATCTGGTCCACCCCCCTCTGCCTCTCACCTGGCCCAGTGCTGAATAAGGCCTCCTAGGATCCTTCCCAAATCAAATTCAGCCCTATACTCCCAGCCACTTTAAAAAAAGTTCCCTACCCGATGCTATAGCAATTTGGAAGTGAAAGTTGACCCATGTGTTGTTTCTTACGGTTAGCACCCTTCCTACCAAGAGACCACAGGTCCTGTTTCTAAACCACTGCTAGCCATCATTATCACCATCTTTGGAAGCAAAGTGAGACCTCTGCAAGACTGCCTCAGATGATGAACATATAGGACGTCCATCAAGGGCAGCAGAAAAGCAGAAAGAGAACTATGATGCTAGAGGCATTAACTTCTAGCACGTTTTCCTATACAGTATCTACTAACCTTAATGCTTTGCCAAACAAAAACAGAGAACTGCATATATTAAGAAATAAATCTTTTGCAAATATTCAAAACACAGACTTAGAATGGTATGGGAAACTTCCAACATTATGTGAAAAAGCACATATGCATTCCTTCTACTGACTGAGTTTACTAAGCAGTTTTCTTGACAGAGGACTTTGTTTCAGAATGATGGGACCTCCATGCTCACTGTGCAACCCTAGTTTGTCAATTTTTCATAATTTGTGGTACTCTTCTAGAGATAAAGAGTTCTGACAAACTGTCAGAGAGGGCAGAAATACTAGGATACGAGCATCAAGAAGAGCAAGCCATTATTCCTTCCATTTCTGAGTTCAGTCTCCAACTCCCATTGCTAAGAAAGCCAAAACTGCACAGCACATACACAAGAGGGAGAAATCAACAGGCTGAGGGAAACCCTGAGGCTTGCAGAAGTTTTAAAGGTGAAAAAAGCTGCAGCAGGGGAGAAAGGAACAGTCCAATAAAGCCTGATTCAGACCTTAATACTATCACTGGCCACAGAATGCTGACTATGGAAGTGGGTGACAGCAGAGTACCTGGAATTCCGCACAGAAAGCACTGTAACGGCAACATTTTGTTGCAGAATGCACTTGTTTCTCCAATAACTGGGGTGCTAACTGGGATATCCAAACAGCACAAGTGATGGAGTAAAAACAAGTGTAACAGGAATACCAAAGCTAACAGAGATCCTGGCTGGGATGGTACAAGAACATACAAGATGTCCAACTGAACTTCAGTCTCTGCCAGCACTAGAAACCAAGGCTGCTTGCAAATCTCAAGAAGCTGTTTCTTTTAGATGTGCCTATACACAATCTAAAAGCTGTATTGCCATGAGGTGGCCACAGAACAGACTGTTAGGAGCACATGCCAACTATTTGTAGCCAACGCTTGCAGTTTCCTGTGCTAACTCCAAAACAGGGCTCCAAAGGATACTGTGATAGGCAGTGGTGAAATCTTGGTTCAGCATCCAGTCGAGGATGTTGGCAATGTCAGACTTGAGTGGCTGCCCAGTGCAGGTGTAGACTGTCTCCTCAGTCACCTTTCCAAAAGCCATGTTTGTGCTCTGGCAGGGAATAGGAGAGGAACACCCATTTAGCTTAAGCCCCCACACACCCCACGGTAGCAGTCAAAACTACTTTAGGCAAAGACAAGTTGTTTGACCACTTAGAATCAATAGCTACACTATGGAGAAAGAATGTATGGCCTTCCAGTTACTGATGGACTGCAACTCCGCTTCAGCCCTAGCAAGCACAGATCATCGTGAGGGAAGATGGGTGATACAATCCAACAATATTTAGAGAGTCATATGATCCCCATCCCTGAACTACAGAAAGGACTTCTGACAGAACTATGAAACCACACACACCTGTAAAATGTTCAGAGACCTGCGCATATCACCGCTAGATAGTGTCACCAGTGCCTTCATTCCATCATTGCTTACATCAACTCTGAAAGATAAAAAATTAGGCCTATATAGCCAACCAAGAATAACGCTGTTTCCATGAAGTCCTCCTACACCAGTGGTGGCCATGATCCATAGGTCCAGGGCCATTCCACCCCTCCCCCAACCTACCGCAAGCTATCTCCTCTTCCAGCTGCCAAAATTTGGCATCAAATACTTGTTTCCAAAGGTTTCTACAAGTTTGCCACCAAATTTCAACCGTGAGATTGGCAGTGAAATTTCAGTAGTGTATTGAGGTGGGGGCACATTAATACAAGAGCTCTCACTACTGCACAAGTAACAAAAGGAATCTTCTGAGAGAGTTTTGAACTCAGGGAAACTATTTTGGGGAAGCAGATTTATTATCTTCACATATCAACACTGACCACTGTAAAGAACTGAAAGACCTGTATCACCTCACCCAGCTCTTTGAAAAATTAGGGCAAAGGACATGATTTGCATCTTTTTGGATCCTATTACATTTTACCCCCCCCCCCCGCAACTGGTACGAATATGCTTTATACCTGAAGCCTTAATGTCACTTGGTACTGCATCTGAATAAGTGGATTTATATCCACGAAAGCTCATGCTAAAATAAAAACCAGTTAGCCTAAAAGGTGCTGCCACATTTTTTCTCTCTCCCTCCCTTCTTCCTTTTAATCTTGCCAAAGAATTTCTCATCCACCTTCTACAAAGGGCTACTCCAATATGGAAAAATAAACCACACTGGTTGGAACATCATAGCCTTTGTTCCTCTTCCCAGGTCTGCAGCAGCTCCTATACACACACTTATCATCTGTCAACCTATTGAGTTTGGGTTCATCTAGATGCTCCTTGGATTCCTTCCAACTTCATGATTCCATGAAACTCAAAGCACCCCCACCTCTGTACTTATGGCGCTGTAATTGAGCACAGTATGATTGAAATACCCAACACCAAGTGGATGGAATGGATACTGCATTTGCCCAAAGAAGAGGTGAATCAAAAGAGAATGGTCATAATGTCATCCAACAACGCTTTCTACTCACTTCTCCTTCTCAATAACATGCTGCAACCGTGGAATCATGAGCTCTGGTGTCAGAGGACCAAAGCGAAATCTGGTGCACCTAGACTGCAAGGCTGGGATGATCTTGGAGAGATAGTTGCAGATCAGGCAAAAGCGGGTGTTCTCTGTGAATTTTTCTATTACTGGAAAGGTAACACAAAATAGAGAGCTAAATTCACTTAAGGCTGAAGTTTTAAACACACATTTACTGAATGCAGTCTAGTGAGGATAAACATATCCAAGATAAGATCTAAGCAAGACTTTTAGCAGAGGCCTTTCTGTGAGTGCTACATCAATGAGGTGGGCGGCTATCAAAAAGAGGGTCTCACTGGCATTTGGAGACTGTCTTTTCACTATCACATAGACCTTTTTGCTTTGCCCAAATATCTTCAAAGCAACTTTAAGTCCACTAGTTGTTTTATGCTCCTTGTATTATTCTGTGGCTTTTAGGGCCCCCGCTTCATTTCTCATTTTAACTGCTTTACTCTTTTTGTACATCACAAAAAATCAGTTATGGAAATATGACTAAGTATAAATGTTACAATTTTGTATTATTTACTATAGCAGGAGGCCAGCTCATAACCCAGAGGATAATGGAAGAATTGCCTCCCTCTAAAATTGCTCATACCTGTGCTATATAGAGGTTTACACACAGTCCTTGGATCAAATCCACAGAACAGTCAACAACATAACAGAGGGCCTTCTCAGCTGTGACACCCTAGTTCTGGAATACCCTCCCCCTCAGAGGTCCAACTGATGCCAACATTGATGTCATTCTGCTGCCAAATCAAAAGGTTTTTTTTTAAAAAAATTAAAGCTTATGTGTTATGGTCAGCACTACTTTAAATTGTTGAAGTGGTTTTAAATTGTCTAGTTTTAAGTGATGAATTATTTTTAATCTTTTAAAATAAATGCTATAGATTGCACTAAATTCATTTTATTGTACGCTGCCCTGAGATCCTAGGAAAAGAAGGTAGGAGAAAACATACATGAAAGGCAGCAAAATCTATGAAAAGAACACAGACATAAAAACACATCATGATAACACAGATCAAATTACATTTAAATGAGAACTTCTAGGGATGCATAACTTGTACTTTTTCTTCTTTAGATCGACTGCGAAGAAACACTCCGGTCCATTCTGTGAGATAGGCTGCAGCCTTCTCACAAAGCAGGGGCTCATTTATTAAATCCTAACGCTAGTAAAAGCCACATTTCTAAATATTTAATTTATATCCCACCTTTTTCCCAGCCCAGAACTCAAAGCAGCTTCAACCATTTAAAACAAAGAACTAAAAAAACATTAATTCAAAAGATTAAAAAAACCCACACTTCTGTTTAAAAAACAAGTTAAGCAGTTTCTAAAATACATTTAAAACATAATAAAACACACACACAAATGCTTATTGCTGGGGCACGGGAGACTCTAAGCCTGAGATCATCCAGGACATCTCCCGTAATGAGATGCTTAACAACCCCAGGGAGCAAGAAGCAGCTCAGGTTAGCAGGGTCACTGAACAGCAATACTCCACAGCAGAACAGGACCAGCCTGGCAAAGAGCTGCCCACAAGAGCTGTTGTGTCTTTACACCATGATGCCCTTGGCATGTGGTGAACTTACCACGCCTGAGGGCATTCTGCGCTTCCTGAGTCATGGCATCTGCTTCGTCTAGAATCACCAACTTAAAGCCTTTCCTAATAGGAATCAGAAACGGACAAGGGAACTGAAGTCTTTAAAATTTGCACAGAGCTTTAGAAACGCAACACTATCAAAAGCAATCTAGCTGCAACAAAGATAGGTACAAGGTCAGGAAGGAGACAACTTCATTCAATAGAAGCTAGCCTCTGACAAAGTCTATGAAGCAAATTTTGAATAATCCTAGTAAAACCTGCAACAGGCATCTGGAGCACTTGAGTAATGATGGGGCAAGAATATGTCAACCTGGCTGCCTCTTTCAGAATCCTTTTGGAACCAGAGACTGCCACAGTGGTACTTACCATGAAGGTGCACTCTGGGGTTGGAGAGAGAAGGAATCCATTACTCTTGGGTACTTCCTTGACCACCCAGAGAAGAGGCAGGGAGAGGTTCAAAATCTCATCATAGCTGGAGAGGACCATTGACTCCTCCCTGCCAGCCCTCCACAAGGCCAGTTCACTGACTAGCAAAGCCCAGGACAGAGCCAAAGGAGCAAGGAGAATAGAAGGTTTATCAGCCCATAAGAAAAGGCAGTCACCAAGGGCAGGGTGGATTCCTCCTCTCTCCAACCCCAGAATGCACCTTCACAGTAAGTACCAATATAGCATTCTCTGGGTTGGTGAGAGGAGGAATCCATTACTCTTGGGACATGCCCAAGCTACTTGCTGTCTAGGGAGGGGTGACTGCCTGAATACTCAGTCCTTGATCACCTCCTGGAGGACCCTTCCTCCAAGACAGCTTCTGTCATGGAGGGCTGGAGGGGAGGAGTCAACAATTCTCTCTGGTTATCAGGAGATTCTGAACCTCTTCCTGCCTATTCTCTGGGTGGTGAAGGAAGTACCCAAGAGTAATGGATTCCTCCTCTCACCAACCCAGAGAATAAAGTTATTCTGCCTACAAGATTAGTTTATTCCATTCAATGTCAACCCAAGGAAAGGGTTTTGTACTTTGGCATGTGATTACAACTTAATTGAGAGTCTCTTTCACAACATTGTGTTTTGCACAATGTAATTGTGTTTTGTCCTTGTTTACATGAATGCGGTTGATATCAAATAGGTGGTTCTGAGTTTATTAATGCTTTACCATTTTAAAAATATGAAAAAGCTAAATAATTTGACTATTCCTTTCATAGCTTGTTTTTAAGTTTATTTTTTGGTAAGTGATATTCCCAAGTTTTGTTTTCATTATATTACATATACAAGATTAACACACATATTTTTGCACATATATAAATAAAACCATAACATTTGGCTCAACAGACATCTTTCTGTACACCTGGAAGCATCCTTCATTCTTTTGTTGCTGGGTCCAACCACAGATTGGTGTAACACCTTCAGATGCATTTCAGCTAGTTGAATCCTCCTAAACAAAGAGACTAAAGGCTTTCAGCAGCCTAGGGCTGGGCAGACATTCGGCCTGTGGGATCTACTTTTGTTTTTACTAAAGCCCTGAGATCTACTAGCTGAAACCAGGTGCAGAAGATATACCATTAAAATTGAATAATTCCCATCCCAGGAATTTGTTGTTACCAGAATGGAGGGATCTTCACTATTCTCCTGAACAATATCTATTCTAAGTATGTCTTCCCCTACTTTAAAATTTCAGTAATGCAGTAAGAAAGCAAACAAACCCCAATGCCTAAAATACACTGGCACTTCAAAAGCAAGCTTACCTTGAGAAAACATTATTCCCCCTGCCCCACCACTTCAATTTGATGCCTTTAAGCCAAGAACTGGTATCAGTAGCCTAGTAGTTGGACTTTTCATGATTTGGCACAAATAAAAACAGAGAAATTTTCCCAGTACCACCTTCCAGAGGAAGGATTCTGGAGCCTCAACAAGGCACTTACTTAAAGATGGTCCTTGTGCTGGCAAAGCTCAGGATAGGCCCTCTGACAATGTCAATACCTCGGTCATCTGAAGCATTTAGCTGGAGAGAGAGGCAGGTGGCATTAAAACATGGCTGTACAAATGTGAGAACAATCATAATAATGAGGAGAGCAAATGCAGAAGCAGAGGAGAGGCAACAGCATTCCTCTACCAAGCACACTGGAGAGATCTGTAGACACACAGAAGACATGTATTTTGTAGGTGATTCCTAAATCACCCTTGCATTTAAGCATTAACAGGTAAGTATGCAACCTTCAGATTTAGGGGCAGTATCTAACTGATTATCAGCTGTTGAGGAGCACCACTGCTATTGCCTTCTTGCCCTGGTTACAGGTTTCCTGAAGGCAACTGGTTGGGGACACTGTGGGGAACTGGATGCAGAACTAGACAGGCCTTAGACTGGATCCAGCAGGGGCCCTCCTATATCTTTAAAAGCACATTAACAATGGAAGTACACAAAATAAAACTGATGCTGCTCATCTAAAAACAAGTAGCATTAGGAACAAGCTGGCGTCCTCTGGAAGGCTATTCCACATACTGGGCATCACAGAAGGCTCTATCTGTACAGCGACATACATTTTTCTGACAGTGATGAGGGGAGGGAATGAAACGGCAAACCTGTGGACAAATTCATATGGAGGAAAGAAAACCTTGGGATATTTTTGTCCCTTACTATTTGGTATTAAAAACAGTTAAGGCCAACACCTTGCATTGAGCCTAGGAACAAGCTGGTAATCAGAGAAACTGGTACTACCTCAGTGTAATCAGCTCCAGTTTACTGACTCCAATTAAAACACTAACAGCTGTATTTTGAACTACATGAAACATCCTTACCGTCTTCCAGGCCCCTATGCACTTCAGTAGTTCAGTCTAGAAGTTACTAGGGTATGAGGAATAAACAATCAATTCAGAAGGCTTTCTTCCTCTTCCGTGTGCACAGAATGAGCAAGAGAGCAGAGCACAAGTGGGGAACTGGTGGCCTTTTAGAACAATGGCTATAACAATATCTAACCCCTGACCTTACTAGGTGGGGTTGATGGGATCTAGAGTACAACAAGGCACACATTCACTAAACCTGGTTTAGAGAAGGCAAACAATGCTTTCATTTACCTCTAGAACCATAGAATTGAATTCCTTGTCTTTGTAAAGTTGTTTAGCACAAGCCAAAATGGTGGAAGTCTTGCCAGTCCCTGGAGGCCCATACAAAAGAAGATGGGGCAATCGATCTTCACTGATGAACTTCTGAACTGGTAGGAAAATTGAAATGACATTTCTGTGCCATTTGCAAGTATATTTATATGTAACTTTTCAGCCCGTAAACTCAAGCAGAACTTGGAAGTAACAAATTAGAAGCAACTTATTGTTTGGCAAGTTGTTCCTTTTTCTAGCAACAATGCAGAATGTGATTATTTTTGCTCTTAATATAATGGAGGATTTTGTTGGTGGTGCCTTCAAGTTGTTTCCAACTTATGGTGAATCTATCATGTTGTTGTTTGCAAGATTTGTTCATAGGGGCTTTGCCACCATTTCCTTCCTCAGAGACTGAGAGAATGTGACTTGCCCAAGGTCATCCAGTGGGTTTCCATTGGTCAAGTGGAGATTTCAATCCTGGTCTCTGGAGTCCAACACTCAAACCACTACACCATACTGGCTCTCAATGGAGGATTAACTCACTCCATTTGCAGTGTAGAGGTAGTGAGGATTTCCTCATTATTTGCTAAGGGTAGGTTGCTTGGGGGAGGAATATCACGTGGTTCAGTGCTGCCTCCATACTATACCACCCCAGCCCAGTACAGCCTCTGAGCCATGACTACTTCTGCTGACTGAAATGCTACTGAGGAACAGAAGGCCCACAACTCACCCAAGCATACGAACCTTCTTCCCCTACACCCTATGCAGCTGTTCAACTGTCACTATGGCTGCTACCTGCGGTGGTGCAGTAGTAAGGAGCCTGTGGCTACTGCTCCTGGAAACAGAGATTACAATGGAGATGCCAGGCACTGGTAGGCCAGTGGAGCCAAGATACAGGAGGGTAGCTGTAGTAAGTAATATAGAAGAAACAGCTGTGCCATGATGGCAAAAATCTAGCTGGTTTGTCACCCCACTCTGAGCCACAACCATCTGCCAGTGGCATCTTTACATCACATTTTTTCTGCTCCCTTCTTTTCCTCCTCCACTAGTTATAAAGGGTGGGGGGAGTCTTGACTGCCAGACCACGTAACACATTCCACCTCTTCCCCTCCTAGCAGAAGCCCACTGTGATGAGTGCTAGGCCAGGCACTTGCATACTCTCTGTTGGGAGAATGCCTGGGGAAGTGGAAATCAAGGGTGGTCAACTCCTGCAGTGGAAGCAGCTTTTGTGCTGCAAGCACTAAAAGGAGACTGGCCAAAGTTAGTCCCCCACAGTTGCATGTCTGTGTGTGCATGTGTGAGAAAGGATTTAGAGACACACAATTTAAAGACTGCATCTTGACTTTCTTCACCCCTTTTAAAAAAAGTTAATGAGTAACATTAACAAGTTGCAAATTTCCCCCAATAGTAACAAATTACTTTCAAGAATGCTTGTAACAAACAACAAAATTAGTTCCTTTTAGGAAATAATGCTCCAGGCCCTGCACTCAAGGGTGTTCACAATTTAAAATAATGGCTCACAATCCCATAGACATGATACAAAAGGAATATGGAAGGAAGAAGAAAAGTAGGTGTCAATCACAACATCAGCCTTCCCCAATTCAGCACCCTCCAGATGTACTCAGATGGTACCAAGCTAGGGTAGTTTGCCTTATATAATGCTACATCAGCATTGCAACAAAGTCCACAAAAGGCACTAGTGCACACACACTTACTAGCTTGCTGAGGGCTAGCAGAGGAGGGATGCAGCCCACTGCTTTTTCCGTGTTGGGTAGGGCAAGGAGGCTCCTTCCCTCATCTGGGTGCCCAACTAGTTTTACATTGGGCACAAAACGTTCCATCACCTCTCCACCAACCTGCTCACTTACTGACATGGACTTCCAAGCTAAAGCTTCAGTACAAAGCTGCAAAGAAAAGGTATTGAAGGATCAAGTGGTGATATCTCAGGAGGTGATGAGCCAACATGGAGTTTGCCAAAACCAACAGGGAAAAAAAAATCTGCCATATCATGAATGAGGCAGAGTGCTAGCATGTGCTACCCAACCACTCCTGCTGGAAAGAAGAGCTGCTAAATGAACTACAGGCCTTTTGTTCATGATATGACTGTTACATTCGAAGCAAGAAGTCCCCAGACTACCTAGTCATAAGCCAAAAACAAAGCACCACTTGTGGTTCTACCTTGCCTTTCCCCACAGAAGCTAGAGTTCAGACACTACAAGTCACAAGAGAGGGAAAGAAGGTCCATGGTTTGTTAAGCTACTCCAGCTTTCAGAAGCCAATTAGGAGCAACCAAGCAGCATACATCAGCATGCCTAGATGTTCACAATAAGCAAAAATTTGGATGTATTGTGCTTTGTGAACATAGCCAAATGTTTATTACAACATCCAAAGCAATCACCCTCTTTGGGCACCTTTACTACAATGCCTTTACAGATTACAGAGAGGAAATGGGATGCTTCCCATCTTTCATGGACCATATCACTCTGCTTTTGGCTCTATATCTAGCTCCTAGCTCACCACCACACACTTTGTTTGCTTGTAAACACATCTTGTGATAACAACAGTTACCATAAGCTAAATAACCCTTCACTTCCTTGCTACTTTTAGAGAAGCCCAAACAGCTTTCCTTTTCCTTTGGGGAACATTCATTATCAGAAACCTTCTGAGAAGCAACTGTCTCAAAGTCTTTAACAGGATCAACCAAAAACTATGCTGCAAATATTCAAATACTTACTGGTACTCAGAATGTCCTGATGAGAAATTAGATCGTCTAGCGTCTGAGGCCGGTATTTTTCCACCCTGGTGATAAGAGATAAAATGGAGGGTGTTTTGTAAATATAGAGTCCAGATATCTGGATCACTCACAAATATTCTCATTTATACTTGAGATACTTGAACAAATAAAACAATTAAAGGTATCTGAAAACTAATGAGAGCAGCCTTGACATATAGTGCTAGAAACTTTTCATATTCTAAAGCACTATTGGCAGTTTTTAGGAGAACAACATACATAGGTTTGATATTTGTTGGCCAGGTTATTAGCATTAACAAAACTGTGTAATCTGGATTTTCTAGCCCTGCATTTGCACTATGTTATCTGGGATCAGCACAGTATAACGACAATAATAAAACCAACAGTCAGGAACAGAATATATCTCAGTGAGTGGTAGAACACATGCTTTGCATGGTGGTCCAAAGTTCAATACCTGGCATCTCCAGGTGGGCCTAGGAAAGATTCCCATTTGAAACCCTGAAATCCATCCAGCTTGCAACTTTCTTACCCCACCTGCAAGCCACTAGCAGTTGGAGTAAGGAAATTGCAAACTGGATGGACCAAGGCTACTTCCTATGGAATCCCTTCTGCACTGGTGCAGTACAGGTCTACCCAAATGGCAAAATGAAGAGGCAGACAGAGGCAATATAATTCTGGACAATAGTATCACAGAATTTGCAGGGAGGGGCTATCAGAGAGGTGAAGAAGTTCTGCAAGAAGCACTAAGTTAGCAGAACTGCCTTCACTGTTCACTGATTTCTGCTTATGCAGAAACACTGGCTCTGCATGCATATCCTTAGCAAAAATAAAAAATAAGTCACCATCCCAGACTCATACTGCCAGGGTAAAATGGGACATTTTAATCTCATAGCACATTACAACTCAACCCCCCCACACACAATCTACAGCTTTGCCACACGAAGATATTCTCTTGTCACATGCCGTAGCCAAAGCACACAAGTATCCAGTGTTCCCTCTGAGCCCAAAGGGGAAAAAAGATGTACTGGGGCTGAAACTTGCCTATCAGATGCAAACACAAAGACTCTACCAGATATGCTGAAATGAGCATGGTGTGTGTGTGAGAGAGAGAGAAACTTGTGGGACATACAGCTGGGGATATCCCTACTTTTTTATTTATTTAGTTATTTATTTATACCCCGCTTTTCAGCCACAAGGCTATCAGAGCAGCTTACAAATTGTTTTAAGCAATAGCTATTTACACATCTGCACTGCATTAAACAGTTTCCAATGCGTGTTACTTGGCCTCACAATTTACTGCATGGCCCAGGGCCAGTTACTCAGTCCCACAACCTAATCTACCAAATAGGTCACTGAGACGATAAAAATTTAGACATAACAGACATGAAATAATCAGATAACCTTTCCTTTCCCCTGCCCTGCGGTTTCCCTTCCTCTATTCCTTTTCTTGATTTGCTTTTAAGATTTTACACCCCTCCTGGCTAGAAGATGTCCTCTTATTCTTTGTACAGCCCCATGTACATAGATGGCACTAAATCAGGTTTTAAGAAAAAAGGAAGACCTCATTATAGAGAGAGTGATCCAATCAATCAAGGAAGCCACAGCTGCCCTGGGTTTGCAAGACCTGAGCAGGACAGTTGAGGCGGGGGTCTTGAGGGTCTCCATTCATAGATTCAAGCCAAATTTGCCTTGATAGCAAGAAACAGCAAAGATCAGAGCTGGGAACAACCAAATATTGCTTATGACTCTCAGCCTCAACCAGTATTAAGAGGGGGTGGACAACGGAAGATGTAGTTGAGCAACATCTGGAGATTTGCAGGTTCCCCTCCAGTACCCTGAATAGTAAGGGCCTGAAAGAACAGAGAAACTTGTACAGTAGGACCCCCGTATCTGCTGGGGATTGGTTCTGGGGCGGGCGCGGATACTGAAAACGGTGGATAGTAGCAAATACTATTGAAAACAATGGGACTTATTTAAAACACCATAGAGTTGCCTTGGAGGACCTAGAAAATGGCTAGAGAGGATGGATTTTCTAGGAAGACTCTATGGTAGGTGTGCTGTTCTGTGTCCCGTGGATAACTAAATCAGTGGATAATGAATCAGTGGATACGGGGGGGTCCTACTGTACATGCATTCAATCATGTCCTTATTTCCTTGGGAAACAAAAATGGTTAATAACCAGCACATGCGTGAGTGAAGAAAGAAGAGCACGCTGCACATGCTCAGGGGCACTATATTTACAGAATGCGCTTTCCCTTGAAAGCTTTACCCTTGAACGCAGTCTGCAAATATCCTAGAGTCTCGAAAACGGCTTCTGGAGTCCCCCCACTGCACCCCACCTTATAGAATAAGCACAAAAGGAAGGGGAAAAGAGCGGGCGACAACAACGAACCCATCCCAGAGTCTTAATAACGGTGACCCCCCCCCCCTCCCGTACCAAGGTAAATTCGCATTCCTCCCGGCCACCGTCCGCTCCACGGGCCTTTCCGGCCCGGCCGCGCTCTCCATGACGACCACTCCCGTTTCTCCAGCAACCCCCCGGCCGCTGCCCTTTTGCCGCTGGCGCCAAAGCTCGCCAAAGCCCGCCTTCTCTCGCGAGACTTGAGAACGCGGCGGCCTTGTTATCACTCGCTGCGGCTCCGCCTCCTCTTCTCTCTCTCGCTCTCTCCCCCGCTGCGTTGCTAAGGCCTCCGCTCCTGCCGCTTCTGGTAACTAGAGGGCGGAGCTTGTTGCCACTTGCGGGGAGAGCAGGTGCTTCCCAGCAAGGAGGGAGGGAGGGAGAAGCTCGTGCGCTGCCTCCGCCGAGCTGCTGAGGGGAAGGGTGCCCATCTTGCCCGGGCGCGCTCTTTTCCCTTCCTGCCAACCGCTCAGTGATGGTCGCAGTACACGTAGTCCCTCAGAATCATTTATATCTCATTTAAATGTCAGTGTCGTACAAAGTTATCCTCAATTATGGAATAAAAATATTTGTTTAAAAAAATCATATGTTTGGCTGTGAGGAGATTTTTTTTACACACACACACAGAGCTACCATAAATATTCTTTTATCTTTGTGTTTTCACACACACGTGAATGTATATAGCTGCCCCACAGATACACAATTCTGTTTTTAGATAGGACAAATGCTTTTTCCGTATGCCTGTGCTCCTGAGCATGTGTGTATATTTTACTATTCATTTGTGAACTTTCTGTATCTTTCTGCCTCTTAAGATGAAGGCCTTGGTTGCCTTTGCTTTAATTTTTGCTGCCTGCTTGTTAAACTGGATTAAAGCCAAAGGAGTGTTTTTTAAACACAATTTTATGTGGCTTTAAAAAACCCCATCATTTAAAAAAAAAAACATGTTAACATCAGAAACATAAGGGCACCGTCGGGGAAATGCTTTTTATTAGACAGGCTAAAATGTTAGGAAAGTGGCGCCAAGGCAGCATGAGCTTGGGATTTCTTCCACAACTCTTGATATCAGCCCTGAGGGGCCAAAATTAGGGAATGGGGGAGAGACAAGGACCCCAATCATCCGGCCTGGATGCACAGTTAATAGTTGCCAACCAGAGCCGGCTGAGATTCAAGCTGTTGTCAATTTTGAAGCAAACAGGTTCCTGACTTGACTTGGAGCACAAGCACTGAGAAACATGGCAGTCTCTATATCAGCCGAGCTGCAGATTAAATGTAGGTGGTGCAGTGGGTTTCAGTTTAGGTTGAAATCAAATTGTGCTACCTGATAGTGTGAGGTAATGGAAGCCTTCATTGTGGCTCAGTCCCTCTTGAGTATGGAAAATCTTTCTCATCTGATAGTAAATCCACCCTTGGGCGTCTCATTGTTCTGTTTTCAATAGCAAATAATTTTTTAAAAAAAAAGCAGTCACAGACCACATGGCTACAGAGACACACATGTTTTTGAGGTGGGGGTGGTAGGCTGGGGGTGGAATGATACATAGTCTTAATCACAAAGGAATACGGAGTACTGTATGAGTTATTCCGTTCTCTCCCCCCACCAACATCTTTATCTCTGATGATGTTGAAACATTATTAGCTTCACAAATAATATTAGAAATCATTGTGTATGTGTTTTACAACTTAATCTTGAATACAGCCAAGATTAGACCTTTGCACCTTACATTCATTTTTTGTTACCTCACCACTCCACTTGGTCTACCAGTTAGCTAAAAACCCAAAAACTAACCTGGTTTGTTCCTGTGGTTTTAACAGAGGTTTGATCAGTCTTCTCTGATGCATTGGACTACAACTTCCATCATTCCAACAGCCAGCATAGCCATTGGTTGATGGGAGTTGTCTTCCAACACCAGGTTGGAAAAAAAGATTCATGTGGAACAAAACCTGAGCTTGAATTATAGAGCAAAAGTTAAGGATGCCTGTAATGACATTTATAAAGCTCTTATCTGACCCCCCACTCCTATTTTAAACAAATCTTGTTCCCTCCTGTAGTTTCAACAATATTCAAGGGAGCCTCTTTAATTTTGAGACAGCCCCCATAAATATTGTTAAAACTACAGGAGAGGACATGATTTGTTTAAAACAGGAGTAGGGGGCATGAACATGAAAGAAAACACAGCACATTCAGTGCTTGTAACACCTATATTCCCAGTGCCAACAATGACAACCACAGCTCTTTACCATGTTATGGTTAATTGCTAAAGGCTCAATACTGTAAGATATATGGTGCATTGGTTTATGTTCCCTTTCACTGATTTAAAAGCCAAGCTGGTTTATTTTACTGGTTAAACATATATTAGGACAGAGGAATATAACTATGATGATATTCTAACATAACCTTGCTAGTAAGCCCTTGGGCTAGCCTAAGATATTTTTCTGTCTGAGGCAAAGAAAAGACCCCCCCTCCCATTCAGTTTTCAAACACTAGTGAATTTGAGTCAGAAAATAATATACAAAATAAAACTAATTTTCTATCGGGTGTACTAATATGAAGCCACCTGTGTGAATTTGTATATGCAAAAACTTATATTTCTCTTATTTGCATCTCTTTCACTATCATCCATCATTTTAAAAGCATTTTCCACAGGCATATACATTAAAAACCTCTATATTTTACAGGCTGTGGATCCTTCCCACTTGGCCCCAGATTCCACTAAGAGAAGGCAGTTTGGCATTGCAAGGATGCTGCCCTTTTAGAACAGAAGAAAATCAAGTACAAGTGGATTCTACAGTAGACTTCACCAGTGTCCCTGAAGATGTAGACTTGTAATTGTCCATCAAGCATTAGCACTTGGACAGCAGAGTAAGTAGGCACTTAGGTGACTGTTGGTTTCTGGCTATGGTGAGAAGCATTGTTTTTATTTAATTTATGGTCATTTTTTTCCCTCTGGCTGCGATCCTGTTTAAAATGTAAAGTATAAAGCTCCACTTATGTGCAGACACCAGAGGCAACCAATCTAGCAGGGGCAGTTGAGCTGGTAAGTCCCCAGAATACCCCTTCCAGGCAATCAGCAGCCATTCTGGTAATGGAGGGAGGAATGGCGTTGTCCAAGCTTCAATTGGCCTTGAAGTTAGCACATTGTGCTGTGTATGAACAGGGAACTTCTTGCATAAGGAGGTATTGGATGCCTCCTTATGCAAGTTTGTAAAAAACACAACTGCAAATTACATTGATGTAGTACCCCAACAGGATCGTGGCCTATATTTGCATATATGCACATATATATGTCAGCAGTGGGCAACATACAGCCTATGGGGCATATGTGGCCCACATCAATTTTGTGGGGAGCTTCAACGGTTCCCTGCACACTGCTGCTGTAAAAAAGAATGATGGGGGAAAAGCAGTGCTTTACCTCTCACAATATCATTTTTCCTTTTAAAACAAGGCATATGAACCTGACACACTTTGCTTACAAGCAAATTTGCACTCCATAAAAATAGATCCAGAAAAACACATATGCTCGTTTTAAAGGGAGACATCGAAGGTAGAACACTGGGGTTTTGCTCCAAATTAACTGGCAGCAGACATTGTGTGCATGTGGCTTCCAAGGGGTTGAGGGACAATGGAGTGCCTCACCCCCAGAAATTTTTCAGACCTAATTGAGAGAGGGAGAGAGAGGTGGGGAGAGACAGAGAGAATAGCACAGAATCATAGAACTGTAATGCTGGTAGGTATGTCATCTAGACCAACTCCTTGCCAATGGCAGGAACCTACAGCTAAAGCATCCTTAGCATGTGATGCATATGACCATCCAATCTCTATTCAAAAGCCTCCAGTGAATGAGAGTCCATCACCTTCTGAGGTAGCCTTTTTCACTATTAAACAGCTCTTACCATCAGGAAGTTATGCCAGAAGGGATGTCATCTAGTCCAACCTCTTGTGTTAAAAAGACAACATATAAAATCTTGTTCTTGTAATTTGGTTGCTTTCCTCCCTTTTAAAGTGAATATATACAAAGAAGAAAATACAACTCCTTTATCTCATAGCTAATCCAACATATCCAGATCATTTTAAAATAGCAGAGGACATCACATCCTAGAGAAAAGAACTGTAAAAGAAAGGCATCACATCAAATTAAGAGAAAGAGATCTCCAAATAGTTTGAAAAAGGCAGTACTGAGGCTCCCTGTCCCCCCTCAAAAAGAATGATGGATATTTTTGCAACAATTAACAAATTACTTGCCACTTTCACATTGATCTCTTCAACATATCTCTGCTGATAATTCGGTAATATGTACACAGCAACTTACAGTGTTTTATACCCCATGAACTGACCTGTATATAATTCAATACAAGACTCCAAAAAGTAAGCATTTCCTTGACTCAATTTTACCACGGAAACTTGCTTAAAATATAATTAGTGTCACGTGCTGGCATCCCCAGACTCAGTGACGAGCAGTTTCAGAGTTCAAACCAGAAAACTTTATTGTCACAGTAATCCAAAGAGCAATCCCTACAAGTTTGTTCCTTAGAATGAAACCTAACTGGCAAACATATTCCAATCTACAAAATCTGGCAGGCTATGCAGTCATTGGCTATCCATCTTCCCCACTCCAATTTTCCACCATACCAAGGCTCAGCCTCCTTTTCCCAGAGTTGAGACCCAGGTGCAGTGCTTATCAAACTGCAATAGACACAGAGCATATGCTCCCTTTTACAGTCAGGCTACATACTTGTTAACAAGCACAGAAAAATGCAAATACAATTAGCTACAAGGTTATATATCAAAACTGAATTTGGCAGGAAAAGGTCACATCCAGGACTGATCCTTACAAATAGTTAATTAAACAGTTGAAGCAACCACCTCTACGGAATACTTGGGTAGCTTTAGGTTATGCATGTTTACTTAGAAGTAAGCCCCACTCACTTCAGCGGGGCTTTGTTATTGTTAACTGCCACCAAGTCAAATTCAACTTATAGCAACACTATGAGTGAGTGACCTCCAAGTCCCCCTGTCCTCAACAGCCCTGCTCAGGTCTTGCAGACACAGGACCGTGGCTTCCTTAATTGAGTCCATCCATCTGGATTGTGGTCTTCCTCTTTTCCTACTGCCTTCTACCTTACCAAGCGTTACTCTCTTTTCTAGTGAGTCCTGTCTTCTCACGATATGGCCAAAGTGTCACAGTCTCAGTTTAGTCATCTTGGCTTCTAGGCAGAGTTCAGACTTGATTTGCTCTAGGACCAACAGGGCTTTGTTGTTGTTATGTGCCTTCAAGTCATTTCTGTCTTATGGCAACCCTAAGGCGAACCTATCAAGGGGTTTTCTTGGCAGAATTTGTTCAGAGGAGGTTTGCCATTGCCTTCCTTTGAGGCTGAGAATGTGATTTGCCCACGGAAACCCAGTAGGTTTCTATGGCCGAGCAGGGATTCAAACCCTGGTCTCCCAGTGTCCTAGTCCAACACTTAAACCACTACACCATGCTGGCTCTCCCCAATGGGGCTTACTCCCTAATAAAATGTTTAGAATTTCAATCTTCACTTTCACTCTTATGGAGGGATAGATAAATCTGTCAGTTTCAGCTTTTTTCATTTTCCCAATTATATGTTACTTTTGCTCTGCTTTTGCATCAGTTTGCAATTTGTTTTTAAAGGCATCTCCTAATATGCATACAAAATTCTGTATACAGTTTCATTTGATATAGGCATTTTTTTAAAATTAGGTCTAATACAATACATTCTGCTTGCTAACACTAACACATTTAATGGTTCTGCTAATATACAAAATTCTGTATACAATTTCCCCCAAAATAGGCATTTTAAACAAAACTCCTAACAAAATACATTTTGCATGTTAATTTCACCAATACATGCATTTTTGAACATACAGTACTTTCCCCAATATAGGCATTCAGTACACATTTTCCATGGGAAAACTGCATAACAAAATTTAGAAAAGCACAGATACTGAAGGTAACTATGTTTCAGTTAAGAAAATGCAAAAAAAAAAAAAGTACATTTGTATTAAAACGGGAATTGAACAGATTTCAAGCATATCTCGAAGCTGATGTATATCTACTTTCCACTAATCTCAATGCACAGAATTGCAGACTTAAAGTGATTTCTCAAACCAATCATAATTATATTGTAGTATTTAAAATTCAGAGGAAATCTCTTGCAACCAGTACCTTTGAAGATCTGTAGAAGCAAAACTCCGCTTAGTTCAACTCACCCACTGCAGCTGAAGCAGTAGGCTATCATATGAGCCAGGGCTCAATCAGAAAACCTGTTTTCAGATTTGGAGCTTAGTGCTAGAACATGTGAAGGGGAACATGCAGCCCTCCTGATGTTTTGGTCTGGAACATCCTGGGCCAGGCATGTGCTCAGAGACACCTTCTCCCTTAATTCTTAACAAATGCCCACCTGGCTAAACTGCTTTTTTGCCCCTGGCTGGTGGACCTCATGATCCTAGGAAAAAGGACCCGTGGAAGGACATGTTGTGGGTAACAATCTTAAAGACTATGCAATTGCCCACATGGAAGATGAGAGATGTTTCAAGAGACCAAGAACACCACTTTCCATGTTTTGCAAACCCTAGTGTGACCTGGTTGTTATCTGCACTGTGGACCAAATAACCAAAACAAAAACCTTTTACATGATTTGAGCTTATAGCCAGCGGTAACAAACTCCAATCTTGAGTCTTAGGAAAGGGCTTAGCTTAGAGTTGCATCCCAGGCCTCTTCTCTTGAAGCTTGCTTGGCAAGTGATAACAAACATTTATTTCCATGCAACAAAATCCTCTCTGTCAATTTCTGCAAATCAAAATGTTCTCAACACAAGCAGGGAAGGCAGGACATTTTCCTTTCCTGATCAGCATTGCTTGATTAGGCTTTTGCACAGCTTGTTTGTGTGTGCTTTTACTCACAAGCCAGTCCAAATAAACTTAATGGGTTTTACTTGCTAGAGAAAGAACTGAAGCCCTCATATGCAGATTGGCCACAGATGTAGGCTTTCTGTCAGGTCAACCCACTCGCTCGCCTGGTATTTCAGCATGTCGACCCTTGAGATATTTGAGATACATCGACCCATGGATGAGTAGGGATTTCAACTGGTCTCCCAGAGTCCTAGCCCAATACTTAAACCACTACACCATGCCTCTGAGAGCCAGCATGGTGTATCATGTCTCTGAGAGCCAGCATGGTGTAGTGGTTTAAGTATTGGGCTAGGACTCTGGGAGACCAGTTGAAATCCCTACTCATCCATAGCAACCCATTGAGTGATCTTGGGAAAGTCACACTCTCTCAGCCTTAGAGGAAGGCAACAGTGGCAAACCCCCTCTGAAGAAATCTGGCCAAGAAAACCCTAGGTGAGGGTCACCATATGTCAGAGTCGCTTTGAAGGCAAAAACAGGTTAAAACAGAGAATGCAAAGCATGACAAAGAATGCCATGAAGGCAAGGATATGGAGTTTTGTGCCAGTGAGCAAGTGGCCTATGGGAGGAAGGGCATCTCACTTCATCCCTTGTCCACCAGCCCACTTGGTTTCCATTCTGGTGGCAGAGGAGGGTAAGTCTCCCCTTGCCCCATAGACCTAGCCTGGGCACTATTGGTGTGCGTTGGCCACAAGATTGGTCAAGCCACTCATTTTATCTTGGCTGCTTTGGATGTTGGCTGTGTGGGTCAAACAGAAATGGAACATTGTTTTGGGAGATCCAGAGCTTTACAACGTGCCACTATCTCTAGGAAAATTACTTTCCCCCCCCCCCCCGGAAATTGCCTTTACTTAAAAAAAAAGGGAGCTGCCAACATTTTTGTGAACATGTTCTTTCTTTTCTGGTCAGGAGCATAGCTATCATTGGACTGGCAGTGCTTTATTCCTGGGCCTCCAGTCAATGAGGTCTTTCTCCTGCCACCTGCCCTGCCTTGCAAGACAAGATAGCGGCCATGCTCCCCCACCCGGGTGCCAAGCAATGCATCTAATCATGATGCCAACCCCTCCCCTAATTATTCACTAAGCTTCCAGAGGTCTCAGATCTACTTTGGGGCACTTTGGGGGATGCTTGATTTTCTTTGGACATATTCTGAATCAGAAATGTAAAATTTCTGGAAATGTTGATGCCATGGCAAAACCCCAGTTTGTGAGGAGGGTTTCAAAATTTAAGAAAAATTGAGCGGGGGCGGGGGGGGGGAAACATAACATTAGCACTCTTTACAGATTGAAAGTCACATTGTTACTTTAGGAACATCAAGTGCATTATGGCTAGGCATAAAAGTATCATGTCTGACATATTAAAAGTACAGGCTTAAAAAAACCTCAAGTACAAATCAAATTTACTTTTGAAAATTTTTTGGTTACAGCTAGAGCTACAAGATCCTGAACTGTAAGGTACCCCTGAATGATAAGGAACCTCTCTGTTATAGCAGTTGATGAGGAACTGGCACCCCACCCCATAAAACCAGAAGAAACCATCAACATTAGGAAAAAAATGTATTTTGTCACTTCTAGTCCTCTGTTGTGTCAATCAGACATAAGGCACTAATTCCATATGTGAGAAAAAGAAAACAAGATCAGGAATTGCAATGACATGAGATACTATACATAGTCTTACGTAAAAGTTTACCTGCTACATAGCTTTTTGAGAAAATACGGGGGGAGTAAATATATGAACGTCTTGTCTTTTATATTCTGTTCTTCATCCTGAAGCAGTATATCCCATAAATGATTTTTCTTTTACATTTTCTAGGAAAAACGTGTTCAGGGAAAAAAAAATCCAATTCCACCCCCCCCCCAGCCTTCACATCTCTATCCCGATTTTATCTGAATCTGTCTTCTGCAGTTTCATGATTTATCTGACTCCCTGAACACTCCTAATGGAAATGCAATAGGAAATGGAGACAAATGCTCCGTTTTGCCACTGCCACCCTGCTTGAAAGAAGTCATTTTTATTTTTGTTCTGCTAGCCTGCATTTCCATGCTGGTTGCAGATGAAGAGCCAGCATGGAAATGTGGACAGCTATCCTTTTAACAAGCTATAATATTGTTATTTTATGTTAGTTCAGTTGGCTAGTCACTACAGTGGGCTTATTTACAAGTCTGGCATTGGCTACAACCCTGTGTGCACAAATAGTTCAGTCTTAGATGGGCAACCTGTGGATCATAAAGGATCACTTAAATGCAGCCTCCCTGGGTATCTAGACCCCACAGCCAGCATGAGGTTTTCCACTTGCCAGTTTCCTACAGATCTGTATCAGGATTGCTGCAGCAGGAGTAAAAGACTGCAAACGTTCTTCATTCTCTTCAGAGATCCTAATATTGATTGTTCTTTTCAGTGAGAAAAGAGTGATCTGTATGCAAATCTCTATGGCAGGAATCAGAAAGCCTTTGCTTCACCCCTCCCCTAGTAACATTCATACAGATTGCTATTTCCACATTGGGCCAGAGGAAAAAAAGAAGGCTGTCTCCACATCCAGAAAAAAAGGAGCAGTGGTGTGTGTGCACACACAGGTATGCACTCCCATGCCAGCAGTACATCTGTCCAGAAAAATGTTATATGTGCCAGCAGTAGGCTTTGGGTTTTCAACTGCAAAAATATTTATGGCAAAAACACCACAAATCAATACAAGCCCTGCCCCAAGAAAAAGAAGAAAGAGGAAAGGAAAACAAAATAAAAAACTTTAAAAACCAGCAACACTGCAAAAGGCTCTCCATAGGATCGGCCTACTAGCTGGGAATGGTCTCCCATTCATCCTTCTTGGAGATGTTGCTCTTTGGGCTGGAAGCCCTTTCCCAAAGAGTGAAGGTATTAGTGCGTTTAGAAAAGCACAGGCTATCAGGGTGGGTAAAGTGTGGCCCATCAGATCTGTTTATTAGTGTTAGGACAGATAGTTTTATTTTTGTATTAGTAAGAATAGAGGAAAACAATTAATATTATTTTTGTGTTATCGTTATGGCCTTTTGCGGTCGGGTGTATTTTTCAGTAGAATGGTCTTATTCCAATAAAAAATTCCCAACCCCTTTAAAAAAAAATTCCCATCAGATCTGTTTGGACAGCAATTCCCATCAGCCCTTGACAGCAAGGCCAGCGGGAAGGAGGACTGCAGAGCTGGATTGCAATCCAGCAAAATCTGGATCAAGCCGTCCAGCAGCTGCGCATGGCCTAAATATTACCCTTCACCCCACCTCGAGTAAACCCACTGACTCAGTTGGATTTACCTATGTGCTGAAGTGTCACTCAGCCACTGGGTCTAACTGGGACAAGCAGGATTCCAGCTGACAATCCCCCTCTCCGTCAGCCGGCCAAGGGTGCTGTCGTCCCAAGCCTCGAGAGGGCAGCTGCTTAGGGACTTGCGGGAGCCGGGGCTACCCAAAGGCGTCCAGGTGTGTTCTTCGCCATCCCCGCCCTTTCACCTGGCCATGCCAGGACCTGACCCAGGGCCCGCCTTCCCGCATGCCAAGCCCCCCCCCCGGCCTACCCCCGGACTCCCTGGAGGAGGCTGTTGGCCCGGCAGAAGCTCCCCGATGGGGGTCTCCGGTTCCTGCCGGCCGGTGAGGGGGAAAGCCCTTTGGCCCCAACCAAGCCCTGGCGGGCTGTTGCCAGGCAGAAATGGACCCATCGGATACCCCAGGAGAGCCCCCATTGGCTGGAGCGCCTCCGAGCTTGGCGCCCGGGTCCCCCCTGCTATAAAGGCCGAGCCGGGGCTGGGCGGCCCCAGTGGCCAAGCGCCTGGCGGAGGAGAGGCGCTCCCGTCCTGTCCCGTCCCGTCCCTCCCCGGCCGGCGGAGAGCCTCCCTCCTCTGCCTCGGGTCCTCCCCGCCGAGGGTCGCCCTCCTCGCCCCGAGCTGGCCAAGAGACCCCGGGGGAGTCGATCGGGGCGGGATCCGGCTCCCCCACGGCCCGGGGTTCAAGTCGCGCCCTTTCCCGGTCCCCGAACTAGAAGAGGGAGGACCCCCCCCCCGCTCGGCAAGTCCAAGCCCGGCGCCCCGAAGCCCCCGCCGGCTGGCTGGCTGGCTGGCTGGGCGCGCGGGCTCTGCACATGGGCAGAGGAGCTCTTGCTGGAGGGGGAGCGGGGGCCGGGGGGGCTCTTTGAGGGGCGGCGTGGGCGCCCCCTCCCGACCGGCTGCGGGGAGAGCCCTCGGGGGCGGCCGGGGACTCCTCCCCGCGCGGCCGGTGCCTCGGCGGGCGCGCCGCCGTGATCGGCATCCGGGCGGGGCGGGAGGCGGGCGGGAGGCGGAGGAGAGCGGGCGCCTTCTCCCGCAGCTTCCCTCCCGGGCGGGCGGGCAGGCGGGCGAACGAGCGGGCGGGCGGCCTCCGCGGCTTCTCCTTCCCCGGCCGAAAGAAGGGGCGCCGCCCGGCCGCCGCTTGGCCCGGACCGAGCGGGAGCGCCTGGAGCCGCCCGCGGAGAGGCCGGGCCGACGCATCGCGGGGCTCCCCGGGCGGAGGCGGGTGGGCGCGGGGCTCGGCGATCGGAGGCTCCGGGGCAGCCTGGCGCGGTGGGGACGGCGAGCAGGGGGGGGACGCGCCACCGCCGCCGCCGCCGCCGCCTGGGGGGAAGGAGCCGGCAGCGGCGGTGGCAGCGGCTCCTCCATCCCCCTGATCCGGGAGGAGGCGGAGGAGGCAGGCGAGGCTCCGGCCGGCCCGGGGCCAGCGATGGATGAGGAAGCCCCCGCGCCGGCCCCCGAGCCGCCCCCGCCGCCGCCGCCGCTGAGCCTGCAGAAAGCGCTGCAGCAGTGCGAGCTGGTCCAGAACATGATCGACATCAGCATCTCCAACCTGGAGGGGCTCCGCACCAAATGCGCCACGTCCAACGACCTCACGCAGAAGGAGATCCGCACCCTGGAGGCAAGGCGCGACGGGGGGCGAGGGGGAGGCCCGGGGGGGGGTGGGAGCGAGGGAGAAGGGGGCTGCGGGGGCGCCGGGGAGGCTGGGTGCCCCGCAGGTGCCCACTCGGCTCCCTCGCGCGCTTTCCACGCGAACCGGGCGGAGGGGGGGGGAGGCTGGCCGGGTCTCGCCCCCTCCGCGTCCCAGCCCCCCTCGTTTGCCCCTGAACGAAGCCCCCCTGGAGACGGTTTCTCCCCCCCCCACCCCGGTGGTGGCCGCCCCCCAAGGCCGCCTTGGCAGAGCGGGCGGGAAAAGGCGCCCCTCCTCTCAGTGGACTTGGGGGGGTTGAAGGGAGAGGGAGGCGACAGGCGGGGGGAGGCAGGCCCGCCATCGTGACGGCCCGGTGGGGAGCCCTGCTACTACACGTGTTCAGCACGCGTGAGGCCCCATGCCAGCTTTGGACTTGAAGAAGGCCTGGGCCTCTCCCCCGTTCATTCCTTGCGCCTGGCTTCCCCCCCCCTCATCCGTCTCCCACACGGGGGGGGGGGTTGGGATGGCTCCCTTCATCTAGTCCCAGCCCTCAGGGCCAAGGGTCAGGAGGATGGGGCTTGCAGTCCAAGACACTTGTGCCTTCCTTTCTGCCAAAGCCCCTGGGATGCTGTAGAGCTCTTTGCTTCTCCATCTCCACCCCCCCCAATCCCGCCTGCCCAGTCCTTTCTGCAAGGGTTGGCAAAGTTTGTAGAAAGTCACACAAGGAGGCAGAAGACCCAACGCACACACACAGCCCACACACCATGACTGGCACCATGATAGTGTCCTTCTGGGGATTTGAGTTTGGATGGGTGACGTTGCTGCCATCTCCTCCTGCTCGGGCTTGGTTCCAGGTTCTGCATCGCTGAAAGCAGGGACCCTGGAGCTGCCTTTAAGGTGTGTGTGTGTGGGTCAACATTGGGGTGGTGGCGTTTTGTTGTTAATTTTGCCCCCTTGCAGGGGGAGGGCTAATTACTTTCCCCATCCATTATCCTTGAAACCTCCATAAATACGATGGCTCTGAAAAGAAGTGCCTTCTGTGTGTTGTCATTTACTCCCAAGTAAGTGCACACAGGGTAGACTGCAGCCAGCCTCTATGATTCCTGGTAGGGCTCAACCACAGTCGTCGTCTTAATCTTTCTTAGTACTTGATCATTTAGGACACTTCTGATCAATAAACACCCAAGGAGGTTCAACTACATAGGAATCTCAGTGGTCCAATTGTGCCAGATCATTTGAGGGGGGGGGATCAGCCCCTAGTCAAGTCTTGGGAGAGCTCAACCTACCCACTTGTTCATGGGGCAAGGTGGCTCCTGACTTTAAAAGGATACATTCATGGAGAACAATCAATAGCTACTAGTCATGCTGGCTAAATATCACCTTCAGCACTGGAGGCAATATCCTTCTGCATGCCGGTCATGGAAGGACATGAGTGGGAGGTGTTGTTGCACCCGCATCCAGCTTGCAGTCTTCTTAGAGGCATCTGGTTGGTCATGGTGGGAATAAGATGATGGGCTAGATAGGCCTTGATCTGAGCCCCCAGGACTCCTCTGTTCAGATTTAAACTCTGTGTTGTTTGCAAGCTCATATGGGGCAGGTGTAGTGGCAAAAACAGAGAGAGAAAGTGGAGGAGGTGGAACAGGCTGATGAAGCTGTGTATGTGTGTAAAAGTGTGAGTGTGAAGTGTGGGATTCTGTAAAGGTTGGGCCCTTGGCACAGCCCTGGTGATGCTGAACTCAGATGACAGGGCTGCTCCTCATGTATGTCCTGCTTTTGCAAAGCATCTGGAGTTGACGAGGCCTGGTCGGCAGCTTCTTCTGACACTGTGGCTTGAACTGGTGAGATCCCACACCTCACAAAAATCTCTTCCATTCCTAAAGCAGTGATGGGGAGTACATGGCCCTCCAGATGTTGTTGGTCCAGAGCCCTAACTTTCCTTGTAATTGGCTGCGATGGCTAAGGCCAAACATCTGGAGGGCCACACCTTCCTCACCTCTGAAGCTATAAGAGTCTACTCAGAGCTGGGTTAACAGGAGGTGATAGGGCGGAAAGTCAGTGGTCAGAAGAGGCATGTGCCCTTGAATACTTGGCTAATTTTTCATTTTCCTCTAGCATCTTCTGAGTGCATAGTGGTCTCTTTGCTCTCTGGCAGACATTGGTCAAGCATTTACAGTATGTCAACTGGTTGTTACACAGAAGTACGAAACATCTCTTGAAGTTCAATTTTGGTGACGATTGGGTTCATTTCTACTATGAGGCAGAGTACGGCAGCTCTCTCAGGTAGCCAGTGTTGTGGGGCAGCAGTAACAGCCTCCTGTTGGTTCTGTCTGAGCCCTCAAACCATTTCTTTCTCTTGAAGGACAGACCTGTATGCACCACATTACAGCCTGTGCTGTAAAACAGACTTTGCAACCTGCAAGTCTGGTGCAAGACTATATTCCATTGGAAGGATTGAAGGAAGATTCAATGGCCAGTCCAGTCTCCTTCTTTCTGTACATGCAGTGGAAAGGAATGCCTTCTCATCCTTTGCCTCAGGTAGCAAAATGTCTTTGGTTGGCCTGGATTACTGCTTTAGAGAGCTTTTTTTAAAAAATGCAGCTAATGGCTCATGAGAGCTTAATAAAACTTCCAGGTTCAGGCACAGCTGATCTCTTAATACTAGATCCTGTGACAAATAATAAGAGAAGATGATTGTATCAGGCTGAGTGCTGTGAGAAGGACAATGCTTGATTAGCTGGGCCCTCAGGATGACCAGGTTCCAATAGCCAGGGAAACCTACATTCATCCTGCTTCCCCCCCACCCCAGTACTCTGGCCAGAGTCCTATGTTCTGATTTAACTGGCTTAAGGCATACATCCCTTGCTGGAGATATTACCTGATCAAGCAAAGAAGCAGAAATGTGGCTTAAACAAATACTGCTATGTAGTGGTACATTGTGAAGTGGGTGACAAACTTCATTGTGCTCATTGCTCATTGTGACAAACCTCTGTAGCCATGACCCCAAAGGAGAATCCAAAAATACAGGCGGCTGTGTTAGTCCACGTCAGGGAACCAGTTTTCATCTCCACCAGGAGCAAGTCTTTTGAAAAGCTTATGGAGCTTAATCACTCTTTCAAGACCAGGTCATCCTAAGTGCTGTGCATTGCAACAGGATTTGCTTGCAACAATGTACTGTTGCCAGGAAAATCCATGCCTCGTTGATAGCGAGAATATAGCTTAGCTCAGATGCAAGAGTGAAACATGGGAGATGGATGATGTAATTGTCTCTGCCAGTGAAGAAGTCCTGGTGCACTGACCCTGCAAGTCCTCCTTCCACTACGCCACCTGCTTATAGCATCTTACATCTGTATCCTTACCTTTTATCTGCTGCAAAACTTTAGAAGGAATGCACAGAGTTCCCAAGCATTCTGCTAGCTGTGCATTGACCCATTTCAGTCATATTCAGCTTCAGCAAGAATGCTGCTTCATCTTTGGGTTGCTTACCCAGTAAATACAGTATATGCCTTGCAAGTCTGATCCCTAGTATCACCAGATAAAAAAAGATCATGGATGCTCAGATTAGGGAAAAAAACAACACTTCTGCATGGGGGCCATATTACACCCTACACAGCACCAAAAATAGGTTTGCCAAGTGTGTATGCACTTGATAGGGAATTTCTGGCAATTCAATTTTTCTGCCTAACACAGGAGTTCAAAAGTTCTTGTTTGTTGCAGCCACACATTATATTTTTGCATGCACTGTTACACTACCTGTAGTGGATGCCTGCAAATTTGTCATGTGTAAAGTGGCTCTTTAACCCAGGAGACATGCTGATACAGTGGGCCCTTGGTATCTGCTGGCATTTGGTTGCAGGACCCCACCCCCATGGATACCAAAATCCATGGATGCTCAAGTCCCGTTATATACAATGCCTTAGTAAAACTGTGTCCCTTATATAAAATGGCAAAATCAAAGCTTGCTTCTTGGATTTTTTTTCTTTTGAATATTTTCAAGCCTTGGATGGTAGAATCCCTGGATGCCAAATCCATGGATACAGAGGGCCGACTGTAGTTATAATAAAACAGTATTGAACCTATAGCATGAGACAGCATAGATGCAGAGCTGGGTGGTGCAGTTTGACTCAAGTAACATGCACTGGAGTGTGTGTAGATGTACCAACACCAGAAACTCTTAGATTCAAATGGAAAATTTGAGAAGCACCTTGAATAATTACAGACTTGAAAATTGAGAGAAACATAAATGCTCTTGTAATGAGTTGTGTTTGTGTCCTCCAGGCAATATTCTCCAGCGCAGTGTCCTCCAGATGTTTTAGACTCCAACACCCATCCTTGTCTGACCATTAATTGTGCTGGCTTGGGCTGATGAACGTTCAAAGTATTCAGACTGAGGAAGGCAATTTAGTTCAGCTTGAGAAGGTGTTACCTTGGAAATGAATGGTAATGTGTTTCAGAAAAAAGAGTCTTCACTGTAAAGATATACTGTGCAGTTGTCCCTCCATATTCACTGGGGATGCAGGACCCCCATAAAAGTAGGAAAATGGTGAATATCTCTGCTCCCCCAACCATATTTAAAATGCAAAAAAAAAAAGTATGATCTGCGGATTCAGCCCACTGTGGATGCCTTCCAGGCAGCGGGGTTCCTTCACAAGGCAAAAGCGGGCAGCTGGCGAGGCTTGCCATTGCCTCCACTGCTGCCCTACACCATTTTTAATAGGGACTTACAAGCCTCACCACGCATTTGCAGTCTCTCAGTCTCGTGAAGCTTGCATAGGGCAGCAGCGGAGGCAGCAGCAAATAATCCATGGACAATCAAATCCGCAAAAAGTTAAACCTACAAATGTGGAGGGCCAACTGTACTGAATTGGAAGACTATGAAGGAGGGGCAATAGTTCAGTGGCAGAGCATATGCTTTGCATGAAGAAGGTCCCAGTTTCGATTCCTTGCATCTCAGATTTAAAAGGACCAGATCACTGGGATGGGGAACACCTCTTTCTCTGCCTGCCTCAGACCTGGAGAAACACTGTCAGAGGAAAGTGTGTGTGTGGGTGTGTATCTTCAAGTCACCTGTCGGCCTATGGCAACCCCATGAATTTCATAGGGTTTTCTTAGGCAAGGCATACTCAGAGGTGGTTCTGCCAGTTCCTTCCTCTGAAATACAGCCTCCAGCACCTGGTGTTTGCTGGTGGTCTCCCATCCAAGTACTAACCAGGGCTGACCCTGCTTAGCTTCCACAATCAGACAAGATCTGGTGCCTTTAGGGTGTTTAGGCTTGCATGGGGCTAAATGGACAAATAATCTAACCTGATATAGCTTCCTGTGTGCCATTTATGGATTAAAATTTATAGCTACCACATTCCATTGAAATACTGCTTGGGCCAAATACTGTTTTGGTCATTCATCCTGCTCATTTTTCTGTACTATATGTTAATATTATTACTTATGTAAATGGTTCCATCCTTCAGAGGACTTATTTTTATAAATGGATGAGTTTATTCTGACGTTAATGTGGATTATCCATTTGCTGGTTATCCAATTTGGGGAGTGTCAGCTGTAACGTGAAACCTGTGTCCGCAGTGGGATTTCCACTTCATTGTAGCTGCAGCTGAAGGAAGATGGGTGGGAGTACACTCATGCACTCTGATAGCTAAAAACAGAGCTTCCATATTCAGAAGCAGTTTGCCTTTGGTTCAGAATCTGAAAGCAACTACTGTACTTACCAGCAACAAGTTACTTATTGGAGGTTTTTTGCAATAACCAAGGCATAACTATGTTACAATTAGAAGATATGGCTTCACTCCTTTTGCAGTGTAATTTTAACCTTTAGTACTTTGGAGTTATAGGGGGGTTGTGGCCTCACTACTCAAGTAAATTTTGGGCCATGGGCCAGTAGATTGTAACATTCTATTGTTGTTGTTGTTTTAAAAGAAACTTAGTATTTTAGTTAATTTTGAATAATGAGAAAGCAGGGTTGCTTTTTAAATCTGTGACTATAATGGTAACTTTTGGGTCTTGGAATGCTGCTAGCAAGGAATTACTGTCTGCATCATATAGTATGTAGACAAATGAGCCTTCAGCAAAAATACAGATGAAGAGTCCTGCACAATAATAGGATTAGACTGAGAGTCTGTCGAGTACAACTTTCATGTAGGAAGAAGGAACTATGGCTCAGTAAGAGAACACATGTTTTGCATGTAGCACCAAGCTTGGGGATGACTTGTAACAAATAAATAGTTACTCATAATTAATTCCTTTCCCTAGTAAGAAAGGTACAACTACATTGCAAGTCTACAAGGCAAAATTTCACTCCTTTTGCTGTGCAACTGCAACTTTAACATAATTTCTGTTTAGTGGCTTTTCTATTTATGGGTGTGTGGTGGAGGAGGAATACTTTGTGCTTCAAGTGTTGGCTTATGCTGTGCCTCCTGTCACTGCCTCACACTGATCTTTGTACTGAAGCAACAATGAAGTAGAGAGGATTGCTGTCAGGTGGATAGTTCCAGAGTCAAAGCCCAGAATTTGAGAGAGTGACCTTTTTGGATTATAGCTCCCAGGATCCCCTAGCCTGCATAGCTGTTTACCATGCTGGCTGGCTGGATTCTGGGAGTTGTAATCCCAAAAGGCCACTCTCCCCGGTACTGAATCAGGGGTGACTGGCAGCAAGGTGGTGAATACAGCAGTTTATATACCACTTTGTTTAGACTTTTCTTTCAGAGAATTCTGGTGCCTCACCAAACTACAAATTGCAGAATTCCATAGAATAGGACTATGGGGGATAAAGTGGTGTCAAACTGCTGTATTTCTGCAGTGTAGACAGGCCCAAGTTCTGAGCTTTAGGGCAAATTGTAAGTGAGCTATCCAAGGTGCTGAACACTTTCAAGTCACCAGCTGCCACTGCTCCAGATGGTCCAGTGGCCTGATCCTGATATGTGATAGGTTCCTGAGTTCTAGTGGTCGCTAAGCAGTTTGCTCCTAGAACGCTGAGTGCTAGGACAGGAAGACAAGCATCCCTGCACGGTTTGCAGACCAACCACTGATACTCAGAAGCCAGGCACAGAAAACGTAAGTCTTACATTAACAACAACAACAACAAAAATCCTTCTTCTTTGTATCAGGTGTTGGTTGGCAGGTTTAGACCAAATCAGCTCTGCATGTCTCCAAGTGCTTTTAGTTAGACCAAATCTGGCTTGGAAAGAACCTGATTCCTGGCCTGGAATATGTGAAGGAGTAAGAGTGCACACGTGAACCTGAGTCCCCATATTTAGTTATTGGTGCAGCCAGGTTGCCACTGCCTTGCATGTGCAGTTAAGACTTCTGAGACTTGTTTCAGGGTAGAGTGGACAAAAGTCTGTGTCTTCTTTTGTCTTCTGTTTTGGTGATGCATTTCCTCTCTTTTTGTTGTTGTTGTTAACAAAGTCTAGGTGTAATAACAGTTAAAAATAAAACAACAAGAATGACAATGATGACAATGCTGCTGATTATAGGTAATTAAAGTTGCAACCCATGATTGCTGGAATAGGTGCTTGTCAAACCCTCAGAAATGTAGATGTATGTTCAAAAAAATAGTTTAAGGATGTCTTGAGTATCTGGATTTGACTCTAACTGGCGGGGGGGGGGGGGGAGAGCCATGTGCTCATTGTCCCAATGAGCTCTGATCAGCATAGCTCTTGTCTTCAAGGTATGGGGACAGATGTGTGAGGCCATCTCATCCATCTTAATCAGATGGTTGCCTGAAAAAACACTTTCTTCTTTATGGAGCCATTCTGCTTTTTATCATCTGGAGAGGCTTTCTTGGTAGTACCATCACACTATGAGGTTCTCTTGATAGGCAGGCTTTTGGAGCAAGATGTTTAGCATGTTGGCACTCACTGGCCTAAATCCTGTTGTTAGTCCTGACTAGAGAATACCTATTGAATCAATTTGAGTTTACCTATGTGCTGACACACCATTCAGTAATTCATTTAATGGGTCTGGGGCCCTTTCACATTATACCATTATAACTTTCTGATTCCCCTTTAACTGCCATGACAACATCCCATGGAATCCTGGGGGTTGTAATCTGATCAGGCACTAGAGGAGCTCTCTGGTTGAGAATCCTAAAGTTGCACCCCTCAACTGCCAATCCCAGGATTCCATAGGTTCCAGCCATGGTAGCTGAAGTGGAATAATAGTGCTATAACGGCGTAGTGTGAATGGGGCCCAGGACTAACCAACAGGATTCCAGCCATTATGTGGAACACTGTTCTTTGATACTCAACACCTGCCAGCAATTTCTATTTCTGGACACTTCTCAAAAAACTTATTCCCCCCCCCCAACTGTTGTCTTATTTTTGTAAGACAGAGTGCCACAGTCCAACCTACCATCTATTCCATAGATAGTGTGAATATTGCCTTTTCATTCTGTATACTGATATTCACTTTGTATTTTATGGTTGTTATACACTGCTTTGAAGTAATCAGAACTAAGAGGGTTATAAATATATGTAAATATATAAATAAATGTTCAGGGTGTCCGTTTTTTCCACATATTTTTATGGGTTACTGAGAGGACTATGAGCTGGCATGATAGCCAGGGTTGTCATGTGGTTGATGGAGCAAGATTCTTCAAAAGCCCTAAACTGATGGGTTCAAATTACAAGAAAGGAGATTCTGTCTGACTAAACCAGTGTTTCTCAACCAGGGTTCCCTGGAACCCTTGGGTTCCCCAAGAGATTGCCAGGGGTTCCTCGAGAGATTGTAATTGTGGGGGGAAAACAATAGTAGTATATAGAATGTTTATGCAGGGGTTCCCTGAGACATGAAAATTATTTCAAGGGTTCCTCCAGGATAAAAAGGTTGAGAAAGGCTGGACTAAACATTAGGAAGAAGTTCCTGATCATAAGAGTTGTTTGATGGTGGTATAAAATTACCTCAGAAAGTGGTGGACTCTCCTTTGTTGGAGGCTTTCAAACAGAGGTTGGAGAGCCACCTCTCAGGGATGAGAATGGGAAGAATATTTGAAAATATTTGAAAAATGATTTTAAAAAGTGTTTCTTGAGTGTCGAGAGACCCTGAAGAGAAGAATCGTGGACTGGTGAGAATCTTCACAGTCCTGTACAAAATTGATACATGGTTGTTTTCTGCAGAAAAAAAGCATTGTTTGTGCAGGAAAAATAGTTTTTTGTGCAGAAAATAATATTTCCATGGTGAAACATTATTCTTTGTGGGGAAAACATTGTTTCCCTTGTAGAAAATGCCTTTTCTCTGTGCAAAAATGCCATACATACATTGCTAACATACATTGGAAATTGCTTAATGCAGTGTAGATGTACAAATTGCTATTGCTTAAAACAATTTGTAAGCCGCTCTGATAGCCTTATGGCTGAAGAGCAGGGTATAACTAACTAACTAACTAACTAAAAAATAAAAATGTGTGAATTTTGTCCAGAATGTCTCCTGAACTGCAAATAGTCTTCAAAAACTGCAGTTTTTGAAGGCTTTCACTTAGCGAGGATAAAAGTGCTCAAATCACTCGTTGCTTCCTTTGAGAAGAAAACTGACAAAGAATTACATTCAGGGATGGTTTAGCTGTGGACCCCTTCAACAGTTGGGGGTTGAACTGGATGGCCCTTGTGGTCTCTTCCAACTCTATGATTCTAAGGGTTGCAGTTAGAATAGTCCCGCATTCTGTATCTTATCTGAGTCATTGTCAGCTGAGGTTCACTGACCAAGGCCCCTTCAAACATTATTGATTCCTTTTTTCAGATGTTAATTGTTTAAGATTAGATTTTTGCTCTTGCAAACACAAAAAAATGATACTGTGAGTACATACTCAATAATAAGCATGAGAAAGGAGGACAATATTAGTATAGGCACCTCACTTCCCTCAACAGTAAGAGGTGCAAGGTGCAGGACGTTTTAAAATGAAAATTTGGAACCACACAGTGGATTGCAGTTGGCATTCTTACAGGTGGTATGCACCGCATGGCATCACACCCATGCATTTTGCTTGTGTGCACCCCCATGCTCTGTTGCTTAGAGTCATATCTCATGATGTCTCAGAGCCTGCACAGAGTGGGAGAAAATCTTCAGAACTGAAGACTTGGCAACAGAGATGCGACTTTTGCCTGGCTGAGTTTTTGAACTGCCCAAGTGTCATATTAGAGGTGCACATTTCCTCCTTGGAACTGCATATATTTCAGTCTGATTGTTGTTGTGTGCCTTCAAGTCATTTCTGACTTACAGAAGCTCTAAGGCAACCCTGGGGTTTTTTGGCAAGATTTGTTCAGAGGGGCTTTGCTTTTCCCTTCTTCTGAGGCTGAGAGAGTGTGACTCAGCCAAGACCACCCACTAGGTTTCCATGGAGTCCTAGTCTCCTGGAGTATAATACTCAAACCACTGCACCATGCTGGCTGCCTATGTCTGGGTACACACTTTAAAAGCGGAGACCAAGAGCTATCTGGATAGGTTTCCTTGTGAGTAGATGGAATTCCACTGAAAACTGGTAGAGCTTGGTATGTAATGTTTGATTTAATAACATAAATAAGAATGGAATATAAGCATATACAAGAATATAAAAAGAACATAAGAATATATAAGAATATAAGCATATAAAAGTGGAATTTAAGCAGAAGCTAATAGGAAATATAAAACGACAGCCTGTGCAGTGAAAAGGTTTGAGCTTCAGACTACAACTCTGGAGACCAGGATTTCATTCCTTGCTTGGCCGTGGAAAGCACTGGGTGACCTTGGGCAAGTCACACTTTCTCAGCCTCAGAGGAAGGCAAAGGGAAACCCCCTCTGAACAAATCTTGCCAAGGAAACCCCATGATGGGTTTGCTTAGGGTCACCATAAGTCAGAAGAAATGACTTTAAGGCACACAACAACAACATATACATTCACACCAGGCAGCTGTCCCTGCACTAAGGCAGTGGTTCTAAATGTTTGGCCCCCCAGATGTTTTGGTGGCTTTCATTTGCTGGGATGGGCACCTCCCTTAATCTGGAGGACAACAAGGTACCTATCCCAGCAAGAGAAGTCACCCAGTTTTTGTGGCCAGGAGGCTTTTAAAAGTCACCAGATAAAAATATTTACCAAGGCCAACCTAGCAGTAGGGGGTTAAATAGATGGAGAAGCAGCCTTGACTTTTAGAAAGAAGAAGGCTAAAAGATTGTGTCATTGGCTTTATCAAGGAAAGCCATAAATCCAGCCTTGCAAGAGCGCCTCTAAGAAGCTAAGGGTACATGGAAATTGCTGGCACAAATCTGTGTTTCTCTTTCATGGCTAATAATTTTGTAGCATTTTCCTTCTTGGATTCTTGCAGGCAGTTCTTATATAAAAAGCACACAAGCAGTTTATGTGGCAATGACCAATCATATGGAACTGTGAGGAGCTTGGAAATTTAATGTTTTGACAGTTCCCAGAATCTCCGACCAGCATGGCCACTGATGTGTTCCAACAGTTAACATTTTTAGTTGCATGCTGTCCTGGGGATCCAGGAAGCTGTAGTCCAAAAGGTACTTGTCTTGAGCTCTGGAGCTGTGCGTATGGTCAAAATGTAACTAAAGCTATTGGGCAATTTAGTTCAATTCAGAGTATTCATAAGCTTTTAAGGGCAGGCCCTTAAAAGAATGGTATACAAAAGTGAATCAGTCAGATATATAGTTACTAAACAGAGACTGCTGTGACTCATGTTAAGTCATTCATAAAGATGGTAGGGAAGCTCTATTTTCAAGGCCTCCTTAAAGACTGTACTGAAGGGACTAAGTGTAAATCTCATTGAAAAGAGCTTTAGAACTGTGAGGCCACCACTAAGAAGGTTTCCATTCTTGTGCTTGACAATCTGACTTATTTTACCAATGAGTGCACAAACAGAACCATACAGGTAAAGGTGGCTTTCAGTGTAACACAACCGCAAGCCATTTAGAGCTTTAAACATTGACACAAATTCTTTGAATCGGGCCTGAAAATGTTTCAGTAGCCAAGCTACCCACCCAATAGGTTGTGTTACATGGTCAGACTTTCTGCCATTTTCCCTATTAGCCCTGGGAGGGCTTAATTTCGTATCAATTGAACGTTTAAAGGCATCTTCAAAGACAGCCTCATGAGAAGTGCATTGCAGTAGTCTAACTAAGAGGTAGCTAGTGCAGGAGTAACAAAGATCAGGGCCACCAATGTCTAAGCCTAGGCTAATAGAAGATACGCCTTGCTACCAATGCTACATAAGTTTTGGCATTATGGTGTATATTGTTCTTTGTAGAGGAATCTAGCCTAAATACCCTAAAGGCACCAGATCCTGTCTGATCTTGGAAGCTAAGCACAGTTAGCCCTGGTTAGTACTTGGATGGGAGACAGCCAAGTAATCACAGGTGCTGTAGGCTACATTTCAGAGGAAAGAACTGGCAAAACCACTTGTGAGTATTCCTTGCCTAAGAAAACCTCTGAGTACATCTTGCCTCATGAAATTGATGAGGTCACCATAAGTGGACGCATGACTTTGAAGGCACACACATAGAGAAAATAATCTAATTGAAGAGGTTCTTCTAGGTCCTTTTTAATTATTATTTCAAGATCATTCTCAAGAATATGCATTGTACTTTATGATGTACCAGAGGAGAAAGGATCTGCTAGTCTACATTTTGATGCGGATGAGGCAATGGAGGGGTGGTTGTTTTTGGTCATGATAGAAAAAAAGGCCTAGCTAGGGTGATACTACAAAACACCCTGTGGTACATTATAATAGCAATGGGGGTTAAAATGAAATGGGGGGCCACACATTTTGGTAGTGGACCCTGGTGGCTAATACAGTCACACTGTAATGTAATAGTTACAGTACACAGTAGGACTACTCCTCTCACTATATGCTGCCTTTGGGTCCTTTCTGACTTACTGTGAAACTATCATGGGGTTTTCTTGGTAAGATATGTTCAGAGACGGTTTTCCATTGCCTTCCTGTGAGGCTGAGAAAGTCTGACTTGCCCAAGGTGGGCATTCATCCCTCAGTGTGGATTTGAACTCTGGTCTCCCAGAGTCCTGGTCCAGCAGTCAAACCACTACATGACACTGGCTTTTATTTAATTCTCTCACCAAACTACAAATCTCAGGATTCTATAGGATAGAGCCGTGCCAGTTAAAGTGGTATGAAAATAATATAATGATGCAGTACATACAACCTATATGTCTGTGTGATTTTTAAAGCATCAAACAGCACTTTAGACAAGTCTGTTATTAATTCCAGATGGATGCACTTGGAATCACTTAGAATATGTATTTATTAGAATGATTAAAAAAACAAAAATGCTTGAATATTACGGTGAGACATTTTGGCTTCTGCCTTCTTCAGTTGCTTAGAATAAAAGCAAGCTGTATCCAGGGTGGCCATTGCTTACCGTTATTCAAAGTAGCTGAAGAAGTTGGAATCTCTTCTCATAGTATTCAATTTTTGTGTTTGTTTGTTACTCTAATATGCCCATACATATATTTCTTAGCTGCATTTATAGCCACTTTTTATCCAGTGAGCTCATAATGGGGTGCATGGCTTTGTCCCTGCCCTTCATAACAACAACAGCAACAACCCTGTGAGGTAGGTCAGGTTGAGAGAGAGAAAAAGAGAGAGAGAGTGACTGACCCAAAGTATCCAGTGAGGACTTAAATCCCAATCTCTCAAACCCTGGTCTAGCAATCTAACTGCTACGCAGTGTTGACTCAAAGTTATGAGTTGTTATAAAGATGATAATGATGATGATTTGTATCCCACCTTTTTCCCAGTCTGGAGTTTAAGGTGGTTTATACAGGTTGAAACAAATACAGTTTTAAAATTCATATCGTACAAAAATCAAAAATATAATCCAACTATTAATAGAATTAAAAGTAGTTAAAAGCAAGGCCATTAAAAAGAAAACAATGAAACAGCACAGCACATTATAGAAGGTCCTTTCCCCTGAGCAACCAGCCCTGAAAGTCCTGCTGAAAGAAAGAGGTCTTCACCTGCCTTGAAAGGAGAAGGCCACAAGCCTAACGTCTCTGGGGAGGGAGTTGCAGAGCCTGGGGGCAGCCACCGAGAAGGCCCTATCTCATGTTCCCACCAGATGGGCCTGTGAGAGAGAGAAGGGACTCCCCAGGAGATCTCAAAGCATTGGCTGGTTTGTAAGGGAAAATATGGTCCTTCAAATAACTTGGACCTGAGCCTGAATCCCTCCTCTAACCTACCTCTCCCAAGCTCCTCCTACCCTGAAGACTGTTATATTAAAGGACCAGCCCTCCGGACACAAAGGCACAAACTTGTCCTCCTTGCTCTAGCTACCTTCCTAGTGTGTTCCTAAACTCATTGGCCAGGGGGAGTGGAGTGAAAGATACTTGACTTTATAGACTCAGGGAGGAACCATTTGAGAGGGTTGTGGCTCTGGTTTTGTCAGTTCTTAGTTGCTAGCCTTAGGATCAGTGTTAGGCACCCCAGACTAGTTCTTCAGCCAGTGGTATGGTAGCCCATGTTTGGCTGGTTCCTTGTCCTTCTCCTCTGCTGCGCTTGAAACTGGAACAAGCCCTGTGTCCTGCCCTGACTTGAATTCAGTTGTCATTCAGAATCCAACTCTGCCAGATAGCATCAAATGAGAGCAAGCAAGAGTTCTAAGGAAGCCAAGCAATTACCAGGCCAGATGCACCGAAGGCCAGAGAAGCTAGGAGCAGCATTTGCCAGTAGCAGCCCAAGGTCAAGTACCAAGTAATCACTCAGCTCTGGAATTGCAAGAACTTTAGCAGCAAATGAGGTTATAAAGTGGTTCAGGTCAGAAAGAATGCAGCAAATTGGTTATGAAACAGAGATGCAGGATAACTTAAGAGTCTGGGATGATGTTGTCTCAAGCACCAATCAGAGTAACCCACATGGTGTATCTATTTTATTTATATAGTAACATATTTATATCCCACCTTAGACCCTGGGATCTCAGGGTGACGTACAAGGAAAATTAATTAAAGCTTATAAAAGACTGTTGACCCCAACCAGTTTGCTAGATTTGATCCATCAAGGTTTTCTCAGGCCAAACCCACACTACACAAATAATCCAGTTTGAAACTGGATTATTTGCCGTGGCTCCTTCCTCTGGAATCCTGGGATTGGTAATTTGGTGAGGCATCAGCACTCTTTGGTAGAGAAGGCTAAAGATCTTGTAAAAGCTACAAATCCTAGGACTCAATAGGAAGGCACCATGGCAAATAATCCAGTTTCAAACTGGGTTATTTGTGGAGTATAGATTTGGCCTCAGTCATTGTCCCCTGAAAGAGTGCTTGTAGCCACACAGTGTTTCTAAGGTGGAAGGTTGGAGCTAGTCTCCTCTGATGGCATCTGTCTTGGGAGTGGAGTTGGACAGTTGTGAGGTTTCTTCCACTCTGACCCCCAGCTATCTATCCAGGAAAAAAACCTTGCCAAAACGTATATACTGGGGGAAATGTGTACAAAATGCTTACAGCTTTTGTGCAGGAAAAAAAAAATGCACATGTGAAAATGGAATGGAACACATTTATGTGTGAAAAAATGTAAACAATAGAGAGAGCAAAAGAGACAGATTCTCCCCCGCTGCCCCCACACATCCCTAGGCAAGGGTAACACACAAGATTTGTCTCTCCATTCCATGGGGAGAAATGCAAATAGGACAAAGCTACATACATTACACTGGAAATCTGCCTTGCAAATCCATGAAAAATGCCTCTTGGCCTCTAACTCAGTTTGGGAGGGGCCATAGCTCAGAAGCAGAGCACCTGTTTTGCATGCAGAAGACCCTGGCTTCAATTCACAGCCTCTCCAGGTAGGGCTGGGAAGGATCTCTATCTGGTTCTTTTTTTTTTTTTACAATTATGTATTTTATTAAACATATCATAATATAACACAACATACAGTAAACATCCATTCCACACATTTGTACTTAACACATAAAAGATCCCACACTTATCTTCTATATTACATTCTCTCTTCTTTCACTACTTCCCATTAAGGTATCATGGTAGAATGTATATTAAACTCTACAATTGGCCTCACTCAAATTGTTAATCAGCTATAACATCAGCATAACTGAAGGATCTCTATCTGAAGCCCTATTGAGTGGCTGCATGTCACTTAACAGTTATACCTCAGTTAACAAAGCCTCTGACAAAGAAACTCCTTTTTACAAAGCCTTTTAATGCCCGTCCACCTGCCCTTTTCCTTTGTCTAGCTGGGAGTTTTTTTTTCAACAACATTGGTATTGGGAGGATGCTGAAGGAGGGCTGAAGAAACACAGACTTTGGGTGTTGGATTGCAGCAGCATGTCTGCAATAAACAATGCGATAGCTTGAGCTGGGAAAGAATGGAATTTTTCTTTACTGACCCTACTGTACCCATGTGGGTCTGCCTACAACAGGCAAGGTAAACAGCAGCAGCCTCCAGAATCCCTTACTGATCATGTACGAACAGCTCATAATAAGCTGTTATAAGAATAAGCGGCAAAAGGCTCTTAGGTAGAACAGTAGAGGTGGCCTTAGCTGATCATCAAACATTGCAAGCCATTCTGCTGCTTTCTTTGCTTTAATGTCAGAACCTGGGACAGCACCCTGTTGGAAGCGGAGATGCAGCAAAAACTGAAAGCTTGTGTGCGTTTTTCAAGTGCTCTAACGTTCATTTGGGAATTTGCTCTCCCCACACCTTAGTTTATTTCTTCCCACTTATTTATAGAAAAAAAACATAGGCAACCTTCTGGTGCTTACACACCCTCCAGAGTAGCTAGCAGCAAATAAGATTATTATTAGCTTTCCCCCCACTTCAAATACCACCCCACATTCCATGGCTAGTGTGGAAGAAGACCTCCCCTCCCCACATGCCTACCCTGCATCACAGAGGTTGGAAGTAACTAGTTACAAATTACAACACATTTTCAGTTTATCCCCTTTCTCTAGTCAAAAGGCATAACTGAGCTACCTTATGATTGCAAGGTAATAAGAGATAATGTCGCTATTTTTAGTTGTAGTTATGTATTTTCTGGTTAAATGGCTGTGGCCCTATTAAAGGTTGGAGGAGGAATATCACATGGTTCAAGTGCTGGTTTGTGCTGTGCCTCATTCTGCTGCTTTGTGCTCTGTGATGGATGTTGAAGTAACCATAAGGTGGGTGGGAGAATGCAAGTTTTAGACTACAGACCAGTGGCATGGAACATTCAGAGTTGTTTCTTTAAAGTATATACTTTAGTTATTTTTGGGAAATAGGTAAGTTCCTTAAAAAAAAAACCCACAATGTGATTACACTACTACCCTTGGGGCCTTGGAACTATGACCCAAATCTTGTTATTAGTCTCAACTAGTGTACACCCATTGAATCAATGATAAGTTGGTAAGTCAACACTTATGTAAGTTCCCTTGATTCAGTGGGACTAATACAAGTCCCACTTCATATCCATGGAACCAATATCTGCGGTTTCAGTTATCCGCAGCTAAAAAAAAAAAAAGGGATAAACACCATAGAGTTGCGCTGGAATCTCTAGGAATCACTAGGTCCTCCAATACAACTCTATGGTATGTTTATACTAGAAGTCCTTTATTTTAATAGGATTAGCTATTACCCATGGTTTCACTTATAAATGGTCCAGAAACGTATTCTCCACGGATATGGGAGGTGACCTGTAATAGGATTAATACCAATAACTACACCAACTTACTTTCAAAATACCTTCTAAGCTTTGAAAGCTCATGCAATTGCTCTCTGTTCAAAATTTCAGACTCAGCATTCGACCATCCCTGGCTTGTCTGAACTGCTTAGACAGTTCCAGAACTGAGGTTATGCCACAGAGAAACCCCCCATCCCTTCTTTCTGCTAAGTTGGTTTCTCTTAGTGGTTGAATACACAGAAAGGAGAGCTTTTGAATTATGAATAGGTGGCAATGTGGTGCTGAGTTGCCATAGACATGTCTCTGGAGGGTGAAGGCTGTAGATTAGTTGTAGAGCACATGCTTTGCTGAAGGGATGTTTGACAGTTTCATTGACTCTGCATTTTTAAATGAACAGATCAGACTTGCATCACGCTGGAGATGGTCTCACTAGGCGTCAGGAAGTCCTCAAGCAAGACTCTATGGTCAACTTTTGGTGGAAATTGACCATAGAGTTGCACTAGATGCCTAGAGAGATGTCCTTTCTAGGCAATTTTAGGTCCTCCAGCACAATTCAATGGTATTCTATGGTGGTTCGTTATTATCTACAGTTTTGTGTAGCTGTGGTAAGCCTGGGAACATATGCCCCACGGATACAGGGAGGGGGGGCGACCTGTATAGTTTTAAGCTCAAAACAAAAACCACCAAAAAGCATACTAAAGTGTATGTTTTAGGTTAAAAGGTGTACAGAAGTGTACATGTATATACAGGGAAAAGTGCATGTATATGTGTCCTTTGAAGAAAAATACATTCCAAAGTAGTGTACATTTTCATGTGTTTTTTTTTTAATGCCCAATGGAAGCAGAATCAGGATGGACTGGATTTAGGAGTGAACACACTGACACAAAACCCAATAGATTGATCTCTCCATCCCTACTTTGCCTGCAAAAGGCTCTAAGTTCAATCCCTGGCATCTCCAGGTAGGGCTGGGAAGGACCCTTATCTGCAACCCTAAAAAACTACTGCCAGTTAGTGTAGACAATAATGAGCTAGATGAGTGACTGGTTTGACTCGGTATATGCCAGCTTCCTGTGTTCCTAAGGCAGAGTTGGGCATATGCACCTTCACCAGTTTTTGCAGCCTGCAGACCCTGCTGGGACCTCACCCCACCCCTGGCAAAAAGGATAACATGCTGGGTCTTGCTTGACTGTGTGTGTGGGATGCAGAGCATTCCCCCCTCCCAAAAAATGGGAAGTGAACTTCTGGTCACTTCCACTTTTGGAAATATGCATTTTGGGATGAGGCACATAGCAGATATGGAGCAGGGAATTGGGTGCAATTGCCCACTGCTGTCCTAGTGGGGAAAATATTGCTCAGTCAGTGCATGCCTGCTTTACAGTCAGAAGGTCCTAGATTCAATTCCCAGCATCTCCATGTAGCATTGAGCTAGACTCCTGTCTGAAATTCTGGAGAGCTGCTGAGGATCAGGGTAGACTGTATAGAGCTTGATGGACCAACAGCCTGAATCAATGTAAAAAAGATGGATCCTGACTATCAGGATTATGCAAACCTGGTGGTGACTCAATTTTTCTCTGTTTGCACCTCCCACCTTAACAGAGAGGTGAACATCTCCAGGCATTTCAGGTGTTGTGGGAAGGTAACTCCCAAAGTCCCTCACCAAACAGCTCTGCTGGCTGGGACTGATGGGAGTAGCAGTCCAGTCACACAGGCCGGACCACATATGGCCATTCTTTTGACTCTATCAACTCTGCACAATTGCTTGTCTTTCCAGAGGCTGACAGTTCAGGCCCTCATCCTTCACAGGATCAACTGTTGCTGGAATCGGCCTCTCGCCTAATGTCGAAAATATGCACTCATTAAACTTTCAAAGGTGGCTCACAGCCTTGCCTAGAGGCGCTCTCCAAGGTGGATTGGGTTTCTCCGCCTCCTCTTGAGGGCTCTGACGAATCTTTCCTTTACACTGGGCCTCTGGCAGGGGTCCTGTCTGTCACTCTCAAGTGATTGATGGACAACCTCTTTTCTATGTTTTGTTTTATTTTTTTCCCCATCCAGGTTTCTGACCTGCCCCCCCTCCTCCCTTTGTTGGTAAGATCTTAATCTCCCAGCAGGGCAAGGCAGGGGAGCAGTTTCCAGTGTGGTTGACGTCAGTGAGGCTCCATCAATTAGCTGACACTAGGCGCTGGGAAAGAGGTGCAGCTGTCGTCCTTCTCCCTGGAGACCAGGTTTATCTCCATCCTAGCTCTGCTGGCTTCTGGGAATTTCTCAGAGCCCGGCCCTGGGGAGAGAGCTCAGCAACAGACTTGCCTGGGACTAGTCCTCTTAACAGGCTAGAGAGTTAGTGCCACAGCATGGCAAAGTAACCATTGGGACAGCAACTCCCAGTATCCTCCCCTGCTGCAGATGGCAATTCTGGGAGTTGTCGTCTGTCCCTAAGTAAAATTTCCTGGCTCTGGGCATAGCACTTGGAGGAGAAGTGCTTGCCTCCTGTGTGATGAGAACCAGGCCTAGCAAGCCTGTATTTTGAGCAATTTTAGGATGCCAAGAGTTTATTTTGGTCACTTGCAGATATTAAGTGAGGACTAAAAAGAAAAAACAATTTTTAAAAACCAAATGTATGCTCTTCCCCCATCCCCAATTTGCCAACTCAAGTTTGGGGTTGTCTAGATGGACTGTTTCCCCCGTTTCCCCCCCTTCTTGGAGCTCTGCAGTCCAAATGACTGCAGATGATGCCCGAAGCAAATACGGGGGGGGGGAAGACCAGGTAAAGCCCTTTACAACCTTGGAGATTTTCACACTACACTGTTATAGTGTTACTATTCTACTTTATTTGCTATGGCTGCCTCCTGTGGAATCCTGGGATTTGCAGTTTAGGGAGGGGCATTTACAACTCTCAGCCAGAGAGATTTTAGGCCTCACTAAACTAAAAACCCCAGAATTCCACAGGAGGAAGCCAGAGCAGTTAAAGTGGAATAGTAACACTATAAGAGTGTAGTGTGAAAATCTTCCTTGTAAAAAAAAAAAAAAAAGCCCCAGGAAAACCCAGCTGGGGCCGGTGCAAGAATGCAGAGTCTGTACCTGCATGCCAGCCTGTATAGCTGGATGCCACCACCACCGTAGGAGTCTCCCTGAAGCCAGGCAGGATGCCTTCAGCACATGTTCAAGGCCCTCTGCATGTGACCAGCCTTGATCACATGCTGCAGGCTTCCTTTCTGGCTTCAGAGTGAGTGATGTCGGGGATGCTTTGATCAAGATTTCCTGCGTGGCAGGGGGGTTGGACTGGATGGCCCTCGTGGTCTCTTCCAACTCTGCAATTCTATGATTCTATGATTCTATGTGCAACAGCAGGGAAGATGGCCGCTGGTACAAGCCAATGTGCCCATGTGGACTTCCTCCCATTTCATGTAGATAACAGGGGAAACAGGCCTGATCCAGAGCCAGAATACATGGGAAGCTGACATATTCTGACAGGTCTAAACAAACCCTTGCTTATTTATTGGTTCCACTTATACTTCATCTTCCCTATGTCCCACCCTATATCTGAAGATCTCAGGGTGGTGTACAATCAAATCAATGTAAGACAATAAATATCAATCACAATAACTTTCACGGACTAAAAATATATTAAGTCATTTATGACTGAGACACAGACAATTTAAAACCATTTAAAGTAACATCGGCCTGAACACATTGTGCAATTTGGGTCAAATCCATTAGGCTGCAAAGGGTTTAATAAAAAGTCCTGTTTTTGCTAGGCACCAGAATGATACCAGCGTTGGCACCAATTGAGCCTCTGAGGAGAAGGTATTCCAGAACTGGGGTGCCACAGCAGAGAAAGCCACTCTAGCCATTGCGCCAGGTATACCGTCCATACCATTATTGCAGGGTAGTAACTCCACCCTTGGTTTTCACAGTGCCCTTCTCCACAGCTCCTTCAGGTGTTGTTAAAACTTGGAGGAACCATAGAGGAGGCTGCTGTCAAAACGAAGGGAGGCGTTGCAGGCCTGTAACAACAGAACCACTGCCGATGTCTGTTCTACCTCACAGTGGTTTTCAGTGTTGAGTGAAGGAAGCTTTCAGCATTGTGATGATGACTGGGGATTTACTGAATTAGTGGATTGATTCCCCCCCCCTCCATACTTGCCTTCATTGAAATGGATTCCAACGAAGCAACAAAAATACTGTTTTTTTTAAAGTTAAATACAACCTGCTAAGATCGACTAGAAATGGAAGCAGCTGAGAAAAGAGCAGGAAAAATCTTTAAATGCTTGGATGAATAAAAACGTTTTTGCCCGATTGCTAAAAAGTTAATATATAATGGCAGACAAGCCTTTTGGGGAATGTAGTGATTTATTTTAAGCACTAAAATAAGAATAATGCCTGACCCCAAAGTTCTATGCCAGTGAAATAATCATGACCAGGAAAACAGTGAAATAAATATATAGGTGTGTTTAACAATTTTTAAGAAATTAATGTTCACGCTTGCTGTACTGTTGTATCCATGTGGACAACTTCTAAACATTAAGTAAAATGAAATAATTTTTCAAATGAATAAGAAATAAGTACAGGCAGTTAGAAAGTCACAAACACATCAGAAGTTCTGACCAATCATCCATAGCTGACTTTCTACACAGATGTTTTGCCTCATATACCAATACCAGATACATTTCCTCAAAACTGCCTTACTCAGTAGCAGCAGGTAAGAGTAAATCAACTGTACTCAGCAGAATAAAAAGCTTCTGCCATGTCAGATATACATTACAGAAGAGCATTCTTTAGTCATAGAATCTTTCCTCTCATAGTATTTTCCCTCTCATACCAGAGGTCAAAACCTGAAATGATAAAATGTTAATGTAACTTCAAATATCAAGACAGAGTTAACCAAGTGAAGCCCTCCCCTTCTGAGGGCAAAACTTAAATTTATATCAGGTCAAGACCAATTGTCAAAAGCCTGCAAAGTACAAACCTCATTAGTGCGGGTAGGCAACTGTGGCAGCTCCAGAGGCTAGTTATCCCCTTGGGTCCTCTGGGGTCTGCACAGATTGTTGAAAATGCTAACATTCCCCCCCCCCAAAAAAACCCTGGAAGCTGTTGGATGTCCCTTCTCATCTTGAAAAATGGGTATAGTGCAGAGGGGCCATGCAAACTCTTTAAAAGATGAAGCTTCAAGGAGAAGCAATCCCCCTTTTTTAAAAATCAGAAAAAGTGAAGGGTGAGCAGTCCAGAGGTGTCAAGCACTGTTAAAAGCAGCCTTTGGGGTGTACTTGGTCCCCTTCTGCTCTATATTTACCCAGTGAGTTTCACCCAGTGAAACTATATTCAGCCAGTGAGGACTTGAATGTGGGTCTCCCATGGGATTCCTAGATCCCAAGGCTTGGTCCCTCTTCTCCTGTCCTCAAGGCAAGGCAGAGGAATCTCAGGGTGAGAGTGATACTTTGAAAAGTTTGTGTGTTTGTGTGTGTGTGTGCACGCACACACACGTGCATTTGTGTTTTCCTTGCTTGTTAGACTAGGTGGTTTTACCTGAATAGCAAACTCTGTGCAACTGTGGTTGATGTCTCCTGCAGAATGACATCACCAGGGATTGTCCCCAGATCTCAGGTTTGGGCACTGAAATCACAGGACTTAGGATAGTCCTGACCTGGCACCCCTAGTTTCCTATGGCCTAGTTGAATGCTCTGACCACTATACCAGCCAGGCTCAAAGAAGCCTCCTAGCCAACACCAGCCTCGCTTCTGATGGAAAGGGTACTCTGAGAAGGGCATTGCTGAATGGCCTTAAAAGGCTGGGTAGTCTGAAAAGTCAGTTGGTGTTCTTTCAAGTACCTCAGTAGGGAAAGGGTGGAGAAATTACAACATGTGGGCTGCATGAGGCTCCCAGACCCTATTTTACAAGCCTCGAACCCCACAGGAAACCCCCAAAGCCCCCTGCCCTGTTAAGACTTTTAAAAGTCAAAACAAAATGTGGCAGTTTGAATAAATTCACCCCCACCCACTACCTGTATCACCCTTACCTGCAGCGATTCTAGGCTGCATTAATAGGAGTATAGTGTCTAGACTGAGGGAAATAACAGTGCCACTCTATTCTGCTTTGGTCAGGCCTCACCTGGAATTCTATGTCTGTTTCTGGGTACCACAGTTCAAGAAGGATATGGGCAAGCTGGAATGTGTCCAAAGAAGGGTGACCAACGTGGTAAAAGGGCTGGAAGCCATACCCTATGAGGAGTGGCTTCAGGAGCTGGGTATGTTTAGCTGGGAGAAGAGAAGGTAAAGAGGTGACATGACAGCTATGTTTAAATATTTGAAGGGATGTCATACTGATGGGGCAAGTTTGTTTTCTGCTGCTCCAGAGACTAGGACACGGAGCAATGGGTTCAAACTACAGGAGAAAAGATTCTACCTAAGCATTAAGAAGAACTTCCTGATAGTAATAGCTGTTCGGCAGTGGAACACACTCCCTCGGAGCGTGGTAGGATCTCCTTCCTTGGAGGTCTTTCAACAGAGGCTGGATGGCCATCTGTCAGGAATTATTTGATTGTGTATTCCTACATGGCAGAGGGTTGGCCCTTGTGGTCTCTTCCAACTCTGTAATTCTATGATTTTATGATTCTATGATTCCCCAAATGCCAAAAAACCCCAAATATTTTTGGCCAAAACTGAAACCAGAAGTGATGTCACATCACTTCCAGTTTGGGTGTGGCAATTCCCTGTGATACACTGGAAGGGCATGAGGGAGAAATTGTCCCCCAGACACAGCTGCCCATTCCTGATTTAAGGTCTTGCAGGTAAGGAAGGGTCTTGCAAGAGCCAGCATGATGTAGCCAACATGATGTTTGAATGTAAGGCTTGGGTGTTGTCTAGATGAGGCAATATAATGTGGGTTGCTGCACATTAATGCAAATTCATAGTGGCATCCATTTGTCTCCATGGCTTTTTGGCAAAATCGCTCTTACGCGAAGCTATCTGTGTTTGATGTTCACATGGAGCCATGACTGTGAATCAAGATGGTGTTCACAAGTGAATTACTTGCATTATTATTCCCCACAAGTTGCTGCCACTGCACAGTGTTCTTTTTAAAAATGTAAATCAAGGGTGTGCAAGTATGACCTCCCACTTAAAACAGCAGTTTGGTCAGCTCAGTACAGTGAAAAAACACATGATCACTATTTCAAAATTCCAAAATGTGCTTCCAGCCGGCAAGCTCACACCCTACGCATGTCTGACCAATCAGATTTCCACTTCTGTTCCTCTCCAAGAATGTGCTGTGATTCAAATCAGATGTCCAAATGGGCAGTAATGTGCATTTCTACGTATTATTTTTAAAAGTTCGGGGAAAGCTGCAAAGGCTTTCCCCATGTAGTTTTTGCATTTTTGCCCCTCCCTTCCTTCTGAATATGGTGAATCACTGCAGGATCTTGTTGGGACAAAAGTTATTCTCTGCAAATTCTATGAGGAGTATTTTCACCATCTAGACAACACCTAGGACTCCGGGAGACTAAGGTTCGAATCCCTCTCAGGAAAGGAAACCCACTGGGTGACCTTGGGCAAGTTATGATCTCTCTCAGCCTCAGAGGAAGACAAAGGCAAAACCTCTCTGAATAAATCTTTCCAATGAGATAGAGCATGGTGTAGTGATGTGAGTGTTTGACTAGGACTCTGGGAGAATGGGGTTTGAATCCCCACTCAACCATGAAAATCTATTGGCAAGTCAAGCTTTCTCAACCTAAGTAGAAGGCAATGGTGGCAAACCTCCTTGGAGTAAATCTTGCCAGGAAAACCCTAGGAGAGGATCACCATAAATCAGAGTTAGCTTTGAAGGCACATTAACAACAAAGGGCCCGTCTATATGAGAAAACACACACACTCACACACCAGATTGCTCTGCAGTAATGGCAAATTGCAGCAGCTGCGATTTGTCTTAATGGGTTTTTTGCCCGCAAAAGCTTCACATTCCCACCAATCAAGATGGTGGCAGTGAGTGAATTACAGTTGTCCCTTCGCATTTGCTGGGGTTTGGTTCTAGGATCCCCCGTGCATACCCAAATCCATGAATACTCAAGTCCCATTATATGCAATGGCATAGCAAAATGGTGTCCCTTATATAAGATGGCAAAATCAAGGTTTGCTTTTTGGATTATTATTTTTTAAAGAAGATTTTCATGCTGTGAATACTTAAATCCGTGAATGCCAAATCCGTGAATGTGGAGGGACAACTGTACTTGTGTTTTAACTTACCCGAGTTTGCTGCTGCCAAACTTTTTTTAAAAATATATTTCCTATGTGCAATAGAGTGATATTTCACCTTTATTAAAAAGAAAAAAAACCACACCCCATTTTATTACCTTAGTGCTCATTCATTAAGGCGAAAATCCAACATGGCGGCTCCAGGCGCCTGCCTTGTTACCAAGCCCTGCCCCCTGCACTCATCCAGCCAATCAGCTTTGTGCTTCCTCATATGGAAAAGTGATTCAAAGCAAATCGCTTGTCCCAATTAGCAGGAATGTGCATCCCCCTTGCTGTTTTTTAAAAACTCCGGGAAAAGCCATGAAGGCTTTTCCGTTGGGATTTTTGACATTTTTGGCCTCACTCCTTCCCAATACAGCATAACGATGCGGGATCCCATTAAGACAGGTAGGATTCTTCTTGCATTCTGCGAGGAGTATTTTCACCATTTAGACAGCCCCAAAGTAAGCACCAGCACTTTGAACTGATCTTGGAAGGCAGCAGGAAGACAGTGGAGCTCTTTTATATGGTCAAGAGGTGGTCAGAACACTTTTTTGCCAGTTTAGAAGCTGCTGGTTTTGTTCCCAGTAACTGGAGTTGCAAAGCTGACTTTTGGAGGCAGTCCCAGATTTGTGCCTTCAGTGCTGCCTCTCCTCCTCATCAGTTTATAGCTCTTTTTAAATATTGTTTTTGTTAGGCTGGACCCAGACTGAGATGCACCTAGAGTTGATCCCTTAAAATAAGTGGGATATAACTAACACTAAGTCCCATTGCTTCCAGGAGGCTCTGGATCCAATGCACTGTTTTTAGAATTTCAAATACTTATGGGCTTTGGTAATGTTACTTTAATGTGAAGTAAAGAAAGAACGGCAGTTGCAGGGCAGGCATTGTCTGTACTGAAGCAAGACAGGATCTATATTTATCTGCCTACTGTGGAAAATAACTTTTTTCTCAGGATGTTAACTTAATCCATGCAGTTCGTGGTGCAGATAATCTTTTAGTCTTGCAGTGCTACAAGAGATGTGGGTGCATTTTTTGTTTTTTGTTGTGCTGCCGCAGACTAACAGGAATAATCCCCCTCTGGAAAATTAATATGATAAAGGTGTGAAAATTTGTATCTTGACAACATTCTGCAGTGCCACCGTGTGTTAGGAATACTGTAGTGAGCTGCACTCTAACAGAGATAACCAGTAACTGGTCAGTGCTATAACACTTTGGGTTCTGTCATGTGGATAAGAGTGCCTTCTCCATATGCAGGCAATGATTATGTAAGTGCTAAATGGGCTGGATCCAGACTTAATCACTTTAATCTTGATCTTTCATATCTTTTAAACTATATTGTATTTTAATTTGTAAGCTGTCTTGAGCCCTGGTTTTGGGGAAAAGGCAGATGAAGATCATCATCATCATCATCATCATCAGAGCAGACACATTAAAAATAATGGGATTTAAGTTAGTCATGACTAACTGGTCCTGTTAAAAGCCAGTCAGCCATCCCAAAAGAGCTGGAGATCCATGGCAATGGGGCCTAGGGCACTGAAGAATGATGCATCCAACCCCCTCCTCCCAACAAGTGAGGAGAATCATACAGCTATAATTGTGTAGTGTGAAAGGGCCTGGACAAAAATTGGATTTTTTTTTGTCTGGGCTAATCACAAGTAATAGATGTACATATACAATGTGATAGTAGAGTAGCCCTCCTCAAACTATGTTGGCTGGGGGTTTCTGAGAGTTGTAATCTAATACTTCTGGAAGGCCCCAGATTGGGAAAGACTGCCAGGAGAACGCTTTGCAATTCTCGTTTGTGTTTACTCAAACTTTTAACTCTGTGATAGGTTTGGTGCTTCGTTCATTTAGAACCCAGATGGTTCTGATGTTGACATATCTACATATACAATGCTACATGTAGCATCAGACCTCCACTCTAAAGTGCTTGGTGCTAGGAGCCCAAATGATTCCTGCAGGCCAGTACTGCTTGAACTCAACCATTAGCATTTCTCTTGGGACAAGGAGTCACTTCACACAGTACAGATTTGTAGGGTTACCCCAAAATTGTTTTATCTGGATATGACAATGTACAATGTGGATGCACTAAAAAGTTCCTTCCTGAACATGTGTATTAGACAGATAAACTTGTGAACAGAGCTAGCATTGCCTCTGTCAAGTGCACACACAATAGTACTCAGCCTAGGCAAGGCTTTTACATTAAGGAGTAATGCCCAAGTATCCAGCAGCAGTCATTTTAGATCTTCCTCCACCTCATTGTGCCTGGCTTAAAAACAAATAAACAAACAAAACCTTGGTGCACTTGAATGATAGAATTGGAAGGTAGCTCAAAGGTCATCAAGTCCCACCTGCAGCTGATAGAGGACATCTCCTGGTTACACCCCAATAGATGGCTACCTAGCCTCTGCTTACAAACCCCTAGTGAAGGAGAGTCCACTGTCTGCCCAAGCAGCCTGTCAGACAGCTTGTACCAGCAGCACATTCTTTCTCATGTTTAATTGCAATCCCTTTTCTTATAATTTGAGCCCATTGGTCAAGGTCCTGCTCCCTGGAGCAATGCAGAACGACTTTGCTGAGATGCTACATTGGGGCTGCATAGTATAAATCCCTGCATGCAGGGTTAATGCATTGATTGGACTAAACCACCTTTGTATTGAATGGCAGCACTGTGCAACTGAATGCACAACCAGCTGAGCAGTTGAACACACAACCAAAGGTGCATGCATGTCCCAGGTCTGTGCACATCTGTATGTACAACAGCGTGCACATCTGCATGCACAATGCTATGCACTCCTGCACACACACCTGTACCACATATGCAACTGGACTTTGACAAGCTTGAACTGAATGTGGATGTTCTTTGTGGGACAGAAATGTTCAAATACTTCCCTAGAGGAATTTATGTGTGCGTAAAACACCAGCAACTTATGACTATCACCTATGTGATGGACCCTTCAAATATTTGAAGATGTCAGGCAACCAGGTAACAAGCAACACCTACTGAAATTCTCTGTTTTGCACAACCATTAATGGTACAAGAGTCCTCTCCAATTTGCACTCTGGCCACCTTAGCAATGTGTGATGGGGCTGATGGGAGCCATCAGTCAAAGTCCTCCACTCTGTACCAGAAGTTATGGAAGAAGACATGGACAAAGAAGAGTGGCACAGTTGGGGGTGGGGCTCCTTTGATGGACAGCTTGCCTGACCACTCTGATATGTTTTCCTCTCTAGCCATAGTCACTTATTTACAGAGCCTCAAATGCTGAATTAACATGCAAACAGAGGAATGCTTTAGTCCTGCCCCTTCTACCTCCAGGTCCATCACTCTCGTTATGTGGAGGGTGACTGATAAATCTGAACAGGAGAGCTTCCTTCTACATACAGAAACTTCCAATGTGACTGAGAACCCAGGGTCCCCCCCTCACCAAGGTTCCTGACTGTGTGGAGGGCAGGCATGCAACTATGGGGCGGGAGAGGAGAGCAAAATGGGAGCATTGCCCCTCAAATGAGAATTGTGCCCCACCAAATGAAATTTTCCTTCAGCTCCCAAATTTCTAGCATTGCAGAGAGGAAGACTTTGAAAATCATTCACACCTAAAACTCTTCTATTTGCTGTTTTCACATATCAAAGGTCCCTCTGTTTGCCCCTTTCCTTTGGATGCCTAAACCCATACTGTATTTCTAAAAGCTCAACTGACGTTTTAAGTTACTGCAATGGTAGGATCATAGAATCATAGAGTTGGAAGAGACCATGGGGGCCATCTAGTTCAACCCCCTGCCCTGCAGGAATACACAATCAAACCACTCCTGACAGATGGCCATCCAGCCTCTGTTTAAAGACCTCCAAAGGAGACGTGAAGTCGAAGGCTTTCATGGCCAGCATCCATAGATTTTCCTTGGGTTTTTTTTCCAGGCTGTGAGGCCATGTTCTGGGAGAGTTTATTTCTGACGTTTCGCCTGCATCTGTGGCTGGCATCTTCAGAATGGTTGGGTAGGAGTGTGCGTGTGTGTGGGGGTTTATATACTGTGAACCCCTGTTGGGGAGGATATGTAAATTTGTGTATTTGAATGGTTAGTTTCTGGGTGGAGATATGCAAGGAGGATTAGTAAATAAAATCTGGCTGCCAGTCCTGAAAAACACTAAAATCAGAACTCAACACTTGCAAATGAACTCCGCCCAGGGACACTGGGATTTCCAGCAGATAATGGACCATTAACCAACCATTAGCCAAACAGACACTAATCCTCCTTGCATATCTCCACCCAGAAACTAGCCATTCAAATACACAAATTTACATATCCTTCCCAACAGGGGTTCACAATATATGAACTCCCCACACCCACTACCCAACCATTCTCTGAAGATGCCAGCCACAGATGCAGGTGAAATGTCAGAAATAAACTCTTCCAGAACACAGCCTCACAGCTCAGGAAAAAAAAACCCCAAGGAAAACTCCAAAGGAGACTCTACCACATTCTGAGGCAGCATGTTCCACTTCCAAACAGCTCTTACTGTCAGGAAGTTCTTCCTAATGTTTAGGTGGAATCTCTTTTCCTGTAGTTTGAACCCATTGCTCCGTGTTGTCTCTGGAGCAGCAGAAAACAAGCTTGTCCCATCCTCAGTATGACATCCCTTCAAATATTTAAACATGGCTATCATGTCACCTCTCAACCTTCTCTTCTCGAGACTAAACATGCCCAGCTCCCTAAGCCGCTCCTCATAGGGCATGGCTTCCAGACTTTTTAATATTCTGGTAAATCATGGGGATAACAACAACATCTCCAAGCCGCCCTCCCAAAAAACAACAAAAACAAAAACAACAACAAGAGGATTTGTGAAAACTGAGTCTACAATAAAGCTAAACCAAAACCAAACATCACTTCTGGCTTTACTGTAGCTTTTTTTTTAATGTCAGTATAGCATGCTTCATAGGGGTCCCCAGGGATGAAATTTAGTCCCTGGAGCTGTTGCCCATTCACATGTTATATTAAACCTATGTTCATACTGTTTTGTACACTTCTTCAGATGTTTGCGTGAATCTCTGTACCTATGTTCATCCCTGATTTGTAGCCAGCTACTACAATCTTCTTAAATGCAGAGTACAGCTTTACCTGGCAGGGCGTGAACACGTATGCTTGTATGAACTGATGAACACACATTTACCTTTTTTTTTTAATTTAAAAAAATTGTTTATTTCTAACAAGGTTATAGAATACAAATGTAAAGAAAGGAAACACAATATAGCAGGGGTTTAGATTTAAGTTAACATCCAACTAAAAAAAGTGAGGCATGTGCTTCAAATGAGCCCAGAAACCATTCACCAAGAAGTGTGTGTGAGAGAGTTTATATTTTTTATTAATAAACATTTCCACAGATCCAAATGAGATTGTGGTGGTGAATATGTTTGTCTGTTAGCGTTTACAAATGAAATAAAGGGATACTATGACTCAGTGCTAACTGTGTTGTTTCTTAGTTTGCCACACTGTGTTGTTAAATAGTGCTATGACTATAACTGCTCTGGCCGCCTCCTGTGGCATCCTGGGATTTGTAGTTGAGGGAGGGGCATTTAGAACTCTCAGCCGGAGAGCTCTTAGGCCTCACTAAACTACAAACCCCAGGATGCCACAGGAGGCGGCCAGACCAGTTAAAGTGGAATGATAGCGCTATAACAGTCCTTTTACATAAGCATGTAAAACCCAGCCCTCAGCAGGATAGCTTTTTTGTCCTAAGGGAGTTGCCATAGGAGATTCTGAGGGAAGTGTTTTGAGGGAAGTGTGTGTGAGAGACACTTCTGAGGGGAAATAGACTTTCTGAGAGGAAAAGGCTTGGGTGGCTGCTGAGTGCCAAAAAATAAAAACAAAAATAAAAATAAAAAATAAAAAGCGCCAACTAGAAAAGACAGGGACAGAGCGGCCTTCCCCACCAAAGCCTTCCCCACAGTAATCCCCCAGCCACAGCTTTTAGCCCAGAAAATGTTAGGGCTGAGGGCTGTGTACTCATAGATAGACCTCAAAAGACACCTTGGCGTAATGCTGCCAGGTTGTCAAAACAGCAATAAGGGACAGTCAAAATTCAGGACAGGCAAGGCTGACTGTGAGGAAGCCGCTATTCACACATTTGCGTTTTGTCAAAATCCCAAATGAAAGTGTTGATTCCAGTTAACTTCATCCTGCGTTTCTCTGTAAGACTTAACACAATGTCTACATTTAAAAATTATATGATGCACATATTGCTGTCTTTGTGAAGGGTTTACAACCTGAAATAATAGGGGAGGTGTTTTTGGCATCTTATTGAGTCTGTATGAAATGAAAAGCTTTCCAACCCTCAAATAGGGGACATCCCTTATAATAAGACACCTGGCACCCCTACCCTCACTGGATATGAATGTATTAAATTCCATTCCCTTCATTTTTTTCATTTAGGGGTTGTCGATACGGTGAAAATACTCCTCACAGAATTCACTCAGAAAATGAGCTGTCTTAATGGGATCCCACATTGTCATATTTGTGAAGGCGGGGGGCCAAAAAGAGGGAAAACCGTGAGAAAAGCATTCATGGCTTTTTTCTGACTTTTTATAAAAAGCTGCTGTGATATGCGCATTTTCACTTGTTAAGACAAGCAATTCAACATGAATCGCTTCCCCATACAAGACAAAGTGCAAACATGATTGGCTGTACAAGCGCAGGGGGCAGGCTAGGTTACAGGGCCAGCACCTGCTGCCACCATGTTGGATTTTCACCCTAGCGAATGATCACTAAGACGATATAATGGGAATTTGTGCTATCTTTCTCTTTTTTTTTTTAGAAAGGTGGAATATTGGTTGTGTGCACCATAGAAATAGTTTTTTAAAAAAAAAAGTTCAGGGCCAGAGGTTTAAAAATGGGAGTAATCCACTTGCAGCCACTATCTCTGCTACAGGCATGCAAAGTTTATGGGGGCTCTAAAACCATTAAGACAGGTCACAGTTGCTGCAACTTCATTTTACTGTGGAGCAGTCCAGATTTTTTCCCTTCATGTAGACAAGCCTTTAATCTGAATTGTTCTTCTTTGCTTTTTTCTTATTAAAGAATTTGTCAAACAAAGATTTTAGTTTTATTAGGATTCTTACTCAGTTTTCAAAATTTCATAATAGTGGCTTTGGTAGGTAGATAAATTAATGATTGAATGCCTTATATGTATAATGGTTTAGGTAGAACTAGTAACTTTTCCAGAGCACATGCTTTTTGCAAGCCTTACGGGAATTATTATTTGTGTAGAGTAGCAGCAGTACTTTAATAAATCATTGCTTAAGTTAAAAAAAACCCCACAGTTTACACAAAACGGCAACATTCCTGATTCTGGGAGCCAAAAAGCTGTGGCACCCACATGCCTCAGTCTAGTCACCAGTCCCAACAAAAGTCGACATGTTGACTCAATGGTAACTTGGTAAATCAACATTTGGTAAGTACCATTGAGTCAAATGGTGTTCTTTGGTTAAGATTAGCAACTGCATTTAGGCCAGAAAGCCCTGTAAGAATACAAATGTGCTACATTGTATGTGGAAATAACTGTAAAAGTGTAAATATCAGCAGTTCTAGCAAAGTGTACTTGTACATATGGTGAATGTTACTTATGGAACAACTGTATAAATGTACAGATTAACAATCTGTGTCTTGTATTTTATTACTATTATTTATTCATTTATATCCAGTGTTTCTTCAGTACTGGGACTCAAGGTGGCTATATTTGGACTCAAGGAGTTCATATATGTGCAGAATGTATCTGTGTTGTATGTAATGCATAAAGACACCTTTTTCCTTTTCCTCTCCAGAGCAAGCTGGTGAAGTATTTCAGCCGTCAGCTGTCTTGCAAACGGAAGGTGGCCCTGCAGGAACGCAATGCCAAGCTGGAGGGCTTCCCGCAGCTTCTGCACTGGTTCCGCATTGTCAACATCCGCAAGGAGGTCATGGAGGTGAGTGCTGTGTGGAAATATCTATTATTTACTAGTGACCTTTCTTTCCCACTTTCCTTAAAAGGCTGCATACATGGCTCCCTTCCTTTCCATTTTTTCCTCACAACAACCAACTTGTAAGGTAGGTCAGGTTGAGAGTGACTGCCTCAAGAACCCCTAAGTTAGTGTTATTGCTCCCTGGGGGCTTAAACCTGGAACTCCCAAGTTGCAGTCCAGCACACTAACCACCCCACTCTGGCTCTCTGAATGCTGTTATGATCAGCTCCTGCCTCCTTCTGTGTTACCCTTCGCCTAATTTCTTATCCCTTTGGTCAATTATTGCAACCTTCCTGACATTACCACATAGCCATCCATTTCTCTTTCTGGCTCATCTTATTTATTTTGGTCTCAATGGAGATCAAAAGACTGGGTGAACAAAAATAAAATAAAACCAAAACAATTCACTTGGATCCATTTTCTAGTTGCTCTGAGACTGCCAAAGTGAAGGGCAACACATTCTACCCTATACAGTCAGATAAAGGAGGGATTCTGGGTTGGTAGGAGTGGGGCTGTCAGCGCAGGGCTTTGGGGCAGACATTTAGGGTCCCATTTGGCAGAATGAACAGGAGGGCCCTGAAATGCAGCAGCACTTGTTGTGTGCCTTCAAGTCATTTCTGACTTATGGTGACCCTAAGGTGAACCTATCTATCATGGGGTGTTCTTGGCAAGGTTTGTTCAGAGGGGGTTTGCTTTTGCCTTCCTTTGAGGCTGAGTGTGACATGCCCAAGGTCACTCAGTATATTACCATGGCTGAGCAGAGATTTGAATCCAGGTCTCCAGATTCATAGTCCAGTGCTCAAACCACTACACCTCACTTGCTCTTGCAGCAACACTGGCTTACCACATTTTGAAGGAAGGTAATACACATTACCATTTTAAATTGGCGGCAGGGGCTGCTCCCTAAGGCCATGAAGTTAAAAATCTAAAAAATTCTCCCATTGTATCACCAATCAGTTACCAGCATCTCCGTCTAAGCTAAGATCACCTGGAAGGGTACATCAGCTCTGCCACAACTGAATAGGAAAGCCTGCTTACAGCTCACCACTCTGTTTCTGGTATTGTCAACCTGATCTTCTTCCTTTAACTTTCCCCTTCATTCTGCTTGTATCCTTTCTCTTTCTCCTGATGTCTTTTTCTCTCTCATGTTTATAACCCCAAAGTGCCCTCACTCTAAATTGTTGTGAGCCCCTGTGGGAGACAAAAGGATAAAAATATAAAATAAGTAAATAAAATGAATGACCTGGATTTTGCTGTAACAGTTTAATGGGCTTTACTCCATCTTCCCACCATCTTTGCCTCAGGGGTCTCGAGGACTTCCCGGGGACAAAACGGGGTAAAAGCCCAGTGTCGCTTGGACTGCAGGACTCTCAAGTTGGGGTAAATTGCCTGTCTAGATAAGCTCCTGCCTACACTGTAGAAATAATACAGTTTGATACCACTTTAAGTGCTGTAGCTCCATCCTATGGAATCCTGGGATCTGTAGTTTTTCAAGATCCTTGGCTTTCTCTGCCAAAGAGTGCTGGTGCCTCACCAAACTACAAATCCCAGGATTCTGTAGGATGGAGTCATGGCAGTTAAAGTGGTGACAAGCTGCGTTATTTTTACAGTGTAGATGCACCCTGAGCCACATCTTCATTTTTCTCTGGATTTACTCATCAAAGGAATGTCCCTAAGCTGGGCAAGAAAGCCTCCCCTTCTCAAGCACTGGAAATCTATCACAGCCATGTAGTGGGAGGTGGTAGTGGTGGTGGAGCAAAATGAGGCTTTGCCCCTCCCACCCTTAGAATTCTGGCCCAGCAAATGAATTTTTTCTTCTTTCCCTAAATTTACTGTAGAGAATGAAATATTTCAGAGAATGAGCCATTAGAAATCATCCACACCTTGCACTCTTCTGTTTGCTGTGTTGGTTACTTTGCCTGTACCATTTTTTTTGGGATGCCTAAACTCTATTTCTGAAGGCACAACCAAAGTTTTGAGTTATTGCAATGCTAGCAATTTAGGGACTGAAGGATAAATTCATTTTGTGGGAAGAATTATTATTGGAGGACAATATCCTCATTTCCCCCTCCTTGTAGAAATGCTAGAAATATGGGGGCTGAAGGAAGATTTCATTGGGGGAAAGAATTCTTATTGGGGTATAATGTCCACATTTTGCCCTCCCTGTAGAACCCCTGTTCCGTAGCTTGCCTTCTGGTGTATGAGAGCTTGACAATGCTTATCAAGGCATTATCACATACCCCTGCATATCTTGCTAATGAAAATGGCTGTAATGAAGGAAGAAGATCCCTCTTCAAATTCCCTGAAACCTTTGTCTCCTTTTGTTTCTAGGCCAGGTTTCTGGCTTGTTTGTCTAGTGCAGCCTTTCCCCAATCTGGTGCCCTGTAAATATGTCAGACTGTAACTCCCATCAACTCCAGCCAGCATGGCCAATGGACAGGGCCAGCTTTACCATGAAGCAGAGTAAGGGAGCTGCTTTAAGGCAGTAGACTGTAGGTATCAACAATGTGAAGCAAATTGTTAGCTATTCATGTTCTTGTTGTTGCATTTTTCCTGGCTGGAAAGGGGAAAGGTGCTACCGGGATTTTCTGCCTCATTCCAAAATGACTTGGCCCAATTTGGGTATTACGCACCTTGACTTGGGTGAGTGGGGCTGTTATTTTCTCCTCGGCTTCAGACAGCACAGGGTTTTGGGTCAGCCTTGTCAGGAGATGATGGGAGTTGTGGTGCAAAACATCAGGGAGTCAGCAGGTTATGGAAATGTCCAGAAATCAACTACTGTAGTTACCAGCAAAGTCTGAACAGCACTAGTCAGGGAAAGTAGCCAACTGTTAAGTAGCTCATAGGAATGCAACACAGTCAAAAATTTAGTCCAGTAACACAGTCCAAAAGGTCAGAGGCTTACAGCAGTCAGTCAGCAGGGATCCAAAACAGTCCATGGGTCAACAGGAACAGGCAGCAGAGTAGTCAGAAACAGTTCAAGATGTAAGCATGAGTCAAGGTAACAGAAGTCAAGATAACTGGAATCCAGGCACTGAAGTCAGCAGGAAGCTTTCACCAGGAAGATCAGTTGATCTCTGACAAAGCCTCCATTGCCTCTCCCAGCATATATAAGTCAATTAAGGCTTTGTCAAGTGCTTCTTAACGAGCAGGATTTTCTCATAAAATCTCAGAGATTCCCCTTGAGCTTCCTTTTGAGCTCGCTGCTGGGTATACAATGGTGGAGGTAAGTCCTTCTCTTCTTCTTTGCCCTTATCTGAATTGGCAGGACTCTCTGCTGGGACTGATGCCAACCCACTTGGACCAGGCTCTTCCTTTGCTTGAGCCTCTAGGTTGGCAGGATTCCCTGCTAGCACAGGTGTAGATAAACCTGTGCCAGCGTCCCTAGGGCAGTTCCCTGCCATGTCCTCCTCTGACTCTATACCCTCATCAGGCTCACAGGGCATGACAGGAAAGCTTGTCTGGTGCTAGCATTTTTTCCTTGGGTATGGGAAGTCTTAAATTAGGAAGATAGGAAGTCCATCAAACTCTTGCCTTGTCTTCACTGACCTACCTGGGGGTCCTGGGGACTGAAGCTGGGACCTCCTGTATGCAAAACAGGTGTTCTATCCCTGAGCTATGGCCATTCACTCTCACACAAGGAGAAAGAGTGGCCACTCCTTTGCATCTCTTGGGGTTTGTGATATACTAATATATGTTACTCAACTACAACCCCATCTTGCCTGGCCATTGGCTTTGCTGGCTAAGATTGAGCAGAGTTGTAGCCCAAAAACCTCTGGATGACCATAGGTTTCAACCCACCTGCATTAAATCCTACAAAAACTTCCTCTCTTGTCCTTTGCTTTTCCTTTTCCTTTAATACCTTCACCTTGTATTGCCCTGCAATCCTATCTCAGTACACTGGACAGATAAGCAAGTCACACGGAACAAGGGAATGTTGATGCACTTCTGATCTGAATCCAAGCTATAATGACAGTTCAGATGGTGCAAGAGAGAAGCTCTTCTTGTCTCCCACCACTTTTTCATGTTCCCATTCATGTTCTGTAGAGCTGCATGGTCCTGGAAGTCATAGCCCATAGGACTCATGGGAGGAAAACTCCTGAGCCTTTGGAGCAAGGATCATGAGCAATCCTCAGCTCCCAAAAAGGTTCACTTCCATGATGCACTACTTCATCATAACCACAAGATGGCAGCACCACTCCATTCAGTAAAATCTTTGTTAGCAGAAGAATGTTTGCTAATTTCTGCAGCTTCAAATGGTTTCTTGCCTTGGGCAGTGCTTCAGCAATTGCTGATAGTCTGCCTATGCAGGAGGATGTAGAAGATAGCTTAATCTAGTTAGCTGTACTATGTCCTTCAAATCCATCTAATACACATGTGCTTAGTTGGGATTTTGCATCTGTCTATCTAATTTCCCAGTGGTCTCTCCTTTTTTAGGATTAAAGGCAGGAAAGTAACAAATGGGATTAGGCATCTTTTAATTGGATTTCTATGTAGATTAGCCACTTTTCTGGGGAAATCTGAAAAGCAAGAATCTGTTTTAATTTTGTGTGTGTGTGTTTTTAATTGGGTGTATCTGTAATGGATGGGTTTTGACAATCTTTTCATTGTGACTGCATCATTCCTGCCTGTATTTTATTGTTAGACACCTGGAATGTTATTTTAGTAAAAAGGTGGACTATAAAGGTAACAAATAAAATAAACAAATAACCATTGAGGACCAGTCTAGGTGTAAAATTACCCAAAGGTTTAAACAAGCATGCTTAACATGGCTGCCTTTATCTTGGAGAAGCAGAAGCCTCAGGCCTCTGATCCACAAAAATAGCAAATAGCAACCAAGGAATTGGATTAAGTAGGGTTCAAGCCCTCCTGCCATGCTATGGTCCTGATCTAGCTTTTCCAATACTTATTCTATAGGAGGAAAAAAGAAAAGAAAAAAGTATAGATTCTAGTAATGCATTTAAAATAAGTTCTGCTTTGGTGCCAAGTTTGCCAATTGCTGTATGTGTCTTGCACCTTCCATCTCAAGCTGTTTACAGACGATTTATTTATTTACTAAAACATTTCTATACACTGGACTGACTATGTGACGAATGTTGCTGTCCTTGAGCAAGCAGGGATCACCAGTATTGAGGCCATGATATTGAGAATGCAGCTGCACTGGGCAGGGCACGTTTCTAGGATGGAGGACCATCGCCTCTCCAAAATACTATTCTACGGTGAACTTGCCACGGGTCAGCGTAAGAGGGGTGCTCCAAAAAAGCTATACAAGGACTCCCTGAAACAACATCTCAGGCTCGGCCAAATTGATCACCAATAGTGGTCCGCCCTGGCCTCACATCGGGAGGCATGGAGACGCACTATCCACAATGCTGCAGCCTTATTTGAGAACTCACGCCGAACAAGTCTTGAAGAGAAACGACAACGCAGAAAGAATCACAACCCAAAAACATCACCCAAGGAGACCTTCTGCTGTGCTTTTTGCAATCAGACTTGTTTATCTCGGATTGGCCTTTTTAGTCATCAGCGCGCTTGCAGATGCGCGGGATGAGTCCTTCCTGAATCTTCGTTTGCGAAGAAAAGCCAGAGAGAGAGAGAGTCTATACTGCCCTCTATCCAGACATCTCAGGGTGGCATACAATAAAACCAGTCTGGCAACTTTAAAACAGTGTGAATAATTAAAAAATGATTTTAAAAAGCTAAGAGACATCTTAAATATTTTAACAAGTTAAAAAAACAGATTGAAATAAGTAAAATCAGTTAAAATGCATTAAAACAGTGTAGATGTGAGGTTTTTGTAAAACCACTTAGGCCCCAGAAGCTTTCATGAGTGACCGTATTTCACTTGGTGCCTGACCAACAGCAAAGTTGGTTCCAATCAGGCCTCCAAGGGGTGGGTATGCCATGACAGGTTCAACAGCAGAGAAGGCCCTCTTCTGCCTCCTTCCACAGCATATTACCCTGACTGATGGGACACAGAGGAGGGACTCTCCAGCAGACTTTAAACCTTGGACAGGTGAACCTTGGGCAGAAGGAACATTGAAATGTCTAGCATTTCGGTGAACTAGAATAACATTTGATTTCATGGCTTACAAAGGTCACAAACGAGAGATCAAACTTCTTCCACTAGCCGGCACTGTTGGTAGCATGGTTCCTGTTTTGAAACTACAGTAGTTCTTTAAGCCAGGGGAGAACATAGTGCAGATCATGGGCTGCATGTGGCTCCTGAACTCTACTTTCCCCCTCTGCAGTCCCCACCCTCCCAAAGCCCCTCCATCTCCTAATTTGTGGAGTTAGATGTCCATGCTGTAACTTATAAATTATTTCTCTTAGGTTCTGGCACAATGTAAATAACCTGAAGAAGGCACCACACCCTGTTCTGTCTGGAAAGCTAATTAGAGTCATGCATGGTTAATATTTGGATGAAAGACCACCAAGGAATATTAGGAGGTGTAGACTATATTTCAGAGCAAGGCAGTGGCAAACCACATCTAAGTATTATTTGTCTAAGAAAACTCTGTGAAATTCATAGAGTAGCCTTGAGTCAAAAGGCAATTTGAAAGCACATACTGTACTTTATTCATTAAAGGTATTTATTATTGTTGTTGTTGTTGCCATCATCATCAAAGTCATCATCATCAAAGTCATCATCCTCAAAGTCATTTATCACCTCTCAACCTACCAGAGCTCCTGAAGTGGTGTTTCCGCATATCTTTCGGAAAGATAGTTTCCCACTTAGTCTGGTTGTTGTTGATTGTTTCTTCCAATTTCCTTAATAATGTATAAAAGTTACTCAGTATTCCTGTTTGGTAATTCCTAAAAAGTAACTTTTCAAGTTCTTTACAATTCTTTACAATAACTGTATTTTCTGAACACTTGCAAATATTGAAAGAGATATTTGTCCATCCTAAATTTGACACTGAATCTAAGGATAAGTTTTCATCATGCCGTCCTTGAATAGATTTTGCAGTTTCATTAATCTGCTGTTTTTCAGAACACAATACTCTCTAAATGTCTTTCATGTACAGCCGGACCCCTATGTCCATGGGGGTTTGGTTCCCAGACTTACCGGAAACCATGGATAGCAGTGAATCCTATTAAAATAAAGGATTTCTGGTAAAAACATACTATAGAGTTGCATTGGAGGACCTATAAGATCCTAGAGTGGATGCTTCTCTAGGCATTTTCCAGTGTGACTCTATGGTATATGTCCCTATTTTGTGTCCCTCAGTTAACTGAAACTGTGGATATTGGTTCCATGGATACGGGGGTCTGACTGTGCTTCTATATTGTACAAGCTGTGTATTCCTTATCTGGAATTCCAAAATCCAGAGTACTCGAAAATCCAAACTTTTAGAGCTACAACACAAGCAAGTGTAGTACGTATGCATACTGTATTTGCGAGACTGGAGAGAGATGCAAAGATCTGTGAAATGGGGAAATCACCCCCCCACACACACCATTTCACAGATCCTCAGTCTCTCTCCAGCCTCATTATGTATATGCAAATACAGGAATTCCAAAATACAGAACACATCTGGTCCCAAGCACTTCAGATAAGGGATACTCAACCTATAGTGTTGTTGTTGTATGGGTGACAAATCTTGACACATATAACTTTTATATTTTTGCCAACATGTAAAAAATAATTGATGCAAGGATTCTGTAAAACTTCTTTAATCCAATACCAAAGCGTATTCTTAATTTTTGTAGTGAGACCTTCTTGCTTCTTGGTCAGACTGTCTTCTTTCAAGTGATGCACAGCTGCTCAATAATATTCTTTTAGGTTTGGGAATGCCATACCATGCTGAAATATTGTTTGGAAAAGTAGTTTAACACTAACCTTTAACACTAGAAATCCAAAATAATGGTTACATTTGGTGTTTTGTTTTTTTTTAATTTGCCATGGGATGCTTAAAATAATATTCCAAGGAGCACATTCATTTTAATGGTTGATATCTGATCCATCTAAGAATTTTTTAATGATGCCCACTTTGTTAAATCTTTTAAATGTTTCATGCGATAATAGAACATAGTTAAAGTTTACCATTTTTTCCAGATAACAGGGTATCCAAAAGTCCTACAAAGGATCTTGGGTGTTCCTCCAAGGAATTGCATATAACCTTGCAATCTTATTTTTATCATTAACATTCATATTAAATGCTATCCATTCTAATTTTATAACACTGATTTTATAATCTGAAGCTTGGCTGAATTGTGTTAATAGATTTACGGCTTCTCCTAATGCTCTTTGGGATCCTTCAGAATGAAAAATTATGTTATCTGCATGAAGAGTTATTTTAAAATCAGAAAATTATATATTAAACCCTTGTATCTTTTGATGGATACAGATATTTTTTCCCAAAGTTTCTGTTAGTAACACAATAGTGGAGCTGTGTGGAGTACCTTGATTAAGTTGGAACGTTTTTCATTTACCATTAATGTAGATTGATGCTGCAGGAAAATAGCTAAATGTGTCTCCACTGATCCACTTGCTCTCCAGCGACATGAAAATGGCCATGTTGGGGGTGTGTGTCACTTACAAGGCAGGTTTGGAGGGTGTTTTGATCATTAAGTGGTCAGTAAAGAAATTTGGCCTTCGCAACACCTCCCCCAAAGTAGGTTAAAATAGACTTAACACTATTGTAACTCACTAACAGGATATCATCCAACATCAGATTTCATAATATCATTAAACATGCACTAATGAATTTTCTAGCCTTTGGAATATAGTGAAATTATATTTTTAATAGCATTCTCAGTCAGCCCATCTATATTTTCAATCACCCATATAACAACTTCTATTAAATTGGCCTCTCTAATACGTCATGATCTACCACACCTTTTCCCGAAAATCTCTAGTAAGTAATTTGAAGGATATTCAGACTTATATGCACATTTCTAATATTCCCTAAACAAATTAGCTGTCTCTTCAGTCTGAGTTGCTATACCATCATTCTTTTCTATATGTTTTATCTTGTTTTCTCAGTTTTCCTTTTAACTTGGCTGCTAGTTGTTTGCCAAATTTATTTCACTAAAAAAAGCAACAGCAGATCTATTGTAGAATAAGTTTACTGTGTAGATGAGAAAAAAAAAATCCCCCTTTTTATAGTGAAAATGACTCGAAGTATCTACAGTCTTTAAAAACTTAAGTTTTTTGAGATACAACTGAGTTACCTCTCATCTTTTTTGTTCTGTTTACTTTCTGTGAAAGATACCCCTTAAAGTAATCCCCAATTATTATTTCTTTCTCCAGATTTTCTTTTATGAGGGCATGAATTTGTTCAAACAAGATAATTTAATTGGTATTTGGAGCATAAATACAACATAACATAAAAGGTTTATTTTCTAAGAAACAAAATCTAAACATGTATCATCTTTTTGAGTCTTTCATCTGGCTTGGGGAAAAACCTTTTAAAAAACTTCAATAAATATACTCCCACCCCTCTTTTTTTAATATTTACATCAGTAGCAAGACATTCCACCAAATAAATGTAATTCTAAATATTGTTTATCAACTTTATTTTACACACGTTCCCTGTAACAAATAGATCCATGCATTCACCTTTTCAACAACCTGGCAAATGTTGATCATTTACATGGTGAATTCAGACTCTTTACATTAAATAAAAATATTTTTTATTAATTCCACATTCAAAGAAAGATACACTTTTGATATTATTTTCCATCTTCCTTCCTTCTGCATTCCTCTTCTGTCTCCTTAACTCTTCCCTCCCCCCTTGCCTTCCTTTGTTGTCTCCTAAAGGACTCTTCATCATCAGTAGATTTATTTACAAGAGGTGGGAATCTTGCAGACCTCCAGATGTTGCTGGAGTGTGGCTTCCAGTATTTATCCTCATTGGCTGTGCAGGCTAGAACTGCTGGGAATTGTTGTCCAATAAAAACTGGAGAGTGACATGATTCTTTCCCTGGATTTATATAATCAAGTACTTGCTGGTCATCCTCATTTTTATTTTCCACAAACCATTCATTTTTAATTAACATAATTCAGCTGAACAGGATGCTCTATGTACGAGGGCTGTCTGTTAAATAATGAGACTGATACAATAACCCATCTTTATTTATATGAATTACAATTCTAATGCTTGTCCCCTTCAATATACTCCCTGCTCACATTCACACACCGATGTAGTCTTGTTTTCCACTGGTCAAAGGTGTGGAACAGATCAGTTTCTGTCAGCTGTTTCAACACATCTGGCATTTTCTTCTTTACTGGATTCATTGACTCAAAACGTGTTCCTTTAAGCACCGGTTTCACTTTAGGCAAAAGAAAAAAAAGTCGCATGGTGCCAAATCTGGTGAATATGGAGGATGATAAGTGTAGTAATGTGTTTATTGGCCAAAAACTGCTTCAAGGAAAGTGCTGTGTGAGCAGGTGCATTGTCTTGATGAAGAATGAAACCATTTCCCACAGTTCTGGCTGTTTTTTCCTGACTCTTTTTCTCAGTTTTGTCAAAACTTCATTATAATGCTGGCCTTCTGGAGCCCATTCTGCCAAAATTACACCCTTGATGTAACAACAACAACCAATGAGCATGGCTTTGAATGTGGACTGATTTGACGTGCTTTTTTCATTCTTGGTGATGATGGCATTTTCCAGTGCATTGACTGTTGTTTTGTCTCAGGATCATACTGGAAGATCCAGATTTTATCACAAGTGATGATTTTTTGAAAAAGGTTTGAGTCTGCCTCAGGTTGCTGCAGAATGTCACGTCGCTCAACTTTTAAATGTAGGATTTTTCTGGCACACAACAGACAACACAGCAGCTTTAAACGATGACTGCCAATTAACTGAAAAGCTGAGAATGTTGATGTTTGTCATGCAGGTTCAGACATGTTCAAGGTTACCAGTCAAGGGTTCACAATCAGTTCTCCCTGATTTGTCTGAAAGGTAGAAACACAGTCTTGTTATTTAATAGACAGACCTTGTATATGTTAGTTTTCCTTTCCTGTAAACATCCAGTCAAAACCACAAAATCTCTCCTTTTTAAGATATTGGTAGGTAAATCCAATATAGGTTGAATAGATCTTTCTCCATTTTCTAGTGGGTGGCCAACCCAAATTGTTCCTTGGATTGCTTCTTTTACCCTGAAATTTATTAATGTCAAAAATAATCTCAAGGTATAACCAAGGATTAATTTATTTGGGAGGCATCTTCAGTTCCAACAGTGCAACTCTAATGGAATTTTAATGAAGTCCTACATTTTTTTCTCTAGAAAACAAACAAGGGCTGCATCTACACTGCAGAAATAATGCAGTTTGACACTGCTTTAACTGTCATAGCTCAATGCTTTGAAATTCTAGGATTTGTAGTTTTCTGAGATATTTAGCCTTCTCTGTCAGAGAGCTCTGGGTGCTACAACAAACTACAAATTCCAGGATTCCATAGCATTGAGCCATGGCAGTTAAAGTGGTGTCAAATTAGATTATTTCTGCAGTGCAGATGTAGCCAAGGTCACAACCCTCAGTATCCTCTTGGATGTCTCTGAATTTTAAATTCCATTTTCTTAACAAAATGTCCAGATCTTCAGTCCTTCTCTTCAATTTGTCAATCTCATTTTTTGATCATGTATCTGTAATAGTCTTTTAGGTTTGCCTCTTCCCCCCACCCCACTTGTTCTGTTTTACCAAGGGCTTATCTACACTAGCCAGGATATGCCGGCTTCCTGCCGGCAAATCCTGGCTCCAGATCTGGCCCATCCTGCTCCTGTGTTACCTTGAGAAAACAAGCTGGGTTCCAAACAGAATGCTGGCCCATTGCTGCAACTTCTGGCACTGCTACCATTTTCCTTTCTGACATGGAAGCCTGGAAGGGGCCCCATAACATGTGGCTGCAGGTCTCCTGCATGTGACCAGCCTTGGTCACATGCTGAGGGACCTCTGCCTGGCTTCTGGGAGAGCCAGGGAGTTGGTGGTGGCAGTGATGGGACAGGGTCTTACAGACATCTGGGGCCCTATCTGTCCCCTCTTGGTGGTAGCAGATTAAACTGGGTATTTTCTTATATTATTGTAAAGGGCCCGGTCCCAGCTTGCTCCTGTTCCAGCCCTGTATCCGCCCTAAGGGTCGTAAGGACTGCCTGGGGGCAGATTGGGGTAAATGCCTATGTCATCTGGACTGCAGGACTCTAGAACGGGGTCAAGCTGGGGGATTTGGCCCATGTAGATAAGCCCTTAGTGCCACTTCCTGCATACATCCCTTTTCTTTTTAACTTCAAAAGTTTTAACAGCACTAATTCCTTTATCCCTGATTAACATTTGTACAGCTTTTTGGGTTATTTGAGTTTTTTTTTTCCAGTTTTTGCATCTTCAAATTCTTCAGTTATGAAAGTTTTTGATTTTCTGTTAATTTTCCTTTCTGCACATACTCCTTTTTATCTGATTTTCTAGCCCCTTTACAATTCTTAGGATGTAACAAAATAATTTGTTAGTTGTTAGGTGAGTTAATATGTATACATTTAACTAGGCATATCAAGGCATAACCTATAATTTGTTGTTGTTGTTGTTGTTGTTGTTGTGTGTCTTCAGGTCATTTCTGACTTACAATGACCCTAAGGTAAACCTATTACAGAGTTTTCTTGGCTGACTTGTCCAAGGTCACCCACTAGGTTTCTATGGCTGAGCAGGGATTCGAACCCTGGTCTCCTAGTGTCCTAGTCCAACACTCAAACCACTACACCACACTGGCTCTCATAGCCTATCCTACCTGACTGCAAATATGCAATGCAAAAATCTCACAGCTAAACTTTATTCCTTTGATCATTAACAAATAATTGAGTCTTCAGAAAGGAGCTCATTTTTTAAAGCTTCAAATGGTTTAGAAAAATGATAGTTTATTCAGTAATTAGAAGGCAGTAACAAGTCTTTCCAGCTGTTCTCTAAAAGTCCTTTAAAGCAGCTATGGTTATAATCATTTAGCAGAAGACTTTTTTTAAAAAAAACCATAGTTTGCTACACATGTTATCTGCATCTCTTATTTTCCCCCAATAAATGGTACCAGAAGACTGCTCTGGAAATATATCCCTGGAAATGGCAATTGATGTCATAAATAGGAAAGTGCAAGCTGTTTGGGTCTGGGAATCCCATAACCCTGGGTCTCCTTCTGTATTGATTTCAATATTAAAATTTGACATATATTGACCTGATGCCTGTTGGTAGCTCCCATTGAATCAATTGTTGAATTGTGTGAGCCAAGACTTATGTAAATCAATTTCACTCTAATTGAGATTATCAATAGGATTTAGACCATCCTATGACAACAGTAGGCAATCTGCTGGAACAATTTGGGCAGATTTTTTAAATCCTACCAGGACTTGACCAAGGGATATATTGGCAGATGAACCTTTCCCCAGAGGCCAGAGAGAAGACTGCCTTCTTCACATCAAAGTGCTCTTCCAGTTCACCTGTATGCTGTTTGGGCTGCACAGGGCAGCAGCCATCTTTCATCACCAATGGGCAGGGTATTAATTGGCTTTTCTGGCTGTGTGTCCACTTACATTGATGATAACATTGTATTTAGTTGGGATGAGTGCATAGATGGCATATCCTGCTAGCCTTAAAGGGGCTGTGTTGACCACAGACCTCCAGAAGTGTACATCTGGGGTTTGTGGTACAGAACAAACTGTTGTTACTTTGTTGTTGTTAACTGCCATCTAGTTGACTTTGACTTAATGACCCTATGAATGAGAGCCCTCCAAGTCACCCTACCACCAATAGCCCTGCTCATGTCTGGCAGACTCAGGGCTGTGGCTTCCTTGACTGAGTCTATCTACCTTTAAGGCAGTATTCCTCTTTTCCTACTGCCTTCTGCCTTCCCAAGCATTATTGTCTTTTCTAGTGAGTCATGTCTTCCCATGATACTGTGGCTATATGAGGGGGGAAAAATATGATTGTCTCTGAAGAAATAGCAATTCACAGCACTGGGACCTGTCTTAATGGTTAATAGAGCCCCCATAAACTTTGCATGCCCCCAACCAAGATGGTGGTCACAAGTGAATTACTCATACTTTTAAACCTGCTGCTGCCTATTTTTTTTTAAAAAAAATGTTTACCATGGTGCGCACAAGCAATACTTCATATTTAAAAAAAAGAAAAAAGAAGAAGAAGAAAATACTGTAGAGGTAAAGATTGCTGTTTTATCACCTTACCAATCTCTCGCTTAGCCAAAAATCCAACATGGCAGCAGCAGGTGCTTTCCCTGTTTGCAAGCCCCACCCCCATGCTTGTCTAGCCAATCAGCTTGTGCTGGCTCAGTGCAGCAACATGAATGTAACTGTCTTAATGATCGGACATTTGGATCCCCTATGGAGCTTTTTAAAAACTCTGGGAAAGCTCCGAAGGCTTCCCTTCGGAGCTTTACGGTGAATTTGGCTCCCCCCTTCCAAATAAGATGTGTCGATACAAATGCTCATTTAGACAGATCACCTTCCATGTGATTTCTATTAGGATTATTTTCACTGTTTAGACAGGACCACGTTATGTCCAAAGTACAACAGTCTCAGTTTAGTCATTTTGGCTTCTAGGGAGAGTTCAGGCTTGATTTGCTCTAGGACCCATTGTCTCACTCTCACAGTGCAGATTGAGGTTTCCTATACTGGGTGAGGGACTATCCTGATGTAGGTTGGGGTAGGGGGACAGAAGAACATCCTCCATCCAGAAGAGGAGGCATTGGTAGCAAAGTAGGTAATTTAATTTTTTAAAAAACTTGTGATTGAGTTCCTTCCTATTGGTTCAGCATCATGTCCCCTTCAAGTAGTTACTTAGCATGAAGCATACCCTTCTGCTTGATTTGATTTTATCTGTCGTTCAAGCCATATACTTTTACTGTACAGTATATTTGAAGGAGGAGCCAGCGTGGCATAGTGGTTTGAGTGTTGAACTATGACTCTGGAAACCAGGGTTTGAATCCCTGCTTGGCCATGGAAACCCACTAGGTGACCTTGGGAAAGTCACACTCAGCCTTAGAAAAACCCGTGATAGATTTGCCTTAGGGTCGCCATAAGTCAGAAATGACTTGAAGGCACACAACAAAGACTTATGTGGATCTTTTCTCCTGGCAGGGTCTCTTGCCAGTTGGCCCCCTCGTGGAGGGGTGTGGGTATGACAAGTCCGTAGTTGCAGTAGAGGTTTCTGCTCCACATGGCCACTTCCCAACTGCTGACTAGGCCTAGCATGAGCAACATCCCCCTGGTGACCTGGCAACTGGTGAAAATGCAGCTGTGGCTCATTGGGGAGAGAGGAGCAAATGGGTAGGCTATTTCAACAAGCCCAACATAATAAGGGGAAGGTGACAGGTGAGAGTTTCCTTATCATCCAAGGGGCAAACAAGAAAAGCTGGTGAGCTATGCTTCACAGTGCAGCATTTTGTTATACCTTCCACTGGTTGTGAATAATCTGTTTCCGTATCTTATTGTGTATGAAGGGCATCACAAGTAGAGAATATTATCTATTGAGTGTTCTTCTGTGACATGTAAGATGGTCCCCTGCAAAGATTTCTTTTACTTCTGTTGGAAGGAATATCTGAGAGATGTTTGGTTGAACAAATCTGTAATAAATCATCTTGCTCAAGAGGTACAATTTTTAATGTGCTACTGGCTGCTGACCCTCTGTGCATTAACTTGGCAGGGCCAGGTGCTCTTCTTATAACATCATGTTGTCTTTTCCTTCTTTCCTTCTAGGAAATCACTCCTGGCCAACTGAGCCTGGAGGACCTTCTGGAAATGACAGATGAACAGGTCTGTGAGACGGTGGAGAAGTTTGGGGCCAACAGGGAGGAATGCGCCCGACTCAATGCCTCCCTCTCCTGCCTCAGGAGTGTCCATAAATCAGGTGCGGCTGCATGCTTTCTCTTCCTCCTAGTGACTGTGAGTAAGAATAGGTGTACCTATTCAAGAGAGCATCCTTGGAGATCCTAAGCTGCTCATGTTGTCTCTCTTTTTCTGCCCCTTCTTCCCTTGTGATACCCCAAGGTACAGAACTGCAAATGCTGATCTTATTTAATAGTTTTACCCATGTCATAGTCCACAAGTGACTTAAGTGGTATTCCTCTCATGCCAGTTGCTAGAGCATGCAAGCAGAAAGGTGCCACTGTGCCATGTCCTGCTTCTGGGCTTCCCAAAAGCAACAGGTCAACCACTATGGAAAGTCAGCAATAGAACAGTTGTGAACAAAATACTAGAGGAGATAGGCCTTTGGTATGATCCAGCATGGCTCTTCTTATGTACCTTCTTTAGCAGGGTGAGGAACCTCTATGGCACAAATCCCAATTTCAGAGAAGTTCTTAGGAGATCACATTTGGTGGTGGGTGGAACCAAAGGCAAAAGAAGTGGAGCAAAAATACCAGCATAATTTAGATTAAAGAGTTTACTGCCAGTAACTAAGCTTTAGGACAAGCATTTCAACCTTTTAGAATGGGAAAAACCAATAAAAAAACTAGGAAACCTTCAGATATTAGAGATGACCCCTTTCAGCTTCCTGTGGGTGAAAACGTCCTTACTGTTGTTCCTGTAAAATCTTCTTATTCACATTAAGTAAAAATGGTTTTTGCAGTGTGATTGCTGGTAAGCCCTGGTATAGATGAAGGCAAAAATCCATCCAGGTGATTCTCAGATCAGTTCTGGAATTGCTTGAAAGGAGAAGTGGCAAGAAAGTCAGGGAGACCCTTTCTGCAATGCAAAAGAAATACTGTATTTGGTCTTCAATCCCCTCTTAGAGTATCTTACAATATTGTAACACCAGATTTGTTCTGCTGCTTCCTCCCCATCGTATTTGGGTATCCCATTGGATTCCTCCCCCTCTTTCTTCCACTTCAGTTCTTAACGGGCCATTTTTTGATTGTTGGAATAGATGGGGAGATAGGTAACATTGCTGTTGCTTAGCAACCTGAGGGCAAATTCCATTATGACTTGTTAGCATAGTATCCCACAGTTGTTTGGAGCCCACCACATTGCAGGGTTATGGGACAATTGTTGAGGGAAAACAGAGCAAAGACCCAGTCCATAACGGCAGCAATGGGAGTGAGGGAATTGGTCAAAAATGATCCCAGCACAAGAGTTGAAGCAGAATGAATGCTAATTTTGGACTCTAGTGGTTGATTGCCTGAAGGGGGGGCACTGAGAAAGAAGATAGGAGGCATCAACATACTCAAGGTATGCAGAAACTGGAAAAAAAATCCTATACCTCCTAATGCAATGGTTTTGTCAGGCCATGCAGTGGCTGCTGGATGGTGCCCTAGTGTAATTCCTCCCCTCCAACACCCAAACAACCACTAATTAACCATGGGGGACACTAAGAAGGCTCCCTTGCACCACCTCCCAGCTGATTGCTTATTCCCTTCTGGATCTCTGCAAAAGCCTGCTGGCGGAACTTTACACTCTACCACCTTCAAATATGATTTCAACACTAGCTTGACGTCTGCTGTATTGTAAAAGTGGTCAGACTCCACATTTGCTAGGTGTGCTAATGTTTTGTTGTTTTTTTTACTAGAACTCCAAGGTCCATCAGATGCAGAACAGCAGCCTAGGGAAGCAGAGAAGCAAGTGCAAGAGGGGAGATACTGTTAGATTTATGAGAAAATGGGGCCTCTGAGCATATCCTTAACCCAGGAATTTCTTTTAGAACTATACCTGAGTTTGTATTCTCTTAAGACAAACTCATTCCTGTTTTCCCCTAAACTCTCTTACTTTCAGCAGCCTAATCTGTATGGGTATGTGTGAGGGGGCACTGTTTTGTTGATGTTATTGCTGAACCATTGGGACCCAATGTAAATTTCCTGTGAATTCACCTAGAGATCCATCAGTAGGTTCTCATCTACTTTCATTATCTCAGTTTTTCTTGTATGTACTGTACTGGTACATTGAACTCCCTGCGCCCTTGTCTTTTTTCAAACAGCAGAGGGCACTGTGGAATAATGTAAGCAGTGTGAGTTGACTCAACTGAAGAGCAAGTTGTGGACCTTGCCTAGAAATTAGCTTGAATATCTCTGGATATATAGACAACAATTTGTTAGATATAGTGGTTGCCTGTATATTCACAGCAGGTGGGCGAGTGCACCCATGTTGGCGTCTGGTTGTTTTTCCTGTACTGTCTGACAGAGTGGGCTGGTGAATTTTGTTTTTTTCCCCACAACTCCACATTTCTGCTGTGGGGGAAGCACAGCATATTTAGCCTTCCTACATGATTTGAGGTTGCAGTAGATCCGGTATCAGCTCTGGATCTTTGGAGGTTGGGAACTTTGGGCAAAATGCTCTCAGTAGACACCTATCCTTGACCTCCAGTGGTGTAGTAGAACAAGGGCTTATTGAGTGGAACTTTATGATGAGCAGGTACCATGATGTTACCTTCCTTCTCTGTTTCCAGTGAGTTCAGCTACACTCTTCACAGTTGCTTGTGCACATAGGCTATGGATATAACAGTATATGGTTTTATATAACATGACTGTTGCCCATTCCCTCTGGGCCCAATCCACACCATTGGCCCACAGAAGAGGGAAAAAGAAGTAGTGGCTCTTGCTTTTCCTCCTTTTTCTTGACACTTTTCACATGTTCAGAGAGGACAGACAAATGGGCATCACCAGCAAGGGGGAAGGGAAACAGGACCAAGAGATTCTGGTTGCCAGCAGTAGCTCCTTACTGGAATGTAGGCCTCAACAGGCGCCTGATAATGCCAGTTCCCAGCATGGGTGCCACGTGAGTTCCCTTGTGTTACACATGGGTGCTAGCACTTAGTCTGCCGTAAAGCATGATGTAAAGAAACCTTGTTTCATCATGCTTATATTTCAAGTCCATTCAGGGGGGCAGTGTGCCTTGACCAAGGCAATGGACAGATCTTGGGGTACAGCCTCTCTTTTATGTCTACAGAGAAGAGAGCTATGTGAACAGATACCTTAATATCTCTGCAGTCTCTGAGCACTTCCAGGAGCTTATCACACAACACTGTTATGCTACAATTGCCCTTAATTAGTTCCATCTTTGCCTAGAGTTTGTTGCACAGTGTCATGGTTCTCCCAGTGCTATACTGTGCTGTACCACTTTTGAGTTGTCTGAAAATTGATTCTTTTCCCTCTTGAAATAATTTCCCACTGGTATGGTTTTTGAACCCCTTTGGGTGCAAATGTCTTGTTCCACTTTGTTGTGATATTGGAAGAATAATGGGTGCAGTGGGCGTGGTGTTATTGCTCCCTTTCTTGGGGACCCCAGGGTGGAGCAAACAGGGTGGTGTGAACGGTGTGAGTGGTTTTCCGTATTTGTTGACAGATTTTAGTTAGAACTAGAGTAGATTCTGTCTGTGTAGCTTGAAGCAGTTCTATTAGTATGCCATCTGTTCCTGGTGATTTATTTCTCCCAAGTGCTCTGAGTGCAGCTTTCACTTCACTTTCTAAAATTAGAGGTTTTTAGATAGTTCTTTTATATAGTTCTTCCATGTATTGTTTCCATAATTTTTTTATTGCTACTTGGGACTTTTTTGGACATTTAAAAAGCAACGCAAGCAGACTCGTCAGCTTGCAAGCCTGCTGCGCTGCAAAGTGTCAGTTTCGGATGACGCTGCCCTCTGGCGGTACTGTTGTGGTACCGCGGGGAGAGTTGAGCGTCATATTTGCTTGATTTTTACTCATGATCAACTTTCGTGAGTAAAAATCAAGCAAATATGACGCTCAACTCTCCCCGTGGTACCGCAACAGTACCGCTAGAGGGCAGCGTCATCTGAAACTGACACTTTGCAGCACAGCAGGCTCGCAAGCTGACGAGTCTGCTTGCATTGCTTTTTAAATGTCTGAAAAAGTCCTAGGTCATGTAATGTGTTCCTCTGCTGGTTGTAGAGCATCCCCACTCTTGGTTTAAATTTCCCTTTGATTTCTTGGATCTTGTTGAAGCGGTCTCTTGGTCTTTCTTTTTTGTTGTCTCTTTCTATTTCTCTGCATTGATTATTATAGTGGTTCTCCTTGTCCCTGCACAAAAGTTGTTGAAGAGTTGCATTCAGGGTTCTGACTCTGTTTCTATAATCTTTTACTTTTGCTTCTTGTCTGGTCTTAACTGCTTGAAGAGTTTCATCTGTAATCCATTGAGGCTTCTCTTTCTTTTTGGCTACAGAGAGTGTCTTCTTGCATTCATTCCTGACAATGTCCCTGGCTTCAGTCCAGAGTTCTTCTGGCTTCCAGTCAATTAGGCTTAATAGTGCAAATCTATTTTTCATGTTATTGTTAAATTCTATGGGGATGTTCTTCAGGTTGTATTTTGCCATGATGGTTGGTTTAGTGTTCTTCTTTAGCTTTATTCATATATATATATATGTAGTTCATGGTCTGTGCCACAATCTGCTCCTGGTCTTGTTTTTGCATCTTCTGCTTCCAATTAAGTAGTCTGTTTGATTTCTATATTGACCATCAGGTGATGTCCCTGTATACAGTTGCTTCTTGGATTTCTTGAAGAATATGTTTACAATGAACAAACTGTTGGCCTACAAAATTCAATCAGTTGGTCTCTTGCCTCTTTTCTTGATCCTAAGCCAAATTTTCCTACAGTCTTTGATTCTGTTCTATTTCCTATTTTTGCATTCCAATTGCCTATGATTAACAGGAAGTCCTGTTCTGGTGTGTTTTCAATTTCCTTCTGGACTCCAGCATCGAATCTCCCCATTTCTTCTTCTGTCTCTGTAGTGGGAGCATAAACTTAGATTAAGGTTATATTGATGGGTTTTCCCTGAAGTCTTATTGACATGATTTGGTCAGACTTTGCATTATATCCTTTGACTGCTTTTGCTACATCTCTCCTCACTATTAATGCCACCCCATTTCTTCTTAGGTTTTCATTTCCTGAGCAAAACACTGTATAATTTTCTGACTCGGAATGTCCCATTCCTGTCCACTTTAGCTCACTCACCCCAAGTATTGCAATGTTTATATGTTCCATTTCTTGTTCTACTAAGTTTAGCTTCCCCAGTTTCATGTTTCTCACATTCCATGTTCCTACAATATGTATTGTACAGCTTCAGACTTTTCTTTCACCTCTGAGCTTGTCAACAGAAGAATGTCCTTTCAACTTAAGTCCAGTTGGGTCATTAGCCACAGCACTACTCTTAGTTGTCCTCTGCTGTATCCCAGTAGCCCGTTGAGTGTCATCCATCCTGGATGTATCTCTTGTTTCATTTTGGATTGTCTCATCATAGGGTTTTCATAGTAAAAGATCTTCAAAAGGAGGTTTACCATGCCTCCCTCTGCCCAGTACTAACAAGTGTTAGCTATGGTGCCACTGTCATTGTCTCTAAGAGATCCTCCAACAGTGTCACCCTCCACTACTGCTGCTGCCCAGTAGCTATTTGGCACATTTAGTCTGACTCCTCAGCAAAAGCCTGTCTGACATGGGAGACCCTTTCAGCAGCACTGGTGCTATCAGTATAGCCTCTTGCTTCACAAGAGCTTGCAATCCCATCACCATGGAAATCTAGTGACATTGGTGGGACTCTAACTACTACACTATACTAACTCAAGTGATAACAACAAACCCTAGGCCTCTAATCTCAACTGAGGTTGACAAAAATCCCAGCAAGAGGCTTGTGGCAAAATCCTTGTATAGCCTAGGATGAGGGAAGCAATTAGTTTTTAAATAAACATTGAAGCCCTTCCCCTCTTTTCTTTGGAAGTGGAAGATGGGTATGTAGCTGGGTGAGTGAGAGTGGGCAGTGGAAGAGAAAGACATTAAATTCTTCAGAGGGGCATTGGCTTAACTGCAGAGGTGGCTGGATGGAAGCATCCAGTTGTGGTGTGTCCTGGGAGAACCTGTCACAGCTTCATGCTTTGCATTTTCTTTGCCCAGAAGGGAAGTTGATGTCTGGAGTTTTTTTTTTTTTCTGTTTAAAAAAGGAGGGAATTTATTCCACCCCTCCCCCTGTAATTACAGTTTTGCTTGCATCTGTCTTCCCTGGCTGACTTTCCTTCTCATCTTCCTTCATGCATGACATTAAATTTATCACTTTTAAAAGACGCACATGTGTTGACTTGAACAGAATGCATATACTCCATCCATGCCTATTTACCGGTAACCAACCAACCTCTCTCTCTGTGTCTGTATTCATCAAGTTCCTAGATCTTAAGCTAGTGAAGAGAAGAAGGGAGGTACTTTGAAGAAGGGAGGTACATTATTGAACATTTGACAGGCAGTGAGTAGTTTAAGATCTCAGAGAATTTTGAACTCCCCAAATGCAGGCTAGGAAAATGAATGCTGTTCCTTTAAAGTATGGTGTCTGTCTTTTTAGTTGCAAGTGCATGAGATGGAAGAGCCCAGATTGATATTAATAAATTAGGGTAAGGGACAATGTCAATGTTGGTTAATGAGTCATTAATTAGAGCCATCCAATTTCCTAGGACATATCTCCATGGAGCTAATGTGCTGGAAGAGAGCTGGGGGAGGGGACCAAGGCCTTATAACATGCCGTACCATTGCAGTGTGAACTAAGCTTCTCATCCCTTGTGTTTTAGCACAGAGGTGACAGAGCAGACCTTCCATATTGTTGCGTCTTTGTGTAGTGGTTGGTGCAGCCATCCCTAGTTCAGTGCCCATCAGATGTACTGGACAACAACTCTCATAATCCACATACAATGACCATGCAGGTTGGAGATGATGGGAGTTGCAGTCCAGCATATGTGGAAGTTGGGAAAGTTGAATTATAGCAGAGATGGTAGATGTATGGCCCTCCATATATTGTTAAGTCACAATTCCTAGCATCCCTCACCATTGGCTACCCTGGCTAAGGCTGATGGGAACTGCAGTCTACCAACATATGCAGGGCCATGAGTTGTCCACCCCGATGTAATACAAAGTTACCCAAAGGAAGCCTGTGTCTGATTGATTAATTGGTTAAAGTATTTCTAACTCAACCTATACCAACAGATCTCAGGGTAGGTACACTCAATAAAATTACTTTAAAACAAAGACAATTAAAACACTTTTCACAATTTAAAAACTGAGACAAAACAATATTCACAATCTGATAACACACAGACTTCACCATGATCTCACAGTGGCCCAATGCATGGTTGAATAGTCAGGTGTTAACTTGATAGCACAATAAAGGAAAAGTCACTGCCAGTCCCCTTTAAGGGGAGGGCATTCCACGGTTGAGGCACTACAGGGAGAAAACCCTCTCCCATGTCTTCCCACAATGTACAATGTTCAGAGGAAGGCCCTGAGCAACAGCTCTTAATGATCAAGCTGGTACCGTATATATAGTGCTGTCTCAACTGAAGTCTCAAACTGTTTAGGTCTATAAAAGTCACCACCAACTCACTAAACTGCCAGACTAGAAATGTATGGGCAGCCAGTATGATTTGAAGAAGGATGACCAAGGAGAATCTGCTGTAATCTCCAAGTGTCTTTTCCCCACTTTAGCACTAATGTTCTCAAGCTATCTTTTTTGAGAGACCTCCTATCTCAGTGTTGGCGTCAGGTGGGGGTTTTTTTGGAGGTGGCAGCAGGAGGAGGTTATTTCTTTTTTTAAGTTATGAGAAAACCTTTATATCTTTCCTTCAGTAAGCTTAGTACGTGGCTTTTATCCCCCCTGACCTTCACAACAACCCTATGAAGTAGGTCAACATGAGAGAAAGAGAGGGACTAGGTCAGGGTTACCCGGTGAGTTTTATGGCCCAGTGGGCACATCAACCCCAGTCTCCCAAGTCCCAGTCCAGCATTCTAACCACTGTACCACACTGATGAGATGCCCTGCCCCTCTTCTTGAATGGGCACCATATCACTATGGTACATTGTTGCCCTCTTCCTCTGATCCCAATCCAACGCTGTGCAGGGGAAGGCAAAGCAAACAGAGGGCATGAACACTGCTCCCCCACCTTGTTCCTGTCTCTGCTTCCAAGCATTATTCTTGTAGCCTCGAAAGATCACTACTGGTATCCATCTACGCAGCCATGGAGTTGTGACTTTACATTTTTTGTGTGCAGAAGATGCGATCAACCTGAATGATTCTTCAAGTGCCCAAGAATCATTAATGCAGAAGATATTATTTTTAAAGGGAAAAAAAAAACCCTCTGGCTCGCTGAGGCTGTTTCTCCTTTTGCTAATTAAATAGATGTGCTTGTGAAGATGGACAAGTGAGACAGGAGATGGGCAATGGGCTACTTAATAAACAACGAGGGGAAGTATATTGACTCTGTGCCACGTTCAGAAGCTTCACGGTTCTGTGTCACGGATAAAAGGTCACCTGTGTCACCACGCCGTCACTTCCTCAGGATGTCTGTCTGGCAGATGAGCTTTCCATGCCTGCACCAGTGATGGATGTCTGGGGGTTTGGAAAGAGGATGGCTGTCAGTGGGCAGGTGCCTGCATGTCTGCTGAATTTTTCCCTTTCCCATAGATGGATCGCTGGGTTTCTGTGCTGCATGGAGGTGGCTTCCTTCCATCAAGAAGCCCAGCAATCTAGACATGGGTCATGAGAAAAAGAGGCTATTGCAGTCTGAACATGGAAAAAGAAGCTGCTCTCTGCATCCATTCCAGAGTCTGTGAAAATCTATCAGTTGTGTTTTTGTTGCACTCATCTAGAATTTGGGAGTTGTTGGCTTACAATTCCCAGAATCCCCAAATTAGAGATGCTTGGAGTTGTAGTCCAAAAAAGGTAAAATTTCCAAGATTTATCAGAACCTCACCAGCATTCTTGTCCTGATTTCCAAATGAGTTTGGAAGACCCCTTTCCCCCTTCCTGCACAGAAATGTGTGTGTAGCTTGAGACCTATGTTCTCTAGTATACACATTTTAAACACATTTTCCCTGTTGAGTAAAACATGTTTCTCTACAGTTTTCAAATAGATGCATTTTTAGTTGTGCATTTTCAATTGCGTATAATTGGAGAAAGGATGAAAAAAAAAAGCTAATGCATTTACTTTTTTTCTGATAATGGACAACCAAGACATACATACATACACATAAAAACCTATGGCTAATACAAATATCTTTTCATTCCTGTTTGTGCCTAGGTCTTGCCTCCTCTGCTGTGTTGTAAGAAACACATCCCTTTTCCAATTTTCCAGTGTAGGAGGCCTCTTAGCTGGTCCACCTCCCTAAGTCACTGGCTACCTACTGCCTACTTTTCCTTTATCCTGGAAGGCGAGAGGAAGGCAAAGCATTCTCAACCAGGTTCCTCATGTCTGAGGGTTCAGGGTCTTGCCTGAGACCCCCTCCCCATGGACCAGATGGCAGGGGAGGGACAGGCAGGTTGAATTCAGCCTGTGGGCTTCAGGTCCCCTATCCCTAACATATAGATTCATGGAATTATAGAACTGCAGAGTTGAAAGAGACTCCAAGGATTATCTGGTCCAACTCCCAGTCAGTGCAGCAATCCACAACTAAAACATCTTCGACAGATGACCATTCAACCTCTGATTAAAAATCTCCAAAGAAGGAGAGTCTACCATCTTCTGTGGCACTCAGTTCCACAGCTGAACAGCTCTTACATCAGAAATTCTTCCTAATGTTTAGCCAATAGCTTCTGTATCATTGTCTACGGGTAAGAGTGAATTCTGTTGTAGACATTTCCTTCTCTCCTCATTGTCACTGAGGTGAGTGTGTTGTTGATTGTGAAAGAAAATGAGGCCCCTCCTACCTGTTACCATTTCTCCACTCAAAAAATCACTGGGCACTGTTGGTACTCATCCCTGCAAAATGTTTAGCTGTTGACAGAAGGGGGAAATTTAACAAGCAGTATTGTTTCAGGGTATCCAACACCTTCCAAACTGTTGTTTAGATGGTGAATATTAATCACAAGGGAAGCATATTGCAATAGGAGCACCAGGCAATTAATCAGTTTTAGTTCATAAATGCCAGCATCAGACAAATATCCAGGAATGAGGGAGGGAAAAAAATCCATTATCGCTCCTGAAGATGTGAAGGACGAGATGGATGGCTTTCCATTTGTCAGTTTTATGTAATGGCTAATGCCTCTTCATTAGGATGTACATGATCAGCTCCATAAAGAGATGGCATGAGAGCATCAGGAAGACTGGGCTCAAGGCTTATCATGATTTACAATGCACCGTCTCCCAGTTTTCATTTTGAAAGTGTTCAATATCTCCACATAAGCTGCAGCAGGTCATATCATGAGTGCCAGGTCGCATGTACATCAGCACAAGTTTTTATCTCACATCTCCCCATCTTCAGTAATAATTACTGTTTGGATATGTGAAAGTAGGGGTGCAGAACCATTTCAGGGTACAAGGGATGACATCAGGGGTGTGGCCACACCCGCTGATGTCAGGGAGTCTCTGGCTGAAGTATTGAGTGATTGGAGATAGGCTTGGGGAAAGGGGGGATCTAGAACCTCTAGTGAGCTGCATCCCAACCCTCTACAGGCCAGATCAGGTCCACAGACTAGAGGTTCCATTTTGCCTTTAAGTGTTTTGCACACATGATCTTGTTAAACTCACAACAATGTGCAACGTGTGTCAGTAGTGGTATGATCCTCATATTGTGGATACTTGCACTGAACTCAAAGAGTAGCTTTCTTTAAAGCAGGGGTGTGCAACTTTGGTAGGTCTAGGGGCAAAGTTTGCCCCCTCCCATTCACTGTAGGCTACCCACTTCCACTGCTACACCACTCAAATTCAGCTGCAAGTTGTGCCACTGAAATTCAGCAGCAAAGTGAAAGAAAGCTATTAAAGCAAGCAGGCTCTTCTTTTGGTCCTTTTGCCACTGAAGGCACATTAGGTGGGAATTTGAGAGAGAGCCTTCTCGGTGGCTGCTCCTGGGCTCTGAACTTACTGGAAAGGGACGTAAGGTTTGCTCCCCTTTTTACTTCTGCCTTTGGGCAAAGACATTTTTGCTCAGTAGTCCTTTGGCATGTAAGCTGATCTACTTTGAAGACGGTCTACTTGCTTGGCTGCTGGCAATGGCTTTTATAGTAGTGTTTCAAACTGTGTTTTCAGTGTATTTACCTTTATACTCTTAATGAAGATTTTATTTTTAATGTATGTTCCATTATTGTTAGCTGCTCAAGTGTCATTGTTTTGTTTTTGTTTTTGGCAGAAAATTGGGGTGTAAATAAAAGAAAAGCAATAGAAACAAAATGTTTCTCCTAACGTTCAACTAAAAATCTATTCTCTTCTCAGTGAAGCACATGGTTAAACTGTGGAAGTTGCTACCACAAGATGTGGTAACAGCCAGCAGATTGGATGGTCTTAGAAGACGGTTGGACAAAACCATGGCAGATGGGACTATCAATAGCTATTAGACATGATTTATATCCTCCAGTACCAGAGGCAGTGTCCCTCTACATCACTTGCAGGGGAATATGAGCAGAAGGGTGCAGTTGCACTCATGTCCTGCTTATGGGCTTCCCATAGGCATCTTATTGGTCACTTAGGAATAGAATCCTGGCATAGATAAGTCTTTGGTCTGATGTAGCACAGCTCTTCCTTTGTTCTTATGTGCAAAACTCATAGGGTTTCATTTGTTCTACTCCTTGTGTTAGTTTGTGAACTGTAAATTAGCTGGTTTGTATTAAAATGGCTTTTAAAATATTTTACTATGAATATGCAGAAACCAAGAAAACAAAGTAACAGAGTAGCGAGCTTATCCCTCCCTTTACATACATAGCATTTCTGCAATTATTATTATAATGAATATGTTACAATAAAAATTTGACTGTGGGGAGAAATTGGAAGTGGAAAAGAAGAAAGAAAAAAAGAGGATGGGAAGTTCTTACGAATCTAAAACAGTGCCATTTGCCTAAGCTTGGTTATTAAAAAGCAAAATAATGATGAACATGTGGAAATGATTAGAAGATATTCTTCTAAAATTTTAGTTGATTTGTTGGAGGACCCTGAGATGATGACAAGTTTGATACACGAGATAGAAATGGTGATCAGATTTCTGGAAAAAAATATTCTTTTATTTTGCCCCTTGCTAGACTCAGAAGGTTAGTTTCTCGGAGCGGACCACAAAACTTTGTCCAGCCAGTGTGTTAATGTGAAGTCCTTTGCAATTTTCCATGAGCAGGTTATTACTGATTGTATCATGCTCACAACAAGTTAATCTTTATTTGGTGGGCACATATTAAAATATGGAGCCAAACAATTTTCTCTTTCCCACCCTATCCCAACCAAGCTGACGGATGGGGCCTAGCTGTCTCAGAAGCAGCGCCCCCCCCCCCTTCAAAGTTTCTGGATCAGCAAGGGCTAAGACATGTTCCCTTCCCTGAAGGTTGGATGCAGCACGGAAGTTGCATTGTGCAGCAGTCTTTTTGTTATGTTTTCTACTTTTCCTTTGATTAAAATTCAGGGTTGCCCTAGTAACGTTGCATTTGTTGTCAGTGATGAAGAAAGCTAAAAAGTGCTTGGAGAATTGTCACAGTGTTGTAAAAAAAAGGGGGGGGTGACAAGAGGGAGTTTCCTTAAAAGACCTTGTGCTGGTCACCTGAGGAATTGGGATAAGCCTACAATGGGATCGTTGTGAATTCTTATGGGTTGCATGAGAAGGAAAGTATGCAGTAATGGCCACTAGCTTGGATGGTCTCAGTATGGGATTGGATGAAACCTTGGAGGACCAGTAAGGCATTGATGCTAAAGCTTAAAGCATGAAAAGAACAGCCTTCCTGATCGGTTGCCCCTTGTCTCCCAACCCCACCAAGAGCTGTTGTTCAGTGGCATAAGAGAGGTGGCTAAAAACACTGTTGTGAGAATAAAATGGAGGGAAAAGAGGCATGTTGTCTTGACCTCTTTGGAGGAAAGATGGAATAAACTGCTAAACAAACTCCTGCTAAATATGGAGGTTCTGTTTAGCACCCATGATAGACTTCTTCCCCTTCATGAATTGGTCTGTAATCCCATTCTAAAGCCATATCACTAGTCTTGTGGCAATTAATCCCATAAATGTAATTCTTCACTTTGTGAAAGTGGACTTTCTGTTATCCGTCCTCTTTCTGCTGTCAGTAAGGTTCACTCAGTAGTGCTGGCTTTTCTAGTCTCGGGGAGAGCAAGAAAAAAACCTTTAACATGCTTAAAAGAGGGATGTAAATGAATAAATCAAATGTTTACCAGCAGTCTCAAGCTATAATGGGTATGGTAGAGACAGGGTAGCAGAAGAAAGTGAAAACTTGCTTTCTAATGAGTCAGACCATTGGCCCATCCAGCTTAGTATTGTCAACGCTGACTGGCAGTAGTTCTCTGGTACTATGGTGGCACTAGGGGGTTGCAGAGAGGCCAGACTGCACCAGGTGACACCGTCGGGAGAAAGGGTGACACCAGCTTTAGTGACGTTACAGCTTCATTGTTTCACACAGGGGTTCCTTCCAGATGTACCTGAAGTCTAGTTGTTGAGCCTGTGTCCTTCTTCTTGCTAAGTACATCTCTTGCCACTGAGCTATGGTTCTTCCATTGAGTAAGAAATATAATCAGCCTTCTACTGAGTTAAACCATTGGTTCATTAAACTTAGTATTGTCTATACTAACTTGAAGTGACTGTTCAAGCTTTCAAACTGAGAACTTTCCAGCCCTACTGGGAAAAGATGGGGACAGAATCTGAGACCTTCTGCATGCAAAGCCTATGCTCTACCACTGAATTACAATCCTTCCCGATAAAACAAATAAACAATTGAACAATTTGAAATGTAACACCATAGGTCTATCTAGCCTAGTAACTGTCAGCAGCTCTCCAGCATTTCAAATGGAAGCTTTCCCAGTCCTGCTGGTAGCTCCTTCTTAGGGAAAAATAATCTTTATTTCTCAATTTCATAAAATACATAATGCAGGAACATGTTAAGGAAACCTCCTTTCCCATGCAACTATAATAAGCAATTACTGTACAGTTAAATACAGCTCATTTGATTTAATTAATTAATTAAAGAGGAAAGCTGACTACACCTCCAGTGGAGATTGAACCTGGAGCTTTTTGTGGGCAAAATGTATGCTCTACCACTGAGCCACAGCTCCCTCAAAGAGAAGGATAGTATATGTTGGACACATGGCTTATCTAATATTGTTCATGATATACAACAGAGCCAAGGAATCTTTGGCTCACCTGGTTTTTTGGTCTACAACTCCCACAGTCCCTTATCATTAGCCATGTTGGCTAGTGTTTCTGGGAGAAGTCCAATACACCCAGGGGGCCAAAATTTCCCCACCCTCATTATTGTCATGAATTATGTTGGTCAGATATATCCAACATAACCGTCACACCAAAGCATACACATGTCTCTTTTAGCCATGTATTTAAGTGCTTGCTTTGGCATTTCAAGAATATAGCAAGAATCATTTGGAACACCTGCAAAAGTGGTTTGACAGGAAACCATAGTGTGATGCAAAATCTGAGTGTAGCAACTCTGGGTCTGTGACACCTCAACAATGCCACCGCTGCCAAGTCTCTGAAAAGCATCATACATGCTTTTGTGTGAGCTTATGTCAGTTTTAAAATGGGCTTCCCAAACTCTACCTGGATATTTTTAGGCATGACGCACCAGGATAAGCATCAAGTTATTTTTATGAGGGTGCTCATCAATCATCTAATGACACAGCCATCAAAATAAATAGCGGATAGATGGATAGAGGGAACAGCAAGGACATGCCTGGAGCCTGGACTGAGGGGCTTAATAGCCCCAGATTGGAGTGTAATGTTAGGGAGCCCTTACTGGTTGCTCACGTGGACACTTTCCACTCTGCTCCTATGTTTAATAACCCATCAATCATCATTAATTAGTAAAATAGAATAGTGGTAATTACCACTTTCAGGGCTGGATGACATTCTCATGGGAGAAACATATGCTGTTGACCCATAACTGCCTGAGTGATTCTCTTTTGGGATTGTTCATCAGGTTATTATATCACAATATTCCTCCACCTCCTCTTCCTTCTTCTTTTGGATACTTTCTATGGTCTGCTGGTTCACTTGGAAGGTTCCATGTGCCATGGGGAGCAGCTGCCTTCACATTCTTACACAAAATGTAGCTTTGGCTGGAGTGTGGGAGTGAAATCGATCTTCTGTCCTCAAACTCTAATGTCATAGTCTTACTGTGCTCAGAGCATGGTGTAGGTGTCAGGAAAAGGTGTTCAAGGACTTCGTGTGTGGGATACACTGACAGTTACCCATGGTTAACAACACAATGGTTTTTTTTCCCCTGTGAGGAACAATGAATAGAAATTCATAGTAAACTGAAATATGGGGTGTGTGCAGTCAGAATCAGTAATCTCCTAAACCAGGAGCCATCAGGTTACCGTAGTCACTTTGGGTTTTTCACAAGAATCCTTAGCTCTCCCAGATGGAAACTGGCCCAAAGGACATACTCTTAGAAGTAAAGAATCCTGATCCCAGGAATAGGTTTTGAATGTCAGAAGTGAATGGAGCTCTCAGTTCTTCCACACAAAAATCTACTCCTAGCTGTCCTGAGTTTTCTTCTCAGTAGAATAAGTTAGGGTTGGTGGGGGAAGTGGGCTTCTCCCCCTGTTGTTAAACAATTAGGAGCCAGACATTTTTGCTAATCAGCTGCAAGTCACCCAGAGATCTATGAGCAGATCCTGATCTACCTTCTGCACGTTGCTGTCCTAAATCCAGTCCCACCAAATCCCCTCTACTCTCTTCCCTCTCCCTTTCTCAATTGTCAATGAAGAACCCCCCCCAAAAAAACTATTAAATGCTCCCTTCAACTCTTTTGTTCCCATTTACCTTAACATTCCATCCTCCAAATACTGTTCTTTCTACTATCATCCTACAAAAATGAAGCCCCCATTACATTCTCCAGTGCAGAACACATTGTGGCATTGTCAGGAATGTAATATAAGCAGAATAGTTTGTCTTCTATGATTGTAATAGATGCCTTCATGAAATCATTTTAAAAAGTACATGACAATGAATGTAGTAAAGGAGGGGTAGGCACATTTTCAGTCCAAAACATCTGGAGGGCACCAGATTGTCTATCCTTGCAATAAGTGGCTGACTGTTGTAATAAGTTGTCTGTTCCCTGAAATATCCAGCCTTTTGAAGGACAGTTTCTGACTACCTTTGTTCTCTGGTGTACAGTTCCCATTAAAAAAACAGAACTCCCTAAAAACAGGAGGAAACAGCTCACCAAGCAGTCTGCAGAGAGTTTATGATTTGAAGAGCACACAAAAATGGTTTTTCCACAAGTCAACCATCAACTATCCCCATGCCCCATGTTAGAGACCTAGATTTGCTTTCCCAAATTCTTCTGTTTTGTGGATTATGCGACTATGAAAATTCCCAATTCTGAATATGTCTGTCAACTGGCTGGACAAATTAATTACAAGTTTTTTTCAAGATTTTCCCTCAGAGCTGCTATTTCTTTTCCTTTGGAGAAGTCACTGATCAGTTAAATCTTCCACCTCCCTTCATTTTAGACTCTGGACTTAATGGTGTTGGTGGGAGGGTTCGTAGATATAATTTGTAGTCTTTCACTTTTTTCAGAATGTGGTAAAACAACCTTGCAGCATTTCTGCCCCTTCCCCTGTGGTTGAGTGGAGCAATAATGGCCTTTTACCCCAAAGTTCTGTCCTGATAGCACCACCATGTATGAGCCATACAATTCTCCCCTTGGCTCCCCCCTCCTTACATCATCTTTAGAAGGAACAATTTCGAAGACACTTCCTCCCCCACACATCACTTTAAAAAAAACAACATGCATTTTAATCAACTTCTCTCCCTTTCTGTTCTACTGCTCATCCTCTTTCCTTTCCTCACCCTTCTCAAGAAGGGGAAATAAATTGATTTCCTTGGAAAGGATGCCCAGATAACAAGGCTATCAATTAATAACCCAAAATGGGATAAAAAGGAGTCAGGGTAGTTACTGACTTCTTTTTGGAATGCAAATATTACTTTAAAAAAAAACACATTGATGAGTTGTTAGAGAAGTCAGATCAAAAGCGACGGTAGTAAAGAGCTTGGATCTGCTGTGTGCGGAGAGACCAGTTCTATGAACTGCATCAAATAGCACTTTTGGTAATGAAGTGAAACTCTCCCATGTTCCTTTCCTGACCAGACACCAGAGTGGCAGTGAGTGTGTCCACAAGTGGGTGCATTGAGAGAAAGAGGAGAAAAGATGGAAAAAGAGAGAAAGGATGAAGGGAGGACATTTCCCCCCAGTCCCCCCCCAATAAACTTTCTGAGATTTTTCTGCTCTCTTCCATTCCCCTCTCCAGAAAAAGAAAGGCTACTCTGCACCATTTTCAACAAAAAATAACCAGTACTTATTTATTTTCTTGTACTAGGACCCTTCCACCCCACCCCTGGGACAATGTTTGGGAAGACTGCTAGGTCTGGGATATTGTGCAAGATGCTGGCAAGGATGCCAGTAGAGCTTCTGCTTTTGTCATTTGTGGTGGTAGGGGAAAAAAAATAGGCAAAAAGAAAGAAACTGTGCTATTGCCACTGCTAATGGTGATCCCCCCCAGGAAAAATGGTTGGACAGTTCTTCCTCCCACTGAAAAAATATCAGCAAGTGGTCACCCTGGTTTCTTTACCCACAAATGAGTTGGAGAATTTGGCATGGTCATTTGTGCACAGTTCCAGAGGGGATGGGATATCTCAGAGCTGTGAGGGACTTGGAAGGAGAATAGAGTCCTCATTAGGAACCTCTGGATGTTATTTAGGAGAACTTTGAAGCAGTATTAGACAGATTGATGCAGGAGGATAAAGCTATCAGCAACTCTTAGACATGATGGCTATATTTCACTTCCAGGATCAAAGACTGGATACACCAATTGATAAGAACTAGAAGTAGGAGAGGGTTAGAGCACTTGTGTCTTGCTTGTGGACTCCCCAGAGGCATCTGGCTGGCTACTGGGGGAATCAGGATGCTGGACTAGATTGGCCTTTGGACTGATCCATCACATTTCTTCTGTTCTTATGAAAATGTCTGATGGATACAGAAGTGTTCAGTGGAAATACATTCTCTGTAATGCATTGGCTGATTTCTATGGTTTTACAAAATTAGGTAACAGATGGCGGGACCCTGAACTAGCCTGGAACTATAGAGTGGCAGTTGTGGTGGTGATAAGCAAGCTTCAGCTCAAGGATGCAGAAGACCTTTGCCACTTCAGGAGCCAGTCTACACAAAGAAAAAAAATCTGGACCACTCCACAGTAATAGCAAGCCGCAGCAGCTGTGACCTGTCATAATGGTTTTATAGCCCCTCTAAACTTTGCATGTCTGTAGCTGAGACGGCAGCGGCAAGTAGGTTACTCATGTTTTTGAATCTGCCACTGCCAAACTTAAAAAACCACAACTGTTTATATGGTGCACACAAGTGATATTCCACCTTTCCAAACACGAGAGAAAAAAAATAGCACAAACCTCAGTTTTATCGCCTTAGTGATCACTCACTAAAGCGAAAATCCAACATGGCGGCAGCGGGTGCTTGCCCTGTAAGCCAGCCCCGCCCCTGTGCTTGTTCAACCAATCAGGTTTACACTGTGTCCTGCATGGGGAAGCGATTCATGTCAAATCGCCTGTCTTAACGAGTGAAAAATGTGCATGTCTCTGGAGTTTTTAAAAAAAGTCGGGAAAAGCTGTGAAGGCTTTTCTTGCATACTTTTTGCTCTTTTTGCCCCCCCCCCTATACAATACAATGAGACAATGTGGGATCCCATTAAGACAGCTCATTTTCTGAGCAAATTCTATGAGGGATATTTTCACAGTGTGGACAACCCCAGGAGGTTTTACACTTAAACTCCTTGGAGCTCCTGTGAGCATGACTACTAAATAGTTGTGAGAATTGTAGTCCTGAACATCTGGAGGAAAATAATGAGGCACATGGCAAGAAGAGAAGTCAATTATGAGAGTATCAGTCTATACGTAAGGAAGCAACATAACACACGACAAAAAGGTAACACTAAGAAAGAAAGAACACTAACCACATGCCTCTACCTTCCAATGTGCTTCTGAGTGCAATTCATGATGCAAATTTTGACAAAACCCTAAACAGCTCTGGGGCAGGATATCTGAAAGACCACTTTTTCATGAGCCTGGCCAAAATCTTTTTTTAAAATAATAAAATATATAAGTACAAACAAGAAGTACAGACAAAAAAATCAGCAACAAGCAACAAGATAAAGTCAGCATCAGTGTGAATAGAGTACGGTACATCACAGCACCAGAATATCATCTGGAATCACCATTTGTTCTATACAAATGCATCATTCCAAATGTTTCCATAAGTTGTGGGAGGTTGTTTCCATGTGTCTCTGTGATTGTTACTTTAGCTAATAAATGGAAGCCAAATTTCTGTAAAGTTATCTGTGTGTGTGTCTCCATTCAGTTCTTTAACTTTATATGTTAGTTTTTCCAATACAGCAAGATCCCAAACCTTAGCATACCATTTTTTAATATTTAAATTGTTGGCTGTTTTCTAATCACAAGCTATCAACTGTTGAGCTGCTAACAATAAAAATGTAATAAGATCTTTGTGGGATAAATTAACTTTTGATCAGAGAAAATGCCCCAAATCTAAGATCCTGAATGGAGACCCTGTTGCAGTTCCACCACCCAATGAGACTTTATCGCACTACACTGTTATAGCACTATTATTCCACTTTAACTGCATTGGCTGCCTCCTGTGGAATTCTGGGGTTTGTAGTTTAGTGAGGGCTAAGAGCTTTCTGGTTGAGAATCCTAAATGCCCCTCGCTAAACTGCAAATCCCAGGATTCCACAGGAGGTAGCCACAGCCATTAAAGGGGAATAGCCTTCCATTCTTTCGTAGGTCGGTAAATTGAGTACCCAGCTTGTGAGGGCAATTAGCTAACACACATTGGAAACTGTTTAATGCAGTGTAGATGTGTAAATAGCTATTGCTTAAAACAATTTGTAAGCCGCTCTGATAGCCTTGTGGCTGAAGAGCGGGATATAAATAAATAAATAAATAAATAATAGTGCTATAATAGTGTAGTGTGATAATACATTATAGGGGTTCCTATGTAGCCATACTCTTGACTGTGGAGCTCCCTTCCAAGAAAATTATTTTTAAAGAGTGGCTTTAATATGTTTTTAAGTTTTCATTTAATGTTTTACATATTTTAATCCATTGTACATTGCCTCAGGGCCCTGGTGGGTTGAAAAGTGATGCAGAAATGCTTGAAAAACAAACACACAAATGTATCTGTTGATCCCTAGTGCAGAGGTGGGAAGCAAATAGCCCACAGAACTCATGTGCCCCCCCCCCAACCATGCTACACAGACTGCCTGCTGCTATCCAATTTGGCAACAGAAGTACTGTACTCTTAAAAACATTTTTTTGCTTGCAACAAGATATGCTGGGAGCATGGGCCTTGTTCTGAAAGAAACTCTTATTCCCAGAAGCCTACAGAAAGTACAGTTCTCTTTTAAAATAAGCCATGCAATCTTTATTTTAAACACCAAAAAGCAGCTTAAAAATATATGTGCTAACAAATTTCAGAAGGACTTGGTCATGGCAGGGAGAGTTGTAGGTTGGGAGGCAGGGTTAGCACTTGGATCCATCAGAGTTGCTCACCCCTGCCCTAGTGCTATATAGTCTCTTCTACAAGCTTTCTTTGTTTCCAGCATCTGGTTGTTTTTGTTTTTAACAGGAGGCAGTCTTTCCAAGCAAGACTGGACCATTCAGTGGCCAACGACAACTGAGACTGGCAAGGAGAATAATCCCATGTGCCAAACGGAAACCATGCAGTGGATCCGAACTCATCTTTCTCCAAGCCCCAAAGCTCAGTCGAAGTGCATTCAGCATTACTGCCACCCAACCTTGTCACATGGACCAGTGTATACCCATGTGGAGAGGCTGACTGTGGAAGGCTTTCCAGGGCTGTGCCCCCCCTTGGAGTCTGGCCACCGTTCCTTGCCCCCCTCCCCACGCCAGAGGCATGCTGCCCGTACGCCACCACGAACCCCAAATATCGTCACCACCATGACTCCACCTGGCACCCCACCAATCCGGAGGAGGAACAAGGTGAAACCACCAGGCACACCACCCCCCTCATCTCGAAAACTGATTCACCTGTTCCCAGGCTTCACGGCTTTACATCGCAGCAAATCCCATGAGTTCCAGCTAGGGAATCGTGTGGAGGAGGCTCACACATCCAAGTAAGTGGACTGAAAAATATATTGCAGGGCTGGGGAACCTTGTAGATCTTGAATGCATCCAGTTAATTGATCTGGGATACAACAAAAGTTCATAAACTTGCTGCGTTTTAATGTTGTTGTACGCCCCCCCCGGTTGCCGAGCAGAGGGGCAGGTTAAAAATATTATTATTATTATTATTATTATTATTATTATTATTATTATTATCTCAGAAGTGGTTCATCCTTGAACAGATTGTGATTCCCTTATCAGAGCTGCTATCATGAGACTGAGCCCACTAGCTGTAAAACAGAGATAAGACAGGCCAAATGTACAGTTGTTGTAAGGAATATTGAATTGAGCCCCAGTGCCTATGGCCACAGTGGTGGTGTTGAAAGAAGCCAGCACGCTGCATGAGAATCAGATGGTTAGTGGAGTAAGTAAAAATGCAGGGACTATATCAGAATGATGTCATCTATCATCCCGCCAAAAACCGTCCCCATCTCTCTTGGGCTTACCTGTGATTGTCACAGTAGATGTGGGAGGGGGGTTGATTTTCTTGGCAACAGTGTATTGTTTCTTGGCTACCTCTGTTGGAATATAAAATATTTGGGGATGCTGATGGTTTGGTCTTGAATGTGAAGTTAAGTTGTTAACTTTGCAAAACACCTACTTCCCGTGGAGATGAGAACCTGCTAGAGTTGGTTTGTTGATATGGATGAAGAAAGATGGTTGCACTTTTGGTTTTTTCTTGGAGGTATGGCTGTTGGACCATCACAATGACTGCTGGCACTTGAAAGTTTACCACTACAAAAATGGTGACCATTTCATCTCCACTATATTGATAGCTTTCCCCTAGTAATAACTCCCTTGCCATTGAGTACAGTAGGATGCCTGTATCCATGGGGGATTACTCCCCCCCCCCGCGGATACAGAAAATCATGGATAACAAGGCCATTGAAAATAATGGGACTTCCAGTTTAAGATACCATAGAGTCCTGTTTTGTAAGGGGGAGAAATCGTGCAAATTGTGTGGCCAAGCATGTGTACATAGGAAGGACACAGTTCCCTCATGAGTATGTCTTTGTGTATGAGGTGAGAGAACAGCATACTCTCAGCTACATTTGGGAAGCTACATAGTATCAATTGAGATCATTGGTCCATCTAGGTCAGTATCTGCACCAGTAGTTCTCAGCCTTTGGCCCTTCAGCTGTTTTGAATGTCAGCTTCCAAAAGCTCCAGAGAACATGACTAATGGCCAGGGATTCTGGGATTTGAAGTCCAAAGTGAACGAAGGATCAAAGGTTGAGAACCATTGATCTACACTGAATAGCAGCAGTACTCCTGGCTGCAAACAGGAGTCTTTCCCAGCTTGTATCTCGAGATGCCAGAGTTTGAACCAGGGACTTGTTGCACATAAAGTATGCCTTCCACCATTGAACTGTGGCCCATCCCCTGAACGGAGGTATCGTGGAAGATGCCTTGTACTAGGTCAGACTATTTCGCCAGTTTGCCCGGTATTATCAGAAGAGATTCTTGTTACCCTTAAGAGCTTGGGACAAAGGAGAGAGCTTTCTGTATAGTGTCAGAAGGCCCTGCCCCATGCTCTGTTGGTTCTTCTTCAGCAGTAGGAAAGACTTTTGTTAAACAGGAAGGTCTTTTGCTCTCAGTTTTAAAGTTTTTCTACCATAATTCTATGTTCTTCTTCTGTTTTTTTTATTATTATTATTCTAATCCACTCTAAACAAAACATTTTGGCTCTTTATTACATTTCACAATGTTCATTTTTGCAATTGTATTGAAACTGTTTTGGCCTGTATAGTTGTTTGTTGCTTTTATATATTGCTGTTTTTCTCATTTTCTATTATACTATTGTTTTAAAGATACTTTGCACTATTTGAGAAAGGGTAGGCAGGTGGATAGGTGGAAAATGATGGGGAAACAGCAGTGGCAAGCTGCCAGCTGCTCCTCTTGCACCACCAGGCTGTTCCCATCTGCTGGAAAAAAGCTATGTCTACTACCTTCTCTGTCCTTCAGCCATATTTTAGCTGGCTGGCCCTGGAGTCGGTGGAGGTCCTTGACCCTTTGCTAGTGTTACACCAAGATTAGGCTCCCACCCCAGTTTGCTTCTGGATGTGAGAAGGGGTGTGGAACATTCCTATCTTTTTCCTTAGGCATCAAAATGTCTTGGGCTGTCCTTGAAGGCAAGATAAACATTTTCAATCAATAAAGTATACTATAGGCTGTGCAGGACCGAGCTCAGCTTATGAGCTATGCTTTTGTCTTAATTAATGGCATGGTGTCTGTTTCTGATATGGTATATTAAACTATATTATTAGCATTGTGGCACTATGATTATCATACTTAAACTGTTTTTAATGGCCTCTGGCTAAAGCAGTAATGGAATAAAGAAATGAGATGCAGCGAAGCACTTAACTCCTCATTCCAAAGACTCTTATGAGCAGGAAGAAAACCTCCTGTACAACACCTGATAGGGGAATGTGTGGCCCTCCAAATGTTCTATGACTGCAGCTCCCATCAGCCCTTATCATTAGCTAAGACTGAGTAGGGCTGATGTGTGTTGCAGTCCAAAAAGATCTGGAGGCCCACAGGTTCCCCACACCTTTTTCTACAAGGATTGTTATCAGGAGGTATCTGGCATTCTGTTTACTCATAGGGTTGTGGGTTTTATTTGTTATGCACCTTTCTCCTCACATGGCTTTTGCTATAGTTCTCTTTTTTTTGCTAGCAAGATTGTTTGGACTATGTATAGGTTGCACCTTTCTTTTTCCTTCTGTCCATCCTTTCAGCCTTCCCTTCCCTTCTACTGCCTGTGAAAAATCATCTTGCGGGGGTATATGTTCCTTATTCTTTTGGGTGCAGGGGACATGTTTTCCTTCCTTTCTTTGGAGGAGTCCAAAATACACAAGAATATAGTCCTGTCCAGGTATGGGTGGAATTCTGTAAAGAGACTGCAGGGTCATTTCCAAAAATTCAGAGTCCCAGCAATGCAGATGTGCCACTTTTTTCTCATCAGTTAGACTACAGACAAATCACAAAATCACAGAACAAAATATCTGTTTGTTCTGATATGCATAAAATGTTCACTGCTTACCTGAGCCATTATACCTAAGCAGTGCAGCTGGCCACTTTTTCTGACATCTAACTCATGACTACCCTTGATTTGACTTCCTTGAAGTCTACAAACAAAGCATCACAGCCTCTGAACATGTAGATTCTGTTTAGCTGCCAATCGCTATTCAGAACATTGATAACTTGTGTCTGAGCTATCTTGTTTTCCTTTCCCCACCTCATCTCCTTTTCCTTTTGTATCAGGTATTTTCTAGTTATAAATACTGTAAACATAGCCTTAGGGCAATGGCTACCTTCCCTTGTTTCTTACTGTTACACAAACTGCTCTAACAGCCTTCTCAACTGAAGAGCAGAAGATACATTCAATAAATAAATAAATAAATAAATGCTAAATTAAAACGCAAACACTTCCAGGTTTTGACATTGTATACCACTGAATACTGATTGCTGGAAGACAACAACAGAGGAGTTTGATTCAGGGAACAGTACATTTGTAAAGCCTGCTTATTTCTTAGTTTCACATTTTTCCACCACTGAGTTCATTCCATCCCATTTCCACATCAGATTGTGAGTTGTTGCTGTTGTTGTGTGCTTTCAAGTTGTTTCCAACTTATAGTGACCCTAAGGCAAATATATAATGGGGCTTTCTTGGCAAGATTACCTCAGAGGGGGGTTCGCCTTTGCCTTTACCCTCCTCTGAGGCTGAGAAAATGTGACTTGCCCGAGGCCACCCAGTGGGTTCCATGGCCAAGTGGGGATTCGATCCCTGGTCTCCCAGTGTCCTAGTGCAATACTCAAACCACTAAACCATGCTGGCTCTCTGGTTTGTGAGTTATTTTTGTGAATTAGATTATTGTTGTGAATTAGAAGATTATGAATTACTATTGTTTAAATCTTTGTGAAAATAAGTACAGATTTTTAATGCATTTCCCAAAATACATATGTATGTTTCCAACTGTTTGCTTTTTTGCAAACCATTGCTCCTTAAATAAAGTGTTTCTGTGCAGAAATTCCCCTGATAGATGCATTTTTGTGCATTCTTTTTCCTGTACCTTATAGCTGTAGTACAAAATTCAAGAGCCAGTGTGGTGTAGTGGTTTGAGTGTTGGACTAGGACATTGGAATTCTGTCAAGAAAACCCTGTGATAGGTTTGGTTTAGGGTCCCCATAAGTCAGAAGTGTCTTGAAGGCACACAACAACAACAACAAAATTCAGGCAAATATGAATATTAAGATGTTTATCATCTGTTTTTCCTCCAATGAGTTCAAAGCTGCATAAATCGCTCCTCTCCCCCTCCCCATTTTATTCTCACATTAGCCATGTGAGGTAAGCCAGACAGAGAGAGAATGACTGGCCCAAGATCATCCAGCAAATTTTATAGCTCAATGTGGACTTGTCCCTTGATCTCCCACTTAGTCCGCCTTTAATCCACTACACCACACTGGCTCACTAGTGTTATTTTGAGTTGGGGACATTAACAACCACTGCTAGAGAAATGTTCATGCTGTAACCACACAGATGCAACTCATCCCATTTGAAATGATCTGTGTACATAACTGTTGCAATGCTATTGGCAAGAGAAGGTACGAAGTTTGGAAGTCTTGGGGATCCAAATGAGAAAGCACCCCCTCCCCCTGGAGCTATTGTAAATCTGAGTCGCACCCCAAGAATTGCCCTGCGGTCCTTTCTTTCTCAGTTCCTGCACCATTATCTCAAGATGGGATCCAAGGCAATGAAGTCCTTGCCTTCAATTTCACGAATCAGTTTGTTTCTAATGAATAGAAAAGCAGCAGCACATTAGCCACGTGTGAGTGTGTGGCAGTGCTGCACACTTGGGTACATTTGATAGGGTTGCCAGCTCATTAAGTCCAAATGTGGCACCTTGAAGGAGAAGGGTTCCAGTCCTTGTAATGATCTGCTGTACAATGAGGAGAAGGCTGAACACCTTACAGCTACTCCAGCCCCATTCTCCCCAACCATTATTTTTCTTTTTCTTCTGACTATCATTTCTGAAACCTAGCAATCTCTTTTTTTTATATATTTCACTTACATCTTGTTGCAATGCTCTAATCTTTCTGTCTTATTATCTTGTTTGGGGGCAGAGTTATAACACTCCCCCCTTTAAGAGCCAGTTCTGCCTCTGAATATCATTTGCGGGGGGTGGGGGGAGAAAAATGACAAGCTGTTTGCTTTCATGCACTCTGAATACCTTTTGCTGTGAGAAACAGGATTCTAGCCCAAATGGATTATTGGCCTGACCTGGAAAATCTGTCCTTCTGGTCTTATGCTCATCAACATCACATATTCGTCCAGTCCAAAGGCACAAATATATGTGCAAGCTTTCAAGCTCTTCCAATATCTTCATCAGGGAAGAGGATACAAAAAGCAAGTCATAGCAGTGGAACATTACAGGATTATGGGATTGTAGTGCTTTGACAAATGTACACACCTTGGTGGCTATGTGAACTAGGGATGATGGGCATTGTATTCCAGTATATCTGGAGGGCACTGCATTGTGGAGGCCAAATTAAGTTCTTAAGAAATGCCTTCTCATGTCACCTCATTCCATCCCCAGTACTGCAGGAGAAGACACTTCCTCACTTGAAAGGCTGAATTAACAGTAACAAAATCTGTTGCCAGCAAGTAGCAGTGACAACCAGACCTGCCATTCTCTCTACATCCCATATTTTCTCCAAAAAATAATGATTGAATTAACAAGTGAGTTAACCACTAAGACGATAAATTAAATTGCAACCTTCCCAATGTTAATGACAGTGAATTAATTCACTTATTTACAGCAACATTAATGAATTATTTTAAATCATTCTAAGCATGTATACATATGTATTGGTGTGTGTATACGTCTCACTGTGTATGTTTGAGAAACAGAGGAAAAAAGAAACAATAAATGTAAATGAAACAGATGAGGCACAGTTTCATTGGAGAGTAGACATGTGGGATAGCAAAGAAGGGGCAGTATGGCAGATGCTTACTGTCATGAAAAAGGAAAGGGAACAGCATCTATTAATTGTGGTCAAATAAATGCTTCCATAGAGGGAAGAGAAGTGAAAAGGTGGAAAAAGTCATTTGCAAATGCAAGTTCTATAGAAATGTGATAAAGTGAAGCCTGAAAATGTGCTTCTGATAGAACTCCGATAGAACTACTTTTTGGAGTGCAGCTCCCAGAAGTGACCACGCTGACTAGAGGATTCTGGGGGTTGTAGTTCAAAAAATACTTTCTCTAAGCTCTGGACTCCTTTCACACTAAATCCTTCTGTGTCCTGCCCCAAGTTTTCTCTATCTCAGCTGTCTAAAGGAGAGGGGCTCATTTTATCATTAACCATTATTAGCCAATGTTATTGCTAATGTGAAATATGTAGGAGAGACAGTGTGTTGGACTAGGACTCTGGGAGATGATGGTTCAAATCCTTGTTTAATCATAGGAACCCACTCCTAGTGGCAAACCTCCATGGAATAAATCTTGCTGAGGAAACCCCATGATAGGGTTGCCGTAAGTCAGAGTTGACTAGAAGCCATGCTGTTGGGGAGCTACTGCAAATTTCTCTTGATGCCTAACAGCATATCTAGATCTCCTCTCTTCTGTTTCCTTCTTCTGTGCACTCCAGACTAACTGACCATTATAATTTATGTGCCTTAAGGACTCCCAAGGTAGCAAAGCACTAAATCCTTACAGGTTTTAGGAAAATTCCTCTTCTCTTGTCTTTCTGTACCATTTGGATTTTCTTTCTTTCTTTGTGGCTTATCCCTGGTGCCTGGTGTGATGCCACCTTTTAATTATATGTTTGTGTGTATATGTGCATGTGGAGAGAGTATTTCTGTTTCTGACTGTTGTTGTCATTTTCTTCTCTGTAATTAAACATTTCAGGTGAATTCAAGTGAGGCTCTGGGAGCACCCCCTGGGGCGAAAGGTAATCAAGCATTTCCAGCAGCTAATTGCAAGAGGGGGCCTTTGAGCCCCTTGGTTCTGTTCCGTTTGGCTAGACGTCTCTACTCTCTACTTCCAGTGGGACTCTGACACTTTAGGTCAGGCTACCTTAATTTACAATGAGTGTGGTGCAAGCCCATGGTACCAACAGTTGCAAGAGGAGAATCCCCTCTAGGCTGTGGAGTTTATTAAGCTAAATTAATCGAGAGGAGAAAACAAATATCGAGGAGCGTTCTGGCTCTCCAGCATCCAACTGAGCACTCGTTGCTGCTATACAGAGAGGAAAGAGGTCTGGAAAGGACCCAGAGAAGCTGCTTGGTGGAAGAGTGGAGGTTAATTTACTCTAATGGGACTTAATGATTTTCAGGAGGCAGCCACTGAATCTTGCTGAATCCATTAGTGTTTCAGGATCATAATTTGCACATTAAAAGGAGAGGATTTCTCTGTGTGTGTATGTGTGCGTGTGCATGCGCAGAATCATGCAGATGCTCTTACTGCTGTTTTGCCTGCCTTCCATTGCTTACTGTAATTTGAGTACAGGGAAAATTTGGGAGGGGGCAGGGTTTAATGTGAGTGAGACCCCCACGTCTGGAGTATTACCTAAATGTCTGGGACTTTAAACCATATGCATCAGTGAGAAAGGAAACAGGAGTCTGGAGCAAGAATTCAAGATCAATGAGTTAGGGAAGACAGGAGAGCAGTGAATGCCCTTGGTGCTCAGCTAAGGGCTCTACTCCAACAGGAAGCATTGTATAGCCCTTTTTCTTCTGGAAGGGTTCAGTTCAGACCCGGAGAGTCCTTCATTACCCAGAAGAGGTTCTGAGCTGATAATACCAAGAGGTTTTAGCCAGGGTTAATTTTTTTATTGTGCAGTTGGACACAAAACATGTAATTGGAAGTGAGCAGTTTGAAAACTGATAATGTGCCATTGAAAAAATAGGATTCATTAAGCACTAAAGTGACAGTATTTATCAGGCAATCTTGGTGAAAACAGAGACAACCAGGGATCCTGCCAGATCTAGTCTTGTCTTTGCAAGAACTTCAGAATCCATGGAGCCCAGGCAGTCTCATTTAATCCAGATTGTGCCATCCAAATTAATTCCTGGTTTTCTCCACAGGAAACATTTAACACTACTTTTGTATGAATGTCACTGCTTACATTCTTGGTTCTGGATTAAATGCAATGTGCTGATGTTTACCTTTACAGCCCTTTACGCTCTGGGGCTGGAACATTAAAGGAAACTATTCCATACACCTGTGGTTCCCTGCTCTTTAGGAGCCAATTCAGATCACTTTTCCATGGTTCCATTATCGCTTAAGGTATTGGTGACTGTGGAGAGATTTCTTAGTGATGGCTGATCTTGGAAAAGTTACTTCTTTGGATTACAACTTCTAGAATCTCCAAGCCAGTCTGGCCACTGGCAGTGTTGGCTGATTAATTCTCATAGTTATGGTCCCATGAAATGAGCTTTCTTAACCTGGGACTTGCTCAGCTTGAAATACCTTAAGGGTTGTCTAAATGGTGAAAATACTCCTCACGGAATGCAAGGAGAATGCTATCTGTCTTAATGGGGCTCCACATCATTTCACTGTATTGTAAAGGAGGGGGGCCTAAAACACCATATACTTTGTGGGGAAAACATTTGCAGCTTCCCCCGTGTTTTTTGAAAAACAGCGAGGGGAGTATGCATTCCTGCTCTTTGGGACATGCAACCAAATTGATTCACTTTCCCAATATGAGCAGATGATTGGTCAGATGAGTGGGGAGGGGCAGAGCTTGCTAACAAGGCAAGTGCCCGGAACTGCCATGTTGGATTTTCGCCTTAGCAAGCAAGTGCTAAGGCAATAAACCAGGGTGTTGGTTTGGGGTTTTTTTGCTTTTTTTTTTTTTTTTGTTAAGGTGAAATATCACTCTAGTACACAGTGGATATAGTTTTTTTAAAACAAATGTTCAGTGGCAGCAAATTGAGGTAAGTAAAAAAACAAGTAATTAACTCACAGCTGCCATCTTGAATTGCAGGTATGCCCGTTTGCACAGCAAATTTGGATAGCTTCACATGCCTGCAATCTGCAAAAAAAAAACAACCATTAAGACAAATAGCAGCTGCTGCAAATTGCCATTACTGTGGAGCAATCCGGAGTTTTTTGCATCATATAGATAAGCCCTAGGGCCTAGTATTTTAAAATGGGCTCCAGGAACTCATCCATTGAGCCAAGTTTTTTTTTAAGCTATTGTGATCTTTGGGTTTGTTAGGTTCTATTGGCTACTGAGTGGTATTTCTGCTTCTTTCTCCCATTTTGGTGGCTTTCTCAGAGATGGTACACTAGTCTGCCCATTTGTTTTTTGTTGTCAGGAAACAGGGCCAGGAGAGATCAGGAAGTGTGTAGTTTGTTTGTTGAATTATAAGCCAGGATTCATGTATGTGTATGTGTATTCAGTTGGTTTATCAGTCACTTCATCTGATTTCTTTTTCAACAGAGATGACTATTTAATTACACTCTTACAAACTGAAGTCCTTTGGATTATTTCTAAATGGTCCAGTGCTGGTTCTCTGGAGCAACATGCACCAGAACCTTCCAATTAGTCTTTGTGTTTCTGGCTTGATGCTGATTGGTGATTGCTAGCTAAGTGCCCATTTAATGCTTAAAAAGACCCAAGGAAGTCATAAGGCACTTTTATATTACCAGTGCTTCCTCTCAGTCTCACTTATTTTCCAGACTACCATTCTGTTGATGATTACAGACCATGGAATTCTAAAAGCCTAGAGACCCTTTCTAGGAGTAATGTTCCAGACCTTGGCATTATGAGTAACAGCTGGAATCTAGGCACTTTTTTGTTGTAAACTCCAGTTCATTACCTTCAATTCTGTTCCTTGGCTTTTGCAAAATAAGCAGTGGGAAATGACACAGTAGCAATTTAAGATGTTTGTTTTAACCTCTGGTTAATCCAAACAAGCCAGAGTTAAACTATGGTTTGTGATCCTGGCTTCTTTAGACTAATCAGGTTTGAACTATCCAGAGTTCCCCAAGTTTGGACATACCAGGAAACTTAGTTTAAAATGAGGGTATTTCTGATTGCTTCTTCTACTCAACAGAAGAGGGGAGGAGGAATGTGTAAGTTTGAGGCCCAGCACAGCAAGTGTGTATAATATTAATAAAGGTTTAATTATGGTTAATTATGGTTTAAGCATTACATCCAAGCCAGCATATTGAGAGTTGGGATGAACAAATTTGTCGATTTTAGTTTCTCACTTTTCCAATCTAACACTAATCTGTCAATCTATCAGTTTGGCTCAGTTTTTCATTTTTTTCAGCTTTAAGTGCATTTCTGCATCCGTGGTGGTGGTGGTTGTTTTTATTACATCTGCATACAAATATAGTAGCTGGCACAACTCTACAATTTCTGCTGAAGTTGCTGGAAGAGCGGTCTGCTTTCCAAGTGGGGAGGGGCAAGAGAAAAAGAGAGTGGAGAGGAAAAGGTAAGTATTTCAATCCCTTCAAATTTCAACCACCACCACCCCGCTGCCCTGAAATGGCCACACCAATTAGTTACTTGGAAATCTGGTGATGAGTTGGAGAGGGCAGTCAGTATGATCCTTTCCACAAAAAAACAAACAAAAACAAAACAAAAAAACCCCACAGCTCTCTGTGTTGAAAACAGGCTTTTTCAGCTTCATCTTCGGTATGTGGGAAGGATGGTTTTAGAAGGTTTTTTTCAACAAGGTTTAGAATATCTTCTGCTTTCTTCCCCTGCTCTTTGCATTGCCCACTTAGTAAATGTGACCCTGCTTTTGCTGCAGTAATTCAAGAGCTTTGGCCCTTTGTGCTCCACAGGTAGATGTAATTAATGTTAATTACTGCTGTGGCATTTCTGCCACAAGGAGCAGAGATTGTGGGAAGAAGCGGTTCTGTTGGGTCCCCTGGTGAGAAGTTGTGCCTTCTTTTCCCATTTTAAAAAGTGAAGGCATGATTGGGAATTTACATCTCCATGGTGATCTCGGTAGAGATATGTTTGCAGCTGGATCTGAGCTTGGCACAGGGGCAGCAGGTGGAAGCAATGGGCGCCATTGGTGTTTAAATGTAAAATACCGGTAGCTCCTTTCAGCAAATGCTAATGCTGCTCTAATGCTGCTTTACGTCTTGAGCTTTTCCTGGCAAGTGGAATGAGGTCTCTACTGAACAGATTCCCAAGTGGTTTTTATCCATCTTCTCATTTAGCTTTCATGGGGTGTCATGCCTCTGTTGAATGAATTCTCATTGGAGGGGGGCCTCGAGCGCTGTAAGCCAAGCGTCATTAAGGAAGAGCAGGACTTTGTTGATCAGGGACTCCCAAGATAGATGGCAGTTGAACTTTGCCTGAAGAAACTGATAGTCCCCTCTCTGAACTGGTCAGGGATGCTGAGCAGCCACCTTGCCCCAGAAGTCTGTCTTCTTAGTAAAGAATGTCTCCTCATGAAGAAAGGGTTACTTGTGAGAACAATCCTCATGAATAGACTGTTTCCATAGGTAAGACTGGGCCCATTCACACTATACAATTATAGCACTATGATTCCACTTTCACTGCCATGGCAACATCCTATGGAATCCTGGAATTTGTAGTTAGGGGAGGCACTAGAACTCTCTGGCTAAGGATTCTAAATGCCCCTCCCTCAACTGCAACTCCCAGGATTCCATAGGATGGCAGTTAAAGTAGAATACACTACAATAATTGTGTAGTGTGAATGGGCCCACTGATATTTGCAACTATGCTCTGGTATGGAGGCTCTGAAGCCTCAGGCTCAAAAGCCTTCTCTATGAGGTGCAGATGGAGCACAGGACTTTGCCCCAGCTCTTGGTCTTGTGTACCCTTGGTGACTGACTTGTGCACTGGAGCCTCCATGTGTTTAGAAGGTCTTTAGACCTTGTTTCTTATGCTGAGCCTATGTTTGGACCTTGAAGCTGCTTTAAAACTGTGAGTCCAATGCTGACTCTTTGTCAGTTTGTAGTTGCTTTCACTGTTTAGCTCAGGCAGTAAGTTATTTTCAACTGGAGTTGTGCATGTAAACCTGTAACTGCAGTCTAAAGAATCTCTGAGTTCAGTGGTGGGGCACCTCTAAATAGAAGTTGACCAGTTGCTAAGATGGGACAATAGTATGAAAGAGCAATTACCCTCCTGCCCTGCTGCGGGCTGTCTGGGAGCATCTGGTGCCAGGTTAACCAAAATGACACGCCCCCTGCCTGCCCACCTGCAAAGCAGCCCCATGGCCCAGTCATCTGGATTACAGATGGGAGTAACTACTGGTGTGATTCTGACACCAGTGATAGACAAGCTGAAGGCCAAATTCTGGTATGATGTTGGCTATGTAGAGTTTCTTGTAACTGATAGCTGAACCAGGCTGTGAGCAATTTGCATTTTTAAAAAAAATTCTTTCCTGTAAGCTTCAGCAGCACCCGGATTATGGCCTTACCTTTTCTGACTACAGCTTAGCTATTTTTAAAGAAGGCGTCAAGGAAAGGGCATAAATATGACAGAAATTGGGGGAAGTTGGGGGGGATGGGTTTAATTAAGGATCTCCTACTCACCCCAACGTCCCCACAGTAATTCAGGCACTGAGTTAAGGTGCTATACACAATTTGTGCCCCCTCCCTTCTTAGCTTCATGCCAACTCTGTAAGGTACCTTAGGCTGCAACAAAGTGAGGCCGAGTGGGTTCAAGAGGTGAGCCAAGATTCAAAGCCAAACTTCCTGATACTAGCAGTGGTTCCACAACTTTGGTGCCTGGGTGTAGTTGGACTACAGCTGCCAGAATGCCCTGCCATTTACCATATTCTCTGAGGCTTCTGGGAACTGAAGTTCAACAACACCTGGGGACTCTGGTTTAGGAGCACAGTAGTGGTATAAAAGCACAGTAGCTCTGAAACATTAATGCAAATGATATATAAAAATCATGCTAATTACCTGTCATGCAAAGTTGCAGATTGGTTGCTGATTCCTCCCTGCTGAATTGAAGAAATTGCCCACCTTTGACATGTGGTTCTTGCTTGGTCTACCATATCATTTCATCTTTCTTTGCTCCAAGTTCTAACTTTTTCCAGATCCCCCTAAGATTCTGGAGTTTGGTGCTATGCTCCTCTCCTTCTGGCTGCCTATGTATTTGGTGGAAGAGGGAGGAGAAAAAGTTTGGTTGGGTTTGTTAATGTTCCCTTCAAAGAATTCCTGAGTTTTTCTAATATGAACTGTGTTAAGAAGTTACACTTTGTGCTACAGAAAAGAGAATAATAGATCAGTAAGACTTCCACCTTGAAATTCAGCTGCCCTGGGGGAGCTAGGACAAGCAAACGACTCAATAATTAACCAGCGAGCCTTTGATATGAAACACCTCCTTTTCCTGAGCTGTGCAGGGCAATTTCTCCTCTTTTGGTTTTGCCCCACAGAAGAACAAGAAAAGTACAGAACTCTCCTTGTCTTTTATCACTCCCATGCCTATTTAACCTCAAGCGTACAGCTGGGATATTTTCTGCTCAATGTGTGCCATTGGTCTGAATAAATCTTATGCAGTAGCTGTAAGGCAGGGATGGGCAACATGTGACCTGTGGGCAACATGCAGTCCCTTGCCAATTTATAAAGCCCAACCCTCCCTCCAGTTATCACTCCCAGAAGCCTGCGGAAATAGCAATGCTTTTTAGAAGCAAGGTAGAACCCCCCTTTTTCTGGTTTATTTTAGAGGGGTGCTGTAGCCCACAGTGGGTCAAAATTGGTCCTGGAGTTTGCACACCTCTGCTCTAAGCTTAGATCTCCTCACCCTAGACATTTTGCTGATGCCCAAACTTCCTGATCTAAAAAAGCATCATGATGGTGCTTCAGTTAGTGGCACTGAAGATCTATGTCTAGTTATGGCTGAGAATTTCATTTCAGTTTGTTTTTAGCACTAGTGGGCAAGATGGAGAAATACTGTAGCTTGGTATAAGGTAGTTTCCTCTTTAGTGGGTGGCCCCATTGCTCAGTGTTAGAGCATCTGCTTTGCATGGAGAAGGTCACAGGTTCAGCCCTCAGCATCTCCAGACAAGGGGTTAAAGTGTAAGCAGGTTATGGAAATTACATCTGAGACTTGCCAGAATCAGGGCCAATTCTCCATTTAGGCTACACTCAGAGCCATCACTTCTACCTTGTCCATTTTTCCTGAGCTGTTCCTATCCATTCTTGTTCACTGATCATTTGGGCCGTTTGTCTGTCTTGTCTAGTCACTTTTTCTCACTTCACCTTTTCAGCTAGCCCGCTGCTCTCAGGGGAAGGTTGACACTGGTCCTTGGTGCTGAAATACAATTCAAGTGCGAGGCCAGTCAGTTACTCTAGTACAGGGTGGGCAACTGTAGTGGGACCAGGGGCTGCATTTGGGTTTGTGGAATTGCCCAAGGGCTGCACCTTTTTAATTTTTTCATGTTTTGATTATGTTTTATAATGCTATTCCCTCTTAAATAATATTGTAGTCTTCATCATTTAATGGTGTTTCATTTTCAGTTCAATTCAGCACCCAGCCACCTGTTGGGAGCTGCTGATATTTAGTGTATTTCATACTCTATCAGATATTTAACTGTATTGAATCACAAATCAGTACTATTCCTATAAAACTCAACCTTTGGTTTTTCAGTTGTTTTGGACTTCAATTCCCAGAAGCCCCCACCAACATGGCCAGCATTTAGGGGTTCCAAAACTGAAGTCCCAAACACCAGAAATTGAGAACCTCTGCCTTAGTGAACAGCCAGATGTACAAAGGCTTCCTATTTTAGGTGAATGCCTTGGAAAAGGGGGGCTAGGGATCCATCAATCCACCAATACAAAATACATTGGGAACAGGCCTAAGGCCGTGTTCTGCCATCTGAGTCTTCATTTCCTTGCCAAGGGAGCCCCACATGGCTCCTTCTTTGTTATCCTATTGCTGCCAGGCAAAGATGTTTTTTATTCAGACCATTGACACTGAACCTCTTTTGTTGCTGAAGGGATTTTTAACCAGCTGGGTGTGTTCGTGTTTTCTTGGTTAGTTTTTAGTGAATTTCTTTTATGTCTTGACATATTTTTATATTTATTCATATTTTCTTGTGCTGTAAGGTGCTTGGTGCCACTTTTGGCTAAAAGGGTAGGTATTAAATAAATACACACACATATACATACACAAATCAGTAAAATTTACTACACAGAAATAAATATAATGAGCACAGGGAATGGGGGAGTCTAGCCCATAACTCAAGGCGATTGGTGTAAGCCAAGGAGAGCCCTGCCTCTTGGTTTATTCCAAGATTATTCTGAAATTACTCCATCAAAGAGTCTGTACATTTCCTTGTGTTTATCATAAACTAGGCTTGTTTGGGGAAGAAGTTATGGGATTATGAATTGTCTCCCCTTCAGTAAGCTTTTTAATAGAATCCACAGGGTATTGGAAGGTAACACACCACTAAATTAAACACAGCACAAACCAGTCAACCTTGCCGTTAACGTTCCTCCACCATCCATTAAATCATATCTTTTCTTATTATTATTATTTTTCTCACCACATAAAATTAATTTGGGAACAACTTGCCTGAAGGGCAAATAGTTTTTGGTATGCTGCTTCAATCTTTTATTGAACAAAGAGGCCATCACTCAAGCACACCCCGCCTGGGTATTGCAGGCCACCAGAGAGAGGCAAGAGGGAATATTTCATAAGGGTCAGAGAAGGGAAGACATGGTGACAGTCCAAGGCTTCGATTAGTTGTTTGTGCATTTTGAGTATGGTTGCCGACTGACGGGGGGAGGGGGTCCAGTCTGGGTTGCTCTTGTGCTTTCATTATTATTATTAACCTTGTTGCAGTTAATTGTAATGAATGACAGTTTTAACCCTCAGGAATTAGGATTTTTTTAAAAAAACTTACACTGTATGAGTTGTGGGGTATTTCTGTATCCCAGTAAGAATTCCAGTCCCCTCACTGTGGAAGAAATTTTAATTTCTTCTGAATGGAAGCAACCTACTGACAACTGGAACATGTCACTTCTGCTTCACTGAATCATGGTTCACCGAAAAATGGACTGGGACATTTTTTGTTCCAGTTTGTTACATTGATTGTGACAAGAAGTACCCCAATGGCAAAAATCAATAGATTTGTTGAGACATTGTTTGTCCTGTCTGCTTTTCTTTGTAAAAACAAACAGAAAATATACAACTGACAGAAATTTGTGGACATTGTTTACAATGGCTAGATTATAGGTCTAGTTCTGTGTGGATTCTACAATATCTGTGACTGTGAGACTAAAATGTCCTGTACAAATATATGGAGGTTAAAACACACACGAAAATAAATACCCCTGGGGGGTGAGTAGTGAAAACAATACATTGGTCAAATCAGGATCACAAGAAAAAGCACAGTGGAAAACCACAGTCTTAGCACATTGCAAAGAATATATACTTCATGAAACAGTAAGTTCCTACACACTGGCATTGCTGTGAGAAAGATATCCATCCATCAGCATTTTATTAAAGGTGGAGCAGAGCAGACCCATATAGAAGCAAGTGCCTTGGACCTGGTGTCCTTCAAATGTTCATCTCTCATGATCCTCCCCATTGTCCATGTTAGCTGGAACATATGGGAACTATAACAAAAAAATTTGGAGGATGATTAGTCTTGCAGGGACTCCGACTCAGGTTTTCCAGCAACTGTTATTAAGATGCAGCCTTCCCTTGATACTGGAGGCAGTATAGTCATTATAACTAGTAGTCCTTGACAGCCTTATTTGTCATTAATTTGTCTAAAACTTATAAAGCTGTTCTAGTTGGAGGGCACCACCTCTTCATGTGGCATAAAATCCCCTAGTTTAACCATGTAATGCTAGCATCCTGTTAGTGACATATGCATGTGTAAGTCATGCTATGCATGCAGAGCAAATTATTTACCATAGGGCAATAGACATATTCTGCTGCCAGTGGTGGAAGTGGAGTTGTGCATGCAGCAGCATTGCACATTGGCCATTACACATTGCTCATTTTTCATTGCACACTAAACAACAGCACCCAGGTATTGACATGTCTTGTACAATGTTGCTATTCTGCTTGGGGTTTTTGTAGTGCTGGTGTAGCATATCTCTGCATGCGGATAGCTGTGCTACACTGAGGGGGTGTTGGCTTGCTGCCAGTATGTGAAGAAGTAGTCCCTTTTGTCTGTTCTGAATCTCCCACAATTCATCCTTATTGGGTTACCCCCCAGATTCTAGTATTATGAGAGAGGGGAAAAAACATCTCTACATTCACTTTCTTCACCCTATACCTAATTTTATACATCCCCAGCGTGTCTTCACTAATTTGCTTTTTTTATAGAGCTAAAAGGTCCCAAATATTACCTTTCTTCTCTGTCATGCCTCTTTAAGCAACACTGCTCTTGGGTACATGGGGCCAGCTCTGCTTCTTTTGCAAAGCACCTGTCCTTTGGAGGGGGGGCCTGACACCTCTGGCTCATTCTGGGCCCTGGTCTCAAGTAGATTCCGAGGGAGGGGTGTATGCTTTCTTGGAGCTCTTTATCTGAGGTGGACTCCATTAGCAGGGCATGATAGTTCCCTCCATGATGCTGTTGAGCAGTTTTATGTCTTCTGAGAGAAAGCATTTTTAAAATAATAACCTGTGTGTCCAAATGGGCACCCAGACCCAGTTCTACCTTGGGGACACTCAGTGGATCCAAATGGAGACAGAATTTCATCAGTGAACCAAAAGCACAAATTCATATTAGAAGCTTTACAGGAGGGCGTTTAATGAATGCCTAATTATTTTATTTAATATTTTAGATTTTATGCAATGCCAATAAATTTTATGCACCTATATTTTATTCCCAGTAGGCTCATTTTTCTTATATCTGATATTGTACAATCTTGATGTTTGCTATGTTGGGTCTATGGACCGTAAAATAAAGTTTGATTTGATATTGGAAGCCAGTGAAACACTGGCCATCTTTGAAGTGTGTTTTATAGAAATATGACATAGTATTGCTGATTTGGGGTCTGAGTTTATCTTACATGCTGCAGAGGTGGCAGCAGTGCAGGTGAACAAGATGATTTTTCTGCTGAATTGTTTGTGGAGTTTCTGCACAGTTTTGTGTGTACATCTTTTCAGAATCACTCAAATCTGAGTGCTTCCTATTGTCAGTGTTATGCTATAGTGGGATGTATAATTTTCAAGCTATAGCTTCTGTCAGGTTTTTTTGGGGGGAAGCATGGTCCATGGTCTGAGCTGGAGGAGGCACCTTAGTGGCAGGTTGAGCCCTTCCGCCTCCCATGGACCATGGATTGCTGGTGGAGAAATGAATTTGTGACTGAAAGTACTGTAGGAATCAGAAGGGAAGAGTCACAGGTTTTGCATCAACAGGGCCAGCCTAGAAGCAACCCCCCCCCCCTTTGTAAAGGCTAAACTCTGAGATCTAGGAATGGCTCCTGGTGATGTCACAGGGGGTGGGCCTGGTGATATCATTAAGTGTGATACATTAAGCATCAACCACAGTTGCTCAGATCATGTCATTCATATAAAAAAATCACAAAGCCTTACAATTTAGGAAATACAGGTCTACTCCCATATCCGTGGGGATACATTCCAAGACCCCTGTGGATACCTGAAACCATGGATAATAGGGAACCCTATTATTTTCAATAACATGAACACCATAAGTGAACACCATAGAATCACATTGGAGGACCTAGAAATGCCTAGAGAAAACATATTTTTTGGACTTGGATAAGTGAAACTGTGGACACTGAATCCATGGATATGGGGGTCGACCTGTATTCCTCTGGCCATAAATGAAGTTTTCTAAGGTTTACACCGAACAGAAAAAAGCAAACTTTTCCCAGCTGTTTCTAACAACTTTGCAAGTATTGCCTTTAAGAGATTGCATTAGAGCTGTAGTCTAACCAAGAAAAAAAACTTTTCAAAAGAAGAAAAACAAATTCCAAACTTACAGTCAGATTGTGAAAGATTTCCTCACTCCCCATTGCTGGTGGAGAAAATGAATTGGTGACTAATAGTAATACTAATAATGACCAGATATTTGGGAAAGAGGGAGACAGTAACCTAACAGGGCAGTCTTGTTCAGAAACAAAACCCTGTTGAGTTTAATGGGCCTTACAATTTTGAAATGCTGAGAAATTAACAAATCTTATCAAGGTTGCTTTGTTGGTGAGATGGAAGAGTTGGGGGCGGGGTGAGGAGAAGGAAGAGGATGAATGTAGCTAGGACAAGTGTGGGTAGATGATAGTGAGAAACAAAGGATTGGGGAAGAATGTAGCCAGAACTGGGGAGGGAGAGAGGAGAAAGAGAACCAGAGAGAGGGAGGGGGCTAGGGAAGGAAAGAGAAGTCCAGTGCAACTAGCAGATGTAGTGAGGGAGGAGAAGGTGAAAAAGAGAGAGGGAGAGAGCAAGAAGGGAAGGAGGAGATGTTTAGCCAGTAACTGGGAGGGGGAGAAGAGAAACCAGGGGATGAAAGACTAGGGAATGGGAAGGGGGCAGGCATTCTGAGGTATTTCCATGTGAAAATCTCCAAGTTTTAGCTACTTGCCATTTACAGGATTTTTTTTTTTAACAAGGGAGAAAAAATGTCCCAGTAAACCAATTGATTTTTGCCATTGGAGTACTTTTTTGTCCCGGCCCAGGTAATATATTGGAACAAAAAAATTCCCCATGTCATTTTTTGGCAAAGCATAATGCAAAGAAGGAAAAGTGATATGATGTGCTATGATTGTCAGTAAGTTGGTATCGTGTGTGTGTGTGTGTGTGTGTGTGTGTGTATGGCGGCAGCCGGGGAGACTGGAGTTTTCATTGGGTCAGGAAATGCAAGAAGTCTAGGGCAAATCCTGCCCCCTAACCCCAAGCCTAACCCGAATGATATTGCTAACCCCTCAAGACATTAGAATTCTCATTGGTTCACTCAGTTCAAGGTTTTGTTTTGTGTGGTTTTTTTAAAAATCCTGGTGCACAGGGGTTAAGCTGTTGCAAAGCAAAAATAAAAATAAATTCTCCCAAATCTTTTCTGTATTTCCAGAAAAGCTGGATTTTTAAAGACATTTTGCTAAGGTGTGAAATGAGAGCTTTAGGGACTTTAATTTTTAATTGTTTTGTTTTGTTTGTTAAGTCATATATTCAGTGTTGGGTGGACAGGCTAGTAAGAATTTTGTTGGGTTAGTAATTTGTGTCATATAGTTTGCAAGATGTATTTACTCCTGCCCACCTTTTTCTTTAGTTTCACCTCAGTTAGAGTGTCAGGGCTTCTATGTGATGGAAAGGTTTCCATGCACAAGCCATTTGAATTAGAAAATGGACACGCACTAACAATTTCTTTTAAAATGCCTTTTTTATGGAAAGGAAGAAAGATCATTTATCATACCTAGGTCATTTTGAGCATTTTCTGTGTGAATAGAGGTAAATATGCAGAATAGCTCTTAGATGGTTGCCATGTAGGGGAAAGTAATAAATGAGCATCCTTGAGGGTTTTGCAGAAACAGATATTCCTGTCACTGCCTTGCTTTCTGGCTCTGCCTCCACACTTGTGCTGTAAACTATTGAGAGGTTGTAAATTCCTGCCACCTGAAGCGATCTTTGATCATATTTGGAGCAATGACTTCTTTTATCCTGCCTAGAATGTGAAAGAGTAACAGGAGGATAGTGGTTGCAGCCAAAAGCAAAGGAATCCAGAACGTTGAAAGCCATCTGTTCAAATTCTTTGGTAATAGAGACAATCCCTTAGATCCAATTAGTCTTAATGGTTAGAGGCATTTGTGGTTGTAAGTATTGGTGTAGTGTGGTATATTTTGAAGTGCTCATGCTTGTCATGGCAGTTCTGATAGCTGTCTTCCCCGCAAGAGTTCAAAAATGCAGACATTGGAGTTGAGTCAGATCAACAGTTCTAGAAGTTTATATCTCCAGGAGCAAGAGTTCTGTGAAGCTAATGAATTTTAGGACTTTATCAAATGAGATGAGTTGCGCAAAAACCCGCATCATTTAGGACATGATGATAACACAAAAATGCGAAATTATCAGACACCTTCGTTGTTCAGTCGTTCCTGGGACGTAGTGCTGGTGCAGACAAGACATTACTGTTTTATTCACGGGCTAAGCCGTCAATAAAAAGTGATGCCTTATTCACACCTGTGCTACACCCCCAGAACAGCTGAACGACGCCATCTGATAATTTCACCCTTTTGTGTTATGGTCACGTCCTTATGACGCGGTTTTTACTGCATCTGATAAAGTCCCCAATTGCCAGTCCAAGAACAAGCCATCCAAAGTGCTATCATTACAAGAGGAATAGCTCACATCACTGTATTGTTGCTGGGAAAATTCATTCCAACCTCAGTTACTAGGAAAATTGCAGCCAAGCTCAGAGAGGGCAGGAAAGCTTGCGTGTGTGGTGTGTGTGTGTGTGTTAGCAAGCGGTATCATTGTTTCTGTTAATGAACAACTGAGACCAGACTGTTGAGCAGAGCTGGTTACAGTGAACATATAACTCCTCATTTATCATAGCTTCACTGGCTTCTGATTCCCAGGCCTAGTTCAGAGTGCTGGTTACATAGCTTAGATACAGACTATATGAAAGATTGTCTGTCTCCACATGACCCTGTCCATGTTCTGAGATTCTTAAGGGAAAGCTTTCTGTTGGTCCCACCACTGTCCCAGGCACATTTGGTGAGGAAACAAGAGAGGACTTTCTCAGTGGTTACTCGTTGGCTGGGGAACCTGCTGCCATAGGAGGCTAGGTTGGCTCCCTCTTTGCTGGCAGGCAAATACTTTTTTTAATTTATAGATGCTTTTGGCCATTAACTGGTTGTTATGGAAAAGTTTTTAATATAGGGTGCTGTATTATTTTCTCATCTGCTATATTTTAAATGCTTAATAAATATTTTTACCTCAGTGCTGTTTTTAATACAATAGTTCATTTAACTGTTTTTAATTTTTCTTACTATTATGATTGATTTTAGTTGTATTCTGTTTTAATTTAAGTTGTAGGCCACCTTGGGTTCTGGAAGAAAGGCAGGATATAAACAAATTAAATAAATGGTCTTCAGATTGCTTAGACTGTCGGTCATAACCATCACTTTGAATTGTGCCTGGAAATAGACTTATAACCAGTGGAACTGTTGTAACAAGGCAGTTCTTTACTTCTGTACCAGACAGTTAACTGTCTGGCTGCAGTTCTTTGGAGCAGGTGAAGTTTCCTAACATTTTTCAAAGGTAGCTCCTCTTAAGAGTGTTTTACAGTAATCCAAACAGGAACGTCATGCATCTCTTGTAGCCAGATTGGCCAGATCTGCCATTTCCAAGAATGGGCACACTGAGTGCACTGCTTTTAACTGTACAAGTATGTTCCCAACAACCACAGAAAACTGAACTTCCAGGCTCAGGGTACAATGCAGGAGCACACCTAAGGAGCAATCCTGTGTCTTCCGGAGGATTGTAGCCCCATCCTGACTGAATCCCTATCCTGATCAATCTTTAGCACTTCTGTTTTGTCGGGATTAAGTTTCATCCAATCCATTATGGCTACTGTTGGGGAAACTTATCCCCTTTCTGGACTGGAAAACTTCCTCATCAATACTTTCCTTCTTTTAAAGGAAGGAGGGCTTAAATATCTTGCTGAGATAGACTTGTAGTGGTATGAATGCCAGGGATTCCTGTCCTGTGAGGCAGAATGAAGTGACTACTCCCAGCAGCTGAAGTGGAGTGTCATGAAAGGGCAGAAAATGGTTAGTTATTTAACTTATTATGGTTGCATTTTTTTTAAACTTCCAGAAAAGGGCAAATGTGCCTGTAGGTTTTTTACACCTCATCTGCCAGCTTGCCTGGTTTTGAATACTAAGCACCTTAACTTTGGGAGGAGGGGTGCCATTTGCCTCTGCCTCAGGCAGCAAAGAAGCTTGCATTTGGCCTGCTGAGTGTATAATGAAGCCATAATGCTGGCAAAAAACTTCAACAAAACTTTAATAAGACAATCAGCGTTTATAAGCCTATAAAAGATTTTAAAAGTTTTTTTAAAAGGGCACTTCTTCCTCACCTGGTTTCCTGCTATTTTTGGGACAGGAAGTTTCATTTCTTCATGGTAGTCTCTTACTGGTCTCTCTGCACCTGTGCTGCATGCCTTTGCAAACTTCTAGAGGTAAGCAATCTTTTTGGCAGGAGCCCCCCCCCTTGCTCCAATGAAGTCCCCACCTAATTCCCTCTGTTCTTTTTCATCTTGTGCCGCAACATCATCACAAGGAACGAGCTCTTTAGAGTGTGAGCTACACATTTTCTCCTGTGTATCTTTTTGGCATTTTATCTTAGTTTCATCTTACTCTTCTTTTTCTGTAGTTTCTGTCTTACATTTCTATCCTTGTTCTTTACTTTCATTGAAGTTGTTGGAAGATCTTGCCATCTGTCTGCAGGATTATTGCATCAAAGGACTTAAAGAAGTGACTCAGGTGTGGCTGGAAAATCCTGCAAACTGACAGTCTTGGTACTTTCTCTGTCTTGTTGAAGCATCATTGAAAAGTGCCAGTTCTGCTACACAGTCTCTCAGCATGTGCACTGGAACAGAGCCTCTCACCTAAAGGTGAGAGAGTCATATAAAAACTTCTGACCTTGGCACTTTACTCAGTATTTGCTCTAGACTAGTGCTTCTTAAGCTACCTGATACAGGAGACCAACAGAATTCCCTCCCCCAATGTACCAGAGACTGGCACCATATTGACTACAATTGTTTCTTTCTCTCATATATCACCATCTACATCTACATCTCTCCAAAGTTCATATCTTCCAGAAATCTAAACAAGAAAATCCAGTTCAAATTATCAAAGGCCCTTTCTGCATCTAGAAAACTCAATTCAGCTGCTTCTTGTTGTTCTAAGCATTCCAAAATATCTAATACATATCTGATGTTATCTTGTAGTTGTCTTTTAAGTAAAAATCTACATTGATCCCCATGGATAAAATCCTGCAAAATTATTTTCAATTACACTTGTCCCTCCGTATCCACGGATTTGGTATCCACGGATTTAAGTATTCACGGCTTGAAAATATTCTTTAAAAAATAACAATCCAGAAAGCAAGCCTTGATTTTGCCATCTTATATAAGGGACACAATTTTGCTATGCCATTGTGTATAATGGGACTTGAGTATTCACAGATTTTGGTATCCACAGGGGGTCCTGGAACCAAACCCCAGCAAATATGAAGGAACAACAATACATCTGTTTCTTTCTTTCCTCAAAACTTGCCACAGACTGGTATTCAATAGCTTGTTGACCAGCACTGTTCTATGGACCACCGCTTTGAGTAGCACTGCTCTAGACCATCTTTATTGATGGACCAGCTTGACTCAGGAAGATCACAAACATTCTCTGCTTTGTGGCAACACTCATGGTATTGACATAAAAATTGTTGCAAGTACCAAAGACTTCATGATCAATGGTGTCAGCTTCGAAGGACCTAGAAGCCCTGCTGTTCTGTTTTAAATCAGGCAAGCACCCAAGATCATGCACCTCTTGTTCCACAGAGGGTGACCAGGGGAAAGTTGGACCAGTCCCAAGGTGATACGAGTGTCCATAGAAGCAGAAACATAATCCAGACAGTCCAAAGTCAAGCAAAGCAGTCCTGAGCGAAGTCTGAAACTGAGAAGGGAGTTGCCAGAGAGATTAGTCCAAATTCAAGTCAAAGGTCAGAGATACATCAAGCTGAGGATATCACACAAGATTACCACGGGCCCGTCTAAACGGTGGAAATACCCTTCATGGAATTCGCTAGGAATCTTACCTGTATAACAGGATCCAGCACCAATCCACACGATTCAGAAGGAGGGGGGACCAAAACGGCAAAACAATGCAGTAAAAGCCTTTGCAGATTTCCCTGTATTTTTTCAAAAACCACGAGGGGGGTGCGCATTCCTGCTCATTTGGACTATTGAACAACAGAAAATCCGAAGTGAAGCGCAAAGGTGATTGGCAGAGTGAGAGCAGGGGTGGAGCTTGCTAGCAGGGCAAGTGCCTGCTGCTGCCATGTTGGATTTTCGCTTTAATGATCGCTTGCTAAGGCAATAAAACAAAACCATATTTTCTGTTTTGCTTTTCTATAAAATTGGAGAATCACCAGCACACCTTGGGGTGACTTTTTTTTAAAAAAATGGCAGTGATGAAGAAATAACATGAGTAAATCACTTGCGGCCACCATCAGGAATGCGAGCCTTATGGGGGCTCTCTAGGCCAGAAAAACTGTTTAGACATGTCGCTGTTGCTGCAAGATGCCAATACTATGAGTACTTTGGATTTTGTTGTGTAGATAGGTCCCAGGAAGCATTCAGTCTATTATCTGCAGCACCAGAATGGCTGAGATAATTTATAGCTGGCAGTAATAAGACAGCTTCAACCACCTCCAGTTCCGATTGGGGAGCATGCTCCTGGCACTTCTCTTCTCCTTCTTCATCTGAGCAGACCTCCTCTAGTAATCCATGGCAGTGGTGACACTGTAGCTTGAGACTCAACAGACAACAATCTATCCCTGAATAGATGATTTCCTCCTAGTGCTATAAGCTAAAGCTCCCTGGCTCTCTACAAGGATCTTCACACAATCTTATGCCTCCTAATTGATCTTGGATTGCTTATCAATTCAAAGAAATTCCATTTTATGTGAACCACATGTGGCTTATTAAAAAGACCCAGAAGGTTTTTCTGTTATGGAGGATGAAAGATAGGCATACCAGTTTCTTCTCTTCTCAGCACTTATCCAAGTGTGTGATCAGTACAAATAATTCTGGCTTATCAGTTGCCCAACAAGCCATTACCTTCCCCAATCAAATTCATTCCATGCGGGCTAATGCAGCTTCCTCTGCTTTTTGGCTGGAATTTCTTTGCAGGTTGTGTGCTGGGCAATGATACAATCACAACCCTCTGTATTTATTCAGTCCTATGGGATCAGCTTGAGAGCCGGATCTGATGCAGTATTTGGGCATGCAGTTCTTTCATCATCAATGGTGTGGCTTCCTGCCATCCTGAGAAGTAGCTCACTAATCTTCCATATGTGTGTCACAGAGACCATGAAGAAGAAGTTGCTTACTTGTAATTGTGGTTCTTTGAGTAATCATCTGTAAACTAACACAACCCTCCTCTCCGCCCCTGTCCCGTTGTGTTTTGTATTCCTGTATATTACAACGTTTCACTACTGCAGTGAACTGGAACTGAGGAAAATAAGCAGGAGCTGGAGGAGTCAACTCTTTCACCATAAAGACCATTTAGCTCACATATGTGTGAGTTCACAGATGACTACACAAAGGAGAACAATTATAGGTAAGCAACCTATTCTTTTTAGCTGCATAAAAAAGCTACATCCTACAAAGAAATAAAAGTCTTGAGTATTGTGCCTCATGGTATCACCCAGGCTACAGTACTAGTCCTATCACATGATTCTGTCAGCTGATTCCAAGAGCCAATCTTTTTCAACCAGGCCCTATAAAGCCCTAACTTCAAACTGTCTCTTTAATCTGATTAATTTGTTTTAACTAGCAGAAGCTTTGGTTGGCTAAACGTCTCTTCAGTTCACTGGTGCAGTAGTAACTTTGCCTTGGATTATGCTGTCTATTTTGGGCCTTTCATGGACACTAATTGCTACTTTGGGGACATGGCCTTTTCCCCTAGTTGTGGTGAAGGGGGGCATCCTTTCCCCCTGTGCAGTTCCCCTGTGAATGATACCAAGCTGTCTAGCACTTGTAGCAGCCAGCTCATAAAGTTTCTAAGGAAGGCGGGCAGGAAACCAGACCTCAATAAGTGTTTTATAAATCTCTTAACCAAAATTTCACTCCCACTTGAACATTCCCAGATTTCTCCTGCTCCCCCTTTCATTGGAAATGGTCTGATAGAGATAGGGGTAAAATCTTATGTGCCACCCTAGTATGAATCTTCCTTTGGTAAGGGTGGCATAGTAGGGTGAGCACTACTATGTGGATCTTCATATGTTGCTGGAACTCCCTTCTGTACTAGCCAGCATAATACTGCTTAGGACAGTGGGGAAAAATGATGGGAATTGCAGTCCAACACCAGGAGGGCCACAAGTTATCCATCACTGCTCTGTAGCCCTCTTTCATAACTGCTTGAATTTTATAAAACTAGAAGGAATGTTTCTTTTCTTAACATAGAAGTTGGATGTTTGCCATTCTTCAAAATTGACCAGAATGCTATTTGGTGCAGGTGTGTGTGCAGTAAAGCAGAATCCTTGTGCATGGCTACTTGCCTTGTATAGCAGCTGGCTCTGGAGCAAAGTGGGACTTGTTAATAATAGATTGAAAAACAAACAAGCTGTTGCCTGAAGGAGACTTTTGAGATCATTGGGTTTGGTGACTTAGATGTACTGATGTGGAAAGCTCCTATTAAATTTCTTTTTTTCTCCTACAAAATCACACACCTGGGTGCAATATTTTTCCAAAGTTCCCTTGAAGTTGGAGCAAGTTCAGAATAGATGAGAGACTCGGGAGGGACAAAAGGAATGTTACCTAAACATTAGGAGAAACATAGTAACTGAAAGTATTGCATGGTGGAACAGACAACCAAGAAAGGTAGTGGCCTTTCCCTTGCTGGTAGTATTTTAAGTAGAGGCTAGATTGCGCTTTGTCAAGGTTGCTGTAGCTGCTTCTTTCACTGGGGATCTTGCATTGAGCAAAATCAACCATAGGCAAGCCTGTGGTCTACACGTATTTTGGACTAATTCCAATGAGCTGCAACCAGTATGGCTAATGGTTAGGGATTCAGGGAGCTGTAGTACAGAGTCAAGCCAAGACTTTTGCTGCCCAAGGCAAAGAATAATATGGCACCCACCCTATTTCATAATACAAAAGCCAACTTGGACCAGCAGTTGAAACTTAATTCAGCCCCGGCAATAAGATAGGATCCTTCACCACACCTCAGTGAAACACATTAGTTTAACAGATGCAGAACAGGTCATATGGCACACACAGATCTGCCATCCAAGAGGAGGTAGTGGCTGTGGGGGGGCATCAGACTGGCACTTGGGAGAGCCAGGTTTCAAGTCCCCACTCAGCCATGAAACTCAATGGCCAGTCATGTTCTCTCAGCTGGACCTATCTCACAGGTTTACTGTTGTGAGGATAAAGTAGGGGTCTGATCCTCTGCAAAATTGTCTCATTCTGAATGAGAGAGGCTGTCTTAACATGTTGACACAGTCTGCCATGAGAGATCTCACCTCCAATGCATGAACAAGGCAAGGATTGCTTTGCTTTCTGTAAAGGTGTAAAAGTTTCATTAAGTTGCACACACATGTCTTTGTCAGAACTAATGTCCATTCCCTTTCTGAAGCAAAGCACAAACACAGAGAAAGCCCAGCAGGACTGGCTGATTGCTCAAAAAGACACAAACAACCGATCTAAGGCATCTACTCTAATTGTTAAAAGTTCATGCAACAAGGCAGGTGCTTGTGTAGTTTAGCTATGCAGTTTGCACAAAAATAATTCTCGTTCATGCAAAAGCTCACTTCAAACTAAGGAGATTTTCGGACGCCTAAAATCAGCTTCTTGCCGTGCAAGCAGCCTCCGGAACAGTACCGAGGCTGCTGCGCGGCAAGGGTCTATTTTGGACAACGGCGTTTCTCTCTCAGCATCGTCCGTGACTGTTGCGCCAGCACTGGAGGTGGCCACGTTGTTTTTTACTCACAGACAACTTCCGTGAGTAAAAAACAGCGCGGCCGCCTCCAATGCTGGCTGCAACAGTCACGGACGATGCCGAGAGAGAAACGGCGTTGACCAAAATGGACCCTTGCCGCGCAGCAGCCTCGGTACTGTTCCGGAGGCTGCTTGTGCGGCAAGAAGCTGATTTTAGGCATCCGAAAATTTCCTAAGAGAAAATATCTCACCCATTTCATAGGTGAGAAGAACGCCCCCCTGCAGTTTCTTATTCTCAGAGGAGAAAATGAAATAAGCAAGGGTTTGCATTTTTAGGACAAAATGAGAAGGAGTCCAGCCATGTATGCCACCTTGAACTTATTGGAGGAAAGGTGGGAATAAATAACTAAACTTTAGCCTTGTATGTAGTTCTAGTGTCTAAGGCTGGTGTCACCTGGTGCAGTTTGGGCTCTCTGCCCCACCCTAGTGCGCCACTGCCTATTGTAGACCTCTTGGACCTGGTAGCTAGAGCCAGAGCCACTGCTTTACATGCCATAATAATGGTCCATGACAGCAAGTGCTAAATGATCGCTCATGCAGGATCGGAGGCCAAGGCAGGGAAGCTGTGAAATGCCACAGATCAATGGCATCTCTTGTCTCAAATGATGAGTGAATGCTAGATCAGAATGGAAGTCTCTCCTTGAGAAATTATGATGGGGCTGATTGATGGGTGACAGATATGTTTGAAGGGCAAAGGCCAGACTATGGTACTTCCTCCTGGCTTGCAGAATATTAACGGGTAAGAATACCATAGTAGTGATAGTTGCAGTTTATTCTGCCCTATTCAGATCTCATCTCAAATAGGATAAGAATGTGTGTGTGTGTGTGTGTGTGCGCGCATGCACATTCACGTTGTCTGCCAACTCCATTAATTTCCTAGGGTTTTCTTAGGCAAGGAATACTCAGAGGTGTGTTTGTCAGTTCCTTCCTCTAAAATATAGCCTACAGCACCTGGTATTTGTTGGTGCTGTCCCATTGAAGTACTAACCAAGGCTAACCGTGCTTAGCTTCATGTTTTTCACAAGACTTTGCCCAAACTTGTGATTTTTTTCATAAATGGGTCAAAAAGAATTTGAGCTTTTAGTGTAATTCTGTATCTTCAGAGGTGGAGAACCAGCACAGCCAATGGTGAGGGAAGATAGGAGTTGCAGTCCAACAGCTTCTAGCAGGCCACACGTTCCCTGTCCCGTAACACCAAAATAGGAATAATATATACATAATACATTATGTAAATAACAACAATAACAATAGTGGAAGGACCCAGAGTCCATCATGAAAGAGAAATATGAAAAGAAACATGAGATTAATTATAGATAAAAGACAGAGAAAGGAATCCTGTAGCATCTTTGAAACTAACTGAGAAAAGGTATTTTCCAGCATAAGCTTTTGTGAACTCCAGTCGACTTCATCAGAGTCCAAAAAGGCTTGTGCTAGAAATTATTTTCCTCAGTTAGGTGCTACAGGATTCCTTTGTCTCTCTTTATTCTGAAACAGACTAACAGAACAATGTCTACATTATAAAACATTCAAGGTGAGAATTAATGAAGGCAATGTTACACCTTACAAAAAGTACAGTTTTGATGCTCTAGATAACTGGTTCCATTGCCAAACTATTCTTACGATTGAGATGTTTCTCATAACATTCAACTAAAATCTTGCACCTGGCTGAAGTTGGAGGAAATCTGATGTAGCTTAAGATTTAGCAGCATTTCACTAAAGGCAGGACTTGTTGCAAGGACAGTTGCTTGTGATCTGTTTAATAGGAGATACAGAGATTTAAACCTGCTATGTATTACATTCAAAGATGGTTCTGCCTATCATTGAGCATCAGCCCTCCATCCAGCATATAGCTGACTCCTACCAAAGTCAGATCACCAGTCTGAGGCAGAACTTGGTAAAATTACTTTTTGGACTTCAACTCCTAGAATCTGGTCTGGTGTATGTGTATGCTCAGCGTTGTCAACACCACTGTTCTCCAAACTGGTGCCCTTCATATATTTTGTGCCACACTTCCCATCACCTCTGACCATTGGCCATCCTGGCTGAGGATAATGAGTTAAAATCCGTAACATTTAAGGGGCACCACATTGGGCAAGAGCTAGTCTAGATACCAGCTTGAGAACATCTCATGAGAGGCTTTTCCTAGCTAAGATCCCTTGGGGTGGGAAACTTCAGACATCGGAGCCATATCCTGCCCCCCAGAGGTTCCAGTTCAACCCTCTGTGCTTCCCGGATGTCCATAAGCCCTTTCCTATGACACTGCCTTTTTCTGGCTTCCCAGCTTTTGTACAGGGTTTTCCTGTGATGGTTGAAATGCCCCTTCTAAGGCTTAGTTTCTGATAGTGAGAGTTCGAACCTAAAATATGCTAGTGTTTTAGTCCCACCTTTTTGCCTGTGGCCCTACCCAACACTGGAGTGCATCGCTCTGCCCCCTGAACTTTTAAGTGAATTCAGCCCTTGAGTGAAAGAAGTTTCCTACCCTTTCTTTAACTTGTGATATTAGGGATTAAACCAGGGGCCTTTGGCAAGCAAAACTGGTGCTATCTTAGCTATTAATATTAGCTATTATCCTTAGGGCTTGATTCAGAAGGGGACAGCTAAAGCTGTTTTTCTGTATGTGTCAGCCCTACTATTAAACAGGGAGAAATGGCTGCCTCAGGTATTAGATGCTGGGAGGTGACAGCAAGGTTTTGGAAGAAAGAGCTATACGCCATGCAGTGTGTCCTGTGCCCTGTAAGCTTGCCTGCTGCCTTTAAGAGGATGCTCTTCTATTGCCAGTCTTGCAGACAAGGTTCAGCTACAAGTATAATTGGGTTTTGTACTCGGTGGGAGATCACCCATTTTAATATTCACCTCAGGCAGGAAAATTCTTAGGCTGACCATTTGGTGGCCACCCAGTCATACAATAGCCTCCCCCAAGCCATTGTGGTGGACTACATCTCCTTGGCCAATGTGTTCATAATAGCTGAGGGTGGCGGTAGTTGTAATCCAATATAGCTGGAGAGAAGCAGGTTGGGAAAACAGGATTTTGAAGCATGGCTCATCTTGCACTGGATTTTTGTGTTCCAACAAATGTCAGTGGCACTGAGGCACCAGTCGGCTTAATTGATTGGGGGAGTGGGATGTGAAGGAAAATGTGAAAAAGATTAAATGACTTGATTTAGCACAGAGCAAGATAAAAGTTCAAAAGTTTGCATTCCATTTGGCCATTCAGTAGGAGATGAGCACTAAGTCCTTCAAGCCTATCATTGGAGGCACTAATAAGCCTTGATGAGCTCCAGCATCAAAGACCAGTATCAAAGAGGTGGTGGGACATGCATATTTAGGACACCAGCCAGGGGTCGTGGTTTAGACCATACTTCTGTGGATGCCTGTTGAAATAATGTAATCAGATTTGGATGAAAGCACTGGGGGTGAGTGTGTCAGAGGGGTGAGTGTGGGTATCTTAACTAATATTTTATGGACCACATCCATCCAATTCATAACATGCTTTTTTTCTTGGCTACCTTTGCACTGAATGCTTTACACTTACAAGTGATGCCAAACCTGTCAGTTGAAGTTAAGAGTATCAGTAGAGCTCCGTTGGCTCAGGCCAAAGGCCTATCTAGTCCTGCATTCTGAAAGCCATGGGAAGCCCACAGGCAGGATACCATTTCAACAGAATATTTCTGCTCATATTCCCTCACTAGAACTGGCCCAAGATACCTGTCTGCTTGACGTGAAGAACAAGATGGCACCCTCTCCCATTCCATATACCGGACTGGTAGTTGAATCTTTTTTGGAAATGGTGATGGGACAGAACCACCCACACACTCGTTACTGAAGTTGTAAGGCTGTTTTAGGGGATTTAGAACAAGCAGTGCAGCACACAGCTTGCTCCTCTATTTTCAGCTACATCCCAGGGCTCGTTTACACGGCAGGTTTTATTGCGTTAAGTTGCGCTTTAGCACTTTCCCGCATCAGTGGTGGGTAGTTTACACGGTATATGTTTACACAGCTATATTTTGTAGCTCTTTGATTTTTTCCGCTTTGAGATTCACACAGCCAAATGTGCTGGGGGCATGGCCAAGCATTGGAGAGGAGACAAAGGAATGCCATAGGAATGTCTGCCCTTGCCCCAACTCCGTGTGCTTAACAGCTTAGAGGCAGTCACTCTTCCCCCCCCCCCAGCTCCCTGCCCACAAATCAAATGGAAGGTTTTTTCTCCTTGCTTAACAGCTTAACTCCGTGTGCTTAACAGCTTAGAGGCAGCCACTCTTTGCCTCTTCCCCCACAGCTCCCTGCCCACAAATCAAACGGGTTTTTTCTCCTTGCTTAACAATATTTTCTAGGCAAATAAACAGACTGTCAAAATAGCAGTGCAGCTCTGCTGCAGCCCTTAGTGAAATGGTTTCTCTCCCTCCCCCAAGCACAGGATCACAGCTGACGAATGGAGCTTTACATACGTACTTGCAAAACAGCAGAGAGGAGGAGAAGGAATGCTCCCTGACTGAAAATTGTTGGGAATCCTTTTTGTTTGCAAACTGGCTTGCAAAATAGCAGAGAGAATTTTTCAAAGTTTCTTCTAATTGCTACTGACTCTCCCTCCCTCACTCCTCCTCTTTTAAGCCCACCCCTGCATCATAGCAACCAATCACAGTGCAGCTCTGCTGTAGCCCTTAGCGGAATGGTTGTTTACACTGCCAATAATGCACTACATTGCAAATATACCGGCAAAAGTAGCGACATCCCTTGCCACGCTATATTTGGGCGTTTTACTTTCCCCCCTTCTGAATGAGGCGATGCTGTGCCTCGACCCGTGTGAACTATGAGCTATCTCAGCGGTATATTTAGAGGAATATTTGCCCGTGTAAATGACCCCCTAGTGTCTGCTATCTGAGGCAGCTGCCTCAGTCAGCCCTAGGGTAAGGCCAGCCTTGTCCCAAGCCTCTGATAATGAAGGCGTGTGCATCTTTTCCTTCTCCATTTAATGCCAGCTGCTAGGAGGCCCCATCAGGATGGAGACATGTGGAAAAAGAATTGACTCCCCCACCTTCTGCATTGTAGTACCATTCACGCCCCCCCCCCACCAGCCAGGAAGAATACTCCATCTCAGCCAACCAGCAGCAGCAGTAGAGCAAAGGGAAGGATGGTTTTTATTAAGACTGTGGTAAGAAATGGTCCATCTGTATGAAAAATTGTAAATATCAAATTCTTCATGCTTCCTTACCTGTACCTCTGATGGGTACTACATTCCAATGGCTAAGACTTTCCACTGTCAAGGAATGCTAACTTTCTTTAGTAAATCCCTCTCCCTTTCTCTGCCCTCCCTCCAAAAATTACAGTGGCAACAGACACATTCATAGTTGGCTGAACTCACAACACCATATTTAGAGAGGGGTCTGAGAGGGTCAGTTCACAAGTAGTTAGACCTCCCCCACCACTTGCTCTGTTCTTTGCTAAGGCTTTTGCCAGGCTATTTATTTAGGCATTAGAGGGAGATGGATGATATCATACACTGAACATCATTCATCTTTTTTGTTCTTTCCTCCTATAAATTTATTTTCCAGAGAAAGGTGGGGGAGGGGGCTATGGGGGAAATCTCTGTTGAGAATCACTCATCCTTTCTAATAATGAAAGCTGTCATCAGCGCTGCTTACTAGGAAATGATTTTCTCAGTAAATGTTTCATCTGTGATTGATTTATAGGTGTTGGGTGGGAACCCAAACTCCACCGCCTAATGATAGAGCTTAGAAAGTGAGCCCTTGAGCTTGGAGAAGTTACTTTTTTGGACTACAACCCCAGAATTCCACAGTCAGCATGGCCAGGACAGGCACCAACATGTGGCATTATCAGGTGCTGCCAGGGAGCCCAGTATCCCAGCAAAGCCACTGATGTACTGACAGTTGTCTTGCCCTGTGCCATTATTTTAACTTCTCACAATGCCCAGGAAGGTCATAGTGTTGGAAGTATTGTGAAAAATTAAAATGGAAACTCCAGGCCTCTTGGCATGATAATATTGGTATTGTAGCCCATCACTGCCATAGGAGTTGGCCAATCGGAGGACTGTTTGGCCTGGGTGAGGAACTGGCCCTGACTTGTGCTTCTGACCTTAGTGGGGCTATGACAGTGAAAAGCAGGTTAGAGATAAGAAATGATGCCTGCAACAAAATATTGCAGTATGGAGTCCAGCCAGCCATGCCTTCTTCCAGAGTGTTCTTTTCTGTTCCCTTTCCCTCATCACTCCATGTCAACTGATTTTGTTCAGTGTTCATTGGGCTGCTTTTGGGTGTCACTTCTTACTCTGGTGTTTGTTTCTAAAGATTTAGTTTACGTTTCTTTTTTCTTTTTTAAAAATATATTTTTATTAATTTTATAATCATACATTATATTATCCAATCAATACTTAGTATAACACATAAAATTACTAGAAACATCGCAATTTTTCTATTAACTAATTTCAAAAGTTAACATAGATTCTTTACTATAATTCTATTCAAAAATATTAATTCCCCACCTCAGTGCTCCCCTTCACCGGAGCCGTTATCCCTTACCTAATCTTTCCAGAATCTCATTTCTTCTCGTGGAGGTAACCTCCCATCTTTTGTCTGTAATACTTTTTTAACAAATACTTTCCAAATTTTATCAAAATCACTTTCTTTCCAACTTCCTCTTCTTACTTTAATTCTACATGTTACCTTATCATTTATTGCCATTTTCCAAACTTCTTTATACCACTCCTCCACTTGTACATTTATTTGCATTTTCCAATGTCTTGCTATAATTAATCTTGCTGCCGTTAATAAATTTGTTATTAAATCCTTTTCTGCTTGGTTCCCATTCTCTCCATTATAAATTGACATCAATGCTATGCTCGGTTTCCTTTCTATATTTCTATTCAGAATATTCTCTATTTCTATAAAAACCATTTCCCAAAACTGCTGTACAAATTTACAATTCCAGCACATATGCATATATGTACCTATTTCTTGACAACCTCTCCAACAATATTTAGAGTTATTCTTATCTATATTATGCAATCTTGCTGGTATCAAATACCATCTCCATATTATTTTATAATAATTTTCTTTTATCCGTATCGACATATTTTTTAGATGTCTTTGTTTCCATATCTTATCCCATTCATGATCTCCAATTTTTGTTTCAAATCTTCCTCCCATAGTCTCCTTAAATATTCCTCTTTGTCTTTTTTTCCTAATTTTTTATCAATATTTTATATAATTCACTTGTAATACCTTTCAAACTTTCATTATCATCCCTCTTTTCACCTTTTTTCACCAAATTTTCAAATTTTGTAAATTCCCTTGTTTCTTTATCATTCTTTTTCCAATTTTTAATCCATTGTTCTAACTGTATGCAATTAAACCATGAAATTTTCATTCCACATAATTTCTCTCTTATACTCCCTTTCTCATTCACCCATCCTATCCATCCCTCTATTTTGTCTAGTCCACTTTTCTTTAATTCCTTTCCCATTTTTTCCTTCAAATTATTTGGGAATTTTTTTTCCATTATAACCAGTGTTAATACTGAATCAATAGGCAAAAATTCTCTCTTATATTTATACCATATTTCCCATATATTTTGCAGAAATGGGTTCTCAATTCCTTTAATTTCCTTTTTTGTAAAATTATCAAAAAATATGTTCCATATTCTCTTTTCTATTCTCCCTGTTTCTATCTCTAACCATTCTAAATCCCCCTGTCCTATAGTTCCTTCTATAACATATCTCAATTGATTAGCTTCATAATATCCTTTTATTTTGGGAAGACCAAGTCCTCCCTCCTTCTGTGATATATATACCAAAATAATGTATTTAATCTTGTCCTTTTCCCTCCATTACAATATTTATTCAACATGTTTTGCCATTTTTTCAGTTCTACTTCTGATATTTTTATTGGCAACATTCTAAACAAAAAATTTAGTTTAGGTAATATTTTCATTTTAACTAAAGCTACTCTTCCAAACCATGATAGTTGAATATTTTTATATTCTTCCAACTTCTTTTCCATTTCTTTCCTTAGTACCATAATATTTTTCTCTTCTAGCTCTTTTAAATCTTTTGTAATATTTATTCCTAAATACTTAATATTACTTTGTAACCTTACTTCTAGTTTTTCTCTTTTACAAATATATTTTCTTCTTCCTTAGTATAGTTAAACAACATCATATCTGATTTGTTCCAATTAACCTGTAAGCCTGTCATCTCCCCAAATACTTTTAAATGTTCTTTAATTTTTTCTATTCCGTTAATCAATTCCTTAATTGTTAGCAATGTATCGTCAGCAAACAAGCTTATCTTATGTTTTGTTTCTACTCCAATTCCTTCTATACTATTATCGTTTCTATCACATTTGCTAGAATTTCTATTACCATTGCAAACAATATTGGAGAAAGTGGGCAACCTTGTCTTGTTCCTCTCGTTATTTTTATTTCTCTTGTTATTCCATCATTAACCATCACTATAGCTGTGTTATGGGAATACAATTGATCTATTAATCCTCTAAACCTCTTCCCCATTCCAAATTCTTTCAATATTATTTTTAATGTTGGCCATTCCACACAGTCAAATCCTTTAAATATATCTAATGCTAATATCCCTGCTTTTACTTTTGTTTTGCCGATTATATGTATTTTATTTAACACCCTTCCTATTAAATTTGACATTTGTCTTCCTTTCACAAATCCACATTGGCCATTTAATATATATTTATACATACAACTATTCATTCTCTTTGCCATTATTGCTGATAATAACTTTGCATCTTGATTTATCAATGATATAGGCCTGTATGATCCAGGGTCCATCAAATCCTTATCTGGCTTTGGTATCAATATTATCAATGATTGTTGCCATGATGGAGGGATTTTGTCTCCCGTTATTATATTATTATATAATTCTAATAATTTAGGTATTAACTTCTTCTTAAATACTTTATAATAATCTGGTCCTAACCCATCCATTCCTGAAGCTTTCCCACTTTTTAAATTATTTATTGCTTCCTCTACTTCCATTTTTGTAATTGGTTTTTCTAATAAATCCCTATCTTCCTCTTCTATTTTAATCTTCCAATTTTCCCCTACATATTTTTCTATTTGTTCCACTGATTTATTCCCTGACTGGTACAGGTCTTTATAAAACTTCCTAAAAAAATGTTAGCTTTTCCTTCATTGTACTACACATTTTATCTGTTTTATCTCTAATCCCATTTATCATATTTTCCATTTTCTTCTTCTGTGTGGATCTAGCCAACATTTTTGAATTTTTATTACTAAATTCAAAATACTCCCTTCTTAAATAAATTAAATTTTCCTGTACTTCATCTACTTCCATTTTATCCAATTCTCCCCTCTTTGCTTGTAACTCAATATAAGTTTGTTTTTCCTTGTCTAATACATATTTATTTTCCAATAATTCTATTTCCCTTTCTAATTTCCCTTTTCTTTCTTCTTGCCTTTTTTTAAGTTAAAGGTTTCTTTTATGCATATCCCCCTTTTCACAGCTTTCATAGTATCCCACAAAATTCCTTTTGATGCTTCTTTATCATTTAATTCCCATAATTCTTGCCATTCATGCTCAATTTTTTCTACTATTTCTCTGTAATTTAAAATCTTTGTATTCAACCTCCACCTTTTCACCTGTTCATAATCTCTCTTCATTATAATCTCCACATTGACCAAGGCATGGTCTGTTACTTTTATATTTTCTATCTCTGAATTTATGATTTTATCAATCAAATTTTTGATACAAAAATATAATCAATTCTTGAATAACTCTTATGTACCATTGAAAAGTATGTATATTTTCTTTCATCTCCCTTTACCAATCTCCACACATCTTTCAACCCCTTTCTTTTTATTATTTTATTTAAATTTGTAATATTATCATATTTATCCCTTAATGTATAATTTGATTTATCTTTTATTCTTTCCATTTGCATGTTAAAATCTCCTGCTACAACAATATTTTGTTCTTGCATATTCTCCATTTCTTTAAATACTTTCTCATAAAATTCCTCTCGTTTTTCATTTGGAGCATATACATTCATTAGAACATATTTATCTTCTCCCATTTCACCTTGCATTATAATATATCTACCATTTTCATCTTTTTTCACCCTTTTAATGACAAAATTACATTTTTTTGCTATTAATATTGCTACCCCTCTAGCTTTTGAATTCCCATATGCTTTTTCATAAACTCTTACCCAATTCAATTTCAATTCATTTACTCCTTCCCTTTTTTGATGTGTCTCTTGCAAAAATATTATATCCGCTTGATCCTTCTTCAATAATGCTTCAATCCTTTTTCGTTTTATTACCGTGCCAAGGCCGTGAACATTTAAGGTTGATATCTTTAATTTATTAACCATTAGATTCCTTATTACATTTTCTATAAGATCTTCTGGCTCCAAAAAGTGACCTCCCTTCCCCATACCCACCCCTTCCCAATTCTTCCCCATTCCCTTCCCCCTCCCCCCTTTCCCTTCTTTACCTCCCCACCTTGTCTTCCCAAGGCAAATTGCCTTGCTCATGACCCCCCATGTTTTCCAGGTGAGGAGTGGTGAAGAGATCATCCAATGGCCCAGAACAACTCCCTCCCCCGAGTGCTCATAAAAATAAAAAATAAAAACATTTCCCTTTTTTTCCCCCTGTAATTTTATTCATCTTCCTTCTGCTTTCTTCATCTGTCTAAACTTTTCCTCCTCCGCTGTCTGCTCCTCCATCAGCTCCATACTCCTTCTTATGTACTCCCAACTCCCCCAACAGTCACAGTCCTCCTTCTGGTGTTTCCATTCTATATCTTTTTCCTGCCCATTCAAATTTCAAAAACACTGGGTATCCCCAAGCATATTTTATACCAGCTTTCAAAAGAGTAGCAATACAAGGCTTCATCGATTTTCTCCAAATTACTGTTTGTGGACAGTAGTCATTATATAATTCCACCCTTACATCTCCATACTTCAGTTTCTCTGGATGTTTCTTGACTGTTCTCATCAATTCCTCCTTGTTATTGTAATTAGTAACTCTAACAATAACATCTCTTGGCAAAATACTTCTCCTTTCTGTCAGTTCTCTATGTGTGATGTACCAAGCACACACGCTCACATTCAATCAATAAATTGCTTTATTGACAAGGATTCATGTGTCAGGAACATAGGACAAAGCCGAAACTGAATACAGCAAGAGCAAACCCCCAGATAAACCCCTCGGTGTGAGAAAAGCATTCAGGGAGTAGAGATGCCTCCCTCTCAGGGCGGCTGGCACCTGGATGCCCTGACCTTGAGCCGCTGTGGAGAGAAACGTTCCCAGGCCAACAAGGCGGGCTGGCCTCTCCCCAACACTCCAGAGGCCCAGGCAAGGAAAATGGCCTCATGTCAGGGTTATCCATGAACTCCACTCCAATTCCCAGAATTCAGGGATGAGCCTGACACTATGGATCTGCTCAATGTCCTCGTCCCTCCATTTCACAGCTGGGGTCACTTGCTGTAGCCATTTCAGCACTTCAGATTTCAGATTAGATCCTTGATCTTTCCCCACAGATTCTGGCAGGAACCTTATTCTAAAGTTATTCCTGTGTTGATAATCTTGCATGTATATCAATTTTTTTTCCATATCTGTGATTTTCTTCATATTGTCCTGAATCTGGCTACTTTGAAGTGTTTGGGTTTTAATTATTTCTTTGTTCTCTTTTACTATATTAAGAATATCTCCTTGTATTCCTTGTATTTTTGTACTCATTTCCACAAATCTTTCTTCAGATCTTTTCCTCTCCTTCTGCATTTCTTCTCTTATACTTGCAAACTCTGAAAACATTCTCTTTTTGTCTTCTCTAAATTCTGTCATCATTTTTGTAAAGAGAGAATCCATATGAGTTTTAATATCCTCTGTGCTTTCTCCCCTTCTTTCCCTCCCCCTTGGGTGTGGAGGATCTGGGGCTGAGGCAGCTAAAGGAGGGCTAGTTTCTTTTTCAATCCTTAGTCCTTCTGGTTAACCCTTGTTATTCTGTGCTTCCGGAGATATCCTTTCTAATCTCTTATGAGATCTATCCGATGGTTTATCTAATGTTTGTGGCCTCAACCAACTTTTCCCCGCAATATTTCTTATTTTTTTAGACATAAGAAAATCAAAACACTCCAAACTTTCGTTCCTCCCCTTCTGTGTATGACCCCTCCTTCCTCCACCACTTATTTTTTAAAAATCTTTCCACTTATTCTCCAGTTAGATCAATTATTCCTTCTCCTGTTAAATCATCCTTTTCATTTGCCTACAATTGTTCGCTGCTTTCTCCAACCTTAGTGATTTATTAGTTTACGTTTCTGTAAACCATGGAGTTCCCCCAAATGACTGATATCTCCCATTTATGCGTGAATTGTGATGTTTTGTCACCTAGGGATCTAGTGTTGAAGAACTGAGTTGACTATTAGTACATATGACTGAGGTGCAGGAGAGGTCACGCTTCCGTGGTTCCCACAGCAGAATCCCTGAAAGTGTAGGGGAAGGGGTCACCTTCAAAATTGGCAAGTGGAAGAACATGGGGGAGGAGGAGATCTAGGGCACTCAGCAGGATGCAGTTGTTCATATGTGCTGTGAGGCACGATGTGTGCAGCAGGTGACAACAGTGCAAAGGGTAGAGAACCATTTTGTTATCAAGGTTGTCCTGAGGAATATTCTGTCAAGGCCCACATTGCAATAATGCATGAGACCTAAGCCAAAGAGTGAGCAGAGCCAGAGCTGAAAGTGAGCAGGACACACCACTTTTCTCTCACACTTTTTGCCACCCCTTATTTCTGTCTTTCTCTTTCTATGTCACCCCTTCTCATTTTTTCTCTTAATCTCTGCTACCCCCTTTCTTCTCCTCTGTTCCCACTAGCAGATCTTTTCTTTCCCATTTTCCTCAGTTCTGCTGTCAGAAAAATCCCTGAGCCTGTTCTAGAGATGATCTTCGAAGCAGAGCATGAGAGAGCCAGTTGATGTGACACCTTGACACCGCTAATCACAGGCATAGTTCTTTCCAGGCTGGTTAGTTGTTTGGTTCGGGAGGCTGTTACTGTAAATCCGAGGGTTGGTGAAATTCTGGATTTGTTGAAAGTATGGGACATTCTTTTTGTTGTTGTTGGTCTTCTGCAGGATGTGTGTGAGACTGATGGAATAGCTGGTGCTAATGACCCCAAACTGAATGATAGATGGTTATACATACAGGAAAGATTTCAAGATTCTGCAGAGTCATGCTTGTAGAATGAGTGCTGCATAAAGGCATCAGACTGAAACTGGAATTGTGAAGGACTAAAGTGAAGGGCTTAGTCAGACCATTGGTAGGAAATGAAAAGGGGACGTTGAGACCGGTGAATACTAGGTTGGCCATCACAACTGCTCCCCTGACTGCTATTATGTAATTATACCCCATTTTCCAAAGTAGTCTCTCCATGGCTAACAATAAAGTAGAGGTGATATGAAATGGCCCTTGAAATTTGCAATCCTGTTTACTGGTAATGAATGCAGGGAAGCATTTTAATGATTTGGGAGGAGGGGGCCAAAATTGATTCCTGTTTTCTCTTAAGAACAATGACAACTTTGCCTGTGGTGATGGCAGGATACACCAAAATCTCAGTGCCTGCTAGATGGTGACCGCTGTTTTCCCCACCTGGAATATTTCTTGAATCACTACAAGTATGAAAAAACCTGTATTTTCCTAATCAGTTTCATTGACTCAGAGAACTATGGCGTTAGAAGGGACTTTGTAGACCATCTATATAGAAAGATGCCTTACACCAGGTCAAGTTATTTGTTTGACTAAACTAATATCATCCCCACTGACTGGTGGCAGCTCTTTGAGATCTCATGCAAATGTCTTTTCCAAATCTTTTTGTTCCTTTAAGTGGGTAGAGGTTCCCTTTTTGGAAGACAAATGAAAGTGTATGGCCTCTGTCATAACCCTACAGTATATAACCTCCAGTCTCTGTGATGGAAGGCGGAAGAGGGGAGAACGAGGAACATGGCAGTGGCAGTTCTAACAGCCCTTGCATGCTGAGAGAAGGGCTTTCTGGCTTACCACACGCTGAAGTAAAGTGGCAATGCAGCAGGAAGGTTCTGTCTTCTGTGCTGCCTTACTGTACAACATCGTTGTTCTTCCACTCTGGTCCCATGGGAGACTGGGGTAAAACCATGTCTTTTTGCTAACTGGTAAAAACTGTTAGCAAAAAGACATGGTTTTACTTTGGTCTCCCAGAACAGCAGAACACCAGAAGAACGACGACATCATGCAGTAAGGCAACATGGAAAGCTGAACCTTCCGGCTGCCCTGCTGCTTTACTTCAGTGTGCAGTAAGCCTCTTTGCCACTTTGCTCTCAGCTGGATCCCTCATCCCTGTTCAGAACCTGCCATCCTAGACCCTTGGACTGTCTTAATCTTGAACCTGTATCTCCGGCTTATCCAGCCTTAGACTTGCCTAGAATATGATACTGGCAGTGCTAGGGACTGAACTTTGGTATTTCAGCCGGGAAAGTGTCTGCTCTGCCTCCCAGCGGCTTGAGTAATTCTCTGGCCTAGCTTTATAGGGAAGGGAGTCAATGGCAGCAGGGCCTGCTCCTTGGAGTTATGATGCCAAAGCAAGCCAGAGATATGATGTTGGCTGTAGTGTGGCTCTTGTATGACAGCATGAATGATCATATGCCAGCCAGCAGGGGGTCACAGAGAGGTGGGGGACACTAGCTACAGAGTCCTGAGTTTGCACAACCCTGCTTTGATTCAATTGCCCTTTCACTTAAAAGAGAGCAATCAGCTACAGTGTGCCCCTGTCCTGCGCAAGATGTGGAAATTAATGCCACTTTTTCCTGTGCTAGGAAACAATTAGCACATTAGAAAGAGGTTGCCTAATTGTTTTTCCTCTCCCCCCCCCCCTCACCTTTGCAAGCTGCATTGTTTTGTAAGGCCTGGCAGGCACTGGAGGTGCTGCAATGCAGTCATTTCCTATCGAGGGCTTTCTCCAGATGCCCACAGTGCTGAAGGGCATGTGCTTCAAACAGGCGTGCAGGAAGGATGTCTGTTGTTGGTCAGGAGAGCCAAATGCCTGTCCCTGGCACTATTATATTCCCCTTGCATGACCTCCTGAGCAGGGGACACTCTTTCTCTCCTGTGCTTACAAAACAAATGTATTTGCATTCTAAATCTGGATGAGAAAATTAGGAGTAACAAACAGCGGAGGGATGGAAAAGGTTACCTTTCAGGACTACAGTTTTCAGAATCTCACAAGCCAGCACGCACAGACACCGTATTGATTGTGGGTTTATGGAAGTTGTTGTCCAAAATGTAACTTTTCAAAGCTTTACAAACAAACTGAAGAGAAAAGAGGCATTGGTACTACATGGAGACATCACAGAAAGTCACAAGTTGTGTCCTGTTTTCACATGTGTACAGGTCAGTCTCCATATCCATGGATTCAGTATCTATAGTTTCACTTATCCACGACTGAAAATATATGTTCTCTCTGGGTATTTCTAGGTCCTCCAATGTAATTCTATGGTCATCTTCCACCGTTCTTCTCATTGAAAATAATAGGGTTCCCTATTAGCCGTGGTTTCAGGTATCCATGGAATCCACCATGCATATGGGGCTCAACCTGTACACACAAACAACATCGGGAAAAGCTGTAGTGGTACGTGTGAAGTTAGCCTTCAAAGTGTGCACCTTTTGATTTTTTACATAGTGGAAGGCAGTAGAAAAAGAGGTAGACTGCACACAGGTGGATTGATTCAGTCAAGGAATTCATGGCTTCCCGAGTTTGCAAGTCCTGAGCGGGGCAATTGATGGCTGGAGCTCTTGAACATCTCTCACTCATAAGGTTTCCAAATGTCCAAGTTGACTGAATGGCAAATAACAACAAAGCCATGTTCGTCTGCTGCAACAAAAGTTTTCATGGATTACAATTCACTCAGAACTGAGTTGAGCCTGAGTCATTCTCAGTTAACTGTCTGGGGAATTGCAATCTCAATCTTCCAGTTAGTTGAGGCAGATTGCATGGCATCTACTTAAGGTTCTAGCATTCTGCACAGTCCCCCATACTTTCAGTTAGCCTGCAATGCAGTTCTCTCCTCTGTTCCCCCACCACCAGCAGCCTCCTGATTGCTTAAGGGTAAGGACAAGTCCCCATTTCCAATAGGCTGCCACCTTTTTTATTTTTAAAGGGTAAGTCCAATTCCCCTCCCCACACCCGGCCTTCACAGTGCATTGGAGGGAGGTAATTTTATCAATCAGTCCTGTGCTGCAGATCCTCTCCAACTTTATGTTTGTAGTTTTGCAGAACTTGTCAGAAATAGGAATGTTACCAAATGAATCTCTTTGATTATAGACTATAAAGTAAGATATGTCCCAAGGCAGTAACAGTTTCCAAAGGGTAGCACACACATAGGCATACATACTTACATGTGCCACAAAGGACTCACTCCTGTGACAAGTTAATGACCATGAGAGTAGACTTTTCTAATCTAAATACAAGGTCACTGTATGTTCAGCAAACATCACTAATATACTACTTCCCTGTTTAAAATGACAAAAGTAACACCTTTGTGTACATGTGGCCAGGCCCCTACTCTTGTGGTTGCTGGTTCAAATCCACCACCATCCTCTTTAAACCTGTTGTAGTAAGGAAGAACATGGCTGTAGAATTCACATTTATTGATGGATGGACAAGTTATATTTATATCCTGCTTTTCCTCCCATGAGCTTAAGGGGTCCTATGTGGCTCTCTATTCCCCATAACTTTATCCTCACAAACAGCTCTGTGAGGTAAGGCAGACTGGAAAAGAGTGACTGGCCTAGGATCACTGACAGAGTCACATGGCACAGTGAGATGAAAACCAACCCCAACTGCTACACCAGTTTGTTTTCCACAGAGGGTGGGCTGAAATCTTAACATACTGGTAGAACAGCTGCTTTGGATGCTCTTCAGTACCTGGCATTTCCAGCAAAATGGATCAAATAGCAGGTGATAGGAGTTTCTTCCCTTTCGTTGCCTCAAATGTTGGAGAGCGACTACCAATCAGAGCAGGCAGTACTGGGCAAGAAGGACAAATAGCCTGACCTGACATAAGGCTGCTTCCCCTGAAGCAGAGGGTCCATAAGGATGAATGCACCTGTCAGTTTTGTTTTCTTTCATGTTCAGTCCTTTTGTGTCTCAAAATTCTTTCCATCCTATCTATGAAGAATTTGTGAGTTTGGGTAGGGTCCTTGTCAAACAAGAACTGGACAGAGTTCTCACCTATCTACATGTTCAAATTCAGATGCTACAGTTGTTCCCAGCCCAGAGAAGATCAAGTTTTTATTTATTTATTAAATATTTGTTGAATTGCCCCTCAACCTACTGGAGCCCCCAAAGCAATACACAACAGAGGAAAACCTTATTTAAAAAAAATAAAAAAGTGACACCATAAAACCAGTTTTAAACTTTGAAACAGTCCAAAACCACCCTGGTTTTAGGGAAGCAAAGGCCATACCAAACAGTACAGTCCTGGCTGGCTGCTGAAAGCTCAAAAGGGATATAATAATAAGGCTATGTTACATTCCTTTGGGTCTAACAGTCCTTGAGCCATTCTAGTTTATTGCCGCTTCCCACCTCACAATGATTATAGTGGTGAATGATGAAGTGCAGGTGCTCATCATGACTGCTACCCATGCAAGAAAAATCCAAAACTGCAGGCAACTCTGTTGATCTGTATCAGTAAGACAGTTGGAGCAGTTTTTGTCTCCACAAGAAGCAGATCTTTTGAAAAGCTAATACGTCTTTAATAGAGCCCAGCTACCCTAAAATACTTAACATTGGAGAGGTCATGCTCTTGCTGGAAAAGTCTTCTTCAGACAAGGATCCCAAGCTCTCAGCCAGGAGTCCACTGCAATAACGGACAAACTCTAGGCCCCTCGGACTGCTTGACCTTGCTACTGGGACTTGCCTACCTGGACAGAGGACAACAACAGTGGTGTCTCACAACCATCAATTGTTGCTGAGAGAAATCAATTTCTGTACCAGCTACTGTGTGGGTTGCAGTTAAATTCAGAAGGAACAGAGAAGCCCAAGGAAGTCGACAGGTTGTACCATTATCCTTCTTAAGCAAAAAAATAAAAATCTGGGTGCGGTGGCCCTTTGAGCCTTGGCTCCACTACACAACTGAACGAGTGCCTCCTGCAACTTCTTCCACCCCAGAACAAGTAACACATTTGGGGACGGGGAGCCTGTCTCCTAACCAGGCTTCACTTCTAGAGAGCCTGTTTCATTGAAGCATTTAATGATGTGTTCCATCACATTACACTTTCAGCAACATGCTCCCTCAATCAAGGAAGCTAACGAGGTTTTTGCTCAGAGTTCAGTGTTGCTGCTTGGCTGAACTGCACTGTCGAAGGAGAGGAGCTCTCTGCAAGAAAGGAGAGAAATTGTGTGGGAGACAGAGATGGATTGAGGCGGCTGTTCCTAAAACACCTGTCACTTGGGTATCAGGGGCAGGAGAAAGTGTTAAGATGTATTGTTCCAGACTTGACATAAATCAGGAATTGCTGCCTAGGCAAGATAAATTGGAAAGAGTTAATAGCAAAATAGCCATACAGTTTCTGGCATCTGCATGGATTGCGGTGTCTACATGTTCCCTTTCTGCCACAAGAGGGCAGAATGCACTGCAGGTAAAAGAGAGACAATTAGTCTGTTCATGGGTGGATGGTCCTTTCCTTCTGATGAAGGAAGTGTCAACCAAGGTAGAGCTGAAAAGGAGCCCTGGTGGTGCAGTGGTTAAATGCCAGTACTACAAGTCACCACATTGCAAGTTTGATTCTAGAGGGCTCCAAGTTTCACTCAGCCTTCCATCCTTTCGTAGGTCGGTAAAATGAGTACCCAGCTTGGGGGGGGGGGAATTAGCTAACACACATTGGAAGCTGCTTATTGCAGTGTAGATGTGTAAACTGCTATTGCTTAAAACAACAACATTGCTCCCAGAAATTCTCCTTTCCACAAATGGGTGTCAACTTTGGTGAGCACTGATCGAACAAGTGGGACCGGCAACTAAACAAACCAGTCTGGAGTGCTTCTGTCCAGTACTGTATTCCTTCAGCCATGTCCATTCAACGATACTCCATTCCAGTACCCTGAAGATTTCTTGTGGTGTTTTCAAGACCTTATGAAAGGAAAATCATTTCGAAGGAGATAGAGAAGTCACATAGTTATGCCCCCCCCCATTGTACCACATCACCTCTCATTGTGGGTTTCATTTTGGGGGGTGGGGAAAATATTTAGGGAAATGAAGATAGCATTCTCTCAGCTGTTTTGGATTCTTGTTGGGAAGAGATGATTCAAAAGCTGAATGCAGATGGTGCCCATCTCACACTTTCTTATTGCACACAGTCATGGAGTAATACTCTGACATAGCATGTTAGTCTGTTTCTGCATAAAAAGACATAAAGGAATCCTGCAGCACCTTTGAAACCAACTGAGAATTGTTTTTCTAGCATAAGCATTTGTGCATCTGATGAATCCATGAAAGCCTGTGCTAGAAATTTCCTTGCCTTACTTACTCTCAAACATGATAGAGTAAGATTCCTTTATATCTTTTTATTCATGTATTAAGTAACTAGTACTTGATTGCTTGTAACCATTGGTTGTCACATGACATGGTTCTAACATGAGAAGGTATGTGATGTTTAAGGAGCATGCAAAACATCCTCACTGAAAGATTACAGTAGAAGTAAAAAATGTAGTTTTAAATGATGAATTAAACGACAAATGGGTCATCCCTCTATGTAATCATAGGGTATTCATTCATGGAGCATAGTTTGTTAAATTGCTACTAGCAACTGGATCCTCCAGGCTCAGAGGCAATGTACCTTGGAATACTAAATGTGAATGTCAGATGCCATATAGGGAGGGCCTTTAAAATATATGTATTAATAGCCCACTCTTCAGATGGAAAAATCCCCCAACTGGCTTACAGATTCATTAAAAAAGACATCCTTTCCCTCAGCCATATGATTTATAAAGACATGATACAGAAGAAAAAGGGAGGAGTAAGGAAAGGAAAACAAAACTGGCACCAGTCCCAGTGGCTTCCAGTATATCTACTCAGGACTTTAGTATGAATTTTAAAGGAACTGTCAAAGACCTTGAAGCCTCCCCCACCCCAGCAAATAGAATTACCATCTTGGATAGGTTATTTAAAGTTTGCACTAAAACCCAGAGTGAATTCAACACCCTGCTGACATGGGAGCTACCAGCTGCCACTCACCAGTTCAGAACACTATACAGTTCTTATAAGAATGAGCTTGTAATTCAAAAATGGGCCTTGGCAGACTTCCAGTAAATAGCCAGGTGATGCAACCTTCCTTGAAATTGCTTTTGAATCTGAAATTGTTGGCATTACACCAGTGGTGAGAAACAGTAGCCCTCCAGTTATATTGGACTTGCCACCTCCATCAGCTCTTGCCAGCATAGCCAGTCGTTGTAGTCTGAAAACAACTGGAGAGCCACAGTTTTCTTCCTCTGTTTTACAAAATGGAGTCCTGGCCTTCTGGCATCTAGCTAGACTCTGTCAGCAACTTTTTCACCCCTACTTAAGGCACGTAAAAGCAGCAATGAGTGGAAGTAGTGGTTCTTCATGCTGTGCTGCTGCTTCTGTAATTTGCAGGGCAGTCGGAAGCCTCTGGTGGCTGACCACAGTCAGTAACTGGAAGGTAACCCAAGTGGACTTATAGACTAGTGTGTTCTTATGTCTTAGCCCGCTTGCTCACTTACAGTAACAATACCATGTTGTCTTCTCATTTCTGTTGTCCCTTACAACTCTTTTATTCTCTCTTTCTTGTAGAACAAAGAAAAAAAACAAGCCTCTGAACCTCAAGATCCACAATAGCGTGGGGAGCTGCGAGAACATTCCTGCCCAGCGTTCCCCCCTTCTCTCAGAACGGTCTCTGCGATCTTTCTTTGTTGGACATCCACCTTTCCTTCCTTCTACCCCTCCTGTTCACACAGATGGCACTTTCTCAACAAGTAAGCCAGGGGCTTTGCTGGGATGGAAGGTAGCAGAATTTGAAAAATATTTTTTGGGGGGGGTACCATAACTCCCAGAATCCTCACGCTAGCAAGGCTATAGGCAATTCTAGATGGTGTAGTCCAAAAAGTAACCTTTCCTAGCTCTGGAAGGAAGATGAAGATGATTTATTGCACAAGAGCCTTAGCAATTGTGGGATCTTCCATTTCAGGTCTTGCTTCCAGAAGCAGCTGGTGTTATACTTGGTGGAATGAAAGCAACACCATTTTTAAGCTACGGGTTTGTTCTTTTGGGGAGGAGCAGAAAATAATCTGATACAAGCTGAATGTTGACTCCCTTCTCAGACTTACACATCATGCCCCTCACGCCGCCATCTCATCAGGGGCATTTTCAGAATCTTGACCAATCAGTCCTCCCTTTGCACATGGCACTCACAACAGTGGCTACAGAGCCTAGTGGTGGCGGCCTTAATTAATATGGCACACTAGGATGTGTACTTGCACGTGTGGCCTCTGTCAGTGTTGTCTGGCTTCTGCAATACATGTGTCATCCTTGTACCTTTCCTTGTCAATTTGTCGGAGAGAAAAACAGCCATGCAGCAAATGCCAACTAACAGGAGTGGATGTCCAGATGGAAGGGGGTCAGGACGTCAGCGTAGCTGTCTGCCATCAGTACTGAGGTTTTCCTCCCAGCTCTTTTGTTGACGTCGTTTGTGACATGGCATGCCCTGAATTGCCAAGCAAAGCTCCAGCTCAGCGCCAAGGACAGGCTTTCACTCCCCAGCTAAATAGCAGTCCTAAAAACATAACGCTTGGGGGCCTTTCGACTGTTGTCTGTTGAAATCTCTCCAAAAGCAAGCAACCAGGCAGCACTGGCCTCCTCTTGTCCCATCATTTTGAGCTGCAGGGGTTGTTGCTATATTTGCAGGCATGAGAGAAGTTTGTTTGGATTTTAGCTTCCTCACTTCTTTCCCTACAATGCCTACAGCTGGCCTAAGACATTTTGCTGTCTGAGGCAAAGGAAGAGATTACTTCCTCGAATTCAACATAGAAGCATACCAGACTAGCCTGGGGCAACCATTGGCTTCTGTGTCAGGGGTGCTGAATCTGCTGTGGGTTTGATTCAAGCTTTTAAAAGAGCTATCTAAGGTGTTGGAATCCTACCCCCCAAAATCAGCATCTTGACTAGCTCCTTTTAAATTGGAACAAAACCTGGAGCAGATTCCATATACCTCAACATGGAAGCCTCCGGCCACCCTGTAGACCAGCTGTCTAGCAGTTAAAACTTACTGCAATATGAGTGATGGAGCAGCCTTTTTCACCACACTCAAGGGTAACAGAGTGATCTTGGTAGTATATCACCCATCACCTGCCACATGATAGGGCTAGTTACGACAGGGTCCAAGACACTGTGGTTAACATTTGAGTGGAGAACCCAAAGACCAGATTTCCTTTGCTATGAAGGTCACAGTAAAGGGGAGCTATATTGAACATGGCCTTCTTGACAGTGGCACCAAGGTTACAGCACTCCCTTCTAGTGGGTAGAGAATTTCACTCTGCTTCTCTCCCTTTCCCCCTGATCTTCACACACTGGGCAAAACTCATACTTTTTTCAACAGACCTTTGAGACTGTCCAAATTTGGAATTTTTAATTTTCTTTTCTTTTTGTTTGTTTGCTGTTCCTCTTTGGTTGTTTCCTGCTGCTGAATTTAATTAGTTATCAGTTTCCTGTTGCGTTCTGTTATTTGCTCCATTACAGTTGTTCTTTATTTTTAAAAAATCTTGGTCTTGATCACTGTATACATTTGCATTATGAATTTTAAACATTTTGTAAGCTGTCTTGTAAATCATTTCAGACTCACTGGCAGGACGCAGGTGTTGTAAAAATAAATGAGTTCATCAAGTGTATGATACATACACAGGGGGACATCTTTGCCCTAACTGAGAATGAAAAAGGCCAGCCTTGATTCCCTGTACAGAACATCTGACAAGGTTCAAGGCTTCTAGCAGGTCTGTTTTAGGCTATATGGTCCTATAGAAAAATATCGGACAATAGGAAGGAACAGAGCCATAGCAAAAGCACCAAAGCATAGGTGGGCTACATACAACCCCCATGTCTTGCTGCTCCATTTTTAATTTATGTTTTGTTAAACTTTACTCTAGGAAGTGCCGTTCTCTTTTAAACCAAGGGCATGGCCAGAACAAGGGAGGGTCTTTTTACTGGAAGCACTTGAACGGGTAGCCCCATTCTCTCATAAAGGAAAGGATAGCCATCTTGTCCATTGGTCATTTTATTTCACAGAACCATTGAGTTGGAAGGGGTGTCAAAGGTCATCAAGTCCAACCCCCTGCTCAATGCAGGCTCTCCTGCTAAAGCATCCCCAGCAGCAGGGAGCTGTCCAGCCTTATTTTGAAGACATTCAGAGAAGACCCCACCACCTCTCTAGGCAATTGGTTCCATTGTCAAACCACTCTCACAGTCAAGAAGTTCCTTCTAATGTTCAATCGAAATCTACCCTCCTGTAACTTCAAACCATTAGACCTAGTTCTTCCCTCTGGGGCAGCAGAGAACAAACCTGCACCCTCCTCTCTGGGACAGCCCTTGAGGTATTTACAGAGTGTGATCATGTCACCCCTTAGTCATCTCTTCACCAAGCTGAACATGCCCAGTTCCTTCAACCTCTCCTCATATGTTTTGTTCTCTATACCTCTTACGATCCTCATTGCCCTTCTCTGAACTCCTTTTCTTCTCCATCTATTCTTTTTCAGCAGATTATATCCTTCAGTTGTTATAGACCAATCATGGGAGTCATCCCACCAAGCCTCCACTATTCCTATAAAGCCATATATAACATGAAATAGATAAATAAATAAGACAAAAAGTATAGAGATAGGTTCCTAGTGCCACTAATAAGAAGAGCAGTTCAATAAGTTTCAGCAAACTTTTTATTCAAAACTAACAATGTGCAGGTGTGAAATGAAACAACCAGGTCAAGTACACCTTGCATAAATAAAGAAAAACATTTTGAACTTTCTAGACTCCACTTGAAAGTTTCTTCTAAAATGCATCCAGGGACATTTTTTTCTTTCACCAGCCTCCACTTTTCTTACAGTTTCTGTTTTGGTGATCAAACATATAGATTTGTTTTTAAACATACTGGGCACAGATGATAAGGCAGGTTTATCTGCTTTCCGCTTATGCATTTCAAGTATGCTCAGTAGGGGTTCTGGAGGAACTTGCTGTTTAACTTCCCTGTTGTAGGCGGGCTCACATAGCTACAGTAGGATTGGCTCTAGTAAAATCCTGCTTTTCCCTACCTTAAGCTTCACTGCCCTGTTTACTGCAGACATGCTGCTGTAACCTGATGCTGAAAATCTGTGTTTCTCCAGCCTTCCTTCACCATGCTCCCAATGCCAATCCTGTTGAAAACTTTCCAGATAGGCAGAGGATGAGAAAAAAGTTTACTGCAGACATGCTGCTGTAACCTGATGCTGAAAATCTGTGTTTCTCCAGCCTTCCTTCACGATGCTCCCAATGCCAATGCTGTTGAAAACTTTCCAGATAGGCAGAGAATGAGAAAAAAGGGGGATCGGCTAGCATAAAAAGACTTTGTACAAAGGAGCTTCTTTGTCAGAGGCTTTGTTAATTGAGGTGTGCCTGTACTTCTTATTTTTCCTCAAGTCTTGCCACCATGTTTTCTCTGCAAAATCCTGCAACAACCCATTTCTTTCTGCCTCTCTCCAATTGAAGGAATCTGAATTTTTGTTTATTTTCTTCTTGCATATAAAACATTTCAAAAGTTATCTCCCTGACGGGTGAGATTACATTAGTTTTTGCACATTTCCTACTATTTTTTTCACATTTGAGAACTTTTTTTGTTCCTTTAAAACTGATCTTATTTTGGAGATCTACATGATGTCTTCCCCATCCTGAAGTATTCCCAGGGAACTCCCAGCACTTACAAGAATGTTTTATTCCCATCCCCCAGGTCAGTTTAAATAAATGCACTGTTTCTTGAAATGAAATGTACCTCTCCATGCTGGCTGTATTATCTTGGAACTAACTAAGGACTTTTTCGGATGTTTAAAAAGTAACGCAAGCCTGCGGGGAGAGTTGAGCATCATATTTCCTTGATTTTTAATCACGATCAACTTTCATGAGTAAAAATCAAGGAACGCTCAACTCTCCCCGCGGTACCGCAACGGTACCAGCAGGGGCGAGCGTCATCCGAAACTGACGCTTTGCAGCGCAGCAGCCTCACAAGCTGACAAGGCTGCTTGCGTTATTTTTCAGCGTCCGAAAAAGTCCTAAGATGGCCACTGCCAAGAAACATAGGGTGCATCTACCCTATAGAAATTATGCAATTTGACACTACTTTAAGTGTTGTAGCTCCAGCCTAAGGAATCCTGGTGTTTGTAGTTTTACAAGGTCTTTAGCCTTCTCTGCCAAAGAGTGCTGGTGCTTCACAAAACTACAAATCCCAGGATTCAGTAGGATGGAGACATGGCAGTTAAAGTGGTGTCAAACTGCATTATTTCTACAATGTTGATGCACCCATAGTGACTGTTCCCAGAACAACAGATTCAACTGAGATCAAGCAAGGGAAAGAGGAATAAAAGAACAAAACAATCCTCATGCTTAACTAGTGTAAGGTTGCTAAAGCCCTTTAACACGCTGACTGTCACTCCTGAAGAGCGTAAACAGGGCTCAATGGAAATGAATGAAAGTCAATTTCTGAAACATTGCCTGAGTCTAGATATGACAGGTGATCAATGGGAGGGGGAAGAACTCAAGGGAGGGGGAAGGAGGGAAGACTTCCAGAAAAAGTTTGGGTGCAAAACCATGACTATTGTATGCCACTTTGAGTCCCAAATTGGGGGAAAAGTGGGATAGAAATAAAGATGATGATGATGATGATTGATGATGATAATGTTAAATCAAAATGAAAAGAAAGGGAAAGTCTCAATACTTGCAGGGACTTTTTTCCTTCCTGGATGAGCCCTTACACTATGCAGCCCGAAAGTAAAATATTGGCCGATGTTTTTTATGCAAAGAAACACTGAAAATGGGAGAGGGAAGGGGAATCATATCAGTCAAGGACGAAAATCTCTTACAGCAGTTGACATTTTTGTATGGGGTGTGTCAACATAGCAATAGCAATAGCATTGATATTTATATACCACTTATCAGTGCCGAAGCACTCCTTAAGCGGTTTACAATGTTTTTTAGCTAATTGCCCCCAACAAGCTGGGTACTCATTTTACTGACCTACGGAAGGATGGAAGGCTGAGTCAACCTTGGAGCCCTCTGGGATTGAACTCATAACCTTGTGGCTTGCAGTACTGGCATTTAACCACTGTGCCACTAGGGCTCCCTGTCATATCAAGACACACTTTCTCAACAAGGACAGGAAAATTTGCAGATATTTTCTATATCCCAGCTCCATTTTGCTCTGTATCATGCTGTACAAAATTATTACCTTCATATCAAATGACCAATTTGCTTTCTAAGGGCTTGATTCAAAAATAACACTGATGTATGTTTGTTTCTTGGGTTTTGTCCCCACCCCAACCCCTTTGACCCTTCTCTGAACATCAACCTCAAGGAGATAACATATTGTCTGAGATAAACGATTTGGTTGCATCCTGGAACAACAGCTCAATAGGTTACGAGCCGGGTGTGTATGAAACATCTGGGGTGAGGTGGTTTGTTTAATTGCTAGACAACACACTCACTCATGGATTTACCTTACTCTTTCTCAGATCCCTGGTGGATTTGGTTGGCTTTCTGGTGCTCTCCCTTTGAATCTTTTGTCTGAGTGGTTTCCTGCTTTACTGGAAGTCTGGAAGTCAGCTTCCAATAAAACATGCAGGCAGTCTAGCCTACACCAGCTAACAGATAGCCATTGAATAAATGTGCTCATTCCATTTAGCCATACCAGAGGCAAAATTGAGTCACCATCAGCCAGGAAAGCAAAGCCACCATTATGCAGAGTAATGCAGCTACCCCAGGCTGCAGGTGTGTGTTGGGGGGGGGGGCAACAGCAGTTCCCTCGGTTTTGCTTTTGAATCCCTTGCCTGTTTGTCTCCGTTGGAGGACAGAGCTGTACCACACAGGCCGTCTTGATTCTCTGAACTGGTCTGCTGGTGTCAGGAGTGGTGAAAGACCAGAGTAGACCAGAGGACTCTGTAATCCACTATCTTGTTTGCTACAGTGGCCAACAGGATGCCTCCAGGAAGCCCATAAGCCCATGAGGATAATAGACCACTCCATGTGTCACACCCCAGCAACTAATGCACCTAGAAATTGGATATTGAAGCTGGATAGACTTTTCTTTCAGGAATATGTCTGACTAGTATCAGAAACAGACTGCCTCACTAGGGCAAAGCAGGCATGGGGAATCTGTGCTCCTCCAAATATTGTTAGACTCCAGCTTGCATGCTACTCAACTGTTGGCCATGCTGGCTGATGCTGATGGGAGTCAGAGTCCAATTACAAATGCAGGTTTCTTACCTTTGAGGTAGAATAAGATTGGGAATCTTTCTCAGCTTGGGGGTTGATTTCCAATTTGGGAAGGTTCTCAGGGTGCCTGTTCCAGCAGTGGGCAGAGCTAAATCCAAAAGGCATTGAAGAGGACCAAGGACAGATTTGGCAGGTACAAAGCAAATTTAGTGAGGTGGGATGTAATTCTGACCAACCTGATACAAAGCAATTCTGTGCATGTCTTCTCATGAGTAAGCCCTAGAACAACTCCCTCCTCATCTGAAAAATCACAGCTCAGTTCTGTTGAGGCTATTTAAATCCTAACCACCTTTCAGTATCTGCTTATCTTAATAGATCTGCTGACGAGAGATAGTGGCAGAAACTTTTAGACCAAAAGGGGAACCTTTGTAGGGCACATGCAGCCTTCAGACCAAAAGGACTTCATGTATGAGGTGGAGCACTGATCTGATCCAATAGGGTCTTGCTTATGTTTGAGTAGCCACTACCTACATCCCACGTGGGGACTCTATATTGTTGATGTTGGGAGGTAATGAGTCTAAAAATAAAATTGTATTAAAAAATTCCAGGATCTAGTCCTTTTAAAAACAACAAGAATTATTTCCTTTAAAGGAAATAGGAGTTAAAAACATTCAGTCACCTTTGACTTCACGCTTTATGCAGAGTGCGGTTAGCAAGCAGACTTAAGCTCAATTATCATTTGAAAGTGTATTCAGAGATCTGGGATCCCCCAGTTAAATTAGACTCATTACAAAATAAAGGAGTCACTTTAAAATGCAAAACAAAGTTTACTGAAGGTTTATCAATCTCAATCTACATACTAAAACAAACTTAAGAAAAGGTCCTTAACTGACTAAGAATAGGGTAGGAAAGACTCACCAGCCTACAACCGTGGGCTGGGTTCCGATGCATCATGGCATGGTTACAGGAAAACTTAAGATGCGTCCATTCTCATGGAGAGACAGATTCAGAAGGGGCGCAAGTTACACAAAAGCAATAAAATTCAGATTAGGTCATGTGTGAATCACCCAGCACTTCTAGTTGGCTAGAAGTGCCCAGTGAAGTAAGAGAAGGGAATTTTGGGAGAACAAAATGCATGCAGGGAAAAACCCTAGACTTATCTCAGATTGTGAATGAGGTACACAAGATTGCTTTTACATTACAATGATTATTTCCCCACATACAACAGTTGAATTGTTGGCTACTCAGAACACTTTCTGTATGGCTTCATTCTAAGCAAATTGCCACTCTCCCCCAATCCATGGCTGAGGCTAATCTGCCCTGCAGAATGAATTGGGGTCCATTTTCTAACTGAACAAGATGAATGATTGTGCTGCAGAGTGACCGGTTTTCCTGGACAGACTTTCACCACAACACAGCAGCGGGAAGAAATGGAGGGCTCTGTGATTCGGTGTCTGTGTCACAGCCCAGGCTGTTTGTTTGTGCAGCTCACGTCACCTGCTTGGCCCCGCTCACTTTCAAGGAGCACGGGTGCCGTTCAGGTCTCAGGCCTTGTTTTCGCACCTGTCTATCAACAGGAGACAGCCGTGGCTTGCAGGGCTTACTGGTGTGTCTTCTGTCAAAGGAGAAGAGGGAAATGCGTGACCCTCATTTGGTCACCTTCTCCCTTCTGCCAGGCTGCTCATTTTCCCTGCTGCTGCTTCTGTCAAGGAAAGCCTTTTGACTCCCAGAGAAAACTGTAATGTGCAGAGCCTGGAACTCTGTCTCAGCCTTTTGGCCTCACTGCTGGGATTCTTATACTTTTGCCGCTGATGATCAAAACATGAGGTTTACATTTCTAAAATGGGAGGTGAGTTTGAGTCCCCTGCCCCAAAGCCAAGGGGGTTATTCAGCCTCAGGGAAACCTTTCCCTTAATTCAGGGAAAGGGAGCCTCAGCCCCTGAATCCCACTTGTCTCTGGGGTTTCTAAGATGACTGTATTCCCTTTCCCACCAGTTGGTTTTCCACCTTTTGTACAGTTCCCCCTGCCATTCTGAAATACCCCTCCTAAGACTTGGTTTATAGCATTAAGAGCTTTAAGCTAAAACATGATGATATTTGTAGTCTCCCTTTGTTACTTTCGGTCCTGCCCACCACTGGAGCATGGTCCGAGGAACATCTCTGAAATTGAATTTGGCCCTCAGGCTGAAACAAGTTCTCCACCAGATGTACTGGATAAGATTTGGTTGCAGTTAAATTAAAGAAACCCTGCATAGGTTCCAGAGTATGTTGAGTTGTTCAATTGCTCATTTTGTTTCAAGTTTTCAGAGTGGGATTTTAATGAAAGCCAGAGAAGAATCCAAGAGGGCCTTCTAATGTTCACCACTAATTGTCAAGCCCCTTGAGCTCATTTTGGTGGTGAAATCAATGTGGCAACACCCATTGGTGTTTTATCTGCACCAACCTTTGCTAGAAGTTCATTGTGAGATAGGATTGAGCAGACTAGAATCACAGGATTTGGTATACTTTTCACTCGAATCCTGGGATCCACCAATTAAAGCTTAGTGCAAAAGACATGATCTTGGAATTAAAGAATTCTGCATCAAGGAATTTGTTTTGACTACCACAACTGAGTAGAACACTCAAAAATCTTCCAAGCTTTCTTTATTTCAACCATTTAGTTGTCAATGGTGATGGGGGCAGTCTGTTGACGCTATTATTAAATACATGGGGGTGAGAAATCCTGGTTGAACTATGGTAAATCACCAGTAGATTTAGCTCTCCCTTCTGCCTACCTCTTGGGATATGACTGGTTTTCTTTTGTCACAGTTTTCCTTATTCATACTGGAGAAAATGACTGTAGCTCCATCCCTCATGGCTTAGAAAGGAGAATCACAAATTAGCTTGAAAAATCTCTCTGAAACCCATCAGGGCTCATCCATTCCAACATTTCATTCTCCTCCCTCTCTTGGTACTGTGCTGCAAACAGTAGGGGTATTGTTAATATCTCAGAGCTTTCATCCATCTTCCTTGTAATGAAAATAATTACCTGCAAATCACGGAGGGTCTCTTACTGCTTTGTTCAGAGGTTATGATTCCCGATACACTTTAATAATAATTTTTTGGCAATGAGCATGTTATAGAAAGTAATTAAATGCCTTAGCCATACTCCCCCCTCTGTAAAATAGCGGGATTTAATTGAGGCCAGCCAAAAGTTAGTGGAAATAAATCGTGGATGATAAAGCAGAGGTTTTAATTTAACTTCAGGTAAGTAACTGTAATTGCTCATGTGTTTGGTTCACAAAGGACGATAGGGAGAAGAGGGAAAGGGTGGCTCATTTGTATAATGTGATTTAGTGATGAGCAAATGACATTTCTGAAAATAAAAGGTTCCCATTGTACTTGTTCAAACCAGATCCTGAGTGGTGTCCTTTTCCCAGAGCTTTCAGCAAATAACATTTATTCAACTCCTGGCTTTTGAAGCATTAATTTTCCAATGGAAGTAAAGCTCTTCAGTTTCCCAGGGGACATGGCGTTCCATGTTCACACAATATATAATTAATTTATGGAAGTTAACTGCTGCAAGATGTGGTGATGGCTGCCAGCTTAGATGGCATTAAATGGGGAATTATTTATTTATTAGAGTTTCATTTATATCCTTCAGTAGGCTTGAGGTGGCATACATGGCTTTCTTCTGTTCCAATTTATCCTCACACCAATCCTGTGAGATAGATCGGTCTGAGAATTCAACACCACTCAGTGAGTTTCATACCCCATGGGGACTAAATCATAATCCATAGGGACCAGATCTCTTAAGTTCCAGTTCAGCACTCAAACCACTACGGACTTTATCAGATGGGGACAAAAAAAGCATCCCTCTCTCACTATATTCTGTCCTGCCCCCTTCCTGTCCCCGTCCCGGCACGATAACCCCATTTTTCAGACTTACCTTATTCTGTGTCCGCCCCTTCCCCTTGGCAGCTCAGGAGTGAATGGAGCTCGAACAGAGCCCCATTCACTTCCTGGTTTGAGTTTCTGGCCATTCTCGTGAGAGAATGAGCACACAGGAAATTAAAAAATAAAAAGGAAAATAACATTTAAAAAAAAGGTTACACCAAGCACAAAAACACAGTTTTAAAAATCCAAGTAACCCAGGGAGGGTACAAAAAAGTGTGTCACTTACCTCCTTGTCCCGATCACACCCAGAAGTGTTTGGCACGGACCTCCCACTGCAGTTGACATCACGCCAGCATAACAGGGCACCTTTTTGTTTGCATGCTGTTCCGTGACAGGAATGGAACAGGTGATCTATTCACAGCTTAAGCCATGAATAAGAAGAATAAAGGGCAGCATGGAACCAGCACAGGGGCATAATGGGACGAGGACAACATCGTCCAAAAAGTTAGCCCTTTGGCGATCTCCTGGCATTCGTGTAACAGCATATTAAGGGTATCTGATAATCTCCTATATCACACACTCTCTCCAGTGCTTGATGGGAGTCAGGAGATGACCCCACTTTTTTGAGGTGGATGTAACTAACTGTGCTTGATTATTTCCTGTCTTTCCCTCTTCCCTCTCATTTTAAATAGTTCCCTTTTCTTCTTTCCCCTCCCTCCAGTTATCACTTTTAGCACTAGAATTGCCAAATTCTATCAGTAGTCACTCTAACAGCCCAATAGCATTTCCCTGTTCCCCATTCCAAAGGAATGTTGATTAGTTTGATTGAAGAATTGGGTGAAGAATTGCTGTCCTGCCACAGATGTTAGCAGGACTGGCCTAACACATTTTGCTACCTGAGGCAAAGGACAAAATGGTGCATGCCCCCTCCCCCGACCTTCCACATATGGGAGGTGTGGATAGGCTTTCCTTCAGTGCAGTGGATGGGATGGGTTTCTTTACCACTTCTGAGGCAGCAGGCTAGTTTAGAGGCCTCAGGAAGGGTTGTGTAGCATACATTAATGTATTGTCCAATACAAGAAAAGGTCCTGCAGCAGGGCTCAGGAAGAACAGTTTGCAACACCTGAGGCAGTTGCCTCACTCTGCCTAATGGTGGAGCTGGCCCTGGCTATTACCAGAACCAAGACTACAGTCTTGAGCAGGATTTATTCTGGGCTAGAGCGGGGAAGGAGGTGAAACCTTATCCCAGCCTTCATCAAGGTTGCTGTTTTCCTGGTATTAGTGAAGAGGAAATTATCTCTGTGCCTCCCCCCCCTCGACCTCTGTGATTTCTAGATTTAGATGAGAAGAGAAGTTTAAGCGTGTGCATGCCTGAGAGGTAAAGATGGTGTATGTGAGAGAGAGCGCGGGGCGGGGGGAAGACACCTGAAAAAGTGTTGTGTGCCCTTGCTAAACTGTATTCCTGTAGTCTACTTCATATTGGTTATTAAAAACTGATACCAGCTAAGCAGGTCTTTGGCAGTTCTTACTTTCTGCCAGCAGCCTTTTTTGTTGAAGCTCATGTGGGAGAAGTTCTTTGAGTTGCTCCTCCTAAGAAGCAAAGGGAGAGCCGGTTTCCACACAGGAAGTCGCATGCAAATGTAACCTTCCGAAATGGCACACAATTAAAAATACCTCGACTGGCAATATTAAAATAGGATATGAAAGCAAACAGAGGCATTTCACAGCCTATATAAAAAAATACTCAGGAGCTTGTTTGCAGAAGGATTGACATGTATACCTAATATACCCTGGGGTCACTGGTGGAGCCTGCTTGGTGGCTACAGGTGGCCAAATTTCAGTGGCCGAGGCTTATATCCCTAATGAGTGGCATTTTGCCCTGGGAGAATCATACTGATTTTTCATTAATAATTTTGAAGGTCTTTGCTTTCAAAAAAGTCAGTGCCCACGGCAGCGCCCAGGTTTGTCTTTTCTATAAGTCCGCAATTTCTAGAGCAAACAATGCATTCTATTCATTATTACATACAGAAAAGAACACCATAGGAGGCTTTATTCCAATTGGTCTCAAGCGAAGCGGGTAGGAAGAAATCTCGAGCATCTGGTCATCAAGAGATTTTGTTGTAATGGAATAAAAAACATGAGTCTAATGCTAGCGGATGTTCAGTCACAGCACAAGAGCAGTCTGTTTTGGAAGACCTCTGTGTATTTGAAGGTAGATGGACTGTTCCCCCAGCTTAACCATTCTCATTCGTATGTTCCAATCTCTGTCTAAATATGGACAGACTTACAGCAAATCCACAAGAGGGACTTGGAAAAGCTCAAGTAAAACTTGGGACACTTTCAAATAACAGAGTTTTTTTTTTTTTTAAAGCCAACCTTTACTGGCATTATTTCTGCTCTGTGGTGGCTGCATATTATTCAGCAAGGTTGATCCTACCATTCAACAGAATAAGGCAACCATCACAGAGGAGGAGATACTGGGGATAGGAGTGACAGAACCCTAATTATTCCTGTTTTAGGAAACAGCTGTGTGTGCATGGATCCCAGAATCCACCCGCCCCCCGAAATGATCTGGCAAACTTGAACCACCATGATGCCTACGTAGTTTAATCTTCTAAGGAATTATCAATGAGAAGTGTACGATATGATCAAGCACTAAAAAATTAAATTAAGTTAGCAGTTATTACCAAGCCCGCCCAGGAATAACAAAGGCTGCTGGCAATTAACCTCTACACACTTACTTGGGAGTAAGCAACACTGAACACATAGAGGGCACTTCTAAGTAGGAAGTAAGAAAAGTAATTAGCCCTCCCCTTGAAAGTACCTGTAAGCAGGCAAAATGAATAAAAACCTGCCTGCCAATGTTGAGCCTTTAAAACAGTCTAGAGGCCCTGTTCTTTTGCACCCCCTAAACTGGCCTACTGCTCTCCAGTGAGGTGGAGGATGCTATTCCTTTGTTGAAGTCAGATTCATCTAACAATCCAGTTGGCTTTGTACATGGAATGGAGCGGGGCATCATATGGTCCTGGGCTTTTGATAGCAATATGTCTTGGACCTGTTATCTAGCTCCTGAATAAATGTACGTTTTCCAGTCTGTGTGAAATTGTGAATACACTGCCTTAAGTATTCCCACACACACACTTCACTTTTCAACATTTTGCTGTATGACAAAATGTCTGCACTGCTTTCCCCTGGACTTGTTTTAATAGCTCCTTGGTCTTCATGATGCTGTATGTTTAGATACCTTCTCCAACAAACTCTGGGCCCTTCCCAAAAGACAGTTGTGTTCATTCTGAGATCACATGGCACTGGACCTGCATTCCATTAGATTACACACGTGATTTTTGGAGGCAGTGGGTTGCACCAGAGCTCATTTAGGTATGTCACAACAAAGTGGGTGAATCCTTATGGAATCAATAAGTTCCAGTTGGTTTTTGTTTATTTAACTTTTGTGCCACAATAAAAATATTTGGCACTTTCATGGTGTTGAGTAGCTTGTGTACATTATGTGGTAACAATGCCAATTAAATCCATTGCAGTTCCAGGTTGTAAGAGAAGAAAATGTAGAGTGTGAGTGTATACTTCTCCAAGGCACTGGATCTTCTGTCAGTGCAACAATATGTTATCTGTCTCCTGAAAAGGAAAGCCAGCCTCCTCAGGAGGACTAAGTTCTCAAGCCTCAGGATAAATAGAAATTTTCATGCTTTTTAAAAAAATTGCAAACTGAGGCAAAAATGGGATGAAGCCAATGTAAGATTGAGAAACCAACCTTCATCTATCCCTTTGGTTTGGTCTGGGGTTTTTTTATTGAGAAATTTACAAAATTCACAAATGCTGTCAGTGGAAAGAACTTGAGAATTTTTTTTAAAAAAATACTTGAATGTGAGATAAAGCAAAGCTGACTGATTTGTCCATCCAGGCAAAGAGTTTTGAAAGAGCTGCTGGTTGTGCAGTACTTTTTAGAGTTGTTTAGGAGACTTTGGGCTAAGCAGGGACAGGCAACTGCGGAGCAGGGGGGACAATTTTTGCCCCTTTGCCGCCCTGGCAAGCCACCCTGGCATGCTTGATGCATCACTGGTTTCTATTTCAGCTGATTTAACACCCTTTTGGGGCACTTCCTTCTGAGGAGAGAATCTATGTGGGGTTCTGGGATGGGGGGGCAAAACTACTGTTTTGCAGTGGTTTTGAGCCATTCTGTAGTGGCAAAACTTCCTCCCAATTAATTTGCGGGGACCTGGGGGCTTCTGGAACTCAAGGGAGCTTTCAGGGCAGCACCTTGTGGACCCAAGTGTCACATGCAGCCCACATTTTCCACCACCCCAGTCTGAAATTTACTGCTCGTTCCAACTAGAATGATTGTTGAGCAACAAGTCAACAATTAAGTAAATCCCACTGATTCAACAGCTGGTGCTCTACACTGGCATGGGCATCAGTGCAATGTGATGGTGGCAGGAGGGGGGGAAAGCTGTGAGGAAAGGTAGGCAAAGCCATCTCTGTCATCAGGAGAAGACAGCTACTGGTGCTGAGCAACTTATTTCTCTGATGAGTAGCTCCTTGAAGCCACAGTGTTCTGGGAATACTGCTTTGGAAAGTCATAGAAGATGAAGATTTACCTGCTTTCCCTCCTGGCTGCTATACAACCATTGAAAAGTACTCTATGCTAACGTAATGGAGCCTTACATTGGTGTAGTGCACCAATAGGATTCTAGGAACTGGGTCTGTTCTAGTTGAGACTTGCAACTGGATTTCAGCCTTTGAATTTTTAAAAAAATCTTTTAAAAGCCACAGCATCACTGACACGTAATAAGCTAGACCCATCCACGATAGAAAAATATTGATTCCCTACCTTAAACATCTCCTTTTTTCTGATTTCTGTCTTGCAGATACACTCTCAGTACCTCGCTGGTCCCCACAGATTCCTCGACGGGATCTAGGAAACTCAATCAAACACAGGTATGAAGTGGTAAAAGCCAAGATTTTTTTTTTTTAATTCTCTCAAGACCTGTGTAACTGTGGCAGAGGAAGATAGCACCTTCTATGCTTCTTACTTGGATCCTATGGCTTCTAATGAGAATGCCAACCTTCTTCCTCCTGCCTGTGGTAAGCTCCCATCTTGGTGCAAAAAAAGAGGTTACTGTCAGGTTGGCTGTCAGCCTTCAACACCTTTGGCAGCTGCCAGGAACCCAGCTCTCAGTCAGAACCTACCAGCACTGGAATGTGTCCTATTGTCTAGGTCGTCAATCTCTGTTCTGAATTTCCTCAATGCATTGATAAGATGTCATCCCAGGACATTGTGGGAAACATAAGTGGCCACCCATTGTTTCCACCATTGTGGCCCTGTAAACCTGCCAACACAGGAAGGGACTCACTAGAGGGCACTTCATCAGGGACCCTCTAAAGTGTGGCACCAACCTTGCTTGAACCTGGAGCCAGCCCAACATGCTCAAGGACCAAGGATTATGTGAATTATAGTTCAAACTATATGGATGGCGCCAGGTTGCCTACTCGTGTTGTCCAATACTTCCAACACTAGATTATAAATGTTTACAAAATAAAAATGTCTCTTCTCCTTCACTCCCCACAGCCTGATGGAGTGAAGGAGAATAGGCATTTTATTTTGTATAAATCTATACTCTACTGTTGGAAATATTGGACAACACAAGATTTATATTGGCCACTGATGAAGACTGCTAGTTGAAACGTGTCTGGTTTCTGTTTTAGTGAAGAATCGGATAAGCTCTTGGGCCATCTTTTTTCCTTTAACAAATGATTTTTGATCTGTGGACTTTTCCCCAGACTGCTATTTATAGTGTGGACTGTGTAGTGTTAATTTGAGTAACTGATTATTTTAATGATTTATTATATATTGTTATATCCTTTTACTTGCACACACAAACACACACACACACACACACACACACACAGAGTGGGCCCTCTGGATCCACGGGCTCCAGATCCGCAAATTCAACCAGCCATGGATTGTCACATCCCATATTATAAAATGGTGGCAATGTGAATGCGGACACATTGAAGCATTAGTGTTCACATCACTGCCATTTAATAATATGGGTTGTGATCAACCTTGTTTTTTGATATCCTTGCAGGATCCCAGAACCAAACCCACAGATCCGAAGGGCCCACTGTACGTATATTTTATATTCACATCCTAACTTTTTCTGTTTACCTTTTGTTATTTCAGCAGGTTAGGTCTTATCCTTTCTTTTCGTTCTGTTTTACCAGGTTGCCAACCCCTGCTTTAGGCCATATCATCCACTTCCAATTTCTGCTCCCCATCCCGCCCCATTATAACAGGGATGGAGCAACATCTAGCAGAATAACAAAACAAAACAAAAATACTGTCTTTATCTTTTCCTTTAATCTACTTGGGCTGTGCAGTTTTCAGCATTATAATCTTTGATTCAGATCTTGGAGTAAAACATTAAATTTCAGTATCTTTCCTTGTTACTCGCTACTGTCTCCCTTTCTTTGGAGTAATGAGGATTAGTGTTGTTATTTTTAGGTGATATAACTACAATGATGTTGCATTAAGGTTTTTGTATGATAAGTAACATTTGTTTGTTATTGCATAAATGTTTTTTGGGGGGCAGGGGATGACTGCAGTTGGCTTTTTTTTTGCTGATGTTGCTGTTTTTTTTGTGTAAAATGTTTTTTAAATGTTGAGTGTAGCATGTTGATAATGCATTGTTCCTCTTTACTCATAAGTAATGTGTAATGTTAATAAGTAATGTGCTACTCTTGGGGAAAAAACAATGAACAGCTAATAATGCTTTTCTTTTAAATTAATGTTTCCAAGCTCTGCTGTGACCCAGGGCTGACAGAGTGCTGATAAGCTGAGTGCTGTGTGTGTCTTCACTGGGGTTTGTGTTTGTGTGTGGTGCAACCCACTTTTTCAGATTCTAGAGAGCCCATTCAATACACTATTTCAGTTTCTGATGTCACTTAGATAAGGCTCTGGCTGCTGTCAATAAACCTACTGTACCTTATCTATGACCTATAGCCTTGAGTAAATTTAATGTGACTGTCCCTCCCTTTCTCTTTCTGCTCTTTGCTGGAAGAAATGGGAATAGGTAAAAGCCCCAGATGGACTGGTAGGATGCAGGTGGGGAGGCAAGGTTGCTGGCCTGTGATGTGGCTGGCTTTTTTTGAAACACTCAGGCTGCTTTACTAAACTAGCCCTTCAGTGGCAAAGGTGTTTGAAGGTATCTTTGCAGCTGTAAGACAAGGTTGCGGTATGCACAATTGCAGCTCAGCAAAAACACACAGGAAAAAAAGCCCTGTTTTCTCTGCCTTTGTTCTCATTTTTATCTGAAATAAATGATATCAAGTGGAAACTGAAGAAAGGGACAGACTTGAAAGCTAATGTATGAAAGTTGTGTGTGTAATAGCAGTAAAACAACAATGCATAGATGTTTGTGGGGGGGGGGAAGGGTTAAAGGCATGTATTGCTTTTCTTTGCCCAGCTCCTTGTAGAGAGGAGACTCAACAAACACTGAGGCACTAAGCTCAGCTCGGTAGCCCCTCAACTTGGTGGGGAGAGCAAGTGTCCAGTCTGCCCATCAGCAGGGCTGTCCCTGAGTTCTACTTTCATTTGTTTCAGTGCAAGTACATTCTTTTCTGTGACTGGGAACCTTGAAAAAAGAGAATTCCTGGTTGCATGGTGGCTTCTATCTGTGCTCAAGCAAACATGATTGGAACCCTCCCCGCTGCAATCTTTCCTACTTCATGTGGAGAGGTGATGGATGTGAGAGGCATGGCTTGTGTGTCCCCTCTCACCCACATTTAAGGGGAATATACCTTATTCAAGTGTAATGCCTGACTATTTACGTATGAGTGCATTTGGCTGTCTCATATAAATGACTGGGTGGCAGCAGAAAATTCTTACAATCCACCATGAGCATTTGGAAAGTGTTCACACAAGAGCAAAGATTTACTCTGGGAATAGCAGTGTAACAAGAGCAACCATCTATTTTGCGTTTACATTGTATTTTATGTATCTTAAAATATTGATGGCTAGGAATGTAGAAGTCTGATGGGTTCAGGTTCATTGCATTCCTCAGAATCCCAACAGCATTCTCATCCTGCCCCAAATTCCATGGACATAATGTGTATTTTGGTACATACTTTTCCTAATATAAATTTTAATTCATTTTTCTTTATGTATTCACATCTCAACACATTTGTCCTATTGACCAAAGTATGCTAGTGCACATTTGAATTAGTACATACATATTATTAGTGATGTGTACTGTATTTTCTTCCACATAATTGAAAAAAAGGACGGGAGAGAAAGATGGTGAAGTTCTGAGTTTTCTCTTTACAGTGGGAAACTGAAAGATATGTGCATGCTTTTGCCAATAGTCCATGAACTGAGTACATTTATTTTAAAAATCTTGCTCAATATGAATATCCTTCCCATGCCTATTGATAGTTTAAGTGACCTTCTGGTTGGATATAAGCTTTGTAAAATGGCCTAAAGTTGATTGACTGACTGAACATCCAGTGTTCTTGTTTGCCATGAACAGGCTAGGCATTGCAACATACTCATTCAAAATTCCCACTCGGGTTACAGAAGAATGGCAAGTGCTTATATCATCCGTTTGCATTGGCTTACTGAGCCGGAATCAATAAGCAATTCTAGTGCTTATGGTCTTGGCAACTGGGATACAAGGACTAGGGAGAGCAAAGAGCAATTTGATAGATTAAATAACAAAATGCTACCATTCTGGGGGAAATTGTTTTGCTTAGGACTTAGCAGAGGTCATTTTCTCTCTCTCACTGCAGGTTTTCTACCAAGTACTGGATGTCTCAGACATGTACCGTTTGTGGGAAAGGAATGTTGTTTGGACTGAAATGTAAAAACTGCAAGTATGTCTCCTTTTCTTTATGTTTTATTCCACTCCACCCCCCAAAGCCAGTATAGCAAATAGCTGCAGCTGGATTCCGTGTTTTCTTGGCCACTGCTAGTTGTCATTATCCCAAAGGCCCAAACATGGCTCAGGGGCTTGACATGCAGACTATTGGTTTCTTTCCAGCTTTCCAAAAAGAAGAAAAAGGAGTGAGATTTATGCAGGATAGTCTACTATTTGGGTAGATGGGGCAGGAAGATTTTTACAAAGCCATAACAAATTAGAATTGTATTCAAGATATCACAGAAAAGGCCTAGACTGAGATGTAGAAAGACTTGAATTCTGAAAATGGAGTTCTCTTCAGTTCTGCAAGTAGAAGTCTAGATCTTGCTTCCACTGGTATTAGTCAGCTGTAAAGTCAGAAGATACTGTTGCTGAACAGGCAGCACCCCAGTTTGATTTGGAGACCAGTACTTTATAGCCCTTCCTGAGGTCAACCAGTGATCTTGATGGCTGAGCTTTGAATTCAGATCTCTCATTTTCTGGTCTAAAACTCTTAACAACTGTACCCCCACATAGTCTCTCAAAGTGTTCTCATTTCACTTCTTTTAGGCTAAAGTGCCACAACAAATGCACCAAAGAGGCCCCACCTTGTCACCTGTTGATCATTCACCGTGGAGGTAAGAGCAGCTTCCTCTATGGTCTGGAGGTCTTATTTTGCTTCTTTTTCTTGTCTTCTTGCACTTGCAGCTTCCCATTTGTACTAAGGTTTTCACAAATCACAGAACATAAAGCTTAATTCGAACGCCATTTGGGGGGGCATATTGAATATCGCCCTCCCTCCTTTTGTGGGACACTTCATCCCCTTAAAAGTATATACAGGGGATGGGACATATAGCAATATTCAGCTAGGGCTGGGGGAGAATTTTAGGAATTTTTGGAAGGGTGGCTTTACCTTTAAGTAGAAGGTGTCCATGCCAACTGATTCCTTCCTTCCTACCTTCCTTCCTTTTTGCTGTGGGGAAAATGTAGTTTGAGGTCACTCTCAGATCAATGTATTGAGAAATCCTAGCTTAGTAGATTGGTCTCCAATTATCTTTGGGTATGGATGTGAAGTGGGAATTCCCCAAGGCCAAACAAGTGCACATATGCTTTTCTGTTTTTCATTCTGGATGCCGCATGGCCTGGATATATGTGGACAGTATTTCTAACTACAGCCTTTGGAGGTTACTTAGGATATTTTCTTGATCCTACCACCACTGCTTAGTGCTTTGAGTTTCCCTTCCCTGACGGGCTGGGAAGCTGTTTAGCAGGGTAAATAGTAAGTATGCAGTAAGGTTGCTGAAGAATAAGAGCGGTCCAGCCAAGGAGCTAGATCTAATGCAAACAACAAGGAGCTGAGCAGGATAAGGCTTTTCACGAATAACAGCCAGGCAACAAGTGGAAGGTTTTGTAGCCACTTTGAGTATCCCACTCCTTCCTGACAGCATCAGTGGGACATTGGTATACACTGGAGTATACTTTGAATCTCTCTTCTGCCAGCTGGATAGGGCTTGGTGACAGAAGCCTTCAGGTGCAAACATACATCATACACCTTCTGAAGACCAGAGTTTCAGCTTGCATTTATCACTGTCTGTCAAAGGGAATTATGAAGGTTCTGACACTCTGTCATTAACTAGTTAGATTATGCTGCCCCCCCCCCCAGACTCTGCAGATATATTTGGTACCACAAGCCAACAGGTTATTGTTGTCATCTAAGATGACAATATTGAGGCATTTGTTCAGGTTTGACCTCTGTAATGGCCTGGGCTAGTGCTTAGGCTGTTCCACACAATCAAAAACATTGTGATTCTTTTGGTCAAAGTGTGGCTTCAGGCTACAAGGACAGGGTTTAGGATTACAGAACCAGAGTAAGCAAACTTGAATATGGCTTTTAAGAGACAAGAGTTAAGGATGTACATAGTTCCCTAAACAGTTCTGTGAGGAGATCCAGGGTGAGTTTTGAGGGAGCAAGATTCAAGTGCTGCCGTAGCAACAAGCAGCTCCAAACTGCCTTTTATTGTCAGGTGTGATGATCATTTCCCCTCCAGATGTTGATAAATGACTTGCTTCCTTCACACCTCATCACTGGCCAGGCTTCTTAGGGCTGGTGGAAATTCAAGTAGTACTACAAGATCCAGTGGGCCATGGGTTCCACTTTAAACAGAGCTTCAGCCTGGGTGACTACCTGTGCCTGTGACAAAAGCAGCATCTTCGGTCAAAGGGGCCCAGCCTGTTTCCACTGGCATTGCCTCCAAAGGAGTAAGGAAGACTGTGTTTCCACTGGAGCATCTAGGCTGGAGTCTCTGAAGTTAGAGAAGGGCAGCTCAACCTCAATGGACCTAAGAGTATCCTGGTAAAGCAGGTTACTCTTGGGATGAGCATTCTGGGTGGTAGAGATGTCTGTGGTTGGCTCTGGGAGAAAAGTTTCTCTCCCATCTCAATCTCTCCCTGAAGATGGGCTGTCAGACCCTGGAGTCTTGACAGCAGTTGAAACCTCCCAGGAGATCTCTTCAAGTTCTCATTGCTCCGGGGCCATGATACATTTCGTCTCACCACACTGAGGAACAAGTGCCAGCCAGGTGGATGTCTGCTTGTGCGTTACTCTCTGCAAAAGCTGTGCTCCCTTCTCTGCAGGAGAACACTTCATGCATATGGAGAGGAAGACTTACAGGCCCCAGAAGAGAGGCTTCTCTCACCAGGAACAGCTTTGCCTTTTCATTAAAGTGTTCCCCCAGCCAAAGTGATTACCTGGAGGGAGGAGGCTTGAAAATCCAGACTCAGAAATATGCATTTCATTTATCTCTAATGAGGCTGCTGCTGTTTTCTGCTTGCTAAATACACCTTCACTGAGAATACTTGTATTTGCTAAATGCTTTTAATGAACTGCTTATTGTGTCTAATCAGATGCCATTAGTGGTGGGATTTAAAATACAAAGAGGATACAGGTTTGTTCTGCAGTGGTTGGCATTTGTTCATGGACTGCTCCTTGGTTGCCAGAAGGGCAGTTGTAAGCCATAATGACTGCAGAGAGGCCCTTGTGATGGTTTGAGTCTGAGGCAGAATCCACACTTCACAAATAATCCACTTTGAAACTGCATTATTTGCCATGGCTCCTTCCTATTGAATCCTAGGATCTGTAGTTTTACAAGGTCTTTAGCCTTCTCTGCCAAAGAGTGCTGGTGCCTGACCAAACTACAAATCCCAGAATTCCATAGGAAGGGGCCATGGCAAATCTAGTTTCAGGCTAGATTATTTGTGTAGTGTAGATTTGGCCTGAGAATTGCTGCAGTTCCCCAAATGTCTGCAACGACATTTGGTATGAGCAACCATGGAGTGCTCAGTGGATTTGTCATTGCTCAAGCAAAGGTCCAGTTTGAATGGAAACCTTTCTAGGCCTTTCATGTCAGAGTGAGCCAGTGGCTGGGCTTAGGTGGACAGAGTCTGCTCTAGATTCTGCTCAAGTGAGATCTCTCCTGGAAGTAAGGTGACATAAAGACTGAATGGATCAGTGTTGTGGGGGGAAGAATTTGATATTGTGTGAATGAAGCAAGGGAGGGAGTTTAGTGATATTTTAAGGATAGAAAATCCCGCTGCTGCTTGCTGGCTGTATGTTCATGTAAGCAATATCCCTACAGCCTAAGTGCTGTACAGAATTTTAAAACAATGTTGAAACCTTGTTCCACAGGCTTGAAACATAGAGATAAAAACTTTAGGAAAAAAAAAATTGAAAGTAAACTAAAAAGGGGAATGGAGACCATGCTGGAATAAATGAGAATGAAACAGATGCACTTGGAGAAGGTGTTCATCAACAGCTAAGCCTCTGCATGTCTACTTAGAAGTCTTAATTGAGTCCACTTGGACTTGGTCCATGCTGAGTGTGTGTAGGATGGAAGTTGAAATATAGAACCAGACAAAGAGAGTTGGGTGTCAGGACAACCAAATTGCAGCATAGTTCACAAGTCCCCATCCCAGAAAGGCAAGATTCCTAAAGTGAAGGCAAGAAGATTTGTAGCCAAGCTCATGCAGGGGTAAAACTATCCACTATGCAACGATAGAAATAATAGGATAAGAAACCAGGTCCCAGCATGGATCGGTAATTGGCTGAAAAGATAGAGAAGCAAATAGTTGGCATCTAGAGTCAGTTTCACATTGAAGCCTGGAGCACTCCAACAGCCTGTATTATGGCCTGATCATTCAACATATTAATTAACCATCTGGAAAGGGCAGCCAACGAACGGATGGCAAAAATGATTTGTGATGGGTAAGGTCATAACAGACTGCAAAATATTACAACAGCAATAACAAAACAAGGGAATCTTATACGGCTATGGTATGACAACCAAATGGTAGAGGGAATTTGGTTCTACACTGATAAAGGGCAAAGAAAGAAAACATCGGGTGAAAATTGTCCAAAATATGCACACATAATGGACACAATCCAGAATGCTTATCCTTCTCTGGAAGAGGTAAAAGAGAGAGATTATTTCCCCCTCCCACACATATTTTCAATGCATATTTACAATGTTTGTTGTAGTCTGCATTAGTTTACATGAAGATAGCTGCTTAAATTGATGATAGATTGGGATTAGTGTGGGGTCCATGTACTGTCCAAGAAGTACTACAACCTCTAGCCCTTGTGGCTTACCCCGTAAGCTAACACCATGAAGATCCTGGTTCTATCTCTGGTGAGTACTTGCGACTTAATGATCTCAGTTTATTTATGTCCTCTCAGGAAGCAAACTGATCAAAGGAAATTATGCCTTAGGACTTACTAGGCCAGCCTTTTCAAACCATGGATGCTCAAATTGTCCTTCGGCTATAGCTTCAGTCATCTCTAATTAGCATTACCTAATCGCCAGGGATGATGAGAGTTGTATTCAAAACAATATCAGGGATCCAGGTTTGGTCAAAGCTACGCTGAGGCAGTATCCAGTGTTGCAGTGGAGCCAAAGTTCACAATGTTGAAGCGCTGGGACTTTGTGATTAGAAAGGATAAAAATATCCTCTGTTTCTGCTCTCTTCTTCCTATCCTGGGTTTTCTGTTCTCTCGCAGCTTTGCTGCAATCCTCACAGTATTTGATGGTGGGGGGAGTTAATCTTCCAAGTGACAGTATATTATAAACCATCCTTGCTGTAATGCAAATGATTTTGTGGTACATTGGTCATGAATAGGCAAATCAGAGCCATTAGCTTTACCAAAAAAAAAAAAAAAAGACTCCTTATGGACATGAAAACTGCTAGAACTGGTTTGTTTATATGGACCAACATAGCTGCCTGAATTTTTTGACTCTCCTTGGGGTTGTGGCTGCAGGGACTATTGTGATGACATTGCTGTGTACCTCCAGGCTGTGTTTACAGTTCTTTAAAGAGAGCTTGTGTGTAATTTCAGATGAAATGTACATGCCTCAAGAAAGTTGCCCCAAAGTGCATGTTGATTGACACATGATGAGTGTAGAAATACAGCTCGGCTTGTTTTGGTTTAACATAGTAGTGGGACAAGTTAGAAGAAATGAAGGACTGTAACTCCGTGATACAAAAACATGTCTTGCTTGCAGAAGATCTGCAGTTCAATTCCCAGTATTTCCAATTAAAAGGATATCATGTAATATGGCTGAGAAAGAATCCAGCTTGAAACTTCATAGCCACCATTACTCAAAGCTGGAAAGGGGAACATGTAGCTTTCCAGATGTTCTTGGAGAGCAACAGTCATCATAGCCAACATAGCCAATGGTGAAGGAATATGGAAGCTGCAGTCCAACAATATCTGGAGGGCCCTACATTCCTAGTAGTGGTGCCAAAGTATGCCAGCACATGGAAATGTTACTTTTTATACTGGCTGAGAGATTCTGAGAGCTGTAACTCAAAAACAAGTATACTGCAGCTTTACAGATTTATAGATTCGTCTATACGGCTAAGCAGATGAGAACTATGATTACTAATTTGGTTTGGAGATAATAAGTTTCAAGGGCTTCATAGAAAGTCGTCTTTTACATTTCTGCACTAAGTGCTGAATTAAACCCTTGATCTTTTTCTCCCCCCCCCCTCTCCCTTTTTGTTCCAGCAAGATTAGTCCGGACAGAATCTGTGCCATGTGATATTAACAACCCATTACGGAAGCCCCCCAGATATTCAGATCTGCACGTCAGCCAGACCCTTCCCAAAACCAACAAAATCAACAAGGTGAGATGTTATGGCTTGGTCTCAGAAGCAATTCAAGGGAATGTGAGGTAGGAACCAGAGAGCCTATGTGGTGCTGGTGTTAAGAGTGTTTGACTAGGGCGTGGTAGAGCCAGGTTCAGCTCCCTCAGGACCGTGGAACTCCCTGGGTGAACTCTACTGAAATTGTATGTGGCTGTAGCACCCCTACAGATCAAACTGGCGGCGGGGGGACTTGAACCACTAAAGGTGAGGTGAACATTGTACCCATTATCTTGGCAGGAAGGTCAGGATGGGGGAAAAAGTCACTTTCACACATAGCCAAAATGTTTAAACTTTAAGTTCTTTGCATTCCAAATATGCAGAAACTTGCACGTTTTGTTATATTCTTCAAAATGAACTGAACTGAATTTTTACCCATGTTCACAAGCCAAATTCAATAGGCACAGATTTTTGGCCAGGAGAGGGCCATGCTGTATCTGCCTGCCCTGTCGGTATTAATAATGATGAACTTGTCAGAAAACAGGAGGTGACAACTCTATTTCAGTACGGGCATAGTTGAATATGCAGGGATTCAAACCCAAGCTTTGCAAAGTTAAGCACCCAAAGCCCTCTTCTACAATGGATCACTCTGTCAGCTTTGGGTTGTTGTTTTTCCCCATGTTCTGAGTTCTTTCCATATCAAGACAGTTTCAAATTTGGGGAAATTCTTATAAAAAAATAACTGAAACAAAATTCTTACCCATCCTATTGGAAGGTTAGGCAGGTCAGGCTCAAGATCAGACTTGTGAGTTCCATCCAGGCTGCGTCTGAAGCATGCCAGAATTATTTACCATATGAGGATAAACAGATGTGTAGATCAGAGCATGGTTATTCTCTTAATTTCATCCTTCTCCAGATTTTGTGCTGGTGTTTTTAGTCTTAAAAATGTATATTTTGCGATAAAATTTGTATACAATGCATATTTTCCGCTAAAATGATGAAATGGATATTTCACTTGAATTTGATATTTCATCATGAACTTCATCATGAACTTCATGATGAAATGGATATTTTATTATAAAATGCACATGACCTTTCCTGTGGTGATTTTTAAACGAAAAAAATGGCACACAGATTAATATGGAAGGGAAGGAACAGATGTAGGAGGCTACGTAATAAACTGTCATGAACTGACAATAGGCTAAATTGTCCACCCCTAGTCGGTGGCCAAATCCCAATCTCCCAAGCTACAGGAAGGCATTTCAGTGCCCTAGGCTGGATTCCTGTTATTCCCATTACTGGAACCACTGGGGGAGGGGGAGATTGAGTGAAAGAAAGAGCCTGCCTTGTCTGCCATGGAAACAGGAGCAGTGCAACAAGATTGGGGTGGGGTGGAGGAAATTGGCCAGTTATTATTATTTTTTTCCCTGTTTTGAAATGGTATCTCCCAGTTTACTTGCTGGTCTGTTCAGCCATCTGCTGGGCTAGAGCTTTGCAGATGGCTCTATGGGTTTCCAGGCATGCCTGCCAATTCAAATCTCAAAGGGGCTGGTATATATTTCAGCAAACCTAGTAGATGCTAAATTGGAAGCTGCTGTGGGGGTAGGGATGGGGGAGTTGTATGCAGCAGGCTGGTTGATCAGCAGAGGAATCTGGCAAGGTTGCTTTGGGCAGCAAGCAGAGCAAGGGGGGTAGAGAGACTAGGTGAACAAAGAGAGTTATAGGGTCTTGGAACTTGAGACAGATGTAGATACTATGGGCCCACCACTGGACACCTCTGTGTTGAATCCCTGCTCTCTGTAACATGTAAATCACTTAGCTCTATGTTGTGTGATGTTGTCATGCATGTTTTCCAACCCAAGTGAATGGCAGCCATGTGTGAAGCTGGGGAAAGAAATGAATGTGATGTATGTTTATATTAGGCAATTGTCCATCCATGATGAAAGGGAAGGGAGGGGACGAATTCGACAGAGAAGTGCTATTTTCAGTAGCATCTCCATGTCACCCATCAAAAGCATTGCCACTTGTCATTTCTTGGGCTGGCAGTTTCAAGGTGGGACCATCTGTAGACCATTGACAGAGCACATGCTTTACATGCAGGAGGTTCTGGTTCACTCCCTGGCAGCTCCAATTGAAATGATCAGGTATTAGATAATGGGGGGTGGAGGGAAGCACCTCTCTCTACCTGAGACACTAGAAAGCCACTTCCCAAAAGAATAGACAATATTGCAGCTAGATGGACAAATAGCCTGATCTTGTCCTAGGCAGCTTCCTCTGTTATTAATATTTAAGAGATCACCCTATCAGCATGCCTCAAAGAATGCTAAAGGCTTTCAGTGTCATGGCTTTCCTTTGAGGAAGTTATGCTGTTTTTATTTTCCCTAGCAAGGCTTGTTTTTTGTATGCATTGGTTTTCATCCAGGGGTGTGTGTCACAGCCTGACCTAGGGTGAGTCGCAACAGAACAATATCAAGTCTAGGGTAAAAACAAAAATTAAGAGCTGCATCCTCAAGTGTATGTCTGGAGTACAACTGGTTTCTAGGTCTGAACACTCCAAACATTGAGGCATGGGACCGTAGCAGAATTTGGAAGCAATTATTTACAAATATTAAAAAAAAATTCTGCTTGCAATAATTCAAACATAACTAAACTATCTTATAACCTGTCATTTAACAAAGGGTAATTTCACTCACTATAATGTTTAGTTACTTTTATAGTTAAGAGGGTGTGCTCTCTTAATGGTGGAGGAAGGATACCACATGATTCAAGTGCATGGTTCATATACTGTGCCTTGTAATGCTGTCTCATGTTCTGTTGTGTGTGTTGAGCTGACATTAAAGTAGACAGGAGTCTGTGTTTTCTATTGCAGGCCAGCAGTTTCCAGCATTCAGAAGTTTTGTAAAGTAACTAAAATATTTATTTTAGCTACCTCTGAGAATCAGGAAATAGCTACTTTTAAATTTGGAATTATGATAGTAAGTAACTACTTTGGGGTTCTTGGAATTATAATAATAACTAATTATTTTAAAATAGCTTTTCAGGTTCTGTACTATAGTTCAGCGGCATAGCATGTGCTTTACATGCAGAAATTCTCAAATCCAATCTAGTTGGAGCAGACCAGAATTACCTAATCCCTCATTTTCCAGTTGTGTTAAGACTATAAATCCCATCATGGTCAACCAGCATGGCTTTGGGCTATTCTGGCAGGGAGTGGTGGGCATTGTAGTCTGCCATATGTCAAAGGTCCTAGGTTGGAAGAGGCTGGAATAGACAATATTGGGAGAGACAGCGTGGTGTAGTGGTTTGAGTATTGGACTAGGATATTGGGAGACCAGGGTTCAAATCCCAGCTCGGCCATGGAAACCTACTGGGTGATCTTGGGTAAGTCAAACTCTCTCAGCCTCAGGAAGGCAAGGGCAAACCCCCTCTAAACAAATTCTGTCAAACCCATGGTAGGGTCACCTTAGGATCACCATAACTCAGCAATGACTTGAAGGCACACAAGACAATATTGCACTATATGATCTGATATAAGATAGCCCCTAGATTCTCCTGAGACTTTTGGCCAACCTCTATTCTTAAGACTTTGTATTTCCTTGAATTGTTTCCACTATACTAAAGCTACAGTGGCAGAACGGAAGAAACAGACTTTTGCCAGCCATCAGAGTTGCCATGAAACCATTTGCTCGATTCTTCAATGTCTCAAAATAGAAGGCCCTGATGTACACATTGTATGGGTCTTATTTGCATATATTTGCATTCCACCTGTGTGGCATTTATACAAACTGCTCTCGCCTCACCTCCCCCCACTTTCTCTGGCTATTTTCTAGATTTGCTTTCCCCCCACCTCTCTCTAATTTCTAAAATGTGTTAAGACATGGGAACAAATGAATGCATTTAAATATGTGAAGCAAGTCTTTCTTTGAAATCTCTGTGAATGTAAACCTCTAGCAAGGTTTTTTTTTAACTTTTTTTTTTTAACTGGGCAGTGGTGAGGTTTGGGTCTTGAGAGAGAGGGCCAGCAAATGGGCAGAGGTGACAGTAGTAAGAAAAGGGGTCCACTAAGAGTGAAGAGCCCATAACTCTGTAGCAGAACACATGCTTTGCATACAGAAGGTCCCAGGTTCAGTCCTCAAGTAGGACTGGACTAAGGACCCGCTATGAAATCTTAGAGGGTTGCTACCAGTCAATGTAGACCATACTGGGGTGGAAAAAACCAATGATCTGACTCAGTAAAAGGCATCTTCCTGTGTTCCTTTGAGGGAAATCTTGCAGAAGCTTCACTCTCACCCTCATTGTGGAGCCAACTCAGATCTCTACCTATCCTCTGTCAAGGTCTTTTGCCTGTGTTAGAAGGAGCTCCTCTCCACAGCAGCATCGAGCATTTGGGGGGCAGTAATCCCCATGGAGCTGCGTTAAGAATGTGCGGCGTTGTGCAAAACTTCCGTCTGTTTGCTTTACCCTGAAGTGCCCTCTGTTGCCTTCCTTAAGTTAAATGGCCCATGAGGAATGATCAATGGAGAGTAACTTGAGCTGACTTGGACTTTCTCTCTGGAGAACAGGGGGTGCTTTTTTCTTCCCCCCTCCCTGCCCCAAATGTTCAGAGTTTTCAGTGCTATCCATGAGAGTGGGGTTATTCAATAGCACAGGCTGGAAATTTGCTATTCAACCACCAGACGCACTAGTGAGAATTTCTTTCTGTGTCTGAGCAAGTTAAGCTGAAAGGTTGCCAGCCCCCTAGCCATTTAAACAACACTTTGGTTTTTTTTTACTCTTGGTGGCCCTAGCATTCATTGGCTGATACCCCACCTCAAACAAAGGCGGGTGTGAGAGGGTTCTTTTAGAGCCAGAGAAGATGATCCTCAACGATCTGGAGAAAGGTTGCAGTTTTGATAGATTTTAACTTGGGGGGGGGAGCTGTGTAAGGGGGATGATTGTCAAGAAAGTACAGCCAATGGCATGTGTAGTATGAGAGGTGGAGCCCCAGCTGTTATCAGCATGTAGAAAAGGGCAAGCATCTGCTCATAACTGTGCACTCTTTAAGATAGACAGGTTAATTGAATCTGTTTCAGACCATGCTGGCTGAGGATGATGGGAACTGAGAAGCCACTGGGTTGGAGAAGACTGATCTCAAGAGTTTGAAAGGCTCTGTTAGTGTTGCAGTTGCCACAAGTGTGCCACAGAATTCCCCCCCCGCCCCATTTAAAGGAACTACGTAATGGGGGTCTTGATTTTGTAGCAACTGTGTACAAACACTCTGGAAACATTGGAGGGAGCTGGGATTGCACTCAGCATCTGGATCCCCACCCACAGTGATGTACATGCTGGTTGCAGCCCCGCAAGCTGCAGGTGTGGCGAGTGCCAGAGGGAGTCCTACATGTCTACATACATAAAGCTCCTCCACATGAGGTGGGATCCTGGTCTAATCCCCCACCCAGGCACAGATCTTGCAAGGAGGCCTACACACTGATGCCAGTGTACACATAGGTGACTATCATGCTTACCGGTGTGAAGCAGGAGGAGGGAGGGGTCACAGGGCTAGTCTACTTTCTTTCTGATGCTCCTTCTCTCCCTTCCTTCCTCTCATTCCTTCCTCTCTCCCTTTCTGACACCCCGTCCATTCTCTCTTTTTGTTACCCTTTCTGTCATTTCTTTCTTTTTCTTTTTGACATTCTCGTACGTTTTGACCCTCCTGGTTGTCTCAAGTATGTTGTCTGAGAGAGTGAGATATGAAAGAACTATTGTTCTGTGTTGTGTGCACACCTGGTCATTGTTCCTTCTCTTACAGGATCACATTCCAGTGCCCTATCAGCCCGATTCCAGCAGCAATCCCTCCTCGACAACATCATCCACCCCTTCCTCGCCAGCTCCTCCTCTGCCACCTAGCGCCACACCGCCTTCTCCCTTGCATCCCTCCCCACAGTGTACGCGGCAACAGAAACAGTTCAACTTGCCAGGTACCTGCATTCATCTATGTTGTGACCTCCTGCCTTTCCCATGGTCATTTGTACAAGAGATGTTGGGTCCTGCCTGGAAATGGCCAGACATCAAGGGCTTCCAGATAAGCCAGGGTTCTAGTGTTTCAGCCCAGAGATGAGCCTTGAAGAACCCTCAGGTTAATACCATGTGGCTTCCAGCCTAATTTCAAAAGCCTTTGCAAGACATCAGTTGAGACCTCTGGCAAGAATGAACTGGCCATCTGCTGATAGCCATTCTGTGGAGAGGAATTGGAGGGGAAGGAAGGATGCGTCAGAAAAAAGAGAGAGAAGAGAGTGTCAGAAAGAGATGGACAAAGGAAAGAGTAACAGAGAAAGGGAGAGAAGAATCAGGGTCTGTCCAAAAGAGGAAAAGGAGGTAGCAGAAAGAATAGGACAGGGTGGAGAGAGAGAGATTGGTATACCAGAAAGGAAGAAGTGAGACTAGCAGAGAGATGGAGGTGTCAGGAAAAAAGAGAGCCAACAGAAAGGGATCAAAGTCCATGGCTGAAAAAGGGTGGTCCACATAGACTTGGGTCTCTGGCCTTGGCCACCACAGGCTTTAACTGCTGGCACGTACCCCCTGACAGGTTACTTGACTGAAAAATATTTTCCCCACCCTGATCTAGTGGAGTTGCTGCTTTGGAGACTGACTCCTGGGTAACTGCTGGGACCCAATCATCTCTGTTCTTATAGCTCACCAGTGGCTGATGTTTTCATTTAGTGACTTGAATTGGCCTAAATTGTAACATTTTGACAGTGTACTTATTTAATTCTGAAGTTAGTGGTATGTCAGTGATTTGTATAAGTTAGTGAAAGTGTTGTTATTTAAAAGTAGTTGTGCTTTTTAAATAAAGATGGCAATTGTTCTTTATGAAAGGAACACTTTTCATTTGTTTAAAGAAATGTTATATGTCACTTGCCAGGTTTTTGATATGGGTGTAGGTGCTGCACTATGAAATGTGTTTGGTACATTTGTATCTATAGATATTGATGGCTGGTTTACTATTCTTCTGAGCTGCTTTGAACATAATTTTGAAATACAACATATAAAAAAACCTAAATGTGATTATACTGCCTTTAGGGAACATCTTGCTTTGCTATTTCTCTCTTCTGTTTAAACTTTTGTTGTTGTTGTTGTTATTATTCCAGAAAGCATTTGACCTGCTGAGCTGACAAAGCTTTTGTGTGGTGAACCCCTTATTATAGTTGCATTTATCTGCCGCAACTGCTTTTATTTTAACTGTTATATTATTTTCAGCTTATAAATTGATTCTGTAGCTTTATTGGTTCGTTTCTTGCAAGCCACCCTTTGTGATACAAACATATTAAAAGGGTATTAAGTCTCCCAATGAAATAAATAAGTTCATTAAACAACCCAGAGCAGCGGCAAACCTTTATTAGGGCCAACTGAAAATCCCTGAGGACTCTTCCAGCCTGGTGACTTGTGCCACTTTGTGCCGCACCATTTAATGTCTCTTCTTGATGGCGCTTGCTGCTTTGGGTCTCTTTTGGTCATTTCTGTCTCCAAATGTTAAAGGACCATTTTGACATCATTTGTGGGCATATTTGTGTTGGGTTGGGGTGCTTTAGATTGACCTAATCCCCCTCCTCATTTAGTTCCCAGATGCATTTCTTGTCTTGTCTTACAATTAAAAAAAAAAAACACTTTAGAAGTAAAGTACAGTACTTAAGTGCTTGTGGCTTCTGTGTGAATGGAAAGGCTCTCACCCACATGGCAGCAATGGTGGCAGGGCTGGCTTCATAAGGGGGTGAAATCCACACCCTTTCACTTCTCCCACCTGAGAAAAGTGTGGCTAGGAGAGCAAAGGGGATAAGGCAAGGAACAAAGAAGCTGGGTGGGGGGTTTCTTTCGCTAAATTTCTGAAGCACTTTACTCCTCAAGTTATTTTTAAAAAATAAATAAAAATGGGAAAGGAGATGCATCTGGGCATAGAAGGCAGAGAGCCAGCATTGGTCTAGTGGTTTGAGTGTTGGGCTATGACTCTGGAGAGCAGGGTTTGAATTGCCACTTAACCATGGCCTAAATACGCTATAAAGGCATCAGATCTCATCTGATCTTGGAAGCTAAGCAGGGTCAGTCCTGGCTAGTACTTGGGTGGGAGACCACCAATGAAGACCAGGTGCTGGAGGCTCTATTTCAGAGGAAGGAACTGGCAAAAATAACCTCTGAGTATTCCTTGCCTAAGAAAACCCTATGAAATTCATGGAGTTATCGTAAGTCAACAGATGACTTGAAGGCATGCACACACACACGCACACACACACACACCAAAATACACTGGGCGACCTTGGAGAAATCACACTTTCTCAGCCTCAGCAAATTGCCTCTGAAGAAATTTTGCCAAGAATACCCCATGATAGGTTTGCCTTAGGGTCTCTGTAAGTCAAAAACTACTTGAAGACACAACAACAACAACAACAACAACAACAACAACAACAGGGATGGGGAGAGGCGATTAGGCACAGCACTTACACCACCACAAGCCACATCACAAATAATATCAGTTTTGGGAGGAAAGCTCACCTTTCAGATAGGAACAAAATAACTTTGGAAAAGGAAGAACAATAGCCCCAAACAAAATGATTAATAAAACATCACTTGGATTTTTTAAAAAAGCAGTACAGCAACAAAGATCACCACATCCCAGCACATTTGCCTCATCTGTGAGACTACTGAGACTCTTTGGACAGGAGAAGTAATGGCTTGGTGATAGGGGGTCTCAGAAGGTCCCAGGTTCAATTCCTAGCATTTCCAAATAGATTTTCACATCAAGTTGCGTTGGGGGTTGGTCTTGTCTGAAACCTGGGAAGTCTCAGCCACTACCCTCATTATTGACAGTCCTGAACTAGATGGACCAATGGCCTGACTTGGTATAAGGCAGTTTTTTAATGTTACCTATGAAACATAACACCTTGTTCTTCCTTCTCTGATCACTGCACACAGACAGGGCAGGGCAAACCTATTTGTTTCTGCCATTAATCTTGCCCTCTCATGGCTCCATTGCCTCCCCATGCTAAAATGAGGGCAGTTCTACTCATCACTCTTCTTTCAACAGGCTTCTCCACAGTCAGTTAACACAGTAAAATGTATGGCCTTTATTGGAAACCAAGATAGCAATTTTTCACCAGCAGGAGAAGAAACATCAGGAATTGTACAGCTATCGAACCCTCCTGTGTGTCCTTGAAAGCCCCCGAACAGTCATCCATTTTCAGACGTGCTTGGTTGCATTTCAGGAAGAGTCGAAATACAGCCTGAATCACTTCTGTGCTTTTGAATTATACCCTAGATTTACAGCTGGGTTGGAGGAGTGGCTACCTGGAGCCATTTTATGAGGCTGCAACTAGTGACAAACAAATTCTCTTTAGTATGATTGGTATTTATGAGTTTCTTGTGGCTCTATTTGTAATACAGCCAAAGCATTATGAGCTGGATCAATTCAGTCCAGAACTGGACTGGTATTATTTACAAGTTTCTTCAGGAAGAGCTCAATTCATAACACATTCATAACACAGCCAAGTATTATGAGCTGTACAAGTTCAATCTGGAGCTGTATTTGTATTATGAGCTTCTTGGGGAAATTCTATTGATTTGCAATAGAACTAAAGCATTGCAAGCTGGAGAAATATCTAGTCTGAATCAGAAAATTGGGGGCATGGCTGGTTAATACAACAAGTTGTTATGTCTAGGATCCTGGTTCTTTTGGGATTATAATTTATGGCCTTTGATCATCATTGTGGTCTGTGGTCTCCAGTTATGCTCATCTTAACCAGTATTAATTATCCTGTCACTCTCAGCTGTTTGGGGAGGGTGATTTTGAGATGGAGTTTTGTAGGTTAGCCTGCCACTTGCCTTAAGAAGTGATAGGAAGGTGAGCTGCTCAGGCAATTATACTTGGAGCTCTTTGTTTATTACAGTAGCCTGAAAATGTATAACTTCAAGAGAAGATTAGAGAGAGACTGCAGAACAACTCATTAGGAGGTTATAGTATGTCACCAGGGGTTAGAATTGCGATAAGTGGCTCTTATCACAGATTGGCTTAAATCCTGTTGTTAGTCCTGGCTAGAATAGCCTCATTGAATCAATGATATTTACCTACATGTTGACTCACTATTCACCAATTGATTGACTGGATCTACTTTAGTTAGGATTAACCAACAGGATGCCATCCTGTGGCCAAGATTTTATATAGCATAGCATCATAATTCCCCATGCAGAACTACACTACAGCTGGCCATTCAGTACTCCCCATACTTACTTACCATTGAGTCAGCCCTATCCTCCATGGTCATTCTTTGGCTGGTGGAGGGGAAGGAATGCAGAAGCATCTGGCTATGAAGATTATCAGACATAGCAAAAACCACATCAGAAGATTGTGAGGAGAACAGGAATGGGCGAGATTATCAGATGATGTTGTCCTTCAGCATTCCAGGGGCATAGCGTGGGCATGAACAAGGCATCCCTTTTTATTGGTGGCTTTTCCCCATCAATAAAAAAAGAGAAGCCTTGTCCACAGTAGTGCTATGCCCTAGGAATGGGTGAGGATGTGGGCGTCTGATAATGTCGCCCTTTCTGTTCTCCTCTCGTTCTTCTGAAGTGGTTTGGGATATGGCTTTTTACCATGTTCCACTGTGTCTGATAATCTCCTGTGTCTGCATGACCTGATCCAGAATTATTTCATCATCTGCTGAGATCTGCCATGGTCCTCTGGATGTAGATGATGTCATTGGATTGCGTCTGGCTATAGGGGCATAGCCAGATGCTTCTCTGATCCTCCCCACACCCCACCAGCCATGGAATGGCCATGAGGGGATGTGTGTAGCGGCGCAATAGTAAGTTCTGCAGAAGCTTTGCTGAGAGTGGAAGGGATGCTCCCCTCCTCAAAAGACAGAAGCAGGGATAAGGTGGACTTATGCCAGTTTATGCTAGTAACAGGATGCTATCCTATGTGTGTTAGTTGCGATACCCAGTGCCTGGATGTTTGTCTTATCAGCAACAGTTTTATGAATGGATCATATTAATAATGTTAACTAGAGGTTACACCTGCACATTAGGAAGAACCTCTTGATGGTAAGAGCTGTTCAACAGTGGAACGCGCTGCCTTAGAGTGTGGTGGAGTCTCCATCTTTGGAGGCTTTTAAAGAGAGGCTGGATGGCCATCTGTTGGGAATGCTTTGATTGTGTATTCCTGCATGGAAGGGGGTTGGACTGGATGGCCCTTGTGGTCTTTTCCAATTCTATGATTCTATAATGTAAGTGTCACTGTCAGTACTTTCTGCATTTAATTATCCACTGACCTTATTGTCTATAATCCCACCCCAAAACAAGTACTGTACTGTATATATTCCTGAAATTCTGGATAAAATATAATGCATCTTATCAACTAGATTACATAGTCCATGAAAGTTCATGCTATAACACATGTGTTAGTCTGTAAAATGCCACAGGGCTTTCTTGTTTACATTACAAATTTGTAGGAGTTTCACATCATAATCCACATTAAGGAGCTGGAATAGACAATTGGAGGAAGCAGTGAGTAGAAAGGAAGCTCTGTCAGGAAGCACTTGGGCTGATGGCCTTGTGAAAGCAAGCCAGGGAAAGAAAATCTTTAGTTCAGAATTACTCAAAATAGCACAGAGTCTAATTTAATATAGCTGCCACAATGGACATGCTACATAATAGTGTTTGTTGGAGCCTGGGAATGGACTCAAAAGCCTGGTCTCAATCTGCCTGTTTTAAATATTTGTGTGTGTGAAGTTAAACCCATCAGTTTTTCGGTGATTCAAGCACTGCAGGGGTGCCTTTACACAGCAGGCACTTTTCACTCTTCTACCTGCCAAACTGTCATATTTTCTCTGAAAGAACTGTGAGAATAATATATTATTAGGGGCACTGATGTGATTTCTGTGTTGGAAAACCATGCTCCCCTGTCATGGATTTTTATTTCCCAAGGTTCTTATTAACTGTGCAAGTTAGGAGGAATGATTAAGACAGAGAAGGGGAAATTTGGCAGGATGAATCAATGAGATTCTCTTTGCTCTTTGTGAAGTGGGGCAATAGAAAGCGAAAGACATTCAGTTGGATGGAGGGAAAGTTGATCATTTGGACAGCTCTTGGCTTGTTGTGATTCCTCAGCCAAAATAGTGAATGTTTCAGTGCTATATACAGTCGGCCCTCTGTATCTACGGATTTCACATCCACAGATTCCACTATCGACGGCTTGGGTGGGGGGAGAAAGAAAATATTCCAATAAATACATTCCAAGAAGCAAACCTTGATTTTGTCATTTTATATCAGGGACAACATTTTACTACACCATTGTATATAATGGGACTTGAGCAGCCATGGATTTTGGTATCCACAGGGGGTCCTGGAACCAAACTCCAGTGGATACCAAGCACTAGGTGGATTTGTGGTTGCTCTTCAGATGGGTTCTTCCACTTAGTTCCTTTGCAGCATTAGACAGAGTGACGTGGGTGCAGCAAGGTGTTAAAAGAAGACGATAATGTGTTACCTGGCTTGTATTGTACCCCTTAAGCTAGCTTGCTGCCTTTAGCTGTAGCAGAGGATGCCATCCCACTATTTGTGTTGAAGAAAGATTCAACTGTCTGTTCAGTTGGCTTATGTACATGGAATAGGCGGGGATGCCATCTTGTTCTTTACCTGGGGAGCAAATGTTTCTGAATGACCCTGCTTTACAGTTCCCATTCTATCCATGTTTATTTGGGAGTAAGTTCCAGTGTATTTAGTGGGACTTAATCCCAGATAGGTGTAAATTGGAATGCTACTTTAGCCACTGTGTTTTATATGGAATTATTAACAATACATGGATGATTAGGAATGCCTGGATAGATTATTTGGCTAGCTAACATAGCTGATTATTCACCAGTTATTTCTGTTTGATGTACAACACAAATCTGCTTTGTAGCATAGAACTGAGAAGAATAAACAATGTGTTGTTGCTGGGTAATTTTTACAAGCCTCATTCCTGTCTGACTTCTTAGAGGGGCGTCAGGCCTCTTTGACACTCTGTATTTTCTAAGGTGCCCTTTTCTTCTTTTCAGCTTCCCAGTACTACAAATACAAACAGCAATTCATCTTTCCAGGTAAGTGTCTTTAGAATGTCTATTGCTTCCAGAGCTCTGCTGTGAGATCTGGTGTGATGTTGTAGTGTTTACAGTGTTGGAGTTGGGGCCAAATCCTCACTTGGCCATGAAGTTCCATGGGTGACCTTGAAGCAATCACTACAACCTTTCAGCCCAATTGGCTTCATGGGCTTGTCATGAGGATTAACAAAGGTGGAAAGTCCATGTACACTGCCTTGACCTCTTTGGAAGAAAGACAGTATAGAAATGTGACAAATAAAAGATACAAATGTATTTGGCTTGTAAACATCTTCTTCTCATAATTAGCTGCCTTTGGTTGCACTTTGGATTCTGCTCTCCTGTCATGCTGCACTAAACACAGCCTCTCTTTCGTGACCTTTTCAGATGTTCAGTAAATGTGCGAAGGTGGGAGAGCAATCAGGATTGTGCTGACTACCTTCACTCCCAGTCCCCATGTGTCTTGAGATAAACATTTTTTGCCCAGCTGTCCCCACTATCCATGTGGTGACAAGAGTCAGCAGGGGCTGGATTAGTCTAATTCCAGTCTGTGTTGGTTTGATATAGGTCCAATCATCCCTACATTTCATTTTCTGTAGTTAATATAGCTCAGAATCCAGAAAATAGCATTTAGATTGTACAATAGCAAACTGCCACAGAATACCATAAAATCACTCTGGAGGATCTAGAAAATGTCGTGAGAGGACCCTCTCTTGCTATCTGGCATGACTCTATGGTCAACTTCTTGACCATAGACTTGCACTGGAGGACCCATTATGCCTATTGTGAACATCTCCAGTGCAACTCTATGGTCCTCCAGATGCCTAGAGAGACCTTCCCCCCCCCCAACTGCTGGTAAGTGAAACTGTGAGTACCAACTCCGCGTAAACAGGTGGCAACCTGTACACATTTTTATGTTGATTATTGGTAACATTACTCTTTTTTTCAGTGAGCTCAAGGTAGCTCTTTATCCTCCAACAACTCTGAGAGAAGGTGTTAGAGATATCCAAGTTGTAGTCCACACTGAGCCATGAAATGCACAGGGGGGCTGAACTTGGGTCAGTCACTCTCCCTCAACTTGACCTACTTCACAAGGCTATTGTGATGGTAAAGTGGGGAGAAGGAGAGCCATATATACCACTCTGGTCTTATTGGAGGAAATGTGGGGTGTAAGTGGAACAAACAAATGAGCCAAATGGCTTTACAGAATTTCTCTGTGGCTGTGGCCATGGCCAATGATCTCAAGACAAGATGTTAGCTGATGATTAGGGGACTGTTGATTTGATCTAAAAATGCCTTTCACATTTTATTGTGCCCAGACACAGACCAAGATGGGTATTTTCCTTTGGCACAGAACCACATTGGCTTGTTACAAATAGCAGCAGGATGCCTGCCCTGCAAGCTTCTTTAACATATTTAGCCCTTGTTAAGCATATGAATGTGTTGCTTGCCTTTTTATTCTTAACGGGATTCTTCTTTCTTTCAGATGTTGTGCCTGAGACATCCACCCGAACACCCCAAGTTGTCCTCCATCCAGTGAATTCTAATCCCATGTAAGTGACCCTCACTTTTTCTTTATATTACCACTCTGAATTCCAGCTGCTCAGAGATTTCTCTTCAGACATGCCTCTCTCTCCATAAGAGCGCAGCTGCTGTTTATGTTGCAGAAAAACCTCAATGAACCATCAAGAGGGCCACACCTACTATGAAGTATTGGAACCAAAAAGCCAGATAAATAGCTGCACAAACATGTGTTTTAATACTGTTAAGAAGATAAGTCTTCCATGGAGGAATACCGAGAGGGGAATCTGCCCCCCGCCCCATTATGGTATGACAAGTGTAGATTCCCCAAGTCCACTGAGGGAGAGAGAAATATGTAAAAAACCCATGAAATTAATTAGAGAACATTTAAGGTGAGAATTAATTAGACCAACTTCATACCTTGTAAGAAACATCAAATACCACTTTTGATGGAGAGAAGGAACCGTTGCTCACTGGTACAGCCCATGCTTCACATACTGAAAGTCCCAGGTTTCCCTGGGATCTCTAGTAGGGACATGTACATTTATCAAGTTCAATCTTATCAAGGTTCCAGTTTTTGGAGAAGAGAGTTAATTCTGATCTGCAACAGATTGTGAGCCTTCTACCCCGTCAGGGCATGGAAATTCATAGGTAATTCTGTGTGCATCTTTCAAATTACAGTATATGCTTTTTCATTCACATTTTTCAAATGGATGCATTTTTGTATGCATCTTTACTATTGGCTAATCTGTGGTTTTGTGCATTTCACAAATACATGCATTGTCCCATGCATGCTGATGTGCATATTTTTAATGTGTTTTGTTTTGTGAATTGCATCAGAAGCTTAGAAATGTGCAGATTGCATTTGGCTTCATGTTGCATTGCAGGAGGTATGAAACGGATGGTCTTGTGTTAAAACAAAGCCCAAATAACTTTTCATCAATCCCTAATGGGCACCACGTGATGGAAAAGAGCCACTGTCAATCAGAATACACTATACTAGGCTAGGTGGTCAACTGGTCTATAACAGGCAGCTTCCGGTGTTCCAGTTGCCAGTTGGCAGCACTCACACTTCTGCTATTATACCTAGGGATGGATAAATCCATCTGCTTCTGGTACATTCTATCCCATTTCCATGTTAATCTGTGTGTGTGTAGGGGTTTCAATCTGCATTAAGATTTGCATTAAAATATTTCATTTTTATTAAAGTAATTTTTACTGCATTCTTGAGGGCTCCCACAATGGCTTGCACAGAACCAATGAAAACAAGTTCCTGGCTGCAGATGTATATTCTAAAAAGTGGAAACACAAAAGGAAAAAGGATGGGGTGGGAAGGAAAGGAAATGGGCACTAAAAGTTAAATGACTGTTCTTATAATGGGCTGCCAGAAAAAGTTCTGGAACAGAAAGAAACAAATAGAGATTGCTGCTCAGAAAAAGTAGCCCTGTTTCTCCTTTCCTCTTGTTGTACATGTTCTCCCAACATACTCATTTAAAATCTATTTTCACTCAACATATGCATTTTAAAAATCAATTTTCCTCTAAAATGTGCATTTTAACACCAATTTTCTCTCAGATTTTAAAACCTATTTTTCTATTTCTTGAGCCAAGAACTGCACTGGTATGACTGAGAGTTATGAGAAATAGTGGATAACTGAACTCTGATTAATTCAGGAAGTGCTGATCAGGAGGTACAAAACACATCAGTTCATGTTGGACTGAATTCCTTAAACATCCATAATAGATAATATGTGATGTTGTTCCTGCATCTTCTGCACAGGGAAATGTAGTAATTTCCACTTTTATTTGCACACAACACAGAGAGTCTTATCACACACCGAAGTAAAATGGCAGGACAGCTGGAAGGATCTGCTTTCCATGCTGCCTTACCGCATGACATTGTTGTTCTTCTGGTGTTCTGCTGTTCCGGTCCCGTGGGAGGCAGGACTGGAAAAAAACGTTAGTGTAAAGATGCCGTTTTACCTCCGTCTCCCACGGGATTGGAACGGCAGAACCAGGGCTGGTTTAAGGGCCCTGCAGCACCTGCAGCTACAGGGGGGCCGTCATTGGGGGGGGGGGCTCGTATCCCTCCTCCTGCAAAAACATTATTACTGCAATACTGTAATAATCTGAATATCCTGTACTGTGAATAGGTTAGGTTAGGTTACATTGACCTGAGATAAACATATGGGGCCACCAAAATAAAACATTGCAGCCCCCCCCCCAAATTTCTTAAACTGACCCTGGGTAGAACATGTGGTAAGGCAGCATGAAAAGTGAAACTTCAGCATGCAATAAGGCTTAGAGAAAATGTATGAATATCTCCTTTTTATATGTGTTAGAAGATTTTGTTAATAAATAAATAAATAAATAAATAAATGTAACCAAGCACAAAATGTTCAGTTCTAGGGGGGAAATGTGTCGTTTCAGAAGAGCAACAAAAGCATGAGCACATACATAAGGAAAGGTATTGCTGTGTTGCAGTGATGCACGCCTTGTGTGTGAATTCCCATCACATACCCTTGTGCTTTTCCAAATTTTCCTTTTAAAAACATCCCAAGGAAAAGCAGTAGAACACAAAAGTGTGGATGGATCCCTGGCTTTTAATTCTGCTTGTAACTTGCAAAGATTCTGTTACATTGCAAAGGTCAAACTAAACACCTAGTGGGGATGGCCACATGATGTGGGAAGTGACAGGCCTGTCAGTCCAATTCGAAAGTCTCTTCCCAAGCTTTTAGGCAAGAGTAATTGACTTCTGAGAAGGGAGAAAGCTCAGAGTGGCAGCTGTTTATGTACAAGAGATTAAAAAATCCTTGACTGCTCAAAGTTGAGGCTTAGAATGAATTGCCAACCTGATTCCTGCTTTGAAAAATGAATGCGTTTCTCTCCCTCACCCAGTACTTACTGAAGCCAATTCAGACTTTGTTGATGTTTGTGTAACTTGCAAGTAAATGAATTCCAGGTTTGCTCTCTTGCTTACTTGTGCTTTCTCTCTTGAGATACCCTTGACAACCGAGGATCAGTTTTGGATGGTGTTTGCTCCACTTAAGTTGAAGACTTTTCTTTTGTGGGAGTGGCTTGGTTTTGGCTTGATTCTTTAAGTTTCTCCTAAGTCTTGATGTTGGATCTCCCCCCACCCACCACTTTTGCTTGTTTGGAGAGCTCACAGAAAGATTTTACTGGAGAATTCCTGTTTCTCGTACAAGCTTGATCTGTCATTTTGGCTGTGACAGATCCCCCTGGGTTGCAGCATTTTGCACTTAGCAGTCATGGCCTCGTGGAACAGCTCAAGCATATTAACAAGCATAGAAGTTGGGGAGGGGGAAGAGACATAGATTCATGTACCATTACAATTCTTACTGGCACTTCTGATCTATTTTATTTTATTTAGTACTTTTCTATCTCATCTTCAGATGGTTCTCCCCCATCTGTTATCCTTCAGATAACCCTGCTGATAGAGAGTCATTGGTGCAATGTCACCCCACTCCGTGGGTGAGTGGGAATTTAAACCTGGGTTTCCCTTAGCCCAGGGAAAGGAGATCCTCTTGTCCTGAGTGACCTCTTTTTTTTCCCTCTCTCTTCCTTTCTGTCAGTTCCTTCTTTCTTCCTCTCTTTCTGCCACCCCTCTGTCCTTTGGACTCCCTTGATCTCTCTTCCAAAAGACAGAGATCATTGTCTTGCCACACTTACCTGAGGCCTGTACTGATAGATTGCTTGCAAAGGGCTTCCCGCTCTTCTTCCATCACTCTTTCCATTTTAGCTTTCCACCATCCTTCTTTCCTACTTTCTCTCTGGCTTCTTCCCATGTACATAGATGATAGCAACAGGTTCCTCAGTTTTATTATAGCTGTTATTCCACTCCTAATCTGCTAGTTTTCTCTTAAACTAGACCTGGCATGGCCAGAAAATCCATAAATTGGATCTCTATATATTTTTTAAAAGGTTAATACAGATCAGGACTGCATCATTGAAGAAAATGTTATCCCTTTCTCAGCATATTATTTTGTGTGATTAAAACATGCCCTTTCCAAACTATATTTGCTCCACAAGGCAAACTATAGAGCAACCTATTAGATACCTGTAAGTATTTGCCCCAACATATCACACTATTGCAGCTACCTGCTTCCAGCCTTCTTCTCTATATACTCCTAAAATAAAATATGAATATCAGGCCAGTGTAGGATTATTTTGCTTTATTTGCTTTCGATGCAAAAGTATCTCAGGCCAACACTGGGGCCAAATCTACACTACACAAATAATCCAGTTTGAAACTGGATTATTTGCCATGGCTCCTTCTTTTGGTATCCTGGGATTTGTAGTTTGGTAAGGCACCAGCATTCTTTGGCAGAAAAGGCTAAAGACTTTGCAAAACTACAAAACCCAGGATTCCATAGGAAGGAGCCATGGCAAATCATCCAGTTTCAAACAGGATTATTTGTGTAGTGTGGATTTGGCCTGGGAGATTTAGACCAGCATGCAGCCCTGCTTTGTCCAGAAACAGTGCTCATCAAGGACCATGGGGTCCAGATTCACTTACCTCCCTGTTAATCTGAACTCCCCTTCTCCCCAAAAATGCAGATTGGAGAGAAGAAGAGAAATAGTATTATGTGGACAGTCTCATGCTGCTTGTGCCTGGGCTGTTACCACAATCTCTGGCTATAGCCCTCTGGGAGATTAGCTGACAATCAATGAAATGCAAGTGAAAAATTGAATCAGCAACCACATATATTTCACTACTGTTAAATTGAGTAGCTCATACTGCTTGTTTGCAAGGAAAGATACAATCTGAGAACCTTTCTAAAGACAGCTCTGGAGGCAAGACTAGTGTCAGCATCAGAATTGGTCTGCACAAATTACTGAGAATGCCCAAGAGGGGCGTCCAATCTTCATCATCTCGTTTGCCTCTCTTTTGTGACTAACTCTTCTCTAGGGATGGAGAAAATCTGTAAGTTGCATTTTCATTGCAGTTCTCAGAATTCTTGGTATCTAGTAGTGGGCAAAAGAAACCTGATCCACGAGTAACACACTTAAAATGATAAAGATCAGAAACCAACAAGGCAGATAAATAACAAGTTGGTTAAAAATATGAAGATTACCAAAAAGAAAAAGAATAAAGATAGGCTTAAAATGCTTTAACAATAAAACCCAAACGAGCAAATATAACAACACAGTATTGAAAGTACACAGTAAATTTAAAACTTAAAAGAAACACCAACAATTATAATGGGATCAATAAAGAATTTTTAATAGTGTCAAAACTAGTGCTAGTCTCTAAGAGATATGAGATAAAAGCTGTACTTGCAGCCTCCATGTTATTCTTTTCCAAGCCAGATGTATTTTGAACTTAATGTTTTTTCAGTGGCTAAAATCACAGCAGCAGATCAGTAAAATATACCTTGACTTACTTTCAAACGTCAATATTTCTGACAACTTATCTCAATTCCACCAGCGCTATTGTCTCATCCAGATTCCATATTATGTTGCAAGGTGTGAATGTTTTGGTATCCACTTTTCTTAATTTATCCATTTTAATGCACTCATTTTTTTTCTTACACATTTGAGTAAGCCCATAAGTTTGCATTTTAGTTTGTGTTTTAGTTGAGAACATTTCCATGCATATGACTTGAAAGGAGATGGGGAAGATTCTGGTGGCCGAAATCCAAAAGATACACAAATGCTTGTTAATACTCTCTTAGATGATGAATTGTAAACAGACTTATGGCAGTTTGTGAGCTGAAGTACAAAAGTGCTTCCTCCACATATGTACCTTGTTGGTTGTCATGCCAGACATTTTGCGAGTAAATCAATCAATCCTACATACACAGCTTTTAAAGACATGGGAACCATTTATAAATTATTGCAAACAGAATGAAGGTAATATGGGTTTTTATAGTTAGGCAGATAGTATTTAGAATTAAAAGGTGTGTTTTTTTAACAGTGGAAAAGTGAGTGAAAAAGGAAGGTAATGTAAGATATCAGGCTTAAAACTAAAATAATTATGTTAAATGCGCTATAGAGTCAAACAAGAACAAGCGGGAAGTCTTTTAAAAAATTTATGTATCAATAAATGTATGTTAATGTATAAGTATATGTATAGTGTGATTATGAAGTTAAGTCTGTTTTCATTGCTGGCTATATTAGTTAGTATTGTCTTAATTGTTAATGTTTTTGTCTTTGTTTATGTTTTTTGTCTTATTGTTGTATGTTATGTTTACTTAATAAAATAAATTAAAAAAAATTTAAATCCTACATACACAGCTTCATCTCAGAATGTATATCATCAAATATGTGGCACAGTTGACTGGGTCAAACAAGAATTTCATTCCAAATGAACATCATAATCACCAGCATGCCATATTTCAAAAAGCCTGATGATGATAAATGCCAAAGATGGTATTTGGACTGTCCTCCCATTAGGCAGACTCACAAGAAATGTCTATTTGGTCTAGTGATTCTAGTTGTATTTTTAGAGAGCTCAAAATGTATTGTTTGCTGTTTGGCATGATTAACTCTACTTTGGCAACCATGTGGATTATAGCACAAAGCTATTTTTGTCTGTAAGGTGTGTGTTTTTAATACTCTAATACTTTGTAGCAGTTACTGCTTCGATTATGGAAGGCTGTAAGAAGAGAACAAAATTCTGTAATTCTTTGACGTTGCTTGCTATAGCAACTGCAACCGTCAATTCTTCTAAAGTTGAAATAGTTTCCCTGAAGCTATTCTCCAGTTCTGTCTAGGAAAATTTGGAAGGTGTTTGACAACTCCTGTTGTGGAGACTAAATAAATTGTTTAACTGTTTTTTAAAATTTTATATTTTTAATGCTTTTGTATTGTTTTAAATTTATTATTTATTTAAATTTATTATTAGCCGCCATGAGTCCCTATGTTGGGAGAAAGGCAGGAAATAAATAAGTAAAATAAATAATAAATAAGAACAGTGGGAAGAATCAAATCAGGAATTCTGTTGAAGTAGGATTATTAGAAGTGTTTGACTCGTATTGTTGTAGATCTTTAGTTTACCTTGCAAGAAATTATATGCTAGACACAAATAGCTAGCCAATTCCAGATGGTTGGTTTCCTTGTCGAACGACATTTACCCATGGGTTTGAAAATTAAGCAGTCTTGGTTTGGTTGCATTTTAAAAATTTATTTATTTAGGTATTTATACTCCACTCTTCAGCCACAAAGACTCTCTTACAAATTGTTCAGCAACAGCATTTTACACATCTATACCACTTTATAGTGTGCTAGGCACTAAGTGGTTTCCAGTGTGTGTTAGCTAATTTGCCCCCACAAGCCAAGTACTCATTCTACTGACCTATGAAAGGATGGAAGGCTGAGTGAACCTTGGAGCCCTTGGGATTGAATTTACAATGTTGTGTTTACACTGCACCACCCGGGCTCCCTATTTTGCAGAATCACATTAACATTCTCATCCTGCCCAAGTTTATATTGGTTAATGAGACCTTTTCCTCCATGTGAAAATTCACATGTAATTTTTCTGCAGACCCCCCCCCAAATATATGCATTTTTGAAAGCATTTTTCTAATATATACATTTTTGTACACTTTCTCCCAATGCACACTTTTCACAGCCGACACATTTTTAGGTGTGTACATTTTTCAAATTTATGCATGGTTTTGTTTACATATTTCATCATTGAAACACATAAGAAGCACTGAAAAATGTATGAATTTCCAAGATGTTTTCCATCCCATTGTCATGTCTCAGGAGGTGCACAATGGAAGTTTCCGTAAGGAATACACCCTCCCCACAATTTTATTTTCTATCCCTGCTCTTACCATTAAGATGTTTCTCCTAACGTTCATCTTAAATCTACCCATCTGTAAATTAAACTGTCAGATATAGTCCTACCCTTTAGGGCAACAGAAAACTTTCTTCTGTGCGACAGCCATCTAGGTTTGAAGGTTATCTTCACTCCCTCCTGCTCCACCCCATCTTCTCTTCTCCATACTAAATGTAACCAGTTTCTTAAATTTCAAGACAACAAGTTCAGCACAGAAGAAAAGGCAGGATTGGATTTAGGATACAACCCAAACAAATGAGCCAGGAGTCCAATGTCTAATAATTCCAGCCATTACTTTATATCAGTCATCTTCAATCTTTTGTAACAGGAAACTACCCTTAATCCCGACTTGCAGTGCAGGGCCAGTTAATTTTTTAACATGTATTTCTCCGTCTTCTCTCTAAGTCTGAGAAAATCTCTTCTCCCCCCCCCCCATTTATCCCACATGCAATTTTTTTCAAAAAACATCAGATTCTTTCCACTGTGCAAATGAAGAGGTTTGCAAATGTTGATACATTTCTTTAAAAATAAACTTAAACAGCTTTCAGCCCCTTTGCAGTGTCCAGTTTCAGTTCAGTTCACAGCTTGGAGAGGACCACGTTGCACCTGCCTGCTACATTGGTGCTAAAGATAAGGAACCTCCCAGATAAAAGAGGTGGCCACCCAAATTCAGCACCACAAATGTGGTTGAATCAGGTTTCTCACTCATTTGTACTTCACTTTTGTTCTGTCCTTGCCCTGCCCTCAGGGCAGATCTCCACTGCAGACATACTGAAGAAAAAGAATAGAGAAAACAGATTGTGGAGAAGGAGCAACAAAACTAATGGGCAACAGAACTAATTGGCTGAAAGGAACTTTTTGTTATTATAGGAACTGGCTGTAATTCAACAAACAGCAATTACTACCCTGCTGCTTCTCATCTGTAATTGAGAACTTTGCGTGTTACAGATGTATTCCTTTATCCTGATTTCTATAAATAGAAAATGCCAGCAGTAAAATCCAGTTTAACCTTGCCTGGCAGATAGAAAATTGGACATACCTGGGCTCAAAGCTTAGATCAAACATGACATTCATGGGGCCATTTTGGACTATTTATTATAAATTAGCCTAGCCTTTGCCACAGGGTTCTTGCAAGGATAAAGTACATGTGCTCCCCTGAACTCCTTGTGTGTGTGTCGGGGGGGGGGGGAAGGACACGATGGGTATATAATAATTTGAGGCCCAAAGAAAATTTTGAAGACCGCATTGCATTGGCCTCAGTTCAAGGGATCTTTCTAAGTATTTCCATAAAAATAACTGGTTCACACACAGAAAAAAGGGTAAGCTTCCCTAGCCAGACATGCCTACAGTAGTACTTGGTTGCATGTTTAGAAAGAGGAGAGGAAACATCAACACTCTCACTGTATGACGACTTCTCTGTCTGATTGCCTGGGGCTGCTTCTTACTCACCATAGGTGACTATACAAGTGCAAATCTGGTGTAAGGTCATGACCCTGTCTGTGCTGATCATTAAACAGCATTGCTTCTGGCTTTCAAGTCTTAGTAATTTGCAATGTTTGTTTTCTTTAAAGCCTGGAAGGAAATCCATTACTTCAAATTGAAGTGGAGCCAACCTCGGAGGTAAGCTGCACGCAAAGATCTGCTGACTTTCTGTTCTTCTACTGAAATAAAAGGCAGACTGTAGGGAATGAATTTTGTTATGATGATATCAGCAGAGGCCCAACAGCAGCATCTTTTTGGCTCCTTTGGGGAACTCTTAACTCCTCTTGGGGGCAATTATAGCTATCCATTGCCCATGTTATGTTTAATAGATGATGGTGTTATATACATCTCATAAGAGCTGGCTTGAAATTTGCAACAAGGTTAATACGGAACAATGTATTCTTATACAAGTGTTTTGTAAATTAGTGGTCTGATTGGATTGGCCTTCTTGTGTATTGAACCCCCCCCCCCATGCCATGTAGGGTAGTGGAGTAGGGTAAGGAGAGGGCCGTAGCTCAGTGGTAAAGCACATGCTTTGCATACAAATGTTCCCAGATGAATTCGCTTGTATTTCCAGGTAGGGCTGGGAAAGACTCCTATAATTATCAGCCCCAGAGAGCTGCTGCCAATCACTGTCAATCAGGGATGGGAAATGTGTGGCCTTCTAGATGTTGCTGGATTGCAACTCTCATTACCCCTCATCGCTGGCTATGCTTGCTAGGCCTGATGTGAGCTGCAGTTCAGAAACCTGAGCGGATACATATTCCCTAACCCAGCCTGACTGGCAACAGCTGTGTTCAGATGCAGAAGTCTTTCCCAGCCCTGCTTGAAGATGCCAGGGATTGGACCTGGGACCTGTTGCACTGAAAGCATGTGCTCTACCACTTACCTACATCACTCTTTCCTACTCCTCTTTCTCCTTTATCACCACCATCATAGTCTTTGTTGTCCAGCAACATCTGGTGATCCCTGTGTTCCTCGTCCCTGATTTAGAGAATACTGAGTTAGAGGAACAAAAGGACTTACTTGCAACAAGGCAGTTTTCCATGCTCCCATCCCTTTAGGATACTGTTTGGCAAATCTGAATTTCTGAGTCACTCTCTGGCTTCTTGCTGCCCTCTGTGTGCCTATTTTGGAGAGCAGATAGAGAGGGGGCACTTTGCAACTGATTCTGCCCCATTCCCACTATGGGCTACTGACTGGCCATCCATTAAGATCTGTAAGGCTGGTGGGCATTAGAGAGCATGCCTTTTCGATGGTGGCCTTCTGCTCTGTGGAACCCTCTTACACATGAGATATACAGCTGTGTGTCTGATATTATACCCTACCTTGTTAAGACAGCACTCTTGAAAAGCTACGATGTAGTTGTCTGTGGCAAACAGGGCTTCAGATGTATTTGCCACGAGGATATTTTGCATGCCTCCACAAACCATGCCATGTAAATTGAGCCATGTGGACAATTTGCATTTCTGCTTATGATTAACATGGGTTAAACTATGCATTGTGCAGAACATGCAATAAAATCAAAAGCATCCTTAGCAATGAGTACTTTCTTTGTTCAACTCCTCACCCCCACCCACCAAAGCTTGCCCAACCACATAGGTTCTGATCCATATCAGGATCTTAGCATTCAATGAGGGGGAGGGGTAACCTTTTTCTCTGTGTGCTCCTGTCCAGATGAAAATTTCCTCATTCCACTGCTGTTAGTCTTTGAAAGTGCTGTTTTTACTAAATGGTAGGTTTGAGAGAAGTAGCAGCTGAGGATCAAGGGACTTTGGCAAGAGATGGAAGGAGATATACATAGTGCTATTTTGAGATCACTTATACCTGCACAGGACACATTTGGGAACTTTTAGAACTGAGTGAACTCTTGTAGCTTCCGGTGGCAACGGCGTTGGAATAGGCTGGTTCTTTAGGAGCTCTGAAGAACCGACCGCAAAACCTGGGCTAAATCTTCCACTAAGTCAACTTTTCGGAAGAATGCTTTTTGTCTAAGGAATTAGACAAACGGAGGAGGCGGCAAGAGACCAATTTTGCCCCAAGTTCTGTGGGTTAAGGAGGCTAACTCTACTCACAGGAGAGACTTGGGGAGGTCAACGCCATAACCCACCCAGGTGGAGCTACCTTTGTTAGGTGTAAGCGACGCCACCACTTTTTAGAACTTAGAAATGTGAGAAATAATTTGGTGTAAGCAAGTTTCCTTTTTTCGCCATATAAAACGCCCTACTTAAATTCTGTTGTTCCGTGTAGTGGCAGAAGCAACCAAACGAGTGAGTTAACTCAGTTTGGAAAGAGAAACTTAAGGTACGACCTTAAGAACTGAAGGCGGAGTGGAGACACGGAAGCTGGAGAGAAGGCAGACGAATTCGATAGTGAAGGAAGACCGCGAGAAGGGAAAGCTTTTGGAGTATTTGGAGTTTGGAAAATAGACTAAAATACAGTGTAGAAAAGTGGAAAGTGGAGAACTTAACGGAAAGTAGAATTAATTGAAAATGGACTGCTAAAAGAGAAAGAACAAGATCAGCGGGGAAGAAGGTGAGAGAAAGGTGAGAGAAGGACGGATGGGGAGAGTTGGAATACGAAAGCAATAACAGAGTGCTAGCGTCGGAGAATTAAGAAGAGGAGAGAGAGTAATAGAAGGTGTAATAACTGTGAAGTGAAACAGAGCAAATACACCTCTTTCCTTTACAACACCTCCAAACCTCCAAACCTCCTTCCCTACTGGGAGCAGCAATAGCATAATAAGTAAGGGACAAGTGAACGTTAAGGGAAATTAACATCATAGAACAAGCGAAGGAGCGGGGAAAGCGAAAGAAAGGAGGAAGATAGAGAAGGAGGAATGTGAAAGTTTTAGAAGACTGAAGATCTGATACTTTATGCTCATTGAGAGTGGACGTTTTCAAGAAATTGATAAAAAAAAAATTGCTTTTTACGGTAACCTTATATTTGTTGAAAACATTAAGGGGTAAAAGTTAAGCTTCCTTAGAGTTAAAATTGGTTGGCTGATACCATATGAGTGCTTATCCTACTGTTAGCGATATCTGGAGATGAAAGAGATATGAAGTGAATAGCTAGAAAACTCTGAATCAATAGGATTATTTGAATATATAGATTATCTTGAGGAATTTACTGTGAATTATTCTATGAATTATTTTGTGAATTTAAGCGAAATTTAATTTGGAATTGGCATTGATGAAAGCTATGAAATAAGTGGTATGGGGGAAAACCTTTAATCTGAGAAAGTCTCCTGATATGAAATTTGAATGAAACTTGGATTACTTTGGAATTAATGGATGAATTACTTTGGAATGTAGTTTGATGAGAAGTCTGAGCTAAGTGGATAGAAATTATATAAATTATATAAATGATTATTATAAACAGTTTAAAGAGGAAAATAACACGCGGGGGGAATTAACCAATTTTTGGAAATTATAAGTATAATATTGTATAATTGTGAAATTTGATAACGATAACTGCGTGTAAAAGAAGATAGGGTATAAGCAAATATTGGGGATATATAATATTGAAACTGATAAGACACTGCATAATCTGGTTAGTTAAATCAATTGTATTTGAGAGTAATAGGTAGAAAATTTATAAAGGAACCTTAAAAAGGAACTTTTGAAAGAATATAAGCTTGGAGGACATAAGGGGAAGTGAAGAAATTGAAGATAGACAGAAGGGAATTTAGACGGCCTGTTAGATAAAAAGGTAGAAGAATGCCAATTTCAAAAAGAGGGATGGCCCAGACAAGAGCACAAACTAGAGAGGTCAGAAGGGCCTCGATAGAACTTCAAACCAGAGTGGGAGATACAAATACACTGCTATTGCAAGAATTCAAAAAATTAAGATCAGATTTGAAATCAGAAATGAAAGAGTTGAAGGGAGAAATAAAAACAGATTTACAGAAGCAATTAGAAAAGTTTGGAACACAGCTGGAGACGGTTATGAATGACGTAAATAAAATTAGCAAAGATATACAAGAATTACAAGTAAAGATGGATAGTCTAGAAGACAGAACTAAAATATTAGAAAATAAAAGTAGACAGGAAGATACTCAAAAAATATTACAAGAAAGTTATAAAAGAACAAAATGTATTAAAATCAGAGGTCTACCAGAAATAAATAATGAGGACTTGGAAATGAGGGTAATTCCAGCACTAGCGGAGTTTATAAATTGGGACCAGGAGCAGTTTGATGTGGAGGTGGATAAACTGTTTCGAATAAACTCCTGGGTAGCGAAAAAGAATAATTTCCCACGGGATATAATAGTATACTTAGTACGGGAAAGAGTCAAGGACATCATAATTCAGCAAAGTATCAGGAAAAATTTGGTAATAGAAGGTCAAGAAGTTAAAATATACAAGGATATACCTACGCAAGTGTTAAAGAAGAGAAAGGAATATAGTTTTTTAACAAAAGCCCTGAGAGAAAGACAAATAGGATACAAATGGAATAAAATAGAAGGACTATCGGTTAATTACCAAATGAGAACATATATGATTAACACGATAAGTAAAGCAAAGGGTCTATTGGAAAAGATACAAAAAGGTGCTGAGAATGGTAGTAAAAAAAAGAAAGGAGAGAAGGGAAGAGAGGACAAAATAAGGTTAGATAGGGGAAAAGAAGATATAGACCAAGATAAGGAAGAAGAAGCAACGAATTGGAGAGAAGAAGAAAAAAGCAGTAGGAGAGACGATCCAAAAGAGCGAAGAGCTAAGGGTTTAAAGAAATCAACAGATACAGTACATCCAAAGGATACTCCTGAAGAGGAAAGAGAAGCAAGTATGCTGGACCAAGAAATCTTGAGAGGAAAGGAAGAAGAAGGAGGAGAAGGAGAGATAGAATCGGGGGAAGAAGATTTGGACGAATTTGAAACTGAAGAAGAAGAGATACAAGGTGCTGTGGGGGGATTAGGAATAGGAGAAGAAGAAGAGGAGGAAGAAGAGGAGGAAGAGGAGAAACAAACAGATTAGAAAGAATTAACCTAAGAAATCAAATAAAATTGAATAAAAATGGAAGGGAAAATTATAAATTGGAATGTTAATGGGCTAAATAGCCCAAATAAAAGAAGACTGGTCCTACACTATCTGAGAAAACAAAAACCAGAGATTGTGTGTCTACAAGAGACGCACATTAGAGATCAAGATAAGAGGTTACTTGAAAATAAAGCTCTGGGAGAGCTATATATGACAAAGTATAACAGAAAGAAACGAGGGGTGGCAATATATGTGAATAAAAGATATGAATCTAGAGAAATAATAAATGATGTGAACGGTTTTTTTATAGGGGTGGAAATAAATATGCAAAGCAAGAAGATCTTGATGTTAGGGGTATATGGCCCACAAAATAACAAGGGAAAATTTTATAAAAATCTTACTAAGGAACTTATGAAATATGATTATGATAATCTGATTCTCGCTGGGGATTGGAATGGGGTCTTTGATTTAACATTAGATAGATCAGCAGGGAAAAAGGGAAGACAAGGGAAATTACCAAAGGAAGTTAATGAAATGATGGAGTTATTATCTTTAAAGGACTGTTGGAGGATACTACATGGACAGGAACGAGATTATACATTTTACTCAGATAGATTTAAATCATGGTCCAGACTTGATATATTCTTGATCTCCACTGCGATGTTGAAAAATGTAAGAAAAGTAGAAATTCAATCAAAATTGATCTCTGACCACTCCCCAGTGATTTTAGAATTGGGATTTAGAAAAAAGCAGTATAATTGGAGACTTCAAGATTTCTTGCTGAAAAAAGATGAAACAGTGGAAGGCTTAAAAATAGCTATAAAACAATTTTTCGCGGAGAATTTAGATAAGGACATAAAGATAGAAACTGTGTGGGACGCAGGAAAAGCCGTTATGAGAGGGCAATTTATGAAATTGGAACATGAATATAAAAAAAATAAGCAAAAAAAAGAAAAAGAACTTAAAGAAGAAATTCAAAAGAAGGAAGAAGCATTGAAGAGAACACCCACGGATGAGAAAATAAGAAAGGAATTAAAAATTCTGAAGAAGCAAATAGAAAGTGAGATGATAATAGAAATTATGAATAGAATGAAATTTGCTCATCAAAAATATTTCGAACAGTCAAACAGACCGGGCAAATGGTTATCTTATAAACTCAAGAAGGAGAAAGAGAAGAAGCTAATAATAGAAATACGCGACGAACAAAGAAGGTATACTAAACAGAAAGATATAGTTAAAACATTTGAACAATATTACACCAAACTATATAAAAAACATGGAAATTTAAAAGACTTGGAGATCAAGACGAAAGAATATTTGGGAAAAGAAAAAATTCCGGAAATATCAGAAGAACAAAAAAACGATTTGAATAAACAAATTTCAAAATTGGAAATTAGGGAAGCAATAAGGAAAATGAAGACGGGTAAGGCTCCGGGCCCAGACGGCTTCTCCGTACTTTACTACAAAGTATTTGAAGAAGAACTGTTGGACCCATTATATAGATTACTAAATAATATAAATAAAGGTAAATGCCCAGACACCTGGGGCAAGGCAGATATATCATTAATACCGAAAGAAGGAAAAGACTTAACACTACCTGGAAGTTACAGGCCAATATCACTTTTGAATATAGATTATAAAATTTTCGCGAGTATATTGGCGGAAAGACTTAAAAAAATTCTAAATAATTGGATATACGAGGACCAGAGTGGTTTTCTTCCTGGCAGACAACCAAAAGACAATATAAGAGTACTCCTAGATCTGATAGAATTTTATGAAAAACATAACGAGAAAAAGTTATTATTGATCTTTGCGGATGCTGAAAAAGCATTTGATAACGTCAACTGGGAGTTTATGTTGGAAGTTCTAAATAGAATGGATATGGGGAAAAACTTCTGTGATTGGATAAGTAAGATTTATAGAAACCAAGAAGCACAAGTAATAATTAATGGTGAAAAGACCAAACCATTTAAAATTGAGAAAGGAACGCGCCAGGGCTGTCCGCTATCTCCCCTATTATTTATTATCATCATAGAGGTTCTAAATAGGAAATTAAGAATAGATCAACAAATAAAGGGGTGGAAGTGGAAAGGAAAGGAGTACAAATATAAGGCGTATGCTGATGACTTGGTTTTTATATTAGATAACCCAGAAGAGAGTATAAGGAGATTGCTGGAGGTGATTGAAGAATATGGAGAACTGGCAGGTCTAAAAATAAATAGGGACAAAACAATGATGCTAACAAAGAATTTAAGAAAACGAGAAGAACAAGAACTTGAAAAAATAACTGGGTTTAAGACTGAGAGGAAAATTAAATATCTAGGCATTAATATCACAAATAAGAATGCAGAACTGTTCGTGAATAACTATGGGAAAATATGGGGTGAGATTAAGAAAGACCTCAAGAAATGGGAAGAACTAGATATATCGTTATTGGGAAGAATATCATCAATCAAAATGAATGTGTTACCTAAGATGTTATATCTATTCCAAAATCTACCAATCGTAAAGAATGATAAGGTGATGGATGTGTGGAAAAAAGATATATCAAAGTTTATTTGGAAAGGCAAAAAACCGAGAATAAAATGGAACACGCTGACAGAATTAAGAGAAAGAGGAGGTTTAACACTGCCAGATTTACAATTATATTACCACGCGAGCGTATTGACATGGCTGTTAGAATGGATTAAATTAAATAACTCCAGACTGTTAACTCTAGAAGGGTTTAACACAAGGTTTGGGTGGCATGCCTACTTATGGCACAATAAGACAACAGTGCATAGCGAATTTAAACATCATTACATCAGAGCAGCAATGTTAAGGACATGGGTAAAATTTAGAAGGAAATTATATACGAAAATGCCCTTATGGTTGTCGAACCACGAAGCATTTTATAGAAGAGAGGATATACACAAAGGAACTTGGCTGACTTATAGAGACTTATTGAAAATGGAAGGAAATGTATATAAAATGAAAACCCAGGTAGAATTAAAAGCAGAGAACAAGGAATGCCATTGGTTATTATATAAGCAACTTCTTGAGAAATTTAAGATGGATCAAAGACTTGTGGGGATAGAGACAGAAGTAACACAATTTGATGAAATTATTCAAGGGAATAATAGAAAAAGTTTATCAAAAATATATAAGTTATTAATGAAATCAAAACAAGAAAAAGAAAATACAAAACATTATAGGGAAAAATGGACACAAGACCTTGGTTATGAGATACCATTGGAACACTGGGAAGATCTATGGGGTAGAGGTTTAACCTTCACAAGAAGTTACAGTATAAGGGAAAACATGTATAAAATATGGATGAGATGGTACCTAACCCCAGCAAATTTAGCAAAAGTATATAAAAATATGACAAATCAGTGTTGGAAGTGTCAGAAAGCTATAGGTACCTATTTCCACATATGGTGGAGATGTAATAAAGCGGTTAAATTTTGGGGAAGAATCCATAAAACAGTACAAAAAATATTTGATACAAAATTTCCATTAGATCCAGAGATTTATCTGCTTAATTTGTTTAATAAGATAGATAATCAATTACGAAGGAAGTATTGGAAGGTTTTATCATATATAATGGTAGCAGCAAGAATAACTTACGCTAAATATTGGAAAACACAAGAGACCCCTAAGGTGGAAGAATGGTTAGAGAAACTCCATGACATGTTTGAAATGGATAGACTCACGATTTTGTTAGACGAGAAGAAAACCCAAAAGGGTCTGGAGGAATGGGAGATTTTAAAACCCATCTGGAAAGAAAGATGGGGATAAAATGGGATATAAGAGAAAACTGAAAAGGAAAAAGAAAATTTTAGAGGTAACAAGAAGGAAAACAGAGACAGGAGAGAGGAAAGAGAAAAGGGAGGAAACTATGCATAAGTTAAACAATGTGGTTAAGAAGGAAACAAGGAAGTAGAGTGTGGAATGTGTAAAGATATCTTTTGGTAAAATATAAGCAGATTGTGTAGAATCTGTATAGAATTTGTGTTAATAATTAACTGTGTGAATGTATGTATGCTTTTTAGTTGTTTGAAAATATGAATAAAAAATATGAAAAAAAAAAAAAAAAAAAAAAAAAAGAACTGAGTGAACTCTTGGGGAGGAATCCTGCCCATCTCCAGTGAATGAGTGTATTGTGGTTAACACCAGTTTTCATACCCCAGAATCCCAGTAGTGGTCTGGACACAAAAGCTGAGGAGCCAGTGGAGGAGGCACTGGGACCAGGACCCACCTCTGAACCAGCCATGCCCGATATTCCTGAAGTGGCCATGCTTGCCACCCCTGAGCCACCCTAATCTGAGTCAACAACACCTTATACTCTTGACCTGAATCACCCGTTCCTGATGATCCTGACTCCACAACAACTGACACTCTGAAGCTGGCCAGAGCTGACATCCCTGAACCTCTGTGCTCATGATGCCTTTGACATCTTCTTGGCCTGAGTCCAGTTGTGGGGCAGACCATCCACCTCAAGGAGCTCCACAGCCCTGGGAGCAGTATGTCAGTGCCAGCATTTGTGCCCAGCAGGAATTCTTGAAGAGGCAATGAAGGTGTCAGGCTTCGAGCCAGGGAGCTGTCCCTTTAAGGCTTCCTGCCTGGATGGAGCTTGGAGGGGGTAGTCTGGGCCAGCAGTATAAGAAGCCCCATTCAGCTCAGCTATTGTTAGAGTAAGGTGTTTATTTGAAGTTCTCCTTGGTGTGGCACCTTATTGCTGACCCTTCTAGACTAGCTGAACACAATGCCTATCTCCTTAAGTTACTTTCTGTCTGTTAGTAGCAGTTGAATCATGAGGAACACTTTCCTGTTTTCAAGTGAGTAGCTAAGTGGTTTTGGGCTTCTTTCTATTTCTCTTACTAGTCACCTTTGTTTCTGTTTATTGTCATCTTTGTCTCTTCACTTGTGAGGTGTTTGAGGTCCTTCTCTTTGTGTGTCTACACAGCTTGTTTGGGGTCTCATGGCCCTGAAGGGTTCTTCAAGAAGTATATGCATTTTGGGGATAAGATTCAACATATGGATGGCCATTTTTTAAATTGTACCTTGGGAAAGAACATAAAGTTGATTTTTGTTGCTATTTCCAATCATCATCCCACAGGCACAGCATAGCAGGGCTTCTACTAAAAGCCCTCTGCTGGGAGGAAGCTACAGATTGTTGACCTTGCTGCTAAAAAAGCCGGCTTGGATGACTTCTCTTCCCATTTGCTCCAGATTGCTACCATCAATGTCACAACTATTTACCCTGCTTGTTGAATCTTTGTCAGTACCATTTGTGCAATCAGTTCTGATGGGACCATCCTCTGTAGCCCATAAGGCTTTATATACTGCATGAGAAATACCTGGGACTGTTGCTGGAGGCACAGTCACTGGCAGGGAGAGAGAGAGTGAGCAAGCATGAGTGTGAGCGCAAGCCCAGCTCAGGCTATCTCAAGGAAAAGGAGACTAAAGAAAAGGAATGGATGAAAGATTACCCATCAGACACTTCAGCCTGCCTGCGTGCCTCAGGAACACCACATCTACTCTGTTACTCCTATGTCAAGGTTGACTTTGAAACTAGTGTAAAATAAGACATCAGTTCTGAGTCTGTTGCTGAGGCTGTGATCCATGAACTGGTGGCTCCATCCAAGGCTACTACAATATTGCCAGAGTTCTTCAGTTCCAAAAAAATTGGTGCCACCAGACTCCCCTGATTTGCTTCTATGATTCCACTCCTGATTCTGGATATTCCTTTATATTCTGTATAGCAAGGTATGACATGAACATCCTAAAATGTTCAATATATTGGATTATCTGCTGAAGAGGCGCCTACAGACCATTCTCTGTCCAGGATTCAGATATCTCCAATCACACAACAGTCTCTATCACATTATTTTAGATGGACCTGATCACCATTATCAATTCATCAAGCATCATTACTGAGAGACTGCTCCCTTCCATCTGTCTACTCAAGACATTCCACTTCTGGTCACCATGACCATTCTGGGAGGGAACCCTTTGTTCCCAATAACATTTATCACCTACATCTTAGAATTGAAATTCTCCGTTCAAATGTGGTAGATTCTGGGGTAGATATCTGTAGTAGATCCAGGTATGACTGCTCCCATGGCTGTCATTGGCATCATCCTCATCAGTACCAAATAGATCTTCTTCTCCAAAAGGTGGTCAATATGGGGATCAACGCAGACCTCCTTCAGTCATTTTATCAAGGGGCTTATCAACAAAGACCTCCCACTAGTACCTGTGAGATTTTCAACAGAATGTAGCATAGTAGTTACTTTGATTGTACCTACTACAATCCAGCAGGCATTGCTACTGCTATCATTCTACAGCCCACTGAAGAGGAGTTTCAATACTTGTCATCAGTTTCTCGGCTGGCAACTACAGTTCAGGCACTGGTATTAACGGTAATGGTAGAACTCCTTTTGACACATCACTGACACAATAGGTTATGCAAGTCAATATGGTATGACAGGCAGAGGGACACTATTACAGTTCAGATATGTGAAGTTATGGGATTGGTTCATCAATGAGTGATCACTCTCCCTCTTCATCCGATCCTGCTATGGGATATCACAATCCATTGTCTCTCTTACACCAGGCCTTGTGTGAACTAGGTGATCTGAATGGCTAAGGCACTAGACCTAGAAATAAAACATCCTGATCCTCCTTCTGTCACAGATTCAATGTTCAAATGGATTCAGTCATACACTAACCCTCCAGCTGCTGTTCCTATATTGGGGTACTTCTGTTATGGTAAACCCCATTATTAGTACTATTAACAGATTAACAGCCTATACTTGGTTCAGGAGGACAATTGTGCAACTCTTTCCAAGCATCCTCAGCCCAATTCAGTCACTGCTGAAACTTGTCAAGGCAAGTAATTATAAAAGTAGATTCCACCACTGCAGGTGAAGAGGACAAGAAACTGAATGCAATGATGACAAAGCTTTATGCCTCAGTGGCCCTTTCCTTGAAAACTGTTACCAACCAAGCATGCATGGGTGCATTTAAGCAATTGTTGTGGGAAAGGTTGCTGTGAAAGGCATGGAATGAAGGATCTACCTAGTCATGCCCCCCTTGCCGTGAGCTCATGAGGTACCGATAGCAGCAAGAAGACCCCCCAACTAGAAGACAGTGTGCACAGAAGTCGCAATGTTTTCTACATTTCCTAGAGGAAAGCAGGTCTCTTGCAACATTTTTTCTATGATGTACATTCTGAAATTTCTACTCTCTGGCAGAACCCCCCCCCCCTTCCTTAGTAAAACCTTCATATAGTTGGCTGCAATTGTTCCAAACCAACTGTAGGATCTTGTAATTTACCAATACTTAGCCATTGCTAAGATGTTATTGAGGGGGTTCAAGAACCTCCATCTCCCTACAATGGGTCTAACACTCGCTTGGAGGCTATCACTTGTTTGTAACAAATGAAGATGTGCTTCAAGCAGCCAGCCTCAAGTGATGTCTGGGTGCTGTCATGGAAGACTCAATTTCTCGTGGCCCAATATTGCTTTGCCAAGGAGCTTGGGTGAGCTTCGTGCGGTTCACTTAGAACTGCCATATTTGCTGTTCTGCCTGTAAAAGCCAGTGGTGAGAGCTGGCATGGTACAGCACATTTGTTTAAAGTAGTGTCACATTTCCACCTGATACAGGACCTTTCTTTACCAATTTCCCTGAAGGATCCTGCATCAAAAGTAGATATAGCACTGCCTTCCTAAATCTTGGAAAAACACTACCTTTTCATATTCATTCCACTTCAGACAAACAAAATGTTGCTTTATTTGTTATGGTGGCCCAAAGAAAGACTCTGCTGAGACTTTCCTGTTGAGTCAGTCATACCATCAGTTCATGCTGTTAACTGGCAAAGAGTTTCCACATCAGGCCAAAGACCATTCAAAAGAGAAAGGCAGCTTCAGTCTCATTTCTCAATTGTATGCCATACAACAACAAATTCCATATGGTCTCAACAATTTGTTCATATGGCACTATAGGTTGGATGTAGGGGCCACATCAGGTGCTAACTTTGGGAGAGCGGTACTTTCTCGTCTTGGTGTGACATGCCTGCCTCTCCTGGTGAGTCGCTTGTTAATCTCCCACATGTGAGTCACAGACTATGAAGAAGAACAGGTTGCTTACTTGTAACTGATACTTGGAGTGGTCATCTGTGCATTACACAACTTGTCCACCTCCTATCTTACTTCTCCTGCCTATTCTCTTGTTGAGTCTTCTGATGTGGCAGACTAAGAACGGAGGGCATATGTGGGAAGTGCAGTGTGCATGTGCACTTTGGTGGGCTGGGCTCCCTCCAGAAAGATTGCTCACTTCTAGAAGATTCCAAATGTGCACTGCAGTCATGTTAGTTCCCAGATGACCACTCAGAGAAGCACAGTCACAAGTAAGCAATATGTTCTTTCTGTCTCATAGCACTTCTTAAAATTGTACTCCTCAGCCAGAAAAGCTATTGGAGTGGCTTCCATACAGTCAGTGTTAAAAAAAAAAAAAGAGGCCCTATTGCTTCCCATAGCTTTCAGTCTAATAAGACACAAGACGTGAGAAAAAAAGGATTGGGGACAAAAGAGGAAAATAACAACTAATTCTTCAGCAGGGCTGGTGGAGTGTCTCTGCTTCCCAACATGTATTCCCTCTGTTGAAGCCTGCCAGAATTGCAGCCAGTGGTAATAAATTGGTAAAGAATATTCTGATCCCTTGAATGAACTTGCATAAAGTCTCAGCTCCTGCTAGGACTTTGCTTTTTCTGTTCAGCTTCTAGTTCTGTCTCCCTAGTTCATGTGATCTTTGCTTCTGAAGGAAGCTCAAATCACAGGCCTTCTAAAAAGTGTTTTTTAAGGAAATCAACATTAGGCTTTGCAGAAAATCCATTATTACAGCATGCTAATCTCAGTTCTTCTCAAACTGCTTTGGAGGGTGCAGAGACTGCTCTTTTTTTGGAACAGCCTTCTTAGCTAGTGTTCTTAGGCTATGGGACAGAGTGGGTAACTGCAGCTCTCCAGATACTTTGGACTGTATCATCTCTCACTATTAGTTATGCTGGCTAGAACCACTGGGGACTCATCTACATGGGCCAGAATACACCAGCCCCCTGCTGGCATATTCTGCCTGCAGACCAGGCCCATTGCTCCCCCATTACCTGGAGAAAACTGGAGGAAGTCCAGACTGCCACGCCAATCTGTCACCGCTTGTGCCCCATTCTCCAGATCCAGGAAGCTGTCCCGCAGCATGGGAACAGCCTGGTCACATGCTGTGGGTCTCCTTCCTGGCTGTGAAAGAGTGATGGTAGACGGCAGCTGCAGCAATGGGCCAGCATGCCGGCAAGGGCTCCTGCAGTCATGTGGGAACCAATCGGGTTTTTCTGGAAAGAAGCAGGTTTTGGTACGTGTTCTTTAAAAACATTTTATTGGGCTTTAGCCTGTCTTAGCCCCATCTTTGCCCCAGGGATCATGAAGTCTGCCCAGGGACAAAACAGGGCAAAAGCCCTGTGTCATCAGGACTGCAGGGCTTGAAGATGGGACCGAGACAGGGTAAACAGGCCATCCAGACAAGCCCTGGGAGTTGCAGCCTAAATGGCCACATATTCTTCATTCCTGCTGTGTGGAACCAGTTTTGTCTTAAATTGGGATGCTAGAGTCACAGGATGTGGCTTGTGGATTTGGGAAGGGTACTGCATGGTCATCCAGGCTTTGGCTGATGTGGAGCTGGTTCCTCAGACATGCTGAGTAGGATTGCTGAGTTATGTGTTGTTTTTGTGTATGTTTTTGATGAGTAGCAATTTTACATTCAGGACTTAATAGTCTTCTGGGGGAGTTCCTCTTTAGAGGATGCTTTACATGACTTCAGTTACTTAAAATGTGATAAACCAGCCTTGCTGCATTAGGGGATCCCTCCTACTTAATCTGTGGGGTAGGATCTTGAACTTTGACCTTGAAGGTATGCTCTGTAGCAGCACTGGCTTTGACCATGTTGTGTCAAAGTGCATTAATATGCATGCCTGGGAACCTGTCCAGAGGAAGAAGAAGGGTAGGCAATATGGGAAGGTAGAGTTCTATGAGTGTAAAATGAGTCCCACCCTTATCTTGTGTCTAGAATGAACAGGGAAATGACGAGGAATCAGAGGATGATTTTGAGGAGATGAACCTCTCACTTCTCTCTGCCCGCAACTTCCCACGCAAAGCCAGCCAGACCAGCATCTTTCTGCAAGAGTGGGACATCCCCTTTGAGCAGCTGGAGATTGGCGAGCTGATCGGCAAGGGCCGCTTTGGACAAGTGTTTCATGGCCGCTGGCATGGGGAGGTGGCCATCCGCCTCATTGACATTGAGCGGGACAACGAAGACCAGCTGAAGGCCTTCAAGAGGGAAGTGATGGCTTACAGGCAGACACGACATGAGAATGTGGTACTGTTCATGGGTGCTTGCATGAGCCCTCCCCATCTTGCTATCATCACCAGGTAAGATATGTGCTTGAGTGCCACCAAACCCCTGATCATTTCATGTGTCCACACTCAGGCATTCACCTTTACCTGTGTTCATTGTGGTGGTTCTTCAAGCATGCAGCTTGGTGTGTTCTGTAAACATACCTTCCCCTAAATAAACCTGTCTGAATTTTATGAAGTTTTACAGAGGTGCTGCTCCAGATCTTTTGGGCAGAACTACTTGGTACAATTCTAGAGGAGATTTACTCTGCACCCTTTCTGTTTATTTTCTGATTCTGGGCAGAGTCTGTGTGTTTTTCTGAAGACTTTGGGGAATATTTGAGTTTGGTATTTTCTTTGATATCTCTTCTCTTTGGGTCACCTCCCTGCTCCAGAACTGAAATCAGGATGAGAATCATGTGGCCTTCCAGAGGTGGTTGGACTGTAATTGCCAGTATTCCTCATCATTGTATATCCTAGTGAGGGCTATTGGGACTTGCAGTCCCACAACATCTGGAAGGCCACATGAATTCCAGCCATGATACAAGTAGTTATTGTTCTGCTGTTGACTTGATCTTGGTTTTGCTTCTGTTCTTGAATGTTGTGGATTTATTTCTTTTTAAACCTATCTTCTAGGTAGCCCTTTGACTCATCCAGAAAGGCTGTTCCCCAAACAGTAGGATAATGAGTGGAAGGTGTCATTGCATCACCCAGTATATCCCTTTTAGTTTCTGTTATACAAGGAAATTGTTGCCAGTCACCCCATAGGTCACTGTACATTTTGTGCTTGGAGAGATAATGGTAGTTGCAAAACCTGGCACCCACTGCCAGGAGATGCAATGTGTATATGGAGATACATTACACCCCCAGCATTCTCTATGACACGCAGGTCCTTCTCTCCATGAGTACAGCTCACCTGTCAACAGTGATGGCCAATTTGCATGTTTTAAAAAATAAACAGATGGGAGCTGAAATTTTTTAAGGCTTCAGGGCTTTCTTCTCCGAAAGACACTGACTTTGTTAAGGCTGACCTGACTTCCCACCTGTCAAAGAAAGGATAGCCCAAAACAGTATTTAAAGAATCCCCACTGGACATGTTTGCATAGTATTTAGAGTCTTCTTTCAACTTAAAGGGATCTTAAACATTTCCAGGGTCTCTTTCTTGACAGCAAGTCAAGAGCTTGGTCCCTTAATTTTGTTCTGCAGAGTTCCTGCTCTGTTTTCCTCCAATTCCCAGCCTTCTTTCTAAAGTCAAAGTATAATGTTATCAGCCCCCCCACCCCACCCTGGTGTAATGCAAACATCCTCAGGCTGGGCAGTGGAGTGTTTCTTCTCTTCGGCTGGGACCTGATCTTCCTCTTTAAGCTGCTACTATTGAATTGTGTTTGCATCATTTAAAAACATGAGTGCACTCATGTGGTACTGGTTTGGGAGTTGAGGGCCTGTGCATGTACGCAGATATGCATACTACTTACCAATCCTCTTTCCTAGCTGGGTGTGAATGGAGACTAGTGATGTTGTCAAAACAACCCTTAGGGCTGCTTGATTGTTGTTTCAGGCCATGAATTGTGATGTGCACTGTGTTTCTTCTTCTGTTCGATATGTTTTAGGTCGAGGTGGGCAGACTTCTGGCTTCCAGGATCTACTTTTTGGTTTTTAAGAACCTTGAGATCCACCTCTCATAGCCTGATAAAAAAAAAACAAAAACAAACTAAAAATCATGCATGTTTAGTTAAATCTGAGACCAGGAATTTGTTTGGATCCTTTCATGCAAAACCCTGCTCCTGGTTACCTCAATCTTGAGCAAGGCTGTTCATAACAGTCTCTTGCAGGTCTCTCATTCATAGGTTCAACTTAAGTCAGAGCTGACATGATGGCATGTATCAATAAATTGCTAAAAATTGGGATTCAGAATTTCTTGCCAATTTACTGCAGATCACTTAGAGATGTGCAAATAACTCTGCCTTCTGAGCATTCATGTTTTCATTTATGTTAGCTCTATAATTTGACAAATGTTGAGATGGGTCTCTGTATGATAGTGTGGTGAAATGTGATGGGGGTTGGAGAAATCAATAGGTAGATGGAATATTAAAATAAGGATGTAGCCGTTGGCTGCAGGATGGGATGTTGGACAAGGAGCCAATCAGATTTGCTAGTTACAGGAGTTACTGGTCCTGACCATAGTGCAGGGTAAATGTGGTTTTTAGGTTAAGAATGAGTCTAGACCATCTTTCCCAATCTGGGACCCCTTAGATCAGGGATGTAGAAGTTTGCTCTGCTAGCTGTTTTGGACTACAGCTCTGATAATCCCTTGCCATTGGCTTTGCTGGTTGGGCTTCTGGGTACTCTACTTTAGATGTTTTGGATTGCAGCTTCCAGCATTTCTGACGATAGGCCATGATGACCTGGACTGATGAGCAATGAGGTCCAAAACATCTGAAGAGACTGAAGTTGGGGAAGCTGAGTCTAAGACTAGGGTGGACAAAGTGTGGCCCATGGCCCACATGTGGCCTTTAGGACTCTTAATTTTGGCCCACAAAGCCTTCCAAAGCCTCCAGAGCCTTCTAAAAAGCTTTAATTTTTCTCAGACTAATTTTCAATATATATTTCACCCCCCAAACCACACAACTTCCTGAAATGTAATGATTTGTATCTCCAAGCCCCCCCCCCCAGAAAAAAAAGTTGCCCAAAACTCAGTCTAAATAGTAGCCGGAAGTGTTGCTATGTCACATTCAGAGTGCCAAAATAGGCCCGTGTGTGGATGACAGGGCAGGTGCAGGGGGAATGGCCATCCACCTCTGCTGTTTCCTACTCCTTCTCTAAAGAGGTGAGATCTATTAATTTGGACATTTATGTGTAAAAAGAAGGTGAAAACCAAAACAAAACCCCAAGTCAAAACAAATTGATACTGTAATTAACACTGCATTCACCAACAAACTTAGATTGACAGTTATCTGTTTTTCCATTTTCCCATGAATAAAATGTTAATTCTAGCCTGTCTCCCAGGGAGTTCACATCTTAATGTTGAAACAGCCACCTTGAAGTGAAATATTCACAACCAGCTAACAAGGATGGCCTCTCCTTGCTGTTTCCATAATATATATTGCCCTTGATCATGTGCTTCTTCAGCCTAGCATGGAGAGTTTCCATGCCAGAGCCTAATGTCACCATCAGTGGGAGTGAAAGAGCGATGCAGTATTGCTTGCTTCTAACTGGAAATCTGAAGGGAGATCTCAGAAAGCAGAGTTAGAGTCCAGGCAACGATGCAGGACCATGGACAGCTCTGAGTGGATAAAAGACGAGGGGGATAAAGGCACGCAAGAACAGGAAACAAGAATGTGGCTCCAGCAAATGTGGAATCTTTTGATAATTTAAATAGACTTGTGGACAAATCAGAAAGCTTTCTGCCCTTTCAGAAGTCTCTGGTAGTAGCGTGTCTTCAGGGTTTTGTTCTACTCTTATTCTTAAAGCAAAAATAGCTCTCTAATAGGGAAGCAAGAATATCTGTCCATTTCACAGAACTTGTAAACACCAGTTGTCTTGATGAGATGCTTTTCCCAAAGTGATGTAGTGGGAATTCTGAAAGGTGGCGAGGGCAAGACTACAGCAGAATGGTTAGTACATTTTTCCTTGGGGAATAACAAAGTAGAAGCTTGGCATTAATCTTAATTAGTTTTCAGCAAGAACAGCTGTGATCACAAGACTTGCTCAGCACTCTGAGTGCAGCAGAAGAGATGGCATGAAACTACAAGCAGAGCCGACCTTGCCTCTAGCCATACAGTCCTTCTCTGTGGCAGTTTTTTGCACACAGTTGCACTTTTACTGCATTGGCAGATGGATGGGATTTTTCTCCACCCTGCTATGTGTTGTTTCATGTACTCCTAGAGCTCAAGAACATGAAGGGGCTAAAGGAAGGATGGAGAAATGTAAGGAAAGGACGGGCAAGAGGCAGGCGATGGATGAAAGAAAAGGTGGATGCAGGGACTAAAAGGTTCTGGATATGGCAAGGACTGGGTTACAGTGGGTCAGGGAGGACTCTGATACCTCTTGTCTCCTGTAGCTCAAACAGATTTAGACTGGGTCAGTTGATTGTTGGTCCTGGAAATATTGCCACTGTAAGACAGCTGTCCATTGCAGAGGCACAGTTAAAGTTAGTGAGACAACTGTATGGTTTCCTGGAGATGTCAGATATAGCCAAAGCAACATATGCCTTAGTGACATCCTGTTTGGATCACTGTACTACACTCTTATGTGGGCATATCTTTGAAAAATGCTCTGAAACTTCAGCTGGCCCAAAGAGTTGCAGGCAGACTGTTAACCAGTGCTGGTTACAGGGAGCACATAACTCCTTTGTTGAAACAGCTCCACTGCCTGCTGGTCTGTTATTGGACACAATTCAAAGTGCTGGTTATGATCCATAAAGCCCTACACAGCTTGGGTCCAGGCAGAAAGGTCTTCAAGGAAGGCCTTTTTCTTGGTACTGCTGCCCTCAGGCACATCTGGTGGTGACATGAGACATGACTTTTTCAGTGGCAGCTCCTAGGTCCTGGATTTCCCTTCCAAAGGAGATTGGGCTGCTCCCTCCCTTTTCCCCTTCCACCAGTAGGCAAAGATTCTTTTATTCTTTCAGGATGTTAGCAACTAACTGTGCTATGAAAAGGGTTTTGATAAATTTGTGTTGTATTGCCTTTCTTTCTTTCAATGGCTATGCTATGATAGTTAGTTTAATTGCACTTTAACAATGATAATCTTTTTATCAGTATTTTTTCCTGTGTTAGTTTTAATCTTGTAAGCCCTGTTCTGAGAAAAATGTGGGGCATACATTAAATGAAATCTAAAAAGCAGTGAGTGCATAGGCAAGTAAGCTGTAGAAGAAATTGGACCCAGAATTGGGAGCTGGGGTGTTTGGTGCAGCTGGTGGTGGCCAGGAAAGCAGTGAAGTGGAAATTCCAAATAAAATGGGGGTAAAGACCTCCGCAAACTAAACAAAGGTAGAGGAGGGATAATACTGTATTTCCCCAGTGGGATCCTAGGATACTAGTCTCTTCAGGGCAAGGCCCTTTGCCACCTCATGGCTATAACATGTTGCCTAATTTTGGACTCTTTCTGTTCTGCCATCCTCTGGGTTTTTTGTATCACCTGATAAAAAGAGTTCTGGAGAACTCAATAAACGTGTACACTTGTGGCATTTTGGTTGGGCACAGGTGTTGCCCAACTGTGACTTTTGTATTTTTACAAGTCAGGGTGCTCTTCTAGATTTGTCTGCTGTGTGCTTCTTTCTGTCTGTATCAGCCTTCAGCTCCAAAAGTGTAAACAACATTCCATCACGGTCCCTGCCATTGCGTTGATTAAACAATCATAAAAGGAAATGTAGTGTTTAAACAGAGCTCTTTGATGAAATATTAAATGCCATCATTTCCCTTGGGCTTGTTAAACTGGCCCTCTGGCAATATGGAAGCTGCTCTACATCCTGTTTTGCCGCCTTCCTATTCCATTCATGTCACTAATGATGTTCCCCTTTGGAGAAAGTTGTTAGCCTCTAGCAGCTGGTCTCAGGGAAGCCAGGCTTAATGAGGAGTTGTTAGGTTCTTGTATGTCTTACTATCACCCATTTAATTATGGCTATGCCAAAGAAATACCAGGAGACACAAACTTGTTTCTTCTAGCAAGCTTCTCAAGAAGGCTGCCGAAGATGAAACATCTCTTTCCTCTCTGTTATTTCCCCACCTAGTTGTAAGGAAAATACGTTTTAATGACATGGAAATCATTTTATTAGATGCACTGCACATTAGCGGTTGTGCAAAGAGAGAACTTTTGTGGTGACAGGTCTGGGAGAAGCCCGTCTCATGAACTATTGCAATATATGTTCTGAAATGAATGCTTTTGGTGTCATGCAGTATATGATGCACCTGACCTTTGTGTTTTCCACTATAATTGGGGCTACATGTTTCTTCAAAACAATCTTTGCTATGTAAAAAAACAGCTTTGACCCTTAAAGCCATCAGTACCTCAGGGCCTATCTAGCTTTCAGAGCCGGCCTCCCCCTGCCCTCTCTAATCTTCTGCTCCCATGTTTTAGGGCAACTTAGAATATTCCTGAATAATGCTTGCCAAGTGCCAGGAGTGGAAAGAATTGCAGTAGAGTACCAGCTTTCTATATAGAAAGTCCCTGGTTGAATCTCCAGCATTTCCAGGCAGGCTGGGCAAGACTCCTGTATGAAAGCCTGGAATGTTGTTGCCAGTCAGTGGTGAGTGATACTGGCCTAGATAGACCAATGATGTGTCTTGTTTGAAGGCAGTTCAGAGATTGTAACTCCACGGTATAGTGTGTGCTTAGGTCTGGAAAAAGTCTTGCTAGATCCCTAGCATTTCCAGGCAGGGCTGGGAAAGACTGGCATTTGAAAAATGGGAGAGCTGCTGCCAGTCTGTGTAGGGATGTCTGAGCTGATTAGACTCAATGTCTGAGACTGTAGGAGGAAAGGCTGTAGCTCCACTGGCAGAGTATATGCAAGATCTGAGGCTCAACCCCTGCCATTGGCATATAGGGCTGTCAGGGATTCCTCTGAGAAGCCCTAGAGAACTGCTAAAAAGATCACATTGCTCACCTAGTGTAAGGCATCTTTGTATATTCCTAAGTACTCTTTCTTCTCCTGCCCCCCACCATTTACTCTTGTTAGGCTGCTGTGGAAATTCCCACCCCTGAGAAAAGTTAAAAGTATGACAGTTCTGGACCTCAATGTAACGAGCTTGCATCATTCCCTTGGGGAAAGGAGCATATTGCAAAATCTTGAGGCTAAACAGACTCAGTAACTTTAAATAGTTTGCCTACTCATTTACCACCTTTCTGCTAATGCACTCAGAGCCATTAACTATGGAAAATAACATCACAAATAGATGTGAAAGACAAAACAAAAGATCAAAGGTCTCTCAGCAATGGCTCTAAACAGGAGCCCAGCAGGATGAGGTTAACTCTCTGGCCTGACCATGTCTTCCACTACCCCATTTTTGGCCTTGTCCAGGGCTTGGCTCTAGAGCAGTGGACCACAGCATCACCAACTCATTGGTTACAATGGGGTCATCAAATGGAAAAGTGCTAGAGCAGCATTCCCTGGCCTGTTCCCTCCAAATGTCTTGGGCTACAAATCCTGTCCCACTCTGCCAACACCATCCCTGGTCATGCTAGCTGGGGATGATGGGATTCTAGTCCAACACATTTGGAGGGAACCATGTAATCCTCCAGATGTTGTTGGACTAAAATTCCCACTAGCGTAGCCAAAGGTGACGGATGATAAGAGTTGTCGTCAAACAACATATGAAAGGGCACATGATCCCATCACGGAGACTGATGAGACCTCATCAGAGGCAAGGGAAGAGGTAGTGAGATGTCTGGAGGTGCTAATAAACTCCACATTTAAAGTGCTGCTGACCTTTGCTTCCTTTTGGTTTCTGCAGTAGCCAGTGGAGCTCCTGAAAGCCACATGAGAGGCAGAGAACTCTATCCAAGCCTCCAAAATGTGTGGTACTCTATCTGAAGGCAAAAGGGAAGCTTCTGAAGAGGATATGGCTTCTCTTTTTCTCCCTTCCCCTACCAGGATAAAGTAGAAAAACATGAGAAAGAAAATGGTGCATTTAAAATTCTCCCCTCTCATTCTCATTGGGTAGGGAGCCATGAGATCTCTGAAACTGTCACACCCTGAAGACACACCCTGAAATTGTCAGGGTTGCACAGAGTACCCTGGCCCCAGACAATCCTCTTCTCAGAAATGGTGAGGTTTTGCACAGGAGGCAGCAGCCTTCTTGACAAAGTTCCTGAAGACTGTAGATTTTCCCTGCACACTCATGTTTGCTATTGTATCCTCTTGGACAGGAATGTACATAAGAGGAATTCCTGCTCCAGTTGAGCCTTGCTCAAGCAACAAGGTATTCCTGACATTTATCACAGTTCTGTAGCAATAGTAATAGCATTTATATTTCTATACCACTTATCCATGAAAAGCACTCCCTAAGCGATTTACAACATGTTAGCTAATTGCTCCCAACAAGTTGGGTACTCATTTTACCAACCTACGGAAGGATGGAAGGCTGAGTCAACCTCAGAGCACTCTGGGATCAAACTCATAATGTTGTGGCTATGGTACTGGCATTTAACCTGTGTGCCACCAGGGCTCCTCTGTACTCTTGTTTACTCTTCAGTTCTGAATTCTGGCTTGCTAGTAGGCCCTTTCTACCAATCCAAGAGTACTGACTTGAGCATTAGCTCTGATCCCCGGTTTCCTCCTTGACCCTTTTGCCTGGCTTATCTTTCAGCCTTGCCATCTGGCTTGAGACTTCACTGTGCCTTCTGGTTTCTCCTGCAGTTTTGACTTACCCTTCTGTCATTATTGCCAGCCAGTCCTGTGCTTCCAGACTCTCCTCAAGCTGCTGCCTACCCAAAAGCATTGACACCTCCCCCTTTGCTTTTTCCCATCCACCCATTCTCCTGTCAGTGATCAGGGGAGCTTTGCAAAGCCCCCAACCTACAATACACCTCAGTCTTAGGGCAATCTTCCGGAACTCTCATCAGCCAGCATTTCCAGCGGTAAGAAATTGTGAAAGTTGTAGTCAAAAACATCTGGAAGGCAGTAGGTTGACAAATACTATGTTAGTGTTTTAGGCTGGATTGTGAAAGTGATTTCTAATGCTTCCCTCCCTGGATATCAATGTTCCTTTGCTTCCCTCCTTATGCTTTCTACCATGTTCCTCCTTTAATAGCATTTAAAGTAATGAAGCCCATACATCATATAATAAATAGCTATTGACTTCCATCTGTGGTCTGAATCAGGATTGATTGACCTGTGGGAATACTGCTTTCCCCAGTCAATAAGAGGCCATGAAGGGGCATAAATCTTGATAGAGACTGACAACAGGAGAAAAAGTCAATATGCTTATTAATACATACATTAAATGAGCACACTTCCACCTCTGGGGAGATGCCATTTCAATTTGACAGTTGGTGAGAAAGGTTGGGTGGAGGAGTAAGAAAAGTTTCTGAACTGGAGTTGCCTGCAAGTTTTGCTGGTGTCATGCTGAAGCATTTTGTGGGATTTCCTGATATATCCTGTAGCTGCAGCCGGGGCAAAAGGAATAAGCTTGTATGGAATTGACCAAGCTCACTATCACTTATGAGAATAGGGTGTCCCATTTGCTGATGGCCCAAAAGCATAGGCAAAAGCCACAGTTAAAAATGTGTTTATAAATGAACCATGGATTGCTGGCAAGTAAGACCTGCATTAAAATGTTGCAGTGTGGTGTGCTCCTGGTCAGGACTGGAAATGTTCCATTTCTTCCCCTCTCACCAAACTGGACACAGTACATCCAGTTTCAGTTATGCAGCCACAACAACAGCAATTTCAAATTTTATTTATTTATTTATACCCTGCTCTTCAGCCACAGGCTATCAGAGCGGCTTACAAATTGTTTTTAAGCAATAGCAATTTACACATCTACATTGCATTAAGCAGTTCCAATGTGTGTTAGCTAATTGCCCCCACAAGCTGGGTACTCATTTTACCAACCTACGAAAGGATGGAAGGCTGAGTGAACCTTGGAGCCTGCTGGGAATTTATACCAAAAAGAACCTAATGTATGTCCAGAGTATTCCAGAGATTTTGATTTTATTTTTTTAAGCTGGTTTGATTGGAACTTGTCTCTGGTTGAAGAAGCAATGGAATGAGGATGGGGGGGGGGAGAAAAAAGCAAACTAGCTAGCTCTGAGCAGTCTGGTTCTTCAGCCAAAGACAGATTCCAACTGAACATTTTTTTAATCAAAAGGTTTGTCTCTTCCAACAAACAACACCCCCCCCAATAACTTTGTTGTTGCTATCTTTTCCCAACAAAGAGTAATAAAAAAAACCCAGAGCAGAGAATATATTAGGAGCCTTCAAAGGCAAAGAAGAGGTCAGCATTATTTTCCTTGTTGTTAAGACCTTGCGGAGCCAATTATAAGCATAATCTTTCAGATGGAAGCAGAACCAACAGAATGTTTTGCCTTTATTTGTTCTCTATGGTATCTCAGGAGGAAATAAGTGAATGGTACCCTCACCTGTTGCCTTTCCTATTTTTTTCTTAAGTCAGTGACTTGTGGGGCAATTCTTTCACCCTCTGACAGCTTCCTGTGGGCAAGACTCCTTCCACCCGAAGCACACGGTCTTTTTCTAAAGAGCTTGTCTCTCCAAAAGGAACTGTAACTACAGTATGCAGGTTGATCTCCCACATGTCCCATCTTGCTTCTATGAACTGGTAAATGTTAAAATCTCACTGTTTAAATAGTATCCACCATGACTGCATTTTCATCCAATAGGGCTAAGCAAGCACATGGAGCTAGGGGTGGAAAGTGTGCTTGTCTTTGAGGCCATCTTATAACTGGAGTCTAGCTTCCCTTGCTAAAGCCACTCCACAGAAAGTTAGCAAGAACATGGTAGAGTTTTTCCTATAGCCCTTTTCTCCCTTTGAGATACTTGCCTTGAACTTTAATCCAGTCAGTGCTTTGCTGCTGTTGAGAAACTTGCAGAGATCTGCTAGGGTGATATAGTATAGGACTAACCTCCCATCGACATGCTATCAGGGGAGGGGGTCTAATGATGTGTAAACAGGAGCTGCTACTCGCAATGGGGAAAACAGTAAAAAAATATATATCTCACATTCATACTGAAGGGTTTTCTTTTCCATTTCAAATGTGAATATGTTTGCAAATTTGGTAATGTCTTGAAAAGTGAACTGAAACACAATTCTTTCCCATCTGCACTAAACAAATTCAGTAGGTCCCACTGTTCCTAGCCTGGAGAGTACTGTCTACTTTCCATGTATGTAGGTGTAAAAGATGAAAAGCCTGTTGAGACGCAGCACCCTAATTCAGCACTAATACCATTGAACAAACAAGGATTCGAAACTAGAGTTAAGCACTCACACCTTGGGAACAAATCATTCCATTTTGGTTTCCCTGGAATCATCAATCCTCCAGATATGAAGAGAATCTGTGTATCTGGGCATAGGCATAGCAAAAAACCAAACTGAAATACTTGTGTACAGTATGGCATAGTGGTTTGAGACTACGACCCTGGAGACTGGGGTTTGAATCCCTGCTCAGCCATGGAAAATCATTGGGTGACCTTGGGAAGGTCACACACTCAGCCTCAGAGGAAGGCCAAGGCAAACCCCCTCTGAACAAATCTTGCCAAGAAAGTCCTGTGAAGTTGGAAACAAGTTGAAGGCACACAACATCAGTATCTCAGCTAATGAAGTAGCTATGTTCCTGGGCATTGCTTCTTTAACAGTAAATTTGATACCTGTGGTAGAAATAATGTGGAAAGAATAGGGATAGTGTCCTTCACCACAATAAAGAATAGTTCAGCAAATGTTTTGCCCAAAATAACTATATACATATGTGAAATGAAACAACCAGGTCAGGCAAACCTTGCAGAATTAAATAAAAGCATTTCAACCTTTCTAGAAACCAGTTAAAAGCTTCTTCCAAAATGTATCCAGAGATGTTTTTTATCTTTCACCAACCTCCACTTTTGTTGTGATTTCCACTTAGGTGGCCAGACTTATAGATCTATGCTTCTTTAACATGTTGGAAGTAGCTGATGAGGCAGGCTTGTCTGCTTTCCACTCTTCTCTCTATTTTCCTGTTCGTGCTCAATAAGAGATGCTGTTTACTTTGCCTGTTTTAGGCAGGCACACACAACTGTGATAGGATCATCTAGAGTATCATAGAATCATCGAATTGGAAGAGACCACAAGGGTCATCTAGTCCAACCCTTTGCCCTGAGTAGAATCCTATTCTTTCCCAGCTCAAGCATTACTGTATTGTTTACCACAGGCACGCTGCTGCAGCCTGACACCAGAACTCTGTATTTCTCCAGCCCTCTGTCCTCATCCTCCCAGTGTTGATGCTTGCTAAAACAAAAACAAAAAAAAACCCAAACCTCCAGCTAGACAGAGGACAAGGAAGAAAAGACGGTGTGGAGAGGCATAAAAAGACTTGGGAAAAGGAGTTTTGTTTGTCAGAGGCTTTGATAAGAGAGGTGTGTCTGTACTTATTTCCAAAGATCCATCTTTTGCAGAAGGCTTCACAAGCAGAAATCAAATCAAGCTGCTACACATAGGTGATAAAATGACTCTGCTTTCTAAAAAATAAAAAGGCAAAAACCTCTCTGCTGCCAGGTAATGGGCCTCATAGTGTTCCCTTTGTATCCAATTGGAAAATGTCAAAGTGCTGTTGCTCACACCCTCTCCCCTTGGTCCCATAGAAGTTACATTGGCTCGTTAGCTTGATTTGTTTTCCTGCCGCCTCCAGCTCACATAGGTAGACAGAACTTTTTTTCCCCTTCAAAGCAATTTGGGATTTTGTTTGCTTGGCTGAACAATCTTCAAACTCATTGCAAATTTCCTATGCCTCCAAAATGGGCCATTCCCTTGGAAGGTGGGGGTGGCAATGGTGGTAGCAGGCTGCTACAAACATCTCTAAAATGAGTTTTTTCCCCTTCCCAGTGCATACTTACAGTCTGTTGATAGTGCTGCTTAGTTCTTCCAATAGCATAAGTGCTATTTGGAAAAGCAATGTTGCTTGCTTTGCAGCTTAGCATTTCCAAGGCAAATCTTTTGTGGTGCAATGGACTGTGTTGGGTTTGTGGTGAAGCAAGATAATGGCTCAGGTTCAGGCCTATGACCAGTCATGAAGTTTAGTGAGGGCTAAGTTTCTACAACTAAAGACTACTCTTCTGTGTCTTATCACTATGAGAGGAGCTTTCTTCATAGTTGATCTCCTTGCTGCATCCATGGTGTCTAACAGGACTGAAACCACCGATCTTCCAAATTTCTTGCTAGCAGTAGATACCTCCAGGGAGCATCTGATTCTTCTGTGGAGTGGGGTGATTGTGATAAAGACACATTAGCTGTAGGCCTCCTGCTTTAGTGATGCAGATGCAAATCACTTTCTAGCTGAGGACCTTTGAGATGTCTTAGGCGTTAACTCCCAGCAGCCCAATACTGCATAGTCAATGATGATGAACAATAGGAGTTGTAATTCAGAATAGCTAGAGGACCAAAGATTCCCCACATATACTCTAGCTACATGCTGTCCAGCTTCACCAACCCTGAGCGCTAAGAGAAAAGGCCATCAGGAAAAAGAAAGGCACCTGATCCATTTGATTTTGGAAGCTAAGCAGGGTCAGCCCTGGTTAGTACTTGTGTCATAACTCACCCCCTGGATGACTCAGATGACAAGGTGGAGAAGGCAGAGTGCCAGCAAGCTGCAGCTTCTGATAGTGGAACTCTCTCTGAGTCCAGAGTTGGGGGCTGGAGACCCAGCTTCCCAGCAGGAGTTGGCAGAGGCTGCAGCCACTGAAGAAGACACGCCCCCATCCTTAGTTGAGCGAAGGAGGGAGAAACACCAAGCCCAGCACTGATTAAGTAATAGAAGTTGACCTTAATTAGGCACCTATGGTGTTGAAGGAGCTGTCCATAAATACCCCGGCAGTTCTCTCTCAGCCTCAGTGCTGACAACTCTCTTATCTGGTTGACTGACAGTATGCTTCACATTCCTATGTGAGATTTAAGCTTGCCAACGGATAATTTCTTTCTTCAACATAAGCAAAATATTTCAACTTCCACCTTCTTCCATTGTTCCCTCACAACTATCCTGTTAATCAAGTAGAAGGCTTCCCGCAGATGACACCCTATCCAAGATGGCTGAGAAATCCACATTCACATTCATGACTTTGGACTGGCTATGTTTTGGACTACTCTGTTAGCTCCTTGCTGTGTACCCGGACTTCTGACTTGCTGATATGACCTTTGGATCAGCTATTGGCCACCCTTGTGTGTTTCCCTTCATCTTGCTTAGATAACCCATGACTGACCCAAACTAGATTGAGTTCTTGACATCTCCTACACATCAACCACTTGCTTCCCTGGGCACTAGCTAACGCATGTTTAGGACAACTTGGATGGGAGACCACCAACAAAGACCATGTGCTGTAGGCTATATTTCAGAGGAAGGAACTGGCAAAACCACCTCTCAGTATTCCTTGCCTAAGAAAACCCTGTGAAATTCATGGCTTGCCATAAGTTGACAGGTGATTTGAAGGCGTGCATGCACAGAGTATTTTGTTGAGAGTCCTGAACTTGCTAAGGAGCTGTCCAAAAGAAGCTGAGCCCAGAGATCAGAGGCTGAGTACTGTATGTCTGAAGCAGCTGCGGAGCTGTCCAGCAGAAGCTGCTTTCACAGGGCTTGGAAGGCAGCTGTTTCTACAAAGCTGGTGCATTAGCAACTAAGTGACAAGAGACCAAGGGGATTAATAGTGGGCTCAGCTATCCCATCTCTTTCTGGATGTAAGGATTTGGAGGTGTGAGTCAGCATGCCTCCTTTTCCTTCCAAGAACAGCTGAGAAATAGGAGTTCTTGGCTGCCAAGCAGACACTGCACCTTTCAGGAGGGGCTTCAGCTTCTTGTTGTCATTGTCTCTAGCCTTTCTGTCTTGTGGGTGGCAGCGGAGGGTCTGGAGCCAGAGTGGAGAAGTTGGATTTCTCAGCCATCTTGGATAGGGTGTCATCTGCGGGAAGCCTTCTACTTGATTAACAGGATAGTTGTGAGGGAACAATGGAAGAAGGTGGAAGTTGAAATATTTTGCTTATGTTGAAGAAAGAAATTATCCGTTGGCAAGCTTAAATCTCAGTGGACTTTTAGCTGAGTTATAGTTGAAAAACCCAAACAAATTCAATAAATAAATCTTTTTTTTAATGCAAGGATAAATGCACACACCAACCACTATCTCTCTTGTCTAGCCAGAGTCCACATAATGAGAGGGATGTCATGCTCCTGATGGGGGAGGGAAGACATCCTCCTCCAAACATTAACTTGAACCTTATGGACCAAATGGTACAGAAGAACAGGGTCCTAAAGATGATCCTTGACCCTTGTGAGGGAAGGATTTAGGGATACTCATCCCCCCTGGGTGCGGAGCCCCATCCCCAAGTCAAAAAATGAGGTGGAACTCTCTCACAGCTACAGACATTTGAAAACATGATCAGAGCTGGTGGCATATCAAAGGAGTCAAAGAAAGAATCATCAGGTGTAAAGCTAGAAGGACTCATGTAAGTTATTTCTTATCCTGAAGAGAACAATTAATTAAATTCTTTTTGTCTATTCTGTGGTAACATCTTTGAAAACTGCAGTTTTCAAAGACATCCTTGAAGAGGAGGAAGAGAAAGTCTCCCCCACACACCCCAACACATCTTTTTCCTGCCCCCTCAGACACAGCCAGGTAGTGGCCGGTAAGAGGACAGGGGTAGCTGGAGCTGAAGATCATTGTTGGCTCTGTTCCAATAGCTGGTGCACAACAATGATGCCATCCTCCAGGCCTTCTGGAGGACTCCCAAGAAGTCCCAAAAGGTTGCCTCCATCAATGTGTGCCAAGTGTCAGAATGTAGCTGTTGCTGATCCTCAGCTGCCCTCTCACTCCCCACCCCACATCACTCCATAGCCATGCCTGGACTTGAGGGGACAGAGTAGTCTTCTGAATCTGTTTGAAGTCTCAAGGCACAAAAAACAAAATAAAAAAGGGGGCATCAGGAGGATTCTCTTTTGCTGTTTCCTGATGCTCAAAAAGCCCCCTTCTCATTTTTCCTCTAGTAGGAAGGTTTGCTCATTAGCAAGGTCCTGCACAAATGCCTGCAGCTGAGGACTGGGTGAGGCTCTTGAAGCACAGGTCTATTGGCCTCAGTCGTGGGTTCCTTGAAACAATGTCTTTATACTGGCTCTAGCCCTTGCCAGCACCATCTTTGATTCCCTGACTCCTTCTATGCTGGATCTCCTTCTTGACAGATCCTAGAGCGCTTTTGATTATGCTTGTAGATTGCCCACATCTGAACTAATTGCTCTGCACTGGTGCTCTGCTGGCTTAGACCTTGGATTGTTGGGACTTGCATAGCCTGGGCTCTGAAACAGGTCAAAGGGGATCTACTTTGTGACCTGTATAGCCAGCACTGTCATGATTTCTCAGTTCCCTTGAATTGTTGGTGCCCCCTCCCTCCAGCTCTGCAACTCACCACATTGCCTTGGCCATTGACAGAGACCTTTATTTGACAATCATCTTGTCTTCTCTCTGCCTATTTGTAATTTGATAAACATTTTGTCCAATTGCCTCTTTTTTTCTACCTACTTGTGTACCTGCAGATTCAAGACAAATTATATATATATATATATATATATATATATATATATATATGCATGACACATTTAGGGCCAGTGGCAGAGGAAAGAGAACTTACTTGGCATATGAACGCTCCTTGTCTATAAAGGATTGGCTGTAAAGAAAGGAGTGCATTGCCCAGGTGCTTCTAATTGGGAGATTTAACAGCGCCGACACCTCGTATGGGGTGCTTGTCTAACACAGCATAGTTCACTTGGGTTTGCTGAGGCTGGGCTTTTTTCAGTTAACAGATGCAAATTACCATTTATAAGCAGAGTGTGTCGGGGTAAATGATCTGATTATGAAGGGCCTACTTCAAGAGTGAATCAGGCAGCACATCTACAAAAGGGAGCCTGCATTTCTTTTACTTGCACAGCTATGCCTTTTAAGTGAGAGCGCTGAAGGAGAGCTAGGTCAATAGTACCCCAGGAAAATAACATTTTCGTCAGGGGGAAGCAGAGACATTGCTATGATCCTTCTCTCCTTGAGGTCTTTTCTTTGGTGCTTTAAGAAAAAATTAACCTGATGGGGGGAAAAAGAACCAATGAAGAGAAACCTTGAAAAGATCTTGCAGGTGGGTTCTTCTCAATAGCAACAGGTGCTGTAAGTGAGTCGCAAACAAGATGTAGTGTAGTTATTTCCGAGAGCGTCTCATTTCTTTTGCACTGAGGAGTCTCTGTGCTAGCAATATTTGCTACAATCATTTCTCAACAGGCTACTCATCATCTGATGAAGAGCACTTGGAAGGATGAATCAGCAGTGCCCTTGTCTCTTTCTTTACCCCCTCTGGGTCCAACAAACTTTTTATTGTTGCTACTATTGTGGCTTCCCTTGTAGTGCTTGTCTTTGGCTGAAAATCTTGCCAGTGCAATGATGATCTTGTTTCCTTGGATGTTACATGCCTTCTTCCACGGAGACCTAATACTACCTCCTGCAGTATTTTCCTATCACAGTTCTCTTTTAGGAAGTTACAAAGAAAAGCAGTTGTTGGGGGGGGGGAATGGTTTGGCTGAAGAAATCAGCCCTCCTTTCCTTCCAAAAGTACTTCATTCAGGAGAGCAGCCTCTTTTGAATTAAGCAGGGGTATTGCTAAAGGGGGAGAGCAGCAGAATGAGAGTGTTGCTACCTCAGGTAAGAATGACCTATTCATTCCTCAAATTGCTAGCATTCCATACAGTGAGGCATTGAAAATTGTTTACATTTAAACGAGATGTGTTGTGTTCACATTCCCTGGGTCACTCTGCTTGCCCCTTTGCTCTGGATGCCTCAACTTTTTTTCTGAAGGCTCAGCCTTAAGCTGCTCAACCTTAAGTGACTGCAATGCTAGAAAAGCTCATGGAGGGGAGTAAAATTCTTACTTGGAGGTGCAGTGCCCTCATTTTGCTTCCACCTCCTTAGCTACACTACTGCAGTGAGGGGAATGCTGCAGGTCCATGTAATTCCAGCCTCACCACGTTTGTTCAGCTGACCAAAGGATCCATGGTAAACAATTACTATGTGGCCCTTGTTGGACATGCTGGACACTAGTCATCTGAGGCCACCAACACTAAAAGAGAGAGAAAACAAGAGTGCTACCTCTGTAGAATTACACTGCTGGGAAGTTTGGACACGCTACATGTCTTTTTGACCTCAGCTGAACAAAGTGGCCAGCTTCCCTCTGTCAGTAGCCAGGTGGGTTGATCTTCAGTGCACACACATGCATACACACACCACTGTCTACATGGAGGCTGTCTCCTCAGCAGGAAAGGGTAGTACAGGTTCCACTGCGTCTGTTGTAGAAAGATTTCCATGTCATTGCCTCACTGTTTCTCTTGATTTGAAGTCATTGTCTCCTCTTATCATATGTCTTGTGCAAAGTTGTGACACTTTTTTTTTAATATAAGGCACAAGTGGTGGGCTCTTTAGTCCCCACCACCACCATTTCCAATTATTATTATTACATCATATTATTATTATTATTACTACTACTACTACTGATAGTCTGTTCAGAGCTCTGAGTCTCCTCACAAGGGGAAGATGGACAATTTCCATTCCTTGTCTCATTAATTTTTCTGCTGCAGCTCTGTTCAGAGTTGGTTTGAATGCCCTTCTGACGCCTCATTGGGCGCCTTGATTTGAACAGGCTTTAAGGTGCGTGGGGGCCAGGATAGGATGGTCTCACAGACAGCCTGCTGGCATGGTTTGACTGCCCCGTCACTGGCAAAATGAGCTGCGACAAGGAACACAGAGCAGCAATGGGTGGGCAGTGAAGGTTATTTTCTGCATGAACATTGAGCTCCTGCTAGATACTGCAGTGATTTTTCAGAGAAACAGAAAACAAAGATGCAAGGAAAACCTCACTGCCCTGCCTTAACCCCTGTCACATCTACCCCTTTCCTTATGGATAAAAAACCCATATTATTACCAGACCAAACGCAGAAGGTAGAAAGTTACTTTTTGGCTCACAGTCATTGTTCCAAGCTTCCTCCCTGGTAATTGTCATTATACAGTAGTTGCAATTTTTAAAAGTAACTGTTTACTTTCCAGTTTCTCAAAAGGAATTAAAACAGTTCCCCTTTAATTTTTTTTTTATATCTGAATGATAAAAGCCATTAGCCTGTGGTACAAAACACATTTACCAATCCACCTTGTCCCTACACCCATAACAGAGCATGGTGTACAGCATCAACCATGTGATCTTCTTCCACTGTTTATTGGGGCATACCTCCATACCTGTTAAAATAAAAGTTGCAGTTAAGCACAAAAGGACCAAAGTCATCCCTCCTAAAGTTACACTCATTATGTGACTTAGTCATAGTTATTGCAAAATGGAATTAATTACAAGTGATTACTTTTTGTAATGATTTACTTTTTCCAAGCTCTGCCTGTAGGAAGTTGACAATAATACCAAATTTATTAATAATTCAGTGATTTGGTTAGTTTTACAATTTCATATAATCAAATATGGCAGGCCAACTAGGGCTGTGCAACTGATTCAGATGAATCCCAAATAACAAAGTGATTCAGATTGATTCAATCTGATTTGTACAAGATCCGGAGAGTGTTGGATTGACCCACTTCTGTTTCAGCAGTGTCCAAAGTGCTGCAGATGGCTCTGGAAAGCTGGGCATCAAAAATAAGTAGGAAAAAGCTAGACAGTGTGTCTCCCACAAGGCCATGTAAGGAAAATGCCAAGGTGGTATGATATTAGTAGCAGATTGTGAAAGAGCTGTAATGAGGGATGGATGGATTTTGGTCTTGCTAAATCTTTAATTTCCTTTTGTCTTTTTGAACAGACTGGCTTCGTCTTCTTGTTGTCTTTCTTATTTATTTGTCTGTTTAATGAGCCTGCGTATGTTGTATTAAAACTTATTCTCTCTCTCTTCACCCTTCATTGTCCCTAGATGTTGTTGCTACTTAGATCTTAGGTGTAAGACAGGCAGACTGAGTTACCAGAAAAAAGGTAGAGCCATTGTCTGAGACCATTTTGAGATGAGAGAAATTTTCAGGATTGCTATCTGCCTTTACTGTAAGCAGCAAGTGGGCAGAGGTAAATTGCCAGGGCATTACAGCACCAGCAGTCTGCTGCAACACATTAAAAGACAGTGCCAAACAGTGTTGCTCAGGACAGAGGCAAAGTCAAGCACCTAGAGTAGCAGGGCCAAGACCTATAGGGCAGGAACAAAGGGTGATGGAAGCAGCAGCAGTTCACAGTCCCTTCACCCCACAAGAGGCTTGGGGAGGCAACTCTGGAAGAGGTGTGAAGAATATGGGACTGTGAGAGGGAAGTTTCTAACACCAGTCCAGATCACCAGGTACCTTAAGGGGGAGCAGGGGGATCATTGCGGGTGGGGGGAACCTCACCACTTGGATTGCTGGTAATAATAAATCATGCTCTCAGCACACACACACCACACACTTCTTTATGCTGCGTCATTGAATCTCATCAAGAGGTTTGCCAGTAGAAAAAAGCAAAAGAAAAAGTTACCACTGCTTAATTATGCTGTCATTATCATCATTAGTTGACTGATGTTCTAGAGGGACAGCGCCAAGAGAAAGCAGTGTGAAAGCAATAGTCAATATTGAGCTTTTGTAAAATGGGTCTGTTTGGTTTTTGGAAGAATAGCAAATTTTACTGGTGCACAACTGGAGCTACTGTCTAACATTGGATTGAGTGAATCCCCTCTTTAGAGTTTAAAGTGTCTCCCAATTTTATGTGGATGTGTGAAAAAATAGTAAAAGCCATGTTTGGGTTTCCCAGTACAAGTTAAAGGGAGAGGACTGGCCGCTGAATTTGGTCCAAATCCAAATTGCTAAATCAGACTCTAAACCAAGGAGGAGGGCCTGTATATTGCACTACTCTAAGCTATCTTGGTATCTGCTGTTTCTCTATTACATGTTCATTTCAGCCCTCCTCCCAAGGAGTCCATGGCAATAGCCATTGTCTCTTTTATCATCACAACTGCCTAAGTGGAGATTAGAGCTTAGAAAAAAATAGTTTTGGGGGGCACAACTCCCAGGATTCCTCTGTCAGTGTGGTCACTGGTTACTATTTTGGGTTACAACTTCCCCAGTCTCCCTACCAGGGGATGCTGAACTGGTGTGGCCCTCCAAGGTCCCAAGGGGTTAATATAGACCTCTGATCCTTGGAAGTTACCCACTCCCTGTCTTAAGGCCTCACATTATGAAGGGCCTCAGAATACCAAACATTTGCGGGGGGAGGTAATGCTAAGGGGCCTCTTTAACATGATGTAGCTTAGGGTCTCAGCATGTCTCAGTCTAGCCCTATTTTAAATATAAGAATACAGGTCGACCCCTGTATCCTCAAGGGATACATTCCAAGACCCGCATGACTACGTGAAACCATGAACAATAGGGAACCCTATTATTTTTAATGAGACAAGTGCTGGAAGTTGACCATAGAATCATATTGGAGGACCTATAAACACATAGAGTGAACATATTTTGGGGGAATATGGATAAGTGAAACCATGGATACCAAACCTGTGGATACAGGAGTCAAGCTGTAATACTATTTTTGATATAAGAATAATACAAATAAGCAAAGCAGCAACATTAATAATAGCAATACAGTCTGGTCATATTAAGATATTTTTTCTTTAAAAGAGTTACAGTCAAGGCCTACTATCTTCTTCTCATGTTGTAAGTCAGAAGTGGGGGACTTTTTGACCCTCCAGATGTTTTGGACTTGAATACTCAGAAGAAGCAGCCAGCATGACCAGTGGTATGGGACTATGAGAACTGTAGTCCAAAAGACTGGGATAGCCAAAGTTCTCCACCCCAAGCTGTGCTTTTTAGTATTTGGTTTCCTGTTTAACTCTCCTGCTGAATAGTGCCTTTATATTTATTTCTGAACTGGAACCCAGTTAGATTGCTCATAAACAAAGAGTGATGAATCTGGAATAGAACTTAAGTTTGAAATGTTTGGGCTCTTCTGTTGTTTAGGTCACTTGTACACTGCCTATGGTCCTTTGGGGGTGGCTTTTTGGGTGGTTGATCCTGCCTATAGTGTCACAAGGAGCAGGAGAGAAAAGCTGGAGGGATGAGATGGCTGCAGAGGTGGGTAGGTGGGTGGAAAGAGCAATTAAGAGCTGCAGTACTTCTGTTGTTAGCTGTAGAACCAGATCAAATTAACACCTGTGATCCTCAGAGCTGGTTTTATTTTAGGTGGTTTATTATCTGAGTTATGTTTCATTTGCATTGGATTGCCTGTAATGAGCATAGATAGGCATAAGGATGTGTGTGTGTGTGTGTGTGTGTGTGTAGGGGTCCTCTTTTGTGGGGAAAAGTTGAGGCAGAATCCACCCACAGACTCTATTACATGATTCAAATGTCAATACAAATTTTAATTGGTTCCAGTCCATCCCTCCCTGCTCCAGCAGCTGTATTTGGTAATTAACACTCCACAAATAGATTTCTCAACAACAGGTATAAAAAGAAGGAAGAGCGGTGAATCTTACCTGGTGTAGTATGGCTGATGCTTTTCTGAAAAATGTAAGAAGAGCCTGGCTCAGTCCAGGCTAGACTTACCATTAGAAAGAGGGAGAAAATGCCTCAGGTGGCAAATTCGGTGGGGGTGGGTGGGGACCGGGGACCAGAGCAGTGCTAAAGTGTTGCAGCCAAAGCTTGGAACATTGCTTCTAAGGTGAATGTAGTGGCATGCTGAGAGCCAGCATGGTGTAGGGTTTTGAGCATTGGACTATGATTCTGGAGACCTGGGTTTGAGTCCCCCTCTACTGAGCCATGGAAGCCCACTAGGTGACCTTGGGCAAGTCACATTCTCTCAGCCTCATAGGAAGGCAATGGCAAATCTCCTCTGAACATACCTTGCCAAGAAAACCCTGTGATAGGTTCACCTTAGGGGTCACCATAAGTCAGAAACAACTTGAAGGCACACAACAACAGCAGTGGTGTGCTGAAGCAATCCCTAACTGATTAGTGGTAAGATGATGCTCTGGACCCCAGAGTAACATCTTAACACTGCTTATTTGTAGATGGCTTCAGCATGTCATGATACTTTTTTTGTCTTAAAAGTAATGCTCCAAGCTTTTGTTGGGGGACAGAGCTGTGTGTGTCACCCAGCCTGCTCTCCTAATGCTAGCAATGAAACAAAGTTCAACTGCTGTTTTAGTTGGCTTCTCTAACTGGAATAGGGATGGGGTACCATCCTGTCTTTTCTTTCAGACAGCAAAATGCATCCCCCACCTGCCCTCCAGCTGGGTCAGACCAAGGGCTTATCACATAAAGCATTCTGTTCCCACAGTGACAAACCAGATACCCCGATGAGACACTCATAAGCAGGACAAGAATATAACAGGAGCCTCTCACTTGTGTTTCTCAGCAGCTGGTATTGGGGAACATACCACCTCTGATACTGAGCTGATATATACCCATCAAGAATGGAAGCCATTGATAGCCTACCTTTCAGGGGTCTTGTTTGGGCAAGCTTCAGAGCCTGGAGAGCCACACCACCTGTGTTTTGGCTCCTCTGAAGTTCCAAATGGCCACAAGGCATCATCCTAGCTACCACTTAATTGACTAGAAGTGATACTGCTAGTGGGGGGATTGGTGGCAATGCCAAGGGCTGCACTGGCCACTCCCCCGGGATGTATGCAGAGGGTGAGCCACATGATTCCATCCCTGCCTTAGTTCCCCAGGGCTCTGTTTGTGTTTCCCCACCTGCACATATCTATGGAAAGTTAGAAGCCAGCTATCAGGGAGCTTGCTGAGGTTCCAAGAGTGCAAAAGGGACTCTGCTTCCCCTCTCTCTGCCCACCACCATATCCTAATCCAAATCATGCATTGATTCTCTCCCACCCACCCCCACCCCATCCTTGCAGTCAATTAAGATTCTCTTGTTTCAGCTTGTGCAAAGGACGGACGCTCTACTCGGTGGTGAGAGATGCCAAAATCATTCTGGACGTCAACAAAACAAGGCAGATCGCTCAAGAGATTGTGAAGGTAGGTGACAATGAGAACAAAGCTCAGAATGTATCCCATGCACTCTTGGGTTGGTGCTTTGTTATTCTTTATTGAAATATATTTATTTAAACTATTTATATCCCACCTTTTCACCTGCATGCACATATACATGATGATAGGTGGCCCCCTGCCAGAAGTGACTGATAGTCAGTGAAAATGAATATATAACAACACATAAGGGTTTTTTTAAAGGTAGTCTTAAAGGCCCTGATGGGAAGAGGATAAAAATGCCCATGCTCTAGGCCTTAGATCAGGGTGAGAATTTTCTTTTGTCACATACCTCCATTTGTAATATGCTAGTGTGAGGGGGGAGTAATGCTGATAGTGGGTGGGACCAAAGTGAAAAGCAGGCAAATGCCCCCTTTCCTCCTTCTCTTTTTTCTTTGCCAACCCCTCTTCTTGGCCACTTAGCATGCTGCTAGGGAAGGAACAGATCACTCTTGAGAGGCCTAACCTGATCATCTGCAAGGGGATTTTAAAATTCTGCTGGAGGCTACATGAAATCCACCCAAGGGCAACCATTTGCCTGCCTCTGTTTGAGATGTTTGCTGCTACTTGCACTTTCAGTTGTTTCTTTTATTTAAAAGTTTCATGGAACCCATAGGGAAGAGGGGGGCCACTCTTTCCAACGAGCTACCTAGCAACCAGGGTCAAATAGTGCCACTTAAGAGGTTCCCTGGGAGCCTGGAATATCTTTCCACATGGTCTGTTGCTCTGTGCCCTTCCCAGTGTAAGGGAGCAGACCTCATAAAGGTTAGGCTGGTGTGGGAGGGAAGGTGGTAAAGGGAAATATCTGTTCCTCAGGCTTATTAAGTGACTGGTCTGTACTGGGGTGGGGGAGTTCCAAAATGCACAGCTGAGCAATACCTTTGTGAGGACCAACAAAGATGCCACAAAGGAGTGTGTGGGCTCTAGAACTTTTCATCAGCCTGGGTGGTACAGAATGAGCCAGTAGTGCAGTGGTTTGAGCCTTGGACTCAGACTCTCGGAGACCCTAGGGTTCAAATCCCCGCTCAGCCATGGAAACCCACTGAGTGACCTTGAGCAAGTCCCACTCTCTCAGCCCCTTTAGAGGAAGGCTGTGGCAAGCCTCCTCTGAACAAATCTTGCCAAGAAACCCTAGAATAGGGTTGCCATAAGTTGGAGTTGACTTTGAAGGCACATAAAAACAAGAGAGTAGAGAAAACAGGGGATTGGGGGAGATACACAAAAATTTAAAAAGTAAGGCAGATGTTGTGGTCTCTTCTCCCCTGCTTTTAATACCACCATCCTGATGAGCCGTGTTTAAAGAAAATCAACAGAGATAGGTTACATCTAAGGACATAAGAGAACCTTACTGGATCTACTCCAGCATCCTATTTCCACAGTGGGAACCACTTCTGGGAAGCCCACAAAGGATTTAGCACTAGTGATACCTTCCCATTCTTGTTGGCAAGCAACTGATACATGGGATTGGACTGGATGGCCCTTGTGGTCTCTTCCAACTCTATAATTTTATCATTCTATGATACTGAGAAGCATGCGGACTCTGATGGTTGGAGGTATTCTATAGCTGTCATGAACAGTAGCCATTCACACCTACATTCTCATGAATTTCTCTAATCCCTCTTTGAAACTACTCAAGCTTGTGGTAGGGAATGTGTTTTCTTTTCTCTATCCTGAATTTCCCACCATTCAGCTTCAATGGATGTTCCTGGGTTCTAATATTATGAAAGAGGGAGGATTTGGTTTTTGTTTGAATTTTTTTTTTAAAAAAAAAAGATAAGCACAGTGATTTTATACTTTGTCATCAAAAAACTGCCTCTTCTAGTGCAATGTATCATCCCTTTATATTTTGAGGTGTTCTTGGCCCCAGAATTCTCTTTATGGCCATGTAGACACCTTATGCTCTCTTTCTGAACAGAGCTTAGACAGAAGTAGGTACAAATAATGGTCATGGAGGTGGTGATGATGATGACAATACAGATAAGACGTGAAAAAGAATACCATGTTTATGTAATTAAGTGATCAATAACATCAAAATCAATCCAAAACATACCTGGAAAAAAAACAGCAGTTAAATAGAATATAGAGCCCTGTTAAAGCCCTTCCTTGAAAAACAATCAGATTTCCAAAGCCAGTTAAAAATTTTTAAAAGGTCTTTGACTGCTGATGGAAGGATGGCAAAGCTTGAGCCATTCAGGTTTCCCTAGGAAAAGGCTGCGAAAGTCTGGGAGCAACCATGAAGAAGGTTCTCTCATGCTTTCCCATTTGATGGCCCTGTGAGGGTGGTGGGACTGAGAGAAGGATCTCTTCCAGAGATCTCAGGGCTTGGGCACATGGGAGAATGTGGAGCTTTTTACAGGTCATAACCACCCCTTGGTATCATGTCCAGAAATTGACTAGTAGCCGTTGTAACAAGGTCTCCCAGTCACCAGCCTCAGTCAGGAGCCTGGCCATAGCATTTTGGAGGGCAATAGACTATACACTCTCCCAAGGCAGCCCCAGGCAGAGCATGTTACAGGAATCCAGAGAGGATGTGACAAAGGTATGTGTTACCATGGTCAGATCAGACATCTGCAGGAATGAGTAGCTTGTGATGAAGTCCTTTTTCTGGGAAGGAAGGTATAATTAAATTACATTATGATTGTAACTTAACAAGGGATAACTTCATTCCTTCCTTTTGCAGAGTGACTGTGACATTTTAGTGGCCTCAGTAAAAGAGGAGAACTGTGATTTGTTGCATCTCAGACCTTGTCATGCTTACTTTTGAGTGTTGAGGCAATGATGAAGTGAACAGCAGGGGAATGTGTTTTGTACCAGAGACCAGTGGCTTGGAGTACTCAGATAACTTGGTTTTTAAAAGTAACTAAAAGAAACTGTAGTTGCATTTTAGAGAGAGAAAAAACCCAGTGAAAGTGAGGGTGGCTTTTTAGAAATGTAACTAACAGTAAGTACTGGAGGAGGACACCTTGGGATGACCCTGTAGCTAATTATTTTTAAGCAATAATTTCCTAAGCCCTGCTTCAGAGGACTTGTGGGATTCTCCAGTCCACAATCTGGATGGTTTGAGGGAGGGGGACGCCTGGAAAAAGGTTTTCCAGAATGTTTCCAGGACTTTGCCCTTCCACGGCCTCTCCTGCCAAGCTTTGGAGAACTGAGCAGCAATCCTCCTCCTAATTCCTTTGTGTCACTTTGACAGATGGATTGTCTCACCAGGGCTCTTTCTGTCCTATTAAGTTTCATCCCAAACCCATTTTTGTTTCATTGGCTTCCATTCCTCCTCCCCCCCCCCCCACCGCCATCTTCTGGCTAATGAGCAGATGTGAGTTCCTATCTACACCAACACTCTCTGTGGTGCCTAATAGTACTTCTCGGGGGGGGGGGAAGATTCTCTTTTTAAGTCAAACTTTCAGAAGCAACCCATGCACCATATCTTATGGGGTCTATGAAAGCTTTTGCTAGGTAGGGTCATAACCTTCTTCACTTTGTCTTGAAAGACAATAAGTGTCTACTAGCACTACCTACCAGTTAAATGAATATCCTGATTTTCCTCCAGTGAGCTGAAGATGACATACCTGTCTCTCCTTCCCCCCTCTTTTAGCCTCACAACAACCCTGCATGTTGGGTCTGAGTGAGAGAGAGTGGTTGGCCCAAAGTTAAGTTTTCTGGCTCATTGGGAACCTGAACCTGGAACTACTAGGTCTCAGTCCAGCACTCCAAACACTACACAACCATGAGGGGCAAGGGAGCAGGTTAGTTTCCCCTGCTTCCAGAGTGCATCCTTCCAGATGTTATTGAATTGCAAATCACAACATTCCTTAGTGTTGGCAATGCTGGTTAGGGATTATGGGAGCTGCAGTCCATCAACATTTGGAGGATCACATTTTGTCCACCCTTGTTTTAGAGTCTAGCCTTAATGGGCTTACAGATGCCTTGCCCCTTGGCTAGCAGGGAGTGTTACTTCCTTTTAAAATGTATTCAGCCAGTGCAGCTGCTTTTGGGACCATTCCTGCTTGTTCTCCTAAATGGGAATCAGGGCACAAGCCTCCAGATCCTACCCTAACAGCACCATTGAGAGAAGCAGAAAGGTGCAAAGAATTCAAGGAAAGCAACATGGCCTTGTGAATGTTTCCTGCATGGCAGGTTAGAAATTCTCTTTGGGTCATTCACAAATGTGACACATTCTGGAAGTGACACAGAGGTTTAGACCTCTCTCCCAACAGGACACATTGGTTTCCAAAAATGTTTGAGCCAGTAGGGGGTGCTAGCTCCCCATTCACACTGCTTACCCTTTTATGTTCAGGACGGGTCTATTCTAGGGAAAAGTCCTTGTTCAGGTGACTACAAGATGTGTTGGATTAGGAGGATCCATGAAAGATTCCACATTATCACAGCCCAGAAGGATTACTGGTTGGTGCATACACGTACACCCCTACCGACATCTACCCTTATACCTGCAACTACACTCACTTTAGGCTAGGATTAATCCCTGGATCACATGCCTCCTCTGTGGTTCAAATCTCACTGGCAACATTTCCAAGCTTCTGGTTATTACCTGTAAAGACTTACGGTAGATAATTTTAATGACAAGCTATCTAATGGGCCATTTCCTCCAGTATAAGCTTGCTTATCCCCAAGCTTGGAAAAGTTACTTTTTAAACCACAACTCCCAGAATCAACTGTATTGACTGGGGGAATTCTGAGTTATAGTCCCCCAGAACCAACCTTTCCAAGCTCTTGTCTATCCATTAAGATCAAGAGCAAGTAAGTGCAGTGTGTCTAGGTGTTGCTTCCCTCCCCCCCAATACCCTCTGTGGGCCACAGCACCCTCTGAAAGAGAAGCCAGAATTGGGGGAAAGTCCACTTTCCTAAAACACAAAGAAATACAACACATTAATTTTTGGTGAAGACATGGTGGCGGGGATCTGTGCCTTGTTTTGAAGGAGAACCATGCTTTCTGGTGGCTTCCTTGAAGGCCACAATTCTTCTTCCATAAATGAAGAGAAAATTTTGGTAGGGCAACTGAAGGCCCCAGGGCCTGTGAAATGTGGGGAGGGCACATGTGACCTGCAGACCACCTGTGTCCTATCCCTTCTTAAGACCAACTCTCTTATGTATCCAAGATATGTTTGCCAAGAATGAAGAAGAGAACATTCTTTGTGGCTGCAGTTATTTTCTGACCCCACATAACACTGAAGTAATGAATAGGATGTGAAAACATCTCATTCTCACCTTCGTCACGTTTCTCTGAATTCCACTTGAATTTTCTTCAGTTCTTGTTTCATATCAGGTTGGGAACTGTGTACTTATATTTGCACTCACTTTTCTTAATACATTCTGCTTTTTATGCATTTTAATGTTTGCATATTTTACATATTTCCCATTGACTACTTTCTGCCCATTTTCCAAAGGTTTCCCCTTTTTTTTGTTGTGCATATTATTTGCATGGAATTTGAAAAGGAAAAAGAAGATAAAAAGAGAATCTGGTACTTGCGTTTTCCTTCTGAAAACCAAAAGATGTGCAGCTGCTTTCTGTCTCGCAGACCACAAATTAGATAAATTCATTTTTTATATTAATGTAAATTCCTTTTCCAGTCCTAGTAACACAATTTGGATGTTAACCAAAGCAGGAGTAATCTGTTGGTGTCATTGTTAACATCAATGTAAGCCATCTCTTAGGTTGTTGGATGCAAAGGCTGGGAGACAGATAGAAATCTGAGAATGGAATGGCTAATCCATAAATAACATGCCTCATCTTTCAGCGGATCCAGTGCAAGTTGATTTAGGATAATTAGCACCAACATGAATATTTTGCAGAGAAGAAACAATGAAGAGCTGCTTGTCCTGCCTCCCACACCAATCTTGCTTCTTGACCATTTCACAGGCTCCAAGCAGGATGTGGGAGGGTGTCGGGGGATTATGGGGGCAGGCAACTGGGCAGTGATCATTGTTGGCATCCTGGGCAGTAGAAGGTTTTTTGAGTGATGAGGTCTCAGCTCACCAAACAACAATCCTCAGCTTTATCATCTTCTTTGCCTTGTTCTCCCCCCTCCTCCTTTTTTCTTTTTCTTTTCAAGACTAGAACTACCGTAGCAATGAACAATTGGTCTTGTGTGTGTGTTTTAACCAGTTGGTGGAGCAAAGTGATGATTAACAATGTGCATTCTGTCTTGCAACTCAAATCCACAAAGGTGGGCTTGGAAAGATAGCTGGGGGAGGGTCCATGCCAGATGAAATCTCCCAATAATCAAAGGAGCTGCTGTGCAGGTTTTCACTGGCCCCTGCCACCAGGAAGACAAACAAGATAAGCATATTATGCAAAGGAGCTTTCTGCCAGTTCAGAAGGAGGATCTCACCCACTGACAACAGCTTTCTAAGGCAAGGGGTGGGTAACATGTGGCCCTTGGCTTAATTTCTAAAGCCCTAGTGACAGAAACAACTTATTCCTCCCTTGGCAGTCCAAGGAGGGGAGTGAAAAGTAGGAAAGGGAATGAGGGAGTCGAAAAAGTGGGCTTGAATCCTAATGGCCATTCCCAGTAGAGTGTGTGTCTGTGCCTTCAAGTCGCCTGTCAACCTATGGCGACCCCATGAATTGCATTGGGGTTTTCTTGGCCAAGGAATCCCCCAGAGGTGGCTTTGCCCGTACCTTTCTCTGAAATAGAGCCTCCAGCACCTGGAATTCTTTGGCAGTCTCCCATCCAAGGACTAACCAGGAGTGACTCTGCTTAGCTTTCCCAAGATCAGACAGGATCTGGTGCCTTTAAAGTATTTGGGTTCCATAGAACCATTATTAATTATAGAACCATAGAATTAATTCTTGAATGAACAAGTAAATTCCATCACTTCACTGAGTCTACTCTAGTTGAGATTAACAATAGGATTCAGTCCAAGAGTGGCAGAAAGAACAAAGGATGGAGGGCCCTGCCCAGCGCTAGCATGAGCATCTTCATCTCTTCCTCAAAGCTTGGAAAGATACCTTTTAAAATTTATTGGTGGAATCTTGTTGGTTAACCCCAGCTAGAATCGACCCACTGAATCAGATGTTGAATGGTGAGTCAACATATAGGTAAATCCAGTTGATTCATGATTCTACTCTAATCAGAAGTAACAATAGGATTTAGACTATTGTGTAACTCACTGGAAAAACCTATAAAAGTAATTCATTTTTAATTTTTAAAATAAGTTTACTTCAACAAAAATAACAGTATGAAATGATAAACACAAATACACCAACACATGACAATTTATATGTATCTATATATAAGTATACTATATATATATATATATATATATATATACACATACATACACACACACACACACACACGCACGCACACACTAGCTATACCTGGTATAACATACACCAGTATCTACGTATATAAAACGTTTCGGTATGTTTCCATTCCCACTCTGCTGATTGGCCACTTAGGAAACATGTCAAGAGTACATTCATTTAACGCATTAATATATATAACCTTTCAGATCAACTGTAATGGCTAGTTTCATGTTGAGAGCCCCACCACCACTGCCATGCAACCGTGAGTACACAGACACATAGACACACACACAAGGACGTGAGAGTCCCTGTACCACCATGGAAACACAGGTACACACACACACCATGTTACACACACACACCACATGGGCCTGGACACAGGCACCCTACCACCACTGCCATGCACTTGCATGTACACACACAGAGAGACACACCCCAAACTACATCCACCACACCACACACACACCAGGACACGAGATCCCCTCCACCACCATGTTTAGAAAGGACTTGAAGCTTTCTACATGTCCCCACCCCAAGTGGGCTGATCAGCTACCCAACAGGAAGCTTTGATTGGCTCAGAAGTTTCCTACTGTCAGGGTCCGGGGCATTGGTGGCAGGTTCTAGGAGCAGAGATGATGGGGCTGGGCCAAGTCACGTCAGAAACACAGGAGACAGAGTCCAAAGTCCAGGCAGGGTCAAAGATAAGCAAAAGTCCAAAAACAATCCAAGGTCAAAGCACATACCAGATATCCAGGGCCCAGCTACAAACAGCACAAAAAACCACATTATGGTGTCCAAAACTGAGGGCTGAATGCTGCTCTATTTAAGAGCACTTCCCCTGGCTGCTTCAGGTGTGCTGCATGATTGCAACGGCTGTGTCTGCTAGCTTGGTCCTAGTTCTTTCAAGATTCCTACAGCCAATGCCTGAGTCTGCAAAGAGTCTGTGCCGGCTGCTGCAGCCAGGGCTCTAGTCCTGCGAGACGAGGCAGATCCTGACACCTAAGCAGCCAATCAGCACACTGAAAATGGCAACGTACCCAAGAGAATTAGATAGATAGGTAGATAGATAGATAGATAGATAGATAGATCCCAGAATGTAATCATGTTTCCAGCACAATCTAAGGATTTTTTTACTAGAAAAGTAATTCCTGACTATTTTAATTAATTAATTAATCAATTAATTTCCATTTCTTTATTTTTAGTCATTTGTTACACCACTTGTTACATTACTTATTACTTTTTGGTTGATTTTGGGGGAGAAACTAAGATTGAGGATAAGAGATGGCGTAAAACTTGAAATGTTCCCTAAGGACACTTGGGACACTTGAAAAGAAACTAGAAAATGTTACTCATTACACACAACTCATGTTAGTTCTGTAATGTAACTTTGTTAGCCCCCAAAAGTAACTTTTCAAGTTCTGCTATCCAAAAGTGGCTTTGTTCTCAAGGAGATGTCTTAGGCTGGTGTTTTCAAAGGATTAGCTTGGTGAGGACAACAGCTTTGTTTACTATGACCTCCAAAATTTGGAATCCCTGCCAAGCCTGTGCCAAAGTTTTGCAATTATTTTGCAACAAAACCTCCACATTTTGCAGTACCCCCAAAACTGAGATACAGACATGTCAACTTGGGGTTCCTAGTAAACATCCCAAAAAACAACATTGTCCACTCCAAACCTTTACAATTGGACCCTGTTGGAATTTGGGGGTTAAATAGGGAGTCTGAGTTGATGTATCTGTATCTCAGTTCTTGGGATGTTGCAAAACTTATGGGTTTTGTTGCAAAACAATTGCAAAACTTTAGAGAAGTTTTGGAGCAAATTGGGCAGTACTGGAATTTGGAAAGTTTACCAGGGAATAAGCCCATTGATATAGTGAGGATATTGTTCTTGGGGCAGAGAGAATAGTACCAGAGTTTGGGGGAAATTACTTTTTGGACTACAACTCCCATTGTGTATGTTGTCTTAGGGTTCTGGCAGTTGTAGGCCAGAAAGTAACTTTCCCACACTCTGGGTAGTACATGTAAGTGAAGTTAGATTACAAAAGTAAATTAGGATAGAAAATACTGCAGAGGTTCTAGATTCCAGGTGCAAAAGGATCTGAGCAGAAAGCAAGAAGGATGGAGACACAAGCGTGAGTGATTCTGTCACTGTTAGTTTCAGATTTTCCCAGTCTTAACTCTGTTCCATTCCATTTTTTGCATTAGAATTTTTAAAGTCTATACTAATACATTAATTTGTATGCATTTTGTGCACATTTTAATGCATTTTGACCATATATATATATATATATATATATACACACACACACACACACACACACACACACACTATTTTGGGTAGGCGATGGTCCTCCATCCTAGAATGTATGTATACACATACATACACACATTTGGAAGCAATTTTCTACAATATCAGGCATGTTTCTACATTGTTTTCCCTAACATGCAAATGTAAATATTATACATTTTGTGCATTATTTTCACTAATATTTATGCACAGTTTTATGTGCATTGATTGAAGAATAAAACTGCACAACTGAGAGTGGTGTGAATATTGAGGCACAACTGATTAGTAAAGGGTCTCCACTCAGACAGCTAGGGTATATTACCAGAAAAAGGAAACACTGAAAGAGTTTAGCCTGCAGCAGAGATTGTGGGAAGGCAATATGTTATCTGTCGTCACCTATTTGAAGAGCTGCCATATCAATGATGGAGCAAATTTGTTCTCTTTGCTCTACAGATGAACCAACCAATACAAATTACAAGGGGATATCAACTAAACATTAGGTAGAACTTCCCGATGGTACACACTGTGCAACAGTGGAACAGACTGCCTCCAAAACATAGATTCTTCCCTTTTTGAAGTCTTCAAACAATGACTGGATTGGCACTTACCGTGAAAGCTCAGGTCCGGTCCGGTCCAGTCCTTACCGTTAAGCAGATTGAGACAGCCACTTTTAGCAACAGATGCTATTGGGAATCAAAACAGGCAAGATGCTGGAAGACAAGAGATATATGTGCCAAATTGTCTGCCCTATAAGCTAGGTGGCAGCATTCAACTGCATTGGAGAACGCTGTCCTGTTCTCATTGTTAAGATTCAGTTGCCAGTTCAGAAAGCTTCTGTATGTGAAATGCTGAGTTCTCAACCCCAGGCAGCAAAATATCTTGGGAAGACCCTAACAGATGGTTGAACTAAATGATGCCTGAGGTCTCTTCCAGCCCTTTGAGTCTAAGACACACTGTGGATTACATTTCCCATTCTTTCATTAAATGAGATCTGCTCTGGCCACAACAAATACATTGTATGTGTATTGGTGAATCTTTAGAGAAAACCTAAGCCTGTCTTTTTCAAACAAATCTTTCAGTTCCTCTTCTCCCCCTCTTGCTTTGTTTTCAGGGTATGGGCTATCTTCATGCTAAGGGGATTCTCCACAAAGATCTGAAGTCTAAAAATGTTTTCTATGACAATGGGAAGGTGGTGATCACAGACTTCGGCCTCTTCAGCATATCAGGAGTTCTGCAAGCAGGCAGGTAGGTTACAAAAGCAGCTTTATTCAGCAGCTAATTCCATGTACCTGTTGTACCATTTTTAAATACAGTTATTCATTGACCGTGATCTTCTTCAGGGCAAAACAGGACTATGAAGACTGTGTCAGCCCCACACTTGGGCAGGGCCATTTGCCACCACAAAAGAGAATTGTTTTGGTCAGTGTAACAAAGAGGAGATCTAAAGAACTTTCATAGTTGGGAGATTTCTTGCTTTAGCTGAAAATAAAAAACCAATGCCAAGTATTTCTCTCTTTCCTGTTTCTTAACTTTCAAGGTGAACTGTTGTGTTCATGTCCCCAACAGAATGCTCCATGGGAGTGTTGGGGGCCAGGGCAAGTCTTACTATTGAGCAGAATGTGGCAACCCGCTGAGATGGAAGATGTTGTAAGATGAGGAGTAATAGCTCCTCATCTGCTTCTCCTGAGTCCCGCAACCAGTTCCTTCTCTTGGAGAAAGAGCTTGGCTCTGCCTTATGCTCCCTAAACTAGCCTGATGTCTTAAGGAGTGGTGGATGGTACTATGCCAATACCTGTGTTGTAAGGTTCAACTGCTAGTCCAGTTGGCTTCTGTACATAGAAGTGAAGGGGCACTGTTTTGTCTTCTGACCATCATGGTATCCTGTTCGTGACATCCAGAAGTATAAGTTGCATGCATGCATACAGTGATTTTTGGGGACAAAGTGCAACAGTCGTATCCAGCTGAGGGGCATAAGCAGAGTTGCACATGTGGGATGGTTGTGCATGCAGTGGTGTATTAAAGTACACACAGTAAGAATGCACATTGTCTTATGCATTGCCTTTGCACACTGTGCATGGCAACTGCACAATGGGTTGTCAGCCATGCACATTGACCATTGATCCACGTACATTGGGGTTGCATAACAAAACTCCACTGGCAGATATTTACACTACGCTGAGCTCAGCCTTGGGCAGCAAAATGTCTTGCCCATTGGCCACTTTGTTTTGTGAAACTTCTTGTGTTGCCCAGTGACTGGGTTGCTGCACAGCAGTGGTTTTCCCATTCCCCACCGCCACCTTTGGTTGTTTTGAAAGTTAAAGAAAGAAGCTCCCAGAACCTCATACACTATTTTCAGTTAAAGTAAGACACTTTTGCACACACGAAAGTTCTTTAGAATTCTCCTTTCCCAAATATTGACTCCATCTTTGGTGGTCTCTTTTCATGTCATCCCACAAATAGTAGAAAAACCTTTCCGGCCAGTTCTAAGCAATGTCTCCTGAACGTTGAGGTTCTTCACCTTTTAAATGGTAACAGAATGAGATCAGAAATGCATAGGTCCCTTATGGCCATTTTAACCTCTTAGAATCTCCCCTCCCCCTGCTACTTTCCTATCTGGAGTGAGAAAAACACTATGGTCAAATCCACACTATGCAAATAATCCAGTTTGAAACAATGATTTGCCATGGCTCTTTCCTAAGGAATCCTGGGATTTGTAGTTTTACAAGGTCTTTAGCCTTCTCTGCCAAAGAGTGCTGGTGCCTCACCAAACTACAAAACCCAGGATTCCATAGGAAGGAGCCATGGCAAATAATCCAGTTTCAAACTAGATTATTCGCGTAGTGTGGATTTGGCCTATATTTTCAGGGAGAAAAGATAACTCGGGGGAGAAGATAACTTTATCTGAACACATGGTAGAAGGAAAAGGAGGTTAGGCAGGCCCCCACTGTTCCTCTACTATTTATCCCAACTCTTTATTTTCACAACAGACCTGTGTAGTGGGTGGGTCTGAGAGATGGTGAGTGATCCAAGCAAGGGCATCCAGTGAGTTTCCTGTGCCGAACAGGGACCTGAACCTGTGTCTTCTTTCTCCAATGATAAGTTTCTCCAGTGCATGGAAATAGGAACAGTGCCTACAAGTTGGCTGGGGTTATGCCATTGTTCACAAATTGAGGCAAAGATCATCCTGATCTGTAGCTGTCGGTCTGGACTGAACGAACCAGATCAAGACTGCATCCATGGAGATCATTTTCTTCTCATCTTCTAGTCTTCATCTCTTTCCCAGAAATTCCATTAATTTGTTCTGACTCTGAGACCACTTCCAAGCAAACTTCACTGCCGGTGGTCCCCAATTTAGATGTAACTTATTGTACTTTCCCAAATTAAAAAAAAGGAATGAAATAAAATAAAATAAGATAAAACCCCAGCTATTGTGAAGATTTCCTTGCAGTTAATTATTGCTTTATTGCAAAGCCGCCTGTGAGATAAATCACATATTTTAATCTTCCTGTAATTATGGTGTGTCAAAGGCACCGGATTAAAGAAAGAGATAATGGCCTGCCTATTTTCTCTCTTCCCTCCTTCTCCACCGGTGTATCAGTTGTCATGTTGAAGTGGTTAACTGCACCCTGAGTGGGTTTAATTTTTTTTATCCTTTTCCCACTCATCACGTATACACAACGTGGTTGTCTATTTATACCCTCTCCAGTTTTTCACTTCCATGTTTTCTCAGACAGTTACTGAGACCTCATTCTGGTCTTCTGGGACCCATTTCTATGGATCAGATTCAGAGCCTGTAAAGTTACTTTAAAAGTAATTAGTTACAGTTACAGTTCAAATGCCTCAAGCAGCTGAAAAAGCCAATGCGATTCTAGGCTTCATTAATAGGAGTATAGTGTCTAGATCAAGGGAAGTAATAGTGCCATTGTATTCTGCTTTGGTCAGACCTCACCTGGAATACTGTGCCCAGTTTTGGGCACCACAATTCAGGAAGGATATTGAGAAGCTGGAACGTGTCCAGAGGAGGGCGACCAGGATGCTGAGAGGTCTGGAAGCCATGCCCTATGAGGAGCAGTTTAGGGAGCTGGGCATGTTTAGTCTGGAGAAGAGAAGGTTGAGAGGGGACATGATAGCCATGTTTAAATATTTGAAGGGATGTCATACTGAGGATGGAGCAAGCTTGTTTTCTGCTGCTCCAGAGACTAGGACACATAGCAATGGACTCAAACTACAGGAAAAGAAATTCCACCTAAACATTAGGAAGAACTTCCTGACAGTAAGACCTGTTCGGAAGTGGAATGTGCTGCCTCGTAGTGTGGTGGAGTCTCCTTCTTTGGAGGTTTTTAAACAGAGGCTGGATGGCCATCTTTCAGGAATGATTTGATTGTGTATTCCTGCATGGCAGGGGGTTGGACTGGATGGCCCTTGAGGTCTCTTCCAACTCTATGATTCTATTATTCTTGTATCTAATTTTTAAAAGTTCAGGGTCTTCCCCTGCCAAATATGAAGACATTTGTGAATTTTGGCAAATCACTCAAACATGAAACAAAATCCTGCCCATTTGCCCGAGCCAAATTCAGTAGCAGGTGGCACCCTAATTCAAAACTAACATGGTGAACATACAGAGATTCAAAGCTGGACTTTGAAGAGATAAGCTCTCAAAGCCTTCTGCCAGGGTGTCAGTTTCACATTCTCTCACATCCATTTAAAAACTCAAGTTCTAAACATGAATAAATATCCTAAACATGAATAAATTTGCAAATTTTGGTTAATTCTAAGGGGAAAAAGTTTAACAACAATGCTTGTTTTCCAAGTTCTTGATTGCTGGTGATAGCCTGGATAATAGAAGCCAATTTTCCTTTGATCTGTAGTCTGCCAGATCAAGGCCACAGCCTTATTTTCTGAATAGAACTTGGAAAAGTTGCATTTTGGGACTACAACTCCCAGTGTTCACCATTGAGCATGGCCAGGCATCCTGGGAGTTATGGTCCAAAAAGGAAATTTATCCAAGCTCTGTTCGAGAGCGATCTTGGTCCCCTGGCTTCCCCCAGCATGCAACGTATGACTCAGTGAGGGAGGCTTGCAAATATGCATGAACCTAATCTGCACACCCTGTCCTAGGATGACTCAGCCATAGCAGAGGCTACTGCAACCCAGTATCTCATGCTGCTTGTGGGCTGCACTGTTATGCTTGCTGTTCAGTGAAGGCCCACTAGTGCTCCAATCAAAACCTCATCTTCCCATTTTATTTGCTGCTATTCTGCCAAGAAAATTGCAGGGTTCCTCTCCCCAGAAGAGCAAGAAGCACTAATTAGTTGTGATACGTGGGATCCTTTTTCAGAGTGACTGAAAAGGAAACTTTGCTAAGAGAACCTCCAGGATAAGATGAGTTGCCTTTCAGGGCAAGTGTCAGTTAATTGGCATCCTTGGGCAGCTGCTGGTGCCCCAACCTCCTGGCAGGGACTGCTGCTTGCCATGGACTCTTTCTTTTTTTGATGGCCTGATGCTCCAAGCAGCACTGGGCAGCTTGGTCAAGCTGCCATTTTAATTTCTGCCACTGCCACCAGTGTAGCATCAATCTGGGGAACTATGGGAAATTAACATGGCACTTCCAACCAGCTCCTTGGCTCAATCCTGCTGAGTTACCACCACAGCCAGATGACCCATACAAAACCCTTCTCTGTTAACGAAGAGAGACCAATTGTGGCCACTTTGTCTAGGGTCCACCTGGATCCAGACCTGCTGTCTTTGCCTTCCTAGCTGGCACTATCCAGTCCTCAGTAGTATGCCTGTATATCAGTTGCTAGCAATTGTGAAATGGAGGGTGCAATCACACTCATGTTCTGCTGGTGGGCTTCTCAGAGTCAACAGGCTAGCCACCATGTCGAGAGAATGTTGGACTAGAGAAGCTCTTCTATATTTCAGGGGTGAGCAAAATATGGCTCATGGACTGTGTACAGTCCCTCAGGATTCCCTCTATGGCCCCAGTCCTCCTCTTGTCTCCAACCAGTCTAAGCTCCTTTTTTAAATAATAGGAAGTGACAAAGTATACTGGTAGGATGGAATATGACAAAGCAGACACTCAAGTCCCCTCTTAGCCATTTTTGGCAGCGAGGCAGGAGATTGGGAAGGCAGAATGGTGGGTGCAGTCTCTGGACCTCTGGAAGTTGTCAACCCTGATTTGTTTCATGTCTCTCCTCCTCTGAGAGCCATACACAGTTCCCCTCTCCTCCTTAGTCTTCTTAACCACCCTGTGAGGTGGGTTGATTTTCAGTAGCCTACACACAGGCATAATGTCTCCCTCGCCCATGCCAAAGTCAGCTGTACTCGTAGTCAATTCTTGCTTGATCTGTCAGTGCTGGTTTGACCTTGCATCCCTGAGCCAGCCTGCTGCCCTCAGTTGTGGTGGAGGAGAAGTGAGGGGTGGGTGGGTATTCTGTCACCAATGCTGAAGTAAGGGTTATCTGTCAGTCCAATAGGTTTCTTTAAATGGAATTTGGGGGGGGGGAAGGCAAAAACAAACAAGAGGTCTGTCCTTCTCCCCAACCAATAAAATTTCCAGAGGCCAGCCTTGGCTGCAACAGCTAAAACAGAAGATTTGGGTGCCTTTTTAGCTTACACATTCTAGTACCATCTCTTCATTTTCTTTCCCCGTTATAAGAATGTCTCCTGTCACTTCTAAATTCCTAAGCTTCTGAGGTCTTGAACAAATCCAATTACTGAAATGCATTCTCATTGGTTCCTCTGGTTTTTACACCAGAAAGCAAGCAGGGTGACCCCAATTTTTTGTGCTCCATTGCCCAAGTCTGGGACATTGCATATTAAAGGAGCAGTCTGATGTTCTTTTTTTTCTTAAAGGTTTTGCTCACCTTTAAAGTGGTACATACGAGGCAGTCTTTGTGTCATTCTGAGCAGCCCACTAGCTAGAAAGAGAGTAAATGTGACCATTATTCATATCAATCTGCCCAATGGCTGCAATCATTAGAAGCCCCCGTGATTGTGCCACATCATGCCCATATCTGTCTGTTGACAACCAGGGAATGGACCTATTTGAGAATGATGCCTGCTTCCTAGAACATCCCCTTTCCTTCAGAGTTATGACTTTGTAGCAGTTTGACTCATGCTGAATAAAAAGTAAACAATATACTTTTATTTACCCCGTAACTGGATGACTTACATTTGGGGTTGCCACAGTGAAAACTGGAGAGAGCTCTTGTACCTTTTGGTTGTGTAGAAGGGGAAATTTTGGCAGGTATTGTTCGTTAGTTGTGACAGGCAACACCTGCTGAAATTTCATCATCTACATCACATTGAAAGGACAGGAGCCCTCTTCAGTTTTCAATCTGGCAACCTTATTATGAAGCCTGCCATTATGATTTACTTTGTGTCAAGAGTGGGCATCATTTGGTTGCTGGCCCAAAATATGCCCCCCTGCCCATTTTTATGGTTCCTGCCCCCCATCATCACCACTACAAATTTGCTCAGCAGATGCCCTCTGTTGTTTTATGCCCTGATGATGACCTTATATATGTGCTTTTTTAAAGCTGTGATGTGTGCTTATATTCTACTGTAGTTCTTATTGTATGCTACTTGAGTATGTTGTACAAGACAGGCAGGAAAGAAACATTTTAAATAAACAGTACTAGGGGGAAATTCTTCTGTGTTAGTGAAGATGTCTAGGGCTGGTGAGTATCTCTGCAACTCATTCCATTTCCAGACTGAAAATGGATGGCTTATTCAGGTTGCAAGTTGAACACATGGATTTGTCATCAACTTTTTGTCTCAGTACCCTTAGCAGGCTGCATGAACAAGGCATTATGGGACCATAGTCAACTGGAGAGGGCATCTCTCAGTGGCAGAGTACATGCCCAGAACGTAAAACTTGGGCCTCTAGGTGTTTTTGTTCTATGGTTCCCATTATCCTTTAATATTGGCCGTGCTATCTGGGGATGGTGGGAGTTGTATTCCTAGATCTGGATGCCCAGAAAAGGCTGACTTTGTAGTTGCCAGTTAGTATGCACATGCAACTATGCCTATTACGTTTCATCCCACCTGATTGTGGATTCTGATCTAGAGTTTTGAATACAGCTGCCTCCTTTCCTGAATAGGATATTGTGCACTCAGAATAAATTAAGAACTGTGCACATTTTGAGTAGGTGGCATGAGAAATGGCAAATTCATGAATGTGCTTGATTAGCAAAACTCATCTGGATTTCTACTTAACCTTCCTCTCCATGGCTTCCTTTGACCTTCAAGCTTTTGGCAAATGTTGGCTATGAACTTTTCTTCGTTAACATGAGGACTAGGAGTTGGCTTTCCACTCATAAGATGGAGCGTAATAAAAATTAGCTTTGAATACTGTTTGAGATATAAGGCAGTGTATAAAGTATTTAAATAAATGTATACTCTTTGGGACTATGTATATGCACAAAATGTGCAGAAGTGTACAAACTATGCAAAAAAAAAAAACTAAAAAGAGAGAGACAGAGAAATTAGATTTTTAAAAAGTAAGATTCATTAAAGAACTGAGGTAAGTATAAATCAAACCAACCAACAAAGGTGAGTTGAACAAGATCTGGTTATGTCAAAGCCATGGGTTTAAGATGAAACTAGCATTTTGGTAGCAAGCAGTCACATGTACATCCCAAAGGGTGTGCATGTCTGTACAGAGAAGGCGCTTGCCTTCTCCTTTTGGCTCTTTCCTCCTTTCTGGCACAAGGAGGGGAGACTTGGGAGAACTAAATATGATGGCAAGAAAGGGCATGTCACCTTGTACCTCTCAAGTGACCTTGGTGATTAATTTAACAGCAGCTTTTAATTAAGAGCCTTAAGTGTATCCACAGAGTAAAAGGAGTCTCTGGTGGGAGATTGACATTTGCATCTGCTGAAGAGCATTCATTCCTTTGGCCTTCAAAGTAGAGCAGCAGTAGGGCTGCACTCCTTGGCCCCAATTCTGAAACACCCTTGTGCATGGCAATGCTGTGGAATAGCTCTTGTGTAAAGTCGAAGGCTTTCACGGCCGGCATCCATAGATTTTCCTTGGGTTTTTTCTGGGATGTGCGGCCATGTTCTGGAAGAGTTTACTTCTGACATTTTGCCTGCATCTGTGGCTGGCATCTTCAGAGAATGGTTGGGTAGGAGTGTGTGTGGAGTTTATATACTGTGAATCCCTGTTGGGGAGTATATGTAAATTTGTGTATTTGAATGGTTAGTTTCTGGGTGTAGATATGCAAAGAGGATTAGTGTCTGTTTGGCTAATGGTTGGTTGATGGCCCATTAACTGCTGGAAATCCTCCTGTCCCTGGGTGGAATTCCTTTGGAAGTACTGAGTTTTGATTCCATTGTTTTTCAAAACTGGAAGCCAGATTTTGTTTACTTTTAGGGTTTCTTCTTTCCTGTTGAAGTTGTCCAGGTGTTTGTGGATTTCAATAGCTTCTTTGTGTATTCTGACATGATAGTTGTTGGCCAGAATGTCTATGTTTTTAAATAACATTTTGTGTCCAGGTTGGTTTATAACATGTTCTCCTACTGCTGATTTTTCTGGCCCAGTCTGCAATGTCTCTCATGTTCCTTGATTCGTGTTTGCACACTGCGTTTAGTGGTCCCTATGTAAACTTGTCCACAGCTACATGGTATGCGGTAAACTCCTGCAACTGTGAGAGGGTCTCTTTTGTCCTTCGCTGAGCATAGCATTTCTTGGATTTTCTTGGTTGGTCTGTAGATTGTTTGGAGGTTATCAGTTTCTCTATTCTGTCTGTGACTCCTTTGATGTATGGTAAAAATACCTTCGCTTTGGGTGGCTGTTTTTCTTCTTCATTCCTGTGGTTTTTTCTGGGTCTGGCTGCTCTTGTGATGCCAGGGTTGGGGGAGGGTGGTGTTGGGTGGTGTTTTTAGTCTTTATTATAATGTTTTAATTGTTGGAAGCCGCCCCGATTGTTTTTAGCAGAGGGGCAGGGTATAAATAAATATTATTATTATTATTATTATTATTATTATTAGGGTTTGGAGCTGGGACTTTTTGCATAGGGCACACATGTCTGACTGCTGAACAAAAGGCCTTCCTAGAAAGTGCTCTGTCCCTTTATCTTGCAATTTTTGCTGGATTCCTTGGCCACATATGACAGACAAGGGATTTCCCAGCCTTAGATGAACGTATACAGCTGCCTGACATGGACTGTTCTAGCCCAGCAGATTCTGACCAGCAATGGATTTCAGGTAAAGAATGAGTTGGCTACATGTGGCCCTAGCCTATGGTTGCCAGGCTGCATATGAGACCTGTAACTTTAATCCATAACAAATCATGAAACAGAATGGGGCATTGTAAAGCTCCATCAAGTGAGATGAAGGTACCTGTCCTCGCTCATCTTCCAAACCTCAACTTTCAGCCACAGCCCTCCCCTCCCAAAATAGCTCTTGCCGCACCAGTGGAGGCAGGGGGGTCCTGGAGGAGACAGCAACAAGAACAGAACTGACTGCTCCTCTATGCCCCCTCCTCCCACCCCCACTGGTGAGGCAAGAGCCACGTTGGAAGGGGTGGCTGAGGCTGAATGTTCAGGTTTGGCAGGTAAGGGAGGACAGGTACCTTTGTCCTGCCTGACAGAGCTTTATGGTGCCTTGTCCTACTTGAAGAACTGTTAAGGATTACCTTTACAGGAGCCTGGCAACCCTACCCTTGTCCCAGCCAACCTAGCCTGTAGTGAGGAGTGCTGAGAGGTCCAGTCCAACAACTTCTGGAGAGCCACACATGCCCTACTTCTTAGGTACAGATTCTTCTCACTACTGCTATTGTAGATCCTTTTCTAATAGGAGATATCAGAGATTGAACCTAAAGAAAGTAAGGGGGGAACAGTCTTGTAGGACCTTTAAGACTAACCCATTTATTTATTTGAGCTTGTGTTTTTATGGATTAAAGCCCACTTCCTCAGATGCACTGATGAATACAATGTTCAGGCCCTAGGTATACCTGCAGTTATGAGTTATAAATGCAGGATTGAACCTGGCACTTCCTCATATGCAGGGCACATGATCTAGAGTTCCCTCATATTGACTTTCTTTTAGGACAGGTCATTCTTATTCCCACTTTCTTTTGTAGGCTGGAAAGTGAATGGAAGAAAACCTTAATTGACTGGCCTGTTTTCATCCATTGGTTGAAAATGTCTTTCTCTTCCTTTTGAACTTTGCAGTGATGGGCAGCTACCTTGGAAGGATGAGAGGAATGGCTTTGAGATGAGACAAGAAACAGGCCACTGGGATGGCGGGGGTGGGGTGGGAAACAGGGTCAAAGTGGCTTTTTACAGAGCATGGTTGGGCAGGATCAATAACAATGTCACCACCAGGGTGACTGGGAAATAGATTTAGCAGGACAGCTAATTATACAGAAGTGACAAGCAAAATTAGATGGTCTGTCTGTTATTTGGGAATTGTCTGCCTGTATAAGGAGAGATGGGAGGCTCATGGTTTTAGGTAGGAGTTGAGCAAAGCAGGCTTGGCACGTTGCAGAAGGGCGAAGGCTTCCAAGCAAGTGCTTAGTGAACCATATGGGCACCTTCAGTGACGGCAGGAAATGATTTGGAAGTGTCAGTACTCCTTTCTATTCTGTTGATACAATACAAAACCCTGGCTGAAGAACAAACCCAGGTCTCAGCAGAATCCACGCCCTCACCTTTACCCTGCCAGCCCAAATCTTTAGAGCAGGGTTGGGAAACTGATGGGTCTCTGGTATTGCTGAGCAACAACTCCCACCATCTCTCTCTGTTGGCCTATGCCAAATAGGGCTTATAGAAATCCACAGCATTTGGAGAGTCAAGTGTCTCTCTCTCTCTGCTCCCTGTCCATGAGTGAGTCCTGCCCTGCAGAGTCAACATCTAACTTTAAAATTTGTCATTAGTTCAGACTGTCTTACTATTGTGTACGTGTCCCTGCTCTCCTAAAATCATAGATGACTCCAGGACTGATTTACAATGACAATGAAACCAACTAAGATGCCTCTAAAGGGAGGATCCCAGAAGGGAGAGAACTTTTCAGCCTCCATCTTCTAATCTGAATCCCATTAAGAAGGAGTACCAGTTCACAATGGAGCTTGGAGAGTTGGTGGGAGGGTGTCAATTTGATTTGATTTTTGCCTCTGATGTGGAAATACCATGACCAGCACAGCCTCACTGATTGGTTATTACTTTTCCTTTCAGAAGAGAGGATAAGCTGCGGATCCAGAATGGCTGGTTGTGCCATTTGGCTCCAGAGATCATCCACCAACTCTCACCTGATACAGAAGAAGACAAGCTGCCTTTCTCCAAGCACTCAGATGTCTTTGCATTTGGGTAAGTGTTTGGGTAGGGCAGAGAAGGGAACAAACTTATTGTGTTTACTTTCTGATATTGACTCTGAGAATTGTTTTTCAGAGGAAAAAAACTTGCCTCCCACCTGAGAGATTTCTCCTAGTTTGTGACATTGGCACATGGATTAAAAGCAGAGGTGCACTGATTTCTGTATTATTGGTTTCCCAATTCAGTGAAGGGATCTCTCACACTGGGAATAGTTGAACATGTACTTACAGACAGCCTGGTCAACCCAAAGGCATGGGCAGCATCTCATTCCAAGCAAGAGAAAAGGCTGAGCTCATAATGCCACTGAAGATTATGAGCTGGGCAAATTTATACTCTAAAGCAGGCAATGTTGAAGGGAAGGAAATGTGAATGAAAATCCATATTGTAGAAGTGAGAAACCTGAGCCCAGTCTGCCCTTCCTGGGTCCTAATCTGACTCTCTGGGGTTCCCCAGATGTCCATGTTCCCTTCCCTATGACAACACTGTTTGAGTGTTTCTCCATTCTAAAAAGTTAAAGAGTTACTGGCAATAAGAGCTTTAAGCTAAAATATGCTGGTATTTGGGGTTCTACTCTTTAGCATTTGGCTCTGTTTGCCTCTGGAATGCAGCCTATAAGCATGTTGGTCCCTTGTCCCTAGCCAGTTGGTCAGTTAAATTTGAAGATGGAGTCTTGAGGCTGTTAAGTGAACAGCGCATCCCCATACTGTGTTAATGTGAGCAGCTGCCTCTAAACCTAGGAGCAGGACAGGTTGGGGAAACAACGGTCGAGTTCTAAGTGGAAGGATAATTCTCCTGAGCAAATCTCTTGAATAGAACAAAGATTAAGAACTAGAGTGGAGCAATGAATGTATGTTCTCTCCCTTAATGTCTTTTTCACTTGTCTGATTTTAATTGCCCTTCTCCACAGCAAAGAAAAAGAAACATTTTTAAGTGCCCTGTTGCCCTGTGATGATATCTTTTCTCAGGCACATGGCCAACTACACTTTTTATCTGACAGATTAATTTTCCTGTATGCCACTGTGATGGGCACCTTGAAGAGCAGAGAGTTAAAGCCATGAGCTTATACTGAGTTCTTATCTGATAATGTGTTTTCATCCAACCCACCACCCCCCGCATCCAAAATCCAGCAGTTTCACTTAGTGTGTGCGTTGAGTGTAACTTTAACCAAAAAGAGAAGAGAAATAATTATGGGAGTTGGGTTTTTTTTATCAGACTATTCCCTAGCAATTTCAAACTTTTTTTTAATTTCAAACTTTTATTGAAAAAATACCAATCATTTTTAAAAGAGGTGTTTTTTTTAAAAAATAAAAGTTTTAAAATAGCTGCTTTGACTATTTTTACATGCTTCATACAGTGACCAGATTCCACAGTGGTTGTCCAATGACCTTAGAGACCATTGCTCATGTTTCTTAATGATATGAGTAAACTCACATTTCAGCTCCCATAGCTATAAAAGCCTCGCTACATTTCTATACCAGTTGGGACCACTGGAAATGTGGATCAAGCTCAAAAAGGGATTATCTCCTGTTCCCACAATAACCAGTCCTCTACAGCCATGCTGTCTCCCCTCCCCCAGTTTTTCCAAGCAGAAACTGCTTATTTTTGAGGAAAAGGGACCAGTGCAGACTAAGAATGGAAAGAATACTCAAAATGTTCAGAAAATGGCTTTTTAAAAACTGGTTTCTCAGTGTTAGAAACCCTGAGGAGAATTCTAGATGGGCAAAAATCTTCGCAGTTTGGAAAAATGCATGTGGGTTTTTTGCACAGAAAATGGAAAGCAAGTTTCCTACTCAGAAAACAGAATTTTCTGTGAAGAAAACAAGTTTCCTTGTTTCTGACAGTGTATGCATGTTGTTTGCTGCCATGGATCGTGAGAACTGTCATTTCCTCTATCTCCTGAATAGAATCAGGAGTTGGAGAAAAGAGATAGAAGCTAGGGATCACGGGGTGTGTAGTTTCATCTGCCTCCTGAACTAAATTAGAAGGCAGAGAAAGTGTCTTCTGTATTTCTTCTCAGGAAATATGATACTACACACACACACATTATCACAGTTATTGTGTGATAATGACACAGAACCCATTGGACTTAATGAAGGCTCTTCTGGAAGAAAATTAAGGTGTATGGTATATGCTCCGGGTTGAAAGTGAATTGTGACAAAACAAAATTGCTGACTCAAAATATGACTTCAGAAGAGGACAATGAACTAACTGCTCTTTCAAATTTTAAAATAGCTCACAGTCTTGGAGACAGACAGACACACACACACACACATACTGCTGCTACTACTACTACCACTACTACTTGTTGTTGTTGTTATAGCACAGTATAACTTAATCTTATTAAACATGCATAGGATTGTGTTAATAACAGAAGTATGAATCAGGCTATTCCTAGGTCCATTTGTCATGAGCCTTTAACTAGGCAACAAGTAAGAAAAGCTCTCTCTTTCTCTCTCTCTCTCACACACACACACACACACCTCTGCAGTATGAGGAACAATGTACTACAATGATTATTGTAAGCCAGGGCTGGGGAAATTAAGCAATATATCCTAATGTGATGCTACCCAGATATTTGAACTATAGCTTCCATCAGTCCCAGCCAGCACAACCTATTGCTGAGACTGATGGGTGTTGCTGCCCCAAAGAGTGGGAGGTTGTAAGGTCAGAGGACACTGCTAGGCTACTTCTTTTATTGGAGCTTCAGTTTTAGACTGGATGGTAAGGGAGGAGTATATTAAGAAGTGGGAGCTGTTAAGGAAATGGGGAGAGGAAGATGTCGCTGCCCACAATGGAGAGAAAAATTCTCATCTGCAGTTATACTAAGCATTACACAGCTGCAGGAGCAGCTGCACAGTTACGGCAACTTTATTATGTGCTGCAAGAAAAACCTTGCGTACAATCATCACATATTATGTACTAACGCATGGGTTTCACATAATATCTTATACAAAAGTGCTTTCTTGTGCAGGAATTTTCTAACAGTTTCTAATTCTCTAACATGTATAGATGCCTTCAGCTGGTGGTTTCCCCCCTCTTTCAGAATGTAATGCCATTCTAAGCACCTTCACTCTGAAATGCAAAGCAAGCCTGTAAGATTGCAGACTCCAGCAGCTGTAACAGTCATTCGCTTTTTCTAGGTGCGTGGGTGTGTTAAGGCTCTTGAATAGAGGATTCTCAGCACCTTTCAGCATTAGGGATAGTCAAGTCTTTTGATTCTGCTTTCTTTCTCATTTTTGTGTGCTTAAGTTTGGATCATCCCAAACTTTGAGAATTTTTTCAATATTCAAGTTCAGTTTATCTTGAACCTTGAGAAAGAAGGGGCCCAAAACAGCCCGATGCAGTCAGAGTATGCTCAGTGACCACAGGATGCTAAATGGCATTTGGGGAGAAGAAAAAGAAAAGAAAACACAAAGGAGGCAGGAAATGTAGTGGAAAGTTCTGTGTAAGGTAATGCATAGGAACACCCCACAGTGCAATATTTGTTGCAGGTCCCATTTGTAACTTCTGCCCACAGTCATCTCTCCCCCCACCCAACCAGATATGCAGAACCTTTGTCCCATTGAGAGCTGCACATTTCCTGAGTCAAAACCCATCAAGATTCCAGCAGTGGGTGAGGCTGAAATCAAAATGGGGCCAGAGTCAAATGTCTGCAGAGTTACAGGTGGATTCTTATCTTTGTTCATTACACATGGTGGGGGCGGTATTTGCACCCAGGAAGTAAATACTATCAATACTCAGGGTTAGGGCTGGCATGGTGTGTTGTCTGAGTAGCCGAGTATAATCTATGAAGAATCTGGAAGTCCACATTTGACCTGTAGGTTGGAGGTTCCCCATTGCTGTTCTAAACTGAAAAGGCCATGACTACTTTGTTGGGAAAAAACCCTTTCCTCAGCCCTTGATAAATTTGGGCTCACCTTTATCAGCCTTGGGCAAGCACCTGCTATTTGCTGGCTTTTTTTTTTTTTTTGAAGGCCACTTTTATGCCTGGAAGGCCATTCCTTTTGTGATGTCAGATTGCGAGTTTGAGATGTCTTGACTAGATGGAGGATCTACATGTGGCTGTCACTTGTTTACTGAGTATGGCTGTTTTGCACAGGACAATGGTTGTTGCTATGAACAGATAATGTATTGCCTTCCTGCCAGTCACATTTTACTGAACTCTATGAGCAGAGGTGATACAAGAAAAGAAAAATGAACACCCCTGATCAGGCTTGGCAGGTGCATTGGTGAACCAGTGGAATGTAGCATGTGTGTGTAACCACCACCACACACACACATCACACACACTTGTTTGTGACCCAGGGTGGGCTTGGACAATACTGAGCCTAATTTAAAGTATTGTTTTTGACTTATAAAGTCCTTCACAGCTTGGAGCCTCATCACCTAAAGCAGGAGGGGTGAATTTCAGACCCTTGGCCAAAATCTCAGACCAGCCCTTCGAGCCTCACCAGGTACCCACTCTCCCTTCCCCATGACATTTCTCTTGGGTGGTTTCCTAGTTTTAATACAGGAATGTTCCCCTTCTGAGATGCTGAAATGCCTCTACTAAGGTGTCCTTATCAACACGAAGAGCTTTAAGTACAATATGCTGATATTTTTGTTTTTATCCTCTTGCCTTTGGCCACCCCTGGAATGTGACCCACAAGAACTTCTTTGAAATTGCATTTGGCTCTTGGGCTGAAAGAGGTTCCCCACTCTTGACCTAAAGAGCAGCATTCCCCAGATATATACCTAACCTTTCCTTACGCTCATCAACAGAGGTCTTTCTGTGAGAGTGGTGGCCCCGTGGTTGTTGAATACTCTCCCTAGAGCAGCCCAGCTGATGTATACAGTTACATTCAGGCTTCTTAACATCTTCCAACATCTATAATATTATATATCTGAGTTTTATGTTAAAACCAGTGTTTGATCATTATTTTAGCCTCTATTTTGACAACATTTAATAGCTTTAGTTCTACTTTTACTGGTTTAACTGTAGCCCTTTTAATGTAATTTTTGTGTTGACGCAGTTGATTGGATTAAATGTTTGATTTGATTTGTGCTTTCATTTTTGTTGACTGAATTGTTGCACATCACCCAGAGAATTAGATTAATAGATGACAAATAAATGCAAAATGAATACATGTAATAAATGAATAGGTGATGTGCCATGGAGGCTCTTTTAGAAGTTGCAAAGAAGACTTTTAGCAGCAAATGTGCTATACATAATGTGGTGGTGGTGATAACGATGAAGGAGCTGACAGCGACTCATGTGAATATTAACTCTTTGTACTGCTTTGTTTCAAACAGCACCATCTGGTATGAGCTCCATGCCCGGGAATGGCCCTTCAAGACCCAACCAGCTGAGGCAATAATTTGGCAAGTTGGCCGAGGGATGAAGCCAAACCTCAGCCAGATTGGCATGGGGAAAGAGATCTCGGTATGTTATTTTGGGGGTGGGGGGAGGGTGATAGAAAAACATTGGAAGACATCAAAAATTGGTCATCACAGTAGCTCAGCGGCAATTCTAAGATGTAGTGTGGTGGTTAGTGTTGAATCTAACTGGTGATGTTTGAGCTCAAACCCTTGCTCTCCTACAAAGCTTACAAAGCTTTGTTTGTAAAAGATGTCTCTTACAAAGCCTTGGGCCTCTTGCTACCTCATTGATACATAGTGCTTTGTGATGTATTGTAAATAAAAGAAATCACTGTCCCAGGGTGCTTATGGTCTCAGTTTTAACAAGAGAGGGAGGGGAGAGGCAGGGAAATTAAATAGAGAGAGATAAAGGCATTCTGGTTTTGTTCTCTTTCCCCCAGGTCTGATTTTGGTGGGCAGAAGGTGGGGGGGGGAGCAAAAATATAATTGTTTCTTAGAAGGATCAGAGGGTGCCATTTAGCAGCTGGGTTCTCTGAAGATGGCAGCCACAGATGCAGGCGAAACGTCAGAAAGAAACTCTCCCAGAACACAGCCTCACAGCCCGGAAAAAACCCAAAGAAAATCTGTAGCAGCTGGGTTGTTTGTTTATTTAGAGTATTTTTACCTTGCTTTTAGCTGCAAAGGCTCCCAGAATGGCTTATGATCAACCTAATCAACTAAAGCGAGTCAGTCCCTGTCCCCAAACTGTTACAATCCAACAGTTATGACACACAAGGAAAAAGAAGAGGGAAACAATGGGCTCAGGCACCAATTTCTAAAACAAATAGAAGAGTTATCATGTACAAGTCGAAACAGTTCAGAAACAGGAGGAGCCTGATGGAATGGGTCATTCATAGAGTTGATGGAATCGTTCTGCTTCTAGTCTCCCGAAACAGTCTGATGGAAAAATGGTTGCTGCCTGGGGACAGTTGCAGAAATAGCCTGATAGAGCTGAGCTTTTGCTAAACTGATGGAATGGCCTTCCTTGCCATCTCCTTCTGCTGCATATTGATACAATGTGCCATAAGACCAAGTAGATCTAAGGAAAAGCAAGAACAGAGAAGTGAAAGCAATTAGCCCAGACTGAAGAAAACTGGAGCTTCCTAGCTTTCTGTACCAGCAACAGAAACCGATCCTGAAAGTTTGTGAATGCTGTCAGTTGCATGGGAGTCCAGCTGAGACTGGCTGACTGACTGTATATGCGAGTGTGTTTTCTCCTTGCATACCTTCTTTTCTGTTGCCTTGCAGGACATCCTACTCTTTTGCTGGGCCTATGAACAGGATGAACGGCCAACCTTCACAAAGCTCATGGAGATGCTGGAGAAACTGCCAAAGCGGAACCGTCGCCTTTCCCACCCTGGCCACTTCTGGAAGTCAGCAGAGTAAGGCGGGGCCCTTCTCCCATGTCTGGCCTTGCCACCATTGCTTAACTTGGCCATGACTCTCAGAGAGCTGCATGTGGTTACAAAGAACTGTATAGTGGACCCAGAGAACTAAACCGGGATGGGCTCTCCAATCTGCAGCATGAGCAAGATGGGGAGGCATGGGGTCCTAATGGTGATTGCACAGTGTGGACATCTTGTATGCATCTGACATTGGCCTATGGGATCAGTTAGCCAACACTGATGGGAGTAGGAGCTGGCAAGGCTCAAGTGAGAGAGCAATCATGAGGTTGGGCTGGAGAGCTTGATGAAAAGGTGGACCCAAGGTGTGAGTCCCCAGAAACATCCTTGAAATTCTGCCAGCCCTAGAGTTAAGTCCCTCACATTGACTTCAGTGGGAGTGTAAAGTTAAGAAACTGGTACCCCCCCTCCCCACAGATACACACATGCACACTTTAGTGGCTAGGCTAAGATGGAGGGATTTTCCAGCTTTTTTTGGGGGGGGGGTAATTCAAAAAGTAGCTTTTCCAAGCTTTGATTCTCTTTCCTTAACCATTAAGATCCAGAAGAGCTGTGGACACAGTGGTGATTCTGCTGTAGATTTGGCCTCACAAATTCTTAGGATTGCTTTTCCCATGGCTACTAGCCATGATAGGTAATTGGAACTTCCATGTTCAGAGACAGTATAACATCAGCAATCTTGCCTTTCATGGCAATGTGGGTTTCTTTGAGGATTCTGGTTGGCCACTGAGGGAACCTTTGGTCAAATGTAGTAGGGCTCTTCTTATGTTCTTGGCATCAGGATTATAAAAACAGGCAAAAGTCACAAAGAATTCTGTTGTTGGGCAAATTCCTTCCAAATTCTAATCCAGTGATGGCAAACTACCAACTCTGGGGCTGAATCTAGCCCTCCTGGGGCCTCAATCCAACTCTTTACAGTTCTCCAGAAGCCCGTGCCACCTCCTCCATGACAGTATTGTGAAGTGGTCTCCTAAGGTTTTTTTTAAATTGCCTATCCCTGTTCTGAAAAGTTGAAATACCTCCCTCCAGTCTTTTTCACACAGAAGGTAGAAGGATGGCATCCTGTTGAGGATAAAAGTGGTATAAATCCTCATAGGAATCTTGAGGGAGTTTAGACTGACCCCAGAGTGGGAGTCACACAAGGGGGACAGGAGGAAGTCATTTTGTGCGGCAGAGGTGGGGATCAGGGAAAGTCCTCGCACTGTATTGCTTTCAGTGAATGCTGTGAAATCTTCCCATTTGGTGGGTTAAGTGTAAAGACCCCCACATTTGGCCACGGAGGTGGGATTGTCTGAGAGGAATCCTCACACTTGGTGGCACTGAGTGGAACGCCCCACACTTGTTGTATACAGTAGTTGGATAATGAATGGAATCCTCACATAAAGGGGGGAAACTCCTACATTTGGTGTAGGCAGCAGTGGGATATAAGCTGAGACCCCCCACAATGAACATTATGAGTAGGTGAGTGGAGGAATTTTGCTTGGTTTAGTTTTGGTAAGAATTTGTCCAAATATGCAAACTTCTTCGTAAATTTGAGGGGAAGAACTTGAGATTTACAGTCTGTCATTTAATTACTGTATATTGTGCCATATTTGTGGTGCTGAATCAGGACCACAAACCTTTTTCTGACAGTGTTCTCATCTTCCACAGCTACAACATGATGCTCTTCATACTAGAATTAGCTACTCCTAATGAATTTGGCCAGTGGAGATTATTGAGGATTTTGTTCAGTTCATTTATGATAACAAGTTATCAACATATGCATATTTTTCATAAATGCCATGAAAATAATTTACTGTTTAGATTCCTCCATTCCTAATTATGATAAGCTCATAAGATTCTGAGCCAGAACTTTGGGACTCGGCAACATGTTTAATCAAATCCTAGCAAAAGCTTAGGATAGGAGTGGGAATTATGCTGCCTGTGGTTCATTTTTGCCTTTTGGGGCCTTTTGTGTGATCCCCCAACCCCTCAGCCCCCCCCTCCAATTACCAATAAAAAATGGCCAAAAATAGAGACTCAAATGCCCAAAAGCTTCCTGGTGGTGCAATTTTCCATTTATGCTCAATTTGTCTTCCCGCACATCTTGTTTAGGCCACAAATGACATTTCTTTGAAACCAAAAGTGACCTTTCAGTTTCATTTTAAAAGGTGGATGTGGAAACTGAGGTGGGAGTGGGCCCACACCCTCCATGGATGTCTGCCTCTGCGCTAGGAGAAGGCAACAGCTTTCTCCTGGCCCTTAAAACAACAGCTGCGCGGGTACAAACACAGTTGAGAGGGCATTGCATAAATGAAATGCCACAACAGATGGGCATACACTCTACACGTGCCTGCTCACTCTTTTCTTTAAAAATTCACATTTTTCCACTGCTGAGCCAGGCACTCCAAACAGTTTCCCAAGGCAGAGATTTGGCTCCAATTAAGCCTTGAGTCTTGGCATGCACATGTATTTAGGTCAAGGGCTCAGAGTTTATCAGCAGCCAAGCAACAATAAAATATCAGCCTTTAGAAATACTAACCAGGGTGGCTGAAGCCTGCCTTCGGTTCTTTTTCCTGCTCTGACTGTTTACACATGTCCCTAGGGTATAAATTTGAGGCTGTCCCCCAAACTGCCACCCCCCTGTTGCTAAGCCAACTGTCTGCTCACAGCTGGAGTGAACACTGCAAGCCATTTCTGTTCCTTGGTGTGTTTCGTCAGTAAACATTTTCAAAAGAGAGAGGAAGGAAGGGGCCTTTACGCAGGAACTCCACTTGTTAAAATTGCAGTTTCCTCCCAAAGTTTCCCATGCACCACTTTTCCTGCTAACATCAATAGTGGAATAGCAGAGCTGGTTATTAATTTTTCAGAGGACCAAACATATCTAATGGGTTCACTTGTGTACCTTTTCCTTCAGTGCATTTTTCCAGTTGGAAGATAATAACTGGGGATGTCCCCTGTTATTAGGACCAGAGACCCTCTTCACCCATCAAGGGTTTACTCTGTTATAAGTTAGGAGTGCAGAGTCACAGGACTTTCAGATGGGATAGGAATAGGGAAAATTGTCACTTCTTCATGGTCTTTGTGACTCACACATATGGGTCATTCTGCACCTGCACGGAGATCTTTGGAAGCTTCTAGAGCTACAATTTGGCAGTAACCTCACCCCTGCCCCTACACACATGTAAGCCATGTGTTCCTGCAACCCAGTTCATTTTCATCTGCCATTGAGGTAGGATTGTTAGGAAGTTTCTGTGTTTTGGCATCCCTTATTTCATCAATTCATCCTTTGCTCTCCAGGGGCTTATGGCCCCAAAGACTTTCTTCAAGAAATGTCTCGAGTGTGGGATGAAAACTCAGTTTTCTGAAGGTCATGAATGTAGTCTCCTATGTCTGGGCAAGTACCATGTGATTGACTCATGTCCAATTTGCGAAACTTTAATGCAGGACACAAGGCATAACAGAGCTTCCCACCTTAAAGCTCTTCAGTAGGAAGGGGCCCTCCAGACTGCAGCCCTTGCAGCCCAGAATAAACAGCTTCATATGGCTTCAGTGGCTATCTCCACACACCTTTCTTCAGCCATGGAGAAACAGCCAGAGCACTCGGTGAACCAGACTCCTTCTGCCTCCCTTCAACCCGTGATGTGACGTTAACCATTGATGACCTTCCATTTGACAAACAAGGGTTGTTCCACTCTTCTACAGATGAGAAGCTAGGGCACAACCAGAAAATGAAGTTGACATCTAATAATAATAATAATAATAATAATAAAATTTATTTATACCCCGCCCCTCTGTTGAAACAATCGGGGCGGCTTACAAAATTTAAAATACAATACAAATAAAATCCCTAAACACCCCCATTCCCACCCTCCCCCATAAAAAAACATTAAACAAATATAAATTAAAACAACTAATCTAAAATCACTTTTAAAACTATAAATACAATAAATATAATAAATGGCCAGCAGCCTAGAAGAGGCCAGGATCCCCTGAGGCCGGGATCTAATTAGGAAAGGCCTGCCGAAAGAGATCCGTCTTTAGTGCTTTTTTAAAGCCACTCAGGCTTGTTATCTGACGGATCTCATTCGGCAGGTCATTCCACAATTTGGGGGCGATTACCAAAAAGGCCCTCTGGGAGGTTGCAGACAGCCTAGATTTTTGTGGCTGAAGCAAATTCCTCCCAGAGGACCGGAGTGCGCGGGGAGGATTGTATGGGAGGAGGCGGTTCCGGAGATAAGTTGGACCCAAGCCATTTAGGGCTTTAAAGGTAATAACCAACACCTTATACTGGGCCCGGAAACTGATTGGCAGCCAGTGGAGAGATTTTAATACTGGAGTTATATGGTCTCTCCGAGATGTTCCCGAGACCACTCTGGCTGCCATATTTTGTACCAACTGAAGAAATACAGTCTTCAGTCCCAGCCTGCACAACAAGCTAAGGCTAAGCCATACTGATTCAAGCTGTTCCTGCCTAAACGGATATTGTGTTTTCCATCTCGTCAATGTTCCAGAACTCCTTCTCAAGGCTCTTCCTCTTCTCAGTGTTCTTATCGTCAGTCAGAGCATTGCTATTCCACCAAGAAACTGCCTCACAATTCTAAATGCCATTTTTGACTTCCCCTTTCACCAAGCACTTACCAACCCTCTTTCCCCTTCCAGAACCACTTAGCGCCTTTCTTCAGCAGATGGCACGCTGTCACTTCATGGGTCCTCCATATAATTTAACAAGGGTATTCCATAGACTCCATTAACTGCCCCCAGTGGGCATCTTCAGATATATGCAGCCTTCAGCCCTTTTTGACCAGGAGATTTGTGTGCTCCTGCAAAAGGGTGAAACAAAGTGAGTCCATCCATCCCTGTCACCTCTTGGTTTCTACTCAAGTTACTTCACAGTCCCCAAACTGGGTGGAGACTTGTGCCCAATCTGTGATCTCTAGGAAGTTAATTTCTTCATTCTCCAAAAGTGATTCAGAATGGTTACCCTGTCAAATATCCTTCCCCTCATCTGCAAAGGAGAATGGTTCACCTTCAATAAACCTACCAGATACTTACTTTTGTATCAGTATCCACCCTTCCAGTTGTCATGATTCACTTGGGGAACTGAGAAGCTGTGTGGTTGATTAGGAATCCAGAGGTCGGGAGCCAGGATATCAGTCAGAAGCTGGGGAATCAAAATTGACAGAGGGACATGCAGAGGAGTAGTCTGGATTCAAGAACAGGGCAGTCTCTGAGCTAGCTTGGATATCTGAATGGGCAATCAAGGTTGTTTCCAGTGGCTACAGAGTATTTGCTGCCTGCCTTATCTAGTGCAAACAGCTGGGGTCACACCAACTGAGCCACAGGCATGCTGAGCCGCTTCCCAAACATTCCGGTCCTGCTAGTATCTCTGAGAGAGACACAACACCAGCAGATGCTTCCTCCAGTTCTGCATCAGATGAGCTGTTGCTGCATTTGGTAGGGTGGTGCTGTTGGTCCTGGCATGACCCGCCATCCTTAGTGAGTTTAGCTTGCTATTCTCCCATATGTATGAGTCACAGAGACCATGAAGAAGAAAAAGAAGTTGCTTGCCTGTAACTGTGGTTCTTCGAGTGGTCATCTGTGAACACACACAACCCGCCCTCCTCTCCTCTTCATGCTATCCCTTTCTCCAGGTTGCGAGGGGGTGAAGTTAATGCCAAAAAGCAGCTCTAGAAGCTTCCGAAAATCTTCAAACAGACACAAAATGACCCATATGTGTGAGCTCACATATAATTGCAACACACACACCAACAGAAATACAAATTGCTTAATTCCCTTGCTTGAAAGTAGCATGAAAAGGTTATGCTTCTTTGTGATTCCAGCATATGGGTCATCCCCACATGTGTAATGCAGCATTTGGAACGTATAGAGCTGTGGGATCATTTTGGCAGTAGCCCAACCATGGCTCAATATGCAAGGCTAGATGTGGTTCCTACTCAGTCTGTCCAATCTTTTTTGTCCACCACAGCATCAGCCTTTTCTCATCGATCAAGGTATTGCCCTACCTACCTTTCCGAAAGATCTTTTTTCAGATGTTTGCATGGCTGTGACTTTTTACACTAATCAAATGTCAAGCGTTGTGTAAGACTCAGAGGTTGTTTGCTATTCACAGCCTAGAAGGGGGCCCCCAGTGTAATCTTGGAGAATTTCCTTGTAGGTAACCCTTGTGAGAGCCCTAGCATTCCAAACATTCATGAGACCATTTCTTGTGTCCATTAAAGGTCATCTGGCTTTGGGGGCAGTCTCTGTTGTGTTCCTAAGAAGGAATCCCTTGCCTCATGTCAGCACAACAGCAATATGGTCTCAACTGTCAACATTTTGTTCACCATTTCTAGACTAGATACCAGTTCCAGGGCAGCCTTTGGACAGGCAAAGGCTGCCCTGGAACTTGGTCTTAGGTCTTGGATTGCATGATGAATAGCTCCCATATGGCTGAGTCACAAAGACCATACAAAGGAACAGGTTGCTCACTTGTAACTATGATTCTTTGCATGGTCATCTGTGAACTCACACAGCTCACCATCATCCCCTCTCTTGCATCCTGCCTATCAATGAGGTTCTGGTTGCTGCTACAGTGTACTCAGAATTGAAGGACTGAGTGGGAACTGCATCTAGATGTGCATACTGTTTGGTGGGGGGGGGGGTCTCCTGTGAAAATGATTATTTAGTTCTAGAAGTTTCCAAATTATGCACTGTGCACATGACCCAGATGTAAAGAACCCCAGTTAGAGGTGTTCAACATAGTCTGCCCTCCAGAAAGAATGGAGACACATTGGGCAAGAGTCCACATCACAGCATGCAGAGTGTAATGCTCTGCACATGCAGCTCTGTGCTTTTCTCCCAAGCCCCAGGGTTGCTCTTGCTACTGGTTGTGGGGAGGTAGTGGGAAGATAACTGGCCAGTGCCTGGCTGCAGTTCTGTAGCTGGGGGAAGAGAAATGAAGTCATGTTGCAGATCTCCAGTGAGATAAAAAATGAGACCTCATTTTATTTCCTCCAGTTGCAGAACTGGAGCCACATACTACCTGGTCTCCTCCCTAGTTTCCCAGCCAGTAAATGGCTATGGCAGAGTCCATGGATCTTGAAAGCTTCCTGGGATGAGAGGGTGACATTGTGCAAGGAACTAAGGAATAGCTTCTTATGTGATGTCCAAAAACAGGCATATGCATGTATAACCCCAAGTTATGTGCATGTAGGTCACTAACAGGATTGTAGTCTGTGGCTGCCTAATCTCCAGTGGAATTCAGAAAGAATTCCAAAGATCAGGGGCCACCACAGAATCCCTTCAACTCCTTGTTGAGAACAAACTAACAGTCACAATTATATCTGGAGCAGGACATTGTCACCAAAACTCTCATTAACCCTAGCCAGTCAATATTGGAGTTGTAGTTCAAAATATCTGGAGGACATGATGTTGCCTAGCCCTGGACTAAAGTGATGAAAGAGACCACAGATGAACACCTGGGACCTGAAAAAAGCCCTCTGTCATATTTGTCTTCATTTTCCAATATTCTCTTCTCTGTTGTTTTTTTCAGGCTGTGACAGATGGCTCAGAGGGATGGTGCCTTGTTATGCCTTCCTTCTTCTCTTTACATCCTCTTTCCCATCATCCTCCTCTTCCTCCTTGGTCCATGGAAGGCTAGAGGGGTACAGCGAACTTGGGAAAGACCCAGGATAAAAGAGCAGCGGCCTCATGTTGATCTCCTGAATGGATACCACACCTGAATAGCAAGAGGAACCCTCCACTCTGTCTCAGGGGCACAGACGAAGAGCAGGTTGGACAGCCTTCGAAGCAGCTTTTGAAAATAGTCCTGCAAGAATGCTCCTCCATGCTGCCCCCTGCAAACTGCATTGGAGACATGTGGCAGCAGCTGGTCTTTGATCCCCTCCCATTGATAGCTATTTAAGCAGAGGCAATGAAGAGCTTCATTGGCAGCTCACCATTTCTTTAAAGCAGTGAGCAGCACCCTTCCCAGCTGATGCGGGTTTTATTTTAATTTATTTTGTTTTGTTAACTTATGGTACTCATTTGGAGAAAAAATGCTGCTGAAGCTCCCCCCAATCCCCAAGTTAAATACCTAATAGAGGAGGTGGGGATTTCAACTATTTCCAACATAGTGGTGAGCTGGGAGTTAGGATGCCCAGCTGCAAAAGCAAATGGGGTTCCTGAAGTATTGATGGTTTAGCCGTTAAAAGTGCAGGAGCCCCATGCTATTTTGCATCTGGTTGTCCTGCAGCAGTAGGGTGTGGGGTGGAGTGGAGTGGAGGAAAACCCTGGAGACAGATTCCTGATTTGAGCATCTGAGAACTCACATGGGGATGAAGAATTTGTGACCTTCCAGATGTTGTTTGGACCACAGCCAGAGCTTGGATTAGTGACTTTTTGGACTACAACTCACAGAATCCTCCAGCTAGCACAGCCAGTAGCCATGCTAATTAGGAGCATTCTGGGAGCTGTAGTCCAAAAGTCACTTCTGCAAGCTCGGGCTCCAATTCCTATGACTCTTTCACACTTGGCTGTGCTGGCTGGGACTGATGGGAGTTGCAGTTCAACAGTCTTGAGAAAACCCAGCATTCTTCACCCCTGCCCTGCCATTAGTGATTATCAGTCCAGTCTTTGCAGCTGTGCTTATTTGTTTGGCATGTGGAATTGAGAGCCTTTTCACCTTTCCTTGCTATCTCTGTTGCTGGTTCTTTCTTGATTACACATGGCATAGTCAGTGTCCCACTCCACCCTCGAACCAGGCACAAGTGTGTCAGTGCTTGGAAAAGTTACTTTTGTGGACTAGTGGGGGATTCTACAGGTTGTAGCCCCTACAGGTAACTTTTTCAATGTCTCCTTCTGATCAGGAACAACTTCTGGCTGCTTAGATAGTAGGCCAGGTACTCATGCATACGTCAGTGTTCTGCAAGATGGCAGGGATTTCAGAAGAGGCCTACTGCCCATGGTGTGGACAACACAGCCTGTGTCCCAGAATGAACTGATTGAAGCCTCCCCCTCCACCCCAATTCAGTGCCTGTTCCTGGCTGCTTGTGGTTAGCAAGATGCTTCTCTTCCACCAGGCTTCCAGAAATAGGAAGGCCCAGGAAAAAAGGGATTGGGAGGGAAAATCCCCCCCTGCCACATGAAGGGGGGTTCTGTTTGTCCTGAATTTTTCCAGGCTTTTTTTGTGGGGGCGGGGGCCTTTGCATCTCTCTAGGCAATCTGGAGTCTCAGACAATCAGGTATATGTCCTATCACTGAACACACCAAGCCAGCCTGTTCCTTCTGATGCAGTGGCAAATGCTGTCCTGATGCCATAGTTAAGTAAGATTGCCTCCTGTACATGGAAACAGAGTGGGGGAATCTACTGGTAGTTGTTGTCTCAAGCAGCAACATGACTTGGGGTAACCCTGCTTGCAACTTCTTATAAAGCTGCTTGAAGTTACTGGTGGTTTTGACACCTGACAAAGCCATGCATGCAGGTGATATCAGAGGGCTACATTTTTCATCTTTAGGCACCTAGTGCATCATTCTGGAAGGAGAAAAACAATGGCCATCTGGCACACCTCTCTAGACTATCTTCTTGAGACCTTTCTAATAAACTAACAGGGTTCCAAAATTTTATTTTACAGCTGAGGCAGCATTTCTTGTTATTATTTATTTATTCATTCATTCATTCATTCATTCAAACGTTACTATTGTACCCCACGTTTCCTCTAATAAGCTCCAGGATAATGTGCATGGTTCTCTTCCTTCCCACATTAGCCTCATAACAACCCTGTGAGGTGGGCCAGGCTGCTAATGGTAAGCCCAAATTCACCCAGTGAGTTTCATGGCCCGGCAGGGGTTAGAGCCTGGCTTTTTGCCAGGCTGTCCTAATCCAACACTCTGACCATGGCACCTGTACTACCTTTGATATTGCTGTCTTACTCTCATTCCCAAAGAAGGCTAATTTCCCTTTTTTTCTCCTAATATTCTGCTCCATTTTCTGTGTGTGGCAGTCACGATGTTCCTTCCACAGTGCCCAAGGGCAAAAGGGTATATGGGCACTGCAGCAGGTGCAGAAGGGTGGCCACACAGCCAAGGCAGTTGCTGCTGGAACCACATACAGCAAGAAAAACGAAACAAAACCATTTGGAGGCAGGGGAGAGCAAGTTGCAGTTGCTGCTAATGGTGATCTCTTCCCTAAGAAAATGGTAGAGAACTCCCCCACCTCTCCGCTACACAAGAAATTGGATGAAACATTTCCTTATACGTCTCTGACCACAAGTAGGCTGCAGGATATGTTGGTTCAGAGTTTGACTCCAGTGCTAGTCACTGGTGAGCCCAAGGCTTGGTTCTTTCCCAGGTTTCCTTTTCTTTCTGTGGTCTCTCCTAAGCAGCCATTTCCTTACTGTTCTCTTTCCCTGCCTCTCCACATGTCTCTTGAGTCCGATGTGTGAAACGTGCCATAAATAAATCAGTGTGAAACGCTGATCCTTTATGGGTTTTCACCTTTGTTACACAGGGAGAGAATGGCAAAGCCTTCACATGCATCAGAGCTCTTCCCTGACCAGGCCAGGTTCTGATAGGAGAGGTGAGATCTGCTGACGTTTCTTCGTTTCTTCAGTCGTCATGGCAAGGAATCTGGCAAGTCCAGCTTAGTTAGCATTGTGTTTTGAAGGGAAGTGGAATGGAAGGGGGGGGGACAAATTGCTTTTATAATCCTTCAGGGATGTATGCTTCCTTTGGCCATAGAAAGAGTAAGCTTGGGATGGGCCAATTTGACAGGCCTGGGGCCCACATTTTCACATACCCCTGCAGGCTGGCCAGTCCCAGACAGTAGTGAAAAAAATGCCAAAAGGGGAGGGGACATGGCCAGACATTCACTTGGGTTGTTTTATGAGTTGGGGGCAGCTGTGCCTTTTTTTTCATGAAATCACTGCTCCTCTAGGGCTCCAGTAGTTAGAAAGCATTTTAAAGCTTTTTAAAATGTTTTTGCAACATGAGGGGGCATCATAGGGGCCTAGGGAAGCCTTGGGATTGCAAAACTAGCTTTTGGGGGCTGCATTTGGCTCACTGGCTGCATTCTGCCAACCTCCATAGTAGACTTGCTGTCATTATGGAACATTACTTGTTTTACTTGTTTGGGCTGAGCCCAAACATCCTCCTTTTTTCAGCTCAAATGGGGATTCTCCCTTTTGGTAAAGGCAGGACAACTGTTTCATAATTTTGCTCACCTTTTCCATCCTCTTGTCATAGTTTGGTTGATCTAGTGGTAATGGTAACAATCTTTCACCAGCTAGAGGCCATTTTTTCTTTTGTAATGAAACCAAAACCAAAGCATGACCAGAGAGAATGAGCATAGGAAGTCCCAACCTGATTTGACTTCAGAAGATGGAAATCAAGTAGGCCGGTCTGACTGAGAGCGAGGACAAGGTTACCTTTCCTGCCTTGGAGCTTTTCAGTCATGGAGAGGAAAAGAAACAAGTAGTGCCCACCAGGAGCAGAAAGCCTGGTCCCTGCTAGCAGTGGGGGGTGTAAGGATCCAGTCAGACTTCAGTTCACTCAGACAACAGTCACTAGTGAAAGTGTTTTATTGTAGAGGTAAAGAAGTGAACAGGTCCAGGAATATTGGCAGAACTGGTTCACAGAAAGAAAGTGTAGGGTGTAAAAATCAGATGCTTGAGTCAACCCCCTTCATCAGCATCCTCCTCCCCTTCATTCCCAAGCCCTCAGCAGATGTGTGACCTTGGAGATAAGATGTGCGCTCTCCAGGCCTGGGAGCTTTAAGGTACTCACATTCCAGCCCCCCTCCCAACATGAACAATACCCTGACACCTCCTGTGCATGACAGGAACCTGGCTGGACTTAGGCTAAGTGAGGCCTAGTTCAGACAGGCTTCCTGACAGAGGGAGACACACAGCTTGATCCCTCTGCAAACCATGGTTGAACGGGTTAGACAGTGTGCCCTCTGCCAACAGGGCAGTGGTGTGAGAGCGTTTTCACAGTAGAATACCCTCTTGGTTGGCAGGTAGGAGAGCTGGGGGAGAATTGAGGAAGTAGGCCAGAGTAACACCGCCCTGTCCCAACCTTAACCAGAAAAGCAAAAAGATTGCAGCCCCTACTGCTATTTTCATTTTTTGGAGATGGGTGGGGTGTCTACCAGGATGGTGCTGTGGTTGGGTGGGTGGTATAAACACAGGTATTCTAGACATGCTCAGACCTGGCACCAACTGTGGTCGCAATAGGTCAAAGTACAACATGTTCCAGAAAAAAGTACAAGATACTACTCAGTTCTGTCTTATACACACACGCACACACACTTTTCCTATTCCTTCCTATAGCTAGTTCCTGCGTGAAGATGGAATGGTGCATTTGGCATAGTTCTAAGAAACAAGGCAGTAGGGATCTCTTCTGGAGAACTTTGATCAGGCTCAGATTTCAATGCCTGTCTTAAATGTTTTCCTCAGTGTTGAGGACTAGAAACTTGGGTTGTGTTCTAGAGCCATCCATATCAATTATTCTTTTGCTATTAATTAGAGTGGAATGGAGACTGGTTGCATGAAATCTGATAAGGGGAGTTTGAAGAAAAATTACTCTCAGATAAATCTGCATGAATCTGAACTTGGAGGCATTTCTTTTTTAAAAAAAATTCCAGAAACCCCCAATCAGCAGGACCAATTATAGTCTCCTTCCCACAAAAAAAGAAAGGAAGGGGGGAATCCAACTTTTCTGAGCCCTGAAACTAGATATGGACGGTCTGCTGTTCCATGAAGTGGTTGTCCAACATAATACTGAGGAGGGATGGGTAAATCTTTTAATTCCAGTTGCTCTGTTTTTCAACAATTAAATATTAAAGAGATTTGGTTGTCTGCCTAGGAAAGAAGCAGGAGCAACAGTCCCTTTTCCTGCTACCTCAGTTTCCTGCAGTGGAACATGATGGTCTCTGCAGTAGGTTTTTAACCCATGTCTGCTGGCAGATAGCCTAGTGCAATACATAGAGAAGACAGTCAGAGTGACCTGAAAGTATCAGTAAGAATGGTGCGTGGGTGAGGAGTGGGGGGTGCTTTCAGCACACTCACAGTTGGGGATGAGGTCAACTTGTTGTGCAAAAGCTTGTTCTGGAACAGACAGCTTGCAGGTTAGCCTGGTATACTGTGGTTGTAAATATGCATGAAATTTAACTTTTTCTAGTTCAGAAATTAGAACTCTGTCTGAATCTCTTTCAAACAAAATACAATTTTGCTGTCCACTTAAATCCATGGCCAAATTTCCATTTGTCTGAATGCAGAGGTGAGAAACCTTTTTGGTCAGGGACCAAATGCTGGTGGCAAGCCTGCAGCCATCTTGCATCTGATGCAATTTTTCCACGCTGTGCCTAAGCTAGCCTGTTTGCCTTCCGTCGTGAAGTGAAAAAAGCTGCCCTGTCATCAATGTTGAAATCAGATTCAGCTGCCAGCCACATTATCATCCGTGTGTGTATTTGGGTGGGTGGGTGCTATCTTCTCCATAGCCTCAGGCAGCAAAATGTCTTGGGCCAGCCTTGCTGGTAAAGCACCCACATCTTTAAAAATAACATCAAAGAAGACTTTTAAGGACATGACTAGCCTATCTTTCTCCTCAAAAGCCTTGTCAAGGTGAACAGATTTGCAGAGAACCAGGAAGGATTGTTCTCTGTGGATTCAGGAGCACTTTATATTCAGGAGGCAAAGTGAGGATGCAGGAGGGAGCTTTTTTAGCTTACTTCTCTGCCCTATAAAAAGGTTAATTACCAAATGGAGCTTGGAGTTTGCATGGATCCCAGTGGCATCTTTAGTTCTGGAAGGGTGATGTCTTTCTGAGAATGGCCAGCATGATGAGGTGAATAGCAACACATGCCCCAAATCAGAACTCTACTGCCATTAACACAGTTTCTGACTAAATTTGCAGCGATGTGTGTGTGTGTGTGAAATCTGAACTTAGAGGTATGTGTTTGCACGTGTGTGCATGTGTGTGTGTGCTCCTGCACCCTTTTGCTGGGTCTTTGTTTGTTCAGTTGGATGGATGGAGTGCTTGGAAACCACATTCTACCTTGAGAAAAGGTGTATTCTGTAAGCTGCATCTGCAAAGTTTGTACAGCTTTTTTTGTTTCTTTTATGCAGTGCGTTCTGTTTTTTGTAGGCGGTGATGCCTGCTTGCAGGGCAGCAGACAAGACAGAATTACATTTGGTAGTTTGAGCATTGGACTATGACTCTGGAGACCAGGGTTCAAATCCCTGCTCAGCCATGGAAACCCACTGGGTGACCTTGGGCAAGTCACAACATATTCTCAGCCTCAGAAAACCCCGAGCCTTAGGGTTGCCATAAGTTGGAAATGACTTGAAGGCCCACCACAACAACAAGAAGAACAGATCAGCGAAAGCAGGGCAGAGTCACATCTGATAAGGTCAGGCCAGGGCACAAATGGCAGAATCACAGCAGATACACTGGGCTTTGGCTTGACTAAGGCTGAATCTTTCAGTACCTTGGACAGAGCAGTCTGAGACTGCTAGCCTGTTTGAAAGGAAACTTGCTTCAGCAAAGTGCAAAGGCCTTAAGGAAGGTCGGCCAGACTTGTCCTGCTTCCTTCCTCCATTCCTGAGCTGTCTGGCTTTTAAGGGCTCTTGCTTTGTTCTGTAGCTATTTCCTACTTCCAACACTAGGGTAAAGAGGATTGGCCCAGGAGTATATCTTCTGTGACCAGAATCCTGTCGAGGAACTACACTAGCATGAAGAAAGGCACACAGGCTTTCTCAGTTGTGTAAAGCTGCATTGTTTGATCTGGAAGAACTTAATAAGGGTTGAAAGGGATGTCATCTGCATCCATCTGTGCTTGAGTGCATAGATTAAGGCTATGAGACCCTACATCTGAAGAAAGTCTCTCTTCTACACACCTGTGAATGGTCTAGTGGCCTGGTCCTCTTCCTTCTCCTAATCTAGCCACCAGGAGTGGGTGAGGAAATTTTCAGAGCCCAGACACACCAGTCTTCAATGGGGAAGTCATATATATCAACAGTGCAATACTCGGTACTCCTAAGGCATCAATCCCATGCTTAACAAGATTTACGGATTTTCATCTGTGAGCCACTTTGGGTCCCACCCCAGGAGAAAGATGACATATAAATGAATGCAATGAATAAATAAATACTCCCAGGTAAATGTCCGTAGTTTAACAGGACTTATTCCCAAATAAATATCCATAGTTAATCCAAATGTCTAGACCACCCTTTCCCAACCATATCCCTTTCAAGATGCTTTTGATTACAACCCCAATAAGCCACCATAACCAGTGTCAGAGATGCTGGGAGTTATAGTCCAAAACAGGTAGGAAATTGATGACACCGTAAACCAATGTAGAATTGCACAGTTTAGAAGTGTGGGATTGCACAGTGGTTGTATTTGTGGCAGAGGAGTGTTATCATAGCTGTGCCCTTGGGACCATTGCATGAGCAAAGCAAACAGCATGGTCATTGCACAGTGGTCATGATGTGCAACAATATGGCTGTTTGCAGGCAGGCTGCCCTTGTGCAATGACAGTTTGAGGAGAGGGGGGCAACATCCCCAGCGGAGCCATGGAGCACTGGTAATCCAGAATGGAAGGCAGTGGAAGGTCATGTGTGCCAGAAAAATGTCCCCACCTTTCGCTGTACCCCACTGTGTGCAGGGAGTTCCTGTTGTGTAAGGGGACATCTTGTACAGTGCCCTATTTCACATCATCACAATTTTCTAACACAGTTGCATATAATGTCAGTGATATAGCTCTGTCTCTGTAAGGTTATGCACTGCAGCCTGTGATGCAAGATCTTGGCCTTAGAAGCTAGCCTAGATGGACCTTTGGTATAATCCAGAAGAAGTCTTCTTATTTTCTCAAGAAGAAATTAGCCAAAGGAAGGTGCAGGTCATGGCCAAGTATAAAAGCTATGTCACCTAAACCCATGATTGAACAAGTGTAAAAAATATGAAGTCCCTGACAAGTTTAATTGTCCTTAAAGGTGGTCCCCCTGCTGTGCTTAATCCATTGAAGTTGTTTTCTGTACATTTTTTTTAATCACAGGTAAAATGAGACTTCCAAATGCCAGTCTGAGTAATCTTGGTGGTGCCCAGATCGGGCCTTACTGTTAGGCAGGCCAAACGACTACAGAGGTAAGAGTGTTACAAAGGCTGTCTTCTGCCCCCTAAACTGGCCTGGTGCCCATAAGGCTGATGCAGAGCTGTCTTCCATTGCCAGTGTTGTGGGTAGGTTCAGCGGCCAGCCCCATCAGCTCGGTGCATCATGGGGTCCTTTGTCTCAGGCAACAAAGTGGCTGGGGCCATCCTTGATGGTGCTTCATTTCCATTCATGTTTCCTGGTTCCAAAACCTCCCCCACAGCACTACTTGAGGAAGAGAGTGGCCGAACAGTTGGAGAGGATCTGGATGGGAGTAGGGGAATAAGACCAGGATATCAAAGGAGACCATTTGTTGCACAAAGAGCTGCCCAGCATCTAGCATAAATTCTTTGGACTTCTTCCCTTGAAGCAAGGGTGTCATTTGCATCACCCGTTCTTGTTTTTGAAAGTCTTTGTTATTTATAACCAATCTTAATTTTTTTCCACCTTCCCTGATCTTTGTTGTTTAGGGCCCCACCACCCACTTCAACCCCAGCTTTTATCTGTAGATTTTTATCCGGTTTAAAAATAACCCGCTCTTCAAAACAGAGAATATAAGGGAAATCACCACAATGCAATCTAATAGGAGATCCGTGGGAGTGACAGAGGTCATCCGGTAGCTTGGATTTATTAGCAAGCTCCATAGAGATGTGGGTTTATTTACAGATCTGCCAAGCGTGCTTTGGATCTTCTCCCTCCCCTCTCCATTTCAGCAGTTGCATCTGGCTTTGCCCAGTCACAGAATGGCCCCTATGCACAACTCTGACAACAAGCAAAAGAAGACTGGGCACCCCAAGTGTCAAGTGTTGAGGGGCTTTGCCTGTGCTAGGGATAGCTGATTATTTAATTGCTTCTCTTTTCCTTTTTTGATAAAAATGTGCATATTATCTAAAAATGTGCATAGTTCCAGCGGGTACAACATGGTCCTTTCCATGCTAGGAACAGTTCTGCCTATTGAATTCAGCTAGTCCATGCAGTTAAAGATTTTGTTTGATACATTTTTGATAAGAAATCAAGAATTGCCAAAATTTGAAAATATCTTTATAAATTTAACAGAACTTAAAAATTAAGGGGGGAAAAGAATGTGGGAAGAAAGCAAAATTGACCAGCTCATCTATCCATAGTTTATACTACCTTTTCCCTCACATATTATACATCTAAACATGGTTGAGAGTTCATCCCCAGTCCTATTTAAGAATTTCAACTTTTATTTTTCTTTGCACTAGCTACCATCTCATTTAAAAGGCCTATTTTTTTTACACCGGTTAAATGCCTTATACAATAAGATTTCTCTGTGTGTTGTAAGTCTAGTTTAAAACCAAATCACAGTAAGCACAATAACATTCACCACAACATAAAACTAATAGATACACAATGATGGAGTTTTCAGTGTAATAAGTATACAGAAACTAAAACCCATCACCAAGTAGAAAAGCTAAAGCCACGCTGGGATTCAAAACAGTAGATCTTAAATTCTGAATATGCAACAGCAGTGCCTGAGAGGATTTTAAAAATATATCGTAGCCTCACACCATATATGATAGCAAATGTTGCCACCAGGTGAGCTTCCTTGGGAGAGCATTTCACATCCATGGGGCCACTGCTAAAGAGCGCTCTCTCTCATCACCACTCTCTGTTCTTCAGAACGAGGGGCACTGGAAGAAGAACTTCTGTGGAGGGCCTTGAGGCATAGGTAGGCCTTAAGCCATGTAGGGCTTTATAGGTCAAAATGAGCACTCTGAATTAGGCTCAGAAATGAATTGGAAGCCAGTGCAGGGGGGAAATGTAATCCCCAGTCTCAGTTAGAACCTTTGGCCATGTTTTGCACTGGCTTTTTCTGATGCCTCCAGGCTCCATTACATTGTGGTCTGGATGCATTCTGGGAAAAGAAAATCAATGGCAGCTGCAGTCCTGGCCATCATTTTGCTTTGCAGCAACTGCACTTCCTAAACAGGAAAGAAAGAAAGGAAAAGAGATTAATATTGCCAGATAACTGGTAGGCTTGATGGGGGGGGCAGCATGAGAGTGGCATAGGATACCACCTGGGTGACATATGCCCCCCTCTGGCAGAGGGTGCATTGCCCAAAACCCTTTCAAAGCTGTTGCTCCCTTGCCAAAACAAAGCAAGACTGCCTTCTTCTACTGGCTTTGCACTGTCCTGCTGCTTGAGCAACTGTTACTAGCTCAGTCTATCAGTCTGCCTCATTCTGTGTTGGCTCTGGCACCATGGTGCATGTCAGGGATTCAACATACTCCCTTCCACTTTATCAGAATTAGAAAAAATGTAACCAGGTACAGGCTGCCATCCTGATCGTGACACAAGCAGGCATAAGTTGTGCTACACATGCAGAGTGAGGGGTTTTTGGGCGGCGCGGGGGGGGGGAGACAATGAATAATGGTTGTATCCAGCTGGGAGCAACATAAACAGAGTTGGGGGGGTCGTTGCACTGGGGGGGAGGGTGTAGTACATTGAAGTATACAGAGTGGGGTGTGAATGTGTATTGCCTGTATGCATTGCCTTTGCACATTGTACATTGTAATGACCCAGTGGCTTGTCCACCATGCACATTGAACATTGATCCACTTATCTTGTGTTATGTTGGTGTGCACTATAGAGGTTGCATAACGTAACTCTGCTGGCAGAGATTTGTGCTATGCTGAACCATTGTAGGATCTCAGTTACAGGAATCTCTTGCAGCAAGTTTTTCCATGCCAGTTTATGAATTTCGGATATATTAACTCACTATCTGTTCTCAATCAGATTTCTGCTATGGGAGAAGTTTAAAAAAACAACAACAACTCCCTCCCCCCCATACCTCCTTCCCTCTTCTGGCCTGCATGTGTTCCACACTTTACCCAAGCCCAGCTGCTCTCTCCTGCCACCCCCACCATGACATTTGAAGCCCAACTGAGTTTCCACCAACAGGAACAAGCACAGACTGGCAACATGATCAGTTTGCATACATGCTAGGCAGCACCTCATGGCAACATCTGTATCCCAAGAGCTAGAGCCCCGGCCATTCCCTTCCTCTGTTGGCATCGGCAGCAGCACATGCTAACATGTAAACAATGCTCATCCCCTCCATTATCTCTGAGCATGCACAAAGTACAGTTGCCCCTCCACATTCGCAAATTTAGCATTCGCGGTTTTGAGTATTTGTGGTTTTGGGAGGGCCTCCCCCCCGCTCCCAAAAGCAGCGACTGGGCTTTAGAAGCCCTGTGGCCGCTTCGCCACCTTAGGAGGCTGGGCGGAGTGTGGGAGAGGCGGCGAGGGGGCCTTGGAAGGGAGTGGGGAGGGCTGGGGAGGTGACCACGGGGCCTCCAGAGACCCTCTGAAGGCCCCACAAAGGCCTTGGGAGGGAGGGGGAGGACTGGGGAGGCGACCACGGGGCCTCCGGAGGCCTGGGGGGGGGAGGGGGGAGGCATGGGAAGTATGGAGCCTCTGGTCGCTTTGGCGGGGGAGGGCAGTCATTATTCGCGGAATTTTCACATTCACAGGGGTCTGTGGAACCCAACCCCTGCAAATGTGAAGGGAGGACTGTACTTTCAAGTTGATCAGTGTATCTGGATGACAGTTGTGACTCAGTGGAAACCTTCAAGCAATCATTGCTTGTCCCTCTTTATGACCAGAGCTTGCAAAATTTACTTTTGGGGACTTCCAACTCCTAGAATCCCCCAGCCAGCATGACAAGTTTCTGGGAGTAGTAATCAAAGCAAAAAGCACACCCCTTCTGAACTCTATTTGTGATATGCAAAAGCAGGATGAATTAAGCTGACATAAGGAAATTACCAGTGTATCAATAGAATGCAATTTAGAAAAAGTGGGTTTTAGAAAGCTTCATTATACCAGGACAGGCTGTGCACTGCAAGTGGTAAATAACTGCTGGCAGTAATTTACACTACGTAGCATAGATAGTACAGATATGGGATCTTGACTAATAAGTCCTTCATTGGGAAAATAGTGTGCAAAATGCTTACAAATTTTCATGCAAACTTTTTTTTAAAAAAAATTCCAAGTTCAGGATGAAAACATTCATTTTTCAAGAAAATGAAAAATGGGAAGAAAGTGAAGTTGGCCGATTTGTCCATCTTACTAGGACTGTGTCCTGGTGAGGAGTTTCTCTGTACAACATATCATTGTTAAGGCACTGAGTATCCTCAGCCTTGGATTTTGAAGGCCTGGGAGTTTGAAGGTTCTGTTTCACACAAGCAACTATCACTAGGCTGGTACCTTGCTCAGATTGTTTGGAGAGCTGTTTGCTCTGGCTAGCTCCAAGAATATGTGAAGAACTATGTACAGAAAGTGTACTGGCTGTTGGTGGATAGACCAGGATGCCAGCTGTTGGGTTACACAGAACTCTACATCAAGCAACACCAGAAAAATACTGTGCTTTGTGTAACCTGTAGGACTGGATTTCTTTTAATCCAAATGGGCCACGTGGGGTCTGTATGAGGGGGAGCCTTGATTGTGCAGTCTCCAAATCACTCTCTCCCCACCTTCCCATTAACCATTGCTCCTGCTAAGGAAAAAAAAAAGTTATGACCAAAACAAGGTGACTCACATGCCTAGAAGCCTCCTGGTGTGATAATTTCCCTGTAAAGTAGGCACAGGGAAATTGCTTCATGAAAAGGGAACTGAGGGGGTTAAAATGGAAGGGAACTTCTGGTTACAATCTCTTGGGTGGGGTGGGGGGAGTAGAACACATTTCATGCAGGGTGCAATCCACAGCAGGTCCCAAGGGGTCAACATTAGCCACTGAACCCAGCCAAAGTTGCCCACCCCTGTCTTAATCAGTGGAGGTGGTCTACATGTTACTTACTTGCTCAATTGTCACTTGCTTTTGTAATAAATTGTGCAGTAGGTGATCTGTCAGTCTGCAGCTGAGGAAGCCAACCTGCTTCTCTTCTCTCCCATTTCATTGCAGCTGCTGGCAGGGTTGTCAAATGCCCCATTGGCATGGCATGGCACGCTTACAAATTTTCTTTCTTTCTTTCTTTCTTTCTTTCTTTCTTTTTCTTACTTACTTACTTTCGAGCTCAGGGTTTTCCTGCCTTTGTGTAGACAGCCAGTGAACTTTCAATGTTTTTAGATCAGCTTTAGCATGCAGTCTAGAGTGGTTTTTCCAAAGCTGGGAAAAGTTCCTCTTTGGGTGGGGGATTCTGGGAGTTGCAGTCCCCAAAGAGGAACTTTTCCCAAGTTGTATTTGATAGGGAGTGTGATGTTTTCTTGATTTGCCATGAAATCTTAGGCACGTTTTCTCAGCTGTAAGCCCCACTGTATTCCATTGGATTGACTACAAGGGTAGGCAACCTGGTATTCCCCCCCCCCCCGCATTCCCATAATCCCAGGCCCCTGGGACATGTAGAGGGAGGTCAAAGTTGAGAGTTTGCATCATCAGTCCACCCTAATAGCAAATTCAGGAGGTGAGCAGCAACAGAGACAGAGTGAAACCAGGCCACAGGGAAATAAGAAGATAGTATCAGTGTGCTCAGGGAAATCCCAATGGATGCAGAAGTAAACAAACAAACAAACAAGTGATTTTTTTAGAAAGCTCAAGGGAGTAAACACTTTTTTTAAAAACCCAGTATGGAATGAACTGTCTCAGATGTCCCAGAATATTGGTTGCCAGCCAAACAAGAAAAATACAAAAGGGAAGGGAACATCCTGTGTGAGCAGTGGTTCTCCACCATTATCCCTCCAGATGTTTTAGACTTCAGGTCTCAGAAGCCCCAGCCAGCATGGCCAATGGCTAGGAATCCTGGGAGTTTCAGTCCAAGAGGTATAGTGGGCCAAAAGGTGAGAACCACTGGTTTATAACATTGTACAGGAGGGCGCAACTGACTGGCTGGAATGCCTAACAGGAGTATTTTTTTGTGGATCCCACATGTTCAAATCAGGGAAAGGTTTTTTGTTTTTTTAACGTCCAGATTTCTACTGCTGTGTGGAGACAGTAGGCTGGGGAAAATTGAGAAGTTACATTCTAGAGATGAAGCCCCATAGCCTACTTCTGTGAGACCCTTGCAAACACATGCACTTCCCCATCTGGGCAGCCTCCAGATGTGTTGGATTAACCTCAGGTCACCCAGACCCTATGTCTGTGTATTATGGGAGTTGTAGTCCCACATATCTGGAAGGTGCCTGGCTGTGCAGTTTTGTTTGTTCATTTAGTTAGTTAGTTACATTCTGAAGATGCTGAGTGACAGGGAACTTCAGCATTCAAATTCATTCTATGTATAATACACTGTTTTCTGCCTTCTGTACATAAGTACATAAGAATATAGACTTGCCTCTGTATGTATGTATGTATGTATGCAGCGATATGTATACATACATGCCAAATCTCAGATATTGTACAGTTTTGTTTTGTTCTTTAAAATGGCTGTTTCTGTTTTCTGTGCATTGGCTCGGATTTGCAGAGTGAGCTGTGACACATCATTCTGATCACATTCCCAAGTGGGGCAGTTGTGTACACAAATTCCATTAAGCTAAGAGGGAGAGGCGCAGAACTCCTCTTACAGAAGCTGCCTAGTGCTGGTATGCTACTCCCGTTCATTTTTCTTTTTCTTTCTTTCTTTCTTTGTGAAACATTCTTCTGTCTACCTACTCAAGCCATTGTACAGATATAAAAAAACACGTTGTGTATACACACACATATACTCACCTGATTTATTTATTTTTAAGTATCAACCATGACTTCAGGCAAGCTGTTCTTGCTCTTAGAAGGATTCAGTTAATCCCTTAAACCAAGGGTGGGAATTCTGCAGCCCAGACACTCAGACAAATGCTGGGGTGCTTTAGAATAAATAAATATAGAAGGTCTAGCAGATGGAAGATGGCTCCTAGACCCTCCAGAATTGCCCCCCAACTTAATCCATATCTATATTAGAGTCACTAAGAAAGCAGAACTATCCGAAGTAGTATAGCAAAGTGTTTCTTTGACTGCTCAGATATGAACTGAAGTATCTTGTAGCCACGGTGGCAGTTATAACAAGATGTAGATAACTGGAAAACTGCCACCTTGATTACATGCCTCGGCATATTTTATTGCAAAGCATTTTGCTATAATACTTTAATATTTATGTTTTGTTAGTCACAAGCAATACACACACACACACACACTATCAGATACATAGAAAAGAAAAAACAAGATATATTATACTATCAGAAAGGCAATTAACCAGCCACACACATTCAAGTGATTTTAGAAGATGGTAAAAGGAATACAAAGAGGTAGGGAGAAAAACCATCTTTGAGTGGAAGCGTCATAGAGTTAAAGAAAAGGTTTTTGGCAGTGGGATATGTGTAGCAGAGCATCCTGCTAGATTGTGTCCTCATTCTTTCTTTCAAGATTTCATTTCAAAAAAACACAGCAATTATAAATAACTATACATAGAATATAAATATATCTTTTTTTGTGGTGGTTGATGCAGAATTCTCATCACTGGGGAAAAAAAAGAGATACAAAAAAAACCACTGACTTGATTGCAACCCCCCCCCCAAAAAAAAAAAACTGGAAAGAGAAAAAAAACAAACTAAGGTGTAGCGGTTCTCCTTGCAGATTGTAAATTTGTATAGTACCATTTATAAAGTTTTCTACACTCAAAGGAAAGTATTTATAATTTCTGCTGTTTGACTGGGATGCGAGGTGCCGTATACTGCACATTTAAAATAAAATAAAAATGGGTTGCTTTTCTTTTCTTCTTTGGTTTCCTTGTGCTCTTGTGAGGTGTTTGGTGAGTAAATTATGTCTGAATTATTTATGCCAATAAAAAACTTCAAAATGAATCTGGTTTTTTTTCTTTTTCTTTCTCTCTCCTGGGTTGCTTCTGGCCTTGTCCTATGTCAGGAATCAAGGCCCCAGGGCTCAGTCACCTCCCAAAGCCCAGCAGGGGACTCGCTGCCTCACACCGGCTATCTGGCCCTGTGCCTTTCTCTATTCCATGGCTGCTTGTTCATTTGTTCTCATTATATACATAAGGAAGGCCATACTGGCTGCAGGATTCTTGGAGTTGTAATCCAAAAAGTTTTTTCCCCCAAGTGTACATACCCTCCAAAATTTCACAGATGAAAACTTGGACACATGTGACCAACTAACATCAAAGGATGATCAAGATGACAAAAGTTATAAAAGAGGAAGAACACATCAGCTAGGAGAAGCTGCAGCAGTTTGCTTTTGCCTGAGTCTCCTGGAAAGGGCAAGACTCCAACCCCCTCTTCTCCTCTCCCCACTGCTGAGTTAACTGAGTACAAACTCCTTTCGCACTTTGAACTCAGTTTGCAGCAACTGAAGTAAGGTATGGGGAAAGTGGGGCTGTCCCTGCCAAATCATGACTGTTGAAGAACATGTTTGGATGCCGAAGGTCCCCTGGTTGAACCCCGGATAAAGCTGAGAGTAGACCCCAGACAAGCCTGAAATCCTGGTAAACCAGTCAGTTTTGAGGGGAAGACAATGTGATCCCCACCAGAAGTTTTGGATCACAACTATAATCCCTGACCACTGGGAATGCTGACTAAGTCTGGCTACATGTGAGTTGGAAGATGCTGCCCCATCACCAGCATTGAAAAGTTTCCCTGACAGTCCAGGTAGATGAAGTAAGAAGTGAGCGCCTTCTTCCTCTTTGGTTCAGGCAGAAAAACATCTTGGCTTGGCCCAGCTTGTGCAGCTCCCCCATGTGAAGAAACCCTTCCCGATTGACTCCACCTCAGCTGACCATGGACTCCTTCAGGGCCAAAATCCTGAACCTTGCTTCAGCAATGCAGCTCATTTGAGCTGTGGTATGCCTGGATGTGTTCTGATTGCTGGCTTGTTCTCCAGTCTTACCTCCTGGTTTCTCTTCTGATCAGGGCTGGTTTAAGGAATTTGGTGGGGGGGGCTGCAACCCTTTATTTTGGGGGCCCTCTACCACACTCCCACTAAAATGAACCTGAGAAGATGGCAGGACTGAGAGAGGTACATCCCCTGAAGATTTTAAGAGTCTGATCAGGCTCTTAGCAGGAGATATAATCCTTCAGGCAGCCTGACACCAAACCATATAGGGCTTTATAGTTCACAACCAGCACTTTGAATTCTGCTGAATTAAAGAGTACATCCAAGGTGTGAACCTATATCTTCAGGGGGAATGCAACCCCATCCAGCACAGGCTGAATCCTTATTCCCTGATCTGCCTTTCAACTGGCCAGGAGCACCTTTGTCTTGTTTGGATTAAGCTTCAATTTAGTCTATCCCTATCAAGTCCATTAGTGTTCCCAGACAGTTGCCTTTCCTCAATGAGCTGAAGGTGGCATATGTGACTCTCTTCCTCTCTACATTATCCTCACAACAGTCCTGTGAGGTAGGGAGGTCAACTTCTCAACAACCCTGAAAGAAAGAGAGAATGATTGTCCCACGGTCACCCATGAATTTAACAGCTCAGCAGCTATGACACCTAGACCTCTCAAGTCCAACACTACACCACACTGTGCAGTTGTCTGAATCACACATAATTGGGCTTCTCTATAAACTGAATTACTGTAGGACACAACAACTAGGAGGCTATGCCAAAGGTTTTGTGGAAAGTTGGGCTTTGAGGAGAGATCTGAAGTAAAAAGAGGTGGAAGCAATTGGCTCCTCTGGGAGGTGTTCCTGGCACAGGGGGCAGCAAAAGGAAATGGATGGAGTTTTCTGGAAGAGCCGGGCTGACAGGGAGAGAGAGATTACAGCAAAGCCCTACGCAAGTGGCTACGCCTGTGGGGACAGAGAGATGCACCCTAGCTCAGATTTTCAAGACCAGTGTTTTCTGTTCTGACTGGCAGTAGGTTTCCAGGATCTCTGGCACAGAAAGGCCTTTCTCATTACCTACGGTCTGATCTTTTCATCTGAAAGCCAAGAGGGCTGAACCTTGGAGCTTCAAGCATGCAGAGTCTGGGCTGTACCACTGGGTGAACTTCTCATGAAAAATATGGGGGTGGGATAGGGATTGGTTTTGAACTGCTTTGAGGACTTGATGAGCAAATCGTTAGACTATCATCCAAAGAAAAAAATTCAGCCAGAGGCAAAGCTACCAAATATGCCCGATTGGCAATCATGTCTTGTTTACTTTTAATCATTTAAATGATGTTTAGGCTCTATTGAATGGTAACAATCAAGCCAAAGTGTAAAATAATAAAATCTTCAGAATAAAATCAATGTAAGCAAATTTAATAAACAATCCAGGAGTATAAAGCTTGGTCAGTTTTAACACTACATAAAATACCATTGGGGAGCAAAAACAGCATATGGACATCAAATGACCTGAACATGTTTCAACCTTACCAGTCTCCTTCAGCAGTTGAAGATTCTCCTGCAGACTTGTAGGGCACAGAATATGTTATTAGTATGAATTCACATTTCTACTTGCAGCAAGACCATTGCCAGCTTGTTTTCTGGTGCTCCAGAGACTAGAACACAAACCAGTTGATTCAAAGTACAAGAAAAGAGATTCCACCTGAGCATTAGGAAGAAATTCTTGGCTGTTAAGGGCTGTTTGACAGTGGAATGCACTGCTGCAGAGGGTAGTGGATCCCCCTTCTTTGGAGCTCTAAACCGAGGTTGGATGAGCATCTCTCTGCAGTGCATGGCAGGGGGTTAGAGATTCTCTGATTCAATCTTGCAGGATGTCCTGTTCTATACCAAAATGGTGACTTCATCAACCTCACGTTGAAGGACCTAAGACAGGCAAAGCTGTTCTTCTGTCAGGCACCAGATTTCTCTACAAAGGTTTTTGCTGTAACTGAATCTTCAGCAGAGCTTGGAAAAGTTACTTTTCTGGACTACAACAGCCAGATTCTTCTCATCTTTGGTCATCAGCCCATTGGGGGGGTCAAACATCAAGGTATTAGCCCATATATCAGGAGTAAGAAACGTGTGGTTCTAAGTATTGTTGGACTACAGCTCCCATGATCCTAGCTAGGGCTGATGGGAGTAGGAGTCAAACAATATCAAGAGAGCCATACATTCACCATCTCTCCCTTACAGTCTGGAGCACACTCCACTACCGATTTGTCTGTGCTGATGCCAGGTGAGCCTTTGCAAGTGATGCTGGAAGACTGAGCCATCCAACTATGGCTTCATTCTCTGCAAAGTAGGGTAGCATAGGCTACCAATCAGCATCCACCCTGAGGGTAGCATTAAAGAGTTAGGGCTCATCACACCCGACCACAACACCCAGGGCTAATAATACAAAATTGTACTGCTGACAGGAGCACTTTCTCCTTTATACCACCTTCCGCCTTCCACAGCCTGTGCTTCTTGCAGTAAATAGTGTAATTAACCTGCATTTAAGGACAATGCAAAACACTTTGGGTAATCTCAGCCCTCCATTACCCAGAGGAATTAAGGCTACAGTGCTTGAATAAAGCACCTTATTCAGCATCTCTTTTTTCCCTGCATCTGGTCAAATGCCGGCAGAAGTTACGGAAACAAATGGAAACTTGAACAAAGATCATAAGGCAAGAGGGAGAGGTTGGAGAGATGCAGGTGAAGAGACAGCTGGCCATCTGAAGATTCTTAGACCAATGGACCACATCTGAGTTTAGAAGCCGGAAGGCAGGCCACTTAGCACATGCTTTCTCCTTCATACCTTCAGCCACCTCCCATAATTTGCCACCTGAAGTGCCCAGCTGCCTCACTTTGCTTTATGGGAGGGATGGCTGCCCCTTCACCTGCCCTCTAAGCAAGGGAACAGGAACAAAAGGAAAGAGATGGCATACCATCCCCTACCTGCCTTGCCCTCTGAGCAGCTCACTGCATTGTTTTTATACTTGACTAGTCACATATACAGCATTAATCATTAGATGGGGATTACACCAGTGCATCTGGTGCTTGCAACATAGTTATAATTGATACATAGGAGTAATCACAAGATACATACAGACATGCTCATTACCTGGATACACAAGAAGGATTGCAAGATACATATAGACATAATTATCACTGTCTGGGTACACACAGGTATAATCTTCTGGGTACACGGATCTTGTCTTGGGGATTATTCTCAGTTGACCGAACACCTTCCTTGTTAATTAGGAGGATGTCAAACTATGGTGCAGTCCCATGTGGGAGTGGGCTTTCCCTGGCATCCCGAGAATGCAAGTAGCTACACTGGATTGTGTTGGGCTGTCCCTAGACATTTTTCTTCTTGAGGTAAAGGACAATTGTCCATCCCACCCCATCCTGCCTCCAGAAGCCAACTTGGCTGGCATTGCAATCTTACTTCAGCACTAGTGATGGGAAAGCATTCTTCCTCCTAGCGGAGGGAGCAGCCAGCCTGTAACACACAGCTCTGTCCTCCACACCACCCAGGAGCTGCTGCCTAAGGCAACCACTTCATTGTGCCTTATGTAGAACCAGCCCGGGATTGTGCACAAAGGGAGCAGGCTAGAGAATCTTTCTTTGGGGCAGAACTCCATCTATGCTATGGGGCCTTCCAGATGCTGTTTAAGGGCCGCTCACAGCTTTACTTCCTATTGGCTATGCAGGCAAAGGCCGCAAACCTACATTGCTGCAGCATGGCATAAATATCGACTGGCAGAGTTACACCATGCTAAAGTTACACAGCCCCCATCCAGAATAGCGACACTATGCAACACATGCTCAGGAACGGGCATGCCTTGATACCCATTACACAGTACACAATGTATCCTTCCTTTTGCACATCCACCATGCATGCACAGTTGCATGATGTGCACTTGGACACACCTGGACTTGTTCTGCCTGCGCAACTCAACTTCTGCCACCATTGGCGGACTACTGGCATTACACAAATTCAAAATAACCATTCCACATGTGTAGTGCAAAGTGCAGGATGCCAGCCTATGACTGCTAGGACTTGCAGCCCCAAAACATCTAGAGGGCAGCAAGATTCCTGCCCTTGGGTGTTTAATTACTCCCAGAAACCTTTTGACACCTTCAAAGGAGACCTTATTGGTCATTCCACAACCTCCAGAACATCACCATGTAACACTGTGAAGTGGGACCTTCTCACTAGAGGTGTTCAAAGTTTCTGGAACACTGCAGTTTGAGAGGCAGAAACTGCGGAAAGTTTCAAATGCCTTCTGAAAACTTAAGTTTATGCTGGCTTTCCCTGGTTTGTAATTGTCTATGAAGCCTTTCAGTTGTATGGCATTATCACTCTTGCTATAAGTTGTTGTTTGTTATGTTTGTTTTGTGGCAAATATTTGGGTTCTGATATGATTGTACTTCATGTGTAAATTTTATTTTTTTATTCATTTAATTTATATCCTAGCTTTCTTCCAGTATAGGTGCCAAGGCAGCTTACAGTCTAGGTTAAAACAAAATACAACTCAAATAATATACTACCCCTTACCATTCGCCATACTGGGTGTGGCTGATGGGAGTTGTAGGCCAAATCATCTGGCTGGTCAAAGGTTCCCAGCTCTAAATCCTATTGAACAGTAGCTCTCAACCTTTTCCTTACCAGGGACCTCCTTTAAATATTTTTTGTTGCTGTGGTCCCCCAAGACTTAACCCAAGATTTAAAAAGCATCATCATCATCAACAACAACAACAACCATCCATTAAACATTCCCTCAGGGGCACTGGAGGAGGGGAGGGAGACTTTTCTCCTGCTTCTTCTTGCAAGTTTGTGGCTGGAGTGGATTGAATGGCAATGTGCAGGCCAAGCCAGCCAGCCTCTGCCTTGGCTCCTGTCATGTGGCCATTCCACTGCAGGGAGGAGGTGGGCCAGCCAGCCTTCAAGCCTTTGCAAACCCCGTGAGGACATCACAAACCCCTGGGGCTCCCCGCACCACAGCTTAAAAACCACTGCTATAGAGGGACACTGTGGTTAGGGGTTAGAGTATTGGGCTGAGGTCTAAGTGCAAGAGGGACGAGTGGGTGGGAGTGGGGAAAGAATAACAACGTTTGCATTTTCATAACATTACCAACTGAGCAGTCTTCCTTGGCTGTCCATTTCCCCTGGATCTGTCAAGCCAAGCATCGAGGCAAGTTAGAGAAGGCATGTCCATTTTCAAGCTATGCTCCATTTGCAAAGGAGGGAGACGACATGCTCAGTCCCCTTCTGAAAGCTCCCCATTAAGAATCGGCTGTTTGTTGATAGATGATGGCAATGATAATAATTTGTCCTGAACGTTTGGACAGGAACAGCAGGGAGAGAGACACAGCAAAGATGTCACACTAATGAAAATTATAGGTCGGTTACGCAGATAATGCCATTGTTCAGCCCATTTATAGAACTTGCCTTCCAGGCCACGTGCTGTATCTCGCATACCTCCAGCCGGCTCCGCAGCTGCACTCTCAGATCATATTTATTGCCAGGAAGTGGAAATTTGAAAGGGAGAGGGCAGGAAAGGTCGGGTGGGTGAGTGAGAACAGGGCACCACATCAAGCAACCCAGATTAAAACTCAAGTGGGCGGGTAATCATTGATTCCATATGTTGTTGGTTTGCAGGGGCTTGTCAGGGCTTGGAAAATTACTTTTTAAACTATAACTTCCAGAATCCCCCAAACAGCTTGGACAGAGGCCATGCTGGCTGTGGGATTCTGGGAGTTATAGTCAAAAAAGTGGCTTTTCTGGAGTCCAAGACCTTGATGCACACTTATGCATGCTCCATAGCTAGTGAGATGGTCTCCAAGCATTTTCAGGATCGTCTCTCCACCCTTAAGGACTTGGAAATTGGCTTTTTAAAAGACATAGGAGTTTGCCAAGAAGCTGAATTCTAGCTCTGTTGCCAGATCACATCCTTGTGGCATGCAGTCTCACCAAGGAAGGGATTCTACTAGCCCTGGCTGAAGGTATGCATTGGGCTAGGAGGACAAGATGTGTGTCACTTCAGTTTTAAATGGTAGCTGCCATGTTCAGAAGAGTGAATTCTGGGAAAACAAAACACCAGTTCCCACGTGGCATGGTACAGAGGTTCATGACTTCCAATGGTTCCAATTTGTCAGGGACAGTCCTAATAAACCTTCTGATGTCCCACTTTTTCATTTGCTTTTAAAATGCCCCACTTCCTCTCTCTTCTGCCCACTTTCCCCTTTTATCTTCGGCTTACTTCAGTTGCTACAAACTGAGTTCAAAGTGCAAAGGTTGTTTGCACTCAACTCAGCGGGGAGAAAGAAGATGGGGTAGACTCTTGCCCTTCCCAGTAAACCCAGGTAAAAACAAACTGCTGTGGCCTCTCCTAGCTCATGTCTTCTTCTATTACAGTAGGACCCCATATCTGCTGGGGATTGGTTCTGAGGGGCTCCGTGGATACCAAAAACCATGGATAATAGTGAATGCCATTGGAAATAATGGGACATCCGGTTTAAAATACAATAGAGTTACCTTGGAGGACCTAGAAAATGGCTAGAGAGGACATATTTTCTAGGAAGACTCTATGGTAGGTGCACTGTTTTTATGTCCCATGGATAATTGAATCAGTGAATAATGAATCAGTGGATATGAGGTCCTACTGTATTATTATTATTATTATTATTATTATTATTATATATGCCACCTTTCTCTCAGGATGAGACCCAAGGTGACTCACAGACGAAAGTCCTTTAAAAACATTACCAATACAATTTTAAAAATAAATCAGAGCTTCTGCAGGCAGGTTGGTAGCAAGCATTTTCACCCCACCCCACCCCCAAATTCCTTTCAATGATGTGCATTTTGGGATATTCAAAGTTCAAGACTTAGTAAATAAATGAATAAATGTTGCCAGATTGGATCTCTTCTCCCCCAACCCCCATCCCCAATGCAAGGGACAGAGTCAGCTGCAAAACAAGGAGGATAATTTGAAAAGAGCCCTGGGTGACCTACCAGACTCACCAAAATTGGTACAGTAATAGCAAACAATTCTTCCTTTGCTGAATCTTGCAAGGTCAGTTCTGAAGCCTCCACTTCTGCTGATCTGTTCAACCCAGCTCAACAGACCTTGAAGAATTTCCAGGGAAATGGTGCAATCATGGGTCACCCTACCTTTTTGCTCATTCCACAATCCTACATATTTAAAAAGGCTATTAATAAACCATGAAAGGTTGCTAACACCTCATACTGACTCTGCCTGGCACTTTTCATCTTCAAAGCCTTCATGATGATGCGAACAAATGAGTGCATGCGCACACACAACACTGCACAAGCTTCCAAGCACCGCCTCCATTTTCATGGAAAGAGAAGGTGGAAGGATGTATCCCATTGCGTTGGCCTAAGGGATTTTGGTGCCCAAGGCAAGAAATACGCCCCCCTCCCCCAAAAAACCATTACAGTAGATTTTGATCCACTGGGTGATTTCCTGCACAATCTTCATATATGTCAGTTGGGTTTGCATGAGGGCTAGACAAAGTTGCCAGTTTTGCTTTCTCCCACATTCCTTAAAGAAAAGAAGAAAAAACCCTCAAGTTCTCCCATCCCATCTGTGAAGAAATATATGAGGTGGTGTGGTTTTTTGTAAGGGGAAGTAATTGCTTATAAAAAAGTGAACTGAAAAAAATTTCTCACCCCTGCAGACTGGCTAACTTCAAGAGGTACAGCTTTTCTGAGCATGGACAGGACCACATTATACCTGCCTGCAATGTAAATTGTTAAAGGTGAGGAGCCCCTTGGGGGAAGAAAGAAGTGGCAACCCTAATTCTGCACCACAAACATGGCTTAATACAAAGGGATACAGAGCCAGACTTTTATGACGTAAGTGCTCAAAGTCCTGGGCTTGTGTGGACAAATCTATCCATTTTGGTTTCTCCTAAATTTGGTACGATATTTTAAAGCAAACAAACAAACTGCAAGGTGTTTCAATCCTGTTTATGAAAACACGTGACGGTTTTGGTAAATTCTTACAAAAAAGGGTTAACAGAACAAAAGTCTAAATTCTTTGTACTTGTAAGACAGGGTCTACTAAAGGTACTTTCCCATAAATCCTGGAACCAACACAGCAAATATTAAACAGATTTGTCATATCCCTGCTGGAAGAATTCATTTTGAAGACTAATGGAAGAGGCCTGGGACAGACAGCATGAAGGAACAGGCCTTACTGAGGGACTGACACACCATACCTTAATGTCCCCAGCCCTTGAGGGAATGCTTTGAGAGTCTTCCACTCCTAGAGGGCACCCTCTCAGAGATGCTATACATCTTTGGGCTGGTGGTCATGCAAAGGTGTGGCTCTTTGCAGAGGAAGCCTCCCCATGTTAGCAAGGTCTTCCTCAGGAGTATGCCATCCATCTGCATATCTCCAACACCCTACAGCTGAGCTGAGGCCTTATGTACAGTTGGGGCAACTCAGTCTTAACAACCTCTTTCCCACAACGCCATTGGTACCACCTGAACAGCCATGGCTGCTTCCTCTGGAATCCTGGAATTTGTAGTTTTGTGAAGCAATCAGCATTCTCTGCCAGTGTCCTAGCAGTTCCTCACTGAACTACAAATCCCAGGATTCCATAGGATGCAGCCATGGCCTTTAAATTAGTATCAAAGTTACTAACATTGTCTAGTATAAAAGAGACCTCTGCCACAGGCAGAAAGGAGTGCTGGAAGAAGCACTGTGTGCCTGCTCTTAACCTCGCTTTTTATGCTGTCTGAGCACCTTTTTTCTGCTGAATCCTCTTGTGTTAGGCTAGAGGTGGGTAACTGAGGCAGGCTCCAGCACCTCCTCAAACTGCAAACCCTGGCATTCCATAGGATGCAGCCATGGCAGTTAAAGTGGAGCCATGGTGCTATAATGGGGTAGAGTGAAAGGGCCCATTTTGTTGTGGAACAGCAACTTTTTCAGTCACCTGTTATAGTTATGGCCCCGCAGCTTCACTAAAGAGTAGAGGGAAAATCTCACGTGTTGCCTTGCGCTGTGCCCAAGCATCTTACGCTTTCTCGTGCATACTGAGGTGACAACATGGTGGAGGAGAGGAGTGCGTGTTTCGCACCACAGACCAGCAACTTCTGTTGTTCAGGCATTTTTTAAAAAGTAGCTACAGCTGTTGTTTTTCAAAGAAACCAGGAAGGCATTTTCTTGGGATTGCCTTGGCGCTGTAACTGTAATTACAAGTAACTTAAGCTCCTTGGTTGGGCCTACCCGCCTAGCCTCTCAGATCGCTTTGGCCCTGCTTCTGCTGCCCAGCCAACTGTGATCTTGCTGGAACCAGGACAACCCTTGAGAAGGTAACTTGGGGATTCTGCAGGGCAACCCAGGCAGAACAGGAACCTGGCCAAGCCCGCTGTCCTAGCCCCAGGGAGCACTTGGTGTATAATGAGTGTCTAGCCTGATTGCTACCCCATTTGGGAGCTCCAACTGTCTGTACTTGATAGGCTAATGCTTAATCCCTCCAGTGTGCTGGATATTTCCTGAAAAGTGGGATAATCCCTCGTGCATTTAAGAGGCGTTCTTAGTAACAATCCCTTTAACAGAGGGACTTGCTCCAATAATAGCCAGATTAGTCACTGGGCTGCTGACTCTCCAATCTGGGTCAGAGCTCCGCTCTGCTTCCTTACTTGTTTTCCTTCTTCCTTCGCAGATGAACAGTTGGTGGGACAATGCAGCAGCCCCCAAAACTTGGTCAATGGAGCTTGAACTGAAAGCACTAGATCCTCTGAAAAAAATGGGGCAGGTGAGCCTGACTTACAGTTTCTGGCAGAGTGCAAGTATGAAAAGCAACACCACATTGGATTGAGGGAAAGACATAAAGACAGTTTGCATAGACATAAAGTGATCCCTCCCCCCAGCCATAAGTTGAGTAGGAAGAAAAGCAATATCGTGAAACAAAATTAGCATCCATCTCGGATATTCAGGTGCTATTTTGAAGATGGGAGAGAGAGATGGTCAGCCTGACCTTTGTCAGTTTGCATCTGGAGCTTCATCATGGGGGGCAGTTCTGTCAGCCCCCACCATGTTACATTGGGCCCCAGAGGTTCTGAGCTAGGAAGGTGGGCCAATGGCTCAGCAGTGATGAGATGCTTGGCATACAAAATGCCCCAGGTTCAATTCGCATATACAATGGCTAGGGGATTCTGGGACTTGTACTCCAAAAAGTGACTTTTCCAAGCATCCGGAAACTAGTGATGGGGAAGAGCTCTGGTTAAGATCCTGCCACTCAGAGTAACCAATACCATGCTAGATGGACAATACCTGGCCTGATGTTCCTATGCTGCCTGACATACCAATGGTCTGACTTGGTATCTAGCACAGTACTGCCTCCTCTGGCAGCAGTTCTCCTGAATCTTAGGTTAAGGCCTTCAGTGGTTACTATACTACCAGATTCTTTGAGCTAGAGACAGCAGTTGAGGGAAAGAGGTGCTGTAGGTCTGTAATAGAACCTGTGTTTTGCATGTGGAAGGGTTGGCCCAAGGCCCTGGAAAACAGCAGCTGGTCAGAATAGACAATATTGGGTTAAGCAGATAAGTAGTCTGACCCAGGGCAAGCCCAAGACACCTTACTGCCTGAGGCAAAGCAACAAAGGGTACCTCAGCTACGCAAGTCAAGGTAGATGGCACCTAAAGCCAGATTATATTGCCATGAGAGGCGGACCATCTTACAATCACCTTTCCCCCTTTTAGGAAATAAGAATACAAATAAATGAAATTACTAACAATTTGCTGCCCAAAGCTTCCACCTCATGGCAGAGCCTGGCCTAGTGTAAATCAGTTCCAAATATTAATCTGCTTAGTCCATCCTTTTCCCCTTTCCTTTGACCTAAGAAGAAAGCATTTTTCTGGGGGAGGGAGGGATCTGGACCCATCTGCTTGACTGGCCTCTCCTTGGTTGATGGGCCAAATCTAAAGGATAGTCACCAATGGCTCCTCTTCATCCTGGAGAGAAGTGACCAGTGGGGTGCCACAGGGTTCTGTCCTGGGCCCAGTGCTATTCAACATCTTTATCAATGACTTGATGAGGAATTAGAGGGCATGCTTATCAAGTTTGCAGATAACACCAAATTAGGAGGGGTAGCTAATACCCCAGAAGATAGGATCAGAATCCAAAATGACCTTAACAGGTTAGAAAGCTGGGCCAAAACTAACAAAATGAATTTCAACAGGGAGAAATGTAGGATACTACACTTGGGCAGTAAAAATGAAATGCACAGATACAGGATGGGTGACACCTGGCTTGATGGCAGTACATATGAAAGAGATCTAAGAGTCTTAGTGGACCGCAAGCTGAACATGAGTCAGCAGTGTGATGCAGCAGCTAAAAAAGCCAATGTGATTCTAGGCTGCATCAATAGGAATATAGCATCTAGATCGAGGGAAGTCATAATGCCATTCTATTCTGCTTTAGTCAGACCTTACCTGGAATACTGTGTCCAATTCTGGGCACCACAGTTCCAGAAGAATATGAACAAGCTGGAACGTATCCAATGGAAGGTGACCAAAATGGTGGGAGGTCCAGAAACCATGCCCTAAGCCATGAGGAGTGGCTTAGGGAGCTGGGTATATTTAGCCTGGAGAAGAGAAAGTTAAGAGGTGACATGATAGCCCTGTTTAAATATTTGAAGGGATGTCATACTGAAGATGGAGCAGGCTTATTTTCTGCTGTCCCTGAGACTAGGATACAGAGCAATGGATACAAGCTACAGGAAAAGAGATTCCACCTAAGCATTAGGAAGAACTTCCTGACAGTAAGAGCTATTTGGCAGTGGAATGTGCTGCCTCTGAGTGTGGTAGAGTCTCCTTTGGAGGTTTTTAAACAGAGGCTGGATGGCCATCTGTCGGGAAGGATTTGATTGTGTATTCCTGCATGGCAGGGGGTTGGATTGGATGGCCCTTGTGGTCTCTTCCAACTCTATGATTCTGTGATTCATATGTCAAAAAGAGAAAATTCTTTGACAATTTGTGATCTGAATCTATTGCTTCACAATGGAAAAAGATTATCTTTCTCCAATCCTGGAGCAATAGAGACCAGCATGCAGTGCCAGATCTATGCACAAACTACCTAAACTCCAGATTATGACCCCACAGTATGAGGGGAGTCTTAAAAACAAAACAAATTAGCCACGAATATCAATTTTTAAAGGAAGAGAAACAGATTCTAACACAGAGATCATTTGGATGACAATATACATACTTACTGGCTACAGAATTGTTTGCCATTTTGTTTTTAGAAATGTGCAGAAGACCACAATCAAATTTAATTAAGCCAGGCATCTGTAACCTGTCAAACAGCACAAGTGGCACACAATGAGAATTGCTTCCTCACTTATGTATTAGTATTTCTGCGAAGATAAAAATTCATTATTTTTGCTCAGTTAGAAAAAGAACTACTTTGGGGTGATGCTCTGAGGCCTCTGCTTTGCCATAGCTTGGGGCTTCTGTGTGTCTCTGTCCAGCCCTGCTGGCATGAACTCTCAGAGGCATGACAACTTTACAAAATGTGTGGTCTACTAAATGGTGACCAACTCTGGGGGATGAAAACAGATTAGCTGGACAAAAGTACCTAGTGACTAGAGAAAGAGGGTGTGGACAGGATAACTGGAAAGATGAGGAGGGTCCCCCCCCCCGCTCCTTAAAGAGGCAGCCAGCACTTTGGGCAGTCCTTGTTTTTAATGGCTGGCAGGCCTCCTTCTTCATGTCAGTGCATATTAGTTCATCCCCAAATGAAGCTACACATAGCAGAATCCTGGAGAGAGAGACATGCATAGAGCTGTCCACTTTGCAGACATGTGGGAGAGATTTGCTTTTGCCTTCTGGCTGCATCACATGACCAATGCCAAGACCTTGGCTGAGATCTTCCTGTGCTTGGAAAGATTACTTTTAGGGACTACAATGCCCTGAATCTCCTAGCCAACATGTCCATGGAGCATTCTGGGAGCTGTAGCCCATAAAAGTGAAATATCCAAGTTCTGGTCATTCTTAGGCAAGTTCTTACGTTCTAGTGCCCAGGGAAATATTTCAAGTCCCAGTTGCCTGATGGGTAATGAACTAGGGCTGCCTAGGAATGGATGGCCTGTCTGTTTTGTTTCCTCCCTGTTCATTTGGGCAGACTGGAGCCAATGGGAAAAGATAAGCAAAGGGGCAGCCATGTGACAATTGTGAGGAGGAGAAAGGACACTTTAGTATATGGACAACTGGATTTGCCAGATTCACTTTCTGCCATATTCCTTTTTTAAAAACCATCTATTTGTTCCCATCTTGCTTCTGTGCAGAGTCTGGAAAGTTCACCTAAAAAAGAAACCAAGTGAAATTCTTGCCCTCTTTCTCTCTCTCTCCACCTAGGTACTCATTTGGCCTGTGTCATCTTGGCTTTAGAAATCTTTGTCTCCCTCACCCCAGTGCTATTTCTCTGTTGCCCTGCTTCCCCTACCCGCACCCCCATTTTGCTGGTCTTTTGCTCCTCCCAGGTATTCATTTGCCTTTCCATCACCTAAATCTCCTTCCCAACCTTAACAGGTACCAGGAGTTTTACTTTCAGTGTTGCCATGGTCTAGTTCCCCACATCCAGATTTACATATTATGCAAATCTGGTCATTATGCAGATCATGCAGTGAGTCATGAAAGGATTGACCAGCATATGCACTACTAATTTCTCCCTCAGAAGCTTTTTCTCCTTAGAGCTTCTGTGCTGTTAATAGATATAGCAGATGCAGATATTCAACAGGCACAACTTTCCCTAGAAAGAGGGTTCCAAAAAGATTTGGAATCTTACTTACAACATCTAAGGTTACCCCTAATCTATGGTTACCCAGTTCTCAGTATTGTCTTCATCAGCTTCATTGTTTATTTGTACGCTGCTATTCCATGGTAAAGCCATACTCAAAGTGGCTGACCATAATATCAGAAAAAGCCAAGTACAGAAAACACTCTTTCCAGATAATTCAACAACACTTACAACTCAAATTTTAAATAATCACACCACACTTGAAACAGCAATCTAATCAACCCACTAATCATTTACACTAGCATGGAATACAAAAAGAAATACGCACAGAGAGAGAGAGAACTCCAAATAGCAGAAAAAGTACATTTCCTCCAAGGTTCAATGTTGCCCTAGCCACAACCCCAGTGAAGACATGCCACCCTTGTGGTTTCTAAGCAGCATAAGTCTTACAGCTACAATCAGGGGCCAGTCTTCCCAGGCCAGAGAGAAATGCAGTAAAGAGAGGATCAGGTCTTGCAAGACTCATAGCTATGCAAGTCTCCAGACATCTTCTGGAGGTAAGTAGCATTGAGTTCAATGAGGCTTATTGGGCTGATGGAGCTGGGAGGGATTGCAGCCTGAAAGACAAGTGAGTCTACAAGGTTTTTACCCCACCTCCACCCATCCCTCTCCTACAACCTCTTCCTCACATGACCACTTACAAAATATTAAAGTGACAAAAGGCTACCATCCAACCAAGGATGGGAATACAGGAATACATATCATGGAGAAGGAAATCTTGTTCACCCTCTTTGTGGGCTCTATTTCTGAGGAAGGAACTGGCAGAACCACCTCTGAGGATTCTAATGTCAAACTTCTGTTACTTGGTACAATCCATTGTATATTAGTTCTATGGAAATTTTGTGTGTACTGTATTGTTTTATTACTTTGGTTTTTGCAACGGCCATTGGCCAAAAGCAATAAAGATTGATGACCTCTGAGGATTCCTTTCCTAAGAAAACCCTAGGAGATTCATGGGGTTGCCATAAATCAAGACATGACTTGAACTTGAAGACACATAAACACGCTTGTTGGAGTAAAAGGGCAGTTATACACTGATCACATATCCCATACATCATACTATTTCTGGCCACAAAACCAGGGCTGCTCAGTTGTTTTCTGCTCGCATGCAAATATGTGAATATACATTTGTCCCAGAGTACAGTATTATTGGATAAGTGGAGATATGCTTATTCAGATATGTGCACAATGTGGGGGAAGGCAGAACGGAGTCCCTCCCACCGGAAGTCCCACTCCTGGCTTCACAACAAAGCCAATCCTCAACCACCACACAGCCAATAATCTGGATTTTCCTCTCAAATGCAGAACAAACCATGAATCTTCCAGATCTGGAGTTTCCTGCAGAGACCCTGGTGAAAATGCGAATAGTTGAAAATGTTGTGCGTCAACTGTGCCACAAAAACAGGGTGAATGCAAGCATTTTTTGCCCATGTAGACAAACCCTGGGTTATATACCAACACTACAACCTGTGAAAAGATTAGAAATGACAGTTTCTATGGTTTGGTTCTCTAGAGCCCCACTGCAAATCAGCTGCAAGCATTTGGCCCAAACGTCACAGCTTCCTGCTCTTGAGTAGATCCATTACTTTTGAATAGAAGTCTTATTCCTGAGGGGGGGTGTATTTTGTTTTTTGCTCCCAAAGAGTCTGGTGTTTGCCACTTAGTAAATCAATGTGCTACTGCAGGCAACAGGCAGTTTTTAAATTAATTAAATTTAATCCTTTTAAAAATCAAAATAAATCTGAGGTGCTCCCTTAGTATGTGTGGCAAGTTTCATGGTCTATGAGTGCATCTACACTGTAGAAATGCCAACTGACACCACTTTAAGTGCTGAGGTGCCATCCTATGAAATCCTGGGATTTGTAGTTGCACAAGGTCTTTAGCCTTCTCTGCCAAAGAGTAATGGTCCCTCACAAAACTACAAATCCCAGGATTCTATAGGATGGAGCCATGGTCATTAAAGTGGTGTCAAGCTGCATTATTTCTACAGTGTAGATACACCCTAGGTTTCATGATTATGGCACTATGGTGGAGACAGGCAGACACAAAGACAGTGGAGAGGGCTGGGAGAAACGTGGTTGTGGGATTTTTTTTTTGTTTTAGGTGAAGTTGCCAGGTGAAATAAGGGACAGGAATAACTTGGCAGTTTCAGATACTATGTACCTTTACTTTAACTGGGAGGGCTGCCCCTTACTGCTCTGCCTAAGGCAATAGAATATCTTGGGTCAGCTCTGACCATTCTCATGTGGTACTTTAGAAAGGTGTCTCCCATTGTGAAGATAAATAGTAAATGCTGGAGATTAATCAAACATGGATTCTTGACAAGGTCAGCTTTATGGAATTTACACTGCTAGCAAGATGAATTCCATATTCATGCAGCCAATCTTGAACAACTTCTGGGTTGATTGATACCTTTGGCTTGTTGAGGGCACCCTCTTTGTTAGACCGCAGGGACTCCAAAGACTGTGCCGCCTTACCCTTGCCTGGGGCACGTTTGAAGATTAATTGTAAGCTTCTTAATGAGGGTGGGGGAGAGTTGTAAAAATGACATATCTAGATTGGTAATTCTGCCTTGGAGGGGAGATTTGGAATCATGTTTTTTAAGCCGCTTAGGCTGCAATCCAATGCACATTTTCCCAGCAGGGGGGCTCACTGAACACAATGCTACTTGCATCTGAGGATGTAGGACTGCACTGTCAGACTAATTTGTGTATTTGTGGTGGGGTATATAATGGAGTCAGTGTGGCATAGTGGTTTCAGTATTGGGCTATGGCTCTGGAGACCAATGTTCCGATCCCTGCTCAGCCATGGAAACCCACTGGGTGACCTTAGGCAATTCACACATTCTCAACCTCAGAAAACCACATGATAGGTTCACCTTAGGGTCGCCATAAGTCAGAAACGACTTGAAGGAACACAACAACAACAACAACAACAACAACAACAACAACAACATATTTGATTAGTCGTATGACGGAGATGTTACCTGGGGTTTGTAGTTGACTTTGTTTTTCGGTATTTTATTTGTGTGGTTTCTTTAGTACTGAAAGCCCAAATTAAATGGTTAATGTGGTCATAAATATTCATTTGCATTTTAGACATAAGAATGTAAAAAGAGCTCAAAGGATGAATCATACCCAAGACTTATTAGGTCCAGTGTCCATTTTCCCACAAGAGCCAACCAGATGCCCATTGGGGAGCCCACAAGCACAACATAGGGGGCATTACCCTCTCCCACTCAGTAGCTAGAAATCTAAAGGCCTCTTGCCTCAGATCCTGGAGGTTGTATTTTATAGCCAACATGACTATTAGCCATTGACAGCCTTACCTGACAGGGTATTGTTGAACTCCCTTTTAAAGTTGCTGGCGTTGGTGGCCATTGTCTCCTCTTTCTTATCCGAATTTCTCTCTGGGCACCAAGGGAGAGTTGGGCATTAGGGCTGGCCCAAAACATTTTGCTGGCTGAGGGACTGGCCCTTGAACATTCTTCAGACGTTGACAGCAGGACTGTATTTTCCCCATGTGCACACGTAAAGGCAGGAGGCCACTGTAGGGCACATCCAGCAATGTCCTTCATGAGAGGCAAAAGATGAGGGGCTCAGGAGGAGTCACCCTTAACACACCAGCAAATGCTGCCTGAGGTGGTTCCTCATGGTAGGGCTGGTTTTTCTGGGCATCCTTCTTGATCTCTAGCCAATGTCTCTTGACAACTCTGACAAGGATACCACCTTTCTCTCTACCTCCACAAATCAGCCAGGACAGGCTCTGTGAGAAGCAGCTTTCTTGTTGCCTCAATAAGGGGATCTTTCTCTACATAGGTGCCTCTCATAGTAGGTCTCTGTTGTTTCTGACTTGGGGCACTTTTCAACTACCCTGTGACAGTACTGTGATTCCACTTTAATTGCCACTGCTGCATCCTTGAATCCCATCTTGGGAGAAAGGTGGGATATAAATCCAATAAATAAATAAATAAATAAATGTGGTTTGGTGAGGTACTAGAGGAGCTCTCCGGGTGAGAATTCTAAATGCCACTCCCTCAACTCCAAATGCCAGGATTTTGTAGGAAGTTGCCATGGCAGGGAAAGAGGAATCATAACACTATAATTCTGCAGTGTGAAAGGACCTCTAGACATACTTCCTGTTGGTGGGACAAGGGCAAAGCTACCTTGTAAGGTTGTTGTGAGGATAAAAATGGTCAAAGCACTTCAAAGGTACTGTCTAGTTGTGAATCAAGCCAGGGAGGCCATGCCCCCCCCCAATTTTAACTTAAATTTCCTGTTTGTGCTAAGTTGACTTTTCCTGTCTCTCTGGTTGGATAATTTGTTATTTTCTTCTTTCTTTCAGACTACAATTTCCAGAACCTGTCCAGCCCCCAAGCTGTATTCTAACTTTTGATCTTGGGCTCATCTACACCAGGCAGGACATGCCGGCTCTCTGCTAGTGTATTCTGCCTCCAAAGCTGCCCCCTGCATGTGACCAGCCTCGGTCACATGTTGAGGGACCCCTTTCTGGCTTCCGGGAGAGCCAGGGAGCTGGCAGCAGCAGGGAGGAGTGGTGTACCAGACAGACTCTTGTGGACACACAGGGTAAACCAGTGTAAACCAGGTGTTTCCCTGTAATGGGTTATTGGGCCCTATCCCAGTTTGTTCCTGTTCCAACCCCATATCTGCTCCAGTTTGGACTGCCTGGGACAGATCAGGGTAAATGACCTGCATCATTTGGACTACAGGGTTCTGGAAAAGGGTCAAACTGGGGTATTTGGACAGTGTAGACAAGCCCTATGTTTAATGTTTTGTGTGTTTTAATGTTCTCATGTTAGATGTATCTATATCATTTTAGATATAGTAAGTGGTATAAATAATTATTTAAGCATTATCTAGTTATGTTAAGAATGTAAGGTTACAAATCTTATATTAAAAACAGCCTGTCCTAAAAGCATGCATACATGGGCATACACATATTCACACACCTCTCTTCCAGTCCCAAACACTCAGAATCTCCATGTGTGTGTGTGTGTGTGTGTGTGTGTGTGTTTCAAAAGTCCATTGTCTTTTTCAATGCAAAAGGAAAACTGATTGACAGGTTTTGCTCCCAGACTCCAACACACTCCCCAGCAACACAGCAGCGGGAAAGCGCAGGAGTGCCGGTTTTAATTGCTAACATTTCCCTTCCAGTGCTATGCTCTCATTTCCACCCTAAGGCTCTGGCAGAAAGCCTCCCTTAGGCAGTGCTAGCTGATCGCGCTGTGATAATTGGATCAATAGAAATTGTGGCAGAGGGGTGGCTGGAGAGGTATTTGGGGTCTTGTCCATGTCTCCTTGGGCAGCCTAACGCAAACTCTCTCCTGTGCAACTGTTTCCCAGTGCTCAGTGGATTCCCTTTCAGCTGTGGCTATTTTTATGTTGCCCTTGTAGGTTTCAGTAATTGCAGAAGGTCTTTTGAACCTTTCATGGAGGGTAGGGGTGGAGAGAGGGAATTGTTGACTGAGCCAAGCAAGACTTTTGATTTACTTCACCTGTTTGACATTTCATTTGTCTGTTTGTGATGTGATCTCTCCCTTAAAGCCTGTGGGATTAGGTTAGCATTTGGTAGGCACAGTCTAGACACAATTCTACATCTCAGTTTGGAACACAGGCCTCTACCATCTTGTGCACATCATGGTGCATGGAGATGAAAAAGACACCGAATAGATTGTAATGCATTCTTGGCCTTGAGGTCAAACAACATGTGATAAGGACAGGGACAAAAATCATTTGGTTGGCACTTTTGAACCAATATCTGAACTGAAACTCACTTATTATTCAAAATTTTGCAAAGGAGTCCTCCAATTTAAAATATTAATATGCAAACATTTATATGTGGGGGTGAGGGAGTACTGAAGCTGCCCTTGGTTACAGAATTTTCCTGGGCAATTTCTGAGTTATAGCTGTTTTAGGCTGTGATGTAGGGGAGTCAGGGCATGCAGGGTCATAGCATAAGGACTTTTTGACTTGCAGGGATAATGACATTGTCTGCCACCCCCATCCCGAGGCTTTTCCTGGGATTATCTATGATTCTCAGAGTAACTGTTTTGAGTGTGGAGAATGAATTTTCCCAGCAACAATATATTATTATGAGCCATCCTTTTATTATGCAAAGTGTTGCAATGGTGGCTTGGTCTTGAGTGGGCAAATAAAACTCATTAGCTTTACCAAAGACCTAGTCCAGTTAGAGAGGTAAAGTGCTAGAAGTGGTGATATAGATCAATAAAACTGCCTACATCTTTGGACCCTCCCTAGGCGGGTAGCTATGGGTATAGTCATGATGTGTCCTTGCCCTTCAAAATTTACCAGTACATTACTGGTGGCAGGGTCAGACATGTCTACCTCCTCCACCCCCCACCCCCAGATAAATTTACTCTCTTTTTTTGTATTTCATGGCTCAAAATATAGATGCCAAAAAATCTTTCTGCAGACTGAGACTGCAACGTGAGCCTGTGAAAGGTTGGCATTCTAAAAGCAAGTTCCCTATAAGTAATCCTCCCCCTGCAACACCCACCATGGCGTGATGATGGACTTCTTCCTTGTTGCCCACATTTTCAGTATTCTCTCATCCAAAGAAAACTAAGACCTTTGCTGCTCAAGGAAGCAGAAAGCATGCAATGAAGTGTATGCCAAGTTCCACCATGACATTGTGGTGATCAGTTACTGTGAGTGTTTACATCTATCTTGGCTTGAGAGGTGGGGGTGTAAATCTGTTTTGAGAAATCATTCTAAGCTCAAATATATGCTAGTATAATAAGAACATAAAGTATATATGGGCAACCTGTCCTAAGGTGTTCACTTACATACAGCAAAACAAACCACCACATCATTTCACTACAACAGAGGATATAAATTTGCATCTAGTTTGGAAATGCTTTGCATTTAGAAAGTCCCAGGTTTAATCCCTGGCATCTTCAGCTGGAGTCAAACTCAGCCCTCTGATGTTTTCCTCCCTCGTGACACCAATACATTATGGTTTCACAGCATTCCCATGTTTTCTCCCATTCCAAACAGTTGGAATGCCTATCCTAAGGCTTAGTTAAAGCAGTATGAGCTTGAAGCAAAATGATGCTTATATTTTTGGCTCCACCTCTTTTGCCTTTGGCCCCACCCACCAACATGATGTATACCTCCCATATAGATATGGGAAGGTAGATGGCTGCCTTTGTGCAATCTGACTGTCACCTGAGTCCTATCAGTCCCAATTGAATCAATGGCATTTGCATAAGTCTTGACTTACCAATTAACAACCGATTCCATAGGTTACTCCAGTTAGGAGTAATCAATAAGACTGAGGTTTTATTTTTCCAACTAATCCAGTATTGTCTGCTTTGATGGACAGTGTCAGAAAGAGGACTTTCCAGTCACCTTCTACCTAGACTTTTAAAGTCAATGTGGTATGAGAGTCAGTGTGGTTTAGTGGTTAGTGTTGGACTGGGATTTTGAAGATCCAAAGTTAAAGTCCCTGCTGAGCCCCAAGAAGCTCATGGGGCCATCCTGGACAGTCATGAGCTCTTTATCTCAGCCTGACCTACCTTGCAGGGTTCTTAGGAATATTAAATGGGGAGGAAGAAAAGTCCTGCGTGCTGCCTTAAACCCAATGGAGGAGAGGCAGCATATAAAGAGCACAAGCATACCAACTAAAGAGAAATGCCGTAGGGTGACCTGGGGACTTTCTGTATGTGAAGTATGTGTTCTGCCACTGAGCTATCATCCCTCTCTTTCTGTGCAAACAAAATCTAGGGAAGGGGGAAGGGAAGATCTGTCTCCTAGGTCTCTCTTCCTTTTTCTCTCTCTCCCAAAATTGGCAGGTCAGGTCTGAAGACTGGACCTGGCCTCAAATCAGAAGGCAGTCACACTCTTCTGAATACCACACGGGTCAGTGGAACCTGAGACGTTTATCCAGCTGATGAAGGCCAAAGTCCCTTCCCAAGGCTACAGCAATTGGCAGGGCAGAGCTGATCACAAGATTAAAAAAACCCAACCCTGAGCCTCATCCAACGTCATCCGTCATCATTGGAGGGGATTCCAACTGAGTCAGGGCTGTTGGGATCAGCTGATCCTAAGGAAGCTGAGAAGCTGTGAGAACTGGCCAAAGCTACAAGGTGACACAGATTAAGGAAATGGGTGAGCAGAATAGCCACTGAGAAGACCGAGAGCCATAGTAGCCAGCTGATTCTTATTTTACTCAGTATGCCTGGCACCTGAGCCCCATAATAATTCAAGTCCAGGACCCAAGAAAAACCCCAAAGTGGAAACAGACCCCATCATAGGATTTTGGATCTACAATGTACCTTGAGATCATCTAGTCCAGGCATGGAGAAAGCACAACCATCTAGATGGTGTTGGACTGCAGCTCCCAGCATTGGCTATGCTGGCTAGAGTTGATGGGAACTGCAGTGCAACATGTTGCACTTTGCCCACCCTTGATCTGGCCCCTGATCAGTACTGGAATCTTTTAAGCTACAGTATTTCCAATACTCAACTTGGCTGTACCGCCTGTGCTTCAGTACCCGCTAAAGGAGCAAACTGTTGTGTACCCAATTATAATTCTTTAAAATTCATGTTAAGGCCACAGGCATCTAAGGTACTGACAAGCTTGTTATGCCTAACCATTGGAAAAATCATATATAAAATCCATATAAAACACCTAAAGACAAAGGCCTGAATCCTATTGGTAGCTCCAATGAGAGCAGACCCATTGAATCAATGGTTGAATAGTGAGTCAACACTCATGTAATTCCCAATTGATTAAATGGGTCCAGCATTAGGATTTGGGCCAAAAGAAAGTCATACTCTTCAAAGCAGGCAGAAACATGCAGTGACACAACCATTTCTTACAGCATAATCAGGTGTGGGTAACTTGTAGAACATAACTGCCCTGGTTCAAGGTTGTAATATAGTCAAATTAGCTATTAATTAGCTTGTAATATAGTCAAATTAGCTAACACACATTGGAAACTGTTTAATGCAGTGTAGATGTGTAAATAGCTATTGCTTAAAACAATGTGTAAGCCGCTCTGATAGCCTTGTGGCTGAAGAGCAGGGTATAAATAACTAAATAACTAAATAAATAAATAAAATAATTACAGTTATTTACTTCCTTGCCCATATTTCCAGCCCCCAAAGTGTTTTGAGTCCCATAGCTCAAATAGCTGGAAAAATTCCCCAAGTGGAGAGTTAGTGTGATGTGGTTAGGGTGTTGGCCGGAGACTGGGGAGATTCTCCACACATAGACAACTGGTGTGTCAAGGACAGAGATTCTAGCCTAGCTGTTTCCTGACCTTGTGTTTCCCTGAGTTTTCCATTTTATAGGGATCTTTTTTTTTTAATGCGTGAAGGATATTTGTGTTTGTGTAGAGAGGCATACTGTCACAGAAATACTACTCTCTACTCTGAAATTGTACAGCCTAGTTTAATTAACATAAAGCTCCAAAGGTTTGGAGTTTCCCCCTGAACAGTAAAGCTCAGGTCCACCTTAAGTGTTCTGTCTTTCTATGCCTACAAGATAATATATGGAGTGATTCCTGCCTCCTCCCCCTGTTATCTTTAGCATAATTGCACAAGTTCTAAAGTGACTGCTGGAGAGGAGGAATTCAGAATATTTACTTAGGACTTAGTTTCTGTAAAGATCTACTCCATTTGTTCCTTTCTTGGGATCTTCCTGTTGTGATAGACAGAGGCCAAGCATGGATTTGACAGAAAGCATGGGGTTGTGTAGTCTAAGATTATATAGTGCAAAAATGACTCTTGGGGCAAATTTCACTTGTTCAGAATCTCAGTTTTCTTGCATTCTTATTTTTTTGGCGGGAGGGGGGGCTGAGGTGATGATACGTTTGCATTTTTGGCAAAGTCCCTTTGCTGAGATAATGTTGGTGGATCCTCTTACATATTTGTTGTCGTTATGTGTCTTCAAGCTGACTGCATCTTACAGTGCCCCTATCACAGTGTTTTCTTGGCAAGATTTTTTTCATAACAGTTTGGCATTGCCTTCCTTTTAGGAGACTGAGAAAGTGTGACTTGCCCAAGGTCGCTTGGTAGGTTTCCATGACTGAGGGGGATTTGAACCCTGATTTCCCAGAGTCCTAGTCTAGCACATAAACTACTACACAACACTGGCTCCTTCCTCTCTCTTATGTATACATAGCTCTTTAAATAACAGGAAGCAAAGAGCAGGAATCCATTATGTGAATGAGGGAAAAATCAAGAAGTCCACTGAGGATCTGTTTTGGGAAGGGTGCCTTTTGATTTGTTAATATGAAGTTAGAGGGGTGAGCAGTGCAGAGCAGTGCAATGGTCACATTTGCAGGTGACAGCAATGATTTATTTAGATAGTGCCAGTGTTATATGAAGCGTGGCAGGGACATGTGCTTGGCATGGTTCTAAAGGTTTTGCATTGAAGCACTCACCTGGTGGCTTTTAAGCCAAGGTGGGCAGAGTTCAGGCTTGCAGGATCTATGTTGTTCTTTTACTAGAACACAGAGAGCTACTAACCAGAACCTGACCAAAATCCTTGGCCCAGCTTTTAGCAAAAGAACTAGAGTCTGTTGAAGATGATGATAACTTTGAAAGTAAAGTTGAAATGGAGTCAGAAAAGGATTGCTTCAAACTGGTGAGGTTGGCTATAAGTTTAATGCAGGAGTGGACAATGTGTGTCCCCTGGGCATTTTTGCTGACTCCTAAGCCATCCCTGCAGCAGACCTCTTACAGAATAAAACCTTTGGGAGGGTTGGCACCTGGAGGCAGGGGGGAAGATCTTCCAGTTGCCATTATGCTGCTGAAATTTGGTGGCACAGGGTGGTGGTGGTGTGGTCTGCAGTAAGATTGGGGGGAGCTGGTCCCTCGACTTGTTAAAGTTGGTCACCCTGGTTTCAGACTCTGCACACTGGAACAACAACAACAACAACAGTAATGTTAATCATCACCATTTCACATATAAACTGATGGAGTCTGAGCTGACAGTGACTAATCAGGATCTTGGAATCATGATGGACAGCTCAATAAAAATATCAACTCGGTGTTCAGCAGCTGTGAAAAAAGCAAATTCCACACTAAGGGATTATTAGGGAAGAAAGGGGATTGAAAAGAAAACAGCCAGCATCATAATGCCTCTATACAAATCGACCATGCGGCAGCTTTGGAACTCTACGTACATTTCTGGCTGGCCTCTTTCAAAGAGGATATCGTAGAGCCTGGAAAGAAACACAAAAAGATGACCCAAATCTTCAAGGGGCCATTGCACTCTCAGCAAAAGAAAAAGGCTTAACATGTTGTGGGTTTTTTGAGTTTAGCAAAAGGTTCACCCAGGATTGAGGTGGGGGCTAAATGGCAGAGGTTTATATGTAAAAATGGTGTGTGATGTGAAGAAAGCATTTAAAAAGGATTTATCTCCCTCTGCCTCTTTTACACTCCTGTTAGGGTTGTCCCAAGTCATTTTGCTGCCTAAAACAGACAAGAAATGTAACCCACTGGTCACCCCAGTCAAGATGCCAAGCACTCAAAACCAGGCAAAGTTATCTTTGCACATAAGCCAGAAAATTTGACAAGCATGTCTCCCCACCCCTGGCAGTACAGGTACAACAATAAGAATGAAAGTAAATAACCATTTGTTACCCTTTCCCCGAGACCCAACATTCCAGCTGACATTCAAGCCACCGTGAACTCCATCTTGGGAGAAAAGCAGGATATAAATTCAATAAATATAATAAACATTTGCTGCCTGAGGTAGTTGCCTCACTGTACTTTGGTGGTAGGGTTTGCCCTGTTATATTAGAACCGATAGCTGTCCTGGGACAATAAAACTTAAGGCAGTACACTGGCCTCTGCCATCAACTGGAGGACAAGGGCTACTGATATATTGTGCCTCCTTGCCTCCCAGGAAAAGAACATCATAGCATGGGAGACCAACCTAGCCCCATACATTGGTTATAGGAGGAGCAGCTACAAGGGAGCCAGCATCCCTCTGGCTTTTTTTTTTAAAGATCTGATCAGTTCCTCTGCAGTTTGAAGTGATGCAATCAATTCTTTCCTATCCCATTCTGTTTCAGGCACAGGCCCCTATTTTCCCCAAAGAGGGAATAATTAGTTTATGGAACTCACAGCCACAAAATGTACTGGTAATAGCGAACAGCTTATATGACTGTTAAAACTGGCTTAGCTTCATTAATAGAGGAAAATTGTATTGATGATGGCTACGAACACAGTGGCTTATATGTACCTTCTCAGTTTTGGAGGCCAAATGCCTCTGAATACCAGCTGCTGGGGAATGTGGGCAGAAGGGTGTCTGCGGGCTTTCCAAAGGTGTCTGGTTGACCATTCCAGGGAACAGGATGCTAGCTAGGTCTTTGGATTTTCATGTACTGGTGACAGACATGAAAGCATTCCTGCAAAATACTTGAATCATTTAAGTAAGATACTTATATCAATATTATTATTATTATAACCAGCTGGATCCAAGCATCAGGGAGCTAGCACAGCAGAAGGAGGTGGTGTGTTATCTGTAGATTTCCCCCCTGGAATCAATGGTTCTATAGCAAAGCAGGTCACCATCCCCTGTAAGCACACATGCCTTTGGGAAATGTCAATATCCCCAGGGCATGAATAGCCATCATTTAGTGTCATTGAGCACCCCCACCCACCTCATGCATTACTGGAGCAACATCCCTTGGAATTGATGGGGTGACTATCCCTCTGCAGTCACTGAACAGCAGGGGACTTTTGTCCCTAGATGGAGACTATTTTCCTTTGCTATAATCTCCAGAACAAAAGCATTGCCATCCAGTGGGATGATATTATCAGCCTACCTCAGGAGCAGGATCAATGGTATGGCAAATTTTATGTGCAACTTGTGAGACTAGAAGAGAATGGCTGATTCTTTATGCTCCCTCCCACTCCACAGCCTGTGACAGTTCCGTGTATCCAGTTGTTGGAGATTTGAGCACTCCCTGCCACTGGAACTGAAGGAATTGACTTAAATGATGAAGGCTATATTCCTGACTGGTCAAAGAGACCACCACAAAATATGGTATGGTGAGTTGCTGTCATTTTGTTCTGTCTTCTGGACAAACGTAAAAATGTACTAGGTGTGCATTTCTCATAAAAGCATCACACTAGGAACAACTGCATCTGTTGAATCTCTACCCACCTCAGATTTTATAAAGCATGAAGCCTTTGGGGCAAACTTTTACTACCTAAGGCACCCCTCTCAATTTCACATACAGAAACCAACCAGGTTTGCAGGGGAATCTTAAATATGTCTGCTCTGAAGTAAGCCTCAATGATTTTAATCAGACTTACCCCTAAGGGTGGCTCATAACTCCCGAATCCAAAACTTGCGGAAACATGTACGTGTGTAAAAATGTACACTGTGACAGGGAATCGTTTGGCTTTTTCCAGACAGATTGTACCTTTAAGAACTGTCTGAACAGAGTACAGTGGCCCCATTAGGGCGGGATTTGGGGGGCAGATAACCTGTGGCCCAGTCAGCAGAATGAGGATGAGGGCACCCTACACAGCTGGGCTAGCTCACCATATTCTGAAATAAGTGAAGAAATGCACACTCTGAAGAGCCTTCTTAACCCCAGTAAGAATATTATGTCCAGAGTCTAAACTTACATCACAGGCTACAGATGAACTGTTTATGTCTCCATTTTTGGTGGGCACTATGTGGGGTAGCAGGGCTTGTAGAGGAACAGCCTGCTTGCATCATGATAGCTAACAGATCCAGGAACAGTCTACCTCTGAATACAATTTTAGGGACAAAGAGGAGGAGAAGGCCCTTTCAGTTACATCCTCTTTTGGGGATGTGAGGCAAGATGTCAAGGTGTATAAGGTAAGTCTCTCTGTCTGGATGTCCCTTCAAGTTACCTGTCGACTTACGGTGACCCATAAATTTCGTACAGTTTTCTTAGGCAAGGAATCCTCAAACAGTTCAGAGGTGGTTTTGCCAGTTCCTTCGTCTGAAATAGAGCCTACAGCACCTGGGATTGGTTGGCAGTCTCCCATCCAAGTACTAACCAGGGCTGAACCTGCTTAGGTTCTAAAACCAGACAGAATCTGATGCCTTTAGGGTATTTAGGAATAGCTAGCTAATTCTAAATGAGTTTAAGAATTTGCAATTAATGTCAAAACCAAAGACGCACAAGGTAATACCATCTACACTTGTATGTGTGTGTGCCTCACATTGCCTGTTGACGTATGGCAACCCCATGAATTTCACAGGGTTTTCTTAGGCAAGGAATACTCAAGTAGTGGTTTTGCCAGTTCCTTCGTCTGAAATAGAGCGTACAGCACCCCCAGTATTCACTGGTGATCTCCTATCCAAGTTCTAACCAGGGCTGACTCTGCTTAGCTTCCAAAATCAGACAGGATCATAGAATTGTAGAGCTGGAAGAGACGAGGGCCATCCAGTCCAACCTCCTGCCATACAGGAAATCACGATCAAAGCATCCCCGACAGATGGCCATCCAGCCTCTGTTTAAAGACCTCCAAGGAAGGAGACCCCACCATGCTCCGAGGGAAGGTGTTCCACTGCTGAACAGCTCTTGCTGTCAGAAAGTTCCTCCTAATCTGGTGCCTTTAGGGTATTTAAACCACCATCCATGCTTACTTGGAAGCAAATCTTACTATAGGATTGCAGCCTTAGTCACAAGACAAGCCCATCAATTCCAGCCCAGAGGGCTAAAGTTCAAGACTTTTAGATATCTAACAACATCCAGAGAGGTACAAGTCCATGCATTTTAGGCACGAGATCCACATCCTCAAGCGGCCCTCCAGGCCAGGATCTTTGGTGGGGGACCCTACCTTCTGCTAAGGTTAAGGGCAGCGAGATGCTGTACAGGATTTAAGATAAAAATTAAAAGTAAGTCAGTTGAAATGATGACACCAAAATAATATTTTTATTTATTTTAAAAAACCGAAATGGTTTTACATGAGAAAAACTTACAATAGTATTAGGGGGGGGCTTTCTTAGTCCTGGTCCCCCAGGCTAGAGTCCTGTCAGCCCCCCCCCCTTGTGGGGGCCATGGTTTTAGGATCTAAGTGCGCTTTATGTGAAACCAGGGATGAGGAACATGTTGCCCTCCAGGCATTGTAGGACAGCAGCTCCCCCCATTCTTAGCCAACAGTCAGGGATGATGGAAGCTGTGGTCCAACCGAATTTCAGGGCCCCAGGGCCCTGCCTTACACGCAGCACCCCCTTGCCTGTTTGTGTGGGGGGTTTTGGGTGAGAGAAGTTGGGTAGACACCTGAGGAAAATAGAGTGGCCAGGTCCAAGTGTGTGTGTGTGTGTGTGTGTGTGTGTAAATCAGCCCCGCACGGAGGTGTCGAATACCGCCCCCTCTTTTTCCTCAGACGCTATCGGGCACGGGGAAGACGCTCAAGTTTCCCACAAGGAGCGTCAGTTTCATCGGTTGAATTTCGGCCCAACCGGGCGGGGGGTACGAGAAGCCGCCCAAGCGGGACTGGCGCGTGGTCGGGGCTTCGGGCGAAAAGCTCACCCGCCGCTGAGGGAAGCGAGCGCCACGCCGCCCGCCCGCCCGCCCGCCGAGCCTGGCCTGGGCTGCCCCACCGCGGGGCTCTGCCGCCTGCCGGGAGGCGAGGGGGAGGCGGCGGACTTTGCCGCCAGCCAGCCAAGGAAGGCACCAAGACGGCCGGCGGGCGCCACTTCTGGGCTTTGCCGTCGGGGGGCGGGGAGGCGGGCGCACACGGGCCGGGCTCGCGCGCTTTCCGCGGCACTCGGGGGGCAGCTGCCGCCAGAGGCGGAGCGGACGGGACGGACGGAGGGACGGCGAGGCAGCCCTGGAGCCGGGCAGGCGAGTGGCGGGCACGGGCGAGGGGCGGCAGCGGCCGTGGGGCCGGGAGAGGCGGGAGGGCTCCGCGCCAGCCTCGGCCTGAGGGGACGCCCTCCCGGCTCTCCCCTCCCCCAGCCGGCTCGGAGGCGCCTCCAGGCGGGAAGGCTGCGCGCGGGCGCTGAGGGGAGCCGGCGCCGGAGCGGAGGGTTGGCTGGGCTGCCCACGGCTGGCTGCCTTTCCAAATATAGCACGTGCGCCTCCTGTCGAGGCGGCCGGGGGCGGGAAGGGGGACGCGCGGCCCCTCGCCTGGCCCGCCTTTCTCTTTTTCTCCTCAGGCGGCAGGGCTTTCTCCGGAGGAGCGAGGCGAGCGAGAGGGGGGCGGGCGCGCGGACTCCCCCTAGCAACCCAGCCAGGCCAACCCCCCTCCCCCCACGCCTGTCAGGGTTTCCCGCTTTTTTCCCCCGCTGGTGGGAAAGGCTACAGCCGGGCTTGGGATGGCGGGGCGAGGGGGCGGCGAGGGGCAGCCCTGCCTTGGCTCCCGCCCCACACGCACGCCAAAGGTCCCGGGCTCCGCCGGCCGAAGGGAGCGGAGGGCCAAGCCGCCTCGCCTCGCCTCGCCTCGCCACCGGGGCAGAGAAGGGAAGGCGGACGCCGCGGCAGCGAAGGAGTCCCCTCACGCCCCCCAGTAAGAACATGGAGCCCAGAGTCTCAAATGTCCCTAACTACACCACGGGAGGGAAGCTTAGTTGTGAGAGAAGGAGACCTCTCGTTGTGAGGGCTGGGTGGGTGTGTATTCCACTTCAGGTCTGAAACAAACGCTGTGCAATGTGAAGTCCAAGGCTTTCAAGGCGGGCTTCCATAGAATTTCTTTGGATTTTTTCCAGGTGGTGAGGCCGTTTTCTGGAAGAGTTTACTTCTGACGTTTTGCCTGCATCTGTGGCTGGCATCTTCAGAGAAGGGTTGGGTAGGAGTGTGTGTGGGTTTTATATACTGTGAGCCCCTGTTGGAGAGGATATGTCAATTTGTGTATCTCTCCCTAGGAACTAGCCATTCAAATACTGTACACAAATTTACATATCCTCTCCAACAGGGGCTCACAGTATATAAACCCCAGACGCACTCCTACCCAACCATTCTCTGAAGATGCCAGCCACGGATGCAGGCGAAACGTCAGAAGTAAACTCTTCCAGAACAGGGCCTCACAGCCTGGGAAAAGAACCCAGAAAGTCTAGACTTTGTTTGGAGAGGTGGGTAGAAGGGACGCTCCTCTTCAAACTGCTCCACATTGTGTGTGTGGGGGGGGGTCCTTGGCAAAGTGCTCTCTATAGAGCTTCTCTTGTATATCCCCTTCCCTCACAACACCTGGGCTAATCTGGCAGCAGCGGACAGCTATGGACTGCCATTTTAAATTCCCCACAATTCCCTGACACATCTGTTACAGTCTTATGCAAGGGCATGGTTGCAGTTCCACTGGTGATCAGTCCCTGGTGGTACCTACCCCTGAATCTCACTGTTACTTCTTTTTGTTTATTTCTATGTTACTTGAATATCCTGTCTTTCCTCCAAAGAGTTCAAGCTGGCATACATAGTATCCTCCTCCCCTACTTTATGCTTATAAGCAACCCTGTGAGGAAGGTGGGGCAGAGAGAAACTGACTGGCCCAATATTCACTACACCAGTGGTTCTTAACCTGGGGTCTGTGGTTAACCAGGGGGCCATGATGTCCTCATAGGGGGTCCACAAAGGCTTGAAGGCTGCTTGGCTCACCTCCTCCCCACAGTGGAGCAGCCACATGGCAGAAGCCAAGGCAAAGGCTGGCTGGATGGCTTGGCCTGTGCATTGCCATTCAGTCAGTTTCAGTCACAAACTTACAGGAAGAAGCAGAAGAAAAGTCTTTGCTCCCCCTCCCCAGTGCCTCTGAGGAAAAGTATTATTCATCAAGTATTATTATTATAGTTTTAAATATTGAGATAAATCTTGGGGGTCCATGGCAACAAAATATATTTAAAGGGAGTCTCTGGTAAAGAAAATGTTAAGAGCCACTGCACTGCCTTTTTCATATGTTCCAGAGCTGGATTACGGCATGAAAACCAGGTTCCTAGTTAAGCTAAGTGTGCCTCAGATTAAACCGAGTCTATACCAGTGTACAGATGGTGTGGGGGGGGGGTTACTCTGTATAACCTTTGCAACAGGTGAAAGATGCACTTATTGGTCTTTTTCAAGCCACACTCAAGGGAACCAAGCTGGTTGTGTGTGTGACTGAAGCCTCATCTGCTGTGATTGTGAAAGCAAAGTGCATGGTAGGGCTGGGAAAGGCCCTTTCTCTGTGCCTTCTTGGACAGTAGGTGCCATTCAGAAGAATTGGTAATGGGCTGTATGGACCTGCAGTCTGACTCTTTGTAGCAGGGGTGGGCAAACTGGCATGTGTGTGTGTGTGTGTGTGTTGGTGTGTGTGTGTGGGGGGGTGTTTCTTCTCTTCAACCAAGTGTGGGAGAGGATGTGCTCCCATGACCAGAAGTGAAGAAAGAGTCAACTGCCAGTCGGGTCAGTTTTTATACAGGGAATGTGACGGGTGCACTTTTTATCACCAAAGGCAGCAAAATGTCTTGGGCTGACCCTGTTATGACCAGGCATGTTGGCTATTTCATGGGTGGGAAAGTGTGCCATGGGCCAGTTTTCATCCTCATGTCCCTCCCCCAATGACCCAAATTGCCATGTTTTTGTCAGACCAGGCAGTGAAGTGATGTCACTTCCAATTTCACTGTTGTCCAGTTTTCAGCTATTGTGGGTGGTGGTAAGACTGGCCAAACTACCACACTATGGGGGAGTTTTGCTGTCACTGATCATTGTGGGGGTATTCTTTCACCTGAGGGGTAAAAAAGAAAAAAAAATGGGGGCAGGAGGAGATCCATTTCCCTCAGGGATGGCCTAGGGCTTGGGGGGGGGGGTAAAAGGGAGTTGGAGGCTTCATGCCAACCAGGGTCTGCACTTTCCCCACACCTGTTCAGTTTTTAAGTTTACCTGAGGCTTTTGAACCCCTCAACAGGCTAAGCAAATGCAGAAGTGAGCAGGAGGTATACACAAGAAGTGATCTCACTATAGAATCTACCATTTGTGGATGTTTGCTTACCCTGTTGGATATATAAGCAGCTTCACATGTTCTTGCAGGCCTCCTGAACTTGGTTATGCTCACCTTTTTCAACAGATATTTCACCTGCTTGTGCAGGTAGCATGTAACTTGTAACTTAGTCTTTGGATCTGGTCAACCTGCTGGTAAAATTTCTGCTGGAATTTTGGCCTGGTAGAATGTCTTGAATCAGTGTCATCCTGGGCTCTGACTTGGGAGCCTTGTCAAAACTGGCTTGTCCCGTGTTGCATAAATTATCTTGTCTTGGGGCCTTTTCACACTACACGATTATAACACTGATTCCACTGTAATTGGCATGGCTGCATCCTACATATTCCAGGGATTTGTAGTTTGGGGAGATACTAGAGCTCTCTGACTGAGAATTCTAATTCTCTTCCTTCAACTGCAAACCCCAGGATTCCATAGGATGGAACCATGTCAGTTAAAGAGAAAACATAGCACTTTGTCATTGTGTGCCTTCAAGTTGTTACTGACTTATTGCAACTCTAGGGGGTTTTCTTGGCAAGATTTGTTCAGAGGGGACTTTCTGTTGCCTTCCTCTGAGGCTGAGAGAGTGTGACTTGTCCAAGATCACCCAGTGGATTTCCATGGCTGAGCAGGAATTTGAACCCTGGTCTGCAGAGTTGTAGTCCAATGCTCAAACCACTTATACCATGCTGGCTCTCCTCATTCAATATGCTATAATAATACAGTGTGAAAGTGAGGTTGGAGTCTGCATCCATTTGTGTTCAATCAAGAATAGGTTGTATCTGTCTTGAATTACTCCCAGTTGCAATGAGGCATGTTTAGTGCTGGGAATCACGTCAGCAGTGGCTGACTGAAGGTATGTATTGTTATAGCACAGTTCAAATGTCTGCAAGTGTTTCTTACATTTTTTCTTAAGATACTGACCATGCAGACTTTGAACCAAGGTAACTCCCCCTTACCAGCTCTGTGTGACATTGCTCGATAAAGACATTGAGAAATCCTAAACGTTTGTACTTTTTTTAAACTTGAAGTTTACCCGAATGGAAGCGTATACCAGGTTGCACCGGGAACATGGATGGTTTATTCTGAAATGCCCCATAATTTTCTGAGATCAGGATGATGAAAGAGTTTTCCCAGTTTTCCAATGTGTGTTTTGATGTATGGATGAAGTGGGGCTTCTGGATAAAGTGGACTCTTTAAGATGCCATAGGATTCTTTGTTGTGTTACTCTGTGGCAGTGATTGGTAGTTGCATGTGTGTGTGTGAAATGAACTGATTAATATCAAATGGTCATCTTGGGGATGTGGTATGAGTCTTGTGCAGGATGATCAGCATCTGGACAGGATGATGGATGTGGAACAACTACAGATTGGCTGCTTTTGTTGGAAATGAGAAAAATTTAACTGGCAGCATCCTGAGACAATGTATCAAGCAAATGGGAAAGTCTTTCTTAGCAAAGGTGCCAGAGCAAACAAACAAACAAAAAACTTTGGAAAAAATAATATATATTCCATCTGTACACATGGTTCCCTCCAGTTCATTTTACCCACTCAACAACAATGTGTTCTGAGCTAGAACTAGCTGCAGTTCCAGGCCTCTTGAAGACTTCATTTACACCCCAGCCCAGGAGATCCTTCTCCAGCCACATGGATCTGGATATAATTAATTGTTTAGAGGCCTGTTTCTGCCACTTGCTATGAGGGGATTCTGGAACCCCCTCAGATGAAGAACTGTGATGCTTCCTCTGCTGTAAACCTCCTGCTGTATGATTTTCTATCAACAAAGCTTCTCATAAAGCAGTACTGTAATATATGTCAGTTTTTTGTACCAAACAAAGTCTTGGGGAGGCCTGTAACTGTAGCCAATCTCAGTTAGAACATCCTATAAAGTAAACTAGGCTGAGTATGACTGACCCAAAGTCACTGAAGGTACACTGTAACTGTGTGAAGATTTCAACTGTCTCCTGGATCCTAATCCAATACTCTAACCACTACAACATGCTGCCATGTTGTGGCTTTATTTCTAACAAACTGGAAAGTCCCATGGCCAGATTGGCAAGGTGCCCTCTTGCTGTGATTCATATATAGTACAACATGCACAGCTTACCACTGCTTGTGGCACTCGTTGGCTCACCTCTGGTTCTAAATGTAAATAGATTAATCTTCCCTTAAGCCAGGTTTTAGCAACTGAATTCCCTCCAGAAGTGCTGTCCTAGGATTCCCATCATTAGCCATGCTGATCGGGGGGGGGGGTGATGGACATTGCTCTCTAACATACCTGGAGGGTGCCTGGTTGGAGACATTTTCCTTAAGCCATGAAACCTGTAATATTGATACCAGGTACTAGCAATTAATATGAGGCTGGAATGAGGAACATGTAGCTCTCCAAATCATGTTTAATTATAATCTTCATCAACCCTCACCATTGGCTATGCTAGCTAGGACTGATGGGCTGCAGTCCAACAACATCTGGAGGGCCAAATGTTCCCTGGCCCTGAGATGCAAGTTGGCTTCAGGATCCTTGGAACGTTGGAACCCCTGGTAATTGCCCACATCTTGCTTATGTAGGCCTACCTAATACTTTGGGAACTTTGGCCTTAAATTTGCTGAGAAGCCTAGTTTGATCATGGAAACCTCACTTCAGGTATGAATCTGGGACACACATGAGAAAGGAGCCATTTTGGTAAAACTTATTCCCCCTTCACTTCAACTTTTCAGCAACATCCTTTGGTTTTAGAGGATGTAGTATATGTGTGGGACATCCACAATTTCTAGAGGTTTTGCCTTGGTATCTTGCCTGTGTTTTAACAGCAACAGCACAGCTTTTAAAACTGAACAGCAGCATAGAAAGGTTCAGTGGAACCAGTAGCATATACTTGACATGTTTAAGGATGTGGGGTCAAAACCCTAAACAAGAGTTTTCTAGCATCTTTGATTTAAAAGATTTTGATAGAAGGGTCTGCTTGAGACTCTGCAGGCCCACTGCCCATAAGAATAGACTGGCACAATTATCATCCACCAGCCCGAGGATCCTCTTAACATCAAGAACTTGTGCCTGAATTTTTTTGTTTTCCCTTTCCCCCCTGATTGCCTTTTCTTTTTGCATCATATCTTTTTCAGATTGGAAGCATGAGGCCAGGGACTGTCTTGTCTTTTTTGCTTTGCTAATATGTGAGACTCTCTGGGAGCCTTTTCAGCTCTAGAGCAGGCGTGGTGAACCTCATTTGGTTGTGCCATGGAAGAAGGCACTCTCTTCTGGTGCTCACCATGTGGAGTTATTTTTCCATTGAGACTTGGGTGGGCTCCTAGCTTTGGGTGTTGCCACAGCCAACTAAAGACTTAATTGTTTTTCCAGGCATTTCCCTTATTGTTAACACTGTGGGTGCATCTATACTGCAGAAATACTGCAGTTCGACACCACTTTAACTGCCATGGCTCCATCCTACAGAATCCTGGGATTTGTGTTGTGAGGCGCCAGCATTCTTGGGCAAAGAAAGCTAAAGACCTTGTAAAACTACGAAACCCAGGATTCTATAGGATGGAGCTACAGCACTTAAAGTGGTGTCAAACTGCATTATTTCTACAGTGTCAGATATCTCTGATTTTAGTGAATTATTTAATGAATTGTTTTACTGATTTTTATTTTTCATTATTTCTAGAAATAGGTTTTATTGTGTTTGTTTTTTATTGTAAACCACTTTGATATTTGGAAGGCCAACCTCTGGAAGGCCACACAGATTCCCTACCCCTGCGATAGATAGATGCTGCATAAAATGTGGCAATCATCTCTAGGCAGCCAAATATACTTACTGCCCTCTAGTGTTACTTTCTCAGCAGTAGAGGGGCGGGGCATTGCTGTGGCTGCCCTGGGTGGCAGTGATCTGGCCTTTTCCTCTCAGGTCTTGTAGCTCCTTGGCTTGGTCTGCCTGGCTGGGCAATGCTGTGTATTCATGCCCTTTTCCTATGGAATCCCAGGGACTTCAGAGACATCTTTTTCTAGTCAGATTAATCTCCCTAAACCTGCGTAGGGGGGTTGTTAAGGAGTCAATGTGACTCTTTAGAAGAGAGAAACAAACAGCCCTGATGTTTTACATTGGGAGTAAATAAAGTTTGCTGGCAAAGAAGAAAAAAGGAGCAACAATGGAAGCAGTCGTGGGAGTAGAATAAATCATGATCTAACGGAGGCGAGGGTACAGATGAATGCTCATTTCAGACTTACCCGTAAGGTACAGAGACCCAGCTCAAGTGAACGAGGGTGGGCTCCCTTTTTTCACACCATGGTAGAAATTACTGCCATTGTTCACTGTGGTAGTAATTTTTCTACCAACAATGTCAATTCTATTTTAATAGAAGAAATATCAACACAAACACACATACAATGCTCTCCTCCCAATATCCCCCTCCCAGTTTTTCTAGCTTAAGAAATGTGAATGCAGGAGAAAGTGAAATGACTAAATGGAGTAAGAAAACATTCAATGAGTGATGCAGGGCTGTGTGGGGTGGTGAGACTTCAAAAGGAAACCCACAGTTTTATCCATGTGTCTCCCTGTGTTTCCACTCCTGGCTGGACTGGCTATTTGGTGGCAGACTTTTTTTGAGGTGGAGAGTGGATTGCTGCCAAACAGTTGTGGTGAAGAGTGAGAGAGTACAAATTCCAGGAGAGAAGAAGGGGGGCATGCAGATGGGAAGTGACTGTCGAGTGGATTTTAAGCATATATATTGGTGATGTAAAACTATCAAGCACCATCCATGCAAAAGGGACATTTTCATCTTTCTGAATCATGTTCTGTTGCAGAATTCACACAGAAGATACCTAGAAGGTAGCATTGCTGCTTGAACAGCTGTAAACTATGTCCCTGAGTTTACTATGCCATGGTTATGCACATTTTCAATGTTTTTATTTTTTGGCTAACAAAAATAGCATTTTTAACAGTCACCCTCATCTGAACATGTGTTTTATGGCTTTGAGTGTAGGGCAATGCAGCATATGGGGAGGGGGGAACAGCATATAAATTACAAGCAAATCCAGTGGTTATATTATTGTGTGACTTAAAGGATCTTCTTGTGTATCTTAAGGATCAAAGATGGTCACAAATATGTTAGTTTCACCTTGACTGTTAGCAGCAAAATACTGAAACCAATGACAAGTTCCATCCTTATCCCAGACAGTGAGAGAACATCATTTCATAGAATCATAGAATTGTAGAGTTGGAAGAGCCCACAAGGGCCATCCAGTCCAACCCCCTGCCACACATTTGGCAGAGTATGAATGCATAAGATTTAATTTTATAAGGCCAACTTGTAACAATGTAGTGTTACATTGTGGAATAAATGTGTCCTTTGTTAGAAAAAGGTTATAGTTACACAAACAAAAAGCAGAATATGATAGCAGTAGTGCAAAATGAATAATGGGCCTTTACCAAATCTGGAAATTCTTTTTGATCTCATTTGAATGTAAGAGTTGGAATAGTTATTTTCCTTTTCCTCTGGAAAGACTAAGTTTTATACTTACTTTAATTTTAATGAATACAGTGCATTAAAAAAAAAAACAGGAAGGGAATGATGCCATGGGATAGTGTATCATCCACTGGCAAAATTGTTTCTCCCTGCAAATAGGATTGCCATCTGAAATCCAGACATAGGATGTCAACCATTGAAGAGGAATTTAGAAAGCTGCCTCACACCAGATCAGACTATTTCTCTAAGCCATTTGTTGAAGTGGACACAGGTTTTCAAGTGGAGATGCACATGGCTTTTAGGAAGGGGAAGCTTTTATAAACATTGCAAACTCCCTTCTTTCCCTGAGATTCTTTTACAGTTTTACTGTTGGACCAGGAAATCTAATTGAGGCCTCAACAAGCTCTCTCCCCTTCCCCCACCCACCCCTGCCCCATAGCTTGAATTGCTTCCAAGTAAATTCACTGGTGATTCCTCACCTCTTGTCCTTTTCCAATCCCCTATCAAAACCCACCCTTTCCCTTTGGCATAACCCCTTAGATAGAACACAGATGGATCTATGCTGCTGGTGGTTTTCTGGAAGCCAGCAAGCTACTTGGAACCATTTTTGTAAGATATGCACCGGGCAGGGAACTCTCTCCCCTAGTTTTACCAGCTTGGTAGATGAAGGGCACACTGTGGATATTGCATACCTTGATTCCAGTAAGGCCTTTGACAAGGTTCCCCATGACATTCTTGCTAACAAACTTGTAAAATGTGGGCTAGACAAGTTAACTGTTAAATGGATTTGTAATTGGTTGACCGGCCGAACCCAAAGGGTGCTCAGCAGTGTCTCCTCTTCGTCTTGGAAAGATGTGACCAGTGGGGTGCCACAGGGTTCTCTCCTGGGCCCAGTGCTATTCAACATCTTTATCAATGACTTGGATGAGGGAATTAGGGGCATACTTATCAAATTTGCAGATGACACCAAATTAGGAGGAGTAGCTAATACCCTAGAGGACAGGATCAAAATTCAGAATGCCCTGGATAGACTGGAGAGCTGGGCCAAAGCTAACAAAATGAAATTCAATACGGAGAAATGTAAGGTACTACACTTAGGGCGGAAAAATAAAATGCATAGATATAGGATAGGGGAGACCTGGCTGAATGAGACTACATGGGAAAGGGATCTAGGAGTCCTAGTAGACCACAAGTTGAACATGAGTCAACAGTGTGATGTGGCAGCTAAAAAGGCCAATGCGATTTTGGGCTGCATCAATAGAAGTATAGTGTCTAGCTCAAAGGAAGTAATAATGCTGCTCTATTCTGCCTTGGTCAGACCTCACCTAGAATACTGTGTCCAGTTCTGGGCACCACAATTCAAAAAGGATATTGACAAATTGGAGCGTGTCCAGAGAAGGGTGACTAAAATGGTGAAAGGTCTGGAAACGAAGCCTTATGAGGAGAGACTTAGGGAGCTGGGCATGTTTAGCCTGGAAAAAAGATGGTTAAGAGGCAATATGATAGCCCTGTTTAGTATTTGAAGGGGTGTCACATTGAGGATGGAGCAGGCTTGTTTTCTGCTGCTCCAGAGACTGGAACACGGAGCAATGGGTGCAAGCTCCAGGAACAGAGATTCCACCTCAACATGAGGAGGAACTTTTTGACAGTAAGAGCTGTTCGGCAGTGGAACACACTCCCTCAGAGTGTGGTGGGGTCTCCTTCCTTAGAGGTCTTTAAACGGAGGCTGGATTGCCATCTGTCGGGGATGCTTTGATCAAGATTTCCTGCGTGGCAGGGGGTTGGACTGGATGGCCCTCGTGGTCTCTTCCAACTCTACAATTCTATGATTCTATGATTCTAGTTTTCAGGTGCTACCAGGATGGTGACATGCTGAGTCCAGAAGTCTTGTATTTCTTAGATTCTTGGGGTATAGACACTGGGGGAAATGATTTATTTCAAGGAGAAGTGGGGGAATTTATCTTCCAGATGTTGTTGATGTACAGCTCTCATCAGCCTTAACCAATGTCATTAAGAGATGATGAGACTTGTGGGATGATGAGAGTAGCAGTTGAACAATATCTGGATGGCCATATATTCCTCAGACCTGATATAAGTCCAGTTTACCCCACTCTTCGACTGAAAAATGTTCCTGTCCTCAGTTCCTGTCCTCAGGCTTACCGTCTAAAATCATGGCACAGAATAAAAAGGGATTGTGGGAGTGGGGGAAGCAAACTCAATTACAGAGTTTTTTTCTGGCAGGGAGAGAAGAAACACACTCCCTATAGTGTCCTCTTTTGGCTATGAGTGAAGACTAGGCTGGTGTTCCCCTTCTTGTGATGTTTGTCCTGAGAGGCAGGGGGCACAACCCTTGGTCCCCTGGTCAACGAGAGAGGCCAGAGTGTTTTTTGCCTTTTGGCTCTGTTGTCCTAGAGGAACTGGCAGTTGGATCTTAGTTGTTCTTTCAGCTAGGGAGAGGGAAGCAAACCTCCTGCAGCTGCACCTTCATGACTGATGGATAAGGCCCACTTGGTTTCCCTCTGCCATAATATTCTCTCTGGAATCCAAGAGGCACAGCTTCCCAATGAAGCAAGAGATACACCCACACACAACCACTGGATCCTGTGGTGAGTGGTTGACACAAGGCAGTGAGATGCTGATGTGAAAATTGTTAGTGGTTACTGTGAAATGAAATTGCTACTTTTTGAATGTCTAGAGAATAGGCTATAAAAGAGTTTGGCTATGAAGAAAGAAGACTATTATTTTTAATATTGATTGAGTGATTGATTTTTACACTAACAATCTACAATCAAAATAATATACATTCAAAAATAAAGAGAAGAGAAAGAGGGAAAAATAAAGAAGAAAAAGGAGGGGGGAAAGACAAAAAACATATAACTAAAACACAATAGGGCTCTGCCCTGCCCCAGTCCTGACTGTAATTAAAAGAAAAAGAAAAAAAGTTATTTTACCCTTACTGATCCAACTAAATAATCCTACTAAAATCACTAATAACCATAACCAAGGATTATTGTATTAGATTTCTTATTGCTGAAAAAGTCCATAAATAGTTTCTAATCTTTCAAAAAAAACTTCAATTGACATCCCTTGGAACCTACATTAATTTGGCAATTTGGGCTAAGTCAGAAATGTTAACAATCCGTTCTTCCATCGTCAGTGCTTCAGTCCATTTCCACAAACAATATTCTTGCTGCTATTGTCATATATCGAAGAAGTAATCCATATTTACTATCCAGTTCTTTATCCATAATGCCCAACAGAAATATTTCTGGTAACATTACAAAGTATACCTTTAATTTTTTTTTATTAACATATAAAACTTAAACTAGTAACTTTTTGCCTTCTTACAAACTGACCATATGTGAAAAAAAGGAACCCTCTTTTATCTTGGCATCCCCAACATTGTTTTGAAACATTCTGGGACTTTTTGACAGTTTGTTTGGGGTTAAATACTATCTATACATCATCTTATAAAGATTTTCTTTTAAATTACTGCACAAAGCAAATGTTATATCTTTGGACCACATTTTCCCCATATGTCCATATGAACGTTATGCCCAAAATTTTGGACCCACCCTTATCATGTACTCTTTTATAGGTTCATCTAATTATAGAAGTCTCTAATTTCAAAAGGCATTTATACACTTTTTAAATTACATGGTCATTGTTTTTACACAACTCTAAATCTCATTTCTCTAACCTCTATGGCTGCATTTCTCTTATCTTGATTTAATCTGTCCTTAAGCTGCATATAAAAAAAATTAATATGTTTGCCTTCTCTTGATTTAAACTTCCAGCTATCTTGTTCAAAATACAAAAAAAATCATCACAAAGCAACCGTCTCCATTTTTAAACCCGTTCTTTCCTTAAAAAATATAAGGCTTCCTATGGTGAGGCAGCTAATATTATCTTAGGAAAAAGTCTCTGTTTATATTTATACCAAACTCATAGGGGAGCCTTCCTAATAGAATGATTTTTAAATCCAGCATGTGCTTTGAGTTTATCATACCAAAGATAACCATGCCAACTGAATTTTAAATTTTGACCTTCAAGTTCCAGGAGTCTCACATCTGTAAGCAATACCCATTCCATACAAAATAACAACGCTTGTAATACAATTTGACTTTAGGGACCCCCAAACCATTCATTTCCTTAGCATTGTGTGGTATTTTAAGTTTTATTCTGGGTTTCTTGTCAGCCTTCACTTTTACATATTTTCCTGTCCTCTAAGGATTTTAAAGAACTTTATCTTTGTCCCCTATGATTTGGTTTTGGGCTGTGTTCACTTTTGAAATCTGTAGTATATTTCATGACAGGAGTGGGCTGATGGTAGATCAGCACCTATTGATAGTTCTGTGATTTGCAGTAGATCAATAAAGGTTTTTGAACAGCTTGGAAGAGCTACTTTTGTAGACATTATCTGCCACTGGCCATGCTGATTGTGGGTTTCTGGAAATTATTGTCCAAGAAAATTATCTTTTCCAAGTTCAGTTTAAGTGGACAACAACAGAGCATCAGAATGATTTGAAACCCCCCCACACACACTATTTCCTTTCTAATTAGGCTGCTAAAATCAAGAACATTATGCTTGAAGATGATCAAGGTCAGAATGTACAGTCGGCCCTCAATACCTGCGAGAGTTTGGTTCCAAGCCCTCACACAGATACCAAAAAACATAGATGATCAAGTCCTTATTAATGAAATAGCACAGGGCAGCAGCAGAGGTGTTGGTAAGCCCTAGCCAGCTTACAGGGCGCGCAAGCCCTGACTGACAAGTGAGACTGAAGAATGCATGCCTTGTGGTGCAACTGCTGACCAGGGCTTACCACTACCTCTGTTGCTGTCCTACACTATATTAATGTATTAATAGGGACCCGTGCCTCTATCCTCCACCTCTGGGGAGATTACCAGCAGCTGCTTCACAAGGCCTAAGAATGTGTGCCTGGTGGCCAGGTCTTGCTGCCACCCTCGCTGCCACCCTGGGACCGGTTCTCAGCCTTGTTGCACTAAATCTGAAGTTTTGTTTGTTTTTTTTACTGTTCCTGCATTTGCAGTCTGCAGTTGGTTAAATTCATGGATCTGGAGCCCATGGTTACCAAGGGTCCACTGTAATTAGAATTAAATCTGTTTCTAAACTCAGAGTCCCTGTTTCCTGGTATTTTTTCCCGTCAAATTTTCAAATATAGTTACAGTACTTTGTTTTCCACCACGTAGCTTAGGGAGGACTACAGAAAAGCATAGACAGTGGCAAAGATAACAGATACCCCCTTTGCATTCATAACCCTATCTTGTTCCACCTGGACACACATACTGGTGGTTTTCTCTTGGGTTTTGTGGCTAAGGCAAGAGAGGCAAAAAAGAGCTAAATTGATTTGATTTGAAGCGACTTCCCAATAAGCCAAAATTGGCATGAAGAGAAAAATAACCAGTGTCTAATCTGCAGAAGAGAGTGGCTTATTTAAAAATTAAAATGAAGCCTCTGGCATTCCCCAGGAAGTCTGAATGAGCTTGTAGCTTGTTATGGGCAATGGGGACAGCCGCTGTGATTGGTTGAAGGCATCTTCACACTTTTTCTCTGAAGTGTACTGTACACTTAAAACTGGGAAATCTGAATACAAAACAGAAGTGTTTGAGAACATGTACGAAGTGCAGTGTTGTGATTGGCTGAAGATTCCCCTTTGAGTGTAACTGATGGACCCAGTTTTGCTGCTGTGTAACTGATCTCAGCTATGTTACTCAGTTTTCTACATGATTAATTTGTAGGCACTGAGGCATTTTTTCAAGATTTTGACCTTACTCGACTAATACTTGGCTTGTGTTTTGTGTCAGCCTTGGCCAGAGCTTGGAGAAGTTACCTTTTTTGGACCACAACTCCCAGAATCCCCCAACCATCTTTCTTCAAGTTCTAACCTTGACTGTTGCAGCATAAACATGCAAACTGCAACTCCCAGTAGACCTAAGCCAACATAACTGCTAGTAAGAAAGCTGGCCGTTACATTCCAATAACAGAGGGCTACACAATTCCCACCCATGCTATTTTGTTGTTTAGCTACTTCAAAGGCCTAGATTAGGTAACAAGATGAGATTGTAAACTAATGTGTAAAACAGCCCTTTAATTGTTCCTAACTCAAGTACAAAAATGGAGCTGAACCAGCTTTGCTGGGGTGGCAACATGCCTCTAAACAAAATAAACTTCTTGTAAACCTCTGTGAAAAAAAGTGGCCTATATGTTGGGAGTCATCATGCTTTGAGAAGATGACTTGATCTCATGTATTTTATTCTTCTGCAGTTCTTTGAGCTGAAAGGAGTCACTGGTTTTCCATACTACCCCCCATTTTGTCTAATCTTGACACTATTTTGTTACTTATCTCTGAGAATCCAGATAATGCAGTATTCTTGTTGTTGTTGTTGTTGTTGTTGTTGTGTGTGTCCCAGATTTCTTGTTGTCATTGTGTGCCTTCAAGTTGTTTCCAACTTATGGCAACCCTAAGGCAAACCTATCCTGGGGTTTTCGTGGCAAGTTTTGGTCAGAGAGGCTGGATGGCCATCTGTTGGGAATGCTTTGATTGTGTGTTCCTACATGGCAGGGGGTTGGACTGGATGGCCCTTGTGGTCTCTTCCAACTCTATGATTCTAGGGTTTGTCTTTGCCTTCATCTGAGGCTGAGAGAGTGTGATTTGCCCCAGGCTCATCCAGTAGGTTTCCGTGGCTTAGCAGGGATTCAAATCCTGGTCTCCAGGGTCATAATCCAGTGCTCAAACCACTATACCACACTGGCTCCTTTCTAGACAATATTTATCCCAAGCCATTTTAGTGAACTTTTGAAAAGATGGATACCCTGTTTTTCTCTATGATGTAAACCCAAAGTGACATACAGAAAATCATAAAAAGCACAGACCATTTCAAGCCTCAATTAAAGCCAGTTCAAATTTCTGAAATAACTATAAATAATAAATAAATAATAAAATCCATAAATTTAGAATAAAGTTTTTAAAAAGTTCAAATGTACAAATGTACAAAATGTTGCTTGGTTTTAAGGCTCCATAAAACTGAAGAACAGCATAAAACAATTCAGCAAAAATACAGGGAACAGAACTTTGGGCTGCACTTAGAAACTCAGTTAAATAAAAATGCTTAGCAAATTGCTTGGAGCTGAAAAGGAGGGACGCCAACTGAAACTTTCTAGTGAACATCTGCCAAATTCTGGGTGCCACAAGAGAAAATGTCCCATCTTGAGTTCCAACCATTTGTGCTTTGGAAAGTAATGGGATGCATAGCAGCAGTTTTGTGTTTTAACAGGTCAGGGAAAGGGATGCAATTCTGACCCCCCCCCCAACTCAAAACTGCAAGGGCTATCAGAACAACCATTCTGTTTTTCCTTCTATATTTTGGATATTTTTCCTAGTTTGGGGTCTGGTTATCCCTTGGTGTCTGGCCCTGTTTCAGAGGATTGTTTTTAAAATCCAGAACAGTTTTTTTTTAAAGGAAAGCATTGCTGTCTTTGTCACACACACACTAAGAGAAGGCCTCCGGAAAGTGTTGTTAAACATGTGTGAAATTGCTCCAGGTTGGATTTCTCTCTTGAGCCAAGCTTCATATGCTTGAAAATTTGTGGAATGGTTTCTGCCTAGAAACCATGTAATTGGGCTTGGCTCTGCTGGTTTAGGGAAGGTGGCTCCTGAACCTTTTCTTGCATCTTTCCACCAAACTGAACAAAGGTGACGCACGAGGCTGATCAAAATGAGCTTGATCAAGGCAAATAGCATTGTCTTGAGATGACAACATCCTGACTAAATGCCAAGATGTTCAGATCATGTGCCTGTATCAGGGAGAAAAGAGTGTAGAGCAGCAGAGATCTTCTGTCCCAGTTCTCTCAAGGAGTGTACGGTCAATTAGTGTGCCAGCTGCCTACAGATAAATGTGAATTCTCTGGGCCAGTTTGACTTTGGAGGAGCAGATGACCAGCCAAAAACAACAGCAACAATAACAAAACCTTCTCCTGATTGCTCTTCTCCCTTCTGTCACTTTTGTGGGAAAGAGGAAAATCGATAGATACCACTTTGAGATTCACAGAGGGAGATCTTATCTGTTGATGGATCCCCAGAGTTAATTTTTTTTTTTATAAATAAAAGCCCAAATGAAGATCCTTGACCCAGAGAGAAAGGACAAGAGAAGCCCTCTGTGAGTTTCAGAAAGGTGAGAGGATAGAGCATATGTGCACTTGTTTGTTATATACTCTAAAATGGTAGGAATAATCGGGATTCCCTGCATTATTGATCTGAGGCCCTTCACTGGTGGCAGTTTTTGCCTTGTTCCTTTGATCATTTTGCCCACGTATTAGGAAGTAAAGATATATCACCTTGACTGCTGGTTGGAATTCCTGTGTCATTTTTTACACTAAATTATTTACCCAATTCTTCCTTCTAAAAAGGTCATGTTCTTCCCTTGCATTTACTATAGCTGAAAAACTAACTTTTTGAGACTATAACATCTCAAATTCCCTAGCCATCTTGGCTAGTGACCATGCTGGCTGCAGAGTTTGGGGGTTTTACTCAAAAAAGTAATGTTTCCAAGCTCTGGGAGTCATACAATAACTCTGTGGTGGGCTAGGCCAGGCTAAACTAGATTGGAAAAAAATGAGTGGTCAAAGGTCACCACTGGAAACTCTGGAAATTGCCTGATGCCAGTTCAGACTATTTATCTCTCTGGCAGACATTGGACATGGCAGAAATCTTTTTTTCTTGCAATTTTAAATATTCTTTTTGCAAATACTGGGAATCAGAACCTAAAAATCACCCAGAGATCTACCAGGAGATTCCAATTTACCCATATATACTCATGTATAAGTCAACCTCATATATAAGTTGAGGGCAGGTTTTGGGGCTAAAATAATGGATTTTGATATGACCTGTGGATATTTTGAGGGCCATTCTGCAGAGAGGAGAAACGTGCCAGTGCCACTTCAGGGGGCCAGCCACCCCTGGCTGCCACCACCATTTTCCCACCCAAGCATTCAAAAAGACCTTTTGCCACTCTACTCAGAGAAGGGAATGGTTTATTTTTAGATAATGTCAGGATTGGTCACAGACATGACCTTTTCCTGCCAAGTTCAGTTCTTTTGTATCACTTTGTGGTTAGTTGTGTTTGCATTCTTTTGTACTTGCTAATGAGTATGTAGTCTAACTGGGGAAAGGGAGTACATGCTCTATGTTTGTAATGGTTTGATAAAGCCATCACCTGGCCTCAGCTATGCAAAAAGTGGGCTGAGCTTGGGTCCGGTGGGAACTGATTGTGGGGATGATGGATAGTCAATGACTGTATGGCCCACCAGATTTTGCAGATTGTAGAATGCTTTTAGTTTACAACTTGTTAGTTAGGTTTCATTCTGATCAATGAACTTGTGGGGTTATCTCTTTGGATGACTGTGATAATAAAAGTTTTTTTGTATTAAACTCTGAAACTGCTGGCCACTTAGTCTGTAGAAGCCAGTACATGTCAGATAAGAGTTAAGGTACAGTACGTACATTGAGCCATGGATATGTTGATTCAGGGGTTTGGGGTTGAAATTTTGACCAAATTTTTTAGACTTATACATGAGTATATTATAGTACCTTTTGCTGGCTTTTCTTCTAAAGATTCTGTAAATATTGTTCTGTGAATTGCAGACTGAAGAGGTTTAATGGAGTCAGGTGAACTGTTGCAGACTTGGTTTAATAAGTTGTCAGAAGTCTTTATATTAGAGAGATTGATTGCTCTCAATAGCTGGTACTGAATGGCTAGGAAATACCTGAAAGGAGGATACCTCTTCCAATAGGCAATATGATCTGAGTGTCTGTCTCTGAAGGGAAAAAAAAAGCCCTGTAGTTTTGATTCAGGCTAGGAAGACAGAGAGAGGCACCTTAGCTGTGCCTAAGGCATCCTAAAGGTTCAAGCACCTGAGAGGGCAGGCTATCTTCCTAGAAACCTGGGTTTCTGCCAGGAGTGTTTGAATTATGTGCCTCCACTTGTATGCGTGTACATAAATGTAGTGTATTGCAAAGTACAAATTACTACAAAAGGACAATAAAATGAGGTCCTTCCAAAGAAAATCATATCTGGGTAAACACTGCAGCCATCAAACTTCACTGCTAGGTGTTACTGGAGATTAGGAGTGGGCACTAGGGTTGGAATTAACTTGTTGTTATTAGGGATGGGTGAGAGTGTTTGATTGTTTTGATAAGAATTTATCACACCTCACAACTTTTTTCAAATTTGGATTAGAAAGTACTGGAGATTTAAAACGTTCAAATGTAAGAGAAGCTTAACTGACAGATTTATCCACCCAAGCCCAGGGCTTTGAGTCCTTACCTTTTAAAAATTGAACTCTGAATCTCTGTGTATTCAACCATGCTACTACTGAATTAGGACTGGTAGTTTGTATTTCTTTTTCTGAGAGGGCCCTCATGTTTAACAGTTACATGACAGGCAGGTACAGCATTGTCTTTTCAATGTTAGCAATCACTGTATTTATTGCATTTGGCTGGTGCAGATAGGAGGCATTTCATTTCAGTTGGTTTTTGAAGAACAGAACAAATGTTTCATCCCCCCCCCCTGCATTTGGGGTGGAAATAACTAGAGGGTTAAAATGAACGAAACTGATTTTCTGTCCTTAGTCATTGCTTCTTTCAACTTTCTGCTGCCAGAGCTTGGAAACATGGATTAGATGTACCGTTGTTCTTCATGAGCATGCCTTTGTGTTCAGCAGAGGTGGTGGAAGACAACTCTGATGCCCTTGTGGTAGATGCAATCGTTACTTTCTAGAGATTCTTCACAGACCTTACAAATATGGTTAGAGTTCCTGGCTGGCTATCTCTTCAATAGACAGATTGCTGGCAGACAGTGGCCTTGCTAGCTGGAGATTCTGGGTGTTGTAGTCCAAAAAGGTTGCTTTTTCGAGCTCTGATCACTGATTAATGTCCAGGATGATTTGCTGGTGATTTTTGTTTCATGTGAGTAAATACTTATTATATGGTCTCCTAGTTGGTATATGCCTAAAAATATCAGATCTTGTCTGATTGTGGAAGCTAAGCAGGATCAGCCCTGGTGAGTACTTGGATGGGAGACCACCAAAAAATATCAGGTGCTGGAGGTGATATTTCAGAGGAAGGAACTGGAAAAACCACCTGAGTATTCCTTGCCTTAAAAAACCATTATAAAATTATTGGGATCACCATAAGTCGACAGGTGACTTGAGGGCATGTACCACACCCAGTAGTTGGCAGTGAAGCCTTTGGGGCAAAACCTTAGGGTACCAGTTCAGGACCTTGTCAAGAAAATGAATGGGGGGGGGCTGACAAGTGTAGCAGAGCTGGTTGATCACATTTTGAAGTAAGTGAACACATTGCTATCTAAATGGTTCTCTCCCCGGCCCCTTTTCTCAATGTGCATTTCAAGTCATACACATTACCCATTTAAAGAGGTACCTCTTAAGAACATTTGAAGCAAGTTAAGTAATTTGTTGTTGTTAACAGCCTTATGGCAACCCCATTAAAAAGGACTCCACAGTAAGACCATTTGAAACAAGTGAAGTGATATACATTACAATCTAAAGAGCCTCCTTACTCCTCTAAGACCATTAAGTCCAGAGTCTAAAATTCCCTAAGTGCATCACTGTGGAATCCCTCTGTGTTCTTGAGTGAGATACCCAGCAGAGTTTGGAGAAGATGATATTCATCCAGTTTATTTTTGTGTAGGGGGGCAGAGAAAGGGTTTCTGTTTGGGAGTGGGGCTGTGCAAATTGCTCACTGGGGGATATTCTGCCTTTTAGTGGTACTTCTTTTCCTTCAGATATTTTCTGCTGGTATATTTATAAAGTGAATTTTATTAAGATAGCATAACTTTCCTCTGGTGTGCTCTTATCCAAAGGAATCTATGTGGCTAGTATTGTCCCTAGAATTTCATGCTGCTCAGTGAAGCGGGGGTGGGGGGGGCGGGGGGGCGATGACAGTATTTTTGATTGCTGGAATCAAGGTCTTTTAGGGACTGAGCAGTGGTCTCTGCTACTTTTGTTCCCCTTTCAACAAAGGGGGTCCACCGAAGGGGGTTTGCTTTCTTAATTCTGCACTCACTTGCCAGTTTTACCTTTTTACCTGGAGACAAAAATCCTTTCTTTGCCCATATCCAGCACTTGGGATAGTTTAGTGGTACACCTGACACACTTCTGTCAGTCTGTTGGTGGATTTGACAGAGCTTGTTTTCTGGGGATTGACAAGAGACTGCAGTCTGTGAAAACAGTGGCAATTCACTTGCAGTTACCCCTCAGCACCCTGTCATGGTTCCAATCCAGATCAGGGCAGGGATGGCCTGCTGTTTACTTTAAACGAAAACATTCATGCAATTAGCAATTGCATTAATAGTGTCACATCTTGCTTGGCCCTTAGTAACTTGAATTTATTCCCTAGTAGAGAAATGGGCATTCAGCACAACATTTCTTGAGAATCTCAACATTTTTCAGTTAAAAAATGGTACTTGCCTTTAAAGCTAGAAGAAACTGGGAATGGTCAGCACAGCAAGAGAAAACCTTAAAAGGTTAAAGTGGTCTAAGTATAGAAAAATCTTGCTTTCCATGTGCAGTATCCCATTTTAATCTGAGCAAATGCTGGCCAGATATCATTTCTCCCTGTGCAACCACCATCTCATTAAAGACATCCTTAAGTGCAAATTCTCTGTGGCTCCTTGGTGTTCGCAGTGTGCTTAAGGATGTTTATTCCCAGGCAACTGGAAAGTTCCCAGAGATGCAAAGAAAGCATCTGAAAAATGAAACTTAACAAGTAGGCTCATCCAGTCCCTAACAGCCTTGCTGGAATCATACAGACTTCCTGAAGGAAATGTGCCAGCTGAAAGCATGAAGTGTGTTTAAAAGATGCTCAGCCCCACAGGAGTAGTTCAAATGTCAAAAACGGCTGTAACCTGTTCTTACCTTACGTTAACCATTAGGAGTGTGCATTTGGTTGAGTTTCATTCGATCCATGATTAATACCTGTCAGGGTAAGAAAGGCAGAACTTAGAAAACTTAACTTTTTGGACTACAGCTTCCAGAATCCCCCAGCTTTGGAAGAGTATATCCTCAAAGTACGGTAGTTTTTTTTCTAGGACAAATAAATTGGTCCTAGAGCAAATCAAGCCTGGCTTCTCCCTAGGAGCCAAGATGACTAAACTGAGACTGTCATGCTTTGGACATATAATGAGAAGACTAATTAGAAAAGTCAATGTTGCTTGGTAGGGTAAAAGGCAGTAGGAGAAGAGGAAGACCACACCACTGACAGATAGACTCCATCAAGAAGCCAGTTTGCAAGACCTGAACAGGGCTGTTGATAACAGGGTGACATAGAATCATAAAACTGGAAGAGACCACATGGGCCATCCAGTCCAATCCCCTGCCCTGCAGGAATACACAATCAAATTATTCCCGACAGATGGCCATCCAATCTCTGCTTAAAAACCGCCAAAGAAGGAGACTTCACCAAACTCCCAGGCAGTAGTGTATTCCACTGCTGAACAGCTCTTACTGTTAGGAAGTTCTTCCTAATGTTTAGGTGGAATCTCTTTTCCTGTAGTTTGAGTCCATTGCTCTGTGTCCTAGTCTCAGGAGCAGCAAAAAAGAAGCTGTTCTCTTCTCTAGGCTAAACATACCCAGCTCCCTAAGCTACTCTTTATAGGGCATGGTTTCCAGATCTTTAACCTTTTTTGGTCACCCTCCTCTGGACACCCTCCAGCTTGTCAATATCCTTCTTGAATTGTGGTGCCCAGAACTGGGCACAATATTCCAGGTGAGGTGTGACCAAAGCAGAGTAGAGTGGCACGATTACTTCCCTGGATCTAGACACTATACTCCTATTGACTTGGAGGTCTCTCTTTTATAGGGATGCCATAAATCAAATTTGACTTGATGGCAATTAACAAGAACATTAAGCAGAGTGTAGCAGGGCTAGGGCAATATGCACTTGTGGTGGAAATGAGTAATTACTCGGAATGTTCTTGTAAGGTTAAAAAAAAGGAACTCATATTTATTGTCTCATAAAATCCATCTTGGAATATGGAAAGAGTTAGATGAATGAAGTTGACCTATACTTGATTACAAGAGCCCCTAAAAGCTGGTTCTTGTGTGTGTGTGGGGGGGGGTAAAGTAACAGCTGTTTTGGGATTGGCACCCCATGATTGCTTCTTTTCCAGACAAAGGGAACAAAGAGATTAACTAATTTCTTGTAGAAGGGGAATGTGACCTCAACAGGTAAGAAAGTAGCAAAAGGCCAAAGAAAGATGTTGAGATAAACTTCAGGCATTATCTGGTTCCCCTTTCCCACCAATCACTTTATACAACTGTTTTTGCCTCTTTGCTTCCAGTGCTCCCAGCTTTGTAGAAATACAAAAGAAAATCTTTGTGGTGCCCAGAACAACTTAGCAGTACCGAGTATGCTCGGTGCCCATGGAGTGGTAGTTGACTAGACAGAAGGAAATGAAAAACAATAAGAAAGGGGGGGGGTGTTAATGGAATCGGATTTTCTGAAGGAAGAGAACAGAGGGAGAGACATAGATATAAAAGTCATTGGCCCATTCACCCTTTCCCTCTCTCTGCTTAGCCTCCTCTCTGAGAATATGGATGGATGAGAAATTTGCTCTGTTTTTAAAAATGAATCTCTTGAATTTGCAGTTCTTAGGTTCAGTTGTAGATTTAAATGCAGTTTGCATTCATATACCTGCACATTTCTGAGTTTGTGATGTGTTCTGTAACAGAAAGAAACAATGTGTTCAGTATCATGTACACTTTTGAAAAATGCATGAAGAAAATGACACAATTCTAAAATACACACAAAGATGCTTTAGTTAATATCTACCAAAAATCCATGCATTTGAAAATGGTTAAAAAAAAATTGGGAAAACCTTCCCTCTGGGGGAAAAAAGTTTGTACAGAACTGGAGTGGAATGAGACTTTTCCTGGTAGTGGAAAAACAGAATCTCAATGAGATTGATCTTGCCAGATTCCCCCCTCCCTACCTGAGAAGGAAGAGCTTTCAATCCTCCTCAAGAGACAGACCTGAAATATATTGTTGCAGGGTGCTATCTATAAATAATAATCATAATATCACATTATTGTTACTGTAAATCACCATCACAATAGTAATAATATAATCACCATCAATCTTATTAGTGATGCCAATAATAATTAATATCTGACACATGCCTTTAAAATACCATTGAGGTGATAAATTGCCTCTTACTCTGAATACATAGAATGCAAAGTCACCTTGACAAAAAAAAAAAGGCTTAGGCACTGAGAGGAGACCATTCAATTGACTAATCCTACACTCAGTTACATCAGTCCTAAGCTTTCCCACATATTTTGCCACGTTCAAGAAGAATTCAACAAGTGAGAATTTTTTTTAAAATGGTAATACAAAAGGATATGCCAGATGCAGGCTATAAAGCATTTCAAATCAATATAAGTACTTTTCCCTGCAGAAGTTGACTACAACTTTATTCATGTACATACACTTTCCTGTGCAGTATATCTATATTTCTCTGGCTAAATTACAGTAGCATCCAAAGTACCTGTGAGCAGACTCCTTTTGGCTCTTTTTAGAATTGGCTTGACAACTATGAGTTTTGTCTCTGAGCTTTTGTGAGATTTTATAGGCTGGGATCCTGTTAGTGGCATACTCCTGCTTATCTGGAGGCTACACATAGCTATATCTTGTTTTGAATGGGGTACAAGGGGATTTTCATTCCCTCCAAAGCCTCCCCACTGGCAGTAGCCTAGCCCCAGGTGACATTGCCATGGAAGGCGAAAGAGGGCAGTGACTGAACAGTAGGGACTGCTTTCTGTCCTGACTGCTGTTCTCCATGAAGAGAGAAGAGGAATGGCTTGTAGCATTTAACAGCCATAGCATTGCTCCCTGCCTGGAGCCTTGGCAGCTGCTGGGAGGGAAGAAAGTGGTGGAGCTTCAGAGCATGATATGCACCATGATACATGATACAAGATCGGAGCTGGAGTCTTCTCTGAGAGTTCTCTCTCAGCTCAAGAATGGACAGACAGGGCCATGCATATGCACTATTTTGCATTGCCAGCTGAAAATTTTAGTTCCCAGTGCTAGCCATTGCATAGAACTGCTTGTAAATTCAACTACCAAGTCCTTTGAAAACAGATCTACTTGAGAACAAGAGGTCTTTGGCTCTGGATGAGGAACAGCAATCATATACTGTAAATAAAGCACATGGAAGAAATAATTGAAGGGCTGAACCCAAATATGAGGTCTGTCTATTAAATAACGAGCCGGATACAATAACCCATCTTTATTTATATGTATCACAATTCTAAATGCTTGTCCCCTTCAATACACTCCCCGTTCACACTCACACATTGATGCAGTCTTCTTTTCCCCTGGTTGAAGGCGTGAGCAGATCAGTTTCTGTCAGCTGTTTCAACACGTTTGCCATTTTCTTCGTACTGCATCATTTGACTCAAAACGTGTTCCTTTAAGCACCGGTTTCACTTTAGGGAAAAGAAAAAAGTCACATGGTGCTAAATCTGGCAAATATGGAGGATGTTCAAGTGTAGTAATGCATTTATTGACCAAAAACTGCTTCACAGAAAGTGCTGTGTGAGCAGGCACATTGTCTTGATGAAAAATGAAACCATTTTTCCACAGTTCTGGCCCTTTTTTTCTGACTCTTTCCCTCAGCTTTGTCAAAACTTTCTTATAATGATGCTGGTTCACTGTTCTGCTTTCTGGAACCCATTCTTCCAAAATTATGCCCTTGATGTATAAAACAACAAGAATTAGTATGGCTTTCAATGTGGACTTGCTGTGATGTGCTTTTTTCATTCTTGGTGATGATGGTGTTTTCCAGTGCATTGACTATCATTTTGTCTCAGGATCATACTGGAAGATCCAGGTTTCATCACAAGTGACGATTTTTTGAAAAAGGTTTGGGTCCACCTCAAGTTTCTGCAGAATGTCAGTGCAAATTTCCTTGTGGCACTCTTTTTGCTCTGGTGTGAGAACCCTAGAGACCATCTTGGCACAAACTTTTCTCATGTTGAAATCCTCATGCAAAATTTTCCATGCAGTGTCTTTGTCAACGTTCATTCAAGCATTCACAATCAGTTCTCCCTGATTTGTCTGAAAGGTAGAAATACAGTCTCATTATTTAACAGACAGACCTCGTATGTGGTGCACAGTAAGCAACAAGCAGTCCTGCTCATATCCTGATGAAGCAGTTGTCTTTCTACACCTTGTCCATCGAATGTTGTTGACCAAGTATGAGCAGAATCTCATTTTACATTCCAGGTCAAATGTAACATGGCTTGATATGAAACTACAGAGGACCAGATGTGCTTGGTCTGTATGATGTACAGTATTTGTGTTTTGTAGAGAGAATATATCTGCTCTTGTCAGTAGATTCATTAGTGGCTGTTATATGGTGCTTCCATATTCAGAAACTGTATAGGTATTTTGGGGTAGGGTGAGTAGAAGTAATAGCTGAAAATGTTTATTCTCTTCATGTCCTCCTACCTGTGGACTTACTGGAGGCACCTGGCTAGTCACTGCCAAAAATAAGATAGTGGACTAGATAGATCTCATCCAGCAATGCTCTTGTGATGTAGTGTTATGGGCTCCCTATCCAATTTCTATGAGTAGAGCTCTGGTTCAGTACCCAGAGCTGTGTGCATAGACTTGCCAAAAGAGTGTTGCTAATCCTGATGTTCCAGTGATACATCTCTCTTGGAGTTGAACTAAGCAATGGTCAGAGGAGATGATCTATCCTGATTTGCCTCCACCCACTACTGCTACCACTGGGCAGAGAGAGAAGGAAAAGTATATGTGTGTGAAAAGCATAGTAGACCACATAGTGGACTACAGTTTGGAAGAAAAAGAAAGAGCCACAGAGAGCTGAATTTGGACTCCATAAGCCAAGTATTGCGAGAAACAATATATTGTCACCTGGAAAAATCCACCCTACTTATCTAGGTAATGTGAGTATTGCAACTAAAGGGAAGCTGAAGGGAGGGGAGGTAGCAGATGATATCATTCTCTCTGTAATCAGACCATCTCTGTGCTTCATCCTTGCAAGCCCTGACACTGTTACACCTCTGCTCATAACTTTATCATTAAACTTGTTAACATTCTACAAAGGTCAAAGAAGCTGAGGAGTGAGGGTGAATGTACGGGTGGATAGAGTCTCTCTGAAGTAGCTCAAGCAAGTGCTTTCTCTTACCTGTTGTGTTAGCACTGTTGGACTCTGCCCTTGTAATTCTCCCTGCAGAGCTACCCTTCAGAAGCCGAGAGAACAGAAATGGCTTGGGGTTATCATGCTTAGAAGCACTGATAACAGAAAGGTGGACACCTGTATCTGTTCCCACCCCCGTTTCTGCTCCCAGCCTCCTGAAATGTTGGGCAGAAGAACTATAGACGGCAGAAAATGTCTTTTCCTTCCCTGGGCTGGGATTCCTGGATTTCTGATCGTAATCTTAGCTGCTTCTTTGGAATCTGAGCAGACTTGGATCCCGTTTCCTCCAAGAAGCTTGTGGCAACACAAGATGTAAGTGTGTTAAGGGAAGGTAAAAAGCAGGAGTGAAAATTCTAATTTTAGTGCTTTTTTTTTTTTTTTTTTTTTTTTTTTGCTTGGGGTGGAGAGGCATGGCACAACTTCTAGTGTTGCCCTTTGCTGTGATTTATTCCATGCCATCTCAAGCTGCATCATTGAAAAGTCCAAGGCTGGACAGTGATGGAGCAGTCCCAAATGGCAGCCTATTGGCATCTATGCTAAGTCGGAAAGAACACACTGTGCAAAATGAATTGAGTTGACTGATAAAAAAAACTCCACAATGTGCATAAATTGTATTTTACTCTATATTGCAAAAGTTGGTTTTTTTCCCCCCAGGATCTTTTGTGTGATGGTTGAAAATGCAGTGCTGGAGTCTTAGGGAGACAGAGCTGTGCAGTGGCAGGACAAGTAAAAGGACAAGCTGGTCAAAGCAAAAGTGTACTTGTGCATGCATTTCTTGGGCAAAACACATTTTTCTTCATCCATACCTCATTTTCAATGAATGCAGAAAGGGAAATATAAGACCACTCTAGAAGCAGCCTGTTGTTTGACCACTTGATGTACAGAAGTATTGTTGCACACTTGGAAAACCCTTATAGGCTATGTTTAAAAGTATAGAAAACAGGTAGAGGAGTGAACAAGTCCTTGTAAATACAGCTTAAAAAGAGCCAGTGGGAAAATTAGTTTGATTTTCTTACAAATCAGCCCTACCACAAATCAACCAGTCTCTCAACTCAATTTTTAAATGCATTGATTCCTGTTCCTAGGAAGGTTGTTTAGTTAATTACCGTTGAGAGCATGATTTTGACATTTGATTCAGTTTGAAATGGAAACCTGGGCCATTATCCTCTTTGCTGGGGAAAGTACACCAGTATAGGTGAAGGAGGAGGCATGGCAGCAGAAGAACTGGGGCTGCAAGTGCTGTGTTGATTTGGTGGGGGAAAGCAGCAAAATCTGTCCATTTCAGGAGAGAAAGCTGCCCGACTGGCTTCCTATTTGCTCAGGGGCTAGCAGGGAAGCCTCATCTCCTGATGGGTGGTTTTCGCTGCCATCCTCTGCTGCCATTATATCCCAGTAAAAAAAGTAACTTATCTTGATGTAAGTGACCCTTATGCTAGCATAAATTACTGATAGGATCCCAGTCCTGAAATCCTGATTCACATGCTATACTGAAACATCTTGGCAACATATAATGTATGTGTGTGGGAGAGAGAGCTGGAAAAGGATGGCAGAAAACCCTGCCTTGAGGATATAATTTTTAAAAGACTGAGTGCCACCCATGGTGGTGGTGGGGGGATGGGGGATTGTTCATCTAACCAAAAGCTACCTATAGCTTGAAACCTGAAAAGTTTCACCCCTGCTCTGAGCTGCTGTTGGTTTCACCTGCTTCCCTTTGGATGACCAAGGGTTAATTAGGCAGACTCAGATACTGCTAACTTCTTTTGCAAAAGGACTCCTTAGAAAACTGTTTCATCCAAAGCACTGTTTGTTAAAGCACACAGAGCAACAGCCCAGTCCTACAACAATAACTCAGATTTCCTCTCTTTTGGGTCCCAACCTTCTCCTATTTTTTTTAAACAGAGAGCATGGGGTGGGGGGGAGAATAGGACCAGCACTAGCACCAGCCCAGTCCTTTGCAGATTTAGTCAGATGTTAATCAGAACCACTGGCCTGTAATATTCCAGTCCAGAGAAATTCAAACAAATTCACCTTGATTCAGCAAAGGCTACTACAGCAGGCTTGTAGAAGCCTAACAGAGGTAATTCTCTCTTTCTCTGGCTTTTCTTCGCAAACAAAAATTCAAGAAGGACTCATCTTGTGGTTTCTGCAAGCACGCTGATGACTAAAAAGGCCAATCTGAGATAAACAAGTCCAGTTGCAGAAAGCACAGCAGAAGGTCTCCTTGGGTGATGTTTCCGAGTTGTGATTCTTTCTGCATTGTCGTTTCTCTTCGAGACTTGTTCGGCGTGAGTTCTCAGATAAGGCTGCAGCATTGTGGATAGGGCGTCTCCATGCCTCCCGATGTGAGGCGAGGGCGGACCATTGTTGGTGATCAGTTTGGCCAAGCCTGAGATGTTGTTTCAGGGAGTTCTTGTATAGGTTTTTGGGAGCACTCCTCTTATGCTGACCCATGGCGAGTTCACTGTAGAGTACTATTTTTGGGAGGCAATGGTCCTCCATCCTAGAAACGTGTCCTGCCCAGCGCAGCTGTGTTCTCAGTATCATGGCCTCAATGCTGGTGATTCCTGCGTGCTCAAGGACAGCAACATTCATCACATAGTCAGTCCAGTGTATATTTAGGATTGTGCATATACAGCACTGATGAAAGCGTTCAAGGAATCATAAGTGGTGGCGATAGGTGACCCATGTTTCAGACCCATAAAGAAAAATAGATAGTACAATGGCTCTATACACACTGATTTTTGTGCTTCGCCTCAGGTGTTTCTTACTCCAGACTCTTTTGTAAAGTCTTCCAAATGTGCTATATGCCTTTGCTAATCTGTGATCGATTTCTTTGTCTATCTTGGCATCTGTGGAGATGATGCTTCCCAGGTAGGTGAACTGCTGAACAGACTTAAGCACAGATTTGCCGACGGCAATGTGGGGATGGTGGTGTTCGTCCTGTGGTGCAGGATGGTAAAGAACTTCCGTTTTCTGCAGGCTGACTTCCAGCCCAAACAACTCTGCAGCTGTTGCGAAGCAGGATGTGAGGCGCTGCAGAGCTGCTTCTGTGTGGGCAACAAGGGCAGCATCATCAGCAAAGAGCAGCTCATGAACTAGATAGTTTAGAGTCTTAGTGTGAGCTTTCAGACAGCTTAAATTAAACAAACTACCATCAGTATGGTAACGTATATAGATGCCGTCTTCTTCTTCGAGCTCTGCCATAGCCCTCCATTGACGCCCCCTTGTCGTGAGAGAGAGGCTTGTGTACCCTAATGATGTTTTGACCTATGCTGGTGGTGGCATAATAGCCACCGGTAGGGTCTCCCATGCCAGACAGGTCAAAACCAAAGGATCTGACAAAGAGCGTCAAAGGGCAGGATGGGCTCTCTAGCCTTATGGCAACCATCCTAGGAGAAGGAAAACTAATCCCAAACCCGGGCAGATGGTGCATGTCCAACCCTGTAACAGAGGTACCAGAGTTATTGAAAAAGCAAACACATCTGGATCCCTACAAAGCTTGTTAACCTGTCTTCCTCAATACTGCTACTAGTCTCCTTCCGGTTTTCCTTGGTGTGCAGTACCTGAGGAACAAAATGATAAATCACAAACAAACTCTCATTCCCATTCTCCTGACACCAGCAGACTAGCTCACTGGCCTGGGGCAAAGACCCCAGCTGCCCTTGAAAGCCCCCCCGCATTGATCTGTTAGTCCATAAAAAACTATTTACCATGGCTGTCTATCGTTCCTGTCCCCTGTTGCTTCACCCTCCCCATTGTTTCTTTCAGAACCAAGAAAACATTTGTCCATGAAGACCATCCCTTATCTTTAAGAGGAACAATTCTGCCTGACTTTGAGTCTTTCTAGGGAGGGACTTGCTTGCTGAGTTCTGCAAAGTCAACCCTGAGGGACTGACTAGATGGGAAGCTACCAGCCAATGTCACTCCATGGACTAGTGATAAGTAATGAGGTGGGATGGTTGGAGATCACCTTAGCCTTGGGGGTGGGGAGTGCCTCACTTGCCCTAATGGGCCAGCCTCCACAAGATAAAGCTTATTCATGTTCCTTTGTTACTCTTGACTTTTATTTGGTAAGAAGTGTAAATGGACTGATCTGAGCTCTGTACAGTTGTGTTTTGTGTCCAGTACTAGCTAAAAGGTTTTGCGTGGACTTTTGAAAATGGAATTACAAGGGTAAGGATACAGTGGGAGCTCCAAAGCCTTGTTGTTGACCATGAACAGTTCAATCTTCTATATAGTTAATGAGACGTCAGTCCCATTAATTTCAGTGTGGCTTTCTCCCAGCTAAGTGGGTGTAGGACTCCAGCTAAAAACTCTGAAATCTCTAAAAGCCAGTTGTCACCCAGCACCATTTAACATCACTGGAGCCTGAGCAGGCAGAGTGCTGACAGCCACTTGGCACTGCTGTTACATGCAGCAGCCCAACAGATTGGTGCCTGCACTATGCCAAAATGCCCAAGGCTTTTTATCCTCTTGTGGATGGAACAGTTTTTGGCTGAGGAAGGAGCAGATAGGACTGCCATGCCCATCTGGTCCTCTTGGGTCTCGATCTGTGTCATTATCCCACAGAAAGCAACCTCTTTTTCTTACCTCTTTTGTCCTCTTGGGAATGCCTTTAAGGCCCTGCTGTAAGAGCCTGCCTTCAGTGCCAGCCCAGCTATTTGGCAGAATGTGCTACTTGATGCCAGCAGTTAATTTGGGGTGTCATGAAAAAGGCAGCAACTTGTTAAGTTATTGAATGTATTGCTGTATTTTTATTGCTAGAGATAGGAGAGGTACCTTTGGGACTTTTACCTCACAGGCCAACATAACTTGAAATAAATTTTAAAATTAGATTGCTCTTTTTAAAAAAAAACAAAAAACAATGTATGTGCAATGTACAAGCAAGTTTTTCTTTCTGATTTCAGCTTGTGTCCAGCTGAGCAGCATTTTACAAGTCTGGATTGACTGTTGCTGCTTGTTTGTGCCTCTAAACAAGGGGTGGGGAACCTCAGGCCCTGGGTAGCCAGAGTTCTGGGAATGTGACTGTTCTGAGATTCAAATCTGCCCCATTTCCCATGATACCATAGCTGTTGCCCATATCCAGTCATGTCTCTCTGCATTTTCTATTCTAAAATGGTTGAAACTCCCCTCCCCTTAGGTTTATGTACAGGTAGTAAGACTTCATCTAAAATGTGCTGCTATGTTTGGTTCCCCCCTTTTGCCCTGCCTATCTCTGGGATGTGACCCCTAAGAGCTTCTCAGAAGTTGAATTCAGTCCCTGGGCTGTAGAAGGTTCCCCACTCTTGCTTTGAACCCTTAATCTTGATCTCTCTACCATCCTACTCATGCCCATTTCTGCTCTTTCCACCCCCCTCCCTGCTCTTCATGTCTTGGCTGAGACAGCTGTCTATAGTGCTGCTGTTTAGAGTGATTAGTGCTACTCAGATAGAAATATGGGGTGGGGAACCTGTGGTCCTCCAGCAGAACAGAAATATAGCTGAGTTAGAGCTATCCCCCTCCTGGAGAAGGACTGTAGGTCATCTCTGTCTCTCCTTATTTCCAAGCAGTCAAACTGTCTTTGTTTCCTGCCTTTGGCACAACATGCTATGTGATGAAAGCAGGTGGCATTGGCTAGACACCATCCCAAATCTCCTTGACTTATGACACTTGATCAGGGAGCTGTAGTTTATTCTTAGCAGCCCCCTTTCTCTCTCCCTCATACTCCTTCTTTCCCTGGAAGGGGCTGCAAAGGCACTATCCTGCTCTGGCTCTGTGTCACATATAAATGTTTCTCTTTCTAATCTTCCCCATTGGATGTGGCTCTCGCAGTGAATTTGCTTGTGACTGACATGCTGTCGGCAAACATTGCATGGATCTGTCTGGAACGGCTTGTGTCTGCCATGGAAGAAGAGGGGATCTTGCTAGCTTTCAGAAAGTTCTCTTCTCTACATTGTAGAACTTAGCACAACATGAAATGTGCTATTCATGGCATATTTAATTGCTAGCTATTACAATCATTATCCTCTTTTAAAAACACACATGCATGTATGCGCGTGCACACACAGAATTTCAGAGAGACCGCCAAGATAGTTGTCTTATGGCAAGATAAGATCCTGTACATCCCTGAAACTCCTAATAAAGGAGCTCTCATACAGCAAAAGAAACAAGGTTACTGTACCATGCAGTACAGTACATTACAAATCAGTCAGACAGCTGCAGTACAATAGATAATACAGTACATTCAAATTGAGATCCTTCTTCTGTTGTATTGGACAGAAAGCTGTTCTGTCTAACTCTTCTTGAAAGGAATGGAGCCCAAATAAGGGAAGGCTGAAGAGCTTTTAAGGTGCTCTTTAACAGTTAGCAGCATCTGGAGAGCAGACTGAGCAGGGAGCACACAGGAAGACTGGCCACCATCTTCTCCACTATGGTGACATGTCCAGGATCTGCTCACAGACGGCCCTTCCACCCAAATTTCAGTGATTCCCTCCTCCCCCACAGCACAGCTCATCCCATTCAACCAGGGGCCTTGGACCTCAGTAGCATTTTCAGGAGTCTAGAGGAACTGCCATGAAGCGGAATTTGCATGCGCCTGAATTTGGATCTAGATCACTTTGTTTTTTTTTAAATATTAGTAATTATTTTTCAGATTTTCATCTGTTGATATCAATTACAAGATGCAAATACTATGTACTCTTCATTTGTCCTCTTCATTGCCAATGCTTAGATAACCACCTTAATCTTAGAACAAGGCTTCCTGGCATCCTAAACGAGCACACAGATACTGCAACATTTTATTGCAGGTCCTGCTTGTCATGGTTAATAGCTTGTGACAGATCTATTTTGTTCCATGATTGCACCATGCACCAGTGTGTCCTTAATGCCCTATGAAGTCTTGGAAGCAAAAAAAAAAAAAAAAAAAAAAAAGCAGGGATATGAGTAGGATGCTCACTGATAAATGAAAGGCTTTAAAAGTGTTTCCCATGAGGAGGAGTTAAAATAAAGATATGGAGGCTAAATATATACTTAATTTGCAATTTTTAGAATAGACATTAGTGAATCCATTTTTCTTGATGCAGAATATGGATCCCCTTGGCACTTTATACACTGTTAGCTGTCCTGTAGGACCTGGGACATTTCCTTTTTCAGACTACAACTTTCAGAAATTCCCAGCCAGCCTGACCAGCTGGGAGATTCTGGGAGTTGTAATCCAAAAAGGAACATTTCCAAACTCTGGTGTTCTGCATTCTTCTGAGCAATACAGTTTCCAGAGGCAATGGTACCAGGTTTAGTTTCTTTTGAAAATATCCTTCAGAGAATTAAGCGTGTCTTCATAATACGTTGTTCTCTTTTCAGTAGGGGCGACCAACTTGTATTCTATTGAGGGCCACTAATCTTCCTTCCTTCAGTCGCCAAGATGTTGGCCATCAAACTTTGGAGGACAACAGCTAATTGAAAAACACAGATTTTGAATTTTTCAAAATGGCATAGGCTTTATACATTTGACCACCAAAGTGGTTCTTAGTTGGTAGAGCTTATTTTTCCAAACTGTAGGCAAGTTCTGTAGCTCCTTGTTTCCAAACCATGCCTGCAGCCAAGATTGATAGCAGGTGTTCTCATACCCCTTTGGACTTCTGTTTGTGGGGCTCCAGAAATTGAGGATGTGCCTCATTATTTGTTTTTGGTGTTTGTTTATTTTTGTTCTTTATATTCTGAACTAATTTGGGTGGTCTATCTTGTCTTGCCTATACTCTAACACTGTTTCAGAAAATATTTATTATTATTATTATAAAGCTACTCTTTCTTCCCCTGCTGACTGCACAATCGCAACCAGACAGTACCAGGGCACAACTGTGCCCCATAAACACTGGTTGGCTGCAGGGATGTGCTGGAGTCGATATTGTGCAACCAGGGAAGAAGGAGCTCCTATCACCCTCTGGACCTCCAGAATTCAGTAGGATGTTGGCCTAAAACTCCCAGAATGCTTACCATTTGCCAGTACTGACTAGGACTTCCAGGAGTTGAAGTCCAAAACATTCTGGGGTCTTCCAGGTTTCATGCCACACCAGGCTCATATTGTGCTGCCCACAGTGTGCTTTTAAATGTTGTGATCTTAATGCCAATCCAGCAGAATGAAGTTTGCATGACAATAATTGGTACTTGTTTCAAATTATATGTTTAAAATTTAGGTGTATCTTGCTGTTCTCATACAGGCTCAGAGTACTTCATTCACTTTCCTTCCTGAAGCCTTTACTGTAGCCACACCATCCTGAAAATATTATCAGAAACCATCCAGAGAATAAACACCTCCTCCTTACCTCCACCCCTCTGTGTTGTTGCTGACAGTAGGCTGAGTGGCATATTTGTAAGAGATCGGCAAGGCAAAGCATTTCCCCTGACATGCATAACTGTGCATGAAATAGCTCCCCCTCTTTTAATAATTATTACATCCCAATTGGAAATGGGCAGTGGCAAGCTTCAAACAGATTGTCCTCTCAACTGAACTTATATTTTCCTGCAGTGAGTGAAATTTAGTTGACAGTTAAACACAAGGTAACTCTGAAGAAATTACTGGAGCTTTACAGGCCCCGCTATTCAGTCAGCAAGGAGAGCTTTCCCAGTCCCCCTCCCCCCATTTCTCTTCTTCTCAAACCTTGTGGGAAAATCTTAGTATATTCCCATTTCATGATCCAGTAGATGAGAGCTGGGGAACCATTGGCTCTCCAGATGCTGCTGGACTCTAGTCCTCATAGTCCCTTAACACTGGCTGGAACTTTGGATGTTCAAGTGCTCAATATTTGGAGGGCCACGATTCCCTATCTCTGGATGTTTATCTATTGTTTATTAATTTATTCATACGTGCACTCCTATATACTGCATCCTCTCATTCTGTGCCCTGTCCTTTGCAGCTGGTTCATTTATGAAAGCCTACCTGAATAGGAAGGCCTTTGCCTGCTAGCAGGAGAATGGAAAGGGAGACAACCTAGCCTCCCTTGGGAGTTCTGTAGCCTGGAGCAGTCACTGAGAAGGCTTTCACACACGTGCTCACCAAATATGCCTCACAGGGGAATAGAAAGATGTGTTGCTATGGCCTACAGACACTGTGAGTAGAAAAGGTCTGTGGCAGATCCTGGAACAAGTCTTGAAGAGAAACGACAACACAGAAAGAATCACAACCCGGAAACATCACCCAAGGAGACCTTCTGCTGTGCTTTCTGCAACCGGACTTGTTTATCTCGGATTGGCCTTTTTAGTCATCAGCGCGCCTGCAGAAAGCACGGGATGAGTCCTGAATCTTCGTTTGCGAAGAAAAGCCAGAGAGATGGCCTACAGAGCAAAAGAGCCTCCTGCTGCCAACTTCATAAGCCTGCACGTGAGAATGAAAAGAAGAAGGTTTACTGCAACTCTGAAGGCTCCAAGTGGAGAACAGGCCAGGTTTTAGATGATGGTTTTTATATGATTTTTTAAAATGAATTTTAGTGGCTTTTAACTCTACAGAATATTTAATTTTGTAAAAATAACTTTTAAATTTATATGAAGTTGAAGGCTTTCATGGCTGGCATCCATAGGTTTTCTGTGGGTTTTTTTGCAGGCTGTGAGGACGTGTTTTGGAAGAGTTTTTTTCTGATGTTTCTCCTGCATCTGTGGCTGGCATCTTCTTTGTATATTTGGGTGGATGCTGTTCAGGCAGTTCAGAAATGAGACCAAATCTTCTTCTTCGTGGCTCCAAATGGTGAAAGTGTCGTCCACATATCGGAACCATGTTGTGGGCTTTTTTGGTGCTGTTTCCAGGGCTTGCTTTTCAAAATGTTCCATGTAAAAGTTTGCTATCATGGGGCGCAGAGGCTTTTGTATAGTTTTCAATCTGTACTGTTTTTAATAATGAGAGTCGGCATGGTGTAGTAGTTTGAGAGTTGGACTAGGACTCTGGGAGACCAGGGTTGGAAACCCCATTCAGCCACGGAAGCCCACTGGATGACCTTGGGCAGGTCACACTCTCTCAGCCTCAGAGAAAGGCAAAGGCAAACCACCTCTGAACAAATCATGCAAAAAACCCCACAACATGATAGGTTTGCCTTAGGGTCACCATAAGTCAGAAACAACTTGAAGCAACACAACACCTGTTTTTAATAAGATGCAAGCTGCCTTGAGTCCCATTATTGGGGAAAAGGTGGGATATATATGAATACAATAAATAAATTATAAACATGGAAAATTAGCCAGATAGTGACTTTTGCTTGCTAAGAACCAGCCAAGCATTTTAGAGTGTCCCAGCCATCCCAGCTGGCCACTTGTCCGCTTTAGACAGGAAGGGCTGTAAGAGGCTTCCTCTGGGGACTTTGCCTAACAAACAAATGGTGGCCTTTCTTGCTCTTCTTGTGCTTAGATGTGTCTCTTGTTTGGCACTCTTCCTTCTGACACCTCTTGGACCACAGCCTGCCCTTGACAGGAGAGAAAAGGGGCTGCTGCTTGGAATGCAAGAGAAAGAAAAAGAGCCTGGGAAGAGAAGTCAGGGAAGGTTCTACTTCAAGTCTTTTATTTGTCCTCTTCTCCCACAAAACTGAAGCTCAGCCCTAAGAATTTGGCAACCATTCCTCTGGAGGATGACAGTTGTTGAAGAAATGCACAAAGGGAGTCAGCATGTCCAGTACATTCTCTGTCTAGCACCAGTTTGAGACTGGGGATCCCAAGCCTGTCTTAGCCAGTCTGGGAATGATTTTCTGGTAAGGATTGAGTCTTTTGCCAGTGCAGCAGCCTAGTCTAACAGCCTTACTTGGTTAGCAGTGTAGGTCAGAAGTGTGATGCGGCAGCTAAAAAGCTAATGTGATTCTAGGCTGCACAATAGGAGTATATCGTCTAGATCAGTGATTCCCAAACTTTGGCTCTCCAGGTATTTTGGACTTCTATTTCCAGAAACCCCAAACAGCATAGCCAATGCCCAGGAATCCTGGGAGTTGAAGTCCAAAAGACCTGGAGGATCAAAGTTTGGGAACCACTGGTCTAGATCAAGGGAAGTCATAGCACCACTCTATTCTGCTTTGGTCAGACTGGAATACTGTGTCCATTTCTGGGCACGACAATTCAAGAAGAATATTGACAAGCTGGAATGTGTCCAGAGAAGGATGACCAAAATGATGGGAGGTCTGGAAGCCATGCCCTGTGAGGAGCGGCTTAGGGAGCTGGGTATGTTTAGCCTGGGGAAGAGAAGGTTAAGAGGGGACGTAATAGCCATGTTTATATACTTGAAAGGATGTCATATTAAAGATGGAGGAAGCTTGTTTTCTGCTGCTCCAGAGACTAGGACAGAGAGCAATGGATTCAAACTACAGGAAAAGAGATTCCGTCTAAATATTAGGAAGAACTTCCTGAGGGTAAGAATTGTTTGGAAGTGGAATACACTGCCTTGGAGTGTGGTGGAGTCTCCCTCTTTGGAGATTTTTAAACAGAGGCTGGATGGCCATCTGTTGGGAGTGCTCTGATTGTGTATTCCTGCATGGTAGGGGGTTGGACTAGATGGGTCTTGTGGTCTCTTCCAACTCTATGATTCTATGATTCTTGGATTCATCCTCAGGATTAGCCTATTCCTTGTTTCTCTTCCCCCACTCTTTAGATTAGGGTTGGACTATGAATGGAGCAGCATGCGGTAGAACAGTCTTAAAGAGATGGATGCATAGGGTGCCATGGTGACTGTAAAATAAGTCCAAAATCTGTATTGTATTATGGCAACAAAAAGGAACACAAATCTCTGTGCAACCTTTTGAAACTAAATGTTTCTTCATCAGGCAAAGATGCTGGAAAAAAAGTTGGGTATGGGGTGATGATCTTAGAATCATGTTTGCGTGTTGTATTGAGATGTTAATTTGAGGAAGAGTCCACAAAGTACCAAATTAAGTTCTTCAGGTTGCAGTCCAATACCTCCTAGGCTGGGTACAAGAAAGGTAATAAAACAGAGGCAATTAATTTGTATCTTCATTTTCAGAATATAAAGAAAACTCCTTGAAAACGTAGACTCAGCTTTATCCAGTGCAAATCTCACAGGGCCCTTTTTTAGAAGAGAGCAGGGAGTTTCTTAGGCAGTCCCTATATAGGCAGGACTGGAGATTAATGTTGGCATTGTATCAGGCCAAGTGTGAGTGAGGTTGCAGGCATGCATGAATCTCACTTTTAACAAAAATCAAAGCATTGACCATGCAAAAGAAAAATGATAAAAATGTATCTACAACAAGATTATCAGCAAGTAGAAGACTAGGACAGCTAGGACCTTGCCTGGGTAACAGCTTTCCCTCAGATGTGTTAGATTTATTACATTTATAAAAATTAGCACCACCAGCAGTCTAAAGACAGTATAGTAACCAGTTATTCCTACCTTATTCCATTTATTGCTAGCTGTCCATCTATTACCAGGCCCGATTTGTAGTGCTGGAGCTAATTTTCAAAAATAAGAGTCTTAAATTGCTTAGGACCACATTACATCATAACCTATCTGTCTCCTTGTGAAACAACTCAGCTTTTCAAAATGTCCTGCCCATATCTGAGATCAGTCAGGCAGGTTCAAGAGGTGGGACCTTATCAGTAAAGCTGCTGAGATTTTGGAATTGCCCTCACTTCCCCAGTGGAGATCCACCCGCCTCCTTCTCCTCAGTTAAGTTACTACATATTATGATTATTTTACTCAAGTGCTTTTTTATTTAGCTAGCTAGCCATTCCCCTCTCAGTCTCTCTCAATTGACCATACTAGCTGGAGCTTCTGGGAGGTGAAGTCCAAGAGCATCTGGGGACCCATGTTTTAGATTTACTCAGAATAAGAAAAGGAATCCAGGAGTAGACACAATCATTGTTCCCACATCATTGACCGACCTGGACTCTTTCAAGACTGGTTTATCTGCAAGAGTAGTGGCAGGAATTTTTTTAGACCTATGGTGCTAAAGGAGTTGTATAGTTCCCTGAATTCCTCCAGGAAATCAGATTTAACTCAGGTGATTTGTCCAGAAAACTTCTGCTCCCCAGTCATCTATTCTTTCATCCGTACCTCCTTGATTTGCTATTTTTAAACCAATTTAGCCCCTCTCAAAACCTCTGCAATCCATCAATTAATACCAACCTGAAACCATAAATTAAAGGGAAGCAGAATTGGACACAATGGGATTAGGCCACTGAAACGATAAATCCAATTTCCCAGAGAAGAGAATCAAAACAGCAGGCATATTTCAAACCATGAAACGAGGCAGGCGCTCTTTCTCTCTCTCTCTTTTTTTAAAGACACACAAAAGATCCTCCAACAACCACAACAAAAAACCCACTGAACTTTCTTGTATCTCCTCACCTGGTTTGGCAAAACACACAAAGAAAGTGAGTGATATAGTGTTGGACTGGGAGACCTAGATTCAAATACCCACTCAAAAATGAAATTCATTGGGTGACCTTGAGCCAGTCACTATCTTTCAGCTGAACCTACCTCATAAGGTTTTGTAGGAATAGAAATGGTGAGCCGGCAGAGATGGCAAGTGGAAAATTTTCTGATGCTGTTTTTTCTGTGGAATATTTTCCTGTCTATCTATCTATCTATCTATCTATCTATCTATCTATCTATCTGTGTTTATTCATAGGTCTGTTGTACTGCAGTCGATCATGCTAGATGGGGTAGCTACGGATATAAAGTTAGCACTGAAAAATGAATGCACTGCTAAGCCTGTTTCTATTTCACAAAATCTCTTGCTTCTCAATCAGTCAAGAGTACAAGTAGTCAAGACAAAATGTGGTCAGTTGCCTCTGCCCACAGACTTGTATACGTCCTTTATTGAAATAAAATGTTCATTCAACTGATTTGTCTGAAACATTTTTTCTCATTTTGAAACAGAACTGATAAGTAGTGCATAGAGTGAGTGAGTAAAACTGAAGATATTACAGTTATACCTTAGCAAAAGAAACGTAAACTGTTGATATAAGGTATATCAGGTACATTTCTCTTTGGGTATATGACCTCAAACAGTGTGTTCCTCCAGGTGTAGTCATTTTTTGGTTAAATATAAGGGAAGTATATGCGAAACCTTTTACATTGTTACAAATATTCCAATAAAATAATTGCCATATAAAGCTTTGAATGTTTTTGAAGATAATATTTAGCATGGTAAATAGCCTGTGAATTAACCCTTGAATACCTTCTCTGAAATTGTCCCAATGTTGGTTTCTGTTCCAGTAGGATAGGAACCAGCTTGGTATAGTAGTCTGAATGTTGGATGGACTGTAAGTCTGGATACCAGGGTTCGAATCCCCACTCAGCCATGAAAACCCCCTGGGTGACCTTGGGCAAGTCACATACTCTCAGCCCTCAGAAAACCCTGTGATAGGTTTGCCTTAGGGTCACCATACATAAGAAATGACTTGAAGGCATACAACAACAAAGGATAGGAGACATTTTAATTTGATGTTTCTTTTCTCTGTGTGTGAATTGCAAGAAATGTGAGGCCATGGCATCCCATTTGAATTTATCCTGTGTCCCCAAACTGTGCAGCTCTTCTGTGGATAGATGACTGGGAGGGTACTTGGCAAACAAGTTAATGTGTCCCCTGATGATTAAAAGTTTTGAAAGCTATTGCTGTAGCTGATAAATCAATAGGTCAAATTTAAATCAGTTGCACTAAGCTTGAAGGACATGCCTTTGTTTTTGTTTTTTAAAGCAATTGGGATCTCCTGCATCATTATAAGCAAAGAGAAATATTTAAAAATGACCTTTCCTTCCATTATGAATAGTGGTGATGTGTGGATTTTATGTTTTAGAGAAGGGATATGAAATTGTAAGATCTTCAGCTTAAGGATCCTGAGGGGGTGCCTGTATTTATGTTTGTTTTGGTACTGAGTAGAAGAGATGTATTTAATAGGTAGCTAGATGGACTAGTCAACTTTTTAAAAGTAGACTATGTGTGTTCCTCAAGTGATGCACCTTTCCTCAGTAATGAAGCAGCAAAGTGTGTCAGGCAGCAGCATAAAATGAATTCAGCCCTCTGAAATATTCAAATAGTTAGTGAGCTTAGTTTCTTTGGAATACAATCATAACTAAAGATTTTTCTTGAGTTTTTTTCTGGGCTGTGAGGCTGTGTTCTGGAATAGTTTCTTTCTGACGTTTCACCTGCATCTATGGCTGGCAACTTCAGAGAAACAGAGATGAAGGCGAAACGTCAGAAAGAAACTATTCCAGAACACGGCCTCACAGCCCGGAAAAAAACAAGGAAAATCTATGGATGCCGGCCATGAAAGCCTTCAACTTCACAATCATAACTAAGTCTGCTTTACTTACTGCAATAAGAAAGCTAACCTTTATTAATTTTGTTTTATTTATTTAATTTATATGCCACCTTTCTCCCAGAATGCAACCCAAGGCAGCTCACAAAAACATAAAATACAACATACAATTACAAATATTACAATTAAAAATTAAAAACAATTAAAATATCACAATTTAAAATTATATAAAATATATAAAAGTTAAAAACATAAACAAACAAAACAGAGAGAAATGTACTTAGATATGAGAAAATCCTAGTTCTAACAAACACAGCTAGGGAGGTTTTCTTTTTGCCTTTTTGAAAAAAGCCAATGTCATCTCTTCAGGAGAGGGCTGAAAGAAAGTTGAATAAGGAGGAGGTTATAATCAGTCTAAGTCAGAAGGAAGATCAGCATAGGACAGAGCAGTCTATGAAACCTGAGGAGTCCTGTCTCTCTGTCTACTGCTTCTCATGCAAAACGCGCTCTTCAATGCAAGCTGAGTTGCATCACTGTTGTCTTCAAGGAGCACCATCTATGGTAGGGGTTGGGAATCAATTCTGAAGTGGTGGGCTGTCCTCCATCCCCTAGAAGACCTGACAATGACATTAGCAGTCCCAGCCATGCCCCCTGACATCACTGGCTTGGAGTCTGAAGTGCCAGATGGTGCTTTTCCAGACAGTGCTTTGACCACGATGCTCCCCCTCCTGGAGAAGGTGAAGGGAGAACAAAACTGAGCTGACATCAGATTGGGACTCAGCCAGCTTCTAAAGCCCCACTTGATTGTGCTTTGCTCCCCTCTCACCTTCCCAGGGGACTTAAGACAATGTGTGTGAAGCTGATTTTCTGTGACAGTCCCTTGCTTCTGTTCTGTCTCTCTCCAGTCCCAACTCCCCCAAGTGGGCATAGGTTTAGGGAGGGACAACCAGAAAACTTCCATGGGCCACTTTGGGGGCTCAAGCCAGCTAGAACTGGCCCTTGGTCCGCAGTTCTCCTCCCTTGGTATAAGGAGATCCAGATGCCTTCTGGATTTTATTTTTTTTTAATTTTTTTTTAAAAAGCAACTCTTTTCAAAAGAAGAATATGACTCTAGAGAAGGGTCAGACCATGGTTCTATGTAGCTTAATATAGCCCAGTACTGAGTGTACATGGGATTCTGCCCCCCTCCCAGCTCTGTCTGAAGATTCCAGGATTTAACCTGGGCTCTTCTGTTTATAAAGTATGTGCTCTACTACTGAGTTGCAGCTCCACCCTGCTTCCTGTAAAACTTAACTGTGATCATTTTACATGAACAAAGAACACAGAGCAGTCTTGATTTCTTTTTAAAAAAATTAAACTGCTGTTATCTGCAAGAATTCCCAAGGCAATGTACAAACAATTTTAAGAGCAAGCTTATTATAAAATATGAGGGTTTGAAATAAGGTAATAGCTAGCACTTTTAATTTTTGCACTGTGGAATGAACTGGCATTTGATGCAACTGAGATAGTAAAGGAGTCATGTGATTTTTTTTTTAACTTCTTGATCAATCCAGGAATTCAGATTCATTCCTAAAGGTAGTAGTTGCAGTCCCTGAAGTTTTAAACTATAATATTAGAAACCAGAGCTTGAACTACAACTGCAAGAATCCCCCAGACATTGTGGCCTTTAGGAGTTATAGTCCAAAAAGTAATTTTTCCAAGCTTGCTGGGAATTTCCTGTACAGAAGGGTTTATGTTTCCAGACTTAATTTAAGATTGGAAAGTATCAGTCAAGTTACAGCCTGCAGGGCCAATGCTATGATTTGTGGGGAAATGTATTGACCTGAAGCAGCCTTCCCCAATCTGATTCCCTTGTGATGTCTTGGACTAAAATCCCCATCATCCCCAATAAGGATGGCCATACTGATGCAGGATGGTGGGAGCCACAGTCCCAACACATCTAGAGGACACCAGATTAGGGCAGGCTAATGTACAAACTAATAAGGAAAGGAATTTTAAAAGAAGGAAAACGTTAGCCGTTGCCCATAACTTGAGCCCTTTGTTATTAGTTTGCTGGAGGTGACAAGAAAGAATTTGGTGAAGCATGATCACAATGATTAAAGGCTTGGAAAAAAAACCTTTATGAAGAGATTTGAATAGGCTGAGTTTTCTTTGTTTGTTTGCAGATTCCGAAAGGGGCAAATACAACAATAACGAAGGAAACAGAAGCACCTGCATTCTCAATACAGACAAGGGAATTTTCAAAAGCACTGAAAAATGGTGAGTACAAAAAGCAACGATGGAGAGAAGTCATCCATATAAATTATTCCAGGGGATTTAATTTGTGTGTGTGTATACACATTGCACATCTGCTGACACTTTAAGGGGAATGTAGTCACTCCTTGTCAAAGCTCAAGATTCAGATAAAAATTCACATCCACTGACATTACAGACAAAAATTTGAACACTTGTGCTTGAAATTCTCATGCCAAGGATCATTGAATCCTCTTCTCCTCAAGATTAGGAGAGAAGTTGATGGTTATGAATGACATCCCCTCCTTCCAGCTCCCTCCCATTTTGAGACATACACCTCCTTCAGTAGCCTTCTGAAAAGAGAAGCTAAGGGAGAAATTGCAAAGATTAAGAGAGTCAGGTCTCCTTCTCTTCCTCTCTTGGCAATGTGAGCACTGTACTAAATAGTTACACATTGACATTGCTCAAGTCTCTATGAAGTTAGACTAGATGACCTCCAAGGTCCTTTCTGATTCTAAGCTTCTATGAATTTGTATTCCATGTCATGTATTTATTTGCTCTGCAATTTCCAACAGTGTTTTGAGAAGCTGAGACTGTGTGTGTTCTCTTGGTTCAAGATGGAAAACATAAGTGCCCTAACGATAGGTTATTTATGCTTCCAAAGATACCAGTTCTTGGAGGGTACGAGTTGGGAGGCTGTGTGCTGTCTAGTGTCTTGTTATGTCTGTCTTGGCATGGATGATGATGGGGAGAAGGCACATCCATTCACTCTGAGATCTTCTGTAGACCTTGGGCAAGAAACTCAACCCTGGAGAATGACAACTTTAGATATATACCGGGAAAATGCTAACAGTGTTCTTAGTGGCACTCCCAGGATTGAGCGGTTCCTGAACAAGATGTCGTGTGGGCTCTTCCCTACACTGTCTTGGTTGTTCCAGCTCCCGGCATTCTCCTTTCCCCCAGAGCCAATACTTTTATCTTAAAATATTGTCTGTGATAAACAAATGCATGGTAATTTTCACCCTTGGAAAACTTGTATGCTCAGCTACGCTCAGGCTTGCTAACAGTTCCAGACTGGGATGTGGGGAGGCTGTTGGGAAAGATGTCCTCACAAGAGTCCTGTCAGGCTCAGAGAGTATGACTGACCCAAGGTCCTTCGGTGAGTTCCATCATTCACTGGAAACTAGGCCCTCTCTGTAAGTCCTAGTCCATCACTCTAACCAATATACCACACTAATTTACAGGCCACACATTTCCCCTTGCTCCCTCATTGCCTACCACCTTATTTGACCTCTGCTCTTGAGGATTCTGTATTTTTGTCTGTCAAGCCTGGTGTACCAAAAGCTGGGCGGGGGGGGGGGGCGGGGGAGACAAATGCACTGAAATCATAAAATTCAGGCGCTGCCTTAATAGTGTTAGGAGGTTGGTGATTATTGCAGAACTTCCAGTGGGACCCAGCAAATGAACCATAATTCTGTAATATAATTTCCCTTTCCCGGCCAGACTAAATGTTCTTGGCCACTGGGAATATATAGAGAAAAGAAAGCTGTCTCTGAAGAGCTGTCAGTCTCGATTGCATCAGAGATCAAAGGAGCTTCTGCATGGCTCAGGCTGCTGTGGTTCTTTCAGTACAAAAGCTGGTGTGAGCACTCAAGCACTTCCTAAGGTGGCCCGTGATGTAAAACCTGGAGAGCCTGCAGCCTTGATCCCTTTGTGGAGCATGCATATGTGTAGACAGGTTGAAAGTTAAGCATTCCTTACAGAAGCCTCTGCTGGGCCACCAAAGCATAGCTCTCTGTAATATAGAAACAGCTGACCTATTACCAGGACAACCTGTCTGTCCATCTAATTCAGGCTAGCAAAGCTACTAATTGTTTCCCTCCATCCATATAAAGGTTCTGGCCTTCATAACTATGAAGACGTGTTTGGAACCAGAACTTGCAATGCTATTTTAAAAATAGTTACAGTTGTGTGCTCTCAAAGTAATTACTGTTATAGTTACATTTTTAAAAGGACAACTCTTTCTTGTTATTCAAAAATAACATACTTTCTTTTAACAAAAATAACATACTTTGTTTTAACAAAAAAAATTAAAATGCTAGTGAGCCTACAGACTCCTGTAGCTATGAAAACAACTATAAAAAAAAATTACAGTGACATTGGAAAAGGAGTGAAGTTATCCTTTGCAACTTAGTTGTTCCTTAATTGTTTTTAAAAAGAATGAAATACAAGTAACAGATTGTAATATCCAAGGTCTGTTTCAAACATAAGAAGCTGCCTCATTCCAGGTCAGACTTGCTTACTGTCTGGCCCAGTGTTGCCTGCTTTGTTTTGCAGTGGCTCTCTCCAAAGTACCTCAGAGCATATGCTGTGTCAGTGAACTGGAGTCCCTCCTTATGGGTCAAGTTTAAATTAATTGGCGTGCAGATGGGGAAGAATGCCAGAACCACATTCATCTAGGCTACTATACCACTGTCCTGTACACAATGGAGATTTTCAGACCTGCAAAAATTCATGTCTGCCGCGCGAGCAGCCTCCCGAAACTGCTGCGCGGCAAGGGTCTTCTTCGGACGACGCTGTGCCTCTTGCGAAACCGTCCGTGTCACTTCCGTGAAGCTTCGGACGGCTCGGCGCCATATTTCAATCTCGGGCAACCTCCGTGATTGAAATATTGCGCCGAGCCGTCCGAAGCTTCACGGAAGTGACACGGACGGTTTCGCAAGAGGCACAGCGTCGTCCGAAGAAGACCCTTGCCGCGCAGCAGTTTCGGGAGGCTGCTCGCGCGGCAGACATGAATTTTTGCAGGTCTGAAAATCTCCAATGTTTCTTTTCCACTGAGAAGCATGAACACACAAGCCTTCCCAGTACCTCACAACTTCTAGGAAGAATGTGATTTAGCTAAAGCCATGTACACTAATGAGGTTGCAGCCCTGGGATTAGTTTTTAATAATATGCTAAAAATTAAATCAAAGTATTTTTTTAAAAAAATAGACCTTGACTGTATTGCACCAGACTTTAGGTGGGGAAGGGAGGAGGTACATGACTGAATACATGACTCTGTACCAAAAAACAATCCTTGCAAATAGAAAATCAGTGTCTAGGTAAGAAAGCTAGACTAGAACTCTTCTTCCTTACATGCTAGTTGTCTGCATGTGGGGAAAATAACCTGCAATCTGAAGTATTATCAGCTTAAATTTGCCACCGCAGCAAGCTGGCCCAAGGCCTATTGCGGCCTGAAACAAAGGAGCCACCCACTGCCCAAGTCAAGGTGAACAGTACCCAAAGTCAATGGAGTTATTTGGATGCCTGAGGCAGAAAATCTCATGCCATTTCCCCATCCCCAGCAGTAAAAAACATATCAACAATAAATTAATAACTAGCAATTTCTACCAGAGGTAGCTGCTTCACTCTGCTTAATCATGTAGTGAGAACTAGGCCCCACTCTATCAGAGTATATGCATTTAGCACTCTTTCACTTGGCATATTCTTGCTTCTCAAGTAGTTGTGAGATACTTAGGGTCACTGCTTATTACTTGACAAATGCAGAATCTGTAACCTCTTAGTAAGGCCCCCCAAGGCTTTTTGAACATAAGGCCAATACAGTGCTGGGCATTTTGCAGATTAGTAGCAAAGGCATAGCCATGGGCCAACAAAAACCAAATGTTTCACCAAAAAGAGGACAAAAGATGACATAGATATGCATATGCTATAATTTATAGTTATACATACACATTTAGAAAATAATTTAGTGTAATTTAAAAAGAAATATAATACATCTCACCAGGTTTTACTGCCTGCCTATAGGGAATTTAAGAGCTCTTGCTGTCCCTTCTTAGGATTCTTTGTCATCTGTTTCCCATTATTAGGAAACCCCTCTCTCTGGCTTTTCTTCGCAAACAAAGATTCAGGAAGGGCTCATCCTGCGCTTTCTGCAAGCGCGCTGATGACTAAAAAGGCCAATCCGAGATAAACAAGTCCGGTTGCAGAAAGCACAGCAGAAGGTCTCTTTGGGTGATGTTTCTGGGTTGTGATTCTTTCTGTGTTGTCGTTTCTCTTCAAGACTTGTTCGGCGTGCGTTCTCAAATAAGGCTGCAGGATTGTGGATAGTGTGTCTGTAGTATTGTGTGAATGAAAGGTGTGTGGAATGCATTAAAGTAAAGGCTACTGCACCTACACACAAGCCTCTCACAGTGTCTCCATGCCTCCCAATGTGAGGCCAGGGCGGACCATTGTTGGTGATCAATTTGGCCGAGCCTGAGGTGTTGTTTCAGGGAGTCCTTGTATCGCTTTTTTGGAGCGTCCCTCTTACGCTGACCCGTGGCGAGTTCACCATAGAGTACTATTTTGGGGAGGTGATGGTCCTCCATCCTAGAAACATGCCCTGCCCAGCGCAGCTGTGTTCTCAATATCATGGCCTCAATGCTGGTGATAAAGTCAGGCTATAAAAGGAGGAGAAGGAGAAGAGAAAGTAGCAGTTGTTGTTGTCATCTTTAAATCAGTCTTGGACTGGATAGTCCTTCAAACACAGGAATTTCATTCAATAGCTTTTCCAAAAACAAAAAAAAGGACCATCCTGTATAAAGTAGAACACAAAACCACCCTAATGTAATCTAATTTATTATCTAAATCCAGCTGTTAGCCTTAATTGGAACAGATCCATTTAATTAATGGGAACCTGGTAAATCAACACGTATCTAAGTACCATTGATTCAGTGAGTCTATATAGTTGGAACTGACAGTTGGATTTAGACCTCCATCTCCCCAGGCTGCAGCTTGAGAAATTTTGAATTCAAGATTTTAGCATTCATGACTATGAAAATGTGGTTGGAATATAGGGTGCTACTTTAGTCCGGGGGGGCGGTGTCTAGATGGTGAAAATACTCCTCATAGAATTCAAGAATACCTTTTGTCCCAATGAGATCATGCAGTGATTTGCCTTATTTAGGAGGCGAGACCAAAACTCCAAATACCTTGGGGGGAAAGCCTTTGTGACTTTTCCCAAAGTTTTAAAAATAATGCATAGGAATGCTCATTACCACTCATTTGGACAACCAATTCAGGATGCTGCACATTCTTGGAGAGGAGCGGAAGTGGTCAGCGGATTATTCGAATGTGTGTGTGGGGGGGGGGCCTTGCCGGCAAGGAAGCAGCCAGAAGCGCTGTTTTGGATTTTCATGTTGCCACTCATGCACTTTTTTGCTGCTCTGAGGCAATCAAATACCTTTTTAAAGCAGAAGGTCACACTTGCTCACCTTTGCTTTAAAGTTAAAAAAAAATACTGTGCAGCGGCAACAACATATGGAGAAAAATAACATGCTAATTTACTTAGCCGCCATCTTGATTCACACTTCAAACACGGATAGCTGTGGAGACAAATGAACGCTGCTGTGAATTTGCAGTAATGCACAGGAATCAGCATTATGTCCTCCCATCTAGACAAGCCCCAGGTGAAACTAATGGGTTTTGTAGCCCAGGTTTCAGATCACCCTGTTGCTTACATCTGTGGACAGCATCTCTCTAGGGTCTGGCATTTTTATTGGGACTGTCAATCTTCTGGGTATACTAGGTGGGAAAAGACTGAGGGTCTCTATTCTCTCTCTTTTTTTTACTAACACATACACATACAGGTAAAGGCACACCCTCCCAACTCAAAGTGGTTCTTGCTTTAATCACTTTGTAATGTCTCTTTTTAAAAAACAAAATACAGTCCCCAGAATGTTCATTTATATTACAGATGGATGTGTCCAGTGTCCTCCTATTCAGCCAAACTGTTTACATTTATAAGGCAGTAGAGATTCAAAGGTGATCTGAGCCTTGCATGGGAAAGTGACTTAAGGTTTGACTTCCCTTGCACAGTGGAGTACAGATGCTGGCTTTGAACGGTTATGTAATTTGAAACCTGAGTTAGGAGACCAGTTTGTTGCACCAAGGGCACCATTCCTCTTTGGAGGTTTCACAAACCTCTTAATATCTTCCCAGCACAGTGTCTTTTTGTGACCTTTTGCTGAAAGGGCAGTCTCTTTCTGGCAAATATATTTGGGGCTTTTATTCCCCCAACCACTGTTCTCTCAATCTCCTATATTAAGGCAGGTTGATCATCTCTGAAAGGCTCTGAATGAAAGGAGCTTTCTGTTCCTGACCCTAGGATTGCAGTCCTGTGTATTATGCAGTGCAAAAGAAAGGTTAGTGAAACTTGCATGCAGGCCAGCTACAAGAGGTGGCACAGCCAGGGAAGACGGGAGGAACCATAATTTAGTGGTAGAGTAATGTGCTTTATATGCTGAGTTTCTCAGGTTTAATCCCTACCATTTCCTGTTTAATTATTATTTATGTATTAATATATTCATTCTTGTTTATACTGATCCTGATATGGTTTACAGCAACATGAAATGTACAGATATAAGATGGGTGACACCTGGCTTGATGGCAGTACATGCAAAAAGACTTAGGGAGCTGGGTATGTTTAGCCTGGAAAAAAGACGGTTAAGAGGCGATATGATAGCCCTGTTTAAGTATTTGAAGGGGTGTCACGTTGAGGATGGAGCAGGCTTGTTTTCTGCTGCTCCAGAGATTGGAACACGGAGCAATGGATGCAAGCTCCAGGAACAGAGATTCCACCTTAACATTAGGAGGAACTTTTTGACAGTAAGAGCTGTTCGGCAGTGGAACGCACTCCCTCGGAGCGTGGTGGGGTCTCCTTCCTTGGAGGTCTTTAAACAGAGGCTGGATGGCCATCTGTCAGGGATGCTTTGATCGTGATTTCCTGCATGGCAGGGGGTTGGACTGGATGGCCCTCGTAGTCTCTTCCAACTCTGCAATTCTATGATTCTATGAAAAGGGATCTAGGAGTCTTAGTGGACCACAAGCTTAACATGAGTCAGCAGTGTGATGTGGCAGCTAAAAAAGCCAATGTGATTCTAGGCTGCATCAATAGGAGTATAGTGTCTAGATCAAGGGACATAATAGTGCCACTGTATTCTGCTTTAGTCAGGCCTCACCTGGAATACTGTGTCCAGTTCTGGGCACCACAATTCAAGAAGGATATGGACAAGCTGGAATGTGTTCAGAGGAGGGCAACCAGGATGGTGGGAGGTCTGGAAGCCATGCCCTATGAGGAGCGGCTTAGGGAGCTGGGTATGTTTAGCCTGGAGAAGGTTAAGAGGGGACATGATAGCCATGTTTAATATTTGAAGGGGTGTCATACTGAAGATGGAGCAAGCTTGTTTTCTGAGGCTCCAGAGACGGGGACATGGAGCAATGGACTCAAACTACAGGAAAATAGATTCCATCTAGACATTAGGAAGAACTTCCTGACTGTAAGAGCTGTTTGGCAGTGGAATGTGCTGCCTGGGAGTGTGGTGGAGTCTCCTTCTTTGGAGGTTTTTAAACAGAGGCTGGATGGCAATCTGTCGGTAATGCTTTGATTGGTAATTCCTGCATGGCAGGGGGTTGAACTGGATGGCCCTTGTGGTCTCTTCCAAATCTATGTTTCTATAAATTAAAGCCAGAGGGTGATAAAATGCAGCCTTATCTGACTCCTTTTCCAGCTGAAAACCATTCTGTTTCTCCATATTCTATCCTGACAGTGGTTTCTTGTCTTGAGTATAAGTTACAGGACAATCAAGGGACAATCAGGACGATCAAAGGTTGTGGCACACTCATTTATTTTATGGTGAACCATAGTTTTTCATGATTTATACAATTAAAGACTTTGCTATAATCTATAAAGCACAGGTTGATTTTCTTCTGAAATACTTTGGTGTGCTCCATGCCAATATGTGTTTGCAAAATTATCCCTATTATCTCTTTTTTTTTCTGAATCTAGCTTGGATATCTAGTATTTCTCACTCCAATATGTTAAAAGTCTTTGTTGTAAAATCTTGAGCATCACTTTGCTTGCATGGGAGATTAATGCAAGGACAGATGAGAAGCAAAAGTAAAAGGGGACAGAAATAGAGTCAGAACCCTGAATGCAACTGTTCAACAACTTGTGTGCAGGGACAAGGAGAACTACTATAATAATCAATGAAGAGAAATAGAAGGTGACAACAAAAAAGAGTAAGAGGCCTCGTCCACAAGATCTGAGAAATCAAAGGGAAATTTAAACCAAGAGTGGGGATGCTATATCACCAGCAGGCGAACACACTACGTGGCCAAGTAGAAATAAAAAGACAATGGAAATAGTACATTGAAGAACTATATAAAAGACATGAAATTATGACAGATTCATTTGAAGAAGAACATATGAAGATTTTTGTGCTGCTCTCTGTTTCCTCACCCTACCTTGGTAGAGACTGACATTTGAATTTTACTTCAGTATTGGCAATGGGGTAGTGTTTCCCACTACATCTCAGAGCAGCAGAGTTGTCTAGGCCATGCAAGACAGGTGCACACACAGCTCTGGACTCGCAAGAGAGGGAAATGATTAGGTGTGTGAGAGAGAGAGTGAAGTGCCTCATTCTGCTTTAGGCTAGGGCTGATCCTGTGCCCTGGCAGCTTCCTGTGTTGATATCCCTATATAGTACTCCCAGTCTCAGTGAGCACAGGACACCTATAACAACCAAGTTTGTATGGGAGCATCAGAGTGTTTGCCCTAGCAATTCTGAATCAAGAGAGCATACAGTGAGTCCTTTCCCAGAAGGCCCAGTGTTTCTTCCCAGTTCATCAGCTCCCTTTCTTCCTCAGATTTTTATTTTTCTATATTTGTTTTATGGTTATGAATGTTTGTTCTGCCTCTAAAGTGAATTTTACTCAAAGGTTATGCAGTAAAGTGTTTTGTCCTGCTCTCTGGGCTGACTGCTTGACAGATGTCCAGGTCTTGGCTAGAGCCAGTTTGAGCACTCCCTTGCTGCTTCTAGAAATGAGTGATAGACTTCTAACTGTTTTAGTGGAGCCCCAAGGCTCTTGGCTGTTGTTTGGGGACAGAAAAAAGGTGGCAGAGGGAGTTGATTTTTTTTTAGAATTCCTTAAAAAAAGTTTGCTACTGCATATTGTTTACTGGGTTTACATCTCTCATCTGTGGTCAGATTTGGTTAGAAACAGAACAAATGACCCTAACTTTCTGGAATGGGATGGCCATGGGTCCTACTTTTTCAAGAACAGTTCTGTTTGAAAGAGCTGTCCAGTCCAAGTCCAATTTAATCAGAAAGCACTATTTCTCACCCAGTGCAAGATACTTGTTGTTCTCTTAAAGGTCTAAATGCTTTGGCTGAAAACCAAGATATCCAAAGGGTTGACTTCTCTCATACATACCAGCATGTGCCTTTGTGATAACTTGGAGAGTCTTCCCTCTGTGTCTAAACTGCCTGTGTGTCTGATTTTACAAAGGACAGCCCATTACAGTTGGCCCACCATATCCACAGATTCTGTATCCATGGCTTCTACCATCCATGACTAGAAAATATTAATTCCAAAAAAGCAAACTTTGCTGTTTGCCATTTTATATAAGGGAAACCATTTTACTATGCCATTGTATATAATGGGAGTTGAGCATCCACAGATTTTGGTATCCATGGGGGGGGGTCCTGGAACCAAACCCCCAGTGGATACCAAGGGCCCACTATATTTGAAGATGTCTGTTCCAAGTTGGGTTTAAAGGTAACAGGCCACAAGAAAGAAATGCAAGGCCTTAAATTTGCTTGTCCACAGTTTGCCCCAGGATAGCAGATGGAGCTGGCAAGCACACAGATCATCTGGTCACAGTATTCTCCACTATGGGAAGTGACAGCAAAGTGTGGCTCATGGGCTGCCTGCACCCCAGTGGATTGAGTACGGTTCCCCATTCCCCCCTTTTAAAAAAGCCCTGGCTGATGGTACCTTTTCCCTAAACTAGCTTGTGAAAATGTCTTCTCATGGGTCCAAAACATGTCACACACACACATACTCTGTTGACATGAAGAAATGGTTCCCTGTGTCCCCTAGAGGGGCCTTTTCAGAAAAAAACCATGCTTTTTCAGCTGGGGGAGCTCTCCTAGATCCACTGAGTTGTGCAGGCAGCCCCCAGATCTGGAACGTTACCCACACCAATTTATGTTTAGTATATAAATCAATGTATGTCTACTCCATGCAAATCTTTTGTCCTCTTCTTGGGGGTGATGCATTTTCTCTCTTTTTTTCTTTTTTGGCAGTGGGTATACTGCCATGTAAACTCACTACTAACACTTCTTCTAGTCATCATTGTGTAAATCATCCTCTTCTTGTTTTTTGTTTGGTGGGGGGAATGTTTTTACTCTTTTCCTTCTGTGGGTAGCTATTCAATAGCTCAGCAGCAGAGCACATGCTTTGCATGCAGATGGCACCAGCCTCACTCCCTAGTACAGGGTTGGGGAACTTGTTTGGGACAGCAGACTAGTTCCTCATCCCACTGACCTTATGTCATCTGGATGATGTCAGAGGCTGTGGCCACATACCCTGGGTGTCATTGGCTCTCCATTTGAAGTGCTAAATAGAGTTTTTCCAGACAGAAAGCTGGCTTCACTTCTCAGTTACCCATCCCTGTGGAGGGAAGACAAAAGGGTGAATGAAGCCAGGACCATTCAGACAGTGCTTTGAGAACTGGCTGAGTTTTGGGGTGGACTGTTGACCTTCTGCTATCCTGGTGGATCTAAAGGCTTGTGAGGTATCTTGCTCAGGGAGTAGTATTCCTCAAGAATCCTAGAGAAGAGGATATTAGAGAGTAGTTTTCAAATATTTTAAGGGCTGTCAAACAGAGGATGGAGCACACTGGTTCTCTATGAGTCCCGAGGGTAGGACTTAGGGATGTGAAGAAATCTAGCCATTGCTGTGATTTTTATCAAGACTGGCCCTGTTGGCATAATGAGACAGCATGTTGAGAATTCTCAAACTCCCTTCAGATATCTTGCCTTCAGTGCAACACTGAGACACCAAATGTTATTTAGTTTTGTCATGCTTTCTATAATTTGTACAAAAAATGCTTTGTGCAAAACTTGTGTCTTTTACCTTTCTGAAGGGAACACATGCACACACACAGAGTGAGCACAACAGGACGGGCTGATTTGATCATAAAGACACAAACAACTCATCCAGTGCTAATGCCTGTAGTAGCAATTTTTGCATTTTCCAATATCACAGGTTTTATGGAAAGGCACACAACACACTTCTGAAAATTTACAATTGTTTTTTAAAAAAACAAGAAGAAAAAAAACCCAGTCTCACAGTGGCTCACATCACAGAAGTGTTTCCTCCCAGTTTTCTCATTTACTACATGAGGACAAATCAAGTCAGATTTTCTATCCCTAGGTGGCTAGACCTAGCAAGCATCACCCAATATTGTTCTTCTAGCAGTGGAACAGCACAGTCCAATGGAAATGGGAGGATCAGTCTGTGCTGAGTTTTCCAGGCATTGTGCACAGCTGCAGAGAAGAGGAAGTTTGGGTGTGTGTGTGTTTTTGTTTAGTTTGTTTGTTTTTGGTTTTTGCCAGTGTGAGGTCGATTTTGAGGCACTGAGCAGAAATTGTAGGAAGGCAGATTTTCTCTTAATATATACCCCAACATCCTAATAGTAGGAGCTCTTCAACAGTAACACAGGGCTGTCTTGGGCAGTGATGGGCTCTCCTTTGCCACACATATTTACGATGGTTGTGGGGCGAACTGTCAGGGATTCTGTAGTTGGAGACTTTTCCATTGAGTACAGGGTTGGGCTAGATGACCTGAAGAGACATTCCAGCTCTAAGAATGTATGATTCTAAGTGGCTGACAAACTGCCTCCCCAAACACTGCAAACTACCTCATTAAAGCCTAGAGATGACTGATACATGAACATCTGGGGACAGGAGACATTTATGTCATAAAGGTTCTTGCTACCAGCTCCTGATGTAATGCTTTCCTGCCTATCCATTCTAATGTGTCCTTCCTTCTGAAATGGTACATTTCTACCAGCATTCAGAATGACAGAGAAAACATCCAGCTCAAATTTCTTCTCGTTTTTTTGGTGAGGGGAAAGAAGAATCGACATGCCTCTTGAATGTCAGGTCCAGAGGGGTCTGTCCTGTTGCATTTTCTTCTTACTCGGCTTGTGTTGTTCAGTACTAAACTTGGCAAGAGAAGCAGAAAAGGAGGTACAGGAACATACCAGAGTTCAGGAAGGCCTTGTTTAAATAAGGCTTAATTGGAACAGGAAGCCCTCTTATAGTCCTCCTCCTGTTTGAGAAGGATCCAGTGACCAATCCGGGTGGGCTAAGTGGTAGAGTAGCCCCTGCTTTGTATCCCAGTGGTCCCAGGTTCAATCCCCAGCATCTCTAGGGATAGCTGAGAAAGACTTCTGCCTGAAAACCCTGGAGAGTCAATGCAGACCCTCTTTTTTGCAGTCACTAGGACATCCCTAAAGCTCCTGGGCCCTCCAAAAAAGGTTTTTAAAATGGAGTGATTTTTAAATGACCCACCAAAAACCTCAGCCCCCCCAAAGGCCAAAAGGCTAAAATCAGAAGCAAAAGTGACAATACATCACTTACAGCTTAGCAAAAAATGTACCCCTGCAGCCTTTGTGGGGTGCACAGGGGATTGGCCATTTGTCCACCACTCGTGTAGGTAGTACTGCCAGTCAATATACATAATACTTTGCTGCTGGAACAATAATCTGGGACCCAGTGCCAATACTTAAATACTTTTAAAGACGTGTGGCCCTCTTTCTTCTGATTCTCATGTGGTGAAATTGGTGGGTTTATGTCTGTGTTCCTAGCTGAACAAGAACAGAATTTAATTTTATTTTTCTTCCGAAACAGTGGCACGGTCTCTCTGGAAGGAGTGGTTTGGTGACAGGCAAATTAATGAACATCTAATAAACCTTAAATTAAATTTAACAATCTGGCTTGCATGGCCAAAGAGAGTGATTCCATCTCCTCTCCCGGAAGTGCTGTTATTACAATGCTTTATGTTACAAGCACTTGTTCAATATCCCATTAAAATCATTTCAGTAATAAATCTACTAGCTGACAGTCTTTTAGTGAATGGAGCCATTTGTCTACAGAATCAGGGTTAAGTGGGAAACTCCTTTTAGACTTATTTTTTCTTAAAGGTTAATTTGGAGGGGGTGGGCACATTAGCAATTTGTTGCTTGTGGGTAAGTTAATTAGAAAGGAGAGCACAAGCAAACTGCCTCATGCATTCCTATAACTTCAACAGAAAGTTTTCAGCCTGAGTTCTAGGTAATAACTTCTCACTTTATTTTAGTTCTGTGAAGGGTGTGGAAAACCTTAATGGGTCATTAACCTGCCAGCTGTAGTAAATAATTAACCCTCCTTGACCGTGTTTTCATAAAAAGTATGAATAATGATGATAGTGGGTTGGGGGGCACTTTTTGAAAAGAATTCCCTCTCTACTCTTTTACTTCCTTTTACCCATTTTTCTTGCTATAGGTAACGCCAGCTTTTGGGTCATCCTTTTTAAATACTTGTTGTGGCCATACGGAGACAAAGGAGGGGATAGTGAAAGTATACGGGGAATGTGTTGTTTTGCAGAGGAATGAGTTTTAGTCCAAATATTTGCAGAATGAAGTTACAGTTACAGGAAGTATGGAAGCTAAGTAGCCAGGAGCCAACTGGCTAAGGAAGGGGGGCAGAAAGTCTTGAAAAGCAAGCAACTGAAAGGGAATCGAAGGACAGCAAAAATGGAGAATGAAAACCAGAAAAACAAAACAAAAACTGAATGATTGGCAAGAAATTATTTCCTTCCAGTCCAGAATTCCATTTCACTGCTGAGCCCAGTTCAATGTGCTTGCCTTTATTTTTAAAGCCCCAAGTGATTGGAACCACAGTATTTAAACACCTGCCCCCAGCCATTAGTACTGTTGTTTTGCTTATTCTGTTCACACGCATGTGCGCAGACATACCCACACACCCCTTATCATCAGCTGCTCCTCAACTTCCTTACCTCCTTTATTTCAGACAAAGGAAGTTGATGGTTGTTCAAGGATGCTGCAAGGTATCCTATGTCTGTATTTCCTGCTTCATCTGAAATTTCACCTGCCAGATTTTCTACAAAGGAACTCAAGGTGAAATTACTCATCTTTTGTCCTCACAAAAATTCTGTGATGATGGTGATGATGGTTTGCTGAAACACAGCGTGCAAAGACCCAAGACCACCCAGTTAGCTCCGTGGCTGAGTGAGGATCTGAATGCAGTTTTCCTTTAGTTCTAGACTTACACTGTAACCATTACTCCACACAGGCAGCCTTATTCCTAGTCCTCAACAGGGGAGGTCAACAAAGGAAGCATCAGGAAGATGAGAGTTGGTTCTGCTTCCAAATGTCAAATTCTGGCAGCCAGCCTAAAAGCAGGAACAGATATGTTGTTGCTGTATGCCTTCAAGTCGTTTCTGATTTATGGCAACCCTAAGATGAACTTATCACTGGGTTTTCTTGGCAAAATTTGTTCAGAGGGGGGTTGCCTTTGCCTTCCTTTGAGGCTGAGAGAGTGTGACTTGCAAGGACTTGCCCAGTGGGTTTCTATGGCCAAGCAAGGATTTGAACCCTGGTCTCCAGAATCGTAGTCCAGCAGATAGATACACGGGGGAAGTTTGATGTGGGATCTCTGGAGGACGAGAGAGGGAAGTGAAGGAGATCATATCCCCTTCAGGAGACAGAAGGTTAAGTTTAGAAGAGATGGAAATTGATCTGTTTCTGCTAGGCATGGGTGCACACTTTTTGTGTGTTTTCCAGAGCCGCTTGACTCTGTGCACTTAAAGTGAAGCTCTGTCTGTTAACTGGGTATGGGGTACAACATGAAGGATCACTGCCATCTCTAGGCAAGGCTTCGAATAGACACAACACTGCTTCCTAAATTGGAGCAGGGAAAGAGTGAGCCCTGGCATCAGTCCCAATTCAGATTCATGTCTGTGCCAGGCCACCTACTCTCGTCTGGAGTGTGTGTGCATGGGCTTGGGAGCATTTAAGTATAAATATGTTGAGCTTTTTTCTTTATCTCCCTCCTCACCCCCCCTCCTCCCAGTGTTGTAATCCCTCAAAGATGCTCCGAGTAATATGCGAGCAGCTAAGTATCTCCAAAGCCACTGCTGCCTGCCGCCCTGGGAACCACTGCTGTAGGCTTGACTTCATCCTGGGCAGAGCAGAAGGCTTCCGGAGGATATTGAGGCTTTGGAAAAGCCCAGGAGAGGCCATGGAAATCCTTTGTGCTCAGGGCAGAGTCTTAACAGTGCTAACCCAGGGTTGTGAGCTCATGAATAGAACCATCCCTCCCCATACTCCTTCCCTCTGCTTCATCTCTTACACCCCCTGTCCCAATCGAAAGAATGATCTGATTTTTTCCTGGAAGATGACATGTGTCACAGGGAGGAAATTTGTTTTTGCCTGCATACAACAAAGTCTGTGTTATGCTACTATGGAAAGTTTAAACAGCAGCCATCACTTTCAATAGAGAACCAGCAGAGCAAAGCCCCCAAGAGTCCATTTAGGGCCAAACAATCAGAGCTTGGAAATGTTACTTTGTGGACAACATATCCCAGAATCCTCCAGCCAGCATGGGCATGGTGGCTGGGGAATTCCAGAAATAGTTTTCTGAAAGGGTAACTTTTCCAAGCTCTGCGAGACACAGCTGGACAACTTGTGGCCTTCCAGATATTGGACTGCAGCATAGAATACCCATTATGCTTGGCTCTGCTGATGGGCATATGGAGCTTGGGTTCAGCAACATCTGGAGAACCAGAGGTTCTCTAGCTCTGGTCGAGGGAGTAATAGTGAGCCCTAACCAAAGCAGACATTCTCTCTCCTGCTCAGATTGATGCCTTTCCACCCTGATCCCCTAGGGCTGGTTTGTCCCAGACTGCAGTACTTTGGGGATTATTCTGCAGAAGATGCTAAGCTTTCAATAGCTGTATGCAGTTTTGTTTTTGTTTTTTTTAAGGACTAATGTTGCCAGAGAGACATAAGAGAAAAAAACCTGATGCCTGCTGGGCTCACATAGAAAAAGTGTGGACATGGCAACTGTTCAGCAAGAGTTTTGGCTTATGCAAAAATTATCCCTTATTTTTAATATATACTACATCTTTGCAGAGGGCAGGTAGACAGCTGTCATTATTTTATACCCATCAGGGTCTGTCTGAAAGATTATCGTTTCCAAGAAGAAGCAGTCAAATGGCATTCTGTTTGGTTTATTGTATTTGTGACATAACCCAGTATTGATTCTTTCATTATATGTGTGCTCATGCGCACACTTGTTTGTACCACACACATATACAGATTGGGGGGGGGGTAGAAAAAAACGAGAAAGTGAAGTTTTCAGGTGAAGTTTTTTATCACTTTGTCACCTGGCCGCATTCACTGCATTTTACTGGAGCTTCAAGTGATGTTGTTCCCCAGCTTCCCCCCACCACTTCTTCCATTTTTTAAATTTTTTTATTTTTTTTAATTTTTTTGGTATTGCAGAAAACCTGTTAAGAAAAGACAATGGCTATACAGTGCATGCTGTTTTGGAGATGCTCAAAGAGGACACTGATTCAAAACTGGCCTGTCTTATATCTGTAGCTGTGCTGTGTGTGTGCAGAGAGAGAAAGGTGGGGGTATATGTTACATTGTGAAAATAAAAATGAATCCCTTCTTCCTTGTAATCCTCATCAAGTGCAGTTCTGGGAAGTTGTCTTGAGCAGATTCCATTGAAATGGAGGGCAGCTTTGTGAGATGACTAAACCACCTCAAAGGACTGTTGTGAAGGATGAGGATGGAATGAGGATGGAATCACATACAGGGATAACATAGGGGTTGAAACATTTACCCTGAGCTCTTTGGAGGATGAGCATGGAGAAAATGTAAACAATGATAACAACGAACAATAGTATAAAAACCTGAATAATAGCTGCAGATTTGGTTTATTATCAAAAACAATGAAGTCAGACTCTTATGCTACATTGCTTTTATAATCAGTGATGTCAGGGGAGATTTCATTTCCCTCAGTGAATGGTGAAAAATGCAGTGCTATAGTGAATACATGTTTCCATTTCTGTTATATATAATCAGTAAAACATACATATAAAACTCTCTACGTTATTTCAACCACAAGGAGAAACTTTCTTTCCTTTCCTAGAGAGAATCTTACTTTCCAGTTTCCACTAGGGTGGCCTTATTAATAAGTTGTAGCAAAAAGAAAACAAGGTTTTTGTGGAACAGAGTCCTCTTCATCAGATGCATGGAATGGCGTCCCAGATTGTTGGGTGCAGAAGGGGAGAAAAAATAGCTGACAATGATGCTGAAGAAAATAAAGTGCAAAAAACACAGGACTATGGACATCAATTACAGGGTCTTCTAGAATAGAGATAGGGAACCTCAGGCCCTAAGGTCATATCTGACACTCCTGGAGTTGCAGTTCAGCCCTGTGGGCTTCCCCAGATGGCCACACCCCTTTCCCCGATACCATATCACTCCTAAGGCATAGTTTGAGGTTGGGCAAAGTGCAGCCCATCAGCTGCATGCGGTCCCCCAGGCATCACTGGGGCCCTGGGCCATTTTAGGCTCAGGAGAAGCCATTTTCGGTGGTGAGGGAGACTTGCATTAGATTTTCAGAACAGGAGAAGAGCATAATTCAAATCCCTATTCAGCTGCAAATCTTACTGGTTGGACTTTGATTCAGTCACTGTCTCTCAACCTAGATGAACCTAACTTACTCTACAAAGTTGTTGTAAGGATAAAATGAGAGAGGAAACATACACTCTGCCCTGTGTTTTTTGGAAGAAGAATGGGAGAACTTGTAGAGGCACAGAATTTGAGGCTGAACTTCCTCTGAGGCTGAACTTTCCAAGGGTATATTTGCTCAAAGGAAACAGCTTCTGTACTTACTATGAGAGTGGTCCATGATACAAATCCTAGGACAAGCCTTATAGTCCCCCTTGTAGTAATAATTCTTTTTTTATTATTTTTATTTATTTATTTATACCCCGCTCTTCAGCCACAAGGCTATCAGAGTGGCTTACAAATTGTTTTAAGCAATAGTAATTTACACATCTACACTGCATTAAGCAGTTTCCAATGTGTGTTAGCTAATTGCCCCCACAAGCCAGGTACTCATTTTACCGACCTACGAAAGGATGGAAGGATGGAGCCCTCTGGAATCGAACTTGCAACGTGGTGACTTGCAGTACTGGCATTTAACCACTGCACCATCAAGGCTCCTATTTCTTTCAAACAGAGAGCATATTTCTTTCAAACAGAGAGCAAAATACCTTCTGTAAGTAAGCTGTCCCAATTTTCTGCTTCTCGGTGTTCCACTGTGTGGCTCCTGGGGCTCTTTTGATTAACTGTTTCAGTAATTAGCTTCTTTAAAAGCATCTTAATAAGTCTTTTCTGAGAGAGAAGGGGAAATGAATCTGCTGCTGTGGGGAGGAGAAGTCATGAAAAATAAGTATTACCATACACTGATTTCAATTTGAGATTGCATTGGACTTGAAAGAGACTGCTTTTTTGTTTGTTTCTGATTTCATTAATATTGTATTACATCTTCTTTTTCTTAACATTACAACACAGTTAAATACATTATCCTATGGTGTTACAGATATTGCATCCAGTTTAGATAGTTGAAATTGCATCAGGTTTATATAGTTGATCAATTTCATAACTGACATCATTTTCAAAATTGTCTCTTAATGCTGGCCTCTAGCCAATGGTCAGTGATCTAAGTTTAGAGCTTCTATCAAATGTCTCTGTTATTGTACCAAAAGGGAGCACACTTGTATGTATCTGGTAGAAGGGTAGGATGGCAACTTAGTGGTCCAGTTTGCTTTAAAGGTATGAAGATACTCACCTCCAATTGAGAATGTTGGTCAAGGGCCCAAAGGAACTTTTCTGTTTGTTTATTTTATTTATTTGTTCAAACATTCCTGACCTATATCACAAGATCTCAGGATGGCATGCAGTAATTTATAATATGAAACAGTGAGGGGAAAAATCAAAAAGTCTTAATCATATTAAATTATTTAAACAATTTAAAACAGATTTGAGCAAAATTATTAGACCCAGAGGCTTCAATTTTAAACAAAAACATTTTCACTGGAAACTGAAATGAAACCAATCAGTACCAATCAGGGATCTAAGAGGAGAGTGTTCCATAACAAGACCTTCTCCTGCATCCTCACGCAACGTATTGCTCCCACTGGTGGGACACAAAGGAGAACCACTGTAACACACCTAAATTCTCAGGCAGAAATAAATAGGGAGACATGCTCCTTCAAGTATCAAGGTCCCAAACCATTTGAGGCTTCCAGCAAACCGGAAGAGAATTGACAGCCAGTGCAATTCCTTTAAAACAAGTGTCATATGGTTTCTCGATGTTTCTGTCTGCAGTCTAACTGCTTTGTGTTACACTGGCTCCTGAGTTCCAAGTCATCTTCAAGAGCAGTCCCACGCAAAATGCATTGCATTAGTCTAATGAGTACATGAACTACTGTAGGTAGGTTATTCCTATCTATGATAGGACCAATCAAAGCTGGCCCCAAGTACTTCGAGCCATAGAGTCCACCTGGGACTCTAGTGACAAAGATGAAGTGCTCAGGGGGAGTGCAGCCCCATCTAGGGCAGGTTGCTTACCCAATTCCTAGGCTCAAGAACCAACACTCCACGGAGGCTTTGTCTTATTGCGAGTTTATTGGCCTTCACTGAGCCTGTTACAGTGGACATGTGAACAGTCTCAGCTGGCTCCATTGGCAAGGAGAAGCAGAGCTGAGTGTCTTCAGTGTACAGATGATACCCGGTCCCTCACAACTCCTAACCCAGTGACTTCATACAGATCGTACAGAGCATGGATGGAGTCCTGTGGTACCCCAGAGCTTCACAGCCATGGGGCTGAGCAGGAGACTCCCAAGATCACTCTTGGAACCCAAACTTGATGGTAGGTGAACAATCTCTGTAACACAGTGCCTTCTACTCCCATCCTGCTGCATAACAATCACAACAAAAGTCCTCACTATCTTGGATTACATTTCCTTCATGTCCTATGCAGCCTGTGCTCTAGCTGCTGTCTGGACTGTTTCATTGCTCATAGATCTTTTGGAAATCAAGGGGAATTATGAGCTTCACAGTACTTGACTGAACACTTGGGAGTGATTATATTTGTGGTTTGGGAGATTACCACACGTCAGAACAGCTCTGCTGGATCAGCCCAATGACCTATCAAGTCCAGAGCATGGAAGTGTTACTTTGTGTATCATAACTCCCAGAATCCATCAGCAAGCATGGCCATGCTAATGGGGGGGGGGGTTCTGGGAGGTAAAGTTTTTTAAAAAACCTTTCCAAACTCAGATCTAGTCCAACATTTCTGCCTTCCACAGTAGACAACCAGACACATATGGGAACCCCCCCCCCCAAGCAGGACTTTGTGGCACTTTTGCTTCTGTTGCCCAGCAGCTGGTATTTAGAAAAGAGATGATAGAGGATTTTGCCCAGTACACATTCCAAAGTGAACTGACTGATCTTACTTTTGTTAGCATTCTGTGCTCACTGAGTATACACATTGGTTGTTGAGCTGTTGGGGGCTCCCTCCGCACTTAGGTTTTTTTTTTCCCCATGCTTTTTAAAATACTCCTATAAGCCTTGAGGTTCTCCTGAGTGTGTTGATCATTTTCTCTTTTGTGTGCACAGTGCTGTTCTGGCTACATAATGATGTGCACTCGGGAAATGGGTTCTTTCTTGTCTCCCTTTCTTGCTCTCTCTGTGCATAGGAAGACAGTTAGGTCCTGTAGCACTTTGGCCACAGCAGCCTGGGGATTAGGGAGAAGGTCTGCTAAATGACATGCTCTGAAGATACTGGCTTCCTGACTTCTTTGTCTTTTTAAGCTGAGTGAGAATTATGCAGCCTCCAGATGTTGCTGAACTGCAGCTCCCAGCATTTTCCCACCACTGACTATGCTGGCTAGACTTGTTGGGAGGCACAGTCCAACAACTTCTGAAGGGTCACAAAGTTCCCACTTCTGCTTTAAGAATTCCTTATAGAAGGTTCAACTTCACCACAGCAAGGATTCTGGGTTTCCCTTGCAAAATGTGCTGCCTAGACCTGTGCATGTTTACCTTAAAGCAAGACTCTTTGAGTTCCATAGGTCTTACTTCTGAGTAAGTATGTGGAGGAGGAGCACTCATTACTTTGCAATCTCCCCCCACCAGAGTTTTCCCCAGAAGCTGAGGGCAGTGAATATGTTTTTATCCTCACAGAAGCCTTGTGGGATAGATCACACTGAAGGTTTGTGAGTAGCCTAAGGTCAGCCAGAGAAGGTGGTAGCTGTGTAGGGAGTTGAAACCAGACTGCCACACTTTAAGTCCAGCACTTTAGCGTACAGGATTCAAGTTGTCGCCCTCCAGAAGTTGTTGGACTACAACTCCCATCATCCCTCACCATTAGTGGTTCTGGCTGGAGCTGATGGAAGTTTCAGTCCATAATCTGGAAGGACAATAATGCAATAACAAGTATATTACCTGATGTGTTTTTATAACAAAAGATTATAGGGTTTTAATACATTCACAATAGTGTAAATAAATTATTTACTCAGAAAACTGAGTGGTTACATTCACCAACATGAAATGAGTTCTGTTCAAAAATAATACTGCGGTTTTATTCACCACTATACAGAAGCTTGTGAAACTTATTCAAAAGAATCTCTAACCTTTTACATATAATATTGCAGTTACATTCACCATTACACAGGCATTCATGAAAAGATTTACAGTACAAGATAATCACTGTCAGTTGCACAGAAAATTAACAACCTTAAATGTAATGGCCAATAAGTCACTTTCAACATAAGTATCAGACCATAGCTTAAAGGTCTTATCAACAATGTCGGTTCTTTACAATGAATTGCTATGAAAGGTGTGCTTTAGTTGTAGGAGGTTGCTGAGAAATTCAAGCCGTGTAGGAGCAGTGATCAAATTCCTACTCCCAAGAGGCACCAGTGAAGCAACAAACCAGACAAATGCTACCGGATTATTTTTCGCATTTGTTTCAAGGAAATCCCTTCTTCAGTGGGCAGTGCTTATCTAAATAAATTTAAAATGCATTGTAGTCTCCAGAATGATTGTTTATATTGAATTGTAATAATTTACCAATTGCTTACCTCCACAAGACAACCAATATCTATCTGCCCAAATATCCAAATCCTTGTTGTATTAATGAGGGTCCCTTTTTCTGGTATATCCCTAACTCCCATAAATATCAGTATGTACTAAACAATCCTTGAGATTTTTTGTTCTTTTTATGGCTATTGATGATTTCTGTGTACAACCTGGTAAATGTTGTACCAGGTGCCAATGTCTGTGGATGATGTGTTTGATTTGCTGAAAAACATGAGTGAAATAAAAGGAACAAGTAATCCTGTTGGCTTTATCCTTGTTTTTAACTGTGAAGAGATGATTACGATTGACTTTATCAGCTCTAGCTCTAGCATTTTCAGTCACTTCTTCTAGATAGGATCTATTTTTCAATTCTTGATAATATATGTTGGCAGACCTCTCATAGTGATATTGTGTTGTAGAATTACATTTAAAATGAAGAAATTGTGAAAACGGAAGGTTCTGCTTTAATTGTCTTGGGTGGCAGCTCCTGTAATGTAGGAGAGAATTGCAATCTGTGATTTTCTTAAAATTTTTTACACCCAATTTCCCATTATTTATAAACATTGCAACATCCAGGAATCCTAATTCTTTTTGGTCAAAATGAGAAGTAAATTTGATGGTGGAGTGGATCGTGTTTATCTACTCTACAAATTGATTGACTGTGGTATTTTCAGCATAAAGAATAAAAATATCATCTATGTAATGACCATAATAAATGATCCACTGCCAATATGAATTAACTTGTGGATTACATATAATGTCCAATTCTAGTTTAGCCATAACCAAATTTGCTATGGAGGGGGTGCTGGGACACCCCATGGCTACCCCATGTGTCTGTAAATAAAAAGTTGAGTCAAAACAAAAATAATTCTTTTCCAGAGTGACATCAAGGATGTCTAAAAGAAAATGAATTGGAGGGTTTTAAAAATTATTTTCCTGTAAATAAAACTCAATGACCTCACGTGCCTCATGATGAGATATGGACATGTATAACGCATTGACATCCAGTGTGACCAAAACTGTACCAGGACCAATTTCCTTGTTCTCAATTTGTTTTATGAATTTGTGTTTTGTTGTTGTTGTTGTTGTTGTTGTTGAGAAAGTTTCAGTCCAACAGTACCTAGAGGGCTGTAAGATTCCCACCTCTGTTCTAGTCACTATACCTTGAAAGTGTGTGAGCCCTTTCAGGATTTGAATGTGGATTGGAAAGTTTTTGGTGTTTTCCTTTTTAAAAACTGGCTCTATTTTATACCTTTAAAAATGTCTGCCTATCAAGTTGTCAGTAAAGACACAAGTGCAAACTAGGAGGTATTTTTCTGGTTAGCTATCAAACCCATGGGCTCACCTTAGAGATTCTTGTATCTGGAGCTGCTTAGCCAAACTCTTCACATTCTCCTGTTGAAAGCTGAGTGAATTTCTAGCATACATCAAAGTCTGGGTGGGGTTCTATTTCCAGGGGAAACATCAACACTTGCATCTTTGGCTAGTTGCTAAAACCCTGGTACTCTGCCAGGGCCCCATTAGTAATCCCTGCCCTAGGGAACTTTGTTATTATTTCTTTCCTGGTCTGGTCCTTCAAGCAGTTCCAGGCAGCTGAATCTAGCTACACTTTTAATTTCTCACAATGTCCATGACCTAGCTTCCCTCTGGGCATTGTAAGAAATGTTAAAGGTTGAAAATGAAAGATGCAGAAAATCACAGTGTTGATTTACAACAGGATGAGGAGCACATGGGTTTCCACAAGTTTCCAGATATTGTTGGATTACATCTCCCCTCTTTCCCTCACCATTGGCTGTCCTGGCTAAGGTTGATGGGAGTTTCAGTCCAACAACATCTGGAGGGCCACAAGTTTCCCATCTCCGATTTTCATTAAACAAATCGTTGGTTTTAACAATAATTGGTTTTCACAAAAGCAACTGTTCTCTCTCCGTATAACATTTAGGGGTGTGTGTTGGATTTAGACAAATCCTAAACTGAATTGTGTTGATTTGGATAAGATTTAGGATTTGTCCAAATTGAATCAATGTCTTGCAAATAATTCTGAAATTAATCTGTCCAGTGGTGCTGAAGAGTGCTGCTACCACAGCTAGGAAAGCCCAGGAGTGTGTGCGTGTCCTGAACCCTCTCTTTCTCAGTTTCTGTAGGCTAAATTTCAGAGGAAAGCAATGGCAAACCACCTCTGAAAACTCCTTGCCCAAGAAAGCCCTATGAAATTAACCTGTTGACCCCATGGTGACCCCATGAATTTCATAGGATTTTCTTAGGCAAGTTTTCAGAGGTGGTTTGCCATTGCTTTCCTCTAAAATTAAGCCTACTGCAACTGGTATTTCTTTGTGGTCTTCTATCAGATTTTGCTTGTTAACCACTGTCAAGTTGACTTTGACTTCTGGTGACCCTATGAATGAGAGACCTCCAAGTCCCCCTATGATAATCCACCCTGCTCAGGTCTTGAAGACTCAGCGTTGTGGCTTCCTTGACTGAGTTTATCCATCTGGAATGTGGCCTTCCTCTTGTCCTACTGCCTTCCACCTTGCCCATGTCTTCTCATGATGTGGCCAAAGTATGCCATTTTCAGTTTAGTCATCTTGGCTTCTAGGGAGAGTTTAGACTTGATTTGCTCTCGGACCCATTTGTTTGTCCTTTTCGCAGTCCATGGTATCCATAGAACTCTCCTCCAGCACCATATCTCAAAAGAATTGATTCTTTTCCTATCTGCTTTCTTCACTGTCTAGTTTTCACAGCCATATATAAAAATGGGGACTATGATGGCATGGACAATCCTAACTTTAGTATTCAATTATATATCTTGACACTTCCGGATCTCTTCTAGTTCTTTCATAGCTGCCCTTCCAAGTCCTGGTCTCCATTCTGATTAATGATTCAGCCAAGGTATGGAAACTCTTGAACTATTTCAATGTCTTCATCATCTACTTTAACGTTATGTAAATCATCTGTGGTCATTATTTTTGTTTTCTTAATGTTCAGCTGTAAACCTGCCTTTGCACTTTTTTCCTTTACTTTCTTCAGTAATTGTTCTAGTCCCATCAGATATTACTCCTTAAACTGGCAAGTGAAGTGTTGTTGTTTTTAAACAAGATTTCTCTGGACAAAGATGAGGTTTGCACTTGGAAGAGGCCGGACCTAGGTAGCAGATGTTTTTTATCATTTCCTGGTGGCCAGTGTTTTGCCTACTGGGTTGGGGGGGGTCACCTCCCCCCATTATGTTGCTAGCGTGGAAGCAGTTTTGAGCTGTCTGTGTGCAGAAATGCCTCTGATCTCACAGGCAGCCTCTCCTGCTGGGCGCGTGTTAAAAGCAGATGCCTTTCTATTGAATTAGTTCTCTCTGCGTCCAAATGGGGGGATAATTAGGTTTTCATTAGCCAGGGATGATGTATAACATCTGGATGTCCCACGCAGGCCACGGACAGAAGCATTGGCCCCTTTGGCATTCTTCTACTGGCTTTCCTTAATTGTTTTTTTTAGAGAGAGCTTTGGGTTTGGGGTTGTTCTTATTTTGGCTTCCACTTACCTCATCTTTTTTTATTGAAAGTAATATTTCGTTCATCCAGAAGCTGCAATTTAATACCACCAAACCATGAGCCCAAGGCTGTGAAGAGTCAATTTGGGGTAGTGGTTTAGAACAGCCTTCCCCTAACCAGGGCCGGTTTAACCTGTCTGCCAAATCAGCATTGGCAGGGGGCCCCGAGGTCAAGAGAGGGCCCCGTGTTGGCCTCCTTAATCTGATGAAGGAGACAGCCAGAAGACAGCCAGGAGGAGCCCCCTCTTACCCTCCTCTTCCAAAAACCTCCTGCTGGCTTTTTTTTAAAAAAACAAACAAAACAGCCTCTCCAAAACTAAAGAGAAAGAGAAAGAAACAGCAGCCCTCCATGGCAGAAGCTGGAGGGAGAGGCACATCGGAGAGGGTGAGTGTGTGTGTGTGAGAGAGAGACAAGGAATTTGAGGGTTGTCTCCCTCAGAAAGGGCTTCTTTCTTTCTTTCTTTCTTGCCCATGTGCCTTCAAGTCATATGGGGGCCCCAAAGTAAAGCATTGCAGGGGGGCCCAAAATTCCTTAAACCGGCCCTGCCCCTAACCTGGTGCTTTCCAGATGTGTTGGACTATTAACTCTACTAATTCCCATCTAGTATGATGCAGACTGGGAATGATGGGGATTGTGGTCCAACCCATCTGGAGGGTACCAGGTTGAGAGAAGGCTGGGTTAGAATCTTGAAGTGGGACAAGACCTGGATTCAAATATGCATTCAGCTGTAAAGCTCACTGGGTCATTTTGGAACACTCCCCTTGCCCACAGGTAGCCTACCTCACAGGTTTGTGAGGATGAAATACAGAGTGGGAGGAATGAGAACTGAACTCAGGCTATACAGTAGGTTGAATTCCTCAGGCTGTTTTTTAAAAATGTAATTGAACAATAACATACTGAAGACTAGAGGCATGAAATGCAGATGGCACCTTTTTGCTGGGAAGTTCTCCATCGCAAACTCTGCTTGAAAAAAAATGTGGAAATACTATAGTAGTCTTGCACAATTTCCATTTGATCCAGTGGGGTTTGCATAGGACAACATCCTGTTCACATCAAGTATTTTAATCTGCCTTGCACTAAGTTGCCAGAGCCTGCCCAAGACATTTTGTTTACCTGAGGGAAAGGACAAGATGCCCCACTCCATTCCATGTACAGAAGTGATGTAAACAGCGCTTGGATCTTTCTTCTATACTACTAAAAGGACAGGGTTCTTATACTGTGCCAGAAGCTAGCAGGATTGTTTAGGTGGTGCAGAGTAGGCCCTGTGAGACATGCAGCTCTGTCTTCCAATGAGGGGAATGGCCTGGAGACTCCAGAGAAACACTTGGGGTGGTTTCCACCAGTGACATCCAGCATCTGTCACCTGAGGGGGTTGCCTCACTCAACCAAGGAGTAAAACTACCGCTGGATGAGCCAGACCATCTGTTTGGGCTGGAAATTATTCTCCAGGATCCCAAACAGGAATCTTTCCCAGCATTCCTAGTCTTAGATTGAAATCTAGAATTATCTCCTGTCGTGTCTGACATCCATCTTAATACCATCCATCCAGCTTAAGCCCCTAGCCTCTGCGTTCTTTACACGAAGATGATATTATAGTTGTTGCAAATTTATTACACGTTGTTTTCTTTATCTCAGATTGGCCTTTTTAGTCATCAGCGCGCTTGCAGAAAGCGCAGGATGAGTCCTTCCTGAATCTTCATTTGCGAAGAAAAGCCAGAGAGAGAGAGTTTTCTTAAAAGATTCAAGGTGTCTTACAACAATTACAATTTATAAAAGTTTAAAAAACCAACATAATGTTGTATGAAGTCGTAGATAATGTTGTATCTTTAATGTAGTCTAAAATGTCATCTATAACAGGGGTGGGAATCTTCTAGCCTTCCAGATGCTGTTGAACTTCAAGTCAACAGGAGAGCCAATGGTGAGAAATGTTGGGAGTTGTAGTCCAAAATACCTGAATGAGCACTTGATTTCCACTCTAATTAATATAATCACAGAGGTGTTTCCAGTGTGTGATTTACATGGAGGGAAGGCAGAGGTTTCTTTACCCCCTTGCTTTTAGGATGCCCCCAACTTCTGCTTTTAAAAGGCCATGGAAGAAGAACATAGTTAAGACTGCCCAGATGTGTCTATAGATGTTGTAAAGGGACATGCATACATTTTTTTTTAATCTTTCCAATCTGGAGAGTTGTTGATCTAACCAACTATGCTCTTAGAAGCAAGCTTGTGTTTAGCACATTCTGGTAAGCTGTCCTGCAACTGATATTTTTCAGTGTAAGGGAAAAGACACAGCTGTGGTGCAGCCATGTTTTGTGAATGTTTACTTAGAAGTAAATCTTATTGAATTCAGTGTAACTTACTGCCTAGTGAGTGTCCACAGAATTTCATCTTTGACTGCCTTGTCATATGCAGCATTAGGCATGACTACATTCCATTGAAACAGCTTGTAAGGCTGCAATTCCACCCTTATTTCAGGCTGAGTCCCTTTTGAATGGAGTGGAATTACCTCTCATGCATAGGACTGGGCTGTATCCTGTGTCTGGCACACCCACCCTGAACTCCTAGATGTGTGCATGGGTTGCCTGTCATTGCTCAAAGTGAAGGGAAGATGCTTGGAAGCACACTTCCAAGAGGGAATGAAAATTGTTTCTAGGGCTTATGGGGTGGCCCTATTTCCAATCTGATTTTTGGAAGTTTTGTTTTTGACCTGCTTAGCAGAGATGGAACAGCCAGGTGACCTCTTTTGCCTAAATTGCAATAAGCATGCAGTATCTCAGCCTGTCCTCAAAGCAATAGCTCATTTTTGTTTTGGACAAACCTTGTGGAAAGTTGATGGTATTCTGCTGAGCATCTGTGCCTTAGCCTTGAAGCAGCCAATTTACATTTGCAAATCAGAAGAAACATCCCTCTTAGATCTGATGTCTTCCCTCTCCCCCATCCCCTTTTTTAATCAGGTGAAAAGAGAACTCTTGATCAAGAACAGACTTTGTGTATATATATCTGTGTGTATGTATGTGTGCCTGTGTGCCATGAGTTGCCATGGAAATGAAGAAAAATCACAAGGACTGAAGGATGATGTCAAACGTGAGTTTCCACTGAACTTAAGAAGGTGCAGGTAAAGGGGGAGGGAGTACAGATAAAGCATTGCCAACACACACACACATTAGTACGGACCATGTCTTAGATTTCTGTAGCAACCCCATCCCCTTTGTGTAAATAGACTCTGTTGTGTCCTTCTCATCAAACTCTTTTAAAATGACAGCTTTTCTTGGGTGGCAAAGGTCTTTGAAGCGGGGGTGTAGGAGTGGTCCAGTATGGTGTAATAAAGTCATGCAAAAGTTGTTGTTGATATTCTGCTTGACCTGGTCAGGACAGACCCACTAGCCAGAGAAATCCATGCCATTGACTTTGGGCTAGGTATGCTTGGTTTGCTGACTCTTTATGGGACTTGTACATGACTTTATTGTCAGACTATTGGCCTCCACTCTTTGTCCTGAACTGTCTTTTTAAACTGCAGAAAAATCAACCTTTGTAGAACAAGTAGACTCATTGGGGTGTTGTTGTGAGCCACTGTTTTGATGTGTGCACTGATGTCTTAGGCAAGGGAACCCACTGCCATGCATCTATACTGTGGCACACCTTTGCAGTTACTGTTCAGTGGTATGCTGCACTTCAGCAGTGGTATGCTTAATTGATCTTTTGATTTGTTTCATTTCCACCTGTTTTTATAATAGCTGGTGTGATATTATGGCCAAGAGCCTGGACTATGAATCAGGCAGTCCAATGCTCCAGTGTTACCTCTGCAGCAGATTCGCTAGGTGGCCACAAATCACTCTTTCAGTAACAGTCCTCCCCTCTTCAAAATAAGGGTAATAACTTGCCTTGTAGCTTTGTTGTAAAGATTACACCTAGATCATGCCTTTGGAACACTTGAAGGTGCTTTGCCAGTGACAGGCAACTTCCCAAGGTCCCCATGTGATTCCCCCCCAAGCCCTGGGAGATCTGTACCTCCCCCTCCTCCTCTGTTTAAAAAAATATACGGTAAGTAACGGGAAAAACCCTGTCAGAAAACAAAAATATATATACTGCTTTTGTGGTCTGTTTTCACTGTTCAATCAATTGCTTCCTGGTTGTTTTGTTTTCATTTTTTTCCTCTGCCTTTAAACAATTTTAGGCATTGAAGGAATTGTATAACAATGGTACAGTGTGCATTCACACACATTTTAGAAAGTGTCAAAATCCAGATTGTTATATAGCCAAACATGTTTCAATGCGTACTTTGTGTTATAAGGCTTCCCTTGTGTCTGAAAAATGTGTTTTAAAATGGGGGGGGCATGGTCTCTTCCCCACCCACATTAATTCATTTGCTATATTTTTATCCCGCTTTTCTGACTGTTAATTGTCTCTTAAAGCAGTTCACCTCAATGAAAAAGACGGATGTGCCCTGCCATTAGGCTTACAAACTGAAAAGGCAAGTCACACAAAAGAAAGGGAGAGGAGTCTATGGCATGCCCACTTGGGTGGATAAAACATGGTGAGAGACAAACATAAAAAAAGCACAATAGTACTAGTTCCCAGAAATTCCATATGTACCTTAACAGTGCGAGAGCAATGTTTGGTAGAAAAAGGACCCAATAGGTCTATGAACACCCTGGTTTAAATCAGTGTTATTGCATTGAGCCCTCACTCTCCCCACTCCCTCCCTTTTGGCCCATCCCACCTCACAGGGTTGTTCTGAGACAAAAATGAGCTAACTCTCACATAGGTTGCCCAGAACTCAGTGGAAGAAGAGAGCCAGTGTATTCCAGTGGTAAGAGTGTTGGACCAGGACTTGAAAGATCCAGGTCCTAAGCCCCACTGAGCTGCGAAACTTTTACTAGGTCACCTTTGGTCAGTCACTCTCTCTCTCAGGATGGCCTCCTTGCTCAACAGCCTGCCTTCCAGGGTTGTTGTTGTTATGAGAATAAGGGGGAAGGAGAGCCACATACACTGCCTCAAGCCTACTGGAGATATTGGTCAGCTATCAGTCCAACTAATAAGGTGTGAGAATACTTCTGTGTACTTTGGCAGTGTGTGGCTGTCTTAGTTCGGTTGCCCCCTGTGTTTTTTAAAAATGGGCTGCAGTGGTAAGGTACAGCTGAGCTCTGGACATTCTATTCTTGGGTCTGGTACCTGCTCAGATGGACGCTTGTGAGAGGCCCCCAATGGTTCTGGGGCTCTCGCCTTGATGACCCAGGACCTACCTTGAGGAGCTCAGCTGGAGGTTTTGTATTTGAACACCACCACTTCTAATTCCCCCACATGCGTCACCCTCCCTCCTTTTACTGTGTGTTTCTGAGCCCGGGGTGGTGATGATTACAACTGTAAATGCTGCTCTTGCAGCCTGATCCTTTACCCATTTACTCAGAAGTAAGTCAAGCCTGCTGAATTCAATGTGGGCTTTCTCCCACACAAATCCCCTTGGGTTGGAGCTCTAATCCAGCCTTCCAAGTGCCTCCGCTGAACTGCTGGTCCTTTTTTCACGAAAGCCTGGTTTCTGTGGGCGTAAGTCCCATTGAACTCAGTGGGGTTTTAGTTCTGAGTAAACAGGCGTAGGCTGTATCTCTCAGTACAATACCGGCGCCCAGTGCAGCACCCTCTTGGCGGCTGGCTCCCAAATCCGTAACGGGCTCGCTCCCAGGTAAGGCCCGCACCGGACCGCAGCACTCTGGCGGGGGCAAGGAAGGCGCTTGCTCTTGGAAGTCCGGGGCCAGGCAGTCCTAGCCACGAAGCGGTCAGGAAGGGGGGGCTTTCTTTCCTCCGAAGTGAACCCCCCCGCAGGTGCTTGGGGGGCAGGCTCACCGGGGGTGGGGGGGGGTGGGGGTGGGCGCGCGGTTTTTGCAGCCTGGGGTTGGAGCTGCGGCATCCGCCGTGATTAATTGATTCCCCCCCGCACTCGGGGGGGTGTTGGGGGGCGTTCCCCCTCCCCTCCCCTCCCCTCCCCGTCTGGCGAAGGAGTTTGGTTCGGACTGCCTTCCCGGGGCGTGGAGCTGACGCGCTTATATAAAAGCTTTCCCGACGAGGCCGCCGCGTCGCTGGCTGCGCCCCCCGGTTGGCCCTCCGGCTGAAGTCGGCCCAGGGCGGAGCGCATAAAGGAGGCCCGGCCAGCGGCGTGGAGGCGCAGCCTGGCTCAGCTGGCCCGGCGGCCGCTCGGCGGGTGGCTCGGGCTGCTCGGCCCTTCTTCCCCCGGGAGACCCAGCCGAGGAGCAGGCGGGCGGGCAGGCGGGCGGGCGGGCAGGCAGGCAGGCGCGGAGCCCCCGGGGCACCCGAGGACGCGCTCCGGGAGGAGCCGACGGAAGCCCCAGGTGAGTCCCGGCGCGGCCGGCGGGTGGGTGGGTGGCCGGCCCTCGCTCCCCGCAGCCCAGCCCTGCCTTCGCCCCGAGGGTGGGGGTCTCTCCCCTTGGCGATTGCGGGCGGCCCTTAGCACATGCCCAGAGGAGCGCCGCCTGGCTTCTTACCACCTCGTAAGGCTGAGCCCGGGCGGACGGGCGGGCGGGCTGGGTGAGACAGAGAGACGCGTGTTGTGGTGGTTTGAGCGTTGGACTACGACTTTTGAGACCAGGGTTTGACTCCCTGCTCGGCCACACTCTCTCAGCCTCAGAAGGCGGCAAAGGCACCCCCTCCGCGAACCAATCTTGCCAAGAAAAGCCCCCGATAGGGTCGCCGTGGGTTAGAAATGGCTTGAAGGCACACACCAAGTCGGGGGGGCGGGTAAGGTCCTTGCTTCCTCCGGAGCCCGGCATCGGGGAGTGGGCGAGACGGGAGCGGCTTGGAGGGGAAACGGCCTGAAGTCCGGGCATTGTTGGCCGGGAGGGGAGCGAGGCGCCCGGCGGGCAGGGGCCAGGGGAGCGCTCAGCCCTTTCCTTCCCGGCCCCCCTCGGCCCTGGAGCGGGATGCCGAGCGACGAGCCACCGCCGGGCCGCTTCCCTTCGGGGTTTGGCCAACTTGGCGACGGAGGGAGCCTCGGGGGGGGGGCGTCCCAGTGGAGCCGGCGCCGGCTGGCCAGCCTGGCTTTCTCGCCCACCCCTCTTCGCCGTCTCTTCGCGCCTTCCCCGCCAGAATCGCCCGCGGAACGACCCGCCGGGCTCTGGCGCCCCTTGCCCGCCCCGACGCTGCCGCTGGGCTTGGCGTGCCGGGCTGGGGTTCGTGGACCGCGACTGGCAGAGGGGCAGCTGTCCTGTGGACGGTCCCCAGGGGAAAGCCCCAGGGAGGGGTCAACGGGCCCGGGCTCGGCCGCCTCGCCCTCCCGAGCCCCGTTTCCCGGTGGTCTTCTGAAGTGAAAGGAGCCGAGACGACTCCAGACCGGGGGGGGGGCAAAATCTTCCTTCGGTAGGGAAGACCGGTCGGCCGGGGGGTCTCGTGCCACCCTCGAGACTGACTCTCTGAGCGAAAGAAGTTGGAGCGGGAGCTTCGGGAGGCGCGTCCTGCGGTGAGAAAGCCCGGGTGGGAAGGTTTCCAGGACCGACGGCGGGATCTTGTGCCTAAAACCTGTTCCAGCCCCCAGTCAGAGTCCCTCTCCATAAATTAATCTCCTCATCTGCTAGGATATGAAAGAAGGGGAGCAAACCAAAGGGGGAGCGTGAAAACAAAGAAAGCAATGAAAGATGGGGGTGGGGGAGCTTCCTACCCGTCATTTCTGACTCCCCCCTTTTTTTAAATCCTCCCCCTTCCCGTGAAACTCTCCCTCTTCCCATTTTGCGGACGGGAACTGAGGCTGGAAGGGAGGGGACTGCTCAGGAGATCAGTCCAGCCTGCCGGGCCAAGCAGGATTTGAACCCAGCTCCCCAAGCGATCGCGTTTTCCTCTTGTAGGAACTGCGGCTTGTGGGTGGGAGGAGAGGTGCCCGGCTGGCGCCTGCCCTGGGCGAAGGCTTGGACTGGCCGGAGGGCTTTCCACGGGTGACCGTGGAGAGGGAGGAAAGGCGGGGGGGCGCCGCCTGACTAGCAAAGCCCTTCCCGCTGCCGAGGCGTTGGGCGAAGGCGGAGCGCCCGAACACGACGCCCGGCTCCAACTTTCCACGCGCGAAGCCTGAAGTCCCGCCTCGGGCAGGCGGCTGGCTGCTGGCTGCTGGCTGCGGGGCGAGCCACGAGCCTGGGGGGCGCGAGCCCTCCTCCGCTGCCTGCCAGCCCCGGCCGCGCTCAGGACCTCGGAGAGCGCCTCGTTGAAGTTGCTATCTTCTAAGCCTTTTAGCAACGCAGGGGATCGTTTCTTGGGCCAGCCGCATGTGGTATGCGTGCACCTGTATCCAACGCCACCCCCGTTTCACACGGGCGATCTTGGGCGTGTGCAGCCAGAAGGCATTCTCACGGGGACTAGATCAGGGGTGAGCGGCTGGGGTAGGTTTGGAGGCAACTTTATGCCCTGGGACCCTCTGAGGGCCACGCAGGCTGCCAAAACTCCCCCCCCTCCAGTGGACTTCCAACCACTTTTGGGTTTTGGAGGGGGGTGTTGATGTTAAACTGCAGGGGAAACCTGTTTAAAAGAAGGCTTCTAGGAGAGGAAATCCAGCCCCCCCCTCCTTTTTGTGTACCAGAAGACAGGTGGTCCAAAGAGTTTGGAGGGGTCAAGGGCTTCAAAACCAGCTTTGGAGGAGAACAGGGAGCTGCAGGGCTGTGCTTTCCCCATAGCTGGGCTAGCTCTAGATTTAGCCATAGTTGGAGTCAGCTCACTGAAATCAGTAGCTCCTGAAATTAGTCATGACAAACTTGAGTTCTTTGTGTAAGCACAATGAAATCTCAGTCCTTTCATTGTGTCTAATAGGACTTCCTTCCATCTGAGCATGTTTTAGACTTGCAGCCTGACGAATAATACAGTGCATATTTACTGAAAAGTACATTCTGTTGAGTTCAGTGGGGCTTATACCTAGCTAAGTAACTAGCTTGACTGTAGCTTCTGTGGGCTTCAGGCAGTGGAGTTGAGAAGGGTAAGATTAAACTTAAATCTTAATAAAGATTAGACTTTAATTGTTGAACACCTCACCCAAGCCCAGTTATCAGAGTGAGATGAATAGGGCTGTTATGGCTCTTGAGTTCAAATCCCATCAAATGGGAAGATTTGATTCCTTAGCAGGCTGTTCTAATCAGCCTTTGTTTCTGTCTGTAAAATGAGAAGAATAAAACCTCTTGAAGTGGGAGCAGGAGAAAGGAGACCTGGAAATCATAAATAATTGGGTTTGGAATCTAAATACTTAAAAAAAACACCCTGATCTTCCTATTACTTTTTCACGTTATTTTATTCCCTCTGCCCCACACCTATTCATTTCCAACTGGATGAAAATTTTAAGCATTGCTCATAAATCTCCAGTGCAATGGCCCTGGAGCACTCAGGAAAGCAGTGGAAGGAAGGAAGATGGTCACACTGCCTCTTAGCAACAACTCAAATGTATACCCCCAGAGCCAAAGCAAATCTGCCTAGAGGAGTGGGAATTTTAACTTAAGTACCCAAATGATGTGTAAGAACCACAAGAGAAATGTGGAAGTGAAGTTTTTAGGTGCTCTGCTATAAATATAGCATACGAGGAAGCTTCGAAATGCTTCTCTCAGTCATGAAAGACACTTGCATAGAAGGAATCCCATGAATTGGAGTGGAACATTGTTGTTGTTATTGTATGCCTTCAAGTCGTTTCTGACTTATGACAATCCTGAGCCTATCACAGTTTTCTTGGCAAGATTTCTTCAGAGCGGGTTTGCTTTTGCCTTCCTCTGAGGCTGAGAGAGCGGGACTTGCCCAAGCTCATCCTGTGGGTTTCCATGGCTGAGCAGCAATGCGAACCCTGGTCTTCCAGAGTCCTAGTCCAACACTCAAACCACCGCACCGCTCTCAAAGGTGCTACTGGATTCCTTCATATCTTTTTAAAACTTCAGTTGAGTCTTTAGAAATACAGTTTAGGCATTCAAAGAAAAGGGGTAGGCAGAGTTACTAAGAGAGTAGTTCTAGGTGTGAACAACTTCAAAATATCTTGCCCTCTGCAATGCTGGAAATTTGGGGATTGAAGGAAAATTAAATTAGGGGGCAGAATTGTTATTGGGGTGCAATTGCCTCATTTTGCCTGCTTCCTCATAGGAGATGACTATCCTATTCTGGTCATCAATGTTCACAACTCCAAATGTATTGGGTTTCACCTGCCTATTATAAAAAGGGTGGGGAATTATAGGAGTTGAAGTCCAAAACATTTAGAGGTCTAAAAATTCCCTAGCTTTAGTATAAAGGAAGTAAAATGTATTTTTTTGTCAGATACGTCCTAGCCCAACACTCAAACCACTACATACACTGGCTCTCAGAGTGGAACATACTTCCAGGGAAAGATGGTCAGACTTGCAGCCTTAATCTTGGGAGGGAAAATATGTTCTGGCATGTAAAGACATAAACTTTTTTTTTTAAAAAGTTAGTGTTTAGATTAAGGTGTGTGCAGTTGGGCTGGTGGACAGGGGACTTTCCTGCCCCTTCCTTCCCGCAGCATCTGCTCCAGCCCTCTGTAAAATGCTGCACAGAGGGCGAAGAAACTTGAAAGCATGGAGTGGATTGTAGTTAGTAAATCTCCTCTGGGTTTTATTCCCATCTTGAAAGGAGTGGTCCAGGGCATTGAACCCTATCCCCCAAATATGCTCAGCACCTTAGACAGCCCCTTTAAAGTCTGCAATAAAACCCAGAGTAACTTCACTGCACCCCTGACATGGAAGCCTCTGGTGTAGCGGCAAGGGGGATCCCTGAAAATTGGGAGGAGGCATCTTCTGTAAATGGAGCTCTTCCATCAGTTGAAAGTAGATCCTTGATCTAACTGTGTGTGTATGTTTGTGGGTGTGTATATATATGAGAAAGAGAGATGGAGGGAGAGAAATAGCCTTTCCTTCTAAAATAAATAGGGCAAATGTTCTGGGGTGTACATTCCCACCTCAAAGACAGCCAAAGAACTAAGCACTCACAGACGGAGATAATTCTCCTGCAATTATAGGAATCGCTGTTAATATGATGTTAGGTGGCCTGAACAAGAATCAATTGCATGTTGTTTCCACCCACACCCACACATATTTTCTCTGTTGCGCTAAATGCTGAATTGGGGAGTGAGGGGTGGTAGGTGAGGGATTTATTGTCAGTACTGTTTGATGCATGTTTTAAAATTCAATATAAAAAGTGAGATTTTTTTTAAAAAAATTATGTCCCTCCCATCATGGGGAATGGATGATGTCCATATCTAGGTTTACCTAGTTCAATGTTAGGATTGCAACCTTTCCACAAAGTAGTTTGAGCAAAGTATCTGAAATGAGCTGGCTCTAACAGGTGTGTAATGCCATGAACATTTGTAGGAAATTAGCTGTTCCCCTGTGTGTGAAGGTGGCTTCAGGAGGCAGCAGGCTTACATAATTCACTTGCACCTGAGTTGACTTGCTAAGCAAGATGAATCAACCTACCCCTTGACAATGTCAACAAATCCCACAGATTCGCTGTAAAAAAAATAGATAACTCCACATTGCAATATTTGAATAGGGATGGGAAAAGGTATCAGTACTATATCCAAAGCATTTTTCAAAACCTATTCCTGTTCAGTCCCATTCTGTACTGGATTGTAAGATGTTTCCTCCCTTCATGCATCAAAATTCATGCATTTTTGTCCCCTTTCTTTCAAAATGCACTAATGTACACATTTTGGTACACTTTTTCCATTGGCTGAAGTACGGTATATTTGTTCACACTTGTATGTTTTTTCATCATGTACATTTTTCAAAGGTGTGTACCGCTTTGTGCTCATTTTTTTTCTCCAAAATTCATCACAAGCCTCAGAAATGTACAGATATCTAAGGCAAATGTGGTCTTTTCTATTTCCTGCACAATGGATGTTTCCATAAAGAAATACGAATCCCACAACTTCTTGTTCATTCTTTGTTTAAAGGGGAAAATAAAGAAAGAAACAGAAGAGTAGCATTTCAGTGTCCACCACCCAAACATTTCTTTAAGGTGCAGTTTTAGAATGGGAAGAGTCAGTCTGATTTGACTGAAGAACCTAAGATAGCTATTTACCATTTACCATTTGGTGGCATAGAGTTTGTATGATACATTTAGGCTGCAATCCTTTGTATATGTGCCTGGGAGTAAGCCCCACTGACTATAGTGAGAGTTTCTTCTGAGTAAAAATGTATGGAATTGTACTATTAGTGCTCCAGAAACAAAACCATCCTGACTGTGTCTTGAAGGCTCCACTCCACCTTTTTGTATAAGAACAAGGAGAATTGCATTCCTGGAAAGCTCCAGGTAGCATGAGTCTCCTTTCAAACACCCCCACCCCTAGTTTAAACAAAACAAATGATGGGTTTTTTAAAATCGAATTAGACTTCTGCTTATTTCTGCCACCCAATTTCTGTGGCAGTAAGGGGCAGCCCACAGCAATCCTGAATGAGGGGAGACAGTCATTTTCAGGATTCACTGCCCATGACTATCCTTGATACTGTGACTGTGGGGAATCTGCCATGCAAGAGCTCCTTGTATGTTGGTAGAGCCAGTCATTGCTTCCCACACCTTCTTGGCCACATAGTGACTTTTTGAAGCATTCTTTCTCCTGAACTATTTGGGTCTACATTAGTCATGTTGATAAATATATGCTTATTATTAAGAATATCTATATCCCACACATCTGGCTTCAGAGAACCAAGGGTGTACATGTAATTATCAGAAGGTTCCCCGTCCAGGCACTGACTGGGGTCAACTCCGCTTCTCTTCAGCAAAGGAGCTGCATAGTGTGCCATCAGACCGTATCCTTAGATCCCTACACAGTTTAGACACACAAGTACTGTAATCACAAATATGTACCTTAGAAGGGAGGTATTATGTGCATCAGCTCATATGTGTTAGGACACTTGGTGAGTCTTCTACCTACCGAGATATCTTGCATAGCAATTCTCTCATTATGCAAATGTGTGTGTGCACTGATTATGCTTTCTGATGTTTGCTCTCATCTCATGGGAGTTGTATGTGGTTTTCCACATGTCTACAAATCATCATACCAAAAGGGTTATTCTTCTCCCTTTCAATGTTTGCGTAAGGTGAGCTGCTGGTTCTGATTCATGTCTGAGTGTGTGTAAAGGAATATTTGTCAATTAAGCATGTAGGGGTTTGAGCTTGTAGAGTTGTGATGAAAACTATCTGTAATGCACACCGTGCCTTTGTAACTAGCCAAATAGTCCAAACTAATGATAGACATAGAATTCTTTGCTGCCATTCTTCTTTTAACTTTGCCCACCCATTGCTACCTCAATGTCACAGGCTATTTCCAAGAGGACAATTTCAACCGGCAGCAAGTGCAACTTTGTTCTGGATATGGCACTGTTTTCTTTAGTACAGAAGCTTTCTTCTACCCATAATTTTTATGCTCAATCTCTTCTTGTTGAGTTGGGCATTTCACTAGTTTTTTCTAGACATTAAACTTGCACATTGTCTCCCCTTCTTTCTCTGATGCTCTCCTATAATCACCTTGAATGTATCTAATATCATAGCCTATGTTTGTGCTTTTTACATACTCTGTCCTTCTCTAAATGACAAGAAGCTCAGGGGTAAAGTAACAGGACTTAGTTTCTTTTGAGTGCAATTATTTTGAATACCAGATACCACTGGTGGTGCAGTGGTTAAATGCCAATACTGCAGCCACAACGTTGTCCTAGCGGGCTCCAAGGTTCACTCAGCCTTCCATACTTCCATAGGTTGGTAAACTGAGTACCAAGCTTGTTGGGGGCAATTAGCTAAAAAGCAATGTAAACCACTTAGGGAGTGCTTTGGCACTGATGAGCAGTATAGAAATAGAAGTGCTATTGCTACCACAAGATCTGCTTGTTGTTTACAAATATACAGAGCGTAGAGCAAGCAGACAGCACAACTGTAAATCCTGTATCAGATTCAGACAGCATAACTGGTGCAGCCTCCTTACTCCACTTCAGGATCTGTTCCAGTTGTAGCCGTCTCCATCTAAAACCTCAAGTCTCTCTTTCTTTTCAAACTGTGTGTGTCTTTTCCACTGACTAGGGAGTATTGCCTTCCAAAAGCAGTGGGAAAGGTTTTCACCTACCAAGGTGCATACATGGTTTGTTCTTTTATTAGTTCCCTGAACACTATTTTGTTTCCATAATGTATCACATTTTCTGCTGCAAGAGCTGTTGGTGGTCACTAACGTAGGTGGTTTTGAAAGGGGTCTAAACAAATTTATGGAGGAAAAATTTGTGGAGGACTAGTAGTCATGATGGCAATATGCCACCCTCATGTTTGGCGGTTGCCAGCAAGCACCAGTTGCTTGTGAGCAACAACTGGAAGGGTCCAGTTACTGCCCGCACTTCTGCTCTTGGGTTTCCTAGACTCATACGGTTGGCCACTGTGGAGCATAGGATGTTCAGCTAGATGGACCTTTTTAGGATTTCAGTTGGGCAATAAATTTGTTAGAAACAATAAAGTATGACAAAAGTGCTAAAAATTTTGAGTTTGTCTTAGGCTGGATGGTGAAAAAAATAAGGGGCTGGGAGAAAACAGGAAAGACCAAAAAAATCAGCCAGATATCGTAGCCATGAGTTCCGCAGTTAAACACAGTCCCAAGATGGAGACTGCAGACTAAACGAGTCACTAGTAGGTGTGCTGGCATCAGATGATGCTTAACAATGCATGATGGGATGAATAAGCAATGAAGGGTCTCTATTTCCACTATGGCTGATTTTCTTACTTGCTTATGATCTTAGTTTCTCATAGCAAAATATTTCCTACTAGATATAGTATCCAGCATTGTTCTGGAGAATCATTAACCGTTATTAATTATTGGTCAGTTTCAGCTGCTGGAGAATGAGTGCCTTCTCTTTGGGTGCTCAAATATGCCTCACATTGCGCATTGTCTTAGTTGTCTTTGAGAGAGCATGACTCTCCCAGTTGGCTGGCAAAAATACTATTCTGTATGATGAAAAATAATTAAGATGCTCTCACATACCCCCAAGTGAATTTTGTGTATGCCACATAACCTGTATTTTTAAGTCAGACCATCCCAAACATTCCTTCTAAATTTGGTGAAAATACATTCAGCAGTTTTTGTGGGATTTACTAACAGACAGAAACGTACTGTAGTTTCACTTACATAGTTACAGCAAAATGACAAAAATGTAATTTGTGAACTCAGCTCATCCAGATTTTCAAATGATGTCACAGTCCTCTATATGAATGCCAAAGTAATTGGGGTGTTCCCCAGGTCCACCCCCAAGTAAATTTTGTGTACTCCATATAACTGTATATGTTAAGTCAGACCCAAAATACCCTCACAGTTTGGTGAAAATCTGTCAAGCCATTTTTGTGTGATGCAGTGCCAGACAGACAGAAAGTTAATTTTATTTATACAGATAGTTGAGATAGTTAAACTGCAAATACCATGCATGTGCAAGCCATCACATAGCTTATTTTCAGTGTGAGGCTTTGCATTCAGCGGAAGGAATTTATTGTTACATGGATAGGGCATAGTTGTACCTTTCATCCGAGACAATGAATCAGAGCTACTGCTACAGGGTTTATTCTACCTTAAAACAGGCGACACATCCTTATGCCATTTTTCTTCAGAGTTCTCCTTAATACTAAGTTTGCATAGGAAGCTTCTGTAGACACTAGTTTGATCCACTACTGTAATCCACAAATGATCTCAGGCACTTCTCTCACAGCCAACAATAACCCCTATTCCAAAGACTAAAATATGTGTAACTCAAGAGATCTATCATATTGCTGGACTTTTTTCCTACTCATTTAAGAGCAAGAAGCTCTCTCTTATATTAACACTGGAATAAGGGCATAACTGTTTACCTCTATGCTATTTTCTGATCTACATCCCATTCCCTAGCTTGTATGAGCTCTGTGGTGGAGGAAATGCAAGCACAGAGGACTCAGGAGCTTCAAGGTACTGCTTACATCTAGTTACAAAAAGCAAAAAACAAAACATGTGGTTCAAAAGGATGAATCCCTTTCTCCTTATATTACTTCAATGAAAATGGCATAATTCACAGGGTTCCTGCATCCTGTCCTTGTCAGCATGCAGAATACCAAAATACCAGAATTCTAAAACAAAGGAGTGAAGGAACCAACACACACACATAGAACTGAAGGGATGAAATGTAACATCCCTCATTTGTTTCAGTTAGACATTTTAAAAAATCATCTATCGGTTGGTGGTGTGGTAGGAACTGGGAAATGGTCACTGCTCTGATTGTATTACAAAGCAGAGAATATGCCATCTGAGCTGAACTAGATGTTACATTACTCACATTTATAGTCGTTGTGCAGCTGTTTTGTTTAATAGACAGCACAAGAGACTTGAGCTGGACAGGAAGAAGGATTTAACCTTTGGCTACCCAACTTGATCCTGATGTGAAGTGAGGGACCTGCCCTTGCATATTTGTAATGAGAGGAAATCTCTTACTGGCTTTGTAGTGGGGTAAAGGGTTCAAGATTTCCTGCTCTGTGTTGTGTTCTTGATCTGGTTCTTCTGACTGCCACCCCCATGCCAGTTATTACTTTTTAATAATCAGCCGCATAAGGGCTAAAGGTGTAAACAACGTCACATCTGAATTTGACCTAAAGACTGCAGGTTGCATCTCATCCCTACTTTAGGGTGGCACAACATTTTTTTGTTCTTCTTATCCCCTTAGGATGATTTTTTTTTCCTAAAGTACTTTTTCAAGGCTTGGGTTTCCTTTGAACATGTAGGGTTTCCTTTGAACTTTGAACTATGGGCCTCCCTTGAACTATGGGCAGGCCATTGCAGCATGTTTGGAGACCAGTTCCTACCACTTGGGCCTCTCCGGGAGCTGCATGGATTGCCCCAAATGCCCCCCAAACCCCCAGAAACAACAAAAAATGAAGTGGCCAGAAGCGCATTTCTGGTGTAGATGATTGGAATTCTTAAAATGTTGAAACAGTGTAAGGGGCCCTGCAGCCTATTTAATAGGTGAATTGCTACTTCTAGAGGCTAGTGCATACTAAGGTATGGGGTAGTTAAGTAAGTGTGTGTGTGGGTGCTTTTCTTTATTAGCTGAGAAGAAAGGCCTCTTCTTCCCACCTGCAGGACTGCTTGAAACACTATGAGCATACATAGGGGTGGGCAGTTAAAATAACAGAAGGAAAACAAACACATGGCCACATCACCAGCATCCCAAATATTTTAGGAAAATCTTTCCCACCCACCTGCGATTTCGGGTTGGGGGAGGTTCGATTCACCCTCCACAAACGACCATGACAAACAGTCAAAGAAGTTCTAGCCAGGTACTTCAAACCACATCCTAGGAGCTTCAGAGGCTTTAAAAATATGACTTGCTTACATCCTGGAGGTGATGCACCAAGGTGAGAAGGAACTGCAGGGGGGAAATGGTCTCAGATTCTTTTAGGTAACTTTGTCCAATCTCACCCTCACACCACACCTTGTTGCTGGCTTGCACCCAGAATTACTGGGGTGAGACTGAAACTTGAAACAGCTTTACTTAGCCATTGTGCAAGTATAGGTGCAGCCATGCCTTACATTTTGAAGAGAATGTGGATTCTGAAAGGGCTGTTAGTTTTCTGTACAGAGAGCGAATCCACAGTGCCAAGAGTCAGACTGACTTTGGAAATGCTCTTGGTTCAATATCATTGAGAAAAGGCCCAGCCACTCTAGGTTGGATCCCATGTATGCATTTGTTCCTTGATGACTGCTTGTGACTGAAGACAGGACTGCACATTGTGAGTGTATAGGGAATTCCCCAACCAAGGCTAGCTCCCTGTTTTGGGGCCTTTGAACAAGGTACCCTTGAGAAACCACCACGACCCCAGCCTCTCTCTTTCTTTTTAGGGCACTGCTACCAAATTGTGGCCTGTTTTTCTGGGTCCAATCTGTGCAAGTGTCTAGATGGGCGAGTGCTACTCCATTTCCTCACACATGTCATTGCTTAGATGCTTGGAGAGGACAGGTGAGTAGGCAGTGATGGCAAGGAGGGGGGTGATCAAGAGCCTCCAGAGAGTGGTGGTGGACTCCCAACTTTGGCTATCAGTGATACTGTCCTTGTTCCCCACCCCATGCATGCCTCATTACATCAATCTAGGGCAGTAAAAGGGTAAGGAGGAATATGCCAGAGAGAATAAACAGGTGGTAGGGGTGCTTATTCCTTTCTGGACTTCAGATTCATCCTTGCCAATGCTACCCTCCTCTATTCTGTCATGCCACTGAAGCTCTGAAACTGGGACTTAACTATTCATGAGGAAAACATGCAAACAGGGGGTATGCAGGGAGACAAAGAGAGAGTCAGGCAAGCTCCTCACATACTTAGGAATTTGTCCCCTGCATACCTCTCCTGCAATCATGTTAGTTCATCCCCTGCAAACTTCCCCTGTGTTCATGTTAGAGCACATGTGTTGGGGGAATGCATCTTTGTTGGTGCAATATATAGTTCCACCCTAGCTACCACCTCTGCTTTGAAACACTACAAATGGAAAGTTGTTACTGCTTTATAGGATCTTGGGCATAACTCTCTCTGGTGGCATGAGCTCACAGAACATGGCTGTCTGTCTGGATCATTCAATTCTAGTTAGTTTCAGAATGAGGATGGGTCCCAAACAGTTATGGAGGTGTGGAGTTCTTTTTGAATCAGGGATAGACAACCCTTTTTAACTGTCAAAGGCCACATTCCAACAAGGATAATCTGTTGGAGGCTGCATGCTGTCAGTGGGCAGAACTAATGCTAGTCAGGGCCAGAGTCAAAAGCAGGTGAAGCACCTCTCATCTCTCAGTCTCTTTTCCCAATTCCCTCTCCTCACTCCCAGTGGGCTGCTAGGAAGGGACAGGTCACCCTTGCAGAGTGCTTCTGAAATTAGGTTAACATGATCAGGCTAAGGGCTGCAGTGACTGTCCACCACTACTTTAAATATTGGCTTATCGTTTATCATCCTGCATCATTGGAGGGAAGCACAGAACACTTGTAACTGTTGGAAGTATTTATGGAGTTGTAGCTGGACAATCCTAGGGAGGCAATCCATCAGAAAGCTAAGTGGATTGAGACCTTGCCAGGTGGAGTTCAGTTCAAACTCTTCCCACATGAACATTCCTCTTCTTTTGTAAAACTATTCTTTCTTACACAATATGCTGCCTTTCAGGGTGAATGCTGATTATTTATAAGAGTTCAGCAAATCTGGCAAAAAGTCTGGCTGCAAACAACTATATTTAGCTCTGCTTGCATGTTGGCAACCCCTCCCTCTCCCCCATTAAGTTCATATTGTTCAATACATGTTTTGTGCCAAGCAAAGGAGGGCATTTTTTTGTCCTTATGAGCAAAAAGCCATAGCCACAACATTAGCCGCACCATGCTTCCTGCATCCATGCATTAAATCCAGCAGATGTGGATTACCAGGGCTCTAGCAATGCTGTAAATAAACACACAGGGCTCCTAAAAATAGATCTGCCCACAAGCTGGTGTCTTCATTGAATCAAAGTGATTTCTCCCACCTGTTTGTCTGAGTTGGCTCCTCCAGCGCACCAGGCCAGTCTTGCTGTGGCCCAGTCTAACTTTGGCACATGGAAGAGGTGGCAGCGTTGGAGGTGAGGCAAGGGTGAGGCTTCCTGCTGTTGCTGCTCTTATCACTGGCAGATTGTTCTTAAGGCATCAACTGTGTGTAAATATTGCCTCTTCATTTACAGTAGAGATGGGGGATCTGTGGTTTTCCTGATGCTGCATTCCAGCTGCCTTCAGTCCTCACCATTGGCTGTGGTGGCTAGGACAGATGGGAGCTGCAGTCTGGCAATATCTGGAGAACCACAAGTTTTGTACCTGTGCTTTAGGAGCTGCTAGGGCTCCGATGTCCTTAAATGCAATACTGTTCTAGTGGCAGGGTAGAGGGATGGCATCGTATGATGTAAAGTGGTGTTTCGTATAAAGGTGTTGTACGTTACCAGTGTTTTCATGTTCATTAGAGATTTCCTTTTCTGTCACTTCAGCAAATCTGTAGAAAGTGATTGTTGCTGCAAAAATGGCTGCCAAACTGGCTGCTAATTAACAAACACAGACTGTTGGGTTATAATAAATAGGAAATCATCACATAACATCAATAGGGCATATTCAATAATTAGCAACCTATTACTGTAACTCAACAACTTTTTTTTTTTAAAAAAAGAGTTTTCAGGCTTAGCAATCATTCTAACAAGAAGGCTTGCAACCTGTCAGGTTGATAAAGACTTAGTGTAACAGGGAATGCTAATGTGATCCAAAGCCCTAAAGTTGGATCCAGTTTTAGTTATGCTTAGAGTTAACCCATTGAAATCAATTGGACTAAAGCAGACTTAAGTTAGTCATGACTAACTTAAATCCCACTGGTTTTCGTGGGCTACAGTAAATGTGACCCCCTGTGCATGATCCAGGCAGTGTTAATACAAAGGAGCCTTCCCTAACTTGTTGGGTCCTACAGTTAACATAATTTCCAGTTTCTTGGCCCAAGATAGTTTGTTGCCTGAGGCAAGAAGAAGATAGTGTCCCTTCCTTGCTTATTTAGAAAAGCTCTTTCAACTGGCAGCTGAATCGTACTTCAGTACTAGTGACAGGTTAATGTCTTCTACCAATCTGAACCAGAAGGCTAGTTTAGAGGTGATGGGCCAGGCCAGGCCTATGCAGCTCTGTCCTCTAAGTGTGAAGAACTGCTGGCTCCTGGGAGCTTGATGCTGTTCCCTAGCAGCTGCTGCCTAAGGTCATTGCCTCTCTCTGCCTAATTGTAGGGCTGGTGTTGATTGGCCATGGTTGGGGTTGATGGGAAGTTATGAATGCAAGTGGTGGAGTAATTCTATCTTTTTAAGAGCCTGGTAGTAGATTGATCCAAAGAACTGGTCATCTGCATCTAAGTTCTGGTGTTATTTCACGAAGATTTTGAATAGCTGTGAGTCATCCTTTATGAACAATCAAGTGTATTATCAATTTGCGTCTTAATTAGGCTCCTTTTTGTCTTGAGCTCATTATATTAGGAACATTTAACAAGTGAATTTCCTGAGAACTGACTGTTAACTAAATCTAAGTTTATCTAAAATTAACACATGTACCCAATCCCCTGCAACATTGAAAGTTTCTGCCATCAGCATTACTGCTTCTGACTTGACGCAAGTTTCCTGTAATGTTAAGGCTGATTAAATGAGACCATGTTGCTTGTCTTCTACCATGATTGGATGTCAAAGCTCACTCTCAAGTGACATTTTTCTTATTTATTCTCCGGTCCTCCACCTCTATTGTGCTTTTTAGTGAGGGTTTTTTCTTTTCAGTGGGGAGAGGCAAAGCTACCGTTGTGCCATTTTTATCCTATTTGTCAGTTTGGGGGCCTCCAGTCGAGCTCCATTTGGCTCTGCAAATTGATCTTGATAAAATTTATATGGCTGGGCCCAGCTCTAAAACGAACATTAATTTGGCTTGAAGAGGTCTGAAATTGACTATTTAATGAAAACAGGTTTTGGTATTAGACTTCAGGTAGCCCTAACATTCTCTATGAATAAATGGAATGGAAGTGGCAATTGCCTTATTAAAATATGTTGGACTCTTGAAAGCCATTTTCCCCTCTCTGCAACAGAGAAATGGATTAGCCTAGTCCTTTGCAAACTTTTGAACTTCATTTTCAGCAATCTGCGTAGACAGACATTGACAATTTTGAGATGCAAGATGTTTGCAACTTAAGTGTTAGAAATGGCTTTCTACATGGGCATAAGAGAGGTGACAATTTCAGATAGGGGGGCATGAAATGTTATCTAAAGAACTAGTTTGGCTTTTACTCAGCCACATGGCAGGCAAATGGATTAATGAATCTCCTGGGGTGATTCTATTTTGTAAGGATGAATTCAACAAGCTAGTTCAATGTGGGTTACTTGGATTCAGGTTGTTTGGGAGCCCATTTTAAATTAACTGTACTAACGTATTTGAATTCAGGTGCTTACGGTTTACCTGGTTTGTGGTTTGGTCTTTGGAGAGGGCCACATGTACCAGTTTCCTGAATATTTATTCCATATTATACTGAAGATATTTTTAGTGAAACATTGTTGTGTTAACCAATATATGAAAGTGCCTCTCAGGCCCCTGCGATGTTTGGCACTTTAATGTACAGGCAGTGTATTTAACTTTTTTGTTTTATTTCCACATTGCCCAATAGCTCTTTGGACAGTTGACAAAACAGGCATTAAAACCATTAAATATAAGAATGTAGTGAAAAATAGGCATTCTCTTCTAAGGAGGTGTTAATTGAGGTTCTTAGCTATTTCTAGACAGACAGACAGCATGGTGGCAGCTATTCTCTTTTTTCCTCCTTCCTAGATATTCCTTTGTGGTAAAAAAAGAAAGATGGAAAAAGTGGCAGAAAGAAACACAGGGGCATAACAAATTAGAGGTGCCAATCTCTGGACCCTCCCCCTCATCAAACTCAGTAAAAGAGACTGAGTGGCTGCAAAATAACTGCCCCATTTGTAAGCATCCTTTGTGTCTGTTTCTATGTACATTTGTGCAATGTGTTGTTCGCGTCTCCTTAAATCAGTTTTATCTATTAATCATCTATAAATCGAAGGTGGGGGAAGGGGGAGAAATGGCTAGAATGTACATTGTGCTCAAAAGGGGTTTTGTGCAGTTTTCTGTACCCTATACAACCTGTTTTCCCAATTGAAGATGTTTTCAGGTCACTTATGAAAACGATGTAGTACTTTTATATTAGTTTTAAGCGCCTTCCCTTAGGAAACCAAGCAGGGGTATAGTTGTATCAGGAAGTGAGCATGCTTTTTTAATTGCTCCCCTGCTGGTTTGCTGTTCTGTATCCAACTGTTCTGTAAATAGTCAAGTTTGTAGGGTAATAGAAGCGGGGCTTAACCTCAGCCCCAGAGCTGAGCACCAAGAATTCATACCAAGTGCAAAGACTCTGCTTTGCTTGGTGTGAAGCTGTAATGTAAGGTCAGTTTGAGTTTATGAAAAATGTCTTTCCTTTTTCCCAAGCTATCAGAGCTAGCTATGCTCTCCCTGCCAGATGCACACATCTGGGATTAAGAATATAGGTTTCCAGGTCAGAAGGCTGCTACTTCTAGACTTGCTCATGCGTATCTCCCGGTGCCACGCTTCTTAAGAAACAGTAGGCCAGGCGTGGGTAGAAGTAATTAGGGGTGTGCAAATCAGCAAATCCCCAGCGTGTTCAGGTTCTCTGATTTCTTCCTCAATCATTCCAATGGATCTGTATGAGCTTTTCTCACACTCCACATGGAAATGTGTCTTTTCATGTGCAGTTTTCAGAACATACACTTTGTGTGTGTGTCTTTTTCAGTTCTTCACATTTGTTTCCATCAACTAAATGTCTTTGTGTACATTTTAAAATTGCAAATTTTCCCCTGCACATTTTTCAATTCCACAGATTTTCCCAAGAATATTGTTGTTTTGCCCAAACTGCATTGTGTTTTGGGACTGTGTTCTTCTTTGAGAAGGTGCAAATTAGATGAATTCTGTTAAAAAATGAACCAAAATGAATTACTCACTCGTCATTGTAGAACAAAGAGTGGGATCTACTGGTGGAACTCTGTGTGATCTATAGCAAATCAGTAAGGATTTTTTATTCCCAGTTGTTTTAACCGCAGAAGCAACAAATAATGACATGCATACACACTGCTTTATACTGATGAAATGAAGAAGTGGAGGTAGCTAGGAGTGTCTTTCTGCACTGAAGGACTGTAAGCTCTGTTCATTTCTGGTGCAAAACAACAGATCTCAGGCTTCAGAATTCTGTCAACCAAGATGCAGCTCTTGCATATGAAATCTCTGTTTTCTAGTTATCGGGATCCTAGTAAAAACTAAAGTTGGGCCTATAAATCTGAAGCCTGTCCACATTTGTGCGAGGTTAGGGGCAGAACTTGGTAAAACCACTGTTTGGGACTACATCTCCCAGAATCCCCCCTGCCAACATCTGGATTAGGGATGTGCCAAAAGAAACCAATGATGGGATTATTTGACCCCATTTAAGGACTCTGATGTTTTGCTGATAGCAAATATGACCAGTTCCAGTTCTGGGCACCACAATGCAAAAAAGATATTGACAAATTGGAGCATGTCCAAAGAAGGGTGACTAAAATGGTGAAAGGTCTGGAAACCATGCTTTATGAGGAAAGACTTAGGGAGCTGGATATGTTTAGCCTGGAAAAAAGACGGTTAAGGAGCGATATGATAACCCTGTTTAAGTATTTGAAGGGGTGTCAAGTTGAGGATGGAGCAGGCTTGTTTTCTGCTGCTCCAGAGACTAGAAGACGGAACAATGGATGCAAGCTCCAGGAACAGAGATTCCACCTTGACATTAGGAGGAACTTTTTGACAGTAAGAGCTGTTCGGCAGTGGAACACACTCCCTTGGAGCGTGGTGGGGTCTCCTTCCTTGGAGGTCTTTAAACAGAGGCTGGATGGCCATCTGTCAGGGACGCTTTGATTATGTATTCCTGCATGGCAGGAGGTTGGACTGGATGGCCCTTGTGGTCTCTTCCAACTCTATGATTCTATGATTCTACCTTCTCATTACAAGACCCAACCAGGTAATATGGGAATAGAGATGTTTATTCTTTCCCTTGTCCCTCAATCTGCTTTTATTACCTTTCTCAAGTAATCTCAGGAGATGTAACTTGAATTTAATTTATGGCCCACCCTTCCTCTAAGGAGCCCAAGATGGCATACATGATCCTTTCCTCTCCCCTCCAGCTTATCCACACAACAATCTTATGAGGTAGGTTAGGGTGAAGAAGCAAAGTGTCTAGTCAGAGGACATACAGAGAAATTTGAGGCCATGTTTCTTTTTTCTTGCAGTGAAATTGCACCAAATATCTGAACAACAGTTCAGATTTCTTGCAGGATTTGAGATCTTGGAGATATAACATAGGTTCATTAGTACCGTCAGCCTTCTATATCCACGAATTCTGCACCCACGGATTCAACCATTCACAGACTGAAAATATATTTTTTTTAAATCCAAAAAGCAAACCTATATTTTGCCATTCTATATAAGGGACACCATTTTACTGTGTGATTGTGTACAATTGGACTTAAGCATCCATGGATTTTGGTATCCACAGGGGGTCCTAGAAACAAACCCCAACAGTTACCAAGGGCCCACTGTGTCTTTCTGGTGACTGTATGAGTCTGGAAGCATTCAAAATTATTCAGAAATTTTCATTTCCTTTTCATTATGCCAGATACTTTGTATGTCTCAAAAGCTTGCATTTTTCCATTCACTCCACACTCAATAATAAAGAAATTTTTGCTGCTAACATGTTATATTTTCACACTTCTGTGAGGAACTTATGAGTGTCTGAAATTGTTCCTTTGTTGTTTCCTAGTCCCCTCTGGAGAAAACATTGCATTTAGTGTATTGATCCAAAGGTTTCTTTGCAATTACAATGAGAACTACAAACTTGCATATCCTTTTTTTTTTAAGTTGTTCTCAAGATTTCACAGAGAACCAGACTGCTTCAGAAATCATATTCCATGGCAGACTTCTGGCATTTCAGGTTTATTTAGATGTTCCAAAAGAAATAAGTATGCTGTGTGCTTGGAAAGCAAAATGTGCCATTTAGGGGGCTGACTGATAAATTTGGATTTGGGTTTCTTGCTCAGTTTGTTTGCTGGTGAATCTGATGCTGACATTTTGTAGAATGAAGACAGGGGAGATGGAACAAAAACCATCTTCTGTATCACTGACCCATAAAGAAGGAAGTCAGCCTTGTAGAACTGTCAAGAAAATTAACTGGCCCACACAGAGACCATTCACCTGTCCTTTAAAAAAACAGCAAACCAAGAAAAACAGTTTCTCTGTAGCTGAATGCAGGTTTCTGCACAGTCAGGCAAGAGCCTCTGTGTTTTATGTGTGTTTGTGTTGTGTCTAAAGGACCAACACCAGTGGCACAGCACCAGTACTACTATGAGACTTCATCTCTCTTGGTTTTTAAAGTGAAGCTGGCAGGAGGACAGACTGCTGTCAGTGAGTCATTTTCATGCTCCATTTTCAGATCTCAATGCACAGCTAACTCTGCATATGTTTGCATACTGTTGCCCTTCCTCAGATCCATTCAGCTTGTGTGTGTGTGTGTTTTAAAAACCTACATTTAACCGGTATAAATCCATCAGCCTCAGGGGCTCTTTGTCTAATAGTATAAATCCCATGAAAACTGATTAAGCGAGACAATAGTGAGCATTTTAAATCTGGCTCGTAAAAATGAATGCCATTAAACTAGACAAGACGGATGGGGAAGGAGAGACAATTGACTTTGGGGGAAGGCCGTTACTGAGGTAGGAGGCAGAAGGACTTTTTTCAGTGCTGGGGGGGGCACTTTGATAAGTTTGTGTGGATTTAGATACCTGCAGGTGATCTGCTTCTACAGTAATTAGCTGTAGGGTGGCCATGTGTCCTTTTTTACATAGCATAGTCTTCCTTTTGAATGGTTGTGAGAGGAGAGCCTCTATCTGAAGGTGCCCTGTATTTGAAGAGCTTTCTAGTACAACTCCAGTTTAAGAAGAAAGAAGCTTCCAGGAGGAGAGCCAAGAGGCCTCGAAGCTGATCATCAACTGTTAGTGGTATCCAGCCAGCAAGTGTGTTTGCAGGATCTGAGTAGAGCTGTTGATGACCAGGGTGTCTTGGAGGTCTCTCATTCATAGGGTCACCAAAGCTGACTCCATGGCAATTAGCAGCAATAGCAAAGACAGCAAGACTGAGCAGAAGGCCTGCAAGTCACCTGGTTACAGTCTTCCCTGCAGTTGTAAGGGGGATTGCAAGCAGGTTGGACCCAGACTGAAATCATACTTCATGTTTGTTGCTACATGCCTTCAAAGTGACTCCAGCTTATGACAACTCTATCAGAGGGTTTTCTTGGCAATATTTATCCAGAGGAGGTTTGCCACTGCCTTCCTCTTGGGACGCTGAACAAATGTGACTTGCCCAGGGTCACCCAGTGGGCTTCCATGGTTGAGTAGAGATCCAAACAATGGTCTCCTAGAGTTCTAATCCAACATTCAAACCACTCCATCACACTCGGCCCCCATATTTGGAGCTGTACTTTGTTGTTTACTTTCAAGTTGTTTCTGATTTATCGTGACCCTGGGGCAAACTTACCACAGGGTTTTCTTGGGCAAGAGAGAAGGTTTGCTATTGCACTCCTATTAGGTGGCTGAGAGTGGATGGCTTGTCCAAAGTCACTCAGTGGATTTCTGTGGCCAGCCAGGGATACTTGGAATAGATTCCCTGAAATCCATGAGATTTAAGTAAGTCATGACTAGCTTAAATTTGAGGGAGGGGTTATCTGTGTTAGTCTGTTATAGAAAAAGAAAAACAGCAAAAAGTGTTGTGGCACTTAGAGTATTCCTTCCTGGGTGTGGGTAGGCAGGTGTTGGCAGAGTAAGCCGTGCCAGGGTGTTGGGGTTCCAGCAACTGCTCTAGGGTGCTGCATTCTAGTGGCAACCTTGGCATCAGTCCACAGGAGGAGACACCTCCTGAGCCTGCTGTCCCATGCCACCCCTTCTCGGGGCCTCCTTCTTCAGCAATGCCAGAGACAGTATGCCTCTGTATATCAGTTAGAAAAAACAAAAGCAGCTGGGTGCTATTGCACTCCTCTCCTGCCTATAGGCTTCCCAGAATCATCTCACTGGCCACTGTGGGAACACAAGCGGGACAAGGTAGCCTTTGGTCTGATCCAGTAGGGCTGCTCTTCTGTTCTTAACTTCTTCCACAAAAAACTGATTACCCCTTTCTTTTTCTGTCCTCTTCATATCTAGTTATCACCTAGCATGCTTTCTGATACTGTGAATGTGCCCAACTATGTTTAGGATTGTTCTGTGGCCAGTGGATCTGTTGGCCTAGGGGCAGCAAATCCACTCTCAGTTTTATGGCCAGTACCCCTGCAGCTGCTCTGGGTTGTTCTGAAGCCCTTGTGGTGCTGAACCTCTGTCAGGAATAGGGCCCAGCACTCAGATGACACTTGTACAACTTGGAGTGGCTGCCGGGGAGTGACTATAAAACTGAGAATGGGGTTTTCTCCTCCTACAGCCTCAGATCCACTGGCTGTCCCTGTGTCTGGCTCTTGCATTCTTGTATAAGAGCTAACCCTGGTGTGGTTCCATGCTAACTTGCTGGCTCTTAACTGTGGACTGCCTCATCTGGTATTCTGTTCTCAGGCATAAGACTCTGGAAACGTATGAGCAGGGCATGAAGATGATGGCCTTCTCCTGTTTTGGCTCTAGCATCTGATACTGGGAGATGTATTGTCTGTGGACCGGGAGGTTCTATTTAATTCTTAGTGGGGCCGGCCATATGTTCCACAGCGGAGAAGGGCCATAAGGATGCCTGTCAACAGTTAACCCTTCAACAGCAGATTAAGTAGGCACACAGGTCACCTGGTCACAGTCCTTCTCAGTATGGTGAGATATGCAATAGCTCTATTCTTTCTGAGTTTATTTAATTTTAACTGCAGGAGGGTGTCTGGTTTTGTTTTGTTTTGTTTTCGTGACATGCTTTCACTTGTAATTTTTAACTGTTTTATATTTGTTACATTTGCTTTTAGCATTTTTGGCCAACTTGACCCCTATTTGGTGAGCGAATGGTAGGATCTACCCAGTAAATAAAATAATAAATAATTTCTGAAGTTGCATACTACTGGCTGAGAAGGGTGAGAGTTGTGGTCTAGCACATTTAGCGTGCACAAGGTTGGGGGGAGGCTGTTCTAGGCCATACTGTAGGAGTAATGAGTCTAAAAAATAAAATTGTATTAAAAATTCCAGGATCTAGTCCTTTTAAAAAAGCAACAAGAATTATCTTCTTTAAAAAAGAGAGTTAAAAATCATTTACTTTTAAATTCATGCAGAGTGCAACTTAGGAACACAGACAAAAGCTCAATTAACATTTTAAAAAGGTGTGTTCAGAGGTCTGAGATCACCCAGTTAAATTAGACTCATTACAAAAACAAAGGAGTCAGTTTAAAATGCAAATCAAAGTTTACTGAAGGTATATCAATCTCAATCTACATACTAAAACAAACTTTAAAAAGAGGTTCCTAATTCACTAAGAGAATTTAGGGTAGGAAAACTCACCCAGCCTATAGTGGTAAGAGGCTGCATGGTGAACATCATGGCATGGTTGCAGGAAAGATGGCTAAACAAAGATAATATGGCTTAAGATGGCTACAGCCTCATGGAGACTCTAACTTAAAAGAGAACTTACACAAAGTAATACAATTTAAATTAGGTCATGTGTTGAATGACCCAGCACTCCAGTTGGCTGGAAGTGCCCAGTGAAATAAGAGAAAGGGAACTTGGGAGAACAAAAGGCATGCAGGGGAAAACCCTAGACTTATCTTAGGATGTGAATGATGTACACAAGATTGCTTTTACATTACAATGATTATTTCCCCACATACTACACATACTTTAAAACCCACATCTGCCTAGTTGTTCCCCACCCACTGACAAAACTATCCCTTTGTCTTTGGAAATTTTTGCTGCCCAAACCAACACAGTCCAGACTTGGGCACCCTTCTACAGTCAAAATCCACATCAGCTACTTATTAAATGCTTCCCTTGATTTGGTTTTGACTCTTGAAATGCAGTCATTTATTTTCCCCTGGGATGATAATGGAGAAATTCCAGTTTTAATTTGACTACTGGCCAGTTGGAAGTAATTCTTAGCAACACTTATTCTGGGCATCTACATCTGTACTATAAAGTGTACCATTGTAATGCATTCAGATATTATTGCTTGACCAGGATGCTACAATCCAGACTGTTTTCAGTGGTCCTTCAGCCAGTGAATATCCATTAGCTTCCATGCTCCTAGACTTGCTACTGTCAAATGTAGAACTGGCCTTGGGGTGGGTAAGCAGAATATTTGCTCTGGGTGGTGCCAAGCTCAGCTTGGTAGCTTAGTGTTTCTTGAGTCTCCTGTCAGAGGTGAGCTAGGACAGAGTAAAGCAGCAAGTGTCTTTAACCTCTAACCCTGCCTGCCCGAATAACCTTCTAAAAGTTGTTTCAGTACAAATGAGGAAGAAGAGCTTCTGTCCATTTACTTTCAAGTATGTTCCTTTTTTAAAAATTTCCAGCTTGATGTTATTTGTTCTAGATAAAAATGTTCTACACAGCTTTACTTTGAAGCAACATCACCAAGTATTGTAAGAGCTATGAATACTGTAAGTGTTGGCTGGGTAAAACTTAAATAAGTTAAAAAGTTGTCGATTCTTAAGAATATCTGATGCAAAACATAGTTCATTTCTATGCAACTGCTTTTGTGGCATTAGATAACCTCTTATTTCTGATGTCTGGTCAGAGATAACGTTGGGCTGGATAGGGAATCTGTATGGACCATTTCTGACTGTGACTGTGTGGACCATGTTGAGTTCCCCATCCCTACATCAAGGAAACATCTACCCAGTGGCAGTTCCAGGTTTCTGTAATTCCTTGTCCATTGCTAGGTCCTGTTGGAAATGGGAGCCCTGGTGGCACAGTGGTTAAATGCCAGTACTGCAAGCCACCACATTGCAAGTTCTATCCCAAGGGTGCCAAGGTTCACTCAGCCTTCCATCCTTTTGTAGGTTGGTAAAATGAATACCCAACTTGTGGGGGCAATTAGCTAACACACACTGGAAACGGCTTAATGTGGTGTAGATGTATAAAGTGCTGGTGCTTAACAATTTGTAAGCTACTCTGAGAGGCTTTGTGGCTGAAGAGCAGGGTGTAAATACCTAAATAAAATAAATAAATAAATAAATAAATAATATTTTAAAGATGATGATGATGATGATGCATTGGCAAGGCAAATAACATACTGTGAAAAGTCCTTGCAGTCAGTTCATGAAAGCCTGTTGGACCAGAAAGGTTTTCACTTGCCAGTCGAAGGAGAACAAGGAGGGGGGCATCCTAGCCTCTTTAGGGAGGGAGGGCCAGACCCTGGAAGCAGATGCCAAGAAGGCCCTCTCCCTAGTGTTTCCACCAAGCATAATTCTGAAGGTGGTAGGATAGAGACGGGCCTTCCTCAAAGATCTTAGAGCCTGAGCAAGCTCATAGAGGAAGGTATGGTCCTTCAGATATTTTTGAATCAAATTGTATAGGACGTTACAGGTTATAGCCAGTACTTTGAATTGTGCTTGGAAATGGACTAGCATCCAGTTAATAATCTGGCTGCAGCTTTCTGAGCACTTTTCAAAGGCATCCCTTTGTATACAATAATTCCAGATGGGATGTAATGAAGGCATGTATGGCCATGATCCGATCAGACATTTGCAGGAACAGGGGCAGTTGCAGTAGCTTTAACGTCTGGCCACCATAGGAACCTGGGCCTTCAGGCTCTGGGCTGAGTCTGGGAGTACACCCAAGTTGTGAATCTGCATCTTTAGAGGGAGTGTAACCTCATCTGGCACAGGCAGAATCCCTGTTCCCTGGTCTGCCCTTCGACTGACCAAAAGCATCTCTGTCTTATCTGGATTAAGCCTCAATTTGTTCACCTTCATCTAATCCATTGCTGACAAGAGAGACCTTTCTAGAATTGAAACAGCTTCCTTGGATTACATAGAAAGGAGTAGTAGAGTTGGGTGTCATAAGCATACTGGTGACACATGACCCCAAAACTCTGGACAACTACTTCCATTGGCTTGCCATATGTAAAATAGCATGGAGGACAGAATTAAGCCCCAAGGGACCCCACAGGCCAATGACCAAGGGTTTAAACAGAAGTCATCCAGCACCCTTTTGGGCTCTCTCCTCCAAAAAAGTGCAGGGCTGCCATAAAACATGTCTTCATGTTCCATCCCAGCAAGGCTGCCTAGAAGGATGCCATGGTTGATAGTGTCTAAACCCACTGAGAGATCCATCAGAACCAACAGGGACACACTTCCCTAGTTCAGGTACTGGTGCAAGTAATCCACCAAGGTGGCCAAAACTATCTCCATCACATAACCAAACTGAAACCAGACTGAAACGGATCCATCTATTCAGGAACCCATGGAACAGAGAGGCCACCACATCCTCCAGGACCTATGCCCAAAAATGGAATATCACAGCATCCAAGATCCAATAGAGGGGTTGCACAATGGTAAATGAAGCCACCATAGCTGAGCTGTGGGAAAACTATGCTACCCAAATAATGGATTGCACCTTTGTGCAACTAGTCACACAACTTGACTCACAGTGATGTGCTCTCCTATTTTACAGCAGTCGATAGGCCCTTGGTAAAATGTGCTTATGCAGTTCCTTAAAATAGTCTGGGTTTAGAAAAGTTACTTCTTTGGACTTCAGCTCAGGCTGGCTGAGGAATTCTGGGAATTGTCCATAAAGTAACATTTCCAGGCTCTGCAAATTGCTTTGACCACTGGGCCAGATTTGATTTAGATATTTTAAGGGGATGCACCCTCTGCAGGAGACCCTGGTGTTAAATATCTAAAGGGCTCTCATACAGAAGATGGAACTTGTTCTGCTACTACAAAGGATAGGACCTGAGCCAATTGGTTCAAATGGCAGGAAAGGAGATTCCAACAAAATGCTTGGGCAAATTTCCTGGTAGCAAGAGCTGTCTGACAGTGGAACAGACTACAGTACATCGCAAGGTGGTGAACTCTCTTTCATTATGCTACCTGTCAGGAAAGCTTTAGCTGTGGATTGGACTACATGGAGGGTCTAGATGGGCTGGACAGAAGGGCCCTGTAATTCCGAGGTCTAGGGGGCCTTGGCAACTGCCCAAGGATGCTAGGTACTGACGACAATTCTGCTCCTGCCAGTCATTGTGGGCCCATTAACAAGCAGCCTACCTAATTGCCCAGTCACCTTAACAATGCTATTTCCACAGGTAGTTATGCGGTTCCACCACCCCACCTCCAGCAGATCAGATTGCCAGGCCTGGGAACAACCTGTTCAGCTCTGACATGTAAAATCAAATAGCCTCATTTTTGCTGAGGGAGTGGCTTGATGTTTCAATAACAGTCTTCCATTGGCCTTGGAGATTCTTTTTGCTTACCCCCATCCCTCATTCTGTACTTAAGAGGCATAGTTCCTCTCCCCAAAGCATCTAACTTTCCTCTCTGCAGAATTTCAGTTTCTGGTTTGCAGTGTAAGTTTTTCAAAATCCATCACCATTTGTGAATTTTGGAAAGGTCTGATCAGAAAAGCAAGCTCAAATGAAATTCTCACTTGTCTTGAACTTAGAACAGTCTAATTTCTGAATACCAGTCTTCTGTGCAGCCAAAATGGGACCATCAGTGCAATGTTGTGTTGTGTTTCTTACTTGTTTTGTCCACTTCTGATGCTCAGGATATGAGCACTGGTGTGTGTGCTCAAAACAGTACCACCCACAACCAAGAAGGAGATACTGGGGCTTTGGTTGGGGATGGTGTGTGTGTCTTAAAAAGAGATCTCATAACAGCTCAGTGAGGACTAATGTGCTTACTGGTCATAGATTGCTTGGGAGTGGAGGTAAGAGAATGCTGAAGAGCAGAACTAGACACAGTGCAACTTTGGGTGATGGGTGTTCCTTCTTTTTTGGATATTCAGGATAGGAGTGCCATTCCTTATGTACTATCCACACACACGAGGGATGTATTAGGAACTCTTAAAATGTTAAGGGAGATGCAACAAAAATAGCCCAATAGGAACCAAGGATGCTCAGTGAACCCAAAGAGTAGGGCACAGAGAATGGAATGGCTAGGGGTCTATTCACACTACACAGTTATGATTCCACTTTAACTGCCATGGCTGCATCCTATGGAATCCTGGGGGTTTATAGTCTGGTGAGGAACTAGAAGGTATCTGGCAGAACATTTTAAATACCTTTCCCTAAGCTGCAAATCCCAGTACTCCACAGGACAGAACTATGGCAGTTAAAGTGGAATAATAGCACTATAATTGTGTAATGTGAATGGGCCCCAGAATCTTCTTGCAACTTTGTATTGCAGAGTCTATATATTGTGGGACATGGATGGCCTTCCTTTTCCCAAGAAAAGGTCTAGGAACCAAATTTCACTCCTTCAACAGACTGATGGTCTGACCTGACAAAATGAACTGATGCCTCCGTATCTGAGGTAAAACAAGCAGGTTTTTAAAACTTCCACTGGAAATCCTGTTTTTTTCTCTTGACATGCTTCCTCTTTTTCCCCCCTTCCCCCTTTTTAGTTTTTTTTTTAACAAAAATGACCCCCACCCAAGTCTTTAATTTCCAAAGCTTCTCTCTCACAACTAAAATATCCCAAAGAGATGAGGTTTTGTTTTGTATAAATTCGTTTGATGTAGTCCTACAGACTTGTATAAAATGAGTGGATTTGCTGGATTCAAGGGGGAAAATCTTGACTGGGAATCCCTTAATTCACTGTGGCCACTGTTTCTCTAACAGGAAATATGTTACTCTGCAAATACTGCTGTTATTTCTCTTCCACCAAATTATTTGTTTGCATAGGTCCCAACTGTCTTTCTATTCAGATAACTGAGACTGCAATCCTGTGCCCATTTACCTAGGAATTAAACCCATTGAACTCACTGGAAAGGACTTTGGAGTACGGATAGACAAATCTGTTAATTTCAGTTTTGATTAGTTTCTAATTTTTCCAGCCTTAAATTTCTTTTATCACAGTTCTCCATCATCTTGAGATTTTTTGAAAAATCCCACATGGACATCTGTATGCATTTTTGAGTGCATTTCATCCTAGGGTGTGAAAATCTCTCAGTCTCAATTTCATTGCATTTTTTCTAAATCATATATGCTACCACTCAGTACTTGTACTGTACTGTTTTTTCCTTCCTGTATGGAAAATCAGAGACATTTCCCCCAAGATACACATTTTACCTATTGATTAAACAGTGTTAATCTGTATTTTTAAACTGTATATATCTTTAACACCTGACATATTTGAAATGAACATGTGGATTTATTTAACACACCACTATCCTTGTAAATGTGCCCAGTTCCCAGAGAAGGTGTACGTTGTCTTGCAACAAGTCTTGGGAAGTGTGAAATGGATACTTTTGTTAAAAATCTTGATTCCCACCCTTCATCTAATATTCACATTTTTGTGCACAGTTTCCTCTAATATACACATTTTCCATGCAAGGATCTTAAAAGTGTATTTTTGTATATTATTTCCCCTAATATATGCATTTGATGTACCCTAACATATACACTCTTTCAATACAAGTTCGAATTAGAAAAATGTGTTGCAAAATTTGAAGAACTGGGAACTTTAATCATATTTGAATTCATGTGTTGGTTTGACAAGTCCAAATTAGCTATGTTTGCATTAAAATGCAAACTGAACAATTTTCTGCTCCATACCTACTTTAAAACTACATCATTATTATTATTATTATTATTATTATTATTATCATTATACCCCTACTTATTTCTTTTTGAGGTGATGCTTTGCTGAGGGCCAACCCCAAGGGTAGACATCACAGGGCACTGCCAGCCATTGGAGCCCTGCAATTACATTACATGTAATTAATTCCAAGTAACTTACACTTGAAATAGGCAAGTTTCTTCTGTAAAGAAGGGCATATGGCCATCCAATAGAGAAAATTGCAGACACCACCCAGCTACAGTTAAGTCCAATGCCATCTAGTGACTAAGCCATATAATGACACCATCCATGCAGAATCCAAGAAAAGCCAAGTGGGATAGAATTGGCTACATTACATTCAGTGCAAACTCTCTCCAAACATCAGCCACCTACCTGATTTATCTGTTTATGTCATTGCCTTGCACTATGCAATGGATGTGAAATGAGAGCATCTAGAGGCATGTGTTAAATAAATCCACATGCCTCTAGAGGTATCATCTAGTTTCTGTTCAGGAATGTCAGTTCTTTCTGGAAACTGTCAGCAGGTGTGTGTTTTTTTAACTGTGTGGGAGCTACTGACTGCTTCCTCTTTCATATGTAAATAGAGGCATCACCCATCAAAGCAGCCTCATGGCTGCCCCCCCCCCCTTTTGGGATCATTTGTGTCTCAGTTCTACTAAGCTACTCTAAAATGTCTCTAAAATCCCATCTAGCAACATCCTGAACACCCCTCTCCTCAAAGGCTGAGGTGTTGCAGACAGTTGGGGTCTCCAGTTGTCTTGCACAAGAACTTATTATGCTACTGTACCATTCTTTGTGGTTCAGGGCTAACTTTTAAAATGAACACAGCAAACACAGTTATAAATTTTGCAAGGTGATACCAAAAGCAACAACCTTTCTAAACCAGTGTCTGACATCAGGGATGGACTGGATGAGGGTGAACAAATTGAAGTTTAACCCAGGGAAGATACTGGTGCTCCTGAACATCTTAAAAGCACATCAGAGAATTAAGCCTGTGCTAGGTGGAGTTACATTTCCCCTGAAGATGGAACTTCTTAGCCTGGGCATAATCCTGGATTCAGCCCTGATCTTGGGTGCTCAGGCTTTGGAGGTGACCAAGAGTGCATTTGCACAGTTAAAACTACCATGTAATCTATACCTTTTCCTGGGGTTACGTCATTTTTGAATTGGTGTAACATGCACCTACTTAGAGCTCCCTTCAAAACTGCTCATAAACATCAGCTGGCCTGAAGACTTGTCGGAAGCCTGTTGACCAGCACTGGTTACAGGGAGCATATAACTGTTTTGTTATATAAAAAGGAGGAAGGGAGTGGGAGGGGGAAGAAATGTAGCAGCATCTTTAAGATGAAATGGTTGTTATTTTAGCATGAGCTCTTATGAATATAAACCCACTTCTTCAGATTCAGCACAGAGTGATATCTGAAGAAATGGGTTTCTATCCACAAACACTCATGCTAAACTTAAAAACTAGTAAGTCTTAAAGGCGCTGCCACATTCCTTTTTTCTCTCCCCCGCTCCTCCTTTTTATGCTGCAAGAGATTAACACAGCTACTTCTTTGAAAAGTGCCTTGTTATAACTTCACTGGCTCCTGGCCTGTTTCTGGGCAGAATTCAAAGGGCTGATTATGACCCTATTACAGTTGGGGTTAGGTGATCAAAAGGACCATATTGTCCCCTATGAGACTGCTGAGGTTTTAAATCTTCAGGGGAGGCCCTTCTCTCCACACTCACAGGCATGTCTTGGTGGGAACGTGAGAGAGAGTAATCTCAGTAGTTGACCCAAAGCACTGGAATTTCTTTCCTAGGTGTTGTCTAGGTAATGAAAAAAACTCCTCATAGAATGTGAGAATACCTTTCGTCCCAACGAGATAGAAGGAGGGGGGCCAAAAACTGAAAAACTACATATGAAAAGCCTTCACAGATTTTCCTGTATGTAAAAAAAATAATGTGAGGAAATGTGCATTAGCGCTTATTAGGACAACTGAGCCGCTTTGCTGCACATTCTGGGAGAGGGTGAAACTGGAGATCGTATTGGTCAGATGTGCACAGGGGGCGGGCTTTCTGGCGAGGCAGTGCCCAGAAGCACCCTGTTGGAAGTTCACATTAGCGATTGTGTGCTTTTTTGCTTTGCCGAGGTGCCCAAATAATATTTTTAAGCAGAAAGTCGCACTTGTGCATCTTTGCTTTAATGTTAAAAAAAATACTGTGCAGCGGTGGCTACATATAACATGCTAATTTATGGCTGCCATCTTGAATCGTGGGTATGTGAACTTCAAACACAGATAGCTTCTCAACCTATTGTTTTTACTGAAAGACAGTGGAGACAACAGAATGCTGCTGTGAATTTGCAATAATGCACAGGAATGCAAATTGAAGCCAATTACTGTAGTTCATATAGGTTACACTTAGATTTGGCAGAGAAATTTCAAAATCATTGCTCATGTTCTAGACAGCTGCTTCAGCTGAGCAGTGAAGAGGCTTAGGAACCAATCAAGAAATTCCTTATTTGAATCTCACCTCTGCCATGAACACTGTAGATGTCTGTAGGCAGTTCACTGTCTTTTGGCTTCAGCCTTTCCATCTGTGATATGAGGGTCTTAAGAGCAATGATCTCAACTGATCCTGTAGAGATCCTAACTAGACATTGGCCAAGGGCAAACATAATGAGCAGTTTTGGTTTCTGACTGTAAACAAACTGCAGCTTAACCTCTCAACCTGCCAGTCTTCCTCTTTCATACCTGCCTTTTGTTTGCTGAGGCGGTTGTGTTTATTTGTTAAATTTCATATCCCATCGTGGGGTTTTTGTGTGTGTGTGTCACTCCAAGCACTGTTCATGGGGATTTTCATGGTGGTCTCCTAGCCATAACTAGATTGGAGAGCCCTTCAGATATTAGTGAACTCCAGTTCCCATAATCCCCCAAACATCCTGACCAATGATGAGAGGGGATGAGACTAGAAGTTCATCACCATCTGGAAAGAGATATTTTCTCCACCTTTCAATTAGACCCAAGATGGACAATACACAGTCCATATTTGTGGGCCACTGGCAAAATAATAATAAAAAAACATAAAACATAAAACAGGGATTAAAAAAAGAGAATTGCTATTTCTGGAAGCCTGCAATCTTGGCGCATTTCCTTTAAAACAGGGTGAAGGGTGTTTCTTTAGTATGAGGGGAGGGCTTTTTCAGTCCCTCCCCCTTGAACTGGAATTCAACTTCTGGTTTTGACAAACATGCAAGAGAAAACACATTTGGGGAGGGGTTCATAGCCTGAGGTGGATCCAAGGGGATGGTGTACATGGCAAAATGGCCTCCTGGCCCTGCCAAAGTTGCCCACTGCTAAGCTTGGCCAAGACCTGTTTGAGAGTGGCAGAACTTCTCTCCATCAGCAATGCGCCACTAGTGTTATTGTCAGAGAGTGCCTGTGTATAAGAAGCTGAATCACATTGTCTTCAGCAGGCACAGAATCAGAGAGCTCTTCCTTCAGGCTTTACCTTTGGAGAGTGTTTGTTTGGCTGGAAAGCTGTGCAGCTTCTCATCTACCTCCTGACATTTCCCTAAGAATTTTTTTTTAAAGAGTATCAGTGAGCTGACATGTGATGGGCCCTAATGGGGCTACATGTCTGGCAAAACAGCCTAATGACCGCAGTGTTGACAAGCAAGCTTCTTGATTTGGGGCTAGCTGTCCTATCACTCCCCTACGCACTGCCTCCTCATTTTAGACTGAACCCATTGGTAATGATACCTGCTGGCCCATTAACAGGAGCCCCTAATAAGGCTGGCAGGCAGAAATGAGGATGAACAAAAGGGTTTGTGGGGGGGGGAGTTTAGGGGGGGGTATTCTGACAAATTGGCATAGCTCCTCTTCATGGGAGTGTGAATCTGGAGTGCAACCAAGAGGAGGAAAGTGGGTATAATAGGAAAAATGGTCCAACACTGTCTCCATACAGTGGCTGATCTGTTGCCTATGGGAAGCTGGCCAGCAATTTTGGGAAGAGGGACAGAATTGTTGGAGGAGGGGTGTCCCCACAGGGCTTAAGGACTAGGGCCAGAGAGTCCAAAATGTTGAGATGCTCACTTCTGGAATGGACCACTTCTTCACAGTCTGTCCCACGAAGAGGAGATGCATTGTATTTGCCTTTAAATTATGATAATTATTTCTATATTTCCATCTGTACCTTGTATATTAACACATGCAAATGCTTGTTTTTGTACCTATAAATCAGTGTGTGTGGCCCTTCCCCTGGCTTTACCTTAGGAGAGCTATTTTAGCCTCTTTCTTTATGTCATCCTGTTTCAGGCTGAATACCTTTTTGTTCCAGGTGGTATTTGTACTCCTAGATCTTTAGTGGTATATTTTTGGCTCTTATTTAATTTGTGGAGTGCATTCCATCAAGTATTCACCCCTCCCAATAAGCCCCACCACCATATTTCAACATGGTACAATCCTCAGAGGGCTGGATGGAATGGAAAATTAAGGTAGCTCTGATGTTGTGACATAGGATGACCCTTTTGCTAAATAGAATGATTTTGTTCAGAGTGAGCTTGGAAGCTAAAAGGACTTTTGGGATTACAGTGTATTGCTGTGCATTCTGCCCTTTCAGATGCATTGTGGGGTACTGCTGTTTACCTGACAGTGGGAGACCAGGTCAGGCTACTGTTGGCATGGACAGAAACTAAATGTTGCCTAGACTATAAACACTATCCCTGAGTGAAGCAGTTTTCTGTGACAAATAATGAGTGGTATTGGAGACTATAAGGAGGTACAGTTGGATATCATTGATGCTGCTCCTGATACTTAATATTTATACATTACTTTCAAGTGTCCAGAGTGCTCCATATGTAATGAGACCTATCATCCCCTACAAACAGGACCCAGCATCCCCCACTTTGGCTCACTTATGATTGGCAATAGTTTGATATTAATTTGGCCAACCTGGGCTTTTCGCCCAGCAAATTATCCAACATTCACACCATTTGGCATAAATAGGGGATAACACTTTGAAGTAGGAAAAGGTTTTTCCTGCCTCATCTCTGGTAAGGAAGACCATACCTGTGGTTGGGAGTTCCCATTGCCATGCTAAGTCCATTCCTTCATCTGCACATCTGCAACTCAAAAGGAAGCTTGTCTTTCAATCACCAGATCTAAAGATATACCTATCTACCAGCTCCTGGCTTATCCAGGATTCCTTTGTTTTAATCAGCGGGGACAGTCTGAATACAAATGTTTCTTTCATCTAGACTGCAACTTCAAAGGGATTTTTCCTATAAAAAGCCCTGGAAAAATAAGTTCATTGCATTTAGACCCCCTTGCTCTATCCTCCCTTCCCCTCTCTAAATCCTGAACTCTCCCAGATCCTACTAATGCTTTTCCGACCCCTGGCTGGTATTCTGTAGAGACAGGCACTCCCTTCCCCAACTTCTGTAACTCTAACTCTCCATTCTAGTTCCATCTGCCCCACTTTTGGTGCATCAGCTTGCTCCGTGTTTCTCCTAGACTCCACTGGTATACATACGTTAATGATTTTGTACATGATGATGTTGTAAAGATTTTGTACAAAGCTAAAATCACATTATAAATATAAAATTTAAAAAAGAATTAAACAGTGTACAAGTTAAAAACATTACAGTAAAAATTAAAATACCTTTTAAAAAACTCTTAAATTTTTTTAAAACCACACCACACAGCCTCACTAGCCCAGCCCTTGTTGGTTCATAAAAACCTGGCGGCATAAAAATGCCGTAACCTGACACCGGCAGGAGAGCAAAGATGGAGCCATCCTAGCCTCTCTGGGGAGGGAGTTTCAGAGTCTGGGAGCAGCCACCGAGAAGGCCCTCTCCCTTGTTCCCACCAAACTTGCCTGAGAAGCTCTTACAGCTCTGCTGTGCTCATGCAGGGAGATGCGGTCCTTCAAATAACCTGGACCCATGCCATATAGGGCTTTATAGATCAAAACCAGCACTTTGAATTGTGCCAGGAAATGAACTGGCAGCCAATTGAGCTGTTGCAACAGAGGACTTGTGTGCTCATTGCAGCCAGCCCCAGTTAACAACCTGGCTAGCTCTTTAGACCAACGGACGTTTCTGAGCACTTTTCAAAGGCAGCCCCACATAGAGCATATCACAGTAACCCAATTGGGATGTAACCAAGGCATGTACCACCATGGCCAGATCTGACTTCTCCAGGAATGGATGTACTGTAATTGGTGCATTAGCTTTAGCTATGCAAAAGCACTCCTGGTCACTGTTGAGACCTGGGCCTCCAGGCTCAGAACTGAATCCAGGAGAACCCCCAAACTGCGAATCTGTGTTTTCAGGGGGAGTGTAACCCCATCTAACACAGGCAGAATCCCTATTCCAATGTGAATAAAGTCATAGAACTGATTTTACAGATGGAGGAGTGAGGCTAAGAGCAATTTTCCTTTTCCCCTATCCAATCACTTCATGGGTATTGCATAGGTGACCATGAAACCGAGCCCTTTTGCACCTGCCAGGCATTGTGAGTTCCATCTTGTCACTTCTTAAAAATTCTAATTCAAAACTGTGAAAAGAGCTTTGCTCTTTGCTGTCCAAAATATGATGACAAATCCAATTCTGCAGATCTGTATGGTTTGACAACTTTACCAGCTTTGCCCTCTTTGACTCCCCCTCCTCCAATCCTCCTCTTTTTTCTTTCTAATGAGACAACAAAGCAAGTTAAGTCAGTGACAGCTCAAAAAATGTTGCAGTTCATTCTTTCTGTGTCACTCACTTCAGCTAGATCATTAAAGGAAAAGAGAAGCCACGACTTCTAGGAAAGTGACAAATGTTGAAGGAAATATTGAAGGTTTAGAAATCCACAGGCAGCTAGGTCATCTCTGCACAATGCAAAGCCCACATTTGTTGTTGGTTATTCGTGTACTAAAGTGCACTACAAACAAACACAACTGATAGTAGGGATGTTGCCAATGCACACACCCACACCCACCAACACTTAGTATGAAGTGTTTGCCTGTCTGTCATGCTAAACAAATCCCATATGCTTGATCAGAGACATCAAAACTGATGAATTATTTAATGGAACCAAAACATAGAGCATGATAAGGTTTTGGATGCTATCTGTCTATTACTTTGGGTAGCTCCCAAACAAACATAGTGGCTGTTGCCAGAATAGTTTTTACACATCTTAGGTTGGTTTGCCCAACAGTAGCCATTCCTGATGAGGACAGACCTGGCCAATGTGATGTATGCCTTGGTTACAGCCTTACAGACTACATTGTCTTCTCTGTACTATAAGGTGAAGATTAATTTGGTTTTTAAAACCCTATACAGTATAATGTAAAGTGAGAATAAATTATCAAAGCAAAATCAACATCAACTAGGCAATGCCAGAAAAATTACCTAGTACTCTATAACTTACTATATTTGTCTGTTTGCTGTGCAAATCCGCATGCTTGATCACAATTGCCATACTTGGTGTGTTACCTAATAAAACAAAAAGGGTCCTGATCTGTTAACTACCTCTAAAATAAAATGCTTTGGATTTTTGTATATTTTTCTCCAGAATGCACATTTTGCCAAAACTTTGTATTTATACTTAGATTAACATCCTGAAAATTTCTGTGCAAGTTTCAAACCTCAGCTCTTTTTTTCCTTTTTTTTTTTTTTTGAGGATCTTGCTGCTTTTTGTCCATTTTGAGTGGAACTTGCTATGAAACAAATTTTAAGGATTGTAAATGCTATTGGTCAAACATTTGTTTTGTTCATCGTGTTGCTTGCTGCCTGAGTGTGCATGTAATAGCCCAAAAGGGGTTCATGAAGCCTTCTGTCTTCCCACTTTCCTTTTTCATGGGGCACCTGGATTTCACATATGTCACATAGTCCAGGTTTTAAGTTAGGCCACCTAAATACCTTTGAAATCTCATGGATATCTGTCAAGCTGTTTTCAAATGAAAACATGTAACAAACATATGGTCAGACAGCAATGTTATTTATACACATTTGAAAGAATATATTCAGGGTAGGTATTAGCTCAGTACAGAAAACTCCCATCAGCTATAACCAGGATAGTCAGTCATTTTCCAGTGATATCAGTAATTCAGAGGACTATAGCCTTCATATAAATCTTTAACATGTGTCTATGCATGTCTATGAGCCAGCGTGGTATAGTGGTTTGAGTGTTGGACTTTTGAGACCAGGGTTCAAATTCCTGCTTGGCCATGAAAACCCACAGGGTGACCTCAGACAAGTCACACACTCTCAGATTCAGAAAACCCTGGGATAGGGTTGCCTTAGGGTTGCTATAAGTTAGGAACTACTTGAAGGCACACAACAACAATAATGCATTTCTACTTGGAAACAAACCTACTGAATTGAATGGTCCTTGCTCCCATCTAAGTATAGGATTAAGCTTTTTAGACTACAGTATGTTTGGTTCTGGCCCACTTTGTTGTGTTCTCCTTGATAATATTCTGTTCCCTTTGAAATGTTGCTGTTCTTGGTTTCAAATGGATCGATGAGGTGAGCATTCAAGGATCATGGTCTGAAGCAGTACAATCTATTAAATCATCTAAAGAATCATATCTAAAGAACTTTCTACTGAGCTAAGGTTTAAAAGGGACATGTACAAGAAATGGAAAAAGGGGGAAATCACCAAAGAAGAATTCAAACAAATAGCCAGCTCATGTAGAGAAAGTAAGAAAAGCTAAAGTACAGAAATTGCTCAGGCTTCCTAGTAAGGTTAAAAACAATTTTAAAAGGGGCTTTTTTGGTTATGTCCATAGCAAAAGGAAGAACAAGGAAGTGGTAGGGCCGCTGCATGGAGAAGATGGCAAAATGCTAACAGGGGACAGAGAAAAGTCAGAACTACTCAACACCTTCTTTGCCTCGGTCTTCTCCCCAAAGCAGAATAGTGTTCAACCTGGGGAAAATGGAGCACATGATACATTAGGGGAAATACAGCACAGAATTGGTAAGGAGGTAGTTCAGGAATACCTGGCCAGTATAGATGAAGGGAATGCTCTGGATGTAGTGTATCTTGATTTCAGTAAGGCTTTTGACAAGGTCCCCCACGATATTCTTGCAAAAAAGTTAGTAACCTGTGGGCTAGACAATGCAACTGTTGATTTGTAATTGGTTGACTGACCAAACCCAAAGGGTAGACACCAATGGCTCCTCTTCATCCTGGACAGAAGTAACTAGCGGGGTGCCAAAGTGTTCTGTCATGGGCCCAGTGCTATTCAACATCTTTATCAATGACTTGGATGATGGAACAGAGGGCATGCTTATCAAATTCGCAGATGACACAAAATTAGGAAGGTTGGTAATGCCCCAGAAGACAGATACAGAATTCAAAATGACCTTAACAGATTAGAAAGCAGGGCCAAAACTAACAAAATGAATTTCAACAGGAAGAAATGTAGAGTACTACACTTAGGCAGTAAAAATAAAATGCACAAATATAGGATGGGGGACACCTGGCTTGATAGCAATGCATACAAAAGGGATCTAGGAGTCTTAGTGGACCACAAACTGAACATGAGTCAGCAGTGTGATGCAGCAGCTAAAAAAGCCAATGCAATTCTAGGCTGCTTCAATAGGAGTATAATGTCTAGATTGAGGGAAGTAATAGTGCCACTCTATTCTGCTTGGTGATACCTCACCTTGAATGTGTCCAAATCTGCGCACCACAATTCAAGAAGGATGTAGACAAGCTGGAGCATGTCCAGAACAGGGCGACCAAAATGGTGAAAAGTCTGGAAACCATGCCCTATGAGGAGAGCTGGGCATGTTTAACCTAGAGAAGAATCATAGAATCATAGAGTTGGAAGAGACAATAAGGGCCATCCAATCCAACCCCCTGCCATGCATGAAGAGAAAGTTAAAGGGGGCATGAGAGCCATGTTTAAATATTTGAAGGGATGTCATATTGAGGATGGAGCAAGCTTATTTTCTGCTGCTCCAGAGACTAGGGCAAGGAGCAATGGGTTCAAACTCCAAGAAAAGAGGTTCCACCTAAACATTAGGAAGAACTTCCTGCTGGTGAGAGCTGATGGAACACATTGCCTTGTAGTGTGGTGGAGTCTCCTTCTTTGGAGGTTTTTAAAGAGAGTCTGGATGGCTGTCTGTTGGCTATGCTTTGATTGTGTATTCCTGCATGACAAGGGTTGGACTGGATGGCCCTTGTGGTCTCTTCCAACTTTATGATTCTATGATTCTATCTCATCCTGCCACAGGATGCAGGCCTGAGGGTTGGCTCTTGACAGTTTTTGTGATGTAGCAGTTTGTATTCCAGAGATAATTGTATAGTTAACATTTTAGTTACACCCTTAATTTAAAGGGGCAGTATCCATGATCCCCCGCTTTTGTTCTCAAAGCAGCTGTGTGATACAGGTGAAACCAGGAGTTGGTTTCTGAACCCAGAAAGCTTCGTGGCTGAGAAGAGATTTGAACCCATGCCTCCCATCCCTGTTCTGACAAATAGAAAGTAGATCAGGCTCTACAGGTATATCTCCCAGTAGTTTGCACAGTAATGCAAGGAATTCCAGCTCCCAGTAGTTTAACAATAGCGGCAACAACTCTCTTAATTAGATTGTCATCTCCAAAGCTCAGAAGAGAGAGGGAACTAAAAGTAGATTTGTGTATGAAAAGATATGTGCATGCTCCAGTTCTAGGACTGAACACAAATTCCTTGTCCTTAGTTTTATGCCTGCCTTCCTGAGTCACTTTTTTGCATTTGGCTCCAGTTGGTGGGCCTCAGGGTTCTTGTGGAAAACTGATTCCATAAACCTAGTCTACTATCCAACTCTCTGGCCACCCACAGCTCTCACAGATCTCTATCAGAAATGATACATTGTTCCATCCAACTGATCCCTTTGTGTTTCTTTCTTTCCCTCTCCCCATTCCACCTTATAGGTAAGGAAGATGTGAAGTGAACTCCGAAAGCCTCAGGAGCCTGTTCAGCAAGCACATTCTTTCCTGACTGTCTGTTTAGCGGGAGATGTCTCCTTCTGTTTACCTGGCATTCCACATAGGACCTCTTATCTGTTGCATTCCAGAACTGATTCAAATGATGTTGAATCTCCATAGATGTGAAGTGAGTAACTCATGACCTCCTGATACATACATAGTTGTTCAAAAGTGTGAAGCATCCAAAGGCCAGAGGGGTGGTCTTCTCCCAGTGTAGTGCTCATAAACAGAAATAAAGCTGCCTCCCCTCTCTCTTTCTCTCTCTGTTCCCATCTTAATTTCTAGAGGCTGGTGTCTCAGCTACAAACCAACTGAGAGACAGCCTGAATATTGCTAGCTCTTGGTCACTAAGCTGGAAGAGTTAAGGACTACAATGGAAGAAAATGTGTTCAGTGTACAACAGATTCAGCCCAATGTCATCTCAGTAAAACTCTTCAAGCGCAAGGTCGGGGGTCTTGGGTTCCTGGTGAAGGAACGCATTAACAAGCCACCAGTAATCATCTCTGACTTAATCCGAGGAGGGGCAGCTGAACAGAGTGGTCTAATTCAGACTGGGGACATTATCCTAGCAGTCAATGGAAAGCCCCTGGTGGATATGAACTATGACACTGCTCTGGAGGTCCTGAGGAGCATTGCTTCAGAGACCTATGTTGTACTTATCTTAAGAGGCCCAGAGGGTTTCACCACTCACCTGGAGACAACCTTCACTGGTGACGGGACACCAAAAACGGTCCGAGTTACTAGGCCCCTGTGCATGACTCCAACTGTGGTTGACCTACCATTAGACCCAAGTATCCACATCAAAGACAAACAGCAAAGTACAGACCACACAATGGGTGGCTCCGTCAGTTCTCGGTGTGCCCGAGAAAATGGACAAGGAGATGAGACTTCAGTGCATGTCAATGGGATGGTCGCCAACACTGTTGCCGGGGTCACTCTGAAAGGAACTGGGGAGGTTTCTGATCACTGTGTCAATGGCAGTGTTGAAAACAGTGAATTGTTAAAAGAGATTGAGCCAGTCCTGGACCTTTTGAAGAGCGACAGCAAGGAAGTCAATGGAGATCTGCAATGTAAGATGGAAACAAAAGATGTAGAAGTCCAGGTGGACAGGTAGGTCTCTGTTATACTCTATACTGTAATTTGAAATGTTTGTCTCTCTGTTACACTGTATAAATCCACATGCTTGGTCACTAGATTTGGTGTGCTCTCTGATGAGATCGAAATGAAAACTATAGCAAATTCATCAACTACTTTTTGTACTGCTGAACAAACACTTTGGATTTCTACATTTTTGCTCTGACCATTTCTGGTTGCCATTTTGTGAGAAACTCTGAAAATGGAGGTATTGCAAGTGGTGGTGGGTTCTTGAGGGATGAGTGTGCTGGGTGCTTTCACATGTTTCATGCCTTTTAGGGGCTTTTAGCACAGTTCATAGGAGAAAAATGCTCTACGTTATTTTTTTTTAAACAGGAGGAGTTTGGAGCTTTGGGGGACTGGTAGGGCACTTTACAGATCCATATGCTTTATTTTTTCTTCTGGACTGGCAAACCTCAGCTTTGGGCTGGTTGCTATTTTTGGTCCGTTTTGCATGGAACCTAGTGTGAAATGAATTTGAAGGATGGTAGTGCTACTAGACAAATGTCTAGACAAACTACAGTAGGGTTTGCCAGCCTTATAATGAATTGATACAATTTGTAAAGTGGTGCTGAAAGTGAGATGAGCTGAGATTTGAACCCAGGACCCCGATTTTTCTTGCCACTCAACTTGGTCCCACAGAGAGAAGTAAAGGGAGTAGAAGTAATAAGGGCTACTGAAAGATTTAACAGAGAGCCAGCATGGTATAATGGTGTGGGTATTGGACTAGGACTCTGAGAGACCACGGTTCAAATCCCCTGGGTGACCTTGGGACAATCACACTGTCTCAGCCTCAAAGGAAGGCAAAGGCAAACCCACTCTGAAGAAATCTTGTCAAGAAAGCCTTGTGATAGAGTCATCTTAAAGTCACCATAAATTGGAAATGGCTTGAAGGCACAAAACAACACTGACTGATTTAAATGTGTGTGTTTTTTAAAGTTGATCTAATTGATTTTAACATAGCTGATCATTTACATTCAAATTCCCATTGCTGACATGCATATTTTCATTTTGTTGTCTTGTTGCCAAACTTCAGTGTAGGCCCATTGTGGAAATATTAGATTAAAGTGTAACAGGATGCTCAGTTTACATTGCATTGTGGAAGGACAGAGGAAGGGCCAGGTAAACGGGCTGAAAGGGAGGCTGGTTACCTTGGTGTGACCACTGAACATTTTAGTGAAGCCTAAAATGAGGCACTTGGGGGATCAGGATCTACAAGTATATTTCCTGAAGCCATAGACTCACATCATCCTGAATCCCCTTGTTCACTCAACATGCCTCTGAAACAGGCCCTGAGCTACACCATCCCTAAAGTTGTAATTTTGTGAGGCACCAGCACTCTTTGGAAGAGAAGGCTAAACACTTTGTAATACAAACTACAAATCCCAGAATTCGACAGGAAGGAGCCATGTCAAATAATTCAGTTTCAAACGGAATTATTTGTGCAGTGTGGATGCACCCCCATAGAGGACAGTCAGTTAATTTCTCATGGCTGTTCATTTGGACACATAAACAGCTGTTTTGTTTATTGCACCCAGGAAACTGTTGTACTCAAATAGCAGAGAGATACTTTCATTAGGCCACATTGCTATTACCAAACCACCTGAGAGAGTATCAGTGGATCTGATAAGTTCTGCAAAGATTGCTGTACTGTTTATAGTTTTGAATAAAAAATACAAGGTTAAGTCCAGTTGGTAGTTTCAGCTAAAGCAGACCTTGTTGAATGGATGAGACTTAATCAAGCCAACATGTATGAAATCCCCATTGAGTCAATGGGTCCACTTAATTTGAACTAACAATTGGATTTAGCCCATAACCAATGAAATAGTGTTTTTTGCTTCCAGCAGCTGGGAAGATTAGAACCAAATGTGTGTAGCCCATCACTTTCCCATGCAGAGCAATCACTTAATTGAATGTTCATCACAGTCTGCTTGGTAGGTGTGTATTTTTAGTAGCTTTGGCTCAGATCTGGTCTATCAAATGTAATACTTGAAAATTAGTGATATTGTGATTTCCTGTGTGGCAGGGGGTTGGACTGGATGGCCCTTGGGGTCTCTTCCAACTCTACAATTCTATGATTCTATGATTCTAGTGCATTTAGGACACATGTGGGTCAGGTTGCTCCTACTAAAGCTTTCGTTTATGATGACCTGCGTTTTTGTCTGTTTTACATCAAATGAATTGGGCTGAACTATGAAAATGACACCATTCACCCATTCATTTATGCCACAGCTTCAAAATACACTGGTATGTACTGATTTGGGCAGAAACAAGAGTAAATCTGGACAATATTGAGTGTTCCATCAGACATGGTTGTAGGAACCAGGGCCAGTGTTGACAGTTGAATCCAAGTATAGAAATTTAGGGAAGCAGTAGTGCAGCTAAGTAATATTAGACTCTGGATTAATGGTCTTATGGGGACCTCTTTTTTCAGTGGTAATGTGATTTATGTGGTTTACTTCAAAACCTGTCAATGGCCTTTTATGGGCTCTCCTATTCATTTTGTTGAATGGGACCCTCACAGCTTCCCTGGAGTTTTTCCCTGAAAGCCCAATGAATAAGGAAGCAGCCTCACACCAGGTCAAAAGCCAGAACCCTGCTTGAGGTTATAGACCAGTGTAACTGCTGGTTATGCCAATGTCTGTACTTTCATTAATGCTGCAGAAGAGGCATCCACAACCTCCTTGTGAAATAGTCGCCCCTCCCTGGCACAGCTGCAGCTTGATGACACTGGAGCACACTTGCACCACCAATTTGTGGCTAAGGCTGGAGATGCGCCTGGGCATCATCCAGCTGCAGCTGGGTAGCCAGGAAAAAGAAAAAGTGGTCACCCTCCCTGACCTCCAGTCATTATGCAACATGTGTTACAGTGATGGTCTGTTAGAACAAGAACTATCCCCTTTGCCTGGCTGCTCAACAGCAGCCAGGTGATGCCCAGGTTCTTTACACCCTGTCAGCGACTAATTAGCGATAGTAGTGTGCCCCAACACCATCATGCAGTATTGTGCAGCCATGGAACAGGGAACCCCAGTGCAGTAATGTTACCAGAGTTTTTCATTGCAGCATGTTACTGCTGGATCTTGGCCTATTTGTCCATCTAGCCCAGTGCTGTCTGCCATGACAGGCAGCTGCTCTACCGGATTGTGGACAGAAAGCAGTGTTTCTCATCATCTGCTATTAGATACATGTTTCAAAAAAAAAAAACAAACAAAAAACAAACAAACCAAAACCTAGAGATGACAAAGAGTGAACTGGGACCTTTTGCATGCAAAATATATTCCCTGTTGCTGTACTAGGGTACTGTCCAGTCTATTGGAGACTGGATGGCAATGATCCAATACAGGCCCAGGGAAATATTTTTTTTATTTTTTAAAGCAATAGTCTCACAACTGCTTCTTTTAATTTTTTAAAATTAGGTATTTATACCCCGCTCTTTAGCCACAAAGGCTATCAGAGCGACTTACAAATTGTTAAGCAATAGCTATTTACACATCTACACTGCATCAAGCAGTTTCCAATGTGTATTAGCTGATTGCCCCCACAAGCCAGGCACTCATTTTACCGACCTACAAAAGGATGGAAGGCTGAGTGAACCTTGGAGCCCGCTGGAATCGAACTTACATCCACCTGAGCTGTATCAACTATAGCATCCAAATCAGAAGGGATCTGAATGGTTTTATCTTCAGTGTCAGGCAGATTGTTTACAGCCAGCTGACAAGTGGTCAACGCTCTACTCTCATGGGTCAGAACGTAACTGCTCCTTGACCACTTGAAACAGCTCCAGTGGATGACTCTGAGCAGACACATTGGTGGCCGGGACAAATGCTTTATTTCCTGCCAGCACTGCCACAGATTAGGTCTCCTATGCACTCTAGCCTGTGTTCGAGATGACTTATTCCCATGTTTTCCACCATGGTTGCTCTAGTCACCATCCCATTCAGGGGGCTACGTTGGCTGCATTCCATGAGAGGGCACACTCAGGAACAATTGTGGCTGCTGCCCTTGTCTTTTCCTCATTCCAGAGGTCAATCAGAACTTTGACAGAATTGCTTGCTAAGGGAACTGGAAACTCCTCAAGAGCCACCAGCCTCCTGGACTGAACCATCTTAATTGGCTCCCAACTTTAGAGGCTCTGCGCTACAGGGAACTTAAACCACACCAGGTGGTGACCTGTCTGTGACAAGAGCCCTCTAGGGAGTTCCTCCATGCCAAGATCACTATTGCCCCATCCAACAGAAGACCAGGTCCCGAGTGGGTCCTGCAAGATGAATAGGGTCAGATATCACTTAGACAAGACCCATGGTGATCATGAAGGACATGACTTCCTCAGCTGACTGATGGCACCAAGTAATTAAGAATTGTTTCATGTATTTTTCTGTCAAAAAGACCTTCTTAGTCACAGCAATATACCTGGGTATTCAAGAGAACCTAATTCATTGATGATTATGTTCCTCCTGCTTGTTAGATTGTCTCAGGTGCCTGTCTCAAACTGCTGTCAGACTTGTCTCTTTCTTAGCTTCTGCTGTGCTTCTTTTTTCCATAACTGAATGACACGGGAATGTGATCAAAGCTGCTAGTAATAATTCCCTCCAAGCTTCAGGCTGGATAAGCAGCTTTATTGGCACCAAAGCTGGCAGGGCAGAAAAGGAAAGCTGCGACAGTGATTCTGAATTCTGCTCAGACAGGGTAGTGCTTCAAGCCTGTGAGTCTATTGACCGGCACCTTCTTTGGGCAGGCTGGGATGGGTAATAGGAAGACTATCTTAGGGAAAGGGTCAGCCTTCTAAATAGGGCATTGGTGGTTACAGTTTGACTTGTGTATAGGCTGGGGCTGTGCAGATGCAATTAAACAAAAGAATATTAAAATTTGACACCACGGTAAACTCAGCTTTGGAAATAAAGCTGATTTCTGTGATCTGTATACATTATGTAGATATGCACAATAGCTCTTGTTTTGCATAATATTACTTTATTCAGCCTCTGCTTGTGACAGTGAGAGCCAAAGAACTTCTCCAGGGTTCTTTAAAAGATCCACATAGTTACTGATCATCTTATTCAGTAACTTCTCTTGGTATCTAAGGTTTCACTGGGCAATACTTGCACCTTCCAGTGCACTGCTAGTATAAAGTCTAGGAATGTGTTCTCTTGTTTAAAAAATGATGAAACCTCTGGTTCTCAAGGGGCTTACTTTCTGTAGTTAATGAAACATTCAATGAGACATTACGGCAATTTCCACATTGCCTTAAAAACACTGCTAAATACACAGCCCTCCACTTAGGAAGCTTTTTATCTGAATGTGTGAAAGGAGCTTAACAGGAAAAGTGAAACTAACAGCAAACATAATCCATAGTGAAGCCTTCTCCAACCCTGCACCCTCCAGATCTTTTGGACACTAACCATTATGTCAATTGCTATGTATTGTGTTCTAGTGCAGAAGACTGCTGTAGAGAGATGGGCTGTTGAGTGTGGGTTGGGGTATTATAATTATCATCATCACCACCACCACCACCATTATTATAGTTATTTATTTATATATGTGTATGTGTACAGTAGGACCCCTGTATCTGTTGGGGATTGGTTCGGGGGGGGGCGTAGATACAGAAAACCATGGGCAATAGCAAACACCATTGAAAATAAAGGAACTTCCAGTTTAAAATACCATAGAGCTGCTTTGGAGGACCTACAAAATGGATAGAGGAGACACATTTTCTAGGAAGACTCAATGGTAGGTGTGCTGTTTTGTGTCCCATGGATAATTGAATCAGTGAATAATGAATCAGTGGATACAGGGGTCCTACTGTATACCCTGACACACACACACAACACCTTTTCCCCAGTCTGAGACCCAAGGTGGCTTAAAAAATTAAAACAAAATTTAATTTGGGGCATGGTTTGAGTCCTATAACCGTTAATGCAAATTGCTGTCCTGCTAGCACAAAGATGAACTACAAGCCATCAGGAATATTATAGTAGATAGGACACATAGAAAGTATATTTATCTACCAAAGTCTGCCACTTCATACTTGCCCAGAATACTTCAGCACTGACAAGAATGTGTGTCTTTCTTCAGCCCTGCTAGATCGATTGTCTTTAGTCTAGCAGCTTGAAACAAACCAGTGTCTGGGAATAGAATGGAGGAGTAAACTTTCCTGTTAACAACCTGCTTGTACTATTCTCTTAACTATCAGGATGGAATATGGGTCACACCTGCACAGTTCAATTCCCTTTTTCTGCCCTATATAGCCCTAGGAATACATCTTCCACTGGCCTCTCCAGAGGCAGGGGCTGCACTTATCCACCTATGGGGATTTGGAATGACATAGTCTGACATAGTCTGGGTTGAATTGGTTATTTAGGAGCCCATTTCTACCACTTGCTGCAAGGGAATGCTGGAACCCAGGATTGTGAAGCTGTCTCTGCTGTAGACCACCTGCTGCATCATTTACCACCCTAAGGCTTCTGTTATAGCAGTGATGAATGTTAGTTTTCAGTACCAAATGAAGTCTTGAGGAGGCCTGGAATTGCAACCAGTTCCAGCTCAGAACAGGAAGCCTGGCATATGATGTAATTACTTAAATAATCTTTAAGATGCCACAAGAGTCCTACGTATGGTTGGCATCCTGTTAGTGACTTATGTGCACACAAGTCTCTTTTTGGATGGGGCACAGGGGGCTTTTCTTTTTCCCTTGTGTTCCACCCCAAAACCACCCATGCCTGGCAGCTTTCAAGCCCCAGAAGGGCGTGTTGCTGCTGCTGCTGCTACTTACTAACAGTGGAAAGGGAATGGTGGTGGTGGGGAGGTTCAGACCATGAAGATCTGGCTACCCAGAGCTTCTGGGGAAGAAAAAGGTGAATGCACTCCATTTGAAAGTGCATTCTAATTTCTCCCCTCCCCTACCGCATGAAGCTGAAACAAGCTGCTTTTCTATAGGGTCTGAATCCCCCAACAGCAGCAGCAAGTGACAGAGCAGCAGGAGCCCCTCCCAGGGCTTGACAGGTGCTGGGCAGAGGGAGGCTATGGAACTGCATATGTGGAACTATGGGCACATGTATGATCTTGGCCTGTGTTGGCCACAATATCAACGGGAAGTATATGAGGCATGAAAACTGTTCAAGCCTCCAGATTTTGTTGAAGTGCAGCATTCCTCTTCATTGGCTGTAACTACCAAAGACTGGTGGGAATTGTGATCCAAAACATTTGGAGCGCTACATGATTTCTATCCCTATAGCATGAGGAAGACAGAAGCCTTAACTCTGGAAGGACCTAAGCAGACGGTGTCTGGTTGGACAAAAATGTGGAGGAATCAGATGGTGTTTTTTGTATTGTGCAAGTACACAGACTGGAAAGCTTCTGCTCTTGCCTCCTTCCCAATCTGTTCAGCCATAGCCAGAGTTATAATGCCATCACAGAAGCATTGCAAAACTATGCTGACATAGAGGTGGTTCTTATCTACATTCCTTTTTTTCTTCTTTCTAAAACTGAGGAAAAGCAGGCTTCCTCAACATAAGGAATAATACCCAACTGTGAAATAATCCACCCCAGTTATTTGCTGGGACAGGGAAATCTGTTCTGTGAGAGTTTTGGTACATAACTGCTTTCTTTGCTAAACATGTTGAAAATTATTCTGTTCCTGAAAAGAATTAAATACATCTCAGAGACTACACAAACCTTGTAAGGAGAGATGGGAAACTTTGGGTTAGAATGAAATCTGGCATGATGTAGAGGTTTAAAGCAATGCAACCAATGGTGGGGGATAATGGGAGTTGCAGTCCAACCGCATCTAGAAGACCACATGTTCTTCATGCCTGGTTTACAGTGATGGGTTTGTCCAGCCTTCCCCAGCTGGGTACCTTCCAGATCCAGATGTATTGAGCTAAAGCCTTCTATCATCTCCAGCACATATGGCCATTTCCTGCTGGATTGGAATGATGGAAACTGTAGTTCAACACATCTAGAGGGCACCAGGATGAGGAAGGTTGAAATAGGACCACAGAGATACTGCTTCAAATCAATGCTCAGCCATAAAATTAAATGGGTGACCATGTGTTCCATGTTTTCTTTCTATCTAAACTACCTCAGACAACTGTGGTGAGGATGACAAAACAGAGCAGTGGCAGAGAACCGTACAGGTGAGTGGGAAGTTTTTCCCTTGGGAGGGGGCTTGAGACTCCTCCCAAAGGCAAAACTTCCCACTCACATGTATGGTGGGGAGGGGAGGAAGAGGAGACATCTAGATGAAATGGGGGGATTCACAGAACTGGATGAATGGATTGCCACAGCTGCCCCCTCAATGGCGTGCATTGATTGACAAATACAACACTTAAGAATATAAGAAGACACACCCCACTGAACCTTTGCCAACAGTGGGCAGCCAGATGCTCTACCCTGCTTAAACAAAAACATTTTTGCCTGCTGCTGAAAGGAAAGCAGTGAGGGGGCCAACCTAGCCTCCCGCAGTAGGGAGTTCCAGAGGGTGGGAGCAGCCACTGAGAAGGCTCTGTCATGTATGAATAATGCTGAAGCGAATGCATCAACCATCAAGTACAAAAAACAAGCAGAAGTTAATTGATTTAGAATATCCAAATATCATTAAATAAGCAGTGATATCAATGCAACTGAAAACCTTATGTTGATGGCTAAACTGCCTTTCAAATCCAAATGCATACTAGACAGTGATATGACAACCAATATCTATCTTTCTTGCCCTTGGAGGCACTGGAAAAACTTCCACCTCACACCCCCAAGTAGGTAGATAAGTGGGTAAAAATAGTGTATGGCTCATTCAGTGCCGACTAACCTTGTTCTATTTTTGCCCCTCTGCCTGAAGATGGTTGTCATGTCCTATTTCTTTTACCAGCTGCCAGTTCTTTGGTCTAGACTTGCTCCCCTCTTTTCTTCATGGCTCCAGACTCCTAGATGGGCTGCCTCCCTGGCTGGTTTCCTACTCCTCATAAAGATTTCTTTACTGTTAGTTTTGATGCCATTAGCAATATGTTCCTCAAAATCCTTTTTTGCATCCTTAATTTTTCCACTTGAGTTTCCTTTGTAGTCTTTTAAGTTTGCTTAATTTGGGCAAGACTGCCAGTCTCTATAGGAAGCCTCTCTCATAGCTTCCTTCACACTGCTGATTCTCCAGGCTGGTGAGTGACCTCTTGGACTTTGTACTTCCCTTTCTGACCTGCAGGATGCATTCTAGCTGAGCCTCTCTCACTGGGATTAGGCCCCAAGCATCACAAACAAATCTGACCCTTCCGGCTATTCATCTCAAATTCCTTTTCACTAGTTCCCTCATTTTAGAGAAGTTTCCTCTTTTTAGTCACACAGGACCATGTTGGAGTTCTGTAGCACTTTCTCACTCACATATAAACTACATTTGGATAGTGTTGTGGCCTCTGTTACCAAGCAGTTGAACTACACTCACACTAGGGGCCCATCTACACAAGGGAAAAAAATCTAAAATACCTTGTAGTATTGGCATCTCGCAGCAGCAGTGACATGTCTAAACAGTTTTTCTGGCCTCGGAAGCCCCTATAAGCCTCACATTCCTGATGGCAGCCCCAAGTGATTTACTCACATTAGTTCTTTACCACTGCCAGTTTTTAAAGTCGTCCCAAGGTGCGCTGGTGTGATAGAGCAATTCTCCAATTTTATAAGAAAGCGAAACAGAAAATATTGATCCTTTTGATCGCCTTAGTGAGTGATCGCTAAGGCGAAAATCTAACATGGCGGCAGTGGGAGCTTGCCCTCCTAGCAAGCCCTGCCCCTGCTCTCACCCAGCCAATCAGTTTTGTGCTTCCCTTCAAGGTTTTTATTGTTCTATAGTCCAAATGAGCAAAAATGTGCACCCGCCTCGCGGTTTGTGAAAAAGTACAGGGAAATCTGTGAAGGCTTTTACCCCATTGTTTTCACCATTTGGGGCCTCCCTCCTTCCAAATAGTGTGGATTGACACTGGGTCCTGTTTAGACAGGTAGGATTCCCAGCGAATTCCATGAGGAGTATTTTCACCATTTAGACGGGCCCTAGGATTCAAGCAGTCCCATTAAGGGTTACATCCAAGGTTACTTTCTCTCTGGTTGATCCATGACCAGCTATTCTAAAACACTGTCATTTAAGGTATCTAGAAATTTTACCTCTTACAATTAAAATATGGACTTACTCTTTCAATTAAAGTCACCCACATCTACACTATTATCTTCATTAGATACTTCCTCGATTTCATTCTCCACCTCAAGCTCCTCCCCCCCCCCGCCCCAGCATTTTGGCCAGAGCGGCAATAGCATGTCCTTAGCACTGTACTAAGTTAGCTTTGATGCCTGGAGTTGTCACTTCCAATGATTCTATGGAGGAGTGACCCTCATTTAAGGTTTCTAACTTATTTCACACATCATCTTCCCTAATGTCTAGAGCTGGGATGGGCAACTGCGTTGGATCTAGGGGGCAATTTTGTGCCCCTAGACCTGGAGGGGCACATAGGCTGTGAAAAATGCCCACCAAAATTTAAAAAAGAGACATGGGGTTGGCTAGAGGTCCACTTCTCGTTTTGAAAAATGGATATTTTAATAATGTTAAACAATGCAAGGGCTCCCTGCATACTATTTAATAAAAATTGAATTGCCACCCTGGAGGCTTCCATTCTTTCTTTTTTGGCCAAAGAAGGGCAGTCCAGGAAGTGGGGGGGGGGTTGAGAATTGCAAAACTACTTTTGGGGCTACATGCATTCCCACAGCCACACTTTGGGGTTGTCTAAACGGTGAAAAAAATCCTCATGGAACTCATAGGGAATACAAGCTGTCTTCGTATTTGGAAGGAGGGGGGCAAAAAACTACAAAAACTACTTTGCATTTATGGGGGCTATAAAACCGCTAAGACAAGTTGATAGTGCTGCAAATTGCTATTACTGTGGAGCAATCCATTTCTTTTGGCCTTGGATAGATGAGGCCTTTGCCCGCCCCTTATATAGACCAACACCTCCTCCAATACTCCCCTCTCTGCCTTTCCTATAGAGCTTCTATCCAGAAATATCTCTCTGTTCTACCAGATTTCTTTCATGCCCAGTATATCTATGTTTTCTCTTAAAATATGATTTTGCCTCAGAGGCTTCCAACATTAGGATAAAAACACCTGGCATCCCTCTGCAGAGGTTTCTGACACATGCATTTTCCATTTAGACCCTTAGAACTCTTTAACTGATTATCTTGTTTTATTATGTGTTCACAATCTGTTTCTTCTCCCGCTCCCATTTGGGCAATTGAAAGCATTTTCACTTTCATACCTTGGGGTTGATTCAGCCCAAACCAGATGCTTACCAGCTCCTGTTAGCTTTCCCCCATGCTCAGTTTAAAAGCTGCTCTGCTACATTTTTATATCATACCCCAGTTACGTGGCCCAATCCTGGTTCAAGTGGAGCCCATTTCTTTCCAAAGACCTGGCTTGTCCCAGAATGTTCACCAATCCCTAACAGATAAAGATACATATTTCCTTCCTTGCTCTCACTTCTAGAACTTAGGGTGATGCAGAGAATCAGAGTGGTGGGAGACTCAGGGTGGATAAAAGGGTTTCTCTCTGCACACAGCATGTAGTTCCATTATGGGCATTTGCTTCCTCAAGATGTGGTGATGGACACCACCTTGGATGGCTTTGAAAGGGGAGTAGACATTCATTGAGAAGAAGGCAGTCACTGGCTACTAGTCCTTATGGATATAATTTACCTCAAGAAGGAAAGGCAGTATGTTTTCAGCTATCAGGGGTTCTCTATACGGTGAAAATACTCCTCACAGAATTTGCTGGGAATACGAGCTATCTTAATGGGATCCTGCATTGTCTCATCGTATTGTGAAGGAGGGGGGCCAAAAAGAGGGAAAACTACATGAGAAAAGCATTAGCGGCTTTCCCCAACTTTTTAAAAAAGCTCCAGTGATATGCACATTTTCACTTGTTAAGACAAGCGATTCAACATGAATCACTTCCCCATACAAGACAAAGTACAGACCTGATTGGCTGGATGAGCACAGGGGACAGGTCAGGGTTACAGGGCAAGTGCCCGCTCCCACCATGTTGGGTTGGATTCTCGCCTTAGCGAAATAAAATGGGCATTTGTGCTTTCTCTCTCTCTCTCTCTCTCTCTCTCTCTCTCTTTTTTTTTTTTTTTTTTTTGGTGGGGGGGGAGGTGGAATATCACATGTGCGCACCATAGAAATAGAGTTTTTTAAAGTTCAGTGGTGGCAGATTTTAAAACACGTGTAATCATGCAAAGTTTATGGGGGCTGTAAAACCATTAAGACAGGTTGCAGCTGCTGCAACTTGCTATTACTGTGGAGCAGTCCCTTTTTTTCCCTTCATGTAGACAAAGCCCCAAGTGTTAGGGAACACATGTGGGGAAATGTTGTTTCCTGCATGTCCTGCTTGTGGGCTTCCCATGGGCCATATCTAGTTGGTTCTTGTGCAGAGTGCTGGTCTAGATGGGTCTTTGGTCTGAGCCATGTGGGACCTTTGTACATACTTCCTGGTTACCCCAAGCTTTTATCATTTCAAGTATCTGTAGAATTAATGAAAGGGAGGAAGGGACTTACCTAGGACTTTGTGAATTGTGCTTTGGTACTTTCTGAGCTCTTGCATCCTTGTTATGTTTTCTTATTTCTAACTTGCTTAACAACCAAAAGCTGAATAATGTACTATCAAGTACATCCTTGTTGGTTAGCTTCCTGGTAACTTGCAAAACATTTGGATTTCCCTAAAGTCTACCTTGCCTCCTGCTGGCTACACAAATTCTTTATCTTTCCACATGATGGTTTTGTGTTCTTGTGTGGGAAGTGCTTGTCCTTTCTGCTTAGTACATTTCAAACTTGTCACTGTTAACGATAGGTGGTGGGTGGGGAGGTGGCTTTCTTCCTTTCCTTTGATCCCCATAATGTGGGCCAGGTGCCACTTCTGAAGACCCCAGATTCCCCTTTTAAGCCTGTGTGGCATCTCTTCATTATGACTGTGCCAAGCAGGCTAATAACCCCTATTTTCCCTGAGCTGTTCAGATTAGATCAGCTTCTTTTCTCATTTGATACAGCTGGAATGTGTACTTGTCCTTACCGGACTTCACAGGGAACATAAACTGCTACCTTTACAAGGCCTACTGTTGAACAGGAACCTAGTGCCTGAAACAGAATCATTAATGGCCTGTGAAGAGATCTAGCCTGAGGCACCTGCCAAGGCTCCCTTCATGCTCAGCCGGGGAGGCAGAGATAGCCAAATGCCTAGTGACAGATTGTTCAGATGCCAGTGTAAGGTCAGTGGTGCTGCCAGGGCAGGACTGTGGGGCCAAAGTCCAGAACCCCGCTCAGCAGAACAAGCAGGAGAATCCCCCCAACACTGCAGTTGCTGGCGTACCACAGTTTGAAGTAAGTGAAGTAATGCACATCGCTTGTAAGATCAGTTTGTCCAAAGTCTTTCATTCTACTTAGGGCCAGTTGTGTGTGTGTGTTAATTGAAATGCAGCCTTGGAGCCTGTGAACAGAAACAGAGGATGGGTGAGGATGGACTGCTTAACTTTTCCCATCCTACCATTATTACACTTAAAATATTCGTCTGCAGGTCTCTATATCTTTTTCCTTATGGAGAAAAAAAGCAGTTGGGGAGAGGTGACTGCGTGGACAAATCTTGGTAGGGAAATGGATTAACAAGCTCTTACCTTACTGAAACATTGTGATGGTGGTGGTGGTGATGTGCCTTCAAATTGTTTCCGACTTATGGTGTCCTAAGGTGCTATCACAGGTTTTTCTTGGGAAGACTTGTTTAGAGGGTGTTTGCCTTTGCCTCTCTCTAAGGCTGAGAGAGTATGACTTGCCCAAGGCCACCCAGTGGGTTTCCATGGCTGAGTGGGGATTTGAATCCTGGTCTCCCAGTGTCCTAATTCAGCGCTCAAACCACTACACCACACTGGCTCTCTTACTGAAACTAGTAACTTCCATTGTCTGCGCCTCTGTGTGTGTTTAAACCATTGGGATAAAGTCTGCATATGACTCAACGACTGCTTGCATGGTTCAAGATGGCTTACAGCTCCTACACATGCTCCTACACATTGGGCTAGTCTATAAGAGGCAATAAAATGTGGATTGGTAGCAGTACAGTAATGCCAATTCGCAGCAGTGTCCATTTGTCTCCAAGGTTTTTTTTGGCAAGATTGCAGGTATGTGAAGCTATCCGTGTATGATGTTCATGCGGGCATTCTTGTGAATCAAGATGACAGGTATGAGTGAATTACTCGTGTTTTCATTCTCCCCAAGTTGCTGCTGCCGAACAGTATTTTTTTTAAAAAAAAAGTAAATCCAAGGTGCGGAAGTGTGACCTTCCGCTTAAACAAGCTTAAAAACACATTTCATCACCTCAGCACAGAATTGCTACCACAAACATTCAACATGGTGGTTCCAGCCACTTCATTGCTAGCAAGCTCCACCCCCTGTGCACATCTGACCAATCAGCAATCCACTTCTGTCCTCGCCAAGAACGTGCTGCAGTCCAAAGCAGTTGTCCCAATGAGCAGGAATTTGCATTTCCCTCACAGGTTTTTTTTTTTTTTTTAATTTCAGGGAAAGCTGCAAAGGCTTTTCTTGTGTAATATATGGCATTTTTGGCCCCTTCCTTCTAAATACAGCAAATCACCATTGGATCCCATTTAGATAAAAGGTATTCTCCTTGAATTCTATGAGAAGTATTTTCACCATTTAGATTCAAGCAGGGACACTTGCTGGTACCTTTTGCACAAAACATGGTATGATTTGTGCTTTTGGCTGTTTTCTAGGTAAACTCATTGGAAAGAGGAGATTAAGTCTCCTTCTGAGATGTCAGGCTGGTGATGGTCAAGCTTCTGGGATTTCCATGTTCCTAAATATATTTATTTACATTAGCATAGATATTGTTTCAAATATTGAGATGGTAAGAATTCTATCTGGCTCACTGTACAACTTTAGCTCCACCCACTGCTGGAATACATCTACTTTCCAAATTGGGGTTCAGACTCTGGGTTGAAAAACATTCTCCACCCCTGCTTTACTTGGTCACTGAATAAGGACTCCCTTGCAAACTTGGGTGGTGTCTTATCTTTGCCTAGTTAAGTTTGAACCAATCCAGAGAATCCTGGGTTCAAATCCCCGACAGCTGAAGTTACAATATTTCTGTGTAGGGCTAGGAAAGACCTTGCCTGAGTCCTGAGAAAGCCAATAGTTCTTGGTATAGGTACTTCTGGGCAAAATAGGCTAGTATGTGGCTTGGAACAGAGCAAGTTCACATGTAAGACTTTAGTGGCTACAGTTGTACATGCTGCCTTTACCCCAGCAGTGGATCCTCCAGATGTTATAGGACTGCAGCTACCAGCAGCCCTAGCCAGTACAGCCAGTGGTGAGGAATGTTGGGAACTGAGTCCGACTGAGTTTGGAGGGTCATATTTTGCCCACCCTGCCTGGCAGTGAATTGGGCCCACGTTTAGTTATTCTTAGGATAGACCCACTGAAATAAGCCAGTTGTGAATAATGCAAGTCTCATTGATTTCAGTAGGTGTACTCTATGACTAAAGCTGGATCCAATCCATAAATTTCTCAAAAGGAAGATACTACTGGTCCATCTTTTTTAGATCCGTTCTTCCTAATCCCAGCAATGTTTGAAGAGTGTTGCAGTTCAGCCTTCCTCAGTCTGGTGACTTTCAGATGTTTCAAGCTTCCTCTCCCATGATCCCTCACCACTGACCATGTTAGTTGTGTGTATACCCAGTTACACATTTAATTCTTTGCAAGTTCTTCACGTGACCCTAGTCAGCTTTCACTTCCACCCAAGACGTGAATGAGCACAATGCCACTTGAGTGATCGATTCTCCTGTTTGGCAGAAATCATTTCTTCCTACAACTGCTCTTGGTTTTACAAGCCTGCATTTTCTCATGTTGTTAGCACCACAGTGTGGAACCATTATTGTGCAGTTATCTTAACTTTGGGCTGTGTTGTCCTTGGCCTGCATTTTAACTGTGGGTGGTTTTGCTACACACACGTACACACACTTTATCTGATCAAGGCCATTTTATAGCAACATAAAAGCCAAGCTGGGAAAGGGGCCATTTCCTCCTTTTTTAAAAGAGAGGAAATAATACATAGAATTAGAAATCTAACCCCCTTTTCTGGATTGAAAGTCTTGTTCTGAAACACACCTGGGATACATTTCCCTCTTTTTCTCCTCCAACCTACTCCTGGCTCCAGAAGGGAGATGGGGAAAAGATTTGAGAGGAATGTGAAAGCATTTTGGTAATATTTCATAATATTGCTGAAATTGGAAATTAGGTGTGGGATCATACCATACAGCTTCCCCCCAGCCTGGAATCCTCCAGATGTGTCAGGACACAACTGTCATCATCCCCAGTCAACAAGTCTGCCCACAGGATGGTGTGGAGTGCTGGGAATTGTACTCTAACAAGCCTGCAGGGTACCAGGTTGAGGAAGGCTAGTATGAAGTTTTCTGTGTACTGGGGCCTGTCTATACAAGGGGGGAATGTGGATTGATACACACTAACAACAATTTGAAGCAGCTTCTATCCACTTTCGCTGTCCCAACAGGCATGCCTGTCAAGATGGCAGGCACAAGTGAATTACTCGTTTTTATTGTTGCCAGCTGTCGCTGCCAAACAGTATTTCTTTTTTTTTTAAAGCATGTCTAAGGTGCAAAAGTGCGATATTCCAGCTAAAGAAAAGAAAAAGGCTATTTTGTCACCTGAGTGCACAATCACTAAAGCAAAAATCAAGATGGCGGTTCCAGGCGCTTGCCTTGTTAGCAAGCTCTACCCCCTGCCCACATCCGACCAGTCAGCTTGCACTTCCTCTCTTATCAGGTATGCAAATGAATGCAAATCTGATTGTCCAAATGAGCAACAATGTGCATTTTCTATGGAGCTTTTTAAAAACTTCAGGGAAAGCCACAAAGGCTTTCCCTGCAGAGTTTACAATGGATTTGGCCCTCCTCCTTCCGAATACTGCAATCTGACGTGGAATGTCATTAGGGCAGGTAGGATTCCCAGTGAATTCCATGAGGATTATTTTGACCATTAAGACAACCCCCTGGTTTGTAACTGCAAATCATCTTCAGCTGAGCTGACTAACATATAAACTAACCAGTTTTAGGATATGGCTAGCTGCAATTTCTGAAGTTGTGGCAGCTCTGAGCATCTCTGTTAGTCATATTTGCAGTGGAGAAAGAAGGCTGGACGAACCAGTCTTGGTTTGGTCTGTGGCTCTTTTTCATGTGTTCACTCTTAAGTCTGTCCCATAGCTGCAGAAATTTTGGGTGGGGGAAGCAGTTTAAGTGACATGAGCATTTACAGTTTAGTTTCAGTACATTTTAAATGTGCACTTGTAAAAAAAAAACATTCTCACAGAATACACATTTCTACAAGGTTATTTCCTCCAAGTGCATGTTTCAGTATGCTTTTTGAGTCATGAACTACTTGAGAATGTTTGAGAAGTAGGGGGCTGTCAGATAATTAGGTTCCGATCCACATATTAGTCCAGGACGAGCAGAGCAGGGCAGTTTGTGTCAGAATTCCCAAAGGTTACATTCCTCAAGCATCCCTAGCTGTATTGTGATCTGCCAGCTGACACATTTGTGGTGTTACAACATGGGAGGAGAACCGCATAGAAATATAACCGAACGAGATCCGTCAGATGACAAGCCTGAGTAGCTTTTAAAAAGCACTAAAGACGGATCTCTTTTGGCAGGCCTTTCCTAATCAGATCCCGGCCTCAGGGGCTCCTGACCTCTTTTAGTCTGCTGGCTATTTATTGTATTTATTGTTTTTAAATGTGATTTTAGATAATTGCTTTTAATTTATATTGGTTTAATATCTTTTTATGGGGCAGGGTGGGGGTGGGTGGTGTTTTGGGATTTATATCTGTATTGTATTTTAATTATTGTAAGCTGCCCCAATTGTTTTAACAGAGGGGCGGGGTATAAATAATAATAATAATTATTATTATTATCATTATTAAAATTCAGCCATAGATCTCTTAGAGAGAATACTGGACTTAGCTGTGAGGCCTGCCCAGACAAGCCCTTTGTTGTGCAAGAAATGTTCTCTTGTTACTCATTTGTTTCATGTGATCCTAGAGGCAGAGCTTGTAAAAGTCCCTTTTTGGACTACAGCTCCCAGAATCCCATGCCCAGCATGCCCAGTGGCTATGGTGTCACTTGGGTATTGCAGTTCTTTCCCCAACTCTCAAAGCTATGTAGCAACTGTACTTGGTAGTTTTGTGTTAGATGAGGTTACATGGGATGCTGCTGACTGACAGTTCTTGGCTAGTGCCTGCAACATCATGAGCAACACACAGTGATATAGTTTGGTTAATGTAGACTCTGAATGTACTGTTCTGGTGCAGGCTGGTGTGCCCCTTTTGATGACAATTCATGTTAGTCTGCATCCAACAAAATGTGGTAAGCCAGACTTGTTGCATTTAACAATCCCTCCTGCTTTTCTGCTGAGTGGCCCCTAGGACATCTGCCCTGATAGTACCATAGCAGCTCTCAACCTTGGGTTTCCAGATGTTTTAGATTACACGTCCCTGTTAGATTGATGGGATTTGTAGTCTTAGAATATCAGAGGACTGTGTTGGAATATGAAAATCATCCTGTTGAATCAGAGGAAACAGCCACCTACTCTAATAGTCTGTCTCCAAAAGTGGCCCACTGGTGTTCCAACTAGGCCTAGTTTTGATGGCTGACTTCAAATGTGTTACTGGCTCTGCATCGCAGGTTTTCATATTTAAAATAGAAATAATAGTAAACCTCTCTTAGATGAAAACAGAAACATACTGAATCAGACCATTTAGATGACTACAGTAAATAGCAATGGCTCTCCAGGGCTTTAGCCAAGAATCTTTCCCAGCCTTACCTGAAAATGCCACAGACTGAACCCAAGACCTCCTACATGCAAAACAGGTGCTTTACTGCAGAACTACAACCTCTCCATTGATGTTCCCTTGTCGTGGGAGAGAGGCTTGTGTACCCTAATGATGTTTTGAGCTATGCTGGCGGTGGCATAATAGCCACTGGTAGGGTCTCCCATGCCAGACAGGTCAAAACCAAAGGGTCTGACAAACAGCGTCAAAGGGCAGGGTGGGCTCCCTAGCCTTATGGCAACCGTCCTAGGAGAAGGAAAACTCTAATCCCAAACCCGGGCAGATGGTGCTCGTCCAACCCTGTAAGGTCAACCATCTAAGAGAAGGAAACTCTAACCAAACCTACGGCTGAGGACCCCACTGCTACGTCCATACTTGCAAGGCCATGGCAGATGAACCTCTGGTTTAAAGGGTGAGGCCAGTTCTGTGCACGCTGCACTCCACCAGAAAAATCCATTGCACAGGCTCGAAGGACAACCCATACAAAGATACAATAAAGATAAAAGTAGTATAAGGAAATGTTACTAATCCCGAGGCTAAGGATTAGTATTTTTATACACGTTACTCACATTCAAAATTGCTGTTTCTGTATACAGTTGGATCCATCAGGATCTGTTAGTAGAAGGGTTCCACTCATGGAAGATGGCTCCATCCAGTTTTCAGGGATTCTCCCTCACCCACTCATCCCATTCAGCAAGGTCCCCCATCCTTCTGTGTAGCATTTTCAAGGAGCTGTAGGGGTGGCCGTAGAAAAGAGGGGTTAAAGAAATTCCCTTCCACCAACCTAGTTGAATATGTGTAACTCTGGATCCAACCCATTATCTTGTTCTGATCCCCTACAGTGAACCTGTAAGATCAATCAGTACTCCCCTGCCGATACTGCAGCTGCAACTGATTGCATTGCAGAGATGATATTAGAAGCAGTGGCTTTCTGAATTGTTGTTCACTCTTTAGCTACTTTGAATTAAAAAGTAGAGAGAAACAGCAGTGACATCATGGTGGGGTTCTACGATAGAACCCTAGGGCAGATTGAAGACTTGGATGATACCTTCCTAGAACAGGTGGCCAAGTTTTGAAAAAGAGACTTCAACTACCCTGATATTTGTTGGAAGTCAAATTCTGCCAAGAATGGAACAACAAATTCCTCACTTGTCTTGCTGACAATTCCATGTCCAGAAGGTGGAAAAGGCAACAAGGGGATCAGCTGTTTTGGACCTGATCTAACCAACAGGGTAGAACTGGTCAATGCACTGGGTAGGAGTGACCCTGTTCTCCTGGTGTTTGTTATAAAGAGGAAGAGGGAAGATAAGTGTAGTCAGACACACATTCTGGAGTTTTAAGAAAGATGATTTCAGTAAACGTATGGATGAGATCTTATGGTCAGAAATGCTTGGAGTTTATGATAGGTAGAAACATATTGAAGAGTAGCCATGTTGGCCATGCAACAAAATACAACAGAATCCAAAATCCACCAAAGGGGGGTACCTTTATTGGACAACCAAAATGGACTTTTGGATTTTGTTGTATGATAGATTGGCGTTTCTTAAAGGTGAGATATTAAAGGCACAGTTGCAAACAATTCCAATAAGGAAAAAAATGGATGGTTTCTAAAGAACCGGGGTGGATGTATAAAGGAATTTACAGATTAGCTGAGATTTAAAAGGGCTGTGTCCAAGAAATGGAAGAAGGGATAAATTACCAAAGAAGAATACAAATTAATAGCCAGTACTTGTAGGGAGAAAGTCAGAAAAGGTAAAGCTCAGAATGAGTTCAGGCTTGCTAAGAGGTTAAAAATAGTAAAACGGGAATTTTGGCTATGTTCTGAGTAAGAGAAAAACAGCAATACATGTGAAAGAGATTGAGGGGTCTTAGTAGTCCATAAACTAAATATGAGTCAACAGTGTGAAGCAGCAGCTAAAAAAGCCAATGTGATCCTAGGCTGCATCAACAGAAGTATAGTGTCCGGATCGAGGGAAGTAGCAGTGCCACTCTATTCTGCTTTGGCCAGACCTCACCTAAAATACTGTGTCCACTTGTTGTTATTAACTTTCTTTATTTCACTTTTCCCCCCTAAGATTGGGACTCAAGGCGGCTTACAAATTTAAATTACTACAATATAATTAAAAACATACAAAAAGTCAACATTAAATAGAATTAAACTACTAACAATATTAAAACAATTCAAAATATATAGTTTTAAAAGATTAAAAAGTTAAAAGAGTACAATTTAAAACAATACAGCACCTTCTTACCACCCTTTTCTTAAAAGCCTTTAGTTCTGAAAGTCGGTCTGAATTAAAAAAAAAAGTCTTCACCTGCTGACCGAACAGCAATGTGAACACCATTTTGGCATCTCCAGGGAGGGAGTTCCAATGTGCAGAAGCAGCCACTGAGAAGGCCCTGCCTCGTGTCCCACCAACTATATCTGTGAAGGTGATGGGACCAGAAGAAGGACATCTCCTGCAGATCTCAGGGTCCGGGTAAGCTCATGGGGGAGATATGGTCTGTCAATAGCCTGGACTTAAGCTGAATGGTGCTTTGTAGGTCATAACCAGCACATAACAAGTTCTAGGCATCACAGCTCAAGAAGAGCATTGACAAGCTGGAATGTGTTCAAAGGAGGGTGACAAAGATGGAAAAAGGTCTGTAAACCAAGCTGTATGAGGAACAGTTTAGGGAGCTGGGTTTAGCCTGGAAAAGAGAAGATTGAGAGGTGACATGAGGACCATCTTTAAATATTAGAAGGGATGTCATGTAAATAGGGTTGTCAGAGTAAAAACTGCAGAGGGCACCTGTTTGGGTGGAAGAGGGAATTTCAGCCTATGTTGCCTGTTATCTGGTTGTGTGGCAAGCAATGCCTGCTGAAGTACCCTGTTCTACACAACTGTTAAAGGTATGGGAACCCTCTCCAATTTTCACTCTGGCAACCCTAGACGTTGAAGTTGGGGCAAGTTTGTTTTCTGCTGCTCCAGATACTAGAACATGAGCCAGTGGATTCAAGTAACAAGAAAAATGATTCCACCAATCCTTTCTTTACTTGTAAGAGTTGTTCAATAGTGAAATCAATTGCCTCAGGCAGGAGTGGACTCTCTCTCTTTGGAGGTCTTTAAACAGTGGTTGGCCAACCATCTTTCAGGAGTGCTTTAGTTGTGTATTCCTGCATTGCAGGGGGTTGGATGAAATGGTTCTTGTGGTCCCTGTGAACCACAAAGAACCATATGGTTCTTTGACACTATGTGTGGGCACAGCTATCAGAAGAGGTAGGGTGGCTTAAAGTGGAGCCACCCTTTACAGAACTGACTTCAGATTAGAAAGGTGACTGGCAGGATGTTTCCTGTGCCCAGACTCAATCTGATATACGTTTCATTTAGCTTGGCTTTATTATAAAATGCTACTTTTTTTAAACGTACACATATTCTTTTAAAGATTAGTTTGTTTATATTTTGCATATATATTTATGACCAGAAGATAAAGGGTGTTTTGTGGATTCCCCAATATGATCATAAATCTGTTTTGTACTCAGTGTCTGTTTGTTTTTGATGATATAAAAAGCTTTTTTATTGTTGCATATTTTTTTAAAAGAGGAAGACCTGTAACCTCCCCAAGGTCCCATTTTGGCATTTTGGGAGGAAGGCAGGATATAAATGAAATAAACAGTTTTAGCCTGTTTGGGGGGCTTTGTTTAACTTCATTAGAAAAAGAAGAATTTCCATGTGCAATGTAATGTAAAAGTAGTTATCTTTTTTTTTTGTTTTCATTTATTTATTTTTTCATCTTCAGTATTTTTTTATAAGTAGTGTTATTATAATCAATTATCATTGGAAGATCACTAAAGCTGCTCCTATTGGTACTTCTGACACTTTGTAATAGAAATGGTTAAAATTCCATTTTACCTTGCAACTTCTGATACTTTGTCGAGGAGGCTGCATGTAATAAGGGTGTTGCAGATAAAATTGGGGAGGGATAAATTTGCTCAAATAACATGCAGTTTGCATTTCCCAAAATGCAGGTATATTTCAGTATTTGCTCTCCTCTGAATTTTATGATGTAGTTCTTCAGATTAAAATGTGTATTTTAGGTGAAAATGCACATCAGATGTACCTAATGGTAAGATTAATGTATAGAAATGTATGGTATTAGGGTGAAATGCTCACCAAAACAGCTGTATGTGGAAAAATTGCATTAAAAAAACACATAATAGGAGAAATATGCATGAAAATACATCCCAATGTTTGTGTGGACTTTTAAAATGTTAATAGATGTTAAAATGTGATGAAACTGAGAGAAACTGAGAGAAACCAAATAGATCCAGCTGTCCTTACTTATAGCTAATTTTTTTCTGCCCCCAAGTGCAAACATTGTTTATTGGTTTCTTGGACATAAGAACTAGGAATTTTCATAGCTGCTGTGCCCAGTGTTCGGACTGAGTACCCTCAGAATGAGGAGCCCAAGAGCTTGCTGCTCCACCCTGTCCCCAAATACTTGTTGTTGAAGGATTTTAATTTCCTGGTATTTTTAGGATTTGTGTTTGTTTTGAAATTCCCATTGTTTTTACCCCAGCTAGTGCATGGTGATTCATCAGGTTTGCTTGCCATTGGGCCAACCTCAATAACCTTGCCCTCCCCACTCCACTACTACCACAGAGTTACATCTTGTGTTTTGTTTAACATTTTATCTCAGAGAAACCAAATGTGTTTGAAACTAAGACCTTTGCACTGCAGCATATCTGTTCTGTCTAACTTTCCACTTGTCATAACCAGGTTAATTTTGCTTACAGATCCAAAGCAGATCTACTCAGTCTTTGGTTGGAATGAGAGGCTATTAGAAGGGGTTTGTAGAGGGTGAGGAAAGCAGCCGCTGCCTCCTACTGTGGCCTGTATTTTGCCTACAGTTGCATGAGTAGGGTGAAGTAGAGTGGATGCACTTGAGGTGACGTATCATGGGACACTAAAGCTTGCAAAGTAATGGCCTGGCAGAGATCTATCTTCTGTTCAGGTTTTCGCAAATCCCAGGAAAGGGGCCATGTTTCATTGCATATTGTATTTTCCAAAGGCAATTCTCTGCTAGTCCAAGTGCATCACAAAGTGAGACAGAAAGTTAGTGGAAAGGTGACACTACATTACATCTGCACTAAAAACCTTAAAACTTACATTTGTGTTGAAAAACCATCCTTTACTTTAATTCTGATAATTCTAACCTGTTGTTTACTGCACTAAAGCCTTGCTTCAGTGCTGGCAAAAAAAAAACATTCATGATTTCCCTCCTCCTCCTGTCCCTGTTTTATGCTGAGGACAAAAGAAAACAGCTGAAGGGAACTGATTTTTGAAAATCCTATTTCTTACCCTCCCATCCACTCAAACAGAGTGAGTGAGGTTAAAAGGAAAACACACACACACAAAGGATGCAGGAAACAAAAACCTTTATCTGTATATATGAACTGAAAGCCAAGCCCACCTGCCACTTTTCACCTCCATCATGCCCAACCCCCCATCAACAATACTCCACAAGAACCATTATCAGAACTCTTTTTAAGAAACAGAGGGAGAACAAGAGAGTCCTCTTCAAATTCTCCTTTATTGTCTCCACTGGTTTTTCTGTTGTCTATTAGTCTTCTTGTTATTCCTGTCAGGTTCCCATCCATTCCTCGCTTCACTCTGCAGCTTCCCCCACCTCCATGTACCTCTGCATAACTGGAGGCTTCCTCTTCCTGCTCCTCCCTGATTTCTTCTTCTATTGCTGCCCATCATGCTTGCTATTCATCCGCTGCAGCTGCTGCCCACCACAGAGTGAAAAACTTAGACAAGGAGGGCAGGGGCAATGGTGAGCAGGGGAAAGAACATAGCCATTGAGCCCCCGCATCATTCCCCTCAAATACCCTCAATATTACACTAAGTTTTGGATTAAGCAATTGAATATAATCAATATTAACGCATGGATTCTGTGTCTCTAAATGTATATGCAAAGAGGGGCAAAGATTAGCGTGGCTGTAATTAGATCCAGGAAGGATGATCCATTGGCTTTATTTCTTCCTAAGCATAAGCTTTTGGAAAGGGTACTTCTAAGCGGAAACACTAATAGCAGAAAATTTGGGCTTTCTCTGCTCTAGAAGTTGTGGACCCCTTGATGAACCTCAGCCTGCATACAGTGGCAGCTACTGGAGTGAACAGGGAGGTCCTTTCCCGCAAAATGGTGAAACAAGATGCCCACCCCACTTAGGTCCAAGCACCATACCTGCCTGCATAGAGACCAGTGATAGTTCATCTCGTGCTGAGTGATGGATTGTTAATGTGTTTTATTTCTCCTTCTCCAGTTTCCAGGAAGTAGACCAAAAGTCACCAAAGGCATTGCCAGCTGGAATGGAGAATGAGCGAGTCTTCAGTGAGCTGTGGGGGAAGACTGACACACCCACTGGAGTGAGCAACACCTCTTCCGAGAAGGGCCAGGTAAGGGATAAAAAGCAGAGGTGGTGAAGATAGTCTTTAGCCCTTCATAAGTTTGGACTGCAAATTCTGGAAACTCCAGTCAATGGTCAGGATTGTTGAGAGCTGAAACTGAAAATGTCTGGAGGGCCAAAATTCAAGAACCACTGGACTGTGAGGGTGCTGAACATCCTATCAGACAGGGTACAAGTGAATGCAGTATGTTTGCTTATATGTTACTAATTTGAATTTGAATTTCCCACTGGCCACTTCACCCCAAAGAAATACTCAGTATTTTGTGCCTTCTGAGTATGCTCAGTCTTCATTGAGCCCAAAGAGATGTTGTTTCCTCCTAACGATAGCTAGTATTTCTGCAACCCTTGGAATTTGCCCAAATGCAGCTCTTGGGAGTGAATGTGTTATGAGTTGCAATTATAAATGGCACGGAGAAAGTGAAGATAGAGGTGTGTTTCTCAGAACTTTGGCATCTGGGCTCATATGTTGAAGGTGAATGGTGCAAGATTTAGGCTGGATAAGAGGAAGTACATAGTGCAGAACTGAACTATGGAGTATGTTTCTACAGGATGCAATAATAGTAGCCAGGCACCACTGTTACACATGCATTGGGGAACAGGTTTGCATGATGGCGATGCGGAGCAGATTTCTAAGTCAGCAGGCCTGTACTCATCAGAACTGCCTTCTGAATTGCAGCTGCTCCACACCAACAAAAGCATATTGGGGGAGTAATAATTAAAGTATCTATACAAGTGCATACAGGCACCCTGCCTGGACTCAGTACTCTGTAAAACATCACTACCACAAGCTAGGAAATGGCAGAAGTGGGCACCAGCAGTTGAGAGTGGTGCTGATGGGCAGATGCCCTCCACAAAACATAAAGCCAAAACCATTTCCCCTACTTCAGATGTACCATTGCTATTTCCAGTTATCATCATTCTGCCAGCTTGCTGTTGTTGCCTGTTCACCTGCCCTCAAAGTGAGTAAACCATGAGAGTAGACAAGAGGAGGAACCAGCAACCCATGCATACCTTGTCCTCCCACTCTGGAATGTAGTATAGGTTGCCCCCTCCCCTATGATAGTGGTAGGAGCCCTCACAGATATGTTGCTCCATGGGCCTTCCAAAACCCAGAGCTGGCACTGTATGAGCCATTGCTTCCACCGCGTTTTCCAAAGCACTTCAGCCACTTCCTGGACTGAGTACTGGGCTTGCCAGTGTGTTTCCCTCCATGAGAACTGTGTGTTACACAGCGTGTGATGGATTACCTGGAAAATCTAGTTTGTTTGTTTGTTTTCTTACTCTTCCCTTGTTTCCTTTAGCTAGATGTTTTTAGGTATTCCCACCCAAGGAATGTAGCCATTTTTGTCCATGATGATCATGATGGATTAGTTTCTATTATATGTCTGCTAGCCATATAGCACAAAGTACAGTGTCACCACCTGTGGTGAAAAGTGGAAGGACAGTTTGCCAGTATTTTTGAAGCTCTGTGAGTTAGGAATCTCACATTGTTTGGCACCAATGAGAACTTCCCTCATTGCAGGTTGAGGAGGAGATGGATTTCCTCTGGAACATGGGGTGGGGAGAGTTAAAAACCCCTTCCCACACACCACACTTCTACTCTTGCTTCCCTTCCCCCCACCCAGTTTATCAGAGCATCCACAGCTTCTTTATAGAAAATTTGGGAAATGGGACCACATTTCTCCTGCTTTGTGTTGTTTTGGCTTCTGGGGAGAGAATGTCACATCTCTATGGACATAAGAAGAGTTCTTCTGGATCAGACAAAAGTCTTACTTAGTCTAGCATTCTCTTCCCACAGTGGCCAACCAAATACACCTGCAAAGTCCCCAAGCAAGACATGCTCATGTTCCCGTACAAGTGGTATCAAGAGGCACACTGCTACTGATTATATATTGGAGCCTTATTTTCTAAGAATGTGTCTAATCTTTTTTTAAAGCCATCCAAGTTGACATCTAACACAACATCTTGTGAAAGTGAATTTGCTAGTTCAACTGTGTTGAATAAAGAGGTAGTTCCTTTTATCTGTCCTGCATCTCCAAAACAGCTAACTTAGTCTTCCATAATAAAGTTGTCAAGTTTTTAAGGTGCCATGAGACATTGCTGTTCTTTGCTGCAACAAACATACTTGATTCTCCCTGCTAAATTATCTTCTGATGCCTTAGACGGGCAACAACTAAGGCTGCGTCTACACTGCAGAAATAATCCAGTTTGACACCTCTGCCGTGGTACAATGCTATGGAATTCTGGGATTTGTAGGTTTGTGAGATATTTAGCCTTCTCTGTCAGAGAGTTCTGGTGCCACAACAAGCTACAAACCCCAGAATTCCATAGCATTGAACTATGGCAGTTAAAGCAGTGTCAAAATGGATTATTTCAGCAGTGCAAATGCAGCATAAGCATCTTTTGACTTGAACAGTTCTTGACTCCCATAACTAAACCTTTGGCCTTCCAGATGTTTTGGACTTAACTCTCAGAAGCCGCAACCAGCCCAGCCTAATGCTAAGAAATTATAGAAGTTGTATTCCCAAACTCTGCAAGCACAAAGTTTCCGGAGACGGATTTTCACTCCTGTTCTCTTTTAAATTTCTCCTTTAATGCTGTTATCCCTCAGCCACTGCCTGGCGCTCTGCCCTGCCCTGCCCCACCCACCTACAGCTCAAATGGAAACATTTTGCATGTTTTTTTTCTCTGCCAAGCAGTTCTATATAAAGATGGGAAACACTGTAAAGAAACCTGAAACAATGTAGAAGGGAAATAATAAATTTATACTTTTCCCTGTACTTGAGGGGAAAAGTTCACAGAGGGAACATCAGCCTGTAAAGTCAAGCAGTTTGCTCAGTTAAAGAGTAAAGCAGTGAGTATGGTCACAAGAAACTCTATGAATACTCCAGATGGAGAAAGAATTTCTTTTGATTCACATTTCAGTAATAAATTACCAGGTTCATGTTTTCCAAATCATTATACAATTAGAGTGCAATTACCCTTTAGTGCAGGTATTTAGAATTTTGTGGTGTGATTTTCCAGTGCATATATTAGAAGAGAGTACAAACAAGTATGTGTGCGCATGTGTGCATGCATTTGTGTGCATTGGTGGAGGAGGTACAGAATGACATTATATTGCAGGTTGAGTCTCCCTTATCCAGAATTCTGAAATCTGAAATATTCCAAAATCCAAAATTTCCACATGGATGGCTGAGATAGGGATATTCTTGCTTTCTGGTGGTTCAGTGTACACAAACTTCGTTTCATGTGTATGCATTGTTTCATGTGTATAAGGTGCATATGAAACATAAATGAATTTTATGTTTAGACTTGGGTCCCATCTCCAAGATATTTCATTATGTATATGCAAGTATTCCAAAATCCAAAATACCTCTGATCTCAGGCATTTTGGATAAGGGAGACTCAACCAGTAACATTATATTAACAACTTTTAAAATGTGAATATTAGGCACACTTGCATAAAAGGTGGGCATATTAGCTTGATTGGTTTACAGAGTATATTAGACAGTCATGCATAAAAACACATGTATATTAGGAAGCTGTACACAAAATGTAAAATTCAGTGCATTGTCTTGAAAGTCTAAAATGGTTGTGGAAACAGGCAAGGACTAACTTGAGAGGGGAAAAATGAATAATTGAGAGAAACCAAACTTGACTGATTCCTGCATCCCTAGAGGCAGTCTTACTCATCTCATGTCTGGGCACTTTGAGCAGACTGGGGAGCAGCTCATGCAACAGACAACAGACAAATATGCCTTTGGTACACTGTGTCCAGAGAGACTGCTGTGTGATTGGCTGCAGGTCTATGTCCACACAGTGGGAGAGAAAATTATCTTTACCTGTCCCTGATGGAAAATGTCTCTGTGCAAAATCCCAGTGGCTTACTTATTTATTTCATGCTTTCCCATTAGGAAACATTCAAAGCAGTTTACAAAAGCAAAACCAAAAAGTAAAACACAATGAAGCTACTAAAGAATCACAAAATATACAATGAAATAGTAAAATAGCAACACTAATATCAACAAGCAACAGGTTCAAGGAGAAACTACCCTCTGATGGGTTCCCTCCTTTCAACATCGGTGAGTTCTCCTGGCAGACTTACTATTGGCAGCTGGCAAGAAGTCCAGGAATGTGTCCCCTGCCAGTATGGGGGGGTCTTACTTTATTGTTTTACCAAATAAATAAATAAATAACGGGGAAAATTGGCAAAAATAGCCCCAGATACCTCACAGTGTTACTCATTATGCTAAGAAAGGAACAATTTTCTAAGAAATAGTATCCTAATCATAATCCTAAATAGTATTCATTATGCCCTTGTTACCTCAAAATGTACCACATTAAACGAAAAATAATTGCTAATAACACATTCTCTCCAGGCTCTGGGCCACCACAAATAAAGTCTTGCCTGTTGTATTCCCTGTCTGTTTTGACAAGATGATGAGACAGGATACGGTGCCTCCAATCAACAATGCAGAGTTTTAAGGGGAAAAGGAGAGGACAGAGGCTCTCTGAGGGCACAAACCCTCTCAAGCAACACAGAGTAACAGTGGACTGCTGAGGTCCTTTGCTATTTGCTGGAGGGGCCTTCAGAAAGTAGCCATGTTCGAATCAAGGAAGGAAGCTTCTGAACACTGAAGTGTTGCCTCAGGCTTTCCTTGAAAAGAGAGTGAAAAAATGCCATAGGGAAAGGCGTAGGATAGCCATCCCCAACTTGGAGATGCTTTTGGACTGCAACTCCCATCACCCCACCCAGCATACTGGCTAGTGACAATGGAATTTGTAGTACAGCCCAGTTTCAGGGTGCCAGGTTGGAAAAGATTACTTTAAGAGTTTATGAAAGGTCCCTTGGCAAGCCGAGTGAGTTCAAACAGACAGATCCCCTTGCAGCAGCGTCTTTCACCTGTTGGGATTTCTTACTTGCACGTTCCCTGCTAAGCCTGTGGCTCTGTAAGCCACTTTATACCCTTCTGCACTGAGGCTTAATTTCTTTCCATGTTAGGAGTGCTAAAATCCTCTCTTCTTTTTAAGGCTTAGATATTTAAGCTGCTCTTATAGCAGCTCCTCCCTTCCCTGGAATTGCAACCCTCTTTTTTTCTCTTCTCTTTTTTAAATCCTCCTTTTCTTATAACAAGTGATGATTGGTGGCTTCCATGTCCATGGGAATGCCAAATCTCCTCTGGGTTTTAGTCCACACTTTAAAGGACCTACCCTGTGTACTGAACCTATTTGAGGGATAGGTTTCAACACCTTAGAGAGCTCCTTAAAGTTGTGACTAAAACTCTAAGCAACTTCACTACACTGACCTGGAAGCCATCAGCAGCCACTACCTACAATGTTCCACATACTCCTTTGGCTCCCAACTCCGGTTTCTCTGAGCTGCACACTAACAGTGGGCCATAGAATGAAGAAGAAGCCTTCCTCAAGAAACAGGGATTTTTAAAAATAACATATTATTAATAACGATGATGGCAAGATCAGTGGAAATTTTGATTTCCATTGTCCCTTTATTTTTTTTCTGAGTCATTTAACAGACATACCCTCCAACATTGCACAGGTCAAAAAGAGATACGTGCGGTCAGGAAACATGAGAGTATGATCAAGGTGGTCAAAGTTATTAATGAGGAAGAACACGCAACCTAGAGGAGGCTGCAGCAGTTTGCTTTTGCCTGAGTCCACTGGGAAGGGCAAGATTGAAATCCCTCTTCTCCTCTCCCCCCTCTGAGATGATTGAGTGCAAACGGCTTTGGCACTTTTGAACCAGGTTTGCAGCAACTGAAGTACACTGAGGGCAAAGGGAGGAAGTGGTGGGAGAGAGAAAACTGGGATATTTTAGAAGCAGCTGAAAAAGTGGGATGACAAGGGATTCATTAGGACTCTCCCAGCCAAATCAGGATAGTTGGGTGGTATGAAAATGGGAGTGGGTAACCACCAAGGGTTAGGAGGCAGTGGGACCTTAGATGACCCCACACTACCATGGTCGCCCTGAGGGTGATTTTATTTTACTTTTTACTGCAAAATAGCCAACAGTGACTAAGGCTTCAGGCTGTGATATTGGCCATTTCATCATGTTTTCAAACTTTCTCAGCCACTCTCTCAGCTTTTAGGCCTCTACAAGCGTTGTTTGTTTGTCTGTTTGTTTGTTTGTTTGTTTGTTTGTTTCAGAGTGGGAAGTGACTGGACATCTTACTCTTGCCATTTCCTGTTTTGAATAAAAGCCTGTACAGGTCTAAAAGAACCACCCCAGAATTTGGTTAAATGGCTATAGTACCCTTGCAGATGCTTTGGTACAAGTCTCCGTTTCCGCCCCCCCTCCAGTATTGGGGTTGCATGGGGAAACTTGAAATGGTGGGGAAATGGCCTTGGGGGGGCATATGTGGGCCACAAACCATACTTGCCCTTCCATGACCTAAAGGGTTGAAAGTCTTACTGGTACAAAATCTAAAGCAAAATAAACCTGTTAAAACTTCTAATCATGCCCTTAGAATTCTAAACTTGCCCATGTTGTAGGCCTGGAGCCCTTTGACACTACACAATTACAGACAGCCCCCTGCTTTTTGCCAACTTGGTTTTGGGCATTCTGCTGGTTCAACAAATTACAGGCAAGTTCCACTAATTTGATGAGGGGTCTGCTCTTTTGTCTGCTCTTCTTCCCCACGGAGGCTCACTTGGGACCACTCACACGTGCGGTCCCAAGTCTTGCCTGTGGAAAGAGCGGATCCCTCATTGAATTAATGGAACTCGTCCATAACTTGCAAGCGTCAAAACAATGGGCTTTCATCAGTTCTTTTTGCCTACCGGAGGCTTGCTTGGAATTGCTCACATGTGTGCGCTGCTTGCAAAGTGAGCTGAGGGGGAAGGTGCCAAGTCAACTGTGGAGGCTCATTAGGGACCACGCAAGCACTGCTTCCAACGTGTCAGTTGGCTTGTTGCCTCCTCCCACAAAAAATGACTGTGCAATATCTATAAATATTAAGTCTGCATCCAGTCTTTGATCGTTCAGACAGATTGCGGGCAGTTCCCCTTCAGTCTGCATTCAGTCATTCGTGGTGTGTCTTTGATTGTGGGCAGTGTGTCTCTTACACTATTACTGTACAGTATTTGTGTTTATTATACAGTATACAGTATAATGTAATACAATAAGAACCCCTGTATCTGCTGGGGATTGTTTCCGGAGGGGCGGACGTGGATAATAGTGAGCAAGATTGAAAATAATGGGAATTCCAGTTTAAAATACCATAGAGATGCCTTGGAGGACCTAGAAAATGGCTAGAGATGACACGTTTTCTAGGAAGATTCTATGGTAGGTATGCTGCTTTGTGTCCCTACTGTACATATACAGTAATATAATTTTATATACATGTATACTGTACAATATAATATACAGTAATATAATATAATTATAATTATATATACAGTAATATAATAGATAATAATATAATATCTAATACTGTATATAGTGCATTATTTATGGTTTTTGATGGCCAAAATGCATTTGCAAGCTAAAAAAACCTTGGGTTCCACTTTTCAACCGATTCCACTTTCTGACAGTGTTCTAGTCCCTAACCCGTCAGATAAGCGGGAGACGCAAGTATAGCACAATGATTCCACTTCAGCTGCCATGGCTGCATACTGTGGAATCTTGAGGCTTGCAGTCTGGGTGAGACTTCTGAATTCCCCTTCGTAAACTACGAATGACAGTATTCCATAGGCTGTTGCCAGTTAAAGTGGAATATAGCACTATAATTACGTAGTGTGGTGGGCCTGCAGGATGTACAGTCATCCCTTCACATTCACGGGGGTTAGGTTCCCCAGACCCCCGCGAATGTGAAAAATCCGCGAATAACAATTGCCCTCCCCCTTCCCCGCCAAAGCGACCACAGGGCCTCCAGAGGCCCTATAGTCGCTTTTCCCCGCCTCCGCCTCCCTCCCCAGGCCTTTCTGGGGCCTCCGGAGCGTCTCCGGAGGCCCCAGGATCGCCTCCCCACCCCTCCCCACCCCGTCCCCAGGCCTTCCTGGGGCCTCCGGAGCGTCTCCGGAGGCCCCAGGATCGCCTCCCCACCCCTCCCCACCCCGTCCCCAGGCCTTCCTGGGGCCTCCGGAGCGTCTCCGGAGGCCCCAGGATCGCCTCCCCAGCCCTCCCCACCCCGTCCCCAGGCCTTCCTGGGGCCTCCGGAGCGTCTCCGGAGGCCCCAGGATCGCCTCCCCAGCCCTCCCCACCCCGTCCGCAGCCCTTCATGGGGCCTCCGGAGCGTCTCCGGAGGCCCCAGGATCGCCTCCCCACCCCTCCCCACCCTGTCCGCAGGCCTTCATGGGGCCTCCGGAGCGTCTCCGGAGGCCCCAGGATCGCCTCCCCACCCCTCCCCACCCCGTCCGCAGGCCTTCCTGGGGCCTCCGGAGCGTCTCCGGAGGCCCCAGGATCGCCTCCCCAGCCCTCCCCACCCCTTCCCCAGGCCTTCCTGGGGCCTCCGGAGCGTCTCCGGAGGCCCCAGGATCGCCTCCCCACCCCTCCCCCCCCGTCCGCAGGCCTTCCTGGGGCCTCCGGAGCGTCTCCGGAGGCCCCAGGATCGCCTCCCCACCCCTCCCCACCCCGTCCTCAGGCCTTCCTGGGGCCTCCGGAGCGTCTCCGGAGGCCCCAGGATTGCCTCCCCACCCCTCCCCACCCCGTCCGCAGGCCTTCCTGGGGCCTCCGGAGCGTCTCCGGAGGCCCCAGGATCGCCTCCCCAGCCCTCCCGAGGCCTTCCTGGGGCCTCCGGGGCGTCTCCGGAGGCCCCAGGATTGCCTCCCCAGCCCTCCCCACCCCGTCCCCAGGCCTTCGTGGGGCCTCCGGAGCGTCTCCGGAGGCCCCAGGATCGCCTCCCCAGCCCTCCCCACCCCATCCCCAAGCCTTCCTGGGGCCTCCGGAGCGTCTCCGGAGGCCCCAGGATCGCCTCCCCAGCCCTCCCCGCCCCGTCCCCAGGCCTTCGTGGGGCCTCCGGAGCGTCTCCGGAGGCCCCAGGATCGCCTCCCCACCCCTCCCCACCCCGTCCCCAGGCCTTCGTGGGGCCTCCGGAGCGTCTCCGGGGGCCCCGTGAAGGCCTCCCTGGCCCTCCCCCTCCCTCCCAAGGCCTTCGCGGGGGCTCCGGAGGGTCTCCGAAGGCCCCGCGGAGGCCTTCCCAGCCCTCCACCCTCCCTCCCAAGGCCTTTGCAGGGCCTTACAGGGCCCCGCGGAGGCCTCCCTGGTGCTCCCCAAGGCCTTCGCGGAGCCTCGCAAGGCCCCCCGGTGGCCTCCCCAGCCCTTCCCCCTCCCTTCCAAGGCCTTCGCGGGGCCTCCGGAGGGTCTCCGAAGGCCCCGTGGAGGTCTCCCCGGCCCTCCCCGCTCCCTCCCAGGGCTTTCACGGGGCCTCCGGTGGCCCCGTGTCGCGGTTTTGGGGGGGCCCGGGGGGCCCTCCCAAAACCGCGAATAATCAAAACCGCGAATCTCAAGTCTGCGAATGTGGAGGGACAACTGTATATGCCACCTTCCCTACTTGATTTTCCAGAAGCAGAATTCTCCTTAAAAACAAGGCATGTGCTCTCTGTGTGCCTTGTTTTCAAAGGAAAATGTACTCCCCCCACACCATTTATTTTTGCCAGCACGCTGCCCAAATTAATTTGGATCTCCCTGGGTTAAGTCCAGTGCTCTAATATAGTCTTCTGCTGCCTGCTGTACTACTGATGTCATTAGTCTGAAACTCCCAGGATCCCTGCCTCTTGATCATGTTGGTTGATGTGTCCAAAAAATGAAATCCAAAAGCATCTGACAAGCCAAAGGTTCCCTGCCCCCTGGTATAAACTGTAGGCATTATTTCTAAACTTGCATTTATGCATGTAAATTCGTATACTGCAGATCTGTGTTCTCTTTTGACTTTTTTTGGTGATACATTTCTGTCTTTTTTAGTAATGTGTAATTGACCACTCTAGAGCCTGGAAAGTTGCTTCATAATGCAATTCATTCCTAGTACTTTCTATCGTGTTTTTAAAAGGTAACTTGTTGTTGCTCATTACAATGTTTAATAAGTAACTCATTGCATTCTTCATTGTGTTGTTTCTTACTTTTATGTTACTTGTATTTGGAAATAAAATTCCTTAGGCTTGCTGAGAGAATGGTATAAAATGTGGGAAGTTCCTATCAAAGTGCCTTTGAAGTGCTCTTTGAATATAACTTTGGCAAGTAACTAGGATGTGGTACTTGTTGAACCCTTAGGCACTTGTGCCTGCTCATTGAATTGCTTTTAAAACATAACTTTGTTGTGTTATGTTTTAATTTGGTGTGCCTTGTTTGCACAGACAAACACACCAAATAATTTGTTCCAGGCTCCATTACTCATATCTCATTACATCCAAGCTCTGGAACACCCTGTGAAGAGCAAAGGACAGAGAGAGGGCTGGGGGAACAGGTATCACTGGCTCAGAGTGCATCTACACTGTAGAAATAATGCAGTTTGACACCACTTTAAGTGCTCTAGCCCATCCTATGGAATCCTGGGATTTGTAGTTTTACAAGGTCTTTAGTCTTCTTTGCCAAAGAGTGCTAGTGCTGCACAAAACTACAAATCTCAGGATTTTATAGGATGGAGCCATGACAGTTAAAGTGGTGTCGAAGTGCAGTTTTTCTACAGTGTAGATGCATCAGTTCTCAAGCCCCACTCCAGCTAGCCTCAGAAAACCCTGCCCTGCATTTTGTGTGTGTGTGCAGCCAGTTTGAAATCAGTTCTGGAAAAATAAAAATGTAAGGGTCTCCCTTCCCACTCTGCCATTACTGCTGGTGAGCTACTATATCAGGCTGAATTTTCCACCTCCTGGCCCCATTTTCTTTGTTTAGCAGAGCAAACCCATCAAGACACATGCTTGGAAGGCCAGCCGTCCTACATTCCCACACTCCACCCCAGACATGTGTAATCATTGCAGGAGGTTTGCTAGTAAAAAGTTGTTAACAGGCTCCCTCGTAAAAGTCTTCTTGAATAATGGATGTGGACCTCCAGCAGCTGAATTTAATCTTTCTATTTCTCCCCCTCTGGCAACCCCCAAGACTGCTGTGGCCCAATTAAGGGAAAAGAGGGAACACGTGACTTGCCGTGCAGCAAGGCTGGCAGTGGGGGCGGGGTGACAAACGGAATACTTTGGCCTCTGGTGGTATAGCCAACACAATTCTTAGGGCTTCTTTTGTAAATTGCTCTTCTTTTTCTTTTCTTTCTTTCTTTCTTTTCTTTTCTTTTCTTTTTCTTTTTCTTTTTCTTTTTTTTGGGGGGGGGCAAATTATCCCTTGAAATGTACAAGGCTCGGTCTGTAAAAAGAGAAAGAGACTTGAGGAAGGATGTCCTGCTGTAGAGTCGACTCACCTAGGAAACCCACTCTTTTGGGCTGGGCAAATCTCCCATGGTTTTAAACAGGTGCCTGTCAGACAGAAGGTCAGCTTTCTGTTGTGTTTCATCTCTCAGCTAGGAAAAGATACATTTAGGACTAGAGGAAGCTGCCTTGTCATTGGAATCCGTTGGTTTGCATTCTAGTCTCTGGAGCAGCGGAACACAAACTTGCTCCATCTTCCACAGAACATCCCTTCCAAGATTTAAATGTGGCTCTCTCTCCTGTTTTCGTGATGCATTGGACAACAACAGCTCCTGTCAGCTTCAGTCAGCATGGGCATTGGTCAGGGGTGATGGGGACCATAGTCTGAGACATCTGAGGAAAAAGCATCGCTATTCTGTCTGGTAGCAGTCTCTCATAGTCCTGCTAATAGAGTTAGAAATACTGGGGATAGAACATGGGACACTCTAAATTCAGACCACGTGTTCTACCACTCAGCTGTGGTCCATCCTCTTTATAACTGTTTCTTCTCTAGATCTTCAGTGGGCATTTCCACCTACACTTTCAAGCTTATCTCTGCAGTCTTGAGGACAACAAATCTGAGAAAGGTGGCAACACAGTTCCCTGATTGCTTCACTTTTTGTGCTCTGTGCCAGCTTCAAAGCTTGAGTGATACCACCAATCCTACATATTAGCTTATCTGTAACCAGAGGGGATGTAGTGGTTTAATATTGTGTTCTCGTCTTCTCCTTTCTCTCCACCTACCCAGCTGCCACCCTCAGGCCGGCAATCACCAACCAAAACTTTGCTGAATGGAAGCCCTTCCAAGTGCCCACGCTTTGCAAAAGTGAGGAACTGGGAAACTGGCTCTGTGCTCAATGACACTTTGCATCTGAAGAGTACCATGGTAAGTGAGATGGCATGATTGGACCAACATTTTCTAGACATACTTTTCCAGATAATAAGCTGGCAGTCTGAGAATGCTTTAGGCAGCTGATTTTTGGAACCATGAAATTGGAGAAAGCGGCCCCTATAAGATCATGTACTGCAGAATCTAACAGCTCTGCATGGTATTGAAACACAGCACTGTATGTGCCATGCAACTTGCCATGTATCCTATAAGCTAACCTGCTGCCCTCAGCTGGAGTGGAGGAGACAGTGTAGAAATAATACTGAACTGAACTGCAAGTCTGGTTGGCTTCTCTAACATGGGATAGGAAGCTGCTATCTTGTCCTTTGCTTCAGTCAGAAAAATATCTTGGGCTACCTTCCAATTTCCAACAATGTTCTGGGAAGATGCTAGGTCAGGGGTATTGTAGGAAAATGAAAAAGTAGATTGAATCAACTGCTTGGCTCCTGAGGCAGACATCAGCAGCAGACCCTGTTAGGCCCTATCAGCAATTGTCTAAGGATGCCAGATGTACTAGCCTCAATAACAGGCATGAGCAGCTCCCCACTTCACATCCTTTGTTTCTCCTGTGCATTTGCCCTGCCTTCCTCCCTTTTTGAATTCCAGATTAACTAGCACAATTTTTAAGATGTTAATTCTGAAATTGGACCATCAGTAACTTTCAGAAGGACTCAGTTCTTCCATTTGTTTCCAGCTCTCTTCCTCTTCCCCTGCACACCAAACTATGTTACTGACACACTCATGTGCATTAACAAATCCTTTTAAAAGCAGCCACGTCAATGCAAATGTGTATAGCATTTGCATCAAGGTTCTCTTTATGCCATCTTTTGCTGACACCATGTATGCTCCTGCAAAAAAAAAAAAATGTCTCTCACACAAAGCATCTTGATGCTGCCATATGTACTGTCATTATCAAGGAGGTGCCTATGCTGTTTTATCAGTACATACAAGTACCCATGCACCAGGATTGGTGAAGCATCAGTAAAGATGGGAATGAATGAACATGAACGAACTAAAGAACATAGGCCCCAGACTAGGTGTAATGTGAGAAGGGTGTTTGTACTTAATGTGCATTTTCTTTAAAATGCAAATAAAGGTTGTGGTGGAAAACATCAAAAGAAAAGAGAAGAAAAATGTCAACCCAGGGTGCTGCAGCTGTGAAAAAGATGTGGATTGTTTAAAAAGGAGGTGAAAATAAAACCAGCAATATCATCATGCCTTTATACAAATCTGATGGGACCATACTGGGAATACTGTGTACAGTTCTGGTTTGTGGGATCTCAAAAAGAATATTGTAGAGGTGGGAAAGGTGCAGAAAAGACAAGGAAAATAATCAGGGCTGGCACAACTGTTCTACAGGGAAAGGTCACATTGGGGTCTTTTTAATTTAAAAAAACAGGTGAGTAAGGGGAGACAGGATAGGGTGCATAAAATTATGGATAATGTGGAGAAAGTCAGCGGGAAGATGTTTTTCTCCATCTCCCATAGTACTCGAACCCACAGTCATCAAATGAAATGGAAAGATGTGAGATTCCAGGTAGATAAAAGGACATATTTCTCTGTTCAGTATGTAGTTAAGCTGTGACATTTACTTACTCCCGATGATGTTGTTATGGCTGCCAGCTTAAACAAAAAGTACATCTTCATACTGTGCCTAGTTTAGGGGCAGAAATCCTACAGCCCTCCAGATAGCAGTGCTGAAGAATGAAAGAAGTTGCACTTCAGCAACATCTTAGGAGGCACACAGTTCTAACCCCTGACTTAGTTAAATTTGTTTCAACAGGATGCAGTAACTGCTGTCAAATTAGATGGTTTTAAACAGGAATTAGACTCAATCAGGCTATCAATAGTTGCTAGTCATGACAGCTATATCTTGCTTCCAGGTCAGTACTTCTCTGTCTACCAGTTGCTCGGAGTTGTGAGAGGGAGGATGCTGTCGTGCTCATGTCCTGTTTGTGGGATTCCCAGAGACAACTAGTTGGCCTCTGTTAAAATTTAATTCTGGGCTTGAATGTCTTTAGTCTGATCGAGCAGGACTCTTATTACATTCTTAGACTGCGATTGGAGACTGAAAAATGATGTTTGCTGTCGTATCTGCTGTTCAGTAACAATCTGAATAAGCCATGATTGATTAGACTTACATTAGCATTATGCCCATGATTTACCTCCTCGCCAATCCTCACTTGCAATCAGCTTCAGTGATCCTATTGTGGTGTATTGAACCACAGTTTCCCATTATTTCCAAACTGAATAAACCATAGTTTCCCAGTTCTGGATATAATGGAAAACCACAGTTTAACAATCCACAATAGGAACTGCACCAAGCAATATCTGGAACCAACGTGTGAGAAGCAAAGCATAGCTCATGATTGCTGGACCCACTGACCATTTTCTCTGCAGGTCCACTGCATTATTACAACCCTCATAGCAAGTAACCAAGATGTGTATTATGTGGTCTTTTGCCTTGTATCTTTCAGGTGACACCCTGCAGCGAGCAGGTCTGCATGGGTTCCATTATGATGCCTTCCCAGCATGTCCGAAGGCCAGAAGAAGTCAGAACAAAAGAGCAGCTGCTCCCACTGGCTAAAGAATTCATTGACCAGTACTATTCATCCATCAAGAGGCAAGTCTTCTGGGTGAACAATCTGGGCCTCAGCTGGCCAACCAAAGAGACTTCTGCCCCAGAAACCAGCTAGATTTCTGAAAACTGAACTAGCTTTCCTGTGACTAGAACACAGAATTTGCGATGCAGCTTATTATGATTCTGATTGTCAAGTTTTGCACGTCTATCCTCTTTTGTCTATGATACATCTGTTTGCATTTGTATCAGAGCTTAGAAAACTTACTTTTGCAGACTGCAGCTCACAGAATCCTCCAGCCTGTGTGGTTCCTGGCTATGCTGGCTGGGGAATCCTGGGAGTTCTAGTCCAAAAAAGTACTTTCTCAAGCTCTGATGTGCGTGCATGTGTTGAAAGCAGGATTGTACATTTGTGTAATGCCACACAGCTTTGCCTAGCATGTCGGTTCTGGTGAAAGCTACTGGCTTCTTTCTCCATACTGGCAGGTTTGGCTCCAAGGCCCACATAGAGAGGCTGGAGGAAGTGACTAAGGAGATTGAAACTACTGACACTTACCAGCTGCGAGATACAGAACTGATCTATGGAGCCAAGCATGCCTGGCGCAACGCTTCCCGCTGTGTGGGCAGGATTCAGTGGTCCAAGCTTCAGGTGAGGAAGTGTTTGCCTTGAGCACAGGTGATAGAGACTGCATACAATGCACATACTCCAGGAAGATTATGGCAAAAACTGGCATAGAGCTAAGAAACCGCAGGGAAGCTTTTAATTCAGATAGATGGTTGCTCTCCCAGAAAGTCTGAACAAGTTGATTCAAAACTAGAGTGATTCAGAATTCTTCAGGTGGTATAATTAAAGGGCTGGAAGAGAGCTTTATAAGCTTTATAAGCTTGGTACAGGAATTCCCTAGAGAGAGTATCCTCAACAGATAATTGTCCATCCATCGTTGACTTGAACAGACCCAGGTAACTGGCTCCAAATTGTTCCTACCATTAAGACATTTCTCCAAAGAAGTAAGCAAAATCTCCTTAACTGTAACTTAAGCCCTTTATACCTAGTCCTGCCTTCTGGGACAGCAAAGAACATGTCTTTGCCCTCATTTGTGTAACAGCCCTTTAGAGATTTAAAGTGTGAGTTATTCCTTCTCAGTCATCTCTGAGCCTTACCATCTCTGTTGCCCTTCACTTGAAATCATTTCCCTTTGACTTCTTCCAGGTGTTTGATGCCCGTGACTGCACCACTGCCCATGGGATGTTCAATTACATTTGTAATCACATAAAATATGCCACTAACAAAGGGAATCTCAGGTATGTGGTAATATGTAACTCAGACTTGGGGGAATTGTAGACTTGCAGATATTATTGGACTCTAGCTCTCATCGGCCACAGCCAAGATGACCAGTAGTCAGGAGTGATGGGAGCTATAATCTAACATTTCCCAGCCCTGATTTAAGTGTGTGTGTGTGTGTGTCAGAGAGAGAGAGAGAGAGAGAAAGAAAGAGAGGGAGGGAGGGAGAGAGAGAGGAGGTATTGGAGCTTGGCACTTCCTGGATGTCTTTGTGAAACATTAGTGTCAATTTTGAACCAACCGGTTTTGTATTTGATTTTAATGCAGAATGAGTTATCTTATGACAGACAGTTATATATGGGCTTAGCCGCACTCCTCACAGTAGTGGGGGGGGGATTTTCCCATCAATAATAATATATTGCTGCAAGATATTCCTGTTGTAATGCAAAGTATTTTGGGATAGCTTAGTCTTGAATGGAAAATAAAATCCTATTAGCTTTACAAAAGACCTGGTCTTGATGAAAATGAAGAGTGTTAAAACTGCTTTGCTGATGTGAATCAATGCCACTGCTTGCATTTTTGGACTTTCCTTGAAGGTGTGTGCCTCCATGGGCTGTCACAATGACCACCTACACTTCTCAGTGCAGTTTCCATCAGCACTAATCAGCATAGCCAGTGGTGTTGAATAACAGGAATTGCCGCCTTGGGTCCTGCATAAGGAGAAAGGCGGGATATCAGTCAGTCAGTCAGTCAGTCAGTCAATCAAATAAATAAATAAATAAATAAATAACAGTACAACATATGTAGGGCCATAGCTTCCCTAGCCCTGCCCTAGATGCTCAAACCAATGAGAAGCTTTTAGCCTGCCTGGGAGCGTTTATAGAGGAGAATCACATAACCAATTCTGGCTTAGTGTTAATATTCTTCCTTGCACATAAGGATGATTTGTCTGTAAAAACCTTTGGTCAGAGCTGAGGAGTTAGGTCCAGACTGAATCCTCACTTTATATCCATGCTGTCATGCAGACTCATGTCCTGTGTAGCTTGGGGAGCCTTCCCCTTTCACACATTGTTACAGACTAACATAATGCATCAAGATGGAGAGAGGGATGGTTTGTGACGAGCGCTGGTGAGGATGGAACACACCATTATATAAAGAGGGGGACTTTGTATGCCCAAAGGCTAAATTCCAGTTTGGGAAAGGTCATGGGGTGGGGACCTTTTCAAGCTGTAGGTGGGGCTAAGGGCATTGTGCAGGATTAGCCCCTGATGTAACAGCTTCCTGGGCTGCAAAGCAGAGCTCAGTTCTGTGCAGTAGCTTCCCAGCCGTTACATAGCACCCTATTTCTTATCTCCAATCACTGAATGGAAATAAGAATATAAAAAGCTTCCAGGTGAGATGGGGAACTCTGCATCCATCCATATGTGATGGGAGGGTGGGCTTGGACGGGATACGGGTAAGAACAACTAAAGAGAAAGCAAGCCGGCAGGAAAGTATTCAAATGCACTGTGTTATACCCAACCCCTTCCCCCACCCATCTCACAAAATCTGTTCTCCCTGGAAAATGGGATCTGTTTTTCATCTGCTTTTTGGTAAAGAGAGACTGGCCAAAGGTCACCCAGTGAATTTTGATGGATCACCCAAATCCCAGTCCTTGCAGTCTGAAGATCACAATTTATCTCTGCTTCCCAACTCTGTGGACTCTTTGTTTTCCAAGTGAGAATGCTAGACCCCTTTCTTCTGCCCTCCTAGGTCTGCCATCACCATATTCCCCCAGAGGACAGATGGCAAACATGACTTCCGAGTCTGGAATTCTCAACTCATCCGCTATGCTGGCTACAAGCAACCGGATGGCACCATCCTGGGAGACCCAGCTAATGTGGAGCTGACCGAGGTCAGTATTTAAGAAAGAAGGATTTGTACTCCTCTCTGTTCTAGACACTGAAGAATTGTGTCTTTATTAATCAGAGATTTCTCATGTTTTGAAGCTATTTGAAACCAGCTCTTTATCAACAAAAGCTTGTTCTTGCAGCCATACTGTTCAACCAATGTTAATGCCATTTTGAGGGCAAGATCATATTAGAGGTAACACATCTTGGGTGCAGCATTATCTCAATGCTTTTTAGAAGCCCGAGATAAAAAATTATGCAATGGCGACTGATTGAAGATTATTTTAGACAACAGTCCAAAATCAGTACAAATACATTATGGAATGAATTATTTTATTCATAGAATATTAAAAGGCTCACAGTTTGGTGTATAAAACAACCTTTTGCAATGCTTAGCTGTCAAGAAAATGGAAATAAAATATTCTAATCCAAATGTCAGCCAAAATCACAGCACCTCAGTTAAAACTGAATTATATGTATAATTTTGTAATAGGAACCAAAATGAACAACAGAAGTAGGAATCAGTTTTATGTGTACATGTGCCTTCAAGTTGCTTGTTGACCTATGGTGACCCCATGAGTTTCACAGGGTTTTTTAAGACAAGGAATCTGTGGTTTTGCTAGTTCTTGCCTCTGAAATATAGCTTCCTGCACCTGGTATTCTTTGACAGTCTTTCTGGGCTTGAGGAAGGTTCTTCTTTTGGACTGCCACTCCCAGCATCCCCAACCAGGGATTATGCGAGTAGCAGTCCAAAAAGCCACCTTTTCCCATGCTGTGGATGTTCTAGCCTGCAGCACTTGGGGAAAAGGGACCAAGGTCAGGTCTTATGTGTGCCCATGCCTTTAAATCGTCTGTCGTCTTATGGCAACGCCATGAATTTCCTAGGGTTTCTTAGGCAAGGAATCCTTGGAGGTGGCTTTACCAGTTCCTGCCTCTGAAATAGAGCCAACAACACCTGACAAGTCATACTCTCTCAGCCTCAGAGGAAGGCAAAGGCAAACCCTCTCTGAACATATCTCGGCAAGAAAACCCCAGGATAGGTTCACCTTAGGGTCACCATAAGTCAGAAACAACTTGAAGGCATGCAAGAACAACAACGTGATATTCATTGGCAGTCTCTCATTCAAATGCTAACCAGGGCTGATCCTGCTTAGCTTCTAAGATCAGACAGGATCTGGTATCTTCTGGGTATTTAGGCATAGCCAGTTTTATATATCTTAAAATAACTATTTACCACTACTCATTGGTTTAGATCTGTTCTTCTTATAACCTTTTACATCAATATGTTAAATGTTTCTACTGAAAATGCAAAGGATGCAGAATTAGAATAGAATTCCATTACCATTTTACAGTGCTCAAGCAAGGTTGTTGGGTTTTTGTTTTTGTTTTTGTTTTTTGATAATTCAATATGCTTTGGCAATTTAAAGATTTTTTTTCCCTTGAAGGACAGATTTTGTTTGTTAGCAACCATTTTTTCGTAGCCAGAATGCACCCCCATTTTTGCACATCCAGAATGTACCTTTTGCCATCTTAGAATCTCTCAAAGCTTCAGGGGAATAAACAGCAGTTTGACTTCACTAAAAGGACACAGAATCATATTATTTGGGTTATGAAGGGGAGGACAATTCCTCTAGCGCTTCTTGTCAGGCCTACCTGACTGGCAGGACCAAATACTCCAAAGCAGCTCATGTTTGTTTGTTTTTCACACCCTGAGTGAGTGAGGTAGGAAGCTCTCTCTTGCACTCTTTCTGTTTTGCCCTGCAAACTGGGCAGAGTTGGTCCCCTTTTAGGCATTTGGCTTTAGCCACCCATATAAATTGGCTGCTGGTAGTCTCCTCCTGCTCCATGAATAGTCACTTGGCCTGTACTCTTTTTTTGGATACAGATCTGCATACAGCAAGGGTGGAAAGCACCGAGGGGCCGCTTCGATGTCCTGCCACTCCTTCTCCAGGCCAATGGCAATGATCCGGAGCTCTTTGAAATCCCACCTGAGCTAGTGCTGGAAGTACCAATTAGGCACCCCAAGTAAGTCAAAATACCTCTCATAGGACTACTAAGTAAGTCTCAGGCCTTCTTAGGTATTTTTTTTTTTATCTTACTGTGGGCCACCCTAAGGCCTAGAGAAAGGTTCCTGCTTTGTGGCCATTATCCTCCTGTGTGTGCACCAGTTTCATGCTCATCACGCTTTCCCTGTTCCTGCAGGGAAAGAGTGATCTCTGCCCAGGTTGTTGGGAAGGAGGTATAGAGAAGGCTTTCAGGTTTCTCATTCGGATATCCATGTAGAGCTTTCTGCTTCCTCATTGCAGATTTGTATATCTGGGGGAGAGAGAGTAGAGAGAAGGCTGTCTGTTCCCACCCAGCAAGGAAAGAAGTTTGCTGGCTTATGTGCATGCATGGGTGAATGTTTCTGTGTGACAGCATGCCTGGTCCCCAAGCCATCATCACTTGTCCTGAGGTCTGAAAAGGTCGGGCAGCCCTGTCCTGCAAGCCAGAGCTTGGAAATTATCCTTTTTGGTAGCTGTGGGATTCTTGACATTAAAGTCCCAAATTCTGCTGCAACTCTTAAGCATCATCCTTAAGCAGCTGTTTGCTATCTGTATCCAGTAGTTAAATCATAAAGGAAGCAGATGCTACTATGCTTTGATTGAGCCCCACTGGTATATTTAGAATGGTGGGTGCCTTGCTGCTCTTCTCTCAGGAGTGGCATTCAGACTAGATAGCCTTCAGGCAGTTAAGAGATCCAGCTTCTTTCTGGTCACATGGATCCGTTTCTTGTTGTTCAGACTGTTTTATGCTGCTTTCTCCTTTGCAGGTTTGCCTGGTTTAAAGACCTGGAGCTACAGTGGTATGGTTTACCAGCAGTTTCCAACATGTTGCTCGAAATTGGAGGCTTGGAGTTCTCAGCCTGCCCCTTTAGTGGTTGGTACATGGGCACTGAGATTGGCGTCCGTGATTATTGCGACAACTCTCGCTACAATATCCTAGAGGTAGTAATTAGCATTTGCATACTGCTTTTCAGCATTGAGAACACTTTACAGACTTCACATAGTTGTAATGTTTATGATAACTCCTTAACATGGCTATATTATCAGGGATGGGGAAATCTGTTCATTCTGTTCTTTAATATACTTCAGAATCCTGCTGGCATGCTCCTCCCATCCAACTTCTTTATCAGCTTGCAAGACTTTTCCCCCTTCCTTCCTGGACAGAAATTCATGTATATTTTAGTATACACTTTTCCAAATACATGCATTCTTACACATTTCTGCATCGACTAAAATGCATTTGTGCACATTTTCCAATTGTATAGCATTTTGCTCATGCACACTGACCCAGATTTTCTGAATAATAGCTGCCTCTGCTACAACTTTAAGTTTGCCTTTAAAGACATAGTGGGGCTCCTTTAGTGTGGAACGATAGCCTCAGAGGTAGAGCATTTGCTTTGTAGACTGACCATCCCAAGTTCAATCCCTGACACCTCCAGTCAAAGGACAAAATAGCATTTGATGGGAAGGACCTTCGTCTGCTTAAGATCCAGGAGACCTGCTGCCAATCAAAGCAGAAAGTATTATGCTACATGAAGAAATAATCTGATCAGATGTAAAGCAGCTACCTCTGTTCCTGTGTACTCACTGTAAGATGGAAACCATTCCAGGGAATGCAGCAAACATCTGTGAAGAAAGATTGGAGTGGACAAGAGTCATGAAAGGAACAGGAGCTCAAATTAATATATCTGAAATATGAATTAATTGAGATCTGACTTCAGATATCTAGATGTGAGCATAAACATCCTGGATTAGCAATATGAATTTGAGATTTCATATATTTGTCAGAAAATTTGAACGTAGGGCTTGGAAATGTGAGCACTGATGCTTTAAAAAATGATGCCTATGCTTGTTTGTTAAAATACAGTATGCTATATTGCCATTCAACATATAAGATTTCAGAATGCTGTACGGCATCAAACAAATACACCAAATCACAATAGCAGCAGATAAAACTCTCAGTCATGTAACTCAGGGGGCAGTTTTCCCAAAGTTCATTGCAGCAATTTAGTATTCTCAAAATGTGCACTTCACACTTTGTATTTTCCAGAACACGAACAGAACACTGAACAAAATTCAATCATGAATGTTGGTGGACTATCTTTAAGTGCACATTTTTACTGTTTTTGCATTACAGGAAGTTGCCAAAAAGATGGACTTGGATATGCGGAAGACCTCGTCACTCTGGAAGGACCAGGCCCTGGTGGAGATCAACATTGCTGTGCTATACAGCTTCCAGGTACCAGGAAATTATTCTGTACTGTAGTATCAATGCCCATTTGGTAACCGAAATGCAGATACCGATAGTGCTGCTGTTAGATAATTCTAGACTCTGGACTCGAAGTTATTCTCTTTCGATGGTAGTACTGTATATGTTATTGTCTAATTTCAGAAGGTGGCAAGCCAGCTGCACTGCATTTTCTGGAGGTTTGCATATTCTGCTGAGTAGTGTCTGAGGGTGGTGGACTCTCCATTTTTGGAGGTCTTTAAACAAAGGTTGGGTGGGCATCTTTCAGGAGTTCTTTAGCTGTGTATTCCTGCATGGCAGGGGGTTGAACTAGATGGCCCTTGTAGCCCCTGGCTGCATAAAAAAATGAGATATTTGAGGGAATCCGGGGGTCTGGGGTGCTTGTGGAATGTATTTTTGCATGTTCAGATATATTGGGGGGGGTCTGTGTGATGTTAGGGCAAAAATTGCTCAAAAATTGCACTAAATTTTTCTTTTAAATGGGGAGCTTTGAGGGGTCAGATGGGGCTTCTGGGGCTGTAAAAATGGGGGCCAGGGGCCACTCTTAGCCCAGTCCTATGCTAAGTCCTTATCCCTCTTCTCTCCTTAAAAAGTTCAGAGGGGGTTAGATGAGTGAGATCAGTGATTATAAGGCAGGATTCCAGTGTGCCTAAATGAGATGATTAGAAGACCTTTGTTGAAAAAGCTTGCTGTGAATCCATTCTATAGGATAACTACCAGCCAGTGTCCAATATTCAATTTCTGGGCAAGATACTAAAATGGGTGATCACATCCCAGTTCCAGGAGTTTCTGGATTAGACAAATCATCTAGATCCCTTTCAGTCTGGCTTCAGACCTAGTTATGGGACAGACAGAGTTTGTGAACAACCTACACAGGGAACTGGACAGGAGAAGTATGTCTTTGTTGGTTCTTGTGTACCTCTTGGTGGCTTTCAGTACTATCAGCAATGGTTGGAATTGGAAACACTTGCCAGCAATTGATGATATAGATGGATCTGGTGGTTATGCCTGCATTTCTACTTTTCTGGACCTTCCTGAAGGAGGTATCCAGTACCTTGGTGTCGCAATAACAGTTGGGGGCTGCGAGGCATGGCTCTGTCTCCCCAGCCACTAATAGGCTGCAGTAGTACACCTGAGCTCATTTCAGCTAGTCTTGAGCACCAAGGGAGGAAAAAGCAGCCTACACTGGGGGTGGTGACCACTGCATCCCTTAAGTATGCTGGTGGAAACTTGAACTCCACCAGCATGATGTAGGATCTCAGCCATTGTTTTACAGTGGCTCTGTTCCTTCCTGGAGAAGCAAGCACAGAAGCTAGTGCTGGGAGATTGATGTTTAACACCTTAGCTGTTGGCTTGTGTGGTGTGTCAGGGTTCTATTTTGTCCCTAGTGCTATTTAACATGAACTTGAAATTGCTGGAACAGGTTGTTTAGACTTTTGTGGTTAGGTATAACTAGTATGTTGCTGACACCCAATGTTATTTCATCTTTCCACCTAACTCCAAGGAAGTTGTTCCTGTTCTAAACTGGTGTCTTTCATCAGTAATGGATTGGATGAGGACAAACAAATTGAAGCTTAATCCAAACTAGACAGAGGTGGTCCTGTTGAGGCTGAACTGAGGGGATATGGCACAAGTCTTGCATTGCTTTTGCTTGGTATCTCTTTCTTGTGCTTGAAAAAGGCTGCCTTACATGGTCAGCTTCTGCCAGAGATCAAAAAGGTTTTTTTAGAAGTAATTAATTCCTGTTGCTCTTCATGGTGGTTTTTTTTTTAAGTAATTCATTGCTGTTGCTTATTATAATGTTTAAAATGTTACTTGTTGCATTGCTTTTTTAAAAAGAAGATTGGTAAGAACCAGTGTGTTGTAGTGAGTTTGAGTGTTGGACTAGGGCTCTGGGACACCAAGGTTCGAAATCCACTCAGCCATGGAAACCCACCGGGTGACCTTGGCCAAGTCACACTCTCTCAATCTCCCAAGAGGGAGGCAGGCCATGGTAAATGTCCTCTGAACAAATCTTGCCAAGAAAACCCCACCATAGGTTCACCTTAGGGGAGCCATAAGCTGGAAATGAGTTGAAGGCACACAAATAAATCTTGAAAAATGCCACACAAGATTCATCTTCAGCTGCCATTAAAAAGTAAGATAATCATTAGACCCTACCTCAAAAGTAATGCCGTTCTCACTCATCATGTTACATGACAGACTGTTATTACTACAGTTGTCCCTTCATATTTGCTGGGGTTTGGTTCCAGGACCCCAGTGGATACCAAAATCCATGAATACTCAAGTCCCATTGAATGCAATGGCATAGCAAAATGGTGTCCCTTATATAAGATGGCAAAATCAAGGTTTGCTTTTTGGATTATTATTTTTTTAAAAATATTTTCAAGCCATGAATACTTAAATCCGTGAATACCAAATCCGTAGATACGGAGGGACAATCGTATCTGTCTTTTCAAACAATGATGAATACTTGTATCATAAAAGTCTTATGTATATTTTATTATAGTGGCTAGAATAAAAGGGATGGAGGGGGATGGAAACAGGCTGAGGAAGTAGATCTTCTTGCGTGGTAGAGGAGGCTGTGGGATCTGGCATTAAATGAAATGTTAACAGCTAAGGGTAAAGTTATTAAAGGGAAACTAGGACAGACAAGTTTGTTGAGAAATGGCAGCTGTTCATTGCTTATGTAAATAATACATCTAATATCCTGAGACCACCTGGGTTTCAGCATAAATATTGGAAAGGTTTGTTATAGGATCCCCAATACATTACATTTTGGAAAATGAAGATTCAGGATTATTCACTGGAAAAGAAGAAAAGAAAGAAGTGTGTGTGTGTGTTTTACTGTGTTTGAAAATTTACTCTGTCTTTGTGAGAAGGTTTCTTTTGAATACAGTTGTCCCTCCGTATCCACGGATTTGGTATCCATAGATTTAAGTATTCATGGCTTGAAAATATTCTTTAAAAAATAATCCAAAAAGCAAACATTGATTTTGCCATCTTATATAAGGGACACCATTTTGCTATGCCATTGCATATAATGGGACTTGATTATTCACATATTTTGGTATCCACGGGGGTCCTGGAACCAAACCCCAGCAAATATGAAGGGACAACTGTATACAGTAAACTGTTTTGTCATATGATGGTATATTTGTATATTATCTTTTTAGTTTTTTGCTTTTCTTTTTGTATTGGTATTTTGTGTTGGTATTGGAAGTAAACTAATACAAATATGGCATGCCTTTCAAAAGATACCAACTTTTAAAACTCAAAAATAATTATAAATGTAATTTTGTTGCAGTCTTCTTGCCCTCTTCAAAATTAATGTGCTACAGATAGCTATATTACTTGCAACCTGTAAATACCAAGCTCTGGCTTCTGCGTGTATCTGGGATTACAGGAAACACATGCAAATTTGAAGGAGCATGACCCAGGCTGGCTTCGGCTGTTATCACCTCTCTTATTTAAGAAACTGTTTACCTGGTGCTCCCTCCCCTCTACAGAGTGACAAAGTGACCATTGTGGACCATCACTCGGCCACTGAGTCCTTCATCAAACACATGGAGAATGAATATCGCTGCCGGGGAGGCTGCCCTGCTGATTGGGTATGGATTGTTCCACCAATGTCTGGAAGTATCACTCCTGTCTTTCACCAGGAAATGCTCAACTACAGGCTCACTCCTTCCTTTGAGTACCAGGTACTGCTCCTTTCTCAGATGTTCTTGTAGCTAAGGTTCAGCCTAAGAACTTTAGGATCACCTTCAAGTCCCTACATTCGGGTCATCCATGTTGATGGTGAATTTGATACAAGTTCTTCCTATATTCCCTGTGGCTCCACAGTTGTCACTGTGAATTGTGCACTGCTGAGGAACTCCTTGGCAAGTTTAGTTTGTACCCACATCTCATTTGCGTTACTTATCTAGAGACATCTGCAAAGCACCTAGAGGATTCTTGGGCCCATATATTACCTCCTTTCAGCAAGGTGGACATGGTACCCAGCAATTACAGAACTCTCAGTCTGGGGTCATTGATTTGCGATGTGGTTACATATACAGTGTAACAGTTCAACTCAGAGTTTGGAATGATACTTCTCAGAAGAAACTCATTGCATTACTTGTTGGGGTGTAAAAGAAATACTGTAACTTATTTCCATTAACATTGTTATAGGCCCCAAAGCAACTTGTTGAGTTTCTTGTTGTGTTACTCATTAGCGTTCACCTTAGATGTACATAACATGGTTGGGGCTTGGATGTCTGGGATGATTTTGCCACACTTTGGGAAGGCCCTAGGGAATTTAGCCAGTATGTGTTGCCTCCCACAGTTCCCTAGTGTGCTAAATATCACAAAAGCAACCAACTGCCCTAGGCTGCTCTGAGTGGCACATGACGCTTGGTTTTGCAGGGAGGGGAGAGACAACAAAACACCCTGACTACATTAGGTAAGCCTAAGGGAGGACCTAATGAGTTAATATTTCTGGTGCTCATTTTGTTGGGGCAAAAAATAACATCCTTGTGCTTTGTTACTCAAAAAAGGAATGCCATTATCTTAAGTCACTAAAACAAATAATCTCTTGCATGCATAACAGTTTCATTTTCAACCCAGACTCTTTTTTTTCTCCCCTCTCCTCCCCCAACCAGCCTGATCCTTGGAACACACATATCTGGAAAGGTCTCAACGGCACTCCCACCAAGAAGAGAGCCATTGGCTTTAAAAAGTTAGCTAAGTAAGTATGCAGCAAAGCATAGCAGAGCCAGTGGAAAGTCTGGATAAGAAGAGGGGGAATTGTGTGAATAGGGCATTGACTACAGCTCAGTGCTGGCACCAGGGATCAGCACTGTTGGGCACCTACCTACGTACCTAAAGAGTTTGAAGGAAATGTTGGTCTGATTAGAGAAAAATCATTCATGGCATTTTAAAAGGATTGGTAACTTTTTAATAGCCTTTTTGTGGGAGGAAGGAAAATGACCTGATAACTTTTGGTTTTGATAATTAGTAAGATTTGCTTATCGGAAGAGGTGTACAATGGAGTTTTAGAGAGAGAGTTATGATTCTATCATATGTATGTATAACCGCTGAAAAGAAAGTCAGAAGTCACTTTTCTTTTTGGCTATATTTCTTTTTATAGTCTACTGTTCCTTTCTCTGTTTTTTTCTTTTTTCAAATATTTGTAAATTTGATTGTATTTGGAAAAACTTAATAAAATTATGATAAAAAAGAGGTTGAAGGAAATACAGAAACATCTCCTGAGCAATTTGTTCAAATGCAAGTCCAAGCCTGGAACTCAGGAGAAGTGAAGGAAACAGACTTGGGGAGAATCCACACTGCACAAATAATCCAGTTTGAAACTGGATTATTTGCCATGGCTCCTTCCTATTTGAATCCTGGGATCTGCCATTTTGCAAGGTCTTTAGCCTTCTCTGCCAAAGCATGCTGGTGCCTCACCAAACTACAAATCCCAGAATTCCATAGTAAAGAGCCATGGCAAATACAGTAATCCAGTTTTAAACTGGATTATTTTTGTAATGTAGATACACACTTGGTCTACCAGAAAAACAATTACATTTAATTACAGCCACATTCCTTGCAGGCAGTTGATAAATGGGCTGAATGAAAAATGTGCCTAGATGGATCAGTTCTCTTCTCCCTTGTCCCCAGTGTAGAGGTGGTATTTTTTCTGTTTATAAATCTAGGCAGGATCTGAGATGATCTACTTCTAATCTACTTTGGAAATGGTGACAGAAAACACAAAGGTTGGTGGTTATAAGAATTAGAGCTGAACAAAGTGTTTTTGCTTAGAAGTGGTGGCTCCAGAAGAGAGATACAAAAGATTTCACAAATTCTCCTCACCCCATTCTCAGTGATAGTTGAGATGGCTATCAGTATGTGCCTCCCCCCCCCCTTACAGGATATCCAAAATGATCAAAGAATATCAATATTCCAAGTGTGTCAAAAGTGGTCATGAAGGTCTATGTGAGGTTTCAGCTGGTCTCACGACAGCTCAGTGCAGCTCCTGGCTTATTGAATCATGCATCCATCATGTAACTCTGCATCCCCACCTGTCTTGAGTGTGGCAGTGTTCCTTTAACGCATTAGCATTCCTAATTCTCTGTGACGGACACACAATTCTGCTGGGTCTCCAGGGGATAGCATGATATGAGGGGTGGAATAATCACTTAGTTCATACATACACACAGCACTCCCTCTAATAGTAAACTCGGGTGGTGTGTGGTCCAACCAATTTTGAGCCCACTGAGAAATAAGGCAGAAAGAACTGCACACTCAGGGGAAACAGAGTTTTGGGGGAGTTAGAAAAACCCTAAGGGGACAAGACAGAGAGCCAAGAGCTCAATATCTGAGTCTTCTCAGCAATTGTTGAATTTCAAGTGGAACAGAAAAATGAAAACCTAGGATGGAGTGGTGGTGGAACCAAGTATCTTGGAGAGAACATGGATGGGGGATTTGAAGCCCCCGAACAGGAGTGTTGCTGTTATGTGGTGAGGCTACCCTACAACATTTTGTTGCAGAACACATTTGTGTGTGTTTTTCAAACTGCACTCCCCGTTTCCTCATTCCAGCCAAGTTGAATGTACACAATTTAGTTCCATATGTGAGAAGGGTCTCTTCCCTGTATAAAACAACAACAATCCACTCTGGGTTTTACTTCAAGCTTTAAGGAAGCTATGCAAGGTGCTCTGCCCTATCTCAAATACTGGTTTATCAACTTGGATAGCTCCCTTCAACTTTAGAGTAAAACCCAGAGCGGATTCACCACCCCACAGTATAGAGGCCACCAGCTCTCATGGGAACAAAATTCACATCTGTACCAAAACAAGATGCAGGGGAGTTACAAAATGAATTGACCTGGGACAGCAATATAATACTAGTGTCTGTCCTGAATGGAAATGAGACCCATTTTATTCAATTCACAAGAAAGTCAAATGGAATAGCCTCCCACCTGAAAGCAGGGATGGAATACTTTTTTACAAAAAAAAAAAAATCATTTTCACTTATTGAAGATTATCAAAGCCATCCATTGACCCAGTTGAGTTATATTTACTGATGTGTGTCTAGTGGTGTTTTAGTACTTCTCAATCATTGTAAAAGCTTTAAAGAGATGCCACAGTGATTATCCTTTCCATGGAATTACCTTTTACCCCCTCTGCTCTATTCTGTAGGTTTTAAGCTGCATGTAAAGTATGCTAGGTACACATTTGTTGTTGTTCAGCTCTCTGCATTTGATTTTCTTCTTGATTACCCATTGTGCCTCTTCTTTATATTCAGTTAAATGTTATTTTCTTATGTAAACACTTGGCAGGGAGCTGTTGCCAGTTCTGCCTCTCTTTGATTCATGTACTTGTAAGATGTGTGGTTCCTAAACATATGACTTTCTTCATTTGCACATTACATTTTTCAGTATATACTTTAAAAAATCTTAAGTGCACACTACAGTACATGTGAACTTTCCTTAATATAGATGGGGAAATCTATCAAATCCATAGTTTTCTTCCTATTCCAGCCACCAAGTTCATAACATGGCAGTAATGCATGGATTTTTATTTTTTATGGTGAAAATGTCAGTACATATTTTTGGACATCTTTATGAAATGGGCATATTTATGGACACATACCCCTCCATTTACGAAATAAGAGGTGGAAAACATGTGGTGCTTCCAGGTGTTGTTTAACCATAACTCCCAGCAACCTCATCCAGCATGGCAAAAGATGAGGAATCTTGGAAGTTGCAGTCCAGCAACATCCAGAGGGCCATATAGAGGGGCCCTGGTCTAAAGCAGAGTTGTGCTCATTTCTCAGATGTACATAAGGTGTCAAAACTTTTTTTTTCTCTTCAGAATAGATTGCAAGTCCAGAAATGTACAGATTTCTGACTGCAGATGGCATTCATTTCCATTTGCAGGAGGTGCAGAATTAGGAAATTTCAAAAACAGGTCAGAGTGTATTTCTCACACATCCCTAACTCTTTTTCAAAGATGGCTTGGCCTTTTATTAGACACTCATTCTTTTCCTGCTGTCATTTAGCACACATGAATTATATATCAGAAATGACAAATAAACATCTTGACACCAAAGCTGGAGGGTGCCAGGCAGAAAGATGCAGGACAGCTTCCAAGGTGAATGTGTCTTCTCTCTCCACTCACCTCCCACAGAGCTGTCAAGTTCTCTGCCAAGTTGATGGGGCAGGCAATGGCGAAGAGAGTCAAGGCCACTATCCTGTATGCCACAGAAACAGGGAAGTCCCAGGTCTATGCAAAAACCCTCTGTGAAATCTTCAAGCATGCCTTTGATGCCAAGGTAAGATCTGGCCTGCATGGGTTGGTGCCAGTAATTGACTAGCACCTTTAATTGTACTAATTGATACCTTCCCTCACCCATTCCCTGAAGCAGTTTTGCAACTATTTGTACACAGAAGGTTGTGTATGTGTGTATGTATATATGTATATATTTATTTGTTTGTTACTTAAAGTGTTTATAAATGGCTTTTCTACTCATTGGGGTTCTGAAAGCTATGTAAAATTCCAAATTACCATATAAAAACAGAACAGGAATAAAGCATTCTTTATCAACAGATCAACAACCATTTTGAAAACCAAAAGCCTGACATAACAACATACGCTGTTTTAACCACCTTAATGGAGTATTTGGAATGAGTTCTATAATGGAGGTCTTGCTACAGAAAAGGCAAATGATACCCAAAAAGGGAAATGTAGTAAGGGAACTCAGGGCCCACTCTTGTACAGTAGTGCCTGTGCAAAACCCCTAAGCTGCAAGCATTGACACAATGAGATGCCTGTTCCTGGCAATCAGGCTGCCTGTTCTTCCACTGGAATTGGCAGTCTTCTATGAAATACAGTGGGCCCTTGGTATCCACTGGGGTTTGGTTCCAGAACCCCCTGTGGATATCAAAATCCGTGGATGCTCAAGTCCCATTATATACAATGATGTAGTAAAATGGTGTCCCTTTATATAAAATGGTGAACAGCAAGGTTGTCTTTTGGAAATTTTGGAGGGAATATTTTCAAGCCATGGATGGTTGAATCAGTGGATCAAGACTCCGTGGATATGGAGGGCTGGCTCTATGTCCCTGAGCCTAGATAGCCCCCTTCTCTTTGTCCCATGTTCTGAGTTGATTTATCACCAAAACAATATTGGGGATGGTTGAGAAACAGGCATAATGGTAAAGGCACTGGGGTAGTGTCTTAGCCCATAGCTGCCTGGTTTGCAAAGTTTCTGCTAGAAATTTCTATCATGAGTATGCTCTTCCAATTAAGGCGAAGGAATACTAACACAAATGTTTCTAAAGGTTAGGTCTCAGACATATACAATCAGTTGATAGAGGAAACCTACAGCAGGTCCAAGTTGGGTTGGGAAGCAGACCTTAATTTTTCCATCTCAAACCATTGGCAAAATCGAAGTTGGGCCATTTTAGCCCTCGTCCACACAATCAAAGGGATGTGTTTTAAAAGTAGCCCACTACTGGCCTCTCTGATATACACGCAGCTCTTTCCTTTGTACTGGACAGGATGCAGTGAGCTGAGATCTCTGTCCCACTGGTGGCTTGCCTGTCCAGCAAGTATCCTGTTTCTGGAAGCAGGTTCACAATGTGCTCATAACAATAACAAGTCACCCAATAAAACATTGTAATGAACTATTGCTACTTTCTATATATTTTTTCTGGTGACAGCACAAAACTGTCGTGTAAAGATTTCCCTCTTACTAACTGCTGTATGCCTCAAATTGCTTGACAGGACAATTGCACTATCAGAGAAAGTGACAGATAAACTAGGGACAGCAAAAGGGGAGTATGAAAAAGACACATTTGCTACCGTGCGGTATCCATTCATTTTGTTTACCAATAAAGACGCATTGCCTCATGGCCTACCTGTGTATCACATGAAATTAGGGAAGAGTGACTTAACTGTTGAACTCTCCTGTCCTGTACTGTCCCCCCTGCCCCAGATTGTGCCTTCGTGTTAGCACAGTGTTGTTCCTGTGAACAAAATGACATTGTATAGGGATTATTTGCTTGCTTGTCTGTCCTTCCCTTTCCCATGTTTTTTTTAAAGGCAAGAGAAATAAATCAAAAGTATAAGGCTTCTATGGAGAAAAAGCTAAAAGGATAAATGTAGAAGGTTTTTTTTTAAAAAAAAGATTAGTTCCCTGCCTGAAGCACAGGAAAAGGAAAGCAAATTATTTGAGTCCCATTGGGTAGAAAGGTGAATGCAAATAAAATAAAGAAATCAAGAAAACAGCTGAATCAGTGTTTTCAGTTGCTGTTATGTTTGTCTGTAAAGCCTCCCACCACTGGTGAAGAAACCACTATGACACCTTTTTGAAAACAAGACTGTGTCTCCTTCATACTGGGAACTCGCATGGGCTGATTCTTAGATCAAGACTTCCAATTCTTGGCTGTCCTCACATTTGACACATCCTACCATTAACAGTAATTCTTTAAAACTTAGTGTGTTTGGTGTTACTTTAGCATATTCTTTTTTTCTTTTTTCTTTTCAAGATCTTTGGCTAGCAGTATACACAGCCTCCATGTTAATTCTATGTTAGTCAATACATTCCGGTGGGAAGAGCTGAGTGCAGCGTGATTTTTTCTACTTTACTCTGCTCTTTACATTTTATCCCTGACCCTTTTCAGCACCAAACTTTGTCAGAAGCTAGACTCAAACTCTACTATTACACATATGCATGCACTGAAAATGTAACTTTGGTTTTGCACCATTATGGATGGTTATGGGGAGCTCTCTTAACATCTTCACTTTGCTTTTTCCCCCAGGTGATGTCAATGGATGAGTATGACATTGTCCACCTAGAACATGAAACCCTTGTGCTGGTGGTCACAAGCACCTTTGGCAACGGAGACCCCCCTGAGAATGGCGAGGTATGAGGTATTCCTGGTCTTGCTCTAGTAACTGGGCTGTGCTTGATAGCTAGGCCTAGCCACCCTTTTAATTTCTCACATTCCTTCCACAGGACTGGTCAGGCTGGCTGGGGGGCTTCTGGAAGCTACAGTCCAAAAGAGTAATTTATCCAAGCTAGGGATGGCATCCACTAGAATACTTGTGGCCCAGGATCTTCTGAACCTTGGAGCCAGGAGTGTAGCTATGGTGGGACCAAATGTGGGCATTGCCTCTCCAAATAAGAATTCTGCCCCCATGAAATTTTCCATTCCCATATTTCCAGCACTGCAGAGTGAGACACTGAAAATCATTCACATCTACGGTAGATCTCTTGTACTTGCTGTGTTTGCATTCCCTTGGTATCTTTTATTTGAAGTTACCGCAATGCTAAAGATCTGGGGACTGAAGGAAAATATAACTGGGGGGGGGGCAGAATTCTTATGAAGGGGACAAGACCCTTGTTTTGCCCTCCCCCACAGCTACAACCCTGCCTGGAGCCATACCAGTGTGGGTGGGCAGGAAATAAAACAACATCCTAAATTGGAGATGGTCTGTACAAATGTGGAAAGGGCCTCCCCACTCCCCAGACTAGAATTGTTTTTCATGTATTTTTGTTTTTTTAAGCTAGATGGCAATTGATGTACCTGCTTTCTATTTTGTTTTCTCTTGGTTCCAGAAATTTGGCTGTGCTCTGATGGAAATGAAGAATCCCAACTCCAACCTGGAAGAGAGCAGGTGAATGTGGTATACTGCAGGAGTAATGTAACTGTGGGCAGTCTTATTTTCACTTATTTTTCCTTCTGCCACGCATGTCATCCCACCGATCCCTGGCTTGTTCCAGGAGAGAGTCAGCTCCTTTTGGATTCCAAAAGGCATGACTGCAGGATGCCTCTGGGCCATTTTTGGAGAAGAGCAAGCGCCATCTAGCATCCCTCCAGACCAGGACTTTAATTCCCAATAATAGCACGGCATAGTGGTCCGCGTGTTGGACTATGACTCTGAGAGACTGGGGTTCAAATCCATGGAAACCCACTAGGTGACATTTGGGCAAGTCAAACATTCTCAGCCCTCGAGGAAGGCAATGGCAAACCCCTCTGAACAAATCTTGCCAAGAAAGCTCTGTGATAGTTTTGCGTAGGATCACAATAAGTCAGGAATGACTTTAAGGCACACAACAAGATAGCCACCAAGGTGTCCCCAGGTTCTAATATGCAAAGGTCTCCTGCAACCTCAGGTGATCAAAGGGTCAATGTTGCCACTGCAAGCCATGCAAACTGGGCATTTTAAAGCTTTTTCCTCTGTCCTGTTTTCCTGAAGTAACTTTCCCCCACAGGTTGCTGTTAGCCTCACGGGAGCAGGGCGCAATAAAGGTCCATTTAGATTACTCCCCTACATGCATGCACACTTACACATGTTCACTTGCCATTGGGGGTAGGACAAGTGTACTTTAAGCAGATATGAAAACTAGCTGTTTGAGATTATAAAGGTTGCCTAACAACTATTGTTATAAAAGTATTAGCATTCGTATTTAGACTACCCAACTGAAAAATGCCCTCTGGACAGTATACAATCAGAGGAAAAAACCCCAAACAATCAATAAAATAGCAAGCAAAGTTTATTATTCCCAGTTGTGTTGCTCCAGCTATGAAATACTCTCCACAAGGAGGTGTGACTGATTCCAACATTGCAGTTGTTACAGCCCTTGGTCAAACCTTTTTTGTTTCCAGGGCATTGAAGTTTAGCTGACTCCCTGTATGTTACGTTGTTTCAGTTGTTTTTATTCATCTTAAAGTTATATTTGGATTTTTTATTGCTTGGATTTTTAAAAAGGTTTGCACAACATCCTTGGATCCATATGGATGCCAGGTGATTTTAAAAGTTATAGTAAACAAACAAATATATATCTGGCCCTTATCCAAAAAGTCCAAAGGAATCAATATAGTCCCCTTCTCTGGTGATTTTTTTTTAATCTTCACAACAAGCCTGCAAATTGTTTCATGCACTGACTGTGTGTCTGGCTCAGATCACTCAATCCAGGGTGTAATTTGACTGGGGATGAGAGGAAGTGTGTTTGACTGAAAGCCTGGAAATGTTGCTTTTTTTAGACTACACTGCATAGAATCCCCCAGCCATCATATTGAGGTAAAGTGCATTCTTGTGAAAATAATGTACTGAAATGCATTATAAGAAAGGAAATTTGCTTGCAAAAATTGCATATATTAGGCAACATTGCATACCAAAATGTGCATGTTAGGAGAAGCACACATTAAAAGAGTGCACAAATTTTCAGGGTGATTTCATTTTTTTAAAAAATTGCCAAATGATGGAGAAATGGGACATAACAAACTTAAGATTGGGAAAATAAGAAGATGAGAGAAACTGAAAATGACAGATAAATCCATGCCTGCATTTTAACTTATCTCTCACTGGTCTAAGGGCCAAAACACTTGTAATGTAAGAGCAAACCTTGATTAGGACAATTGGGGAAGTGCTGTTCCTGCCCTATCACAATTTGATTTAGCTGGAAATGGCAGCCAGTGGAAATGATGGAACAGTACAGTATTAGACCACTTAGTTCTAATTCAAGCGGAAAGCAAATAGCAAAGTGCTAGTTTGAAACGCTCTCCTCAGTTTCCCCATTTTACTTTCCCCATGGTTTTTTTTAAGCTTAGCAATTACACCAAGCAATCACTAGATGTCAGGCTTTTGTTGCTACTCAGCAGCAATTTCTGTCAATCTTTGACTCCTGTCTTCCTCTAGTTCCTTGCTTCCTCACACACTTAGGGTCAAATGAGATGTGTGATGTGACGCAGAAAATTTGTGATTGGATCTCTTGACTTTCTTCTGAGAAGTTTTAAAGCGGCTCCCCAGAGTAAGGGGAATCAGAATACAAGTGCTGTGAACTGGCCATGCTGAAGATTTTTTGTGCTGTTTTCCTAAGTAACTTGCCTTTTGGGTGGCATGTCACTTAAATTGTGGAAGCTTTTCCCTATGGAGACTCAGTTGGTCTCCTTGCTTGCTGTGAGGTGGATGGGGAAAATAATATTAACAACCACAGTCGCCATAGTAGTAGCAATAGTAGCAACAGCAGTAATAGCGTGGCAGTTTCAAGGGTTTAGAGTGCTTCTTCTTCTTCTTCTTGCTGCTTCTGCTGCTATCATTAGTAGTAGTAGTAGTAGTAGGAGTAATATTTGTATTCTACTTTCCCCAAAAACTGAGACTCAAAGCAGCTTACAATTTAAAAGAACAAGAGAATTAAAAGCATCCAAAAAGTGAACAATGAATAGAACTAAACTATTCATAGTATTAAAACACAGTAGCAAGTTAAAAGAGTAAAATTATTAAAACAGTTCAGTTTAAAACACCCCTTATCCCATTCATTAAAAACTTTCTGTTTTAAAAGCCTGACTGAATAAAAAGGTTTTAGCCTGCTGATGGAAGGACAAGGAGGGGGGCAGTCTGGCCTCCCTGGGTAGGGAGTTGAGTTTAGGGGCAGCCACCGAGAAGGCCCTTTCTTGTGTCCCCACCAGCCATGCTTGCGATGGTGGTGAGACTGAGAGGAGGGCCTCTCCTGATGATCCCAGGGCCTTGTCAGGGCCTGATTCTGAGCCATATTAGTGTTTTAAAGGTCACCAGCAGTTTGAATTGTGCCCAGAAACAAACTGGCAGCCAGTGGAGCTGTTTCAATAGGGCCATAATATAGTCTCTGTAACCTACCCCAGTTAACACTCTTTGGACCAGCCGAAGTTTCCAAACACTCTTCAAAGGCAGCCCCGTGTAGAGCGTGTTATAGTAGTCCAAACAGGATGTAACGTATAAGGCATGTACCACTGTGGCCAGATCAACAGCTCAAGGAACAGGCAGAGTTGGCACTAAAGCTTTAAATGTGTGAAAGCATTCCTGGCCACCGTAGAAACCTGGGCCTCCAGGTTCAAAGCTGAGTCCAGGAATACACCCAAACTGTGAACCTGTGTCTTCATGGGAGGTATGAACTCCATCTCACACAGGCTGAATCCTTATTTTCTAATCTGCCTTTTGACAAATCAGGAGCCCTTCTGTTTTTTTTAGATTAAGTTTCAATTTGTTTGCCCTCATCCAGTTCATTAATGACAGACACTGGTTTAGGACCAGGGCAGCCTCCTTGGATTGGGGTGGAAAGGAGTAATAGAGTTGGGCATCATCTGCATATTGATGGCACCAGGCCTCAAAACTCCAGATGACCTCTCCCAGCAGTTTCATGTATATGTTAAATAGCATGGGGGACAAAACAGAGCCTCAAGGGACCCTACAGGCCAACAGCCAGGGTGGTTGAACAGGAGTTCGCAGGCACCATCTTCTGGGTTTGCCCCTCCCAGAAAGAACACAACCACTGTAAAAGTGTCTCCAAGTTCCATCCCGACAAGGCAACCCAGAAGAATACCATGGTTGATGGTACCAAAAGCCTCCAAGAGGTCCAGCAGAACCAATAGGGACACACTCCCCCTGTTCAGTTCCCTGAATAGGTCATCCATCAAGGCAACCAAAGCTGTCTCTGTCCTGTAGCCAGGCCTGAACCCAGGTTGAAATGGATCTAGATAATCCGTTTGATCCAGAAACCCCTGAAGTTGGGAGGCACCACGTGCTCCAGTACCTTGCCCAAAAATGATATGCTGACACTGGCCAGTAATTATCCATTATAAGAGGGATACAGGGACTCGTATGCATTAGCTAGTGGTGATCTTTATATAATCCGTGTAAGGTACCTCAGTATTATCATCTCCCATATTACAGCTGAAAATACTGAGCTAGAGAGAGAGTTTACCTTGCCTATGGCTGCCTAGTACATTTATGGCAAGGATGAGATTTAGACAAGAGACTTTCTGATTTGTAGCTCAGTCTCTCTGCCTCTGTGCGACTTTAGCACTCGTCATCCCTTTGATTTGGCTTCCTTGTTTTGCTCACTGCTGTCTGAGTAATTTTATTTGACACTGCACTCTTCTGTGATTTTTTTTTTAAATGCTTTTTGCTCTTGGTTATGATTTTGTGTTTCCATGATTATTGTGAGTCCTTGAGCATCTTACAACTGAAGTGGGATAGAAACGTTTCCAAATACAACAAAGCAAGCTTGTACGTTTCTGCTCTGAAGCATGCCCCAATTCCTTCAATGGTCCTTTCTTCCAGGTAAACAGATATAGGATGGTGGCCTAATTTTGGTCAGGAAATGGTGCAGGATGCAGTGGGGAGCACTACAGTTCTTATCTCTCCATTGCCTTTCACAACTACTTTAAAATAGCTAAAAGTGGGGAGATCCTGTTGTGGATTTTATTCACCCGTGTTTTGCCCTTAATGTCCTGAGCAAGCCCTTAATTACAGGGAAATTTTCTGTCATTTCAAGACAGGAAAATGAGTGAGGGAGTGTGATGTAGTGCTGGTGATGTTGTACAGTTGCTCATTATGGTTGTCCCCATAGCTACTAATGGGTCTCAATTGCCCATTGAAGAACAAGCTACCCCTATATCTTAGTCACAGCCAGAATAACATATGCCAGCATGTGGAAAAACAAAGAATGTCCGACAGAAAACCAGTGGTTAGAGAAATTTTATGAAATAATGCATATGGATAAGTTAACAATGTTGATTAAAGGGAAGACTACAGAAAAATATATAAGCGACTGGAGGTTGATATCAGATTATTTTGCAAAAAAGGTGGGGTAAGGTAGCAGCCATCTCATAGATATAAATTTGAAAGTAATATTTGACTGATAAGAAAATGTACAAACAATATATAGGTAATCATGATAAGATAAGTGATTAGATTGTGATATTCTCATATAAGATCATAGAAACCAGAGATAAATGGAATATTAGATGGACATGAAAAAGTAGATGATATTCAGATAAAGTCAGAAAGGAAGTGAAAGATAAGTTAAATGGATGCATTTGTAATAGAAAACCAAATATTTGATATATCAGTGTAGTTATATAAATAAATAAATAGATTGAAATAGATAGAACACAAATGTGGATAACAAAGCTGATACTAAAATATATGTGTAGATATGGCTACGTATGTAAATGTATATATGCATAAGGGTTGGAATATTATAAAGCAATAATGGGAAAGGATGATATCTAATACCAAAGAATGCATCAAATAATATTATAATGTTAATTTATGATTTTATATTTGTATGATATAATTTTAATAAAAACGAATGAAGAAGAACAAGCTACCCCCCAAAAATTGCCTTACAGTAGGGGTAGTGCACAGCAATATACTGTTGCTGGAAAAATCTATCCCCACCCCCACCCTATTGGTAACCGTGAGTACTGAAGCTAAACACAGAGAGAAAACTGAGGCAAATGGCAGATAACATCATTGTCCCTGTTAATAATATTTTTAAAAAAATCTTGGAGTTTCAACCCTGTGAATCCTGGCTCCACTACAACCCTGGCTTTATGAATTTCACCCCACGTGTATTTGTGCATCCACACTGTGTCATCTTCTGTTCTTCCTCCCAGAGGTTCTAATTCTGCTTCCATCCTGTTTGCAGGAGCTACAAAGTGCGTTTCAACAGTGTCTCCTCATATTCAGATGCTCGGAAATCCTCAACTGATGGACCGGAAGACAGGGATAACTTTGAGAGCACTGGTCCTTTGGCCAATGTCAGGTGATCAGGGAAGGCTGAGGTGGGATAAAGGTGTGCTGTCTTGGGAGTGAATTCTGGTGATGGAGGACATGCAGAAGTCAAGTAACAAACCTGCAGTCCTCCTGGCATGAGTACCTTAAAGGTGAGGACAGCCTGTCAAGTGGTGCAGTAGTAAATACTGAAGGGGAGACGCTCCTCATGACTGTCCCCATAGCCAAGCTCCCAAAAAGAATCCAAGCATGGAGGCAGCTGTGTGGATCCATATAAACAACCTGTTCTGGCAGTTTTCATGTCTGCCAGGGGAGGTCTTTTGTAAAGCTAATGGGTCTTTATTGTCCATTCAAGATCAAGCTATCCAAAGTGCTATGCATTGCAGCAAGAATAGGTCAAAGCAATATATTGTTGCTGCTAAAAATTTATCCCCTTTGCCCAAGTTAAGCTCAGAAGGAACAGAGAAGCTGCGGCACAGATATGTGATTTCCCCTCCCCCCCATCCAGAATCCCTGCCACCTTGACCCTGTAACATCTAGCCCAACTACACCACTGAGCATATTGTCACATCCTGACTCTGGAGAGACAAAAAAAAATCTTCCTCCTTGCACATGACCAAGAAGGAAGGCGAGAGTAACTTCCTTTGGCTCTGCTTGTCCACTAGCCAGTTGCAGCCACCACTTCTGTCTGCTTGCTTGCTTGCAGATTCTCCGTCTTTGGTCTGGGATCACGGGCCTACCCCCACTTCTGCGCCTTTGCCCGTGCTGTGGACACACTCTTGGAAGAGCTGGGAGGGGAACGTATCCTGAGGATGGGTGAAGGAGATGAGCTCTGTGGACAGGAGGAATCCTTCAGGACATGGGCCAAGAAGGTCTTCAAGGTAGCCTGATTCCTTTTTCCCTTTTCGGGGAGACATGTCATTTTGGAACATGGTGTCTCAGCCACACAGGGCCAGCCTTAACGTGAAATATTGTGTAGCCATTGTTTCAGTCTGTATGTTCCAGAAGATGTGAAAAGATCTGGAAGCCATGCCCTATGAGGTGCGCCTTAGGATGCTGGGTGTGTTTAGCCTGGAGAAGAGAAGGTTAAGAGGTGACATGATAGCCCTGTTTAAATACTTGAAAGGATGCCATATGGAAGAAGGAGCAAGCTTCTTTTCTGCTGCTCCAGAGATAAGGACATGAAACAATTGACTCAAATTACAGGAAAAGAGATTCCACCTAAACATTAAGAACTTCCTGATGGTAAGAGCTGTTCGACAGTGGAATACACTGCCTCATAATATGGAGTCTCCTTCTTTGGAGGTTTTTAAACAGGGGCTGGATGGCTATCTGTCAGTAGTGCTTTGATTGGTTATTCCTGCATGGCAGGAGATTGGACTGGATGGCCCTCGTGGTCTCTTCCAACTCTAGGATTCTATGATTCTATGATCTAAGATAGGCCCTCAGTCTTCTCTTCTTCAAGCGAAACCTTACCCAGTGCCTTCCACCACTGTTATCACTGAATTTTCTCAAGGAATAAAAAATCAGTCAGCCTCAGGTTAATGAATGAACTGGCAAAGCAAATTAATGCTTGAACAGGTAAAAAAAGTGTCACTGATGAGAAATAGGAATTGATCCATTCCTGCCCAACACCCATTGTGCCTGCTCCATGCTTGGCTGTGCCACCCACACAGGGCTTTTCCAAATCTCACACCTGTTAACATTTGGGGAGATGAGGGGGAAATCCTGCCTAGGGCACAGGTGTTTTGCTTGGTTTTGAACACCTTCTATTTTCTGTAGGCAGCATGTGATGTGTTCTGCGTGGGCGATGATGTCAACATTGAGATGGCCAACAACTCTCTCATCAGCAATGACCGGAGCTGGAAGAGGAGCAAGTTCCGCCTGACCTATGTAGCTGAGGCTCCTGAATTGACCCAAGGTATTGTTATTCCCACCCCACCACCACCACCTTCCCCAACATGACTCCCTTCACTGGTGATGGACAATAGATCCCATCCTAGTCCCCAAGTGTGCCTGTGATGGGGGAATATTTAGACAGGGGTGGGTAAAGTGCAGCCCATGGGCCATATGCAACCCCTGCCCCTACTTTTTTGACCCCAGAAGCCCCCACCAGTACCACAAATCCCCTGATACCCCCCGCAGCTTTTAAAAAACTCATTGCAATTTTTGCCCCACAACCATGCAGAAGGCCACCGAAATGTGTGAAAAGACATGAAAATACCCCCACAAGCAACCCAGAATCTATAGTACCTCAATCTTCCTTTGCAGGTGATGTTGCATCACTTGCACTTGTTGTGTGAAGTGCAGCCCATGGATGGGCTGGGAGAATTGGCCCGTGGTCCCCATCTAAATCCCTCCTTGATTTAGACTATGGGTGGACAACTGTGGCCTTCTAGATGGGTTTGGGCTATAGATCCCTAGCCAGAATAGCCAGTGGTGAGGGATTATGTTGTAGGCCAAGAACATCTGGAAGGCCAAGGTTGCCCATCCCTAATTTAGACCTGGTTGGTGCAAGCAATGGGAGAGAGAAAATTTAAAGGGAGGGGACAGAAGTAGAATTACAAATGCTCCTCCCTCCTGCTTGGATGGCAGAAGCCCAGCAGAGTTTGGTAATGTTGAAGCACTCTGAGTGAACTATAAGATTGCCTTTCAACAATGTAAACCTATGCATGTCTATTCTGAAATAAGCCACGAGTTCACACCCAATCACTGTTAAGTGTGTATAGAATTGCAGCTTAACTGGCTATATTTATGGCTGTATGATGACATGATGGGCAGTATATAAATATGGGTGGGATAAACGAATGTGTGTGTATGTGCCTTCAAATTGCCTGTCCATTTATGGTGACCCCATGGATTTTGTTGGGTTTTCTTAGGAAAGGAATACTCAGAGTTGCTTTTACCAGTTCCTTCCTCTGAAACAGAGCCTACAGCACCTGGTTGGTGGTCTCCCATCCAAGTACTAACCAGGGCTGACCCTGCTGAGCTTCCAAGATTAGATGGGATCTGGTACCTTCAGGGTATTTAGGCAGACAAATGAATAGTAATAATATATTTTTTCACACTGTAACTTTAAAATGCACCACCCTCCTTCATAGTCCCCCCTCCCAAAAAAACCAGTTTTCCTAGAGTTTGGAAGCAATGCAGTTTAACACATTACTTTCAGAGGTAAATGAGGGCATAATGTTGGCCCTTTCGCAAAATAGCCTAAATGGTAATGTTTTTACCTGTGGGGAGTGGAGATGAATAACAGCTACTCAACAGCTGCACATAACAACATTGTGTGTAACGGTCATTTTTTGGACATTTTTCTATTCTAATGTTTTTTTTAATTATAATAATTATAACTTTAAATTAAAAATGAAGCATTACAGGTAAAGTCACAAGAAAGGAGTAATGTGTTATTTTTTAAAAAACAATCTATGCTTTGGTCAGTATAAGCAATACAGATCTCTGACTGTCAGTGAGGTGGTAGACCTGCAAATCCCAGAATAGTAGAGTATCTATAGTGTGAAATGTACAGCTCCTTCCTAGTCTTCCATTGATCTGGAATCTGCCTGCCCATGATGCACTGTGCCTCCACTGTTTATGGACATTCTCTTTCCTCTCCCAGGCTTGTACAGTATTCATAAAAAGCGAGTCTCTGCAGCCCGGCTTCTAACCCGTCAGAATCTACAAAGCCCAAAATCTAGGTAAGGAACTGCAGACCCCATGGGAGCCTTTTAACTATTTGCATGTCTGTGCACAAAGAAGCCACACTGTGTTCAGCGCAAAGTCCAATGTTCCAAGGGAATTTTTACTACAAAACTGGCAAATGAAGAATGGTAAGAAGAAGCCTGGTATTTCAGACCTAGGCTCCATCTAGCTTAGTATTAGAGCTTGGAGAAGTTACTTTTTTTCACTACAACTCCTCCCCAGTCACCATGGCAACTGGCTATGGAATTGTACTACAGAAAAGTAACTTTTCCAAGCTTTGCTTGCTGCCTTATTTGCCACAATAACCAGCCAGATGCTTCTGGGAGGCCTACAGTCAGGGATTAAACTCAATAGCCCTCCATTATTGCCTTACCAACTGGTATTCAGTGATATATGGTAGCTAAATATTGTGTGTGTCTATGTGTATTCATTAAAATATTTCCAGGCCAGGTTGTATTAGAAGATCTCAGGGCAGAGTACAATCCATGAAATCATATCAGAACCATGTAAAATAATGTGAACTATTTAAAACAACTCAACAATCAAAATAAAACCTGCATTCTGCCAGATGAAGAAGCAAATCACAGTCTCACTAGGCCTTCAGTGCTTGGGTGAACAACCAAGTTTGATGTTGGAGCTAAAACGGGGGCCGGTATCTGTGCCAGTCAGGCCTTGAAGGGAAGGGCATTCTACCACCACAGCTCGAAGCATTTATTTATTTATTTATTTATTTGTGCCATTTCTATGCCACCTTTTCCCCAAAGTGGGACCCATGGCGGTTTATAAACATGGGAAAACCATTGGAACCTCAAAATAGGGAGGTACCATTTAGCTTTCACAGAGAACAGCCCGTGATAGACTGAGGCCTGGCTCAGACTTCAGCTTTACAAATGCAAGGGATCCCACTACCCCTGTCTTCTTCTATCACATAGCAGGGTGAGAGCTGAAAGCTTCCACTTCTGATTTTGAACAAATGGCCATTTCCTATTATGTGTTTACTCAGAAATGGAAACACTAGGCTCCCAGTCCAGGTCCAATCTTTTTACATTTGAGTAATAAATAATATCTGTGATGCCTGCGTATTACATAAAAAGGTAATAAGTAATTTGACCCTGAGAGTAAATGAAACCTGGATGATAATTCAGTGTATAATAGTGGGATCTGAACTTGGTGACAACTTTTTGCATGTAACCCATGGATACAGTTGTGAGACACCAACATATGCATTTACTGTGCTATGCTCTGTGCCAGATATTTTTACTGCTAGTATAGAGTTGCTGGAAGTGCTGGTTGAAAACTGACTGGAACATGCTAAACCTTCCTGTTCACTTTAGCCGCTCCACAATCTTTCTGAGGCTTCACACCAATGGGCACCAGGAGCTGCATTACGAACCTGGAGACCACTTGGGCGTCTTCCCAGGCAACCATGAAGACCTAGTCAATACCTTGATTGAACGGGTGGAAGATGCACCTCCCACCAATCAGCTGGTCAAGGTGGAACTGTTGGAAGAAAGGAGTACAGCTTTAGGTAACAAAGGCAGACAGTTTTTAAAGTGACCTGTTGAACGGAGTTGGTTTACCTGTGTAGAAGGCATAATTTTACTCCATTATCTAAATGTGTACAGTGGGATATCAGGCCTGCCAAATGTCAGAAACATAGGATATTTTTGAGGTAATTTTAAAGAGTGTATGTCTTCTAAGCTTCCCGTTACTATTAATGGGAGATCCAAACAAGCTTTGACTGCCTGGAACGTCAGAGTTTTCTAGCCAAACAAAAGACAGATCTTCCCAATCTTTTCGTTTCAATGTGTTTACACTCATGTTCCCCTCTCGTCTTTCTGTGACCCTTCTGTGTATTATACACAGTGTTCTGACAAAGAAGAATCTGAATGCAAAGCAAGACAACTGAAAACCTATTGAAAAACAAAATGGATGGAATTTCTGGTTTAAAAAAACAGAATTAGTAGATTTATTTATTTTTTAATGATGCATACTGTACTGTTTAGTACGCACCTGAAATTGCTAGGGGCTGTACGGCAATAGACAGTAAGTGTAATGTAGTTGTTAGAGCATTGGACCAGAACTTGTGAGATCCAGGTTTGTCCCCACTAAGGCATAAAACTCACCAGGTAACCTTGGGTTAGACACTTGCTCTCAGCCTGACCTACTTCACAGGGTTGTTGTGAGGACAAAGTGGGGAAAGGGGAGAGTCACATAAGCTGCTTTGGAGTTCACTGGAGGAAAAGCAGGCTATAAATGCTTAACAGATTGCTGTTTTTTCTCATTTGAGCTAAAGTGAAAATGCATTGATTGTGTGTTCCTGTATGGCAGGGGGTTGGACTGGATGGCCCTTGTGGTCTCTTTCAACTCTATGATTCTAAGATAAGAGATTCTCAGTCACAGAAGGGCTCTTCTGGATTCCTCTCTAATGCGTGCCGCCTCTTCTCATCTAGAATCTTGCCAGAAGGTGTGGCCCTCCAGATGTTGATAAACTCCTGGCCAGCATAGGAAAACAATTAGGAAATCCGGCAAAGTATCACGAAAGTCCAAAAATTAAGCCAGATGTTATAGCATTTTTGGTTACTAACACAGCAGATAGCTTTCATGGACTGAAATGACTTACTGACCTTATCTTACATCTTACTGATACAGTAGTTGTAATTTTCTATTACTTTTGCAATTGTTCTGAATTGATGGTGTCTGACTTATGCTTTTGAAAACAATGTATTTGGTATGGTGGGTTTGAAAACATGTGCTTTGTGCTCTGTTTCAAATATGCTTATAGAGATACAGAATTTTCAAGATGGATGAGACATTGGAAGTCATCTAGTCCAATCTAATCCCATGAATCTTGAACCCGTAGTATCCCTGACAGATGGCCATCCCGTCTCTGCTTAAATGAATCCCTCCAGTATCTAATAGTTCAGTTATTCTGGTCAGGGCCTGCCCAAGCCATTTTGCTAGCCAAGGCAAAGAACTGTCTTGGCAGTTATTGGAATCCTTCATCAGCAGTGACAATGGGCGAGTGTCCTCTGCTGTGTTCAAAGGCAACAGACTGGTTTGGGGACTCAGGATAACCTACACAGCACTTAGCTATCTTTTCCAACACCCTGCTACTTCCTCCCAGCACTGAGGCGACCATCTCACTATGCCCAATGACAGAGCAACTCTGGTGCTGTTGCAACAGTGAACATGAACTGGGTTCTGTCCCCACAGGTGTGATCAGCAACTGGACAGATGAGAACCGTATTCCACCCTGTACCATCTTCCAGGCATTCAAATATTATCTGGATATCACCACTCCTCCCACACCAATCCTGTTGCAACAGTTTGCCTTACTGGCCACCAATGACAAGGAGAAGAAGCGCCTCCAAATTCTTAGCAAGGTAAGCAGTCAGGAGCCAGGTGGAAGACTATGATGGGAGACTGATGTGTCTTCCCACCTTTTCCCCAGCCACAAGGCAGACAAGGTTACTGCTCTATCACACATTCCGCCACACATGGCAAGATGTTAGCGCCCCCCCCCCCCGATAATTTAGTGTCCATATGGGGCTCAGAGCTTGGATATTATGATTTATTAGGATATTAGGAGAGAGATATTCAAAGTATTTAACCCTTTACCCAGAATTTTTGGGTGCGTGGAGTATGCAAGCAACAGCAATGGGTAAGTACACCAAGGTCAGTCTGCAGATGGCTGTAATATAACCAAAGCTGCAAAGAGTTAGATGGAGCAACAGATGATAGTCACCCGAGAAGAAAGCTGCTGCCTACCACATACCATCTAGGGCGAGGAATATATAGCCCTTCTGATGGGAACTGTAGTTCAACAACATTTCAAGGGCCAAACGTTCTCCTCCCTTGCACAAACCGAAGGGTCATGGGAGAAAGTTTCTGGCCTAGATCAGGGGTGGGGAACAAATGGCCCTCTAGATGCTGTTGAACTCCAACACCCTCAGTGACCACAGCCAGCACCTAGATCTGACCCAACTTCCCCCTGCCATGTTTAAAAGGGATTCATTCTGCTGTTGCTGCACCTTTGGCAGTCGTCAACAGAGAGATGAGCTTTCTTAAGGGAGAGAGTTTGCCACTGTGCAAACAGAATGCTGGACTAACTTAGTGCACTTCCTCTCTCATACAGGGTCTGCAGGAATACGAAGAGTGGAAGTGGTCCAAGAACCCCACAATGGTTGAAGTGCTGGAGGAGTTCCCATCTGTGCAGATGCCCTCCACCCTGCTATTGACTCAGCTCCCACTGCTCCAACCTCGCTACTACTCCATTAGCTCTTCCCCTGATATGTACCCTGATGAGGTCCACCTCACAGTGGCTGTGGTCTCCTATCGCACCAGAGGTAAAAAGAAGGGGGGGGGGAGAAAAGCTGTCAGTGGGCTTGAAAGTTGAACATGGGGACCAAACCCTGCCCAGATCTGAGAAGGCTAATATGCCACTTCCTATTTATTGAAATATACACTTTAATAGGCCTAGGTGAGCCAGGATTAGTCCCTGACGTCCTGCTGTTGGTTGCTATAGCCTAAATACTGACTTTGCATTTTGGTAGACAGAACTTGGGGGATGATAAACAATAGCATTTAGAAGCTGAGATAATTTGACTACCGTCATGCAACAGTATTTAATGGGTGACAGCACTGCAAACACAATGTCTAATACACTGAAAGGTCAGATTTGTAATGTGAATTTGAATTTTGGAAGTCAGATGTTCACATTCAGAATCTGAATACAGGTCACCTCCATTTATGCAGGATTGGTACCTGCGATTTACTTACCTGCTGTTGGGGGGAAATGGTCTCTCTAGGCATCTGGAGGACCATAGAGTCATACCAGAGGTGGTCTCTCGAGCAATTGGGAGGTTCTCCAGCATGACTCTTTGGTCAACTTCTGCCAGAAGTTGGCCATAGAGTCGCACCAGATATCTAGAGAGGCATCCTCTCTAGGCATTTTCTAGGTCCTCCAGAATGATTCTATGGTATTCATGGCAGTTCGCTATTATACACTATTTCAAGTAAGTCCTGGAATGCATTCCCTGCAGATACGGGAGGTGACCTGTAGTAATTTTGTTTTTAAATGGCCAATGTTGGATATTTTCTATGATCATATTAACCAGTATCCTTTCTGCATTCTTTTAGATGGGGAAGGGCCCATACACCATGGGGTCTGCTCTTCCTGGTTCAACCGGATACAAGAGGATGAAATAGTGCCATGTTTTGTCAGAGGGTAAGATGTGGGAAACCAGAGATTTAAAAAACAGTCTGGAAAAATTGGACTTCGGCCTGGTTTTGAGCCTGTTGAAGCCCAGGAAACTGAGCTAGACTGCAGTCCTGTCCACTCTTACAAGCTCCATCAAGCACACTGGAATTTATGAGATAGGCTAACCTGCAAACTTAAATTATGCAAGAATAACGAGATTGTACACCACAAGTTTGGTAATACAACAAGCAAAGGGTGCCGTGTTGAACATTTAAAAATTCTAAAACCTATATTAGTGTAACAGCTTTATTAGACTAACCAAAAGCAAATGTGTACAAACTATTAAGATACTAAGGATGGAGGCCTGATTTTGATCTCATATTCTCAGAAATGGGGGAGGCAATATTCTGCTCCTGAGAGTGTGTTAATTCTGTGATTTGCATTCACTCCACTGCAATCACAAGAGAGGCAAACCTGCTTGTTTGATCACAAACTCCCTTTTGTTTATCCAGAGCTCCTGGATTCCACATGCCACAAGATCCACAGGTTCCTTGCATCCTGATTGGTCCTGGGACAGGGATTGCTCCTTTCCGGAGTTTTTGGCAGCAGCGACTCTTTGATATCAAAAACAAAGGTAGGTGTAGCCCTGTGTCAGTCCTTGAATGAGGTGTCTCTGACCTCTCTTGGTAAATCTCCAAAAGAAGGAATGGCCAACTATTCTGACTTGCAGTAACATACTGCCTTTCTTGTAGTGAGCTCAAGGCAGAATATATGGCTCTCCTACATTCCACTTTATCCTCACAGCAACACCTCTGTGAGGTAGGTCAGGCTGAGAGAGAGTGGATGGCCCAAGGTCACTTGGTGAGTTTTCTTGGCTCAGCAGGAACTAGAACCTGAGATGTAAATCCTACTGGTAGTCTCAACTGGAGTATACCTATTGACTCAATGGAATGTACATAAGTATTTAGTTCCCAGGTTCCCCTCTTGATTCAGTGGGTGCACTTGAGTTGGGACTAATAATTAGATTTATACCACTGGCTCCCTACCTGGGGTTGTTTGGCAAAAACAGAGAAAATAACCCATGCAGCTTCCAGTCTGGCTTCAGTAAGGGTGAGCATGGTTTGGGCTCATCTTCCAGACTGTCTTTCCTTTGAGGCTAATGGCTTTTATCATCACAGTAGAGCTGTTTGGGCGTGGAATGCACTGCCTGGGAGTATGGTGGAGTCTCCTTCTTTGGAGTTTTTAAAACTAACTTTGGGAGGCCATCTGTCGGGAGTGCTTCGATTGTGTATTCCTGCATGACAGAATGGGGTTGGACTTGGATGGCCCTTGTGGTCTCTTCCAACTCTGACTCTAAGATCCCTGGGCACCTGGTGAGGCCCACACCAGTTTAGGAGGCCACTACTGATCCCTGGAGCCATGTGGGTGTCCCACTTCTCCTCCAACTCACTGTCCCTGTGGAAAGGAACTGAAGGAGCTCTTACCCTACCTGAATTGAGAGTGTATTTTAGCAACATACCCAGTGCTGCTTCTGAGGCGGAACACTTCTAGGAAGGATTAGAACTTCTGGTTCCCTAGAATGTAGTTGGAACCCAGCAAATGTCTATTATGATGTGGGTTAGTGGCCCTCTGCTCATGCTGCTAGAAAGATGGACGGAATCTTAGCACATTTGCATTCTCTTCTCCCCTATCTCTTCCCTAGGACTGAAACCTTGTCCCATGACACTGGTCTTTGGTTGCCGCCAGTCCAAGATTGACCACATTTACAAAGAGGAAACCTTGCTGGCCAAAAGCAAAGGTGTCTTCAAGGAGCTGTTCACAGCCTACTCCCGGGAGCCAGACAAACCAAAGGTAATCCAGAACTTGAATGTTACTTGTCACCAGTAGCTAGTTCTTGTAACGGATGCCTTTTTCCAGTCATGAATGTATAATTTGGTCACATTACAACTGTAACTTAAGAGATACCTTCAGCCCTTTTGCACTATAACTGTAAGTTAATTTGCTAGTTGTAGGGGTGTGGTCTCATTCTGGTGTGGAGGAGGAATGCCGTATGATTCAAATACCAGCTAGTGCTGTGCCTCACACTGCTGCCTTGTGCTCTGTTGTGGGTGTTGAAATTACAACAAGGTGGACAGAAAGAGTGTGCTTTGTACCACAGGCCTGCAGCTGATAATGTTTGGATTTTTTACAGTAACTATTTTAGTTACCTTTGAAAAACAAGAAAGGGTTGCCTTTTTAAAATTGTAACTATAACTAATTACTTCAGACCTTTGAACTGTAACAGTAACCCATTATTTTGTTAAGTAACTGCCAATGCTGTGAGATAATCTGTCCCACCCATAGTTGCCTATGTAACACTTTCTGGGATGTGGAGGCCCTTGCTCCTTCTTAACACACAGTGAGGTCCTAATTGCACCCTTTCCCTTTTTGTAGAAATATGTGCAGGACATCCTGCAGGAGCAGCTGGCAGGATCAGTTTACAAGGCATTGAAGGAACAAGGCGGCCACATCTATGTCTGCGGTGACGTCACCATGGCTGGAGATGTTCTCAAGACCATCCAGAGCATCGTGAGGCAGCAAGGCAAGCTGACAGCTGAGGAGGCCAGCACTTTCATCAGCAAGCTAAGGGTGAGCACACAGTTCCCAGCCCCCAGCCCGCCACAGGGCAAGCACTGGTATGTTCACTGGAGTCTACAGCAGCCTCCCCAACCTGGTGCCCCTCCCATGTGTTGGACTACAATGCCCATTACTCACCATCAGCTGGCAGGCTGGGGGGAATTGTAGCCCAACATGCCTGGAAGGTGCGAGATAGGAAAAAAAAAACTGAACTGTAGTATCAGGACCTTACCAGAACAGGCAGTACTGCTGGATTAGAACTCATCAGAAGACCATAAGCCCTGGCTTCAATGTGTGTGGTACATCTACTACATACTAGAGGACAGATCCATGTCCTGAGGGATGTACAAGGTTAAAATTCAACACATGAGAATACAACACTGTAGGGAAGAGAAGTGAGTTCTAATGGAGGGTAAACAAGGGAAGAATACTTTTATACCACTCTGGTCATCTAGATGAGGGTTTCTCCAGATCTTATGAATTTCAGTTCCCCAAATTTCTGACCATAGGCTATGCTGGTAGGTGCCTCTGGAACTTGAAGTCCAAAACACCTGGAAAAGCAAAGACTGAGAACCACTGAATTCTAGTCCCTTTTATGCTTTCTTCAAAGGGCCTGTGTTCTGCAAGATAATGATTGTGCATGGATTTTCTGTCTCATGCTTCTCTTCCCCTGATCTGCAGGATGACAACCGATACCATGAGGACATATTTGGAGTCACTTTGCGCACATACGAAGTGACTAACCGCCTCAGATCCGAGTCGATTGCGCACATTGAGGAGAGCAAGAAAGACACGGATGAGTGAGTTAGCTTGCTGGCTTTTCCCCTTTCCTTTTAAATCTGGGCTTTTGTTTCCCTAAAATGTGTGGGCTGGAGAACAGAATCCCTTTTGTTGTTCAGAACTGGATCATGGCAAAACCTGACACCATCCTTTGAGTCTCATGTTGAGAGTGGGTGGGTATTACTATGGAACTGGCTCATTGCAGTTTCTTGCAGAACTTGGATAAATTGTTTTTTAGGACTACAGCTCTCAGATTCATCCAGCCACAGGGGCCATGGGTCAAATAACATTCCAAACCTCTGCTCTTTTGCAATATAGAGGACAGGGCATTGTATACAGAAAGTTCCATTGTCAACCCCTTGCACCTCTAAAGGGATGAGAAAAAAAGACTTAACTTGAGAGCAGGGATAGGAAACTTTTGACACTTCAGATGGTTTGGCCTACAAGTCCCAAATGGTAACAAATTATGGGAACTGTAGTCCAAACCATCCAGAAAACCAAAGGTTCCCAATCCTTTCATGAGACCCTGGTGTTGGGGGCAAGCTACTGGCAGTGGTTTGTGGTGAGGCAGGACCAATGGAACAAAGCCAGGAGTCAGGATCAAAGAGTAAATTAGAATCAAATGACAAACCAGGAGGCAGGCTCAAGGAAAAGCCAGGCATCAACTTCCAAAGGACATAGGAAGGAACCCATTGGGGCTCAGGCAGATCATATCACTCCAGAATCACTTGTTCTGGAGGAGCCAATGGCCAGCCTGGATGGATGGAGTCAGTCCAAGGGTGCTTTGTTGAGAAGACTGCCCGCTACAATTCAGTGGCTCTCCAAGCAGCCCAACTCTCCAAGATGCTATTATACTGTCTGGCAACAGACCATGCTTTCCAACATGCACCACTTTAATTACATATTCATTGCATTTATATTCTGTCTTCCCTTCTTACAAGGAACACAAGGCGTCTTATAATTTCATTCTTCCCCTGCCCCTTTAATCTACCAACAACTTTATGAGGTAGGTTAGGCTGATTTGCAGTCACAGGCCCAATGTCTCCCTAGGTCTAAGTCCAGCATTTTAACTCAATCTTTTTCAACCAAACACACTCCCGATATTTAGAACTACAATTCCCATCATCCCTGTCCATGCTGACTGGTGCTTGTGGGAGATGTAGTCCAAAACATCTGGGTGGCATCATGCTGAAGAAGGCAAATCTAACCACATGGCTATAGATCAGGATGCTTTTACATAACACTCCTGTTCTCATGCAAAGGACCACTGGTAGAAGGAGTAGATTGCTATATTTGGCATTGTCTAGATGGTGAAAAAACTCCTCATGGAATGAAAGGAGAATACCTTTTGTCCTCAGGAAATCCCGTGGTGATTTGCCGTATTCAGAAGGAGGGGGGCCAAAACCTGCAAAAACTACGCAAGAAAAGCATTCGCAACTTTTCCCAAAGTTTTTTTTAAATATGAGGAAATGCATATTCCCACTCGTTTGGACAACCAATTCGCAGCTGAGTCCATTCCAGAAGTTGAAAGGTGATTGGTCAGGGGGAGGGGTGGCTTGCTGGCAACAAAGTGGCTGGAACCACCATTTTTTAGTTTCGCAGTAGCAACCATGCACATTTTTGGAGTGGTAGGGTAACAAAACAGTTTCTTCTAAGTTGCAAACTTCTGCAACTTGGATTCAATATGAAAAAAATCCAACTGTGCTTCGGGGGCAGTGTTTGGAGAATAATAACACGAGTAATTCACTCACGGCCACCATCTTTATTTGTGGACATGCGAATGTCCAGCTATAATGTTGATCCCTCCTGTTTCCAACAAACTGATCCCTCCATTGAACAGACATGTAGCTGTTATGGAACCAAAACCCCTCCTTCTAAACAAGCGGTCCATTCTCTGTGTTTCTAGAAGGAAGGCAGAACTTGAACTTGTCTCAAGGTAGGGCTGTGTATACATATACTTGAGAGACAGGATGGCTTCCAAAGGCATTCCTTCCATAGCATTGAGGTGGGGGAGGGCTCTGCCACAGCAGTGTAGGAGATGGATTTTCTTTGCTGTAAAACACTTGCTGCATCCACAAAACATCACTAAATCTTTTGCACTAGTAGCTTTCTCTCATCTTGCTCATGCTCAAATCCACTTCGGTATGGTGGTCTTGATCAAATTCTAGATGAAGACATGCCCTGTAAAGTTTTCACAGTGAAATTAAACACAGGGAAAATGCAAGAAGAGAGTTGATATTAAAAAAAACAAAACAAAACAAAACCCACCTTAAGTCACCAAAGGGTGCTAATGCATGCTAATGCCAGTAGAGGGGGATTCTCCAGTGGTGCTTATATCACTTTACAATGCAAGTGTGATATTGGCTCTAACCATTGGCTTTCTTGCAGGGTGTTTTGTTCCCAACCTTGATTAACCATTGCCCAGGATGGGATGCCAAGCCCTGGCCAATCACAGCAGCTCCTGCTGCACTGTTCCAGCCCAATGGGGGGCTGGATCCTGTACTGACACATCCACATCCGCTCCTTTTCTCCAGGGACTCCATGGCCCACGGCAAAAGCTCTTCTGTGTCTCGTCCTGTTATTGTGTCCTGACGAATGTGTGTTGGCCAGCACGCAGATGGTGACAGAGGAGATGACAACGAAGCTGTTTCTCTCCCCTCACACACCTCTCCTTGCATCCTGTGGCAGTTTCTTTTCTCTTCGTGTGCCGTTCTTTGGAGTTCCCCGCTAAAGCGTGATGGCTTTTCTCAACCTGCAGTGGCTCTTATACACACACACAGACAACTCACAACTTTGTTCTTCCTCTTGTTAATGACAAGGATTGGGGAGGGGGGTTGTTTTGTTTTTTGGAGGCTGCATGAAATCATTACCTTAGCAATCATCATCTGTATCTTTCAGTGTTCTAAGGGGGGAGGCCAGGCTCAGAGGATCAAGGATAGCAGCAGAGAAATGTGGAATTGCCATCTTGTCTATCAAATTCTTTGCTTCAAGCGCTGGGTCATGTTCCCACCTCCTCCACCCTTCATTGTCTGCTCTCTGGCAGGAGAAAGGCAGGGAAGTGATCAGTGGCTACCTTGTGCAGTCTCTCTATCCTCTAAAATGTGGGACTGGTCTCTCTTGAACAGGTCACAATGTCACCTTCATCAGCATGCTGTGTTCTGTTTGCACTGTCTTAATGTTACTGCCTTTGTCCTTTTCCTGTATCAGCTGAGTTCTGAACCCTCTACAGTGTGTTTTGTGTGCAGTGGATTTAATGGTTGGAGGAGGGGGGGGTCTTCAGATCAGGGTGGGCAACTCTGACCCCCCCCCCGATTTTTCAGACTACAACTCACATAGTCTTTCACCATTACCTATGCTAGCTAGGACTGATTGAAATTGTAACCCCTCCCCCCCCCCAAAAAAAAGCAGCTGGAAAGCTACAGTTGCTCACCCTGCTTTAAATTGTCATATGTATTGTTTTACTTGCTTCAAAGTGTAGTAAGCAAGCTCAGCTGCCTATGTTCCCTGCTCCTCCTGTTCATTCTGCTGGGTAGGGCCCTAGACTTCAGCCTCCAAATCCAGCCCTAATGGCACCACTGTTTGAGCTGATTTTAAGGTTGCAAAGGTAGGCAGACTTTTTAACCAACAGGCTCCCAGGAAGCAACTGTGGGCCACACCCTGCCTTTCAGAGTCATTGTACATAAGAGAGCCCTCTAGAGGTTTTGCTCTTACTCTCTTAATGTCATGGGATGGGCATATTACCTTTTTCCTCAGCAAGACAAAAATCATCGTGCCAAAGAACCATCCCTGCATAGGCCTAACCCATGCTGCTGTCTGAAGCAAATGTGCCCCATTTCTCATAGTACCCAGACTTGATCAAGTTATTTTAGAATTTGAGGCAACAGTAGAAGTGTGGTCCTTAATAAATTAAATAACAATTGAGTGCCTTTGCATGACACCCCAAACCAGCTGCCTCAAGCAGCCACTTCTTTCTTGTGTAAAGGTAAAACTATCCCCTCTGCTGCAGAGCTGTATAGACAAAAGGTAGGCAATTCTCTTCCAAAATACCATTGGACTGCAGCTCCTGCCAGCATGCAGTGGTGAAAGATTATGGGAGAAACAGTTCAACAGCATTTGAAGGGTCACAGATTCCCCATCCCTGGCCTACAAAGTTCCTGTCTTGCCATGACAAAATGAAAGAGATTCTACATACCGTATTATGGAGGGGGTCAGGGGCATTGCTAGGCCTGGTCCCATCGGGTTCAGGCCCCAAATCTGTCTCCCTGAACCCTAAGCATCTGTTGATGCCACCTGAAGTTTTATGTAAGTTTTATTGTCATGTCAGGTTCAGGGGGAATTGCTGCTAAGAAGGGATGGATTAATTTTTACCATCCAGACATCCTGTTCTCTCCTGTCTCCTCCACCCCCCAACATCACACTGCAGCAATTCGGTTTAGGAGGGGACTCTATCAGTGTTAATGAAGATGTTCTGTCTAAGCTTAGTTGCCATTTAAAGGGTGTGTGAGATATCTAGCTGGAAAGATAAGAGTTATCCATCTCAGAATGCTGTGGCTTCCCCCATCTCCAATAGAACCACTTCCCCCTAAGTCTAATCACATGGGGTGAGGCATTTTTTTCTCTGAGACCCGGGCTTGTGTTCACATCCCAATGGGAGGCCACATGGCTCTTCTTGATTATTCTGTGTCTTCCTGCCCTGCATTGTGGCACATTGAGAGGTGGTAGTAAATTAATTATCCCTGGAGCAAACCAGGTGGAATGAATTATAGGCTGGACCAAACTGTCCAACTGAATGCATGATTGGCTGGACTAAACTGTCCAACTATCAAAAAGTTGATGGGCATCCTGGGAAAAACTGGAGAAGATTTTTAGATGCTTGAAAATCTCTAGAGTTTGACCTGATCTTCACAGGCCAACTGAACTGGTAAGAGATTTGAGGCAACATAGAAGGCTGCATTGCTTCAGATTGCAGGTGGGGACAAGGCTTGGAAAAGTTGCTTTTTTGGAAAACTCATAGGCTTTCCCACCCAGCGTGGCCATTGGCTATTTCTTCTTTGTTTTTGTTTTTTTGGACCACAGCTCCCAGAGTCTCTGAGCACAGCCTTGCTGGTTGGGTTGGAGGATCTGGGAAGCTATAGTCCAAAAGACCACTATTGGACAGCTGTGACCACTTTTTAATATTCCCCTATTCAGAAAAACCTCAATTGTGAGGTAAATGGAAACCTTCTCAGGCTGTTTTGACTGCAGTTCCATCACCATTTGAAGCAGCTGCATTTTTTTTTTATTTTTTTTTTTGGTTAAGAAAGAAGGGAAAGGCAACATCTCCTGTTGCTTTGTCTTAAAAATGACAACCAATGACTACTCCTCCTCAGTTAATAGATTTTGGACAATCTTGCCTGAAAGGTGTTGAAAATACCATTTTCAGGGCCACAAATGGCTAGGGAACAAAGTGGAAGGGAAATAATTCAGCCCCATTTTGAGAACAGCACAGGAAGGAAATTAGAATCTCAGGGATGAAGATACTCTTCCATGCCCCCTCTCTGCAGTGTTACTTACCTGCTAACACAGATTTCCCACCCACTCACCTCAGAATATTAAAAATGTGGCCTGCCTATACACCTGTTCAAGTTAAAATGGAGCATTTTCCCTTGTACCCAACCAAATGTGCCTGGGAAGGCTGTGGGACTAAGAGACAGGATATAGCAGGCCTGGTTAGGGTTTCATTGAACTGTCATTCTACCCTTCTAGACAGAAAGGCATTTGACTCAATGAAGATCCTATTTCCATTGCTAATAAGATGGTTTTCCTAAAGCCACTTCTTTTGGAGGAACTGTCTTCCCTTCTTGCAGCCAGAAAGCCCAGTCTTTCATGGCAGAGGTTTATATCCATATATGTCTACCATATGCAGTTCATTTGTTCATTTTCCCTCCACCACCACCTGCATGCACGCGCACACACACAGTTGATTGATATCCTTTGTATGGAAAAATGAGATATATATCACAATAATTTATAAAAAAAATCCAGGATCTGCCCATCTTCCACAGAACACGATAGGTGTTCTAGCTGTAACAAGGCTACCGGTAAGTTAAACTCTGAGCTACCATTTCAGGAAACAGTTGAGTACTAGTAGTGGTAAATCCACTACTGTGCCAGCAGTAAAACACTTTTGAGTCCTAATCTGACTTTGTGTTGCTGCCCAGTCTTCCTTTTTATGAGTTTCTCCTTGATAGCACTAAAATCAATTGAGGTATCTGAGATAGTTTATAAAAGGGAGCATCTTTTGAGTATAAAGGCAATGGTAGATGGAAGTATGAACTTATTTTGTCTCTCTTAAGGCACTTAAGAATGGAGAATGAAAGATCTGCCAGACAGAGCTTGAAAAGGTGAGGGAACAGTCTCCTTGGGATTGTATACATTGTATACCTTCCTTGGAAGAAGCGCCTTTCCAGTGGAATGCGTTGCTGTTGCCAGATGAGTGACAAGCTCTGGCTGGGTTTAACGACTACACTTTGATTCAGGCAGTAATCCTATAGATGCTTAAATGGGAGAAAATCCCACTGTACACAGTGGAACTTAATTCTGGGTTGCACTGACAGTAAATGCAATGCAAAGCTGATGGAGGGTGATATTTTTAACAGAAAATGACAAGATGATTTATTATTGAAATCCTTTAGCGTAACCTAGACCTGGTGTGATCAGAATATACCACATTCCAGTTCAGTCCAAATTTCACACATTCCCAAAGTCCTGATTGTTATCATGCTATGATGATCAGAGAACAAACACAGCCTATTGCCTTGCTGAATGTGAACTGCCACACTGGCTTTATGTCATTTACTACACCAGAATTTTCCCAGATGGGCTCAAATATTTAGAAGACTTTGCCCTTTTAAGCAGTTATGTGGGCAAGTACAACTGGATGTCCTCCAGACTGCATGTCAGTTTATTGTGAGTTTACACAAAGATGCATGTGTGTATTTGTTTACCTTAATCTATATCCCCATGTGGATTGCTAGGGCTAAAAAAGTAAGCAGCAGATGCACAAGAATAAGAAAAATTACAACAGGCAAATTTAGCGAGGCTCAGCTGGAAATGTAGTTAATAAATGGCTCCACTGCTTGTCAGTAATGCTTGGACACATATCATGGCACATTATGCTCTGAGAAACAGCTTGTTCATCAATGGACTGCTAGAAGAAGGTGCAATTTTGTGTCCATTTAGCTGTTGAACTAGTTCCTTCATTGGATTCCATTTATGACATTACAATTGGTCCTCATAGATTTTGCCTGTTGCATTTTCCCCTTTAAAAATGTAATCAACCACATTTTGGTGTCAGTCCAGGGGTGGGGATCATGCACCCCCCTGCATGACTGGGGGTCCTGGTGGCGCAGTGGTTAAATGCCAACTCTGCAGCCACAACACTGTGCGATTGATCCTGCAGAGCTCCAAGGTTCACTCAGCCTTCCTTCCTTTCCTAGGTCGGTAAAATGAGTACCCAGCTTGTGGGGGCAATTAGCTAACACTCTGTAAACTGCTTAGAGCATGCCTGGTGCTATAAAGTGGTGTAGAAGTTGTAAGTGCTATTGCTAACAAGTTTCAGCCACTCTGAGAGCCTTTGTGGCTGAAGAGCAGGGTACAAATACTCTAAATAAATAAATGAAATAAATATGACTACAACTCCCAGCGGCCATAGCCAGCCCATAGTGAGAGGTGCTGGGTTGTGTAGTCCAACAATATCTGGAGGGCTGCAATGTCCCACCCTTGCCTAGTCCTTTTTCAGTGAAAGTCCTCGTGTCACTATTGCTCTGGTTTCCCCCACATGCTTGCTTTGTATAAAAAAAAGTGCACTCTTATGTCATGGCAGAGGCTTTTCTCTCCCCACTGCAAAAAATGAACCAAAGAGGCACCTTTGTTCAATGAACTGATGCTTATGTTTTGTCAGTGGATGCTGCTGTAATGCTGCTTATCTGTACAGACACTGCTATAGCAGTACCTAGTGGCAGAATAGAAGCATTGCAGTTGAGTGATTGTATCCATTTTAAAACAAACACACACCAACAACCCTATGCCAGTTCCAGTGCAGAAAAGAATACATCATTAAATAGAAACCTACTCCCCAACTTTTACCTTTATCAGAGAATGGCAACCATGTGTTCTGCTTATGCAAACTTGCCTCTACTCCCTCCTTAAGCTTTGGCAGGTTAACTTAAAGTGCTCTGATGGTGTTGTGGGATGAACAGCCAGCCATATATATGTTTCTGCCTATGTAGGGCAGTGACATAATATGGGTGAGCAACATTTGGAAATTTAGAGGTCTCCCAAGCATCCAATAGACTGTGGATTCTTCCCTGCTAACGTGACCATTTTTCATTCCTTACCCTTTCAGCTCAGCTCCCTTGTGTCATTGTGCCTTCTTTGTTATTTATTTGTTACTGGGTATTTTTGTTTGTTTTGAGTCACTGCCACAAATCAAAAGATGATGAACAAATCACAGTTGCATTTCCTTGTGTGGATGGGCAGTGCAATTCAGTTTGTAATGTTTAAGAACACTGCACAATTGTATGTTTCTTGGGGGGGGAGGGAGGGGGAGCTGTATTTGATCATATCAGTGCTTTAAAGCAGTTGGAAATATTTTATGTTCCTTTACCTCCAAGCTCTTGATGCTGCCAAGTCTCTACCATTTGTACAACATGCTCAGCACCTCTCTCATGGACTGACTCCTGCTTTTGTTTGCGAGGTATCTACACTGTTCTAAAGCATGCACCTCCTTTCTGTATAGTTCGGAACTTTTGATTTTATGGAATAAAAATACTTATGCCTGTTTGCATTGCAATCAATTAAAAAAGTGAATTGAATCCACTGCATTGTCCTGCCTGGTCTTTTAGCATCTCTCAAGTACATGAGGGTAACTTATTGTTATAAGCAGCATTCATAAGTCCAGAAAATACTCCCTCTTTGGAAAGTGAACTTCACAACATTATTGTATGCAGTCAGAGCTTCAAGAGTTGACATCACTGAGTAGTGTGAACAGATAGAGATCTCAAAAGGGCCCACTATCAGCTAACTAGGGATGTAAACATCTCTTTTTCATTATGTATCACTGAATCTCACCTGCATTTTCTTCCTGTTCTTGTTTCAAATCAAATTGCAAGACTTTCGGGGTTTTCCACATGGAAATTTCCACATATTTTGGCATGCACTTTTTTCCTGATATATACACTTTTTATGCATTTTTCCTTAGTATATGTATTATTTTCTCCACTGACTAAAATGGGCTTGTGCATTTGTGTATAGTTTAAAATGGGGATGAGGAGAATCTGCTGCTTGGAGAGGAAGCAGAAAGATCAGTGTGCATTTTTACCAGCAGGCTTGCAGACCATGAATTCAATAACTTCATTTTAAAAATCAGTCCATGTGAATTTTCCAACTTTGCTGCCCACCCAAAATATTATCAATAGCTACCCAGCCTCCAGCATTGAGCAAAGAAAAAACAGTGGTTACCTAGCACTGAAGCCCAGGTGACTGGCTGGTGACCACCACATTATTTGCCCCACAGTGTCACTGGGGCCCTGGTGTAACATCTATTAGGAGCAACAGATGCTATAAGGGGGCCCTGAAGCATTGCCTAAAAATGCTTCATGCTGGTTAGGCTAGCTTTTTTTGTTGCTGCCGGCACTAGTCTGCCATTCTTACAGGTAAGGGGAAAGGTAAGGGGCCTCACCATCTAGGGAGGCCAGACAGGAAGGATATCAAGAGCCCCACAAACCCTGGTGCCAACTCTGATTTTATTTTAGAAGGTCTCTATGCTCCTCAAAGCCCGCCCTCCCACTGTAGCTTCCACATCAAAACACAAAAATGTAATTCTAAAATGATAAGATAAATAGAAATGCCTTATAACAATGTCATGCAATGATATCCTTAAAATACATACATTATCAGAGTACGATGTCACACCAGCTGAATGAAAAGTCCTTGTTGCCACTTGTAGAATTTTTCCTAGGAACAAAATGCAGGGAGGGGGGAGAGAAACTGTCAGTTCCAAGCACAAGAGGTCACACAGAAGCGTCAACTGACTAGGGGCCTATGGCATGAGGATGCTCCTTCCCATCTCAATGGTTCCCATCTCAAAAAAGAGAGAGACTCCCACTGACAAACGGTATAGACATTACTAGACTTAGATGGACCAATGGTCAGATGGGTAGAAGGCAGCTTCCTATGTGGGGCTGGCCCTACCATTGAACAGAGTGAGGCGATTACCTCAGACTAGGGCCAGTTTAAGGAATCTTGGGGGGCCCTGCAATACTTTATTTTGGGGGCCCCATATGTTTATCTCAGGTCAATGTAATCTAACCTAACTTAACCTATTCACAGTACAGGATATTCAGATTATTACTAAATGTTTTTGCTGGAGGAGGGTTACGACGCCCCCCCTACAATGACGGGGGAGCCCTGCGGTTGTGGTGCTGCAGGGCCCTTAAACCAGCCCTGCCTCAGACAGCAGATGCAGGAGGGCAGTAGTGGCCACCTTCTGGCAATTACTGGTGGACTCCACAGTTGTTCCCCTCTGCCATATAACAGGGATAGTTGAGGCATTATGTGGAGGGGTGGCATTTTGTCCTCTCTCAGGCAGCAAGATGTCTTAGGCCATAATAAAAATATTGTACAGTAGAGCTGGAAAAGGTACAGAAGAGGCAACCAAAATGATCAATGGCCTAAACCAGCTCCCCTATGAGGAAAAGCTGTAACTTTTACCTCTATTTCACTAAGGGATAAAGCAAGGAAGTTGGGGCATGATAGACTGCATAAAATCATGCATGATAAAGAGGAAGTGGATAGGAGTTTTTTCCTGTTCTACACTAGAACAGGTGTACATGTCACAGAGGTTCATAATTTCACATGCAACCCTGGGGGTGGGCTTCTGGGCAGTCCTTTCACCGCCTGTAGCCCCCAAACCCTGAAAGAATATTTTGGCCCCAAAATGCTTTTTTTTTTTTTCAGTTGAAAAATGCCTTCTAGCAGTGCATTTTTGCACTTAAACATTGTTTTGGGGGACCCCTAACACAAAGCAGCAAAAATTGTCATTTTCAGTCCCAGACAGTGGTGGCCAGGGTGGGGCTATGGGGCCCTGTACAGGGATTAGGGGTGCTGAAAATCGCTCTTTAACTCCAGGCACCCACTCCTCTACTTGAACCTGGGATCACCCTACAAAGCAGGACAAACAAAGGAAAGTCATTCTTCACACAGCATATAGTCAACAATGGTATTCACCACTGCAAGATGTGGTGATAGCCACCATCCTGACTGGCTTTAAAAAGGGATTCGACAATTTCATGGAGGATAAGGCTATCCGTGGTTATTACTAGTCGACACTGGTTACATCAGAAACAGTCTGCCTCTGCATATCAGTGGCTAGGGAAAAACAGTGCTGCGCTTGTGTCCTGCTTTGCGTTTTCTGGAGGCGGCGGCAGCGATATCAGAGGGTGAGCTGGGAATTTCACAAATGGATGGCGACACTGCAAACTGACAGAATTCATGCAACCTCATGGTCAGCAGCTGACTATGCTGACAGACATCATGCCCACAGATTTCACGAGATGGCTGTTATAGTGCTCTGTAAAATTATTTGATGAAGGAAAGCCAAGAGACTACCAAAGAATGAAACAGACACACACAAACGCCAAAAACGTTACAAGAAAATTAAACATACACACCTCAAGGGAAAGAAGGTTTGGGAGAGAGAAAGTGACAGAACCCACCGAATCAAATGTTGGATATCCATGCCTGGATGGAACTAGACATTTTCACATGCCGTCTCTATGCAGGAGGTTGGCAATAGTCCAGGAATCTACACTATCATACTAGCTCAGCCCTCACTGTACAAAGTTCTTTACCTACCTTGTTCTAAGAAAAGCTCTGCTGGCTGAGCATGGTGGGAACTGCATTCCAAGACGTAGAAGGGACTGGACTGGGGAAGCCTGGCCTAAACTAGAATGAACTATAGCACATAAATAGTCATTCAGCAATTTCAGAGGGAGAATAAAACCCATTTGAATTGCACAGTAACATAATACCCAGTGTTTTTCTCAAGTCTGAATGTATTTAAAGTACCTAAAAAGTACTTTAAATAGAAGCACTGATATTAAAGAGAAATGGCTTCATAATGTGAATTTGAAAAGGGTATCTGTAACGGTCCATGGGGGAAAAATTCCTACACACACACACACACACACACACACTGGCTTTTCTTCGCAAACGAAGATTCAGGAAGGACTCATCCTGCGCTTTCTGCAAGCGCGCTGATGACTAAAAAGGCCAATCCGAGATAAACAAGTCCGGTTGCAGAAAGCACAGCAGACGGTCTCCTTGGGTGATGTTTCCGGGTTGTGATTCTTTCTGCCTTGTCGTTTCTCTTCAAGACTTGTTCGGCATGAGTTCTCAAATAAGGCTGCAGCATTGTGGATAGTGTGTCTCCATGCCTCCCGATGTGAGCACCCACACCCATACACACACAAACATATATATATATATATATATATATAGGGTATGTTGCCTTTTCCAGTGTGCTGATTGGCTGCTCAGGAAACACATCCAACCAATCACCACCCACATGCAAATTCCCTCTCCACAATCCACACCTGTCACTCAATCTGCATCTACACCCCCAGCCTCACAAGGGCCCCTCACTCCCTCAGCTGCTCACCAGTCACAGGCTGTGATGGGACCCAGACAGTCAACTGGCAGCGGCAGGATGCCACCTGCAATTGGATCCAGGTAGTCAACTGGCAGTGGCAGCAGAGCAACAGACTAGTCACCCTCAGCAATATCAGGAAAAGTGTGGAATGCTGAGGAGGAGGAGGAGGAGGAGGAATTTAAAAACCCACTGTCCTACCTTACAGGGGTGTTGTGAGGTCTACCAGGCATTTTTAGGGAGTTTTTTTTAATGGCATATGTTACGTCTGGTACAGCTAGTTAGGCAATAATGCCTTTAATCCTCAAGGGTGGTTTTGCCAGTCCCTCTGAAATAAAGCCTCCAGCACCTGGCATTCATTGGCAGTCCTTCTGGGCTTGATGAAGGTCCTTCTTTTTGGATTGCCACTCCCAGAATCCCCCAGCCAGCACCTTTTCCCATGCTTATGGTGACCCCATGAATTTCACAGGGTTTTCTTAGGCAAGGAATCCTCAGAGGTGGTTTTGGCCAGTCTCTACAGCACCTGGGATTGCTTGGCAGTCCTTCTGGGCTTGGTGAAGGTTCTTCTTTTTGGATTACCACTCCCAGAATCCCCAGTCCAAAAAGGCACCTTTCCCTGTGCCCTGGAAGTTCTAGCTTGCAGCATTTGGGGGAAAAGGAACAAGGTCAGGTCTTGCCTGTGTGTGTGTGTGTGTGCCTATTGACTTATGGCGACCCCATGAATTTCAGAGGTTTTTCTTAGGCAAGGAATCCTCAGAGGTGATTTTGGCCATTCCCTTCCTCTGAAATAGACCCTACAGCACCTGGGATTCTTTGGCAAATCCTCTGGGCATGGGGAAGGCTCTTCTTTTTGGACTGCCACTCCCAGAATCCCCAGTCCAAAAGGGCACCTTTTCCCATGAATTTCCCTAGGGTTTTCTTAGGCAAGGAATCCTCCTCAGAGGTGGCTTTGCAAAGTTCCTTCCTCTGAAACAGAGCCTCCAGCACCGGAGAGTCGTTGGCGGTCTCCCACCCAAACACTAACCAGGGCTGACCCTGCTTAGCTTCCCAAAAGCGAACATGGAGGCCCCGACAAAAGCTTCGGCGAGTTTGAATGGCTCCGCCTTAAAGGCGACGCGAGGGTCATTTCCCTCCCCGCCCCTTACCTCCTTCTTAGGCGGCGGCCGTTCCTTTGAAAGTGACCCTCTGGCCCAGGCCCCGAAGGCCAGCGGGGAGGAGGGGACAGGACCCAAACGCCGAACCCGCGCGTCTCAGCGAGCGAGCGACACTTGCCCGACGCTCCCTGAAGAGCAGCAGCAGCAGCAGCGCCGCCTTTGGCTCCGCCTCCTCCCCTTTTGGCTCCGCCTCCCGCGTCCTCCCGCCGCCCAGCTGTGCCGCGCTCTGTCTATTTGGAGATGTTCCCTTAAGAGGGTCTCTCAGGTAAACGGGCAAGATGGCGGCGCTGTCGTCGTCGTCGTCTCCTCAGCTGACGGGACAGCCAAGAGTGGCGGAGTTCGCGCCTGGCCGGGAGGAAGAGCAGGCGGCGGCGGCGGCGGCGGCCGGGACGGGGTCGACCCCCGGCCCCTCGCTTCTCCTGACCGAGCTGCCCGGGGAGCTGCTGGAGCTGATTTTGTGCTGCGGCTCGCTGCGCGCCGTCGACCTGAGCCGCCTCGCCTGCACTTGCCGCCGCCTCAGGGAGGCCTGTCAGCCCCGCGGGAAGGTCTGGCGGGAGCAGTTCCGACTCAGGTGGGAGGGCTGGGGTTGGGCCCCCCCGGGCGGGGCGGAGGCGAGAGAGGGAGGCTGGCTGGCAGGGGCCTGGAGCTCTGACGTCAGGGAGAGGCTGCCTCTGAGCATGGGCAGAGTGTGGGGAAAGGGGGGAGGCCGTCCCGAGTGGGAAGCCTCGCAGAGCAGGTCTGTTGTTGCCGTGTGCCGTCGGGTCGGCTTCGACCTTGTGAATGAGAGACCTCCCAGACATCTTGGTACAGTTCTCCCTTCATATTCGCTGGGGTTTGGTTCCAGGACCCCCGTGGATACCAAAATCCGTGGATACTCAAGTCCCATGATATGCAATGGCATAGCAAAATGGTGCCCCTTATATATAAGATGGCAAAATCAAGGTTTTATGTATTTATTTATTTATTTTAATGTGATTTTATATCAGTTGTTTTAATGTATTTGGTTTAATATCTTTTTATGGGGGTGGGTGGGGGTGGGTGGAGTTGGGGATTTTAAATTGTATTGGTATTTTAATTTTGGTAAGCTGCCCCGATTGTTTTAACAGAGGGGTGGGATAAAAATAAAGTTTATTATTATTTATTATTATTAAGGTTTGCTTTTTGGATTATTTTTTAAGAATATTTTCAAGCCGGGAAGACTGAAATCCGTGGATACCAAATCCGTGGATACAGAGGGACAACTGTATTATTTAACTGGCCTGCTCAGGTTTTGGAAACTCACAACCTTGGCTGGCTAGCTAGAGTCCATCCATCTCTAAAGCAGTCTTCCTGCTTTCCTACTGCCTTCAGCTTTTCCCTGGGTTATGATATTTTCTTACAATATGCCCAGAGTATGATAGCCTCAGTTCAGGGTGGTTGGTTTGTTTTGGGGGGAGGTTGTTTTGGATTCTAGTGAGAATTCAGGCTTGACTTGCTCTAGGGCACATTCATTTGTCTTTTGGTGTTCCGTGGTATCCGTGTATCTTGTCTAGCACCGCATTTCAAATGTGTTGCTTTTCCTGGTAGCTTTCTTTGTTGTCCAGCTTTCACCTCCCCATGGTGTGGGTGACCCTGACTTTGTTTTTCAGTGGTTTATCTTTTACAGTTGAAAATCTCTGCCTAGTGCCTTCATAGCTGCCATTCCAAGACTCCTGATTTCTTGACTACAGTCTCCATTTTGATTGACGTCTGAGCCGAGGCATAGAAAACCATCTAATATTTCACTGTCTTCATCATGCACTTTAAAGTTATGCAAACCTTCTGTGGTTATTATTTTTGTCTTCTTACTATAAGGCTACAACGCTGCTTTTGCACCTTCCCCCCTTAACTTTGGTCAGTAACTGTTCCAAGTCTTTCTGGTAATGTGGAATAGTCCACATATCTTAAAGTATTTACAGTATATTTCTTCCACTTTTCACACCACCTTCATCAAAATCTAATCCCACTTTCCGTATATGATCTGCATATAAATTAAACAGATAGTTGTTAAAATGCACTGTTCTCTGACACACACACCCTTTTGCCAAAAGGAAACCATTCTGTTTCTCCATATACTGTCCTAACAGTGGCCTCTTGTCTAGAATATACATTATGCATCAGAGCAATCAAATGCTGTGGCACCTATTTGTTTCAGAGCAGTCCATAGTTTTTCATGATCTGTGCGGTCAAAGAATTTAATCTATAGGTTATAATGTATGAAGCACAGGTTGATTCCCTCCCCCCCCCCAAAAAAAAAATTATTAGGTACACTTTAGCCAGCTTGCAATAAGATCTCCGGTACCTTTTTCTTTTCCAAATCCAGTTTAGACAACTGGCATTTCTCATGCCATATACAATAAAAGTCTTTGTAGTAAAACCTTAAGTATCATTTTGCTTGCATGGGAGATTAAAGCAATGGTACAATAATTACTACACTCCCAGGATGAATGTACTTTGTTATACATATTTTTATTAAGAAGTTTTTGAAATACACTAATTACAAAGACTAAGAAAAAAGAGAAAACTAAACTACAATCAAATAAAAAGTGCAGAAAAAAAGACAATAAGGGGGAGAGAAGAATGTGACTTCCTGTTCTTTCGGTTTTTTTCTAATTATAAAAACCAAAAGTTACCAAGTCTTTTCCCTTTTTTTGTGTGTATGTGCAAAAAAATCTATAAGGGGTTTCCAGTTTTGAGAAATGTCACTAATGACCTTTCTGTAATCAAACCAGATAATTTGTCCATTTCTGCAAAATCTGCCAGTTTCACCGACCATTCCTCTATTGAATTTTTCCATTTTGGCACATACAGCAACCTTGCTGCTATGGGCATATATTGAAGTAATCTTCCATTACTCTTTTCCAGCTGTACATCCATCAATCTCAAAAGAAAAGGTTCAGGTTTTAATTGAATATTAAACTTTAAAATCTTTGGCATCAAAGTGTGTATTTGAATCCAGATTTTTAGCTTTTTCACATGCCCACCACACATGATAAAATGTCCCTTCATGTTGTTCACATTTCCAACATACATTAGATACATCTTTATACATTCTAGATAATTTCTCTGATATCATATGACAACAATACATCATTTTATTAAAAAAAAATTCTTTAAGACCATAATATAAATTTCAACTCCTTTTGACCACGTATTTTCCCATTGATCCATCTGTATGTTACACTCTGCCCTCCACATTTGCAGGTCTAACTTTTCCAGATTTGATTATTCACAGATTATTTCCTGCCACCTCCACTGCTGCCCTATGCCATTTTTAATAGGGACTTCAAGCCTTGTGAGACTGAGAGAGACTGTAAACATGTGGCGAGGCATGTAAGCCCCTAATAAAAATGGCATAGCACAAGCCCCACCAGCTGCCCGCTTCTGCCTTGCGAAGGAACCCTGCCACCTCAAAGGTATCTGGAGTGGGTTGAATCCATAGATCATACTATTCTTGTATGTTAAATATGGTTTAGGGGGAGCTAGATATTTTTCTGTTTTTTCCACTTTCATGGGGGTCCTGTGCCCCTAACTTCAGTGAATGTGGAGGGCCAACTGTAGTTTCAGCTGTCATTGCCATTTTCATTTGCATTTCATCCATGTCACCTTTGAATTTTTCCAGTAATTCTCTTACTTCCTGTACAGAATTCGGTCAGAACCTTTGTTGTTTAAAGGTAAAATCGCTCCTTCCAGTTTATCCTATCTAAATGGAATCCTTTTCTGTTTAAATTTATCTGTCAGGGAGGAGTACTGTTTTCTCTTACGCAGTATTCTAATAAGAATTTCCTTAAGCACTATGACATCCATGTTATCAGTCTTCAATCTGGTCTCAAAATGCTTCTGTAAGACCTGCTCTCTAGTCTTTTTCCTAATAAAGTAGACAAGTACATTCCTTGGGGTGTTCTTAATCTTTCAAACTGTCTATTAATTCTGAAACTTTATCAATTTCTGCTTCCATATCATCATCAGCTCTTTCCAGAAAGCTTGCTAGAGATTTAACAATCTTTTCTCTAATGTCTTCTCCAAGGCCTTCCAAAATCACTCTAAATCTCAAATAGAAGTCTTTTTCTCTCAGTTCCAGCAATGCCAAGTTGTCCAGTTCCTTTTGCATCTCCCTATTTATAATTTCAATTTTGCTTTCCAAAATTTCCACTTCATCCTTAGTTTTACATCCCCAGCCAGTTGCTTTACTGTTTCTTTAATTTCTCTAACCTTTTTTTTTCAAATCTTCTTTCAACTCCTCTTTCATTTTTGCGATATTTTCCATTTTTAGCATATCATTTCTCATAGATCTAATACCTTCAAATGACTTGTATAAAATTTATGGAGAACTTGCCCTTTCTGGAAGTTGATCTACAGATACCCCTCCCTCCCTGTTTCCATAGTTTTTGCTATTGTTCTAACAGTTATCATATTCACTAGATCAAAAGTAAAGATATAACAATTACAGGGCTAAAAAAAGCAAGCCTCTCTTTTTTTGCTAAGTTGTCTTTCCATTAGGTTAAAATTTAGTCCCAATGCAGTCTCCATAGTTCTAATAACACTATCTGGCTATTCTGAGTCTTGTCTTATTTTGTTACCTCCACCAATTAGTTGCTTCCTTTTAAAATAAACAGTCCACATTCCCATGGAGGTCTGGTCTCTTTGCCTAGTTAGCTTCAATATTCTCAAAGTACATTCATCAAAATAAACTCGACCACATTACAGTGTGCACCTAAGAGTAAGTACAGCATTTTGCATATTAATAATAATCATAGCAGCTGTGCAAGACAGTCCTGGCTGTCAGACTAACATTCTGAAAAACCACACAAAGGAGGAAGAGATGAATAGAGAAAAGGAAAACAACAGAACTCAGAAAAAGCATATGGATTCTCTGGTGTCAGAGGAGTTTAAAGTCACTTCTAAGGCATCCAGGTCGTGGAGTATATGAAACAGTAGTGATGTTGGGAAGGTAATGTCTGAGCATGGACAAAGCTTAGGGGAAGTATAATAAGTGACCAGAGTCTCAGGACCAGAAGTTTCCAGCCCCTGCTGTGGTTTTTGGATTCTGAGATAAATGAAGCAAAGTGTGACCATGACCAGAGCTTGGAGGAGAAGTGTAAGAGGGTGGGCTGGAGTGACAGGACAAGGAGGAGTTTTCAGCCACTGTTAGACCACATGAGGCAGCAGCAGTGGTGATATTAGGAGGTGATGATCCTGAACAAAGTGCAGGGAGAAATGCAGAAGCATATAGAGTCTTCAATTTGTATGTGTGTTGTGTGCTTCAAGTTGTTACCAACTTATGGTGACCATAAGGCTAACCTATCACAGGTTTTCTTGGCAAGATTTGTTCAGAGGGGATTTGCCTTTGTCCTCTTCTGAGGCTGAAAGAACGTGTCTTGCCCAAGCCCAACCAGTGGGTTTCCATGGCCAAGCGGGGATTCTAACCCTGGTCTCCAGAGTCCTAGTCAAACACTCGAACCACTACACCACAACAGCTGTCAGTCTTGGGTTTAGAAGGAGTTTTTGCTGTAAGGATTTTCTGGTTCTGAAGTACATGCAGCAACAGTTTGAGCAGCAATCTCAGGAAGTTCGTGCCTTTAAGCGTGAGCAAAGTGAAGCAGAAAAGGGGTTGTAACCTCTGACCTGGAGTAGCTGAAGTAGTGACACCAGTGGGCATGGAAGTAGGAGTAGTAAAATCAGGGTTATGGTGACTGAGTGTAACAACAGTGCAGCAGTGAAAGGAATGCAGTTTCAGGCTAAGAACAGCAGTACTGGCAGTGGTGACTCTGAGTATAAGCAAAGTGCACACAAGGAAGAGACAAATTCTCAGTCTAGAAAGGAATCTTCTCTGCAAAGGTTTTCAGGTCCTGTGGTACATAAAATAGTAGTGGTGATGTTGAGAGATAGTGCCTCTGAGCATGAACAGAGTACGGCAGTAGAGAGCCTGCAGCCTCATCCTTGGAGGAGCAGCAGGAATAGCAATATAGAGTTTTGGGGTAAAGACAGCAATCTTATAACTAGAGGGGTTCTCATTGCGAAGTTCCTAGAGCATAGGAAGTAGCAATAAATATAGTAATATGAAGATGGTAGTGTCTCTGAGCATGAGCAGAGTAGAGGGATCTCAGCCTTTAGCCTGGAACGAGTTTCAGCTATCAGCTGGAAATGGGTAAGAGAAGACATACCTCTAAACATGAGCAGAATCCAATGGGGTGTGGACACACACAACAATCCCAATACCCAAGTAGTGGTTGTTGTTGTGTGCCTTCAAGTCATTTCTGACTCATGGTGACCCTAAGGCGAACCTAGCACAGGTTTTTCTTCGCAAGATATGTTCAGTGGGGGTCTCCCCTTCCCTTTCCCTGAGAAAGTGTGACTTGTCCACGCTCACCCAGTGGGTTTCCATGGCTGAGCAGGGATTTGAACCTTTATCTTGAGAGTCCTAGTCCAATATCCAAACCACTACACCACACTGGCTCTCAAAAATGATGATACTGGGAACCTAAGAAAGTTCCGTAGATTTGAAGAAAAGGTCACCAATATAAAAAAAGAAAACAGTGAAATATTATACCTTAGTGCAAGGGTCTCCATCCCTTCTATATGAGGGCTTCTTAAACTTTTTCCACTCGCAACCCCTTTTCGCCTGAGAATTTTTTCCGTGACCCTGGGTATATAGGTATATAAAATAGGTATACAAATCAAATTTACTGTTGCCAAATTTTTTGTGACCCACACATTCAGTTATGCAACCCCATATGGGGTTGCGACCCACAGTTTAAGAAGCTTTGTTCTAGACCACTGATCACATTTGGAATGTTGAGAGTATTGTGGCCACTATCACAAAATGGCTACTATGTTGGCAACAGTCACTCATAGAAGCACCCATATCCTAGAAGGCATTCTCGTAATTAAAGAGAAGTAACTTGTCTAAGAACCTAAATACAGTGCAAAGATTGGATTTGAGTTCACACACACATAGAACTGCTCTTTTGAATGTACCGTTTTCTGCTTCAAAACTCATTTCACAGAAGGCACATTCATAAGGCTCAGAGCTCCAAAACTGAATACAAGGCAGGGGTGGGACTTAAGCCCCCCAAAGTGCCCAATCCCATATTTGCCCCCACGCCATAATACCCAGCAGCAAACTAAAGAAACCCACATGCAAAGCATCCTCTTATGCTGCACACCCATGCATTAAAAAGCACCCCGCCCCCCAATTAACCATTATATACATGCTCACACATATACCAGGCAAAAAGCACACTGTACAAAAAAAATAACCCAGGCAACACCTCCACACAACATGTGCACAACCAGACAAAACACACAGCACACCTAAACAAAGAAAACAGCTAATGCTCATCACATACCCAAAAGAAAAGGCAACACATCCACACAGAGCGCAGCTCTTGCTCCCTGCCAGTCCCTCCGGGTGCCTGCTACTTGCTCCCCATGGGAAACCCTCCCCCAAAGTCCCCATTCCTCCAGCTTGCCTTTTTCCTCTCCACAGCTTGGCATACTTCCAAATGAAACACTGGCACTTTTATTTTCTGTTTGTGAGGCTCACATGGGTCCCTTTGCAGAACTCACTTTTTTAAAAAAAAAAACTTAATTTTTAAAAGCCTTAAAAACACACGAACAAGAGAGCAGAGAGCCTGGTAGGCAGCAAGGGCGATGTCCATGCCTAGTGTCCACGTCCATTTGAAAGCTCTAGCTGTCCCCCTGCTTTTGCCCTTCTCTCAGCAACTGGTGTTGAGAGAGGCTGTATCTCAGAGGTTCTGGCTGTTGGCTTTGCAGACATCTCCTTTGCTCGTTCGTCTAGTCTTTTGAAGCCCCCTCTGTTAGTGGATATCAGTACCTCTTGTGACTATGGGTTCTGTAAGTTAAATGCACCTTGAGTTAGAAAGTATTTGAGGTGGTTGGAGGAAGCTGTTCTGAAACCACTGCCTTTGTCACCAGGTCGTGCCAGCTTTGTCACAGGTCGTGCCAGTCATGTGAGAGGCAAAACCTTCCCTATTCTTGGTTTCTCCACATCTACAATTGTATTAGGGGTCTGTCATGGCATTTCCCTTAAAGGTTGTCTTTCTAAACTAAACAGCCCAATATTCTTTCACCTTAGGAAATGGCACTGAGTCCACAATCATCTTGGTTGCCCCTTTCCAGATCTACTTTATTTATTTATTTACTAACTTTATTTATATTTTGCTTTTTCCCCAAAATTGGGACTGAAGGCACCTTACAAATTAAAATAAAATATAATTAGAAATATGCAAAAGATCAGTATTAAAATGGCAATAAACTATCACCAGCATTTGAAGACAATTGAAAGCATACAATTACAAATTATAAAAGGCTATTTTAAAAAAACCATTACAGTACAATTAAAAACAGTACAGCACCCTCTTCAAAGACATTTCCTTAAACCTCCAGTTCTCTGAAGAATTCTTCATTCTCCTTTTTGAGATGGGATGACCCGAACTCCCATGGTATTCCAAATGCAACTTCATCCACCATAGATTTACATGATGGTATTCGAGTACTAGCTGTCTTATTTTCAATCACTTTCCTAATAATTCCTTGTTTTAAGCTCCCTATTTCTGTAGCTGACACTTCCGTGTTGCTATCTTCTGTGGTTACATAGATCTCTTTCTCGGTTTGTCACTGTCAATTCAGATATTAATTCTTATGTAAAATTTGCCTAAAAATGATCTTTGAAGTCCTATTGTTCTATTGTTATACGTATATGTTGTATTATGCCTAATAAAGGTTGTGGATGGATGGATGGATGGATGTAAAATTAGAACTGTTTGTTCCAATATGCTGTATCACTTTGCACTTACTTGCATTGAACCTCATCTTGTGCCATTTTGCTGTCTCTTTACCTAGCTGGGTGGTAATCATAAAGGCAGACATTTATTTTGTGTTTTAGTTCATAACACTAAGAATGGTACCAGCTTCATATGCCCACTTGCTTTTATCCTCTCTTCATGCCAAGTGGATGAGTTTAGCAGTATAATTGCCAACATGAGCCAAATGAAGCTTCCTTTGGAACATGGCTTTGATGTGTTACATTATTACTGCAACTATTTATTTTAGGGCAGTGAGTAAAAAAATAACTCCTCCAAATGAAATTGCACAGGGAATTTTAAAGCACTCTGATGTAATTACTCAAGTTGGAGTCTGGCCCAGAGTAACGGGGTCAATATCTCAACTTCTGCCAAAAAGTCCAGCAATCAAAGAAACTGACACTTTTGGAATACAGGCCTCTATTATCACCAGCCTACAATGGCTCCCACAGTTGGATCTGAATCTTTTAAAGGTCCAACTTGGCTGCTGACACGATAAAGGCAAACTCTGAATCACAGACACAGCCTGGAAAGCAACCCAGAGTTATAGCTTGGTGAACTGTCCATTGTTCGGCAGCCTCTTTCGCAGGTGTGGAGAGAATATTCTCTTCCTTTGAACTGTTCCATCAGAGTTTTACAAGCCAACTGGCAGGCACAAAAAGTGATAAAACTTTTCTTCCTCTGCCAAGACATGGACAAAGCCAGGCTGCACATGAACTTCCCCTGTTCACAAAAATAGGCCAGGAAAAGAAATTTACATATATCTGTCCAGTTCATTTGTAGTCACGATTGTATGGGTTAGTATGAATGCCTAGAAGTCATGCTTTGCTCTCCTACAGTGATTTTTTTTTTGGTCCAAGTTATATTCACAAATTGTCATCCTGAATTAAAACATTCATGCTGTAAAGGGGTGGGGGTGGGGAATAGTGATTTGTTATTTCTATTTCTATATTTCTATTCTATCCTCTTTGTTGAAGGCCACAACCAATCTAAAATAAAAGAATAAAAACAGAAAATTTAAGTCATTGAAATGCACAGGGTGACATATTTATAATCATAATAAAAGATTCTGTGTGTCTGTCTGCTCTGCAATAGATTAAAAATTGTACAACAAAGACCATTGAAACTTGGCATGCTTGCTAAGGGTGTGCATCCTGGAGTTAATTTTGCTTTAAAATGGATTAATTGATTTGAGTGAATTAAAAAAAAAACTGTCACCAGCAGTATCCCACTGATTAATTATATAACATTGAGCCATTGGACTACTAAGTGACAGACACTAGACTCCTTAGAAATAAAATAGCTTTTGAGAAGTAAGAGGTCAGCACAAGTGCAGGAAGCCTTGAGGTTTGGTCCAAGCGCTTGCATCTCTTTTGGAGTGAGGTAGTGGAGGACCAAGCTGTAAAAACCTTAATTTCTGGTCTTCCCTCTGTTGGAACAACACAGATCCTACTGCTGTGTAAGTTAGTTTGCCTGTTCCTGGTTCAGATACACATATGTATATGACATATAGTCATCCCTCCATATCCACAGATTCTGTATCTACAGATTCCATCACTCACAGCTTGAAAATATTCTTAAAAATATATATATTCAAAAAAGCAAGCCATGATTTTGCCCTTTTATATAAGTAACACCATTTTACTATGCCACTGAATATAATGGGACTTGAGCATCCATGGATTTTGGTACCCACGGGGGGTACTGGTACCAAACCCTAGTGGATACCAAAGGCCCACTGTTACATGCAACATGTGTGCTTATGTACACATACATACACAAGTATACAGAGATTTGTTGTGTGCCTTCAAGTTGACTCTACGGCAAACCTAGCATGGGGGTTTGGGGCAAAATTTGTTCAGAGGGGGTTTGCCTTTGCTTTCCTCAGAGAAGGAGAACCATAATTCCTGCTACCTTGTATGTTCTTTCATCCTCTCTTCCTTTGTTAGATGGCAGCTTTAAATGGTTTTTCACTTTATTTTATAAGCTGCATTGTGAGAAGGTTAGTATGGAAGAGGGAGAGGTAATGGCGTTAGGTTGAAAACCATGCAGAATCATTTTGTCTTTCAGGCTGTAATTTATCCTAGATCCATTTACCCAGTAGAAGCCCAATTGAACTGAATCATACTTACTTTTGAGCAGGCTCAAACTCCCCAAATGGATTCTTCCCATTTTGCAGATAGGATATGGTTTCAGCTACAATAGCTGGTCCTGCTCTAGAAGATGCTTGGAGACTTGCCTAGCTGTGAGTCTTGCAAGACCTGATCCTTTCTCTACTGCATTTCTCTCTGGCCTGGGAAGACTGGCCCCTGATTGTAGCTGTAAGACTGATGCTGCTTAGAAATCACAAGGGTGGCATGTCTTCACTGGGGTTGTGGCTAGGACAACATTGAACCTTGGAGGAAATGTACTTTTTCTGCTATTTGGAGTTCTCTCTCTCTTTCTCTCTCTCTCTTTGTATTTCTTTTTGTATTCCATGCTAGTATAAATTCTTTGTAGTTTGTTTAATCTGAGTGTATATTTTTTACTGAGAGATGTTCAACCTATTGTGTGATTATTTACCGGTAAATATTGAATTGTAATTGTTGTTGAATAATCTGGAAATATTGTATTAGCTTTTTCTGATGTTACTGTATATTTGCATCACTTGCCACTGTTAAAGGCACAGGAGCTCTGTGAGGAGAAAAGGTGGTGAAGGGACATGTTGGTGTACAAGATACCTAGAACTGTGGCTGGTTCACCCCTGCCTTATGTGCAAACAATCTTAAGAAAACCAGACCATCTGTCTGTAAGGCAATATGAAAGGAGTACTTTTGAACGAGAATTTAGCAGCAGGTGTGCTAGTCAAACATTTCACTGCTCACCACATGATTTGTTTTAATGAGCAAACAATTTGCATAATATGGCGATCTGGCTACCTGGATGTGGCAAGCTAGACTGTGGCGACCCTAAGAGAAAGACCTGGTGTCTGATAAGGATGGGGAGGAGAATTAGACAGTGGAATGGCTAAATGAACACCAACTAGGGAAAACCAGCCAGAGAGAAAAAGAATAGGGAAGGTGTTGTGGGGTCTGTACCCTGTATGTGAAGAGGTATATCAGCCCCCTCCCACCTGCATGATGTCTCAAACACACCCAGAGTCTCTCAAGTAGGAAGAAAGGACTTTAAGTTCAGCAAGTCCAAGTAAAAGACTGCAGCACAGGACCCAGTAAGTATCTTCCAGATACAGGCATTGGTAAGACTCTGTTAAGTGGCTGCAGGATGAGGAACCTAAGCAGGGATAGTTGGGGGGTGTTAGAGTCTCAAGGAGCCAGCAATTCAGTACCAGGAATGCATTTGCACAAAGGTGCTTCACTTCAGCTATCCCTCACTTCACTGTTTACCTGGCTCCTTGGTATGTCCTTGTCATTGGTGGCAGGGCTTATCTTCAGTCCCTTCCCAGTCTCTCTCTGGACTCCCAGCTCCCTCTTGAAGGACCTCCCCATCCAGGCAGCTAAGAAAAGCCTCCGTCCACTGAGTACTCATAACTCTCCATGAGGCTTTTCACACCCCCAGTGCTCAGGTCTAAAGGAGCCTCTTGCAAGCCCTGTCCTGTTGTACAACTTCTGCCTTCCTTTCCCCTTCCAGAGTTAGCTAGTATTCTTTTATCAACTTCTTCACCACACATCCCTGCAGAGACATTAGTTGAGGTCAGCAGCTGGTTCTCCTTTCCTCCTGAGGCCAGGGAGCTTGGAACAACCGAGGCGGTGCTATTGGAAAGTCCTCCTCTTCCACAGAAGAAGCAGTGAAAAACAGCAGTGGCCGAGGGAGCCCAGTGGGGGTGGGGGTGGGGGTGGGGGTTATAACCCAGGTGAAGCTAGTACAGGCTGAGTGAGTACTAGGATGGAGAGAGAGGAAGTTAAGTTGGGTGAGGGTAAGACTTGAGAAGTTGCTGGGCTGAGGTTGGGACTAATGGGTTTTTAACCCAGGCAAAGGCAGGTACCGTACTTTTTTTACTGCTTAAAAGTAATTTAAAAGAATGAGTTGAAGAAAAGTGTCTTAACACTTTGAAAGCTGAAATATCACTGGCCAGTCATAATTTTGGAACAGAGGTGGGAGTCATGGAGCCTTCCAGATGTTGTTGGACTGCAACTTCCAGCATGCCTTATTGTTGGTTATTCTGGTTCAGGCTGTTGAAACTTGTAATTCATCAGTGTCTAGAAGGCTGCATGATTCCCATCCTTGTTTTAGAGGGAGTGCAGTCTGCGATTTGAGAGTGAGCCAGGCATGTCTGAAAGTCAGAACTTTCTGGGTGGCAGTGTCTTCTGTAAGGCCTTTCCTTCAGATCTGAATAACCAGAGAGAGACAGAGCTGTTCCAATTGCTTTTCTTGCTATGTGATGACATTGCAAGGTAGATGTAAGGGTCTGTGTATGATGATGTACCTTATCTGAGCCATTTATTTCCTGGGTAAACTAGACATAGGAATGTCAGCCCATGAACTTTCAGTGGCTTTCCAGAGCCTCAGACTAAAGTTTTCCCCATCATACTGGAGATGAGAGAGACTTGTGTGCTCTTCCTCTGGGAAAGGAATTATTTGTTGCCTTAGCTGATGTGTTCGTCTCAAAAAAAGAAAAGAAAATAGCTGTAGATCAGCATGGTGTAGTGGTTTGAGTGTTGGACTAGGACTCTAGGAGACTAGGGTTCAAATCATTTGGGCCACAGTTTTATCTTGGTCCTCAGCCTACAAGTTGTTTCAAAACGTCTATAACTCTGGAGGGGTAGGTTTAAATTCTCTCTTTACATGATCACTAGATATGACTTTAAGACCATTGGCAGAAGATATGCTTTGAATAGAAAAGATTCCAGGTTTCATGCCTGGCCAGCCAGGTAGGCCTGGGAAAAGACCCCCATCTGAAACCCCATAGCACCGCACTGCCGGTCAATATAGACAACCCTGAGCCACATATGACAGCTTTCTAAAAGCAGGTCTGAATAGTCTGTATTAAACAGTTTTTGTTTAAGTGAATCACCTCTGATTCTGTACTAACCTATGTATGTATGTATGGAGTCTGTGACTGTCAAATCTCACTTGACTTGCAGTTTCTTCCTCCGTACTTGCTTTCCTTTCATGTTCTAAAAGTACATTCAGCTGGTCATTGTTCAGAAACTGACAAAGAAGGGACTTATGGCCTAATTCAACTTATTTTTGACATCCTCAAGGAAGAAATGTCCAGGTTAGCTATCATGTCCTCCAGTAGAGCTTTATCTTGCAGTCATGTTGTGTTGAGGCGTCTTTCCAGAAAACCTTCACACTTTTGAATAGGTGGGCAGGTGCACTGTTAATCCACAGTGTCACAGAAGCGTCCAAGGCACCAGAGACACAGCAGGTAGCAGTCCAGAATTACTGGCCATTTTTGATTTGGATCCTCCCCCCCCTTCCTTTCCCTAAGAAATCAAACACAGGTCTGTGGATGATGCCACAGAGAGCAGCTGTGGACACATCTGTCCTGTGCTCAGGACACATGAGAAATAGAGAGCAAGCAGCAAGCTCCTCTGGTTTGTTTTTTTGGCAAGGATGAATGCTAGATCCTTGCCTCATTTATTTCTGTTCTTCCCCCTAAGCTTGCAGTAGGAACAAGGGCTCTGTGTGGGCAGGGAAGCCCAGGGCATATGTCCTCTGAGGCTAATTCCCTCCATCCTTCCTTTGGCCTTGCCAACACCCAGCACCAGCCAACTAAGAAAATTATCTGGTAGTTTACAGGCAGTGTGTATCCTCTGCAGTCAGTCCCATACCCCAGATTTGGGGGAGACGCAGGTGTCTTGCTTGTTTGCAAATGTACAATATGCAGTTTTTGATGCGATAAGTTCTCAGAACAAAGGACAATATGGAATACAACATTCTTCCCTGTGATACTTTTCTGCAAAGGTGCATTAGTTTTTGCCATCTGCCACTTATACCTTGGGGCATTGAGTGAGGGGAAAGCTAAGACCTCAGTGATACAGCACCTGCTTTGCATGAAGAAGGTCCCTGATGTTGTCAGGTAAGACTGGGAAAGCACTGCCTTAAACCCTGGAGAGTCATTGCCACTCAGCATAGGTCAGCCTTCCCCAGTGTGCCACCTTAGATATTTAGGGCCAGGACTTCCCATAGTCCCTCTGCTATACTAGCTGAGGCTAGTGAGACCAAAGCATCTGGAGGATATTCCACCAGTGGTGTTGACAGTCACCTGTAGATGTCCTAAGTTCAGATGTCACCTTTAATAGGAATTTAAATCTTTTAATAAATAAATATTTATGACAAGAAGTATATTTTTTATGTCAACGTTTATTAATGGGCTGCCTTTAGAATGAGACATTGGGGCTGTAAACCTATACTTGTTGGCCTGGGAGTAATTCCTGTTCAACTCAGTGAAACTCTTGGGGGTGTGAATTTAAAATTATTTTTATTTATTATACTTTGATCTTGCCTTTTCACTTTTAAAAAATGCTCAAGGCATCTAACAGACATCACTGAAAATAAATTAAACAGTGAAATCATTAAAATCATAATAAAAAAACATCAAAACAGTTTAAAGGCCCTATTGAAGAGAGACATCTTCACAGCCTTACTAAAAGTAGTAAGAGTAGAAACTGATTACAACTATATAGGGAGTGTATTCTGGGTGTAAAGATATATAATTGAATACTAAAGTTAGCATTGTCCATGCCATTGTATTTCTAATTTCTATCTATGGTTGTGAAAGCTGGATAGTGAAGAAGGCTGATAAGAAGAAAACCAACTCATTTAAAACGTGGTGCTGGAGGAGACTTCTGTGGATAGTGTGGAATGGTAAAAAGATAAACCAGTGGGTCCTAGAGCCAATCAAGCCTGAACTCTACCTAGAAGCCAAGATGACTAAACCGAGACTATATTGGCCATATCATAGAAGACATGACTCACTAGAAAATACAGTAATGCTTGGGAAGGTAGAAGGAAGGCCACATTCCAGATGGATGGACTCAATCAAGGAAGCCATGGGCCTGAGTCTGCAAGACATGAGCAGGGTTGTTGAGGATAGGGGGACTTGGAGGTCGCTCACTCATAGGGTTGCCATAAGTCGAAGTCAGCTTGATGGCAGTTAACAACAAGGCAGTGCATTCTGGGAGCAACACAGGAGAAGGGTGTCCACAGGTGATGGTACAGTATTTTCAAGAGGGCCTCTCCTCTAAACACTGGACAGGTTCATAATGAGACCAGGCATCCTATACATACCCAGTCCCCACCCGGCTTGTTTAGAGCTTTAAAGTTTTCTACCAGCGTTGCAGTTGTTAGTCCTTAAAAATGGCATAGGCATCTTCCATTATCTGATTCTGCTTCGCTGTTGCTAAAAAATGACCCTTCGTCCAAAGCTCTATGGATGTTCTAATGTTCAGATGGAACTCTCAAAAGACATTGCCTGTAAAGCTCGCCCCCACCCCTGCCCCATATTTGGATCAGATGCAGAACTGAGTATCAGAGTTCAAGTGCTATTTTTTTAACCTGTCCTTTTTAGGGAGTTAAGGCATCACTTTATTTTGAATGAACAGCCTCTCCAGCAGAGAGGGAAAAGGAAGCTGTGGATCAAACCTGGCTCTGCCAAGGCAATGTCTTCAAGCTGTTTTATCTAATTAGAAGCTATTTGTAATCTGAAAGAGTGCAGTGGTTCTGTTGCCGCTTTGGTTGCTCAAATAATAGCTTTGCTGAGCTAAATAGAAGATGAATGCTTCCCTCCTAGGTCATTGGTTCAAGATCAGCAGCCAGCTTTGAAAACTTTCCCCGTCTTAATGTGTTTGTTTTCCTATCGCTGTGTCTCTGCATCAAATCTAAAATTAATTAGGTAGAGGAAGAATGAAGTTTTTAGGGCTTCTAACCAGTAAGAGGCAACCAGGTTTTGCCAGCCTAGGAGTTAGCGGTTTGGTCACATTTTGAACTACTGCACAAAGACTTGAAATGTCAACTGCTCTTTTGTTTGTCTTTTTCTCTATACAGTTGGCCCTCATTAATGAAATACTATAACCAGGCTGATAATGTAAATTGGCTGGAGGAATACAAAGAGCGACACAAAGCTGGTTTGGAAGCTCGAAGAATTGTAGCATCCTTCTCCAAAAGGTTCTTCTCAGAGCACGTAAGATGTCTTGTTTATCCTGAAAGGAACCCTCTGTGTTGTCATCCCTGGCTCTAGCAGTCCTCTCCTGCTTTTGTCTTCCTCTGCCTGTTCCTTTAGATCAGGGGTGGGCAGTGCAGGGCCTGGTGTTTGACTGCAACTTCCACATCCCTACGAAGCATAGGCAATGGTGAGGAATGCTGTCAAATGCAGTCCATGAGCATCTGTAGGGCTGCACTTTCCTCACCCCTTGCTTTGAGAGCCTTAGCCATCTTTCTTGCTTCCAATCGAAGATGGAGGAAAGTATTCAAAATTCTGAGTAATGCTGAGTTTTACTCATCAAAGTATATCTCTAACAAACTGAGATTTAACATAATTCTAAAAATGATATCTAATTATATAAGATTGACTACTGTAAGTTTGGCAGCTTGATTAGTCCGATATAGCTTTATACCCTTTGCTCCTATAATTATTCAGTTAATGCATTATATAAATCTAAAACGTATAATCTTAGTATGGCAAACAGCCAGCTTGCACATTTGTGAGTGCTTCCTCTAACACAAGGGTATCTTTGTATACAAGCTCCTGCATTTATAATGCAAATCATTCTTGGTATTAAGTTAAACTTTTAATAATAATAATAATAATATTTATTTATTTATATCCCGCCCCTCTGCGAGCAATCGGGGCGGCTTACAACAATAAAATAGTACACAGTATAAAACAACTCAAAAATCCCTTCCCCCCCTTAAAACATTTTAATCCAAATTAAAATCAGTATATAATACAATTATTTAAAAACCCTTTTGAGCAAGCAGCATCAGTTTGGAGGTCCAGACGCAACCTCCAGAGGGGGTTCCTGAGGCTGGGGTTAGCTATTCCGGAAAAGCCTGCCTGAAGAGATCCGTCTTGACGAAGATCATCCATGCTGGGGCTTGCTGTTATCTTTTGGAAGCATTATGATATTGCATGTATTGAACTGTTGCTACCACCCTTTGATAACACATGAATACTAGGTGCAAGTCAAATGGAGGAGAGCTTTCACAAACAGCTTGCAACCTCAAAATTGGTTCCCTCTGCCTATGCTCTCCAGTAGTTCTTTGGTGGTTTCTTCACACTTGTACTTGGCTTTCTTTGATTTTGGGTGACATTATCAGATAGCCAGACCTGGTTGGCTACATTATATCGTCATGTATTCATTACTGTTTCCTGTGTGACTCTTTTCTCACCCTGAATACAAAACTGTGTTTGAAAATTTCCCGGTCCATTATGAAAAGCTCCTTAGCCACGGGGATAATGTTGCATTCTTTTGCTAGGTACCGTGTGATGGCTTTAGTGATATTGAAACTCTTGGATGCCCAAGCCACTTCTTTGAGGATGAGCTGATGTCCATCCTTAATATGGAAGGAAGGTAAGGCTGAATCTAAATTGCTAGAATTGGTGGAGGAGGGAGAGATTCATTTTGTTAAATATTCAGTGGGTATGAAAGACCCAAATTGTGTTTGCTATGCTTAGACAGTGAAACCAAAGTGTATTTCTGCATGGGCTGCAACATTTAATTCATTAGATTTGTGTACACACAGTGTGAGTGACCATGTGAGCAGCACTAGAGATGTGAAGGGCGGAGGGGGAACCCTGAAATATCCAGAACCCCCTCCCCCCCCCGCCCAGAAAAACAGGGGAAGTGGATTGTGAGAAATTAAGAAAAATATTTAGGACAAGGTGTAGATATATGTACACCCAAAACCACCACATTTTTTCTTAAAACTGTATCATAGGTAGACTTTTAAGTAAGACTCATACAGTACTGCTACTCAAAATAGTGGTCTGTAGACAGATACTGCTGTGCTCTTTTTGACTGAAAAGATGCATATGACGATTTAATGTTAACTTAAAACACCTGTGTATACCACTAGCAGGGTGCCAGCCTGTCTTGGCTTAATACTAACATTATAAAAATTAAATTCACTTTGTAATTATTCTAAATAAACTGCACTTTTAATATGCCAGGCATGATTATTTTATGTCAAACCAACTCACAGATGACACATTTTATGTGCCTAAAGCACAAAAGTAACTTTCAATCTGTTAAGAGAAAAGCTAATACTGCTTTTTCCAATTTTTCTAAAAAATTGTCATTAAAAAAAAATATGTTTTTTTCTTCCCATAGCTTCAAAATTTCAGGATATTTTACCTCTCTTTTTGTGCTTGAGTAGGAGTTTGAATCTGAATCTCACCTGTCCTAGTAAGATACTTTGTTTGCTACACCTCACTGCCTCTCAATAAGATGCAGTTTTATGAGCGGTGTTCCATCATCTATGTGAGAGAGACTAGGGCTGCTGCAACATGGCATAAATAATGGAGTTTGACACTGCTTTAACTGCCATCGCTCAATGCTATACAATTCTGGGATTTGTAGTTTTGTGAGATATTTCTCTGTCATGCAGCACATAATCCAAAATTGGACGCTGACTTTCAGTGTGCACACTGGCAGCATGTGAGTCACCACCAGTATACTTATGCCATCATCTAGCTGGCAGAAGTCACTCCTTCTTTCCCACTACCTTCCTGGGTGGGCTCACAGGCACAGCTTCAGAAGTTGAGGGAATGCTCTAGATCAGTGGTTCTTAACCTGTGGTCTGCAGACCCCGAGGGAGCCACAACATCCTCACAGGGGGTCCTCAAAGGCTTGAAGGCTGATCAGTCCACATGACAGGAGCCAATGCAAAGGCTGGCTGGCTGGCTTGGCCTGCACATTGCTGTTCAATCCACTCCAGCCACAAACTTGCAGGAAGAAGCAGGAGAAAGGTCTTCCCTCTGCTCCAGTGCCTCTGAGGGAAGGTGTAATGGATGGTGTAATTGTGTTGTTGTTGTTGTTGTTGTTGTTGTTGTTGTTATTAATTTTAAAATCTTTTTACAATCGTGAGTTAAGTCCTGGGGGTCTGCAGCAACAAAAAATATTTTAAAGGGGTCCCTGGTAAAGAAAAGGTTAAGAGCCAATCCTCTAGATCCTCTGGCCAACGAATGGGAACCAATTTCTTGCCCACCTCTTAGAAATGCTATTCAGCTTTATCTCTTTTTTGTGGTCTAAATGGTCTGATTAGAGCTTGAAAAGGTTACTTAAAATTGGACTGTGACTCCAAGACACACACACAAGGTATGGTCAGTGTACCATGTTTTCTGCAATATTATATGATGCATTTGGTTGAATTTTTCTTCTTCTCTTTATTATGCTCATACAGCAAGTTTTTTTAATACCAAGTAGTATTTCTTTACTACCTGCTGAAATCATCTTCTTTCGTTGTCTGTTTGTGCAAGTGCAAAATTTTAGACAAAAGTGGTGGTGGGGAACAGACACCCAACTAACATGGAGGCATTTGAACTACATAATAGGTCTGTGTACACTTCATGTTTTAAGGGCACAATTTTCTTTCTAATTAATGGAAATAACCTGAACTATTTCAATAAGATGCTGCTTTGTCCTTTGGATGTCTCATTGTCCTTCCTGAGCTATGCTTCGCTACTCTCTCATAAACCTAAGACCTTCTCTTTGTGTTCTTGGTCTTCTACTTCTCATTCTTCGGGAAATCTTCCCAGCAGTCATTCACCACAATGGTGGTTCACCTTTGTTCTGCAGGAAATGCCTGACATGGAAGTACTATGCAAAGAAAATTCTGTATTTCCTGCGGCAGCAAAACATTTTGAAGAAATTAAAGGCTTATCTTCAACGCCCAGCTGATGAACAGTCCTTTTTGGAAGGTTAGTTCAAGGCATGTAGGAGGTAACAAGTAATAATCTTTTTGTAATGTAAAATCTGTGAGCCTTGTAAAGTTGCTTGTACCTGGATCAGAGCTCCATGAATAGAAGTGATGAGCAAATGTGTTTCAACAGGTGATTGATCAGTAACTTGAGCCTTTGTGTACATTCTCTTATAAAATGCTCCCTTTCCTCCATTCCCAAACATTGTTTCTGAAATATATGCATTGTGAGTTTATCTGGCTGTAAAAAACCCATTTGCCTTTGCTTGCTGTTTTATTTTTAACTTGCTATAACACAACACATTTTCGGGTGCACTCCTGATGCTGTCCAAAAGCCAGCTGAGGGGCCATTGGATGTGGCTTAAGTGCTGCTTCACCACTGAAGAGTGAGGCCTGTGGGCAAGACAGCACTTCATCAGAGAGCCCTCAGTTACACCCACAGAAAGCTCCCCACTCATCAATGTCAGGCTGATGAGCTGTGTTAGAGCAACCAGAGACCCTAGTTCCTCACTTTCTCCTGACAATGCACCATAAAGAGTCTTCAGCTACGCCCTTTCCCTTTTTTTACTACAACAAAAGAGAGAAAGGGAAGAAAATAAGACACATGGTAGGTAAAAAAGAGAAATCCACTGCCTCTCACCCTGGCCATACTGAGCTACCTGGACTTCTTTAAGATCTACCTTCACCATCTTTGCCATGTCATTTTTTACTCATTTTACAAAAAGAAGAAAGTTCACATTTCCTTACCCTGTCCAGTGATACTCTTTTTAAAGGGTTCAACTGGTTTTTACAGGTTTTCTTGTAGCGGTCAGTGACCAGCCGTCAAGAAGGGCATTATAACATGTATTGTGCAGATTCATAGTGTCAAGTGATTTAAGATGAGTTATGAGGTAATAAATGAGTTAATGTTAAAATCACTTTTTTAAAGGTTATAAAATAGCTCAAGTTAATTCTTGGCATATTTGCTGTGCTGCAACACAAAATGTCTCCCCCTTGAAAGAAGTAGATTAATTTGGTCTGAAAGAAGAGGTGTAAAATGCATCTGAAAGTCCAGGCAGTTTCAGTGAGAGGTTCAGTAAAAATGGCCATATGGCATAATGAAAAGGACAGTACATAAGATCATGAGTTACTGATTCACCGTCTCCAAGATCACAAGGACACTAGTGTTTGCAGTAATTTTCATCCTCACCCTTAATAGCTGCCAGGATTTTCTCTCTCAGGGCTGCCATATTCTAGTTCCCTACAGCCAGATTTGGGTATTATGCAAATCATTTGCTTATGCAAGTCATGTGGTCAGTCATGAAAAAGTTAACAAGCACGCAACCCGCTGCTTTCCCACTCAGAAGCAGTCCTTTCAAAGTTGCTCTAAGGAAGGTTCTGTTTTCTTAGCTTCTTTGCATGCACTGAAGGGGTGCTGCTTTGTTCCATGTTAAAGCCATGATCACAGTGGGCAACAGTAATATCAAAAACATTCATACAAAATCTACCTTTCCAGATTATTCAAAAACAGTTGCAACTTAGATTTTTAATCATCATATAATACATCTCACAGTAATTCAAAGACATAGCCGTATTAGTCTGGATCAGTATGCAAAATAGCATACAAAGTAGCACTTTGTGTCTCACAATAATGTTTTATAGTATGTTTACTGTTTTTGATCTGTCTATTAAAAACTGTTTAAAATGTTTTAGCCTCTTAAAATCTTTTTATTGTTTATGTTGTTTTAAATTGATTCTGTTGATTTTGTTGTATACTGTCCTAGGAGCTTTAGATAGAGGACAGGACATAAATATGACAGGATACAAATGTAATGACAAAACAAACAACAATAATATGCACTCAGGTGAAACAAACCAATAATAATTCACACTAGTGTCTAATATAAAAAAATACTGAGAGGAAAAAAACAAATAGCAACAAGCATTTTCTCCAAAAGTAAATGTTACCCCAGCCATAAATCCTAAAGATGACCCTACCTTCATTGTCTCTGAAGTCAGTCAGGGTCCAGTCCTCTCAACCCAGGTGGAATTGGCCCAGAAAGACTAGCAGGGTACCTTTCACACTTCACAATGATAGCACTGTGATTCCACTTCAGCTGCCATGGCTTCATCCTATGGAATGCTGGGGTTTGTAATTTGGTGAGGCACAAGATGAGCTCTTTCAGTGAGCATTCAAGATGCCCCTCTGTAAATACGATGTTGCCATGACAGTTAAAGTGGAATCATTGTGTAGTGTGAAATGGTCCTGGGTCTTACAAAATTCAGAAGGTATCCAAGCACCTTCTACAGCCGGGGCAGCAGCGCTTCGTAGATGGAATAAATCATGGCTTTACCTTCCCAGACCAGGTGAAAATGGGCCAGACAGAGTCCCTTATTTCCATTTAGTGTTGAACATAATGGGCTCTTAAAAGATGCAGAAATGAAGGTTGCATGGCTCACTGGAAGAGCCCACACTTTAGTAGTGTCAATTTTTTGGTATGTCCTGGCATTTAGAGGATCTTGCTTTGCGAGCATTGAATCCCATTTGGGGAGAAAGGTGGTATATAAATCAAATAAGTAAAATATAACATAAGTTCTTTGCAGTTTTATATGGGGTTTGTCATAGTCTGCCAAAGGGCAGCCTTAGAGAGAATAAAATCAATCTCTTTGTATAGTGCAAGAAATTGAGCTTTTTAACTTCATGACCTACATCACCCACACGCCCAGGATACATAGGCCTAAATCCAGTTGTTAGTCTCAACTAGAGTAGACCCATGGAATTAATGGGGATTTAGTAAATCAACACTTTGTACATTCTGCTGATTTAATGGATCTACTCCAGGTGGGGCTAACAATTGGATTAAGGACAGATTGTAATCTAAGAGGACCTGATGGAAAGAGAGTAAAATGTACAACATTAATCTGTACTATGTACACATGTATCAAAATAATAACACAGATATATAAGTGATGTCAAGAGAATAGTTTTATTAATGGCTTTTGGCGCTTTATAGAAGACAAACTCATGGCTTTTTTCTGACCTTTCTAGGGGCTGTCTTGGTTGACCAGTATTGTAACCCATTGTTGGACATCTGCCTGGAGACTGTCCAGGCACAAGTTGATGATATTGCTGCTAAAGTTCGTAAATACTTGAAATCCAAAAACTCCAGACATCCAAGTGTGACCTCCAAAGCAGGTACAGTGGGCCCTTGGTATCTGCTGGGGCTTGGTTCCAGGACCTCCTGTGGATACCAAAATCTGTGGATGCTCTTAGAGACAATTAGAGACAAAGCAGGATTTCCCCTCTCCATAAATTCAGAATTTTCTCTAAGATATTTCAGTGTGAACACTCTTTTATTTAACTCTTCTTACCACATTTTAGGAGAGGCCTTGATAATCTCTCAGGTGGAGCTTCAGAGGCAGGTTCTTGATGCCATGAACTATGTCCTTTATGAGCAATTAAAATACAAAGGGAACGAGGTGGATTACTATAATTCTCTGAATTCATACATCCGCCAGGTAAAGTGAACCTCTTTTGACTAAATCAAACTAGAGAAGTGAGCAGAATAGTGTAATTAATTTTTCAATTCTTTCTATATTTGCATTGTATGTGCCAGTTTGGGCCATTTACCTTTCTGAGGCCTTTTGTATGCCTCTTTTTCACAGCAATCCTTTGTACTGCAAGACTGTAGACTGATGTCTCCCTTTTAGGGGGGGAAATAGTTCCAAATCAAAGGGCCAACTATTTATACACTTCTCATTTTGGTCTCCCTTTTTAAAGGTTTTGATCCACAGGACTGGAATCCCAATCAGTTTGTCGGTGCTTTATTTGACAATTGCCAGGCAGTTGGGTGTTCAGCTTGAGCCGGTCAACTTTCCCAGTCACTTTCTGCTCAGGTGGTGCCAAGGGACACAAGGGTAAGCTTTCCAAGGTCCACTTGACTCTTTCCATTGCGAAGCTATTTTCTGAGGCAGGCAAAGAGTGAGAGTGGCAACCACTTCAGGCAACAAGATGGTTGTACTGTACTTCCTATGTTGCCCATTTCCTGACAATGAAACTGTGGTAAGCTGTGTGTACGTGCACGGTTTTTTTTATTTCTGTTACAAAAGAAAATGGTTGCATTCGATCAGAAAACCTTTCTGCTTGCCATGTCTGTCAATCATCGATAACACTGCAAAAAATATGGTTACATTAGCCAGAATGTTACCGGTTAGCTAACAATGTAATAATAAAAAGTTAAAACACAATTAAACAAACTTTCATATTAAAATCCCATTACATTTTTAAAAGTGTAAAATCATCTAAAAATGTAACAACAGTTAAAAAATACAGCACACCCCCTGCTTGAAAATGACTCCCAACAATCTCTCTCTCTCTCTGGCTTTTCTTCGCAAACGAAGATTCAGGAAGGACTCATCCCATGCTTTCTGCAAGCGCGCTGATGACTAAAAAGGCCAATCCGATTTGGAAGAATTTACAAAAGAGTCTGGAGTAATAAACACATGAGGTGAAGCACAAAAATCAGTGTGTATAGAGCCATTGTACTGTCTATTCTCCTTTATGGGTCTGAAACATGGGTCACCTATCACCACCACTTATGACTCCTCGAACGCTTTCATCAGTGCTCTATACGCACAATCCTAAATATACACTGAACTGACTCCCAGCAATCAATTTATCACTAAATGCCTGTTTGAATGTCTCTGCCGGTCTCCCCATGTGGGTTTCCATGACGAAGCAGGGATTCAAACCCTGGTCTCCATAGTTGTAGTCTCTACACCACTCTCAATACCTAATCATATTAACATATGTTACCATGTCCATCAGGACCATGTCAAGAAATGTGCAACCCCTGCCATGAAAATGACCTCTCGTTGTTGCGTGCAAGAGAAATCCCTTGTTACATCTAGGACAAGTGTTATCCCTGGTAAAACAGTCTTCAGTACTTACTTCCACTTTCTTGACATTTTACCCAGAAGCACCAACATCTTTGACTATGTTTACATCGATGCTTTTGGGAAGGGAAAGCAGCTCACAGTGAAGGAGTGTGAATACTTGATTGGACACCATGTGACTGAAGAATTTTATGGTGTGGCAACAGCAAAGGAAGTTTTGCAGCGAATGGTGGGCAACTTGCTAAACATTGGAAAGCGGTAAGAGTCTAGCAAAGTATTGTGTTAAAAGATCTCTTTCTACAAGGCCAGAACTCTCAGAGTCTGGTGATGATATACTGCAGCAGCTGAGAGCTATGAGCTACACTGAGCTATGAACCCAATTTGCTCTCATATGCAAACCATCCTTGTTTATCTCTTAGCCCTCTAACTGCAGTACAGAGGATGATGAAACTGAGCTACCTCGCAAGTTGTCATAAGGATTGCAACAATATAACATGTCTAGGAATGCTGCTTAGTACTCTAGGGCAAAATGCCTTCTTCCACTGCTGAAGAAAACCTTACTTTCTCTCACCTCTCCCAAGCGTCCCTTCACCTATCTCTCTTAAATCTGTAAGGACTAGGGAACAACAATAGACAAAGCTCCCTTTAGCTTGAGTTGAAATTCAGGTTTGAAATCTAAGCTGTTTGAAATCCCCCAGCTGTGAAAATAGACTCCCCACCCCTGCTGCTCAGATGTTTGAGACTCTGAGGGAAAGTATATTTCCCAGGACACCAAAGTCCTTTTATGATGTCAAGCCCCTTAAGAACTATATATCATGCTCAGAAGCACCCTACGTTTAAGGAGCAGGAGACACAGTTTCTAGGTTGCTTGATACTAGGTTTGGGCAGAAATCACAGCCACAAGGTTGTGAGCTCTGATGAGCTGATTGAAGCCCTGCTTGTGAGCTGTGGTGTGTTTAGATGGATGAGCTCTGCCTTTGCCTGCTTGGGTGTGTGAGCTCTCATAGAAAATACGGTCTAAGTGGGAGGAGCTATGCTAAGAAGAAGTGAGTCATTGACGGGGTAGAGCTTGCAGCCATTAGCTTGTGAGTTTTCCTTGACTGGTCTTTTAAGGCTTGGTTGCAGGGCTTTTGTCTGTTTGTGGCATAAGCTCTGCTTTGCAGAGCTGTCTGGAAGCTTGCTTGTGAGCTTTTGTGTGCTTTGATGCATGAGCTTTCCTAGAGCACATGGTGTAAGGAAGAGCAGTTACTGCTGAGAACTGAATCAGTGATGTATTTATTATATAATATATTAAATATTTATATCCTGGCCTATACCAAAGGATAGGGCCTAAATACCCTAAATGCACCAGGTCCTGTCTGATCTTGGAAGCTAAGTAGGGTCAGCCCTGGTTAGTACTTGGAATGGAGACTGTCAACGAATATCAGGTGCTATAGGCTAGATTTCAGAGGAAGGAATTGGCAAAACCACCTCTGAGGTTTCCTGGCCTAAGAAAACCCTATGAAAGTCATGGGGTTGCCATAAGTCGACATGTGACTTGAAGGTGTGCACACACGCACCAGGTAGCTGCTATGACCAGGAACATCTTTGCCCAGCTTTGACTGGCACACCAACTGTTCCCCTTCCTAGGCCACTGAGATACATGCTTTAATAATCTCTTGATTAGACTACTGCAATGCGTTATATGCAGGCCTGCCCTTGAAAAGTGTTCAGAAGCAATGACTAGTGTAAAATGGGACACCAAACTATTGTCTGGCTTGCACTTTAGAGACTATATTGACACCAGTCTTTACCAGCTGTAGTGCCTTTCAGTTTGCTTCAAAGGTCAATTCAGGGTTCTGGTTTTGACCTTCAGAGCTCTATAACAGATATTTACCACCACTTCCCACATGAGCTTGTCTGGAATTTGAGAACTTTAATGGAAACCTTGTTGCATGACCCAGTTACCTAAAAGGCTTGATTGGTAAGCTTTCTCAGTAACAGCGCTTCAGTTGTGGAACTTCCTCCCAAGGGAAGTTGGGCTGAACTTTCAGCAGGCCACCAAAACGGTGTGCTTCCATATGGTGTTTGGTCTTTAAAACTAGTTTTAAATTTGATTTTTAAATCAGTTATTAAAACATTGTTTAAAATAATAATTTTATCATGCATCACTTTGGGAGCTCTTGCGGGTAGAGAAGCAACTAATAAATATTATAAATAACTAAATAATCTTGCATATAATATTTGCTGGCATGTCCTTGCCTTTATGAATGTGGGTGGGAGGAGGGACTGTATAAAAAGTGTAACTCCTTAATTAAAATGGTGTTCTTTGTGGTCTCTGTGATTGACATATATGACTTGTTCTGTACCTGTACGGAGTCAGTCAGAACCTTCTAGCTAGCCTCAACAGTTTTGGCAAGAGCCCTGCCCCGCCTCCTGTACCTTCATAATGCATAATGCAGACTTCTTGTCATAACTCAACCCCTGGAATATGAGGAATATGACGCAGAGAAGTTGGATTGCGGCAGTCTCTGGCTCCAGATGATGGCCCCTCCCTGAATCTGTGAAGTTGGTGGCCGAAGCAGCTGAAGGCCTCTCTACTCAGCAAGACTTGATAGGCACTGAAGAGTCACTCCCGTCCTTTCAAATCTGGTGAAGAGAGAAGGAGAAACTTTATGGGAATCAACATTTGTTAAATAGAAAACACTGACTAACCAAGCACCTGGCATCCAAAGGCAGCCACCTATAAATCTCCCAGAAGGTGCTGGGAGTCCTCATTGCTCACAACTGTTCAAGCTCCTTTACTGGCAGTACTCTCAGTGCTTCTTGGGAATCTTGATCTGTGGACTGGCTATGTTTAATGACTTCTTATCTTACCGTTTTTGGCTTTGGTTATCTGCCCTACTGGCTTCATGTAATGACTTCTGGAGTGGCTACAACCTTGTCCCTGTGCTTTCCTTCGTCTTCTATGAACTTCTTGGATATGATCAAGACAGTACACAGACTGTTCACACACCAAGCTTATGATCTAAAATGGAATAATTTTTTCTGCTATATAGAACAGTAGGGTTTTGACTGTATGAGGAACGACAGTAAAGGTTATCTTGCTATTTTTGCTGTCCTTGGGAACTAACAGTCTATATCTTTCATCATGTGAGCTGTACCTAGTCCCAACATCAGTTCATCTTCTGGTACCTGCTAGAGTTTCATCATTTAAACAGCCAGATATTAAGTCCTTCTAAAAAGTTTTTTTTAATTCATCTGCCAAATATATTCACTCTATAGAACCTCATTGGACCTTTCTCTAGCATTGTCAGGCTTTATGATGCAGCATTTTGAACCACTGATTTCTTGTGATATGTAACTGTTGTCACTGACAATGGCATTCTTGGTTGCAATCACAGCAGGTAGGAGGGCCAATGAGTTATGTGCCCTCCATCACAACCCACCTTACCTAAAATTCTATAAGGGAAAAATAGTCTTATTCCCAGACATTACCTTCCTTCTTAAGGTTATTGCATGTTTTCATGTGTCTCAGGATATTATCCTTCCTACATTTTCCCCCTAGCCATTGGACAGAAAACTGCTTTCCCTGGATGTGCATGGTGCTTTGCCTATTATAAGTAACACAGCAGTTTAAATTGCCTACAAGGCTCTCTATCTTCTACAGAGGACCAAAAAAGGGAGCAACCTATTTGTCAGCAATTTACAGAGTGGATGAAATCTAGTGCACAAGCCCCCTTCCCCCCCCCCCAAAAAAAAACCCCAGTTGCTAGCATGTCAACTAGGGCAACATCTGCTTCAGTGGCATTCTTGAGTGGAGTGCCCTTACTTGAGATTTGTTAAGCTGCAACCTGGTCCTAACCATCCACACTGATGTTGTTCGGATGCCAAGTTTTAGAAGGAATCAAGATTTGAGAGAGCAGTGTTCTCTTCAGTGCTGCAGTGACAGCCTTCCCTCTTTTCTGTAAGTATTACTTGTTAATCTACCCGTATATATGCGTGTCACAGAGACCATGAAGAACAAGAGATTGTTTACCTATTGCTGTGGTTTCGTTATTTGTTTACATCTATTTATTTAAATGGTTCTTTGAGTGGTCTACTGTGATCTCACACAACTTACCCTTCTCCTGCCTCAGAGTGGTCAGGGTATTCGTTTGGGTGACCTTTTGGTCTTCTGCCATAGTGGACTAGGAACTGAGGGGAATTGACAGCAGGAAGTGGGTGGGACTTCCACCAGAAATACTGGCAATAGCTCTGGAAGGTTCCGGTTGACACTATACAGGAACTGAACAACCCATGTGTGTGAGTTCACTGATGACCACTCAAAAGAACCACAGTTACAAGTAAGCAATCTTACTTCTGATGAAGTAGACTGAGTCTACGAAGCTCATGCTGCAGACTTCTTTCTCCCGGTTAATCTCAAAGGGGCAACAATAGCCCTTTGCACAAGTAAACCCTGTTCATCTTGTCTCTCTGTGATGTCTCAGGAGTATGGTGATGGACATATAGGAAAGTGAAATCTTAACTTGAATGTTTCTGTTTACTAGGGAAAGCACGGATCAGTCCTATCAGCTTCTAAGAGACTCTTTGGATTTGTACTTGGCCATGTATCCAGACAACGTGCAACATCTAATGCTCCAAGCTAGGTTGTACTTCCACTTGGGAATCTGGCCAGAGAAGGTAGTTAAGCTTAAATGCCTTCATTTATATAGACTTCACACATTATGTAGAGTGGGCTGCCATAAGTAAATGCAGGTTAGCTGGCTTCTGCTCCATAAAGGACTTGCTGTCTCTTCTTCCACTGCAACTTCAATTTTCTGTAAGAAACTGAAGTCACCCTGGACTCATCCTTCCCACATACATACCAACCAAGCCATCAGGCTGGTACCTCTTTCATCAAGAAGTACCACATGCCCACAGTGTACCTTCCAAAGCCTTATGTTTGGCATCTGAGGCTCAGCTTTCAGGAACTTCAGCAAGAGCTTCTGATGTGCTTTCAGGAACAGGGCCTTTTAAATGGTGGCCCCCGTCAATGGAATGCTCTCCCCAGGGGAAAACACTTGGCCAGTTGCCAGGCTCTGAAGACCTTTTTATTCAGTCACTTTTGGATGATTTATGGTACCCTCTGGAAATGTTTTAGCTGCTCCTACTATTTGAATTTCTTAATTTGTTGCTGTCAGGTTTTTTTCTGATTTGTTTGATTTTCAGTTTTCACAGGGTTTTTTTGTGGTTTCTGTATGATCTTACTGTCTTTTAACATTTTAATGCTGCTGCTTTTGTATGATCTTACATTGCAAAGCAATTTGGGAGGAAAATTTGTCTTGAAAGGCAGTTAAAAATCTACTAAATAACATTAAAAATAAAATTAATAGATCAGTTTCCACACACCAGCATGTGATGGCCAGCAATGTTTGTTCTTTTAGTAGGATAGAACTTCTCAGGTCTTACAAGTTTTTGCAGATCAAGAAAAAATGGTTTCTATCACATAAGGTGCATCTGTCCCCTTGCAAAAAAATCGAACCAAAAATAAAATCATTATATGACTTGCATAAGCTTTTAACTTCTGAAAACTCCTACTCTCCTGAAGAACAGAAAATATTGGCTCAGAGGGATGGGTAGAGAGAACCTTGGCATATACAGTAACCTTAAATCTTGTGTTCATTAACATATGAAAACCTTAGTAAAGAACATGCAGAACTGAGAAGGTATATGCTAACAGCTGCTTGGCTATCATATGCCAAATACTGGAAACAACAACAAAAAAATGGAGAAAGTTAGTTGAATGGATTATTAAAATGTAAGGTTTTATAGTAATGGCAAAATTGACAAATTGTTTAAGTACCAGATGGAGAAGGATGTTGGTAATTAGATTTTTTTTAAAATATACAAATGGAAACCATATATACAGTTTTGTACTTTGAATTTTCTATTTCCAAGTTTGCTACAGTGCTTTAATTTAACATAATTATTTTGAGGGTTAGAATCATAAAACCTAGAAGCTTGGAATTTTTGCCCCTAAGCTTTATGAAGAACTGCTGTGATTTTCTCTTAGTTCTATAACTCCTTGATGAGTAGACATGCATATAATATATAGTGTTTTATGTGTTGATACTTGTATTATAAAAATAAGTTAGAAGGAAATAAAGAAATGGCTTGCCTGCACACTTCCTAAAAAAATGAATTGTCCAGCAAAAATTTACTTTATTGCAGTGGACAAGGGTGAGAGTGTGGGAATTGCAGGAAATTGCTTGTTTTCTGTAATCCCACCCTCCCTATTATTACTAATCTTGAAAGCAGAGGTTACAAGCTTGGGGTGGGTGGTGTAGTCATCTGTCTTCTCTCTTTGCTAAACAGGTGGCAGGGAGGGGGTTCTAGGCGAATGGTAGTATCACCTGAATGGATGACATAGAAAGCAAATGAATAGTATGCATGAAAATGGGGCTGCATAGGGCCCAGTGAATGGGTTAGATGTACTTGCTGCTGCTGGGTTGTTCAAAGTAACGACTGTTGACCTGGCCACAGCTTTGGATGGGAGACTCCCGGGACACTTCAAGAAATAATAGGAAATCAGTATAAGAAATTGTGTTTTTCAAATGGAATTGTTCGGCAAACCTGATAAGCTCCAACCTGTGGTGGCATGCCAGAGATCCTTTTGCATGAGCTATGCAGCCATACCTTGGGACAGGAGTTTTTCTTTGATGAACCAGCTATCTCTGGATGCTAGGTTGAAAAAAAATCATTATATATGGCATCTGCTACACCGTGATCAACTTCAGACACATTGGGAGGAATTGTAAGAGCCCTGACTTGTCAGCTACTCCCTTTTAACGTCTTGGTTTCTCTCCTTACAAATCAGAGAAGGAATCTAGTGTTTAGTTTAGGAAGAAATAGGGGAAGCATGTGGATGTGATTTGGATCACATGCTAAACAAACTACAGTGGTTTAGCTGCAGCAGCAGCAGCAAGCAAATCATGTATGACAAACTAGTGTTCCACTGTATGTTTGGCTTCTTGTGCCATGCAAAAAGGGTCATTTTCTTCTATTTTCCACAGAAATTATGATGAAAGTCCTATCTTTTAACCACACGTATTGCAGGTATGGAAGAGCAGTTTCTTGTAATGATCTTCCCAGTGTGACTCCTTAGGGGCCCAGTTAGCCTTAAGATGAGTGGAGATGAAATATAAAGAGGAAAAAGCACATTCATTGTTCTATGGGATCCCTTATAAGATGTATATTTGTCTATAACATCAGGCTAAAGGCTCTGACCTAGTTGAAACAGTAGGTGTTAATGGCACATTGTCTTTTCTTCCCAAGGTTCTGGACATTCTGCAGCATATTCAAGCACTGGATCCCTCCCAGCACGGAGCAGTGGGCTATTTAGTTCAGCATACACTGGAACATATTGAACGTCGGAAAGAGGAAACAGGGCCTGATGTGAAACTCCACTCTGAGGAGAAACACAAGGACATCTGCTATTCAGTCGGCCTGATTATGAAACATAAGAGGTGAATCTGCTACATCTTTTCCTGCTCCTTTCCCCTGGATTTTGGACTGCTCGGGTATACTTCAGCACTAAATGACCACAGCATCAGATGGTTACTTTAATGAATCCAGCTACCAAAGATGCCACTATCGCAGATACATCTTTCATATTAACTGGTGTCTTCACAAAGTAGAAAGTCATATTTACATGCATCACTCTAATAAGTCTCTAGCTTGAGGCGCTTTCTGAGATCCAGTCAGCTCCAGTGATATTCTGCCATTTTCATTTGTTCCAGCCATTGATATTCTCAGAACAGAGCCCCTCAATCCCCCACAAATGTACCTGCCGGATTACTTTTGATTCAGTCTGTGACAGAGTTGTCTATTTCTCTGTTTTTAATTTAGGTATGGCTATAACTGTGTGATATATGGCTGGGATCCATCATGCATGATGGGGCACGAATGGATCCGAAACATGAATGTCCATAGCTTGCCTCACGGTGCTCACCAGCCATTCTACAATGTATTGGTGGAGGATGGGTCATGCCGATATGCTGCCCAAGGTAAGCAAGGAGTCCATTTTATATGCATATTCATGCTCAGTCTTCTGCAAGGTGGTATCCTCCGGATGCTTTGAATTACAACTCTCATCTCCACCCTGTCACTGTGATGGCTGGAACTGACAGGAGATCTAGTGCAAACCATCTGGAGGGTTCCATGTAGTTCGATAGGTTTAGGCTGGTGTGTGATAACCCAGATTTACCATGGATACTACTTAAACCATATACATTTTTGCACTAAACTATTGTCAGAAGCTGCTAAGGCTTTAAAACAGAGCCTTTGGACCTGTGTGCAAGTGTCTTGTGTGATGAGACATGGCAGTACAGGTTGGAGCATCTGTCTATGCAGTACTTCCAGACTGGGCTGACCCAGCTCACCCATACTGGCCATTGGGCCCTTCTGGACTGGATGGCTTCCTGGGACCACATCTAAACAGTAAGGCTATCCAGGATCTGATGTGCTTCTACATGCATGTCCTTTCACTTTGTTTGTTAACTCCAACATCTACCTTGCCTTTTGGTTCCTAATCCTGTTTTGTCCAAAGTTCAGATTCTAAGTGTAACTCCTTGGCTCCTAGTTCCTCATTCATCTCAAATAGTTGTATATCGCTCAGGCTTATCATCAAATTGTAGGAACAGACCCCAAAGGGCCATCTAGGCCATCCTGCCAGTACAAGAATCCACAACTAAACATTCCTTGCAGACAACTGTGCACCCTCTTTTAAAATCTCCAACAAAGGAGAGTCTACAGTCTTCTAAGGAAGCCCATTTAACTGTTGCATAGCACTAGTTGTCTGGGATTTCTTTCTAATATTTAGTCATAATCTTGTTTAGTCTTGTACTTTGAATCCATTGGTTCAGATCCTACCTTTTGGAGCATCAGAGAACAGGCTTGCTCCATCTTCTATGTAACAGTCCTTCAGATATTTGAAGTTGGCTATCATAATCAACTTTCAGCCTTCTCTTTCTCAAGGTAAACTGCCTTGTAGGTCTTGGTTTCCAGACCCTTTGCCACTTCCCTAGAGTAATCCCAGTTTGTTGATATTCTTCTTAAACTGCTGTTCTGAACTGGACAAAATATTACAGGTGAGGTTTGACCAAAGCAGAAAAGAGTTGTGCTGTTGCTTCCCCTAATCTAGACACTATATTTCCATTGATGCAGCCAAGAATTGCATTGGCATTTATTTTATTTTATTTTATTTTTATTTATTTTCCACCACATCACCCTATTGACTCAGGTCTAGCCTGTGGTCTATTAAGACCCCAGATCTTTTTCACAATTATTGCTGTCAAAGCAGGTGTTGCCCATCTTGTATTTGTGCATTTCATTTTTACTTCCCAAATATAATACCTTACATTTATACCTGTTGAAATTCATATTGTTATTGTTTTTAGTTTTGGCCCAGTTCTGCAATTTGTTGTGGCCATCCTGACTCTGTCTTCTGAGGTTCTGCCTTCTTTCTGTCCCCTATCAGGAATTTACGATCTACTCCACACCTTGAACCTATTGCTTCCTTGTTCTTCCTCATGGTCCAGACTCAGCCATGCATAGACATTTTTATTATTTACATCACTTTCAGACCTGAGCTCATTCTGAACTTTAGCCTTCCCAGACTTTTCTCTATAAATATTGGCTACTTGTTTGTATACTTCTTGGTTGATTTGCCCCATTTTCCAATTCTTATACATGCCCCTTTTACATCTCAGCTGATTGAAAAGCTCTTTACACAACTACCTTAATTTCATTAGACACCTCCCATTTTACGTTCTCATTGGAATTCTTTGCAACTATGCCTTCAGTATCTCACCTTTAAGAAACTCCTATCCATCATGAAGTGCCTGCTCTCTGAGTACAGTATTTGTGACCACGGGATCTCACTTTGGTGTTGCATTAGAAGTTGGTGTTGGTGTAGAGGGTTTTTTGACAAAAACAGGCAATGCTGACCACTTAGGTAGGGGATAAGAAATTATGTCAGGATATTAGTTGCCTATGCGGGTAAGCTTGTAAAGTAATTTGTAAATTTAAAATGCTTGGATTTTTATAATGCTTGGAAGAAATCATACTGGTTTTTTCCACTAGAGGGTGCTCTATACTATAATGCAAATGGTTGGCAGTTCCATTTTTTTCCTCCAATCGGTGACCCACCCAACCTGCTTCTGAGTCATGTTGTCCAAAAATCCACTCTCAGAGGCACCCAGTACAGCTTGAAGACTGGCCAAGCTTATGTTAGAGGAATCTTGTGGGCTTTTCAGTGTCTGGTGTAGAATGAGTGGAAGAGAGGAGCAGCTATCAATGAGGAGGAGCTTTAAGCTGGCATGTGCTGGCAGTCACCTTTGGTAATTAATGGGCAGGTACAGTGCATATCCATTTATCTATCTTGAGAACTCACGCCGAACAAGTCTTGAAGAGAAACGACAACGCAGAAATAATCACAACCCAAAAACATCACCCAAGGAGACCTTCTGCTGTGCTTTCTGCAGCCGGACTTGTTTATCTCAGATTGGCCTTTTTAGTCATCAGCGCACTTGCAGAAAGCGCGGGATGAGTCCTTTCTGAATCTTCGTTTGCGAAGAAAAGCCAGAGAGGGTATTTATGATACAATACATCTGTGTAGCCCATTAACTCCTCTGAGCTTTTTTATAAATGTTATGGATCATGGATAAACCGTATCACTATGATGATCATAAAACAATCAAAACCAACAAGAAAATCAGCCTAAAACCAACATGGGGAGAATAACGAATCATTTGTTATTAGTACCAAACTAGTATCAAAGATCTAAATAATAATAATAATAATAATAATATAATTACTATATAACACAAATAAAATACAGAGATAATAAAGACACAGATAAAAGTTCACATCATTAAGATATTAAAAAGTTAAACTATCAATCGTTGATTTGTATCAAAAGCACATCCATTAAAAGGTAACAAATACAGGCGATGCAGCACATTTTTAAAAGCTCTTTCCCCATAAGCAGTCAGTTCCCAAAGGCCGGATAAAACAAAAAGTTTTCATCTGCCACTGGAAGGACACTATGGAGGAGGCCAATCCAACCTCTCTGGGAAGCAGGCTTCAGAGCCTGGGAGCAGCCACAATGAAGGCCCTCTGTGGTGTCACCATCAGATATAACTCAGACGGTGGTGGGACCAAATAAAGGGCCTCCCCTGAAGAACTCAAAATATGGGCAGGCTTGTGTGAGAGAGTATAACCTGGATCTAAGTTGTATAGGACTTTTAACAGTCATAACCAGCACTTTGAATTGTGCCTGGAAACGGACTGATTCCTAGTGGAATTGCTGTAACAAAGAAGTCATGTGTAAGAGGTCGTTCTAAGTATCATGTAAGTAAAGCCTGTAAAATTGAATAGGTCGTTACCTGGAACAGAAAAGACCACAACATAGACACCAGGCAAGCCTCCCTGGGGAGGACATCCCCCCACCTGGATGCCAAACTCAGCATGGCATTAAATAACCAAACCCCAGCCATCTTGGCAGGGGTGGGGGGAAAGATTAGGGTAAATACAAACTTTGACCAGGCTAGCCAAATATGTGAACCTTTCTGGAATACTTGGTTCAGATTCTGAAATGATGCCAGCCAGTGGCAAGATACATAACTTGAGCATCATGCTTAGATCTTGCTTGGCTTGCCATTCTCAATATAGTTTAAAACATGTAAAGATGCATGCAAGCCTGTGTGATTCTAGTACTGAGTTTGCTGTGAAAGTCCCTTGACTACATTTGGAGCGCCACAAATGAAGCTCAGGAGACGTATGCAGTTCCAATGTAGGCATGAATATACATGCATATGGGCATACATGCAAGGTTTGCTCTTTCCCGATAAAAATGGTTCTCCCCCACAGATGTTTTCATAGAAGAGCCAAAAAACAGTTGGGTCTTCCTTACATGTATCTGTATAATATTAAATGCATTGGTCATTAGCTGGCTCAAAGGTTCAGCTTCCCAAGAGGATTGTATCACTGAACTGGTGCTGGTCCTTACTGAATGCCCTCAGTTCTGCATGATAAAATCCTCAAATAGTAGTGGACAGAAACATTCTGGCAGATCATAGATATAACTCACTCTTCCTTCCTTTTCAGAGAACCTGGAGCATAATATGGAGCCTTACGAAATTCCTCACCCAGATATTGGCCGCTACTTCACAGAGTTTGCTGGTACTCACTATGTAGCGAACACAGAGCTGGAGATCCGATACCCTGAAGATTTGGAGCTTACACGTGCAACAGTCCAAAAGATATATGAGGGGGGGAAATGAACCTCTTATCTTTTTGCAATATGACTTCACACAGTAACTGTGAGAATTGCATTATGGGGAAGCCAGTGCTGTCTGACTTTAGTAGGAATCATATTTTGCCCCAAAACTAGCAGTGAAGTGTTTTCTTATGTAACCACCCACTTACAGCGTGCCAACGCTAGCAAAATGATGTGGAACGCATGAGTTCTCAAGGCAAGACATTACTTGTCTAAAATGACCTCTTTGTACAAAGTAGCTGATCCTTTTTACCATCATGGACTCTAAAAGCTCTTGTTCTTGACTTGAAGATATTTTCCATAGCCTGGAGATTGAAATGTTAACATTTTATGGGCATGGTTTGTCATATTTGCAATATTTTAAAGGTCTGAGTTTTGTAAATAGTCATTAAGGTCACTCAATGGTTTCTTCTCCCAAGCCTGCTTTCCCTCCTTTCCATGCTCTTTGCAATAGCCAGCAGTCCAGTGCCAAAATCTTGGGAAACTTCCATACCCAGGGACCTTTAAGATTTACTAAATTAATCTAATTCCCCTATTTCAAGCAAACAGTTGAATCACTACATGAAACAGGAAGATTACATCAGTCTTCTTTCCTCAAAGCTTCTAGAGTCCTACTCCACCACATACACATGTACCCTGCCAATGGTAGGGGTGATCTAATGCTACATTTTTGGTCAGGTTGGATGTGAACATTCATTCTTCTCTTATTCTGCACCCCATATATCTATCTTGATGAAACTGTTTGAAATAGCCATGAGATTCCTCTGTCACTGCAGCCATAAATTGGAATATCTGAGCTATGACATTCAATAGCATCATTCTTAAAACACAGTGCCCCTTTTTTTACCTAGTCCAAGCAGAACTCCTGTTGGAGAAATACAGGTAGTCTAATGTCTGGCATTCCTGTTATTGAGGAATTTGTATAAAATATGGGCTAGTCAATTTGCAGTCCAACCACCAGTTTGGTAGCTAGACCTGCAGAAAAAAACAGCTGATCAAGCCTTTCATGAGACATTATAAACACTCATTGCAAGTATGTGAAACATGTAATTTTAAAATTGGTGTCTCTGAGCAGAGCGCAATCAATACTTACTGGATTACTTAGTGGCACTGCAGGTACGTTATAATTATTATGTTGTGAAGGGTAAAATGATACACTGTTATGATCTTAGTTTGGAATGTTGCTTTTACTACCAGCAAAATCGTGATTTTCAGGATAGCTGCTGATTTGCATGCTGTGTTTTCATAATATTTAGCCAGCACATTTTTTTGTGAAATTCTCCATGTCTACTGGGGTAACTTGAAACAACTCAAAAGACTGGTTAAGGCATCAGACAACTGGTTTCTACAGGTTATGCTGCTGTCTTTGTTGAGCATGTGTGTGCAAATATCATGTTTGGATCTTGGCAACCATGATTGCTGACCCAAACTACATGTGAGGGTATAAACTGAAAGACGTGCCCCTGCAATCACAGCCAATAATCACGATCACCTGCAGTCTCACTGATCAGGGGTGTACTTTCCCATGTACTTGGGGGAATCATGGCTCTCTCAGGGCAATTCATACATTCACATTACTAGCCCAGGAGAGTGAACCAAAAGCAAAACTGAGGATGTAAATAACTAATGCAGGGAAGTGGGAAGGAAGAAGTATTTTAAAACACTTGCAGTAAACTTAATATAAATGAAAGCAGTTGGATTAGAGAATTCAACTTCTATGCAGTTGCACACCATGAATCCAGATCTTACCTTTGCAGGGTAAGCTCGTCAGCGACATTTAGCCTGAGCTTTCCCACTTCATTGGGAAAGATGCTGCTACTATGTTGTTAGGGAATAATGCACCTGCCTCAAACCTCAACTTTTTAGTGTGCAACAAGTTCCTTCAAAGCATGGTAGAACTCTTGCCCTGGGTCTCAGTCTTGTGTTAACACTAGTCATGTAACCTTTAGCCATAGCTACATTATCTCCTTCTCGATGCTGCCAGTAGCCTGATGCTTGTCTGTGGTACCTCCCTCCTTCCAAGTTACCCTCAGTGTTTCTTTGTTTGCAAAGCACTTAGAATTTGTCTTTCATACAAAAGGTGCTATATAAATATATACATATAAATAATAATCAAGTAGTATGATATATTTAAAAAATAGAATTTGTACAGATAATATTCAATATGCAGTTTTGATCACAAAATGACCTATTTTTAAGGAGAGTTTCAAACGTGGGGTTCTCTCCTCCCCTCCTTATCACTTGATGGAATAAAATGTTAACCTTGTCATGTTACTGTGTGTGTGCATGTGTGTACCCATGTGTAAGTGTAAACTGTCTAGAACTGTTTATCCAGTGAGTCTGACAGGACTACAAAAGCAGTTCCTACGGCTGAATATAAATGTGTATCTTTCCTTGGGCATTTTCCAATTTTTAAACAGAATTAGTTCTAGGCCTGCAGGGTAAATCAACAATAACACTCACAGAGAGAGAGAGAGAGAGAGAGAGAGAGAGAGAGAGAGAATCATTTGCAAATCCCTTTATCATTGTGACTTACCAAGCTATAGAATTGGCACAATTGCCCAGAAATAGTGAATTACAAGCCTTCAGGAGTGTCTGTGGTCTAGCTGGCTTTCACAAAGCAGTTTTTGAATTCATGCGCAAGGATTAAGTTCCTTTTTTTAAAAAAAAAAAAAAACTTTTTACTGTGAGCCTGTCCAACTTATATCCCTCTTGCTTCAAGCCTTACTACTGACTCCCAGCTGCTTTTGAACTGTTTGTTGCGGTTCTGTTGAAAAAGAAAATGCACTCTTATTGTTGTTGCTTCATATTCCAGGTTTTTAGCCTGGGCACTAAATCCAGGTTGGAGGGCTGTGAGGAAGAACAAACTGAGCCCTCAGCTTTACATTGTTGCCAAGCTGTTGTTTTTTCCTGAGGCTCATAGAGGATTAAAAGACTTAAAAGGAAAGCTGTTAATTGATGCACAGCTTGATCCTAAGCTTGTTTATTTGAAAGCAAGTCCTGTTGAGTTCAATGGGACTTAACCCCCAAGTAAGTAGACACAGGATTGTGGCCTAAAAAACTTAGGAGCAGGCCTACTAGAAGAGATCAAAGGCCTAAGTAGTCAGCTTTTTTTTTTGTTTTTTTCAAATTTGTGGCCAACTAAATACCTTCGGGAAGTCTGTAAGCAGCAGGACATGAAACTGATGAGCTTTTTTTTGTTTTGTTTTCTTGCAGACTGCTTCTCAACTTGGAGGTGCCATTCTTAGCCACCATGGCTAATAACTACTGATAAATTTGTCCTCCATAACTGTATCTAATTCTTTATCATTACCTTACTGAATTGCATCAAACAGATCTATCTAGCTCAGCATACAGTTTCAACAGGAGCCTGAACCAGATGCCTTGGAAAAGCCCACAAGCAAGGCACAGCATTTTTAGGTGACTCTAATGGATAGTTTTTGATTAGTTAAATTTTAAGTGATAATACCAGAACCTGCTGCCTTGAGCACTCAAATGTAAGATAACTTAACAATTAAATGTAAGATAACAATTAAATCTAAGTAAAGCATACTGATTGTTAGAAGGACAGGTCATCTGAAAGGCTTTCTTTTTATATTGCCTGTTGCAGTTACACACTGAGACAGGTATAGCCTTGAAATGGTATTTGCACTTAACTTGTGGCCTTTGTTGTTATTGTTGTTGTATGTCTTCAAGTCATTTCTGAATTATGGCGACCCTCAGACCTGCAGCCTTGCCAGTTAGATTTGCTCCTGACAGCAAAAAGCTTGGTAGAATAGTGGACAAATCAGAGAAACTAGACGTGATGGCGACTGATATTTAAATCTGCATCTCCTCCAGCCTCATTTAAAGCAGCAGGTAAGGATTGCAACCCAAAGGATAAGAGTGTGGTATTCTCTTCCCAACCTCTGCCCTGCCCCTTTCACTCCCTGCAGCCCATCTTCCATGGTCTTGCACTCAGGATCAAATAATAGAAGTGATCTCACTTGGGTGAACAGTGTTGCGGGGGGAGAGCACTTCAGATGTCCACGCCACCCCTTTGCAGCTTAAGATCACATACGCTCTGCTTTAGAAGTGACAGATTGGACCTGCAACAAAATAGTAGCGTTCAGAGGACTCTTTTTACTGTCCTAGCTAAGTGTACCTTCTTTCAAGATACTCTATTAATATTCTGTCCTCCCTCCAAAAGCAGTCAGTCCTCATGGAGCTGTTGCAGCTGGAGAGGGTCTGTGGTACTTCTGCTAACAGTGTGGGCTCCTCTGAGCTGTTGAGACTGCCATCCTGTACATGGATTGTGCTGTTTTGCATTCATAAGGATACACGCTCAGAGGATGAGTTTGCCATTACATAGCTATGGCAAACCTTTGTACTGCAAAGAACTCCTGGACCCTAGTGCCAGTCAACCAGAAGCCAGCCAGTCCTGCCCTCTTCCAGAATACTCTATTCCACTCCCTTTCCCCCAGTCAGTCAGCACTCTCTGTCCCTTAAGCATGTTCAGCCCTCGTTGGGCTGGTTCGGGTTTGGGGTCCCTCTCTGCCAGGTTTGTTCAATAGTTCTGCTAGCCTTGGGTTCTCCTGAGCCTGCTATTATCTTGCTCTTGTGTGAGGATGATGCTGATTTGACTACAGAATGATCAAGACTCAGATAATAAGTTCGCTGTTAATGTACAGGGGGTTGACATCTGCCTGCATTGTGTCTCACTTAGCTTAGAATAGTTGGAGCCATGTAATGGCTAAGCCACTGAGCACTAAACTCACAGACTCTCAGTTTGCTCCTGACCTATGCTGTGACCTTGCCAAAGTGGCCTTCAACAAACCCTTCTCTATCTCTCACACACACAATCCCCTCCCTCAAAATACACCTGGAAAAATGGGATAATAATGATCTTTCTGTAAAGATTTACTGGACATTTTGAACACTGTAGCACTCTATATAAATGCTAAATAGTCTTAGGCTACAATCCAAATGTCTGCTTGGGCATGTCCAGTGGGTTTTGTTGCTTTCCCTACCACACCCACAGCCTTTTTGACCCATAGACCCCTGTGTCACACAGCTTTTAAGAGTCCCCTCAGGTTTCAGTGATGTACCAAGCAAGGACTCCTCTTTGAAGAAATGCATGTTCTTTATGAAAAATGCAAGTGTCAAACTACTCCAGGTGCCTACAACAAAGTCTATTTTAAAATAAATCCTGGCTTGTGCTTTGGCTTCTTTTCTGCTGCTCCAGAGACTAAGATACAGAGCAATGGACTCAAACTACAGGGAAAGAGATTCTACCTAACATTAGGAAGAACTTCCTGATGGTAAGAGGTGTTCAACATTGGAATGCACTGCCTGGGAGTGTGGTGGAATCTCCTTTGGAAGTTTTTAAACAGAGGCTGGATGGCCATCTGTTGGCAATGCTTTGATTGTGTGTTCCTGTAGAGCGGGGGTTGTACTAAATGGCCCTTGTGGTCTCTTCCAACTCTATGATTCTAAGATCTCAGACTGAGGTAAAATCCCCTTAATTTAAACAGCATAAAACAATATAGAATTTAAACAAGAAACGTTAACCAGAACACCCCCCTTTCCAAAATGATACCTTTAGCTAGTAATCTCACAGTTCTTCTACAATGACTTAACCTTATTAATCCCTCAGCCAAAGGTTCTGTTGATAAATCTACCGATTAGTCCAAGTTTGGCTTGCCATCCTAGTTGGTATTGTTATTTTTCTTTTGCCCATCTCTAATTAGCAAAATCTGATTTGGTTGCCAATGTTATCTTGCTCTCTTGTATCAGGAATGTTAATGGACCCTTACCCTTGTGCTGTTGGGAAGTAGAGAGTGTTTAAAAGTGGAATTCAAATGCTTGCATTCTCATGGAAACGTAAATGGGGGTCATTGTGTATGCAGAAGGTTCTACATCAGAAGCTGTTTCACATCAGACAGTCATTCTGCTTCGCCTCATTCCCTTAGAGCTGTGATTTTGTTGCCAAAAACTGAGTGAGTTAGTCTGGGAAACCACTGTGCTGTGACCCACTGCTTTCTATTGTCTCACCATAACTCTTGGTCACACTGGGGTGTGACCCAGAAGCTAAGATTTTAGGCAATATACATTAATTACCACTTTTGACTTCAGACATCCTCATTCAGACAGGTGAGGCCTGCAGTGAAACAGTATGAGTGCTCCTATTTACTGTGGCAGCCAGCCATATAATCTTTCAAAATATCCTGTTCCATTCCCTCTCTCGAATGGTGTCCCCCAGTCCAACCTTGGCTGTTGAAGATGTTGAATCTTCTTGACCTTTGGGTTGCCAGATTAGATCCAGGATGAGATCCTGTAACTCTAATCCTGAACAGATCTTGTAGCAGAACAAGGTACCATAAAACTCCCTCAAGCAGGATGAATGCACCTGTCCTCCCTCACCTTCCAAATCCCAGCTTTCAGTGGCAGTTGTTTCCTCCTAACATGGCAATGGCCTTGCTGGTGGAGAGCAGGGCAAGGGGGTATGGAGGAGCACCCCACTCTGTTCTTGTCACCAGATGCACAGCAATAATGTACCTTCAGTACTGTGCATTTGGTGACAAAAATAGAGCGGGGTGCTTACTCATGACTCATGACATTGTTATTTCTGATTTCTGTGTATGTTTGTGAATTTAAATTTGAAATGTGGTGCTGGAGGAGTTCTATGATACCACAGACTGCTAAAAAGACAAATGAGTGGGTCTGAGAGCAAATCAAGTCTGAGCTCTCACTAGAAGCCAAGAAAACTAAACTTGAGGCTGTCATACTTTGAACATCTCATGAGATGACATGACTCATTGGGAAAGATGATCATGCTTAGCAAAGTGGAAAGCAATAGGAAAAGAGGAAGACCACACTGTAGGTGGGGAGACTCAATGAGGAAGCCACAGCCCTGAGTCTGCAAGACCTGGGCAGGGCGATTGATGACTGTGGCTCTTGGTGGTTTCTCATTCATGGGGTCACCATAAGATAAAGTTTATTTAACAACAAGAAACAAATAAATCATTGTGGTTGCATGCAATGACCAGTACTGGGAAGGTGAGAAGAGACAAAAGCCAAAGAGTAGGAGAGGCTCTCAGCTTATTCAAGCCTTTCCCACAAGGTTCCTGTATCAAGAAGCAACTGACTAGCCATTTAGGTTCTATGGAAAAATATTCCCTACATAGGCCTAACAAAGGATATGAAGACACCTGAGCAGATCTTTTCTGACCAGCTTGTTAACTCTCTACTACCCCATTTTACAGCAACGTTGGTGTTGTATGCATAACCTGCTTCTACAAAAAGATGAGAAGGGCCAAGATCCCATATTGAGCAGGTGGAGTGTAGCATTCAGCCCACGCAGTGTCCTTCTCTCACCCCTGCAGCTGTCCAAACCCCGGGGGGGGTGCTGTGGCTGCAGCTAAAGAAACAGCTGCTGGGCAGATTTTGGATGGAGCACAAAGGGCTAGTGAAGAGTCCCCTGATTCCGTCCAAAAAGAGACATACCGCTCTTGCGCAGGTATGTGTCGCTAACAGGCTGCCGCCCAAAGTGACTTACATAAAACCACTACAACACAAAGCAAGGTATTAAAATGCAATCTGAAAAGCCAACCTGGTAGCAGTAGAAAACTCTAGCAGAAATACCAACAATAAAGTTAAGATTGTTTTGAAAAGACAGTCTGCACCTTTAAAATACCCACCTAAAAGCAAACAGCACAGATAAATTCAGTCTGAGGTGATTTAAAGGTCAAATAAGTGTATCAGTCTGCAAGCTAAGATATTAATTCCCTTTTTAAAATATTCCACTTTCCCCCTTGAAGAAAAATACCCATGTTTCCTTTTCTTCACTTGGTATGTTTTTAAACAGGGGCTGGATGGCCATCTGTCGGGCTGCTTTGGTTGTGTGTTCCTGCATGGCAGGGAGTTGGACTGGATGGCCTTTGTAGTCTCTCCCAACTCTGTGATTCTAGGTATTCATACAATCATAGAATTGTAGAAGCAAAGAGTTGGAAGAGACCACAAGGTCTCTAGTCCATCTAGTCCAACCACCTGCCATGTAGGAATATATAACTAAAGCACTCCCGAAAGATGCCCATCCAACCTCTGTTCAAAGACCTCCAAAGAAGGAGAGTCCACCATCCTCCAAGGTAATCTATTCCACTGTTTTTCCTACTGTTGAGGTGGAATCTCTTTTCTTGTAATTTAAATCCATTAGTTTATGCTCTAGTCTCTAGAGCAGCAGAAAACAAATTCAATCTGTCTTCTACATGACATCCCTTCAGATATTTAAAGATAGCTATCCTGTGACCTCTCAGTCTCCTCTTTTCCAAGCTAAACATATCCAGTTCCCTAAGCTGATCCTCATAAGGCTTGGTTTCCAGACCTCTGTCCACCTTGGCTGCCCTTCTCTGGACACCTTGCAGCTTGTCAATATCATTCTTGAACTGTGGTGACCAGAACTGGACACAGTGTTGCAGGTGAGATCTGACAAAAGCAGAATAGAGTGGCATTAATACTTCCCTTGATCTGGACACGATACCCCTGTTGATACAGCCCAGAATTGCATTGGCTTTTTTGCCACTGCATCATACTGTTGGCTCATGTTTAGCTTGTGGTCTGCTAAGACCCCTAGGTCCTTTTCACATGGATTCTTTTCAAGCCAGGTGTCCTACATCTTATTTGTATTAGTAAATGACCTTTTGGCCTTTTTACATAGGATACTAGAGTGGGCAGGTCACCAGAGGTAAGTTCTCCCTGGTTAATTTACCAGACACTGTGGAGAACTGTTTAAGTTCTTCCTGCAAAGATGCATAGAAATGTTGTTTTCTGCACAGACAATGCTGTTTCCTCTGTAGAAAGTGCTGTTTTCTATGCAAAACAAGCACATGTGAATTTTGCGCAAATCTCAAATTGCAAATAGGCTTCAAAAACTGGGTGGTTTTCAAAGACTTTTTCCACAGCTGGAATAAGATTGCTAAAATAACTCATTGCTTCTTTTAAGAAGAAAATTAGTGAAGAATTACATCCCTAATACACACTTATGTACAGCATGGAGAAAAGTAGTTAGAGATCAATAAATATATTTGTTCTGTTTGATAGTGGATATAGTTTTTCATTAAAGTGACATAAGAACTTACTTCACACAGTGTCCTTTGAACCAATGTAAACACTGTTTTACTTTGTCCAGTTTTATATGGGCTCTTTTTGCCATCGTCATTATCGACCAAGGACCTCAAACTGGTGTGAATACTTCTTCCCACTTTTATCCTCATTTTAAAAAAAAGTGTAAGGTAGGTCATGCTAGGAGAGTGACTGGCCCAAGTTCACACTACACAGATAATCCAGTTTGAAACTGGATTATTTGCCATGGCTCTGTCCTATGGAATCCTGGGATTTGTCATTTTACAAGGTCTTTCGTCTTCTTTACCAAAGAGTGCTAGTGCCTCATCAAACTACTTTGGGGATGCTTTGATCGTGATTTCCTGCATGGCAGGGGGTTGGACTGGATGGCCCTCGTGGTCTCTTCCAACTCTGCAATTCTATGATTCTATGAAATCCCAGGATTCCATGGGAAGGAGCCATGGGAAATAATCCAGTTTCAAACCAGATTATTTGGGTAGTGTGGATTTGGGCTGAATGAGAGAGGCACCTGGGACTGGCATTTTGTTTGGGACTTACATCTTTATAAAGGGCCTTGTGTGTATGCAAAATTGAACAGCATCTTTGTTTACCTAGGAGTTGTTGTGATGTTACTATGTACAGATGCCCTCATCTTTGTACTGGTGAATTGTCTGCTAAGAGAGGACTGTCTGTCGCTTGGCTTCATTGGCATGGTTTTTTTCCTATCTGTATTTCATGTTGAGTTGCACCATCATCCCCGAGGGTGAGTGCTTTACTGATAAGAAGAGGAAGTTTGCATGCCACAAGTGTATGGTGAGATGAGATAAGGGAGCCTCAGGAGGGGAAGAGGCCAACGCTGGCCTGCCAATGACACAGAAGTAGGCAGATTGTTTGTGTGGCCTAGGAGATCAAAGCAGTAACAGTTTCTAGCCCCCCCCCGTGAATAGCGCATCTCAACAAGCCGCTGCAAAAGCCAGCTTCTTCAGACATGTTGCCTTGTATTTTCCAAAAATCTGCCTTATCAGGATGTTGTTAGGTCAAGCACTTTGTTCTGGTAGATTTCCATATTTTAACAGTGTTCTTCATTTCGTATTGCTAGTCTAGAGGGGGTGTTCTTGTGAGCTAAGCTGCTTTTAAATGTTAGTGCGCCTAAGGCAGGATGGAAGGAGAGAAGAGGCCGCCTATATGGAATGATGGGGAAATGACCCTGACTGGGGCTGATGGCAGTTGGAGTCTGACAACATCTGGAGAGCGACACCTTTCTTGCCCCTGGCCAGATCATGGAAAAGTTGCTTTTTGGAGTTACAACTCCCAGAACCCGCCTACAACCAGGCCACTGTAGGCCATAATAATAACAACAACAGCTGGAATTTAGCATGGAACTAACAAGTGTGGGAAACGGAACTGAGTAGTTTTGCAATGTCCATATTCACTAAGGAGCTACTGTGACATCGTACAAGAGATAGAGGTCCGTTGCACAAAGGTAGCCAGTGGAGTGACAACTGTGCTGTGGCCCCAATGATGAATGGGTATTGATATGCATCAAACACCAGCACATCAGAACGTTCTCGCTGGTGCCAAGATGCATATTTTCACAATTCACTAGCAGGCTTTTCTTGCATTTCTGCAACGTACTGTAGCTATAGATTCATACAGTTACAAAATGGAGAACATGATGTTGAAAATCAGACAACTTTTCCAGGCTCTGTCCCAGTCTAGAAGTTAAGGAATAGTGGATCATTCTGTTTCTATACCACTTTCACATGTGCCCATAAATTTCTTTGGCCCTACTTCTATATTAAATCTGTGTGTCTGCTTGAAAATTGCATTCTGATGTGCATTTTAAGGTCTTTTTCTATTACAATATGCATTTCTAAATATATTTTACCCTAAAATATACATTTACTATGCATTTTGGTGTTGCTGTTGTTGTTTTTCAACTCAAAATGTCTTTGAAAAAAACTGGAGAACCTTGAAATCTGAGGATAGCTCTGTTCCTACCTACATATTAATCCAAGAGGTATGGATCAGTCCAGTTTGTATCAGAGTCTGCAAAGAACACATTGTCAAGCTTTCCCTACCTCAGATGGTATCCTTTGTTCCCTGTGGTTCAGTCCTGCATAACCTCTGATGTGCCAGACTCATCATAGATGAGGGAGGTCAGGTGTTTAGAAGATTTCAGGTGCCTTAAATGCACCAGAGGGGGAGGCAAGTAAATCTGATTGGGGACATGGAAAGGACTATGAGTAGCTTAGTTTGTCATGCTACTGCTGGAGAAGTGCTCTTCAGAAGAGAATGAAACCCCAGGAACTGGCTGGTGTCTGGCACCTCAGAAGAGACCACTGAGGTATCACCTCCTCCAGAAAAATGGGAACCTGCATAAGAGTTGGAGAAAGAGCTACCCCTAAGTCCTCAGAGTGGTGGTACCTAAAACTGCAGGCCAGAAACCTTTTATCAGGAGAAGTGCCTGGTTGAAGAAGGGGACTCCTTGAGGGTAAAGGTCTCCTCTGAGGAAATATTCCAAAAGATTGTAATGCAGTACAGCTGGGTCTTGGCTGGGGCTCTGTTAGCTCTTTCTTAGAAGTTTCAGACTCCTTCTGAAATTGTTTTATGGCAGCTCTGGATAGCTCATCCTTGCGGGCCCTGCCGGTCAGTCCCTGCTGAAGAAGACCCACTGAATCAATTGCTGAATGGTGAGTCAAAACATAGGCAAATCAAATTAATTAAATGTGTTTATTCTAGGTGGAACTTGCAGTAGGATTTAGGCCTCTGTGTGTGATCTCAAGCTGCTTTTGACTCACCTTCTTGCTTGTGCCTAGGCACCTGGTTGCTTACTGAAATCCAGTAAGTACCCTTGGACTGGTTCATCCTGTGCCTCTTCTCTAACTCCTTGTGGCATTGCACTGTGAGCCCTTTGTTTCACAGTTGGCCCTCCACATTCTCTGGGGTTAGGGGTGTAGGATTCCTTGGTAGTGGAAAAATGGGAAGTATCTTTATGCCCCAAACCATATTTAACACACACACAAAAGTATGATCTGTGGATTCAACCCACTGGGGAGGCCTTCAAGGCACTGGGGGTTCCTTTGCAAGGCAGAAGCAGGCAGCCACGCTGCTCCCCTATGCCATTTTTAATAGAGACTTACAAGCCTTGCCACATGTTCACAGTCTCTCTTGGTCCCATGAGGCTTGCAGTCCCTGTTAAAAATGGTAGAGGGCAGTGGCAGAGGCGACAGCAAATAATTCATGAATAATCAAATCCCCAAAAGTTAAACCTGCAATTGTGGAGGGCCAACTGTAGCCACTTTTGGAATGGCTCTGAGTTTGTCTGTTGGGTTGGCTTTTGTCTGGCTTACATGCTCCCCGTTTGGACCTTACAGGCCTAAATGCTTGGACTTTCTCGACTGTGCTTCCAGAGTCCATCTAGCCTTGGCTTTGTCTAGAATAGGACACAATTAAACAGAATGTGGAGGTGTAGCCTTTGCTCACATTAAGGAGGGCTGTTTCCTTACCCAAGTCACAGATCGACTTCCACACACTGTTTAACTTTGGACTCACCACTGGAATAAACAACTGTTCTTCTGAGCATGTGTAAAATGCCACTGTATAAACTGACACATTTGAAGTGGATTGTAAATGGGTGCAAAACATTCCCTGGAACAAAAACATTTAGATTCTAATATTTCAAAGGTGTTTCCTTTTTCCGCTATCCTGGGTGCCACATGTAAAGGATGCTGAGAAACTGCATTGTGTCCAGTGGTAGGTAGGAAGGATGGTAAGGGTTCTGGAAACCAAGGCCTTTGAGAGTCAATTTAAAGTGCTGAGTATGTTATGACTAGAGAAAAGTAGATTAAAGAGCGATGTAATTTGTTAATGGACCTTCAAGTCCACTCTGACTTAGGGCAATTCTCTCCAAGGATCTGCTTGGCAAGGTTTACTCAGAGGTGATTTTCCATGGCTTTCCTCTTAGGCTGAGATAATGTAACATGCCCAAGGTTACTCACAGGGTGTCCATGGCTGGCTGGGTATTTGAACCCTGGTCTCCTGGAGTTGTAGTCCAACATTCAAGCCACAATACCACATTGTCTCTTAGGAACACAAAAGCTGTCTCCCAATATCTCAAAGGGGGACATGCTAAAGGTGGAACATAGAACCAAGCCATGAGAATTGCAGGAAAACAGCCCATTGGTAAATACTTCCTAACAGTAAGAGCTGTTTGACAGTGGAATGAGCTTGCCTGTGAGGAGGTAGCAGGCTCTCCTTCACTGGAGAGCATCTGTCAGCTGTAGCTGCTTCCAGCACTGCAGAGCCAGCACTGAGCAGGAGGTTAGGACCAGATGCCTTCTTCCATATCTCATATCCAAGGAGTCTATGTATCTTCCATGCTAGGAAACCATTCAGTAGAATACATTTCTTTCACTTTCCCCTGCTTGTTTTTGCTTTGGCCCTCTTAAGAAAGAGGTAGAATGACAACTTGTAGGCTTCTTTTCCCGTCTAAACAAGAAATTTATTACACAGCTTTGCTCTTTTTTTTTCTTTTTCTTTTAAATGGCATGCACTCACTGCATTGCTGCTGCAGTCTGTTGCTCTTGCCACGAGCTAACCTGGCATCTGTTCAAATAGCAGCAGCAAAGCTGAGTTGAGGGGCAGGCAGAAGAATCAGTTTGGTTCCCCAGAAAAAGTGAATGTACTGTAGATATGTGCATTCAGCTTACTGGTAGCACTTCCTGGATCCCTAGGGATAGAAAAGAGATGTACGTTGACCAATTTTAAATTTTAAGAAGGTGAAAGAAGCCTTTTTCTAAAATAGGTGATGTCTTCAGATCACTTTCTGTTGCTTAAAAAAAGCCTCTACTGGAACGAAAATGGTCGGGGTGGGGAACCAAAACTTGGTGTAAATACCCCCACACCACCAGAGGGTATTTGAGGGCAACAGAATGGTTTTTATTTTATTGCATGGAGCACAGTAGAGAAGTGTCACCCTCCAAGCTCTTTGAATGGCCTAATATGGTCCCCTAGACTGCCACAGTCATTCACCCCTGATTCAGCATGATGATATCTAGGATGACTGGCAGTGGCTCTCCAGGCTTTCGGACAGGGGTCTTTCCTAGCAGGAAATGGAGACATACTGTGATGGAATCCCTCCCCCCCACCATACATCAGGACTGCCCCTGGCAAATTGAGACAGTTGGAGAGTATGTGGAGTTGCTGGAGACTGAACCTGGGACTTTTGCATCCAAAGCAAGAACAACTAAGGTTGCCAGAATGAAAACTGGGGGGGGGGAGGCTCACGTAGCTTTAACCGTTATATAAAAGCAGGAAGTTCAGCAGGCGTTGCTTGTCATGCAACCAGGTAACAAGCAGTATCTGCTGAAAATCTCTCTTCTATAGGAGCCCCCTTCTTGTAATTATGATGGGGTTTTCCCCTTAAGGCAGGATAGCATCAAGGGCACTGCTTTCCCTTCTGAGGAATCTTTCCTTTTAAACCAGATCTGGGCAGCCCCGCAGAGGGAGGATGCCCCTACCTTGTCGGCATCCCTACCGACAAAGGATTGTCCTCTGCAGAGTAGGACACACGGCCTACCCATCTGTGAAGCTGTGTTTTTCAGATTCCTGCACTAGTGACAATATGTACCAGAATTCTCTCTAGACGACTGGGCAGGGGGCCAGCCAGCAAATCGCAAAGGACGAGTTCTTGGCACTCTGGTGCAGGCTGGCTCAACTCCTTTCTTCTTGGGGGTTCTCCTAAAATGTGTGTGTGTGTGTGTGTTTTATCCTATAGGAAGAATTGGGAAAGACAGAGACAGAGAGTATGGCTAGAGAAAAGTGCTGCAGTGAAGGAGTGGGGAGGTATGCCCTCCCCAGCCAAGGAGTTATCTTCTCACTCAAATGACATACACTCAGACTCTCCATAATTTTTCCTTCCATATGCTGCAATGGTCCCTGGTTTCCATTAGCCCTCCTTTTTAAATCACCATCCTCCTTTTGTCTGGTCTTTTAGGAATGCTTGCTAGCATGAGTTGCCAGCATTGATTCAAAGGGGGGCTGGATATTTATTGCATTTATTAGTTATAGCTAGAATGTACAGCCTGTTCCACAGCTGGATTGCATAGCAATCCTTTAAAAATCCAAGCAAATCTCTGCCTGCTGGTTTATGATCTCAAAACAGGGGTAAAGATTGTGTAGCCCTCCAGGTAGGGCTGAAGTGCAAGTCTCATCAGCCCTTGCTAGCATAGACAATGGTGTGAAATGCTGGGAGTCGCTGTTCAAAAAAACATCAGGAGGGCTGCAAAATTCCTTCCCCTGCTCTAAAAAAAATGATGCAAACGGAAAAAGTGTGGGAAGGGAAAAGGAAAAGAGTACTCAGGTATAGGCTACTAATATTATGAGGTTCCTAAGCCTGGGACCCAAAATTGAAAAAGTGTGTGCAGTGGGTGTGAATGTGCACACGTGCGCACACACACACATATCGCTAGACCTCCACAGTTCTATTTCCTTTTATCACTTGGGTTCTACTGCTAGGCAAGCCTATGACTTTCAGGACTGATCTGGCAACGCTGGTTGCAATGGCTCTGATGTCTTTGGTGCCCTTAGCCAACCCAATGCCTCTGGGAGGGCTACAAATGGGGCTTGAATAGCTGCCTCTCACCGTTGCTCCCCTTGAGCCCATGTTCAGGGGTAATACTGCCTTTGAACATGGAGGTTTCATGATGGTATTATGGCTAAGAGCTATTCACAGAGCACCACCACCATTTCTTCTGCGAATTTTACTGTGAGGAACACATATAAGTCTACTGCAGGGGGCCTCCACTGTGTCATCCATGGGGGTAATACACTATGGGAAGACATGGGAGAGGGCCTTTTCTGCTGTGGCACAGTGGTGTGAAAAGGATGTCTTTTTGCCTTCTTTCTCTCTACTGCCAATCAGTGTAGTGGAACCAGGACTCAGTGGGTTGAAGCACTGGGACTTTATGATTGATGAACAATGAAATCTTCTAACACTCCCCTCAGATTTCTTTGTTCTGTCTGTGTCGTTGCAGCCTTCACTTGATCCCTGGGAAGAACTGGATAAGAAATAAATGTTGTTGTTATAATATTTTGTTTATATTGTTATGACCTTTCCTTGTTGTAACGCTAAGTAATTGGCGGGGTTTCGTCTCGAATGGGCAATTTAGACCCATTAGCTTAGCAAAAGATTAGCTTCTTTTGGTGGGGATTAGAACTGCTACAGCTGGTTTTTTTTTGATACAGATCAATAGAACCCTCAGGTCCTGTCCACATCCCGACCAACCATCCCATTCCACACACACCCTTTAAAAAATCCCTTAAACCAACATGTTCAGCTAGTCACATTTCACAAAGGCAAACATGGAATTCTGAACTCACAAGTCGATGACTGTCTTTAGTGAACTGTTAGCCACATTTTCATAGACATACACATTCTTTATGATTATTATTCTGAATGTGTAGAATTTGTGGGGAAGGTGAGAGGAGAGAGAGGAGGTAACGGGACAACTACTACTAATTGTTATTGTTGTTATATTCATTTATATCCCACCTTTTCCCCAATAACAGGACTCAGGGGGGCTTGTGTGTATGCTGTGTTGTTGCTAAGTCTGGTGTCACCCCTTCCTGCGATGGTGTCACCTGGTGCCGTTCGGCCTCTCCACATCCCCTAGTGCCACCACTGTGTGTGTGCCTTCATGTCGCCTGTCGACTATGGCAACCTCATGAATTTCCCTAGGGTTTTCTTAGGCAAGGAATCATCAGAGATGGCTTTGCCAGACCCTTCCTCTGAAATAGAGCCTCCAGCACCTGGGATTCCTTGGCAGTCCTTCTAGGCTTGAGGAAGCTTCTTCTTTTTGGATTGCCACTCCCAGAATCCCCCAGGCAGCATAGCTGCCTGGGGGATTCTGGGAGTGACAGTCCAAAAAGGCACTTTTCCCCATGCTCTGGAAGTTCTAGCCTGTAGCATTTGGGGAAAAGGGACCAAGGTGGTGTGTGCTTGCTTTCAAGTTGCCTGTCGACATATGGCGACCCCATTGATTTAATTGGGTTTTCTTAAGCAAGGGATTCTCAGAGGTGGCTTTGCCGGTCCCTTTCTCCGAAATACAGCCTACAGCACCTGGGATTTGCTGGTGGTCTCCCATCCAGGTACTAATCAGGGTCAGCCTCACTCAGCTAGGTCAGTGGTAAGAAATTAAAGGAAATGTCATTCAGAACATATGGAACGCCAAGGGTTCCCTACATCTGCTTTAAGGCCAGAAGTTGAAAAATCTTGCTGCACTACGCAGGTGCATTCATCAATATCAATGCCTTCTTCTCTTCTCTGCACCCACCCATGATGCTGTCTGAAGACAGACCGCACCCCCCGTGCATGGCAAGGCCAACCTTGGGTAGCATCCAAATGTGCTTATTAATGAATAATGCTTCTCAATCAGGGAATGAGAACAGAGAGCAACATTTGGATAGATCTTTCCTCTTATTGATGAGTGGCGGACCTGCAGCTTGACAATCTGTCTTCGATATATTTATTTTTAAATGTTTGGACAAGCTTATCTAAATGCACTAGGTAATTCCATTCCCCCCTCCTCCCGTGGAATGCAGTGTGATTGCAGCTTTTCTCATTGCTATGGCTGCTTCCCCCCAGGAAGACAAACAGAAAACCTTATCATCCCCAGCGGGTTGTTTGTGGTGTTGTTGATGATAATTGGTAATCAGTCTTGTCTTCCACAATTAGGTATGCCTGAGAACCTGGAGGGCTCTTGGACCCTGAGGAAGCCATTCTCCTCTGTCTCTCTCTTTCTATGTATATTATAATTAGTGGCTCATGCTTCCTCAAGATTTAAACTCAGCTCCTGCACAGAAGTCTGTCTGATTCTGCTAAGCCGGCACCTGCTGCCAGCCCGTTCCCTCAGTGCTGATCCATCAGTGGTCTATCTCCCTAGTACCTTCAACTTGTTCTCTCTTCCCTTGCCCATCATCCCTCTGCTGTCTGGGCCCTACTTTGGAGCGAAGTGGATTTTGCAGAAGCTGCACCCACCGTGCAGAGCAATGGGTTCTTCCCACTCCATGTCAGAAGAAATCCAGGAGCTTGCAGACAAGACAGGCTGTAAGTATATAGAGCAGTCTGCTTCACTCTTGTCATAGACTGTAGTTTTTTGTTTTGTTTTGTTTTGTTTTTACTTTTGCTAACGCTTTCTACCCAGGCCTCTATTTTTTTTTCCTTTTGCAAGGTGTGTGCAAGACTAATCTGCTCTTAGTTGTGAAATTCCTCCCCAAGGGCAATTATGGAAGGATGTGGCTTCTACCGTAGAGCAACTCCAGGTTGTAATATTTCCCCCCATGTACTTTTATGTATCTTTCTGCAATGTAGCGAAGCTTTTGGCATCCAGGAAATGGGCTTACCAGCACCAGTGATGCTAATCAGCTGATGCTGCCCCAGTTGGGCAAAAGGAAGTTTGTAAACATGAACCCCTTCTGGTCACCATGGGTTTCACTTCCTAAATGCTCTTCAAGAAAAGGGTCCGGAGGCAGCTTCTTTTCAGACCACTTTTTCTTTCCAGAACTCAAACTGGAAACTGGAAACATTTTCTACACTGTATGCTAATAGCATCTTTCAGCGTGATGTAGTGGTTTCTGCATTGGACTACGACTCTGGAGACCAGGGTTCGAATCTCCGCTTGGCCATGGAAACCCACAGGGTGACCTTGGGCAAGTCACGCTCTCTCAACCCTCAGTGGAAGGCAAAGGGCAAAACCCCTCAGAACAAAGCTTGCCAAAAAAGCCCTGTGAGAGATTCACCTTGAGAGCCAGCGTGGTGTAGTTGTTTGAGTGTTGGACTACGGCCCTGGAGACCATGGTGTGAATGAATCCCTGCTTAGCCATGGAAAACCACTGAGTGACCTTGGGCAAGCCACATTCTCTCAGCCTCAGAGGAAGGAAAAGGCAACCTACCCCCACCCCACCTGGAACAAATCTTGCCAAGAAAACTCCAGCATAGGTTCACCGTAGAGTCGTCAGCACACAACAACAATGCTAACAGCAAGTTCATCCTCCAAGTGCTAGTCCTTATGGGGCTGGAGCAGCACCAGGAAGACAGGTAGCCTTGGTGGGTTTGGGAGACCCCCACGTTCTCAGAAATACAAAAGATCTTTAGAAGCCCTATATGGGGGAACACTGCAAAAGAGCCTAGTAAGGAAAGAGTAGGTGCAATGTGCGTCTTTTACAATTCTTGGACTGCCTTCTTGAGCCTCTACCTGGCACCTGACTCCATTTGGTGGGCCTTGGAGTTCTAGAGAAAAGCAAACTAGAACCTATACGCTTGGTCTGCTTGCAAGCCTGAAGGCCTGGGTACAGAGAATACTGAGCTAGATAGACTCATGGTCTGAAGAAATATAAGGTGTTGCCCACTGGTCAGGGAAAGGCTTGAGTGGTAGAACATCTGCTTTGTATGCAGAAGGTCCTAACTTCTTCCAAGCATTGCTAGAAAAGAATCCCATCTGAAATCTTGAACACCACTGAGTACAGAACTCAACTTGTCCATCTTTTTTAAAAAATCCACTTATTCTTGGTCCAGCTCTAGGCACAGTTCAAAGTGCTGAGTTTAACCTTCAGAGTCCTCAGTGGCTTGGGATGGTCATACCACCCGATCCCACAATCACGCCCATCTAGATGCTAAGACTTGGAAACTGGAAGGCCACCTTCTGCTCCTCTTGTCATCCAAGGTGAGGCAAGTAATGAGCTTCAACAAGGGACTTATACCCAGGCTTTGCAATGCTCTTCCCACTTCCACATATTTCGAGTACCAGGTGAAACACTATCTATTTCTTTTTAGCTCTTCTGTGTCTAGCTCTGCTTAACCTGACATGACACTTTTTAATTTATCTTCATTTATGCTTTATTGGGTGGTGGTTTAGTACCCTTTTCATTTGCTAAAACAAAAGCCTTCAGACTAAAAGGCAGAAAATGAAATACATGAAACAAGCGCTGCGATAGAATGTGGCAGTGTGGTGTACTCCTGCTCAGTGTCCCAGCCAGAATTTCCCATGCCCCCTCTCATTCCTCCCTCAGTGCTGTTCTGTGATGCTACCAAAGGATTGGCCAATGAGTTAACTGAATAGATGGTGATGGGCTTTGGAAGCAAATGTCCTGTTCCCCCTGTTTGCTTGTGTGCCTCTGAAGCACAGCTCATGAGGATCACAAATAAAGTCAAACTAAGCCTTAAGTCAGCCTTTCATCTACCAGGTAGTTAAGTTATGAATGCCATGAATATAATTTTTTATTTATATTATATTATATTGTATTATATTATATTATATTATTTATTTATTTATACCCCGCTCTTCAGCCACAAGGCTATCAGAGCGGCTTACAAACTGTTTTAAGCAATAGCAGTTTACACATCTACATTGCATTAAGCAGCTTCCAATGTGTGTTAGCTAATTGCCCCACAAGCTGGGTATTCATTTTACCAACCTACGAAAGGATGGAAGGCTGAGTGCCAGAGTGAAAGCTGGAGCGAATTCCTGTCCCTTTAATGGTTGTGTTGAAGAAGGAATTTCAGCAGGTGTTGCTTGTTACCTGGTTGCTTGGAAAGCAACACCTGACAAAATTGGCTCTTCTATGCAGCAATTAAAGCAAGTGTGAGCAAAGTGTGGCCAGTCCCTCCTCAGATCCATTTTTTCAAAAATGTTGTGTTCCAGAATGCCCTCTCTGGGTGTGGAGGGCATTTCTACCATAATTGGAAGCCCCCCAAGTTCCCCAGGAGTTAAAAAAAAACTGGCCCAAAATTCCCTCTAGGAGGCACGGGCAGCATTTCTACCAATTTAAGATTGGGAAAGGCCTTTTTTGAAACAGGAAGTGGACAGGAAATTACTTCTACTCCCTGTTGTTAAAAGAAGGCCTCTCCTGGACCTAACGTAGCCTAGGAAGGCCCCAAAACATGGGGGAAATTGCCCCCCCCCCAGATGTTTGAGGCATTTGGGAGCAAAAAAAAAATATTTATTTGTTTATTTATTTATTGGTAGGAGTAGATACAGTGTGGGGTGTGACCCTCTAAGGTTTCCTGGGGGAGCTAATGTGGTCCCCTAGCCTTCCACAGTTGCACATTCCCTGCATTAAAGGGACAGGAGCCCCCTCCAGTTTTCACTCAGACAACCCTAGGTAGCTTTTGGACTGACAGATAATTCAATTTTGTTCTCTGAAGGCCAGTCCAGGCAAAGCTTTGGATCAGGTAGCCCAACTTTAGCCCCACCCACATGACCTCCCATCCCATCATTTTAATTTTTATTTTTATTTAGTTGTTTATACCCCGCTCTTCAGCCACAAAGGTTATCAGAGCGGCTTACAAATTGTTTTAAGCAATAGCAATTTGCAAATCTACACTGCATTAAGCAGTTTCCAATGTGTGTTAGGCAATCATAACCAGGGGCTGCTCCTGATACCATGGTCGGGCTAGATCTACCAGTTATACCCACTGTACTACTACTACTACTACTACTAATAATAATAATAATTTATTTGTATCCCACCCCTCTACAAAATGCAATCGGGGCAGCTTACAGCATTTAAAATATACATACAATTATTACTAGGGCTCTCCTTGCAGGGCAAGAAAGGAACAAACAAACAAAAAAGCCTTGATGGTGCCTATTGTAAAACTCTGGAGGCTACTTTTCTCCTCTTGGAACTTAAAAAAAAAGCAGTTTAAAACCACCCAAACCAGACCTGACTGGAAATCCATTCTGGTTGTGTTATTTTAAAAGGGTTTTTTTCCCCACTTAAAAAAATTCCAACAAAGGGCTGGAGGAACCTGTTTACTACTCCTGAAGGCTTCAAAGAGCAGCAAATTCTCCTTTTTTTGACAAAAAAAATGGGGGGAGAGTCTCATTTTCAGCAATCACAAAACAGTTCAGAGGCTGTCGGATGCATGATTCTCACCCCTCTCTTAAAGACTGACAAACATATGTTGGTGTACGCTCATCAGAGGTGGGTTCAAGTCCACTTTAACTTTGGTCCTAATGGCTTTGTTATAGCGTCATCCTAAACCAGTTCAGTGAGAAGTAAGTTCTGCTTAAATTCAATTGGACTTACTCATGGCTGGCGCTAAAGGTTTTTGCTGCCTGGGAGAAAGGACAAGATGGTATCCCAAAAGACCTCCGGACCAGGAATGGAATCTTTCTTCAGCCATGGAGATAGGGCAGCAATCCTCCACCACACCTGAAATTATATAACTCCCCTGTTAAAACAGCTTCACTGGCTACCGGTTTGTTTCCGGGCACAATTCAAAGTGTTGGGTCATGACCTATAAAGCCCTATACAGCTTGGGTCCTTTCTTACCCTCTAAGGAGAGACCTAGTACAGGGGGTACAGCTGGTAGATCTAGCCCAAGTATCATATCCGATGGTATCAGGAGCAGGCCCTGGTTACAAGATGATGGGCTATTTGAAAGACCATATCTCCCTCTATGAACCTGCCAGAGTCTAAAGAATTTAGTCTAACGTCTAAATTGAGTCTAAAGAAGTAGGGCAGGCTGTATTCCTACCCAGGTTTGTCCTCAAAAAAGTTTCCCCTTGTTCTTTCTTCTGCAAGCAATTTCCTGCCTGAGGCAGCTGCCTCACTCTGCTTTATGCTGGGGTCAGCCCCCAGCCTTGCTCCCGAGTAAGGAGGAGAACAGCCTTACTTTTTAAAGTAGTTTAAAAAAAAAAAAAGATTGTGTTTTTGCAACACAAATCTAACATGACTACTCCTCTGGGAGGTGTTTTTGGTTTTTTTTAAATTTTCCAAGGGAAGTTTGATCCATCTCCTCCCTGCTGATTTTCCAAAGGCTCATGAACATCTTCGGGCTTCGGTAGGCTTCTGGGAATTTAATTACCGTTTTGCTCTGGCCTGTTTTGTTTGTAGCTGCACTCTTGTTCCTTGTGGTTGCTGTTGTCGGATTTTTCACGTCTCTAATGGATTGTTTTGAAATTCTAAGCCATTTTGGAAGGGCAAATGACAAATACCTGTTTCTTGTCTGAAGCCTTTTAATCAAATTTGCTTTATCTTAACTACTGCTTTTTAGAGTTGCTCTTTTCAGTGAATTGCTTTAACTGTATTTCATGTGTCACCTGCTGATCTTATTGACAGTGTTCCTATATATGATGCTCCCCTAGGCTTAGATAGTGGTTCCAGTATTGAGGAGCGTGGACCCAGGGTGGTGGTGGTGGTGATTGTTGTTGTTGTTGTCATTATTATTATTATTATTACTATTACTACTTCTATCCCGCCTTTTTTCTCAGGACTCAAGGTGGCTTAAAAAACACATTGTTAAAAATTCACAGGATACAAAAGTTAAAACAAGATTAAACAATGAACACATAAAACCAGATTAAAAACATACGGTATATCATTAGACAAACACACACACCCCAGCACAACAGTTATTGGGTTGCCAGGGTGAAAACTGGGGAGGGCTCCTGTACCTTTGGTGGTTGTGTAGAAGAGGCAATTTGAGTAGGTGCTGCTTACTAGCTGTTTGTGTGACAAGCAACACCTGCTGAAATTCCCTCTTCTCCTACCACTCAACATTTCACAGATGGAAACTAGTACTTGTGTGACCAAGCAACATCAAGAGTGTGGTCTAGATGGCAAAAGTTATTAGTGAGGAAGAACAGACTAGCTAGGAGAGGTTGCAGCAGTTTGCTTTTTCCTAAGCCTCCTGGGAAGGGAGGGGATTCTGCCCCTCCCCTCCCCCTGAGTGGAAACTACTACATTGAAGTCAGGTTTTACTAATGGAGGTAAGCTGAGGACAATGGGAAAAACTGGGATAAGGGGAGAGAAACTGGGACATTTTAAAAGCAGATGATAAATTGGGACAACAGGTGATTACAGTTTTCCCTCCGTATCCACGGATTTGGTATCCACAGATATAAGTGTTCACGGCTTGAAAATATTCTTAAAAACAATAATAATCCAAAAAGCAAACCTTGATTTTGCCATCTTATATAAGAGACACCATTTTGCTATGCCATTGCATATCGTGGGACTTGAGTATCCATGGATTTTGGGATCCACAGGGGATCCTGGAACCAAACCCCAGTGAATATGAAGGGACAACTGTAATTGAAACTGTCCATGCCAAATTGGGACAGTTAGAGAATATGTCTTCTATGGAGCCATTAAAGGTAGAGGAGCTCTCTCCAGTTTTCAGTCTGGCAACCCTAGGGAGGCTTCAGGCAGGACACACCCAGCAGGGATGACTAGCCTGGAGGAAGTAGGCATGGAAGCTGAGAATGTGCTCAGCCTGCTCTCGATCAAGTGGTAATGGTAGCACTATGAGAACAGCAGGCCCTGGGCTAGTTTTGGGGGCCTGGCAAATGTCCAGTCTTGCCTTACTCTGGAGCCAGCCCTGCCTATCTTTTCTGTTCAGCCCTATTCTTGAATTGTTATTTTGCCACTAGTGTTAAATTGAACCTCTGTAACTAGGTTTGCCAGAGTGAAAACTGGAGAGGGCTTCTCTCCCATTAACGGTTGTGTAGAAGAGGGAATTTCAGCAGGGTTGCTTGTTACCTGGTTGTGTGACAAACAAGACCTGTGAAAATTCCCTCTTCGACACAACTATTAAAGATACAGGAGCCCTTGCTAGTTTTCACTCTGGCAACTCTTAAATTCCCTGGTCCTCATGTTCTGACGCTTCCCTCAGAGTAGTGTTCATGGTCAGTCACAGAAGGAGAGAAGATTCTGGGTTTGCTTGGTTTTGGAAGCACCCATCATTCTTGGCTGTCTTAGGGCTTGTCTATAGGAGGGGGGAAATCCGCTTTCACTGTTCCAATGGGCATTCCTGCGAATCAAGATGGTGGGCGCGAGTGGATTGCTCGTGTTTTTATTCTCACCAGTTGCTGGTATTTTTAAAAAATCATTTCTAAGGTGTGAAAGTGCAATATTTTGCCTAAATAAATAAATAGAAAAAAGGAAGGAAGGCACACAATCGCTACGGCAAAAATCTAACGTGGCAGTCCAGGTGCTTGGCTTGTTAGCAAGCTCTTCCCCCTGAGCATGTCCAACCATGTCCAACCAATCAGTTTTCCACTTCCTCTCTTATTGGGAATGCGCATCAAAGCAAATTGGTTGTCCCAACTAGTGGGAATGAGCAGGCTTTTCCTGCAATTTTTGGTGGCTTTGGCCCCCCTCCTTCAGAATATAGCGGATTGATGCAGGATGGCATTTAGACAGATTGTATTCTCCTCGAATTCTATGGGGAGTATTTTTGCCGTTGAGACAACCCTGTAGTATAGGGAAGAGAAAAAACAGGCTAAGTTATGCCTGTAGCCTTGCCTATTTAAAAACAACAGAACAACAGCAGCACTTTGGGAAATCTATGCGAGCTTCAGTGTAAGCAACTTAACTTGTCTTTCTGTAAAATGGAGATTATTATTTTTAAAGCCTTCCTAGGGAAGGGCTTATGTATCTTAGATAGCTGTTAAAAAGAACTTGGCTTCCTCAGAGTTCAAGCAACTGGGAGCTTATCGGGGTTTCAAAGTAGAGTTGGCACTTTTCATTGCATAGCTTTGGTAATTTCTACTTACTGAAACAGCCCTTTGTGTGAGAGGGCTGCTTCTGTTAGCTTTACATTTCTCCTAAGATCTCATCAGTGTTTCTTTTAAATTATAGCCTGTTCTGTCCTGAAGACATGGGAGCAAATGGGAAATCCCACCCGCCCCCTCCTGCTCAAGTAGAATTCAATTTTTGAGTCAGCAGAAGATGGATCAGGATTGGTAGACCTCCAAGTTTGCAGTAGATCAGCAGGGCTTGTTGGCTACTAGTCATGTCACATTACTGTTAGCATCACAGACCTCTTTTCCTTCTAAATGAGGCTGCTAAAAATCAAGAAAGTTTGGAGGGGAAAAGAGTGGATTTGTGTGTGAAAGCAGTTCTGGTAGTGAAAACAATTTCCTAGCCAAATGGCTTAGGGGCTCCTTCTCCTGCTCCTCAGTGGCCACATTGTTGAGTTACTGTTTTGCACCGGACTCCAAATGGTGGTAGGGATGAGAGCGAAATTTGGTCCACATTTCTAAGCAGATAGCTTTGATTTTTATTTATTTATTTATTTTGCCTTGAGTCCCAAACTGGGGAAAAGGTGGGATATAAATAAATTTGATGACTGGAGTTTGGGATGGGACATACATCTGCAGGAAATAGAAATGAGCAGTTTCTCAACGTTCATATTCAGCAAGAGGCTGCTGTGAAGTTACTACATAGGGGAGCCACAAATTTACTGTTGAGCATCGGGACACCAGTTAGGGAATGATGATGTGCATAAGTGGAGCCTGGTGTGCATTTGGAGACTCTTGGCAGTGCCCTGATATGCATATTTACAGTTCACTAGCAGAGTTCCATAAGCATCTTTGCTAACATAGCTAAGTATGTGTAAAGTTGTGCAATGTATATATAAAATCTATATAAAAATCATAGCTGGATGGATGGCCATCTGTCAGGAATGCTTTGATTGTGTATTCCTGCATGGCAGGGAGTTGGACTAGATGGCCCCTGTGGTCTCTTCCAACTCTGTGATTCTGTGAAGATGATAATGATGCCTTCAGATTACTGTTTGGGTATACAGGACACCCTCTATGCAGGATTGGTACCCGTGGTTTCACTTACCTGTGGTTGGGAGAAAAAGGTCTCTCTAGGCATCTGGAAGACAATAGAGTTGTGCTGGAAGTGGTCTTTCTAGGCAGCAGGAGGTCCTCTAGTGTGACTCTATGGTCAACTTCTACCAGAGGTTGACCATAGAGTCATACCAGATACCTAGAGAGGTGTCCTCTCTAGACATTTTCTAGTTTCTCCAGTGTGATGTTATGTTATTTATGGCAGTTCACTATTCTACGTGGTTCTGTGTATCTGCAGAAAGTCTGGGAATTTATCCCCTGCAGATATGGGGAGGCGACCTGTACTGTTCTTCTAAATTTTCGTCCACTTTAGTATGTAGTTTATCTTCAGAAATGGGGAGCCTGTGGCCTCCCTGTGTTCTTGGAGTACAATCCTTTTTACTTTCTTCCATATTAGATTTTTAAAAAGCTCAGGTCCTTTCCAGCCCATTTATGAAAAAATAGGAAGAAATCTGTAAATGTTGGTGAACTGGAAATTTATTAAAACACAGTCAAAATTAAAATCTCAGCCATTTACACTGACCAGATTCAGTCAATACAGCTGTTTCCATGTTGTCCTGGCCTATCATATTGCTATTAGGGTAACAAAAGGATCCCAGTTCAGCACTGCAAATATGGTTGACTATTCAGGGATTCAAGCCTAGATTTTGAAGAGAGGTAATGATTCAGAGCCCTCTGCCCAGTGGGTGAATTGCTCTGTTTTGCATTTTCCCACATTCAGTTTTATTTTTTCAAGTCAAGTTCTTCCTCTTCCATTTATGAAGAAATTTGCAAGCTTTGTACATTTCTTGCCATCATGTTGGTCTATTCCTATCATATCTGACCATGCTGGCTGTTGATGGGAGTTGGAATCCACCAACTTCTGGAGGGCCTCCAGTTCCCTCCCCCTTCTTGAAATTTTTGTCCCGCAATGTCGGGATACCTCAAAAGAAAAAGGGGGGACAAGTGCTTGAAATGGTTGGGTATCAGCTGGCTGCAGCTAAAAATGTCATTGCCCATAATTGGGCACATTGTAATGTGTCTGCCATTGAAACATGAGCTAATTAAAACCTGGAATCTACTGGCAATGGCAAAAGTAACAGAACAGATGCCTTTACAAAATGGTAGAAAGCCTCAGATGATTTTCAAACTGCTGGTCCCCTAAGCTTTTCTTTGGTATTTCTAGACTGCCTATTAGTTACCCCTCCCAAGGTGGCTTGCCACAGATTAAAACAAGATATAAATACCCTATTATGAGCCATAACATAAAAAATGAAAGCATACCACACTTTAAAAAAAACATTAATACAGCAGCAGAGAGAATGTAGTATCAGCAGAGTTAAATAAGACAGATACAAATATTACAAATATATAAAAATATATTAAAAAGCCTAACTAGTGGTTAAAACTAGCATCATTTATATACCACCCATAAACAGACGTTACAAGTAATTTGAAATTAATATGTTTTTAAAGCCCATTTACAAGTCATAGGGGCCGTAATACCTGTCCAGGGAGGAAATTTACAGACATGGAACCACCACTGAAAAACTCCTGTCTCTAGTCCATAGCTGTCTAATACTGAGACAAGGAGGGCCTCAGAGAATTATCTTAAGACCCAGGCACAACATTTCTAAGCAGTTATTCAGGATTTCTTATGATGTGTCTTTAGCTGTTGTATACCGGGGATGAGGAGAGTTTCACTGCAAATCTCATCCGCCCTGACTGTTGGCCATGCTGGCTGAGGCTGGTGGGTCCAGCAGTTCAGAATCATCTGAAGGCCCACAGCTTCCCCACACCTTTGTTTGTATGTTTTAATAGTCAGATAGATATAGGATAATAATGGGATATATTGCCTATATCCTACTTAGGATATAAATATATGATATAAATAGGATGTGTGGGTGCATATGTATATAATCTATAAATTTATATGTTATATATTTGTACATTTATAAATAGATATTTATAGGATGTAAATATAGGATGTATCTGCTATATCTAGGCGTCCTGTCCGTTCCTTCCTCTTGGATGCATGTACACATTTAAGACTTATGTGGGGAAAGATGGATTTGCTACGTGCCTGCATTATTGATCGTTTATGTTTATATCCCACCTTTATTCCAGGGAGCAAGTGGTGACTATCTATATTTCCCTTACCTGTGCCCCATTTTATCCTCTTAACACCCTTGTGGAAGTAGTTGGGGTGGGCTGAAAGAAAGCAAGTGGCCCAAGGTTACCCAGTCAGTTTCATGACTAAGGAGGATTCCAATCTGGGTCTCTGCAACCTTAGAACATAATCTGACCATCCTGGCTGACCGCATGGTGACCACGGTGCCAAGGGGCAGCTGAGCTGAGGCTAGGCCAGGTGAAGCTACGCTGACTCAAAACCCCTCCCAGCCTAGGGGGCCTTAGATGTTACTTCAAGTTACCTGCACTCTGGCCTAATTTTGGGCCTGTGTTGTGGCTATGGAGGGGTCTAGAGCTAGTATGACTTGGCTTTTCCATCAACCTGCTCATTCTCCTTTGGGGCTTTTCGACTACCAGAGCAGCTGTGGTGCCAGATGGCTTTGTCAGGAGACATCTAAGATCAGCTAGTAGAAAAGGGTTCTGCTGGAAGATAAAGCTTATCCCTAGGCCTAAACCATATCCTTCAACTGTCCCGATTTTGCAGGAACAGTCCCAATTAATCCTCTGTTACCCAAATTGTTCAGTGGCTTTTAAAATGTCCCAGTTTCTCTCTCCTCTTCTCACTTTATCCTCAGCCTTTATCCTCAGCCTGCTTCAGTTGGTGCAAACTGAGTTTAAAGTGCCCCCTTGAATCCCATCTTGGGAGAAAGGTGGAAGAGAAATTCAGCAACTAAATAAAAATAAAGTGCAAAAGGAGTTTGCAGTCAGTTAATTCAGCAGAGAGGAGAAGAGAGGACAAGAGCCTTCCCAGTAGGCCCAGGCAAAAGCCAACTGCTGCAGTCTTTACTAGCTGGTGTGTTCTTTCTCTTTAATAACCGTTGCCATCTTGACCACGCTCTGAGGTTGTTTGGCCAGTTTTCATCCCAGTTTTCATCTGTGAAAAGTTGGAAGATACATTGACCCCTGTGGCTGGTGTGCTTTGAGTGATGATTCCACGTTTTAGTCCAACTCTGAAACTGCTGCATACTGTAGACTCTCCACTGAGTGGTTTCTTTTCCAGGTACCTCTTCAATCAGAGCCGGAGAGGGTGGTAGTTTTGGCTTGGGGTTATTTTTTTGTCAACTGGCCAATAGTATCAGACACAATTTTATCTTGCTGGAGCTGTGCAAATGCCATGCTGTTATGAATCCAAGAGACTTTCTTTCCGAGGGATTCCAAGAGATTTTCTTGTGTATTCAGTTTCCACAGGAGTTCACAGTACAATATAGTTCCCTCTGGGATTGAGGCATTGTTGTCGTAATTACATCATTATTATTACTTGCTGAATGCACCTGGAGCTGCTCAGGTCTGTGCCGAATTTCCCCAGAGGGGTCCCAGAGTCCTTCAGTTTTCCTATGCCTCTTTTTAATCTCAAAATCTTACCTGCAGTACACCTTAGTGCCTTCTCTCATGTTCTTCCCTTTTAAAAAAAAATTCAGAAATGGGTGCTACTGCCTTAGCTTTCACCTGTTTTCTTGTGTTTCTTCTTGCCTCAGAACTCTTAGCAGCAGTGCCTCAGAGACCCCTCTCCTGTTTTCTAGCCGCACTATAAAATTATTTCCTATTATGTTATGAAAGTCCCACCTTATTTACTTTGAGGAACCCCCCCCTCTAGAATTTCAAATTTTTGACAATGTTTGAGGTGTCTAGTATAATTTCCTGATGAGTTATAGAATCATAGAGTTGGAAGAGACCACAAGGGTCATCTAGTCCAACCCCATTCTGCCATGCAGGAATACACAATCAAAGCAGTCCTGACAGATGGCCATCCAGCCTCTGTTTAAAAACCTCCAAAGACGGAAACTCTACCACACTCCCAGGCATCACATTCCACTGTGCTGGGCCCTCTTTTTTGCTTCTAGTAGAAACCACAGAAAGAGAGGGAGAGAGACTGAGAAAGACAGTGTGGAATTTTGCCTTGAAACACAGCACTGCACCTTGGATAAAAATTAGGAACATTCTGTTGAATTTGGAGGTGTCTAGTACATTGTCCCAATAAATTATGGCTGCCATAGACAGAGTGACACATGCACACACATTCTCTTTTATTATTACAGGTTATAGAAGATATTGATGATGCTTGATGAGTACACATGTAGAAGCAGCAACGTTAGGCACTTGCCAAGGTCTACCCAACAGCAAGGAGTCCCCTGTTTGCCCTAAAAGCCCACGTTAATTGATGCCAGCTCATCATGCTGCTTACAAATTTCCAAGCTCAGAATTATTTCACTCAAAGGGCCCTTTCGCACTAACCAATTATAGCACTCTGATTCCACTCTGACTGCCGTGGCAACGTTCTCTGGAATCCTGGGATTGGTAGTTCAGGGAGGGGCATTTAGAATTCTCAGCCAGAGAGCTGCTGTAGTGCCTCACCAGACTACAAACCCCAGGATTCCACAGGACGCAACCATGACAGTTAAAGTGGAATTATAGTGCTAGAACTGTTTAGCGCAGAAGAGCCCACAGTGTTTACTTTGTACTGCAGGATCTACTTGGTGGGGCTCCTTTTTTCTCTTCTGTTCTCATTAGTGTGACAACCTTCTTTCATAATAATCTTGGGGAAGAAAATAGTCATCCCATTTTGACCACACTACAGAGGCTTCGTCTGGACTGTCATCCCAATTTCCCCACTCACATGCCTGGAGCAAGGTTAAATAGTGATGAACCCTTGGAGCTTGCTTCTCCCATCATGTTTTAGTGGCTTTAAAACACAATTGAACAGCAAGGTATGCATGCATGCACTTATACATATGCTCAAAAGCACTAACCCTGTGGAGCAAAACTGCTCCTGTTTAGGGAAGTGATGTAGCGGTGACGTCATGGGTGCTGGCCCATGGAAACTTGCACACTAGCTGACTGAGACCTTCTACAGCCACCTTTTTTACTGTTGAGCTTTGTACAACCAATTCTGCCTTCAGAGGGTTGCCTCCAGGCTACAGTTGCAATGACGATGGTACAGTTTGCTTTCAGTCCAATGCCACAGTCCTAAAAAGAGAGGCTGGCATTCTGCTTGGCATGCATGTCTTCATAGATGGCCTTACATGTGTGCAAAATTGAACTGAGTAATGTTGCAACGTCCATATTCACATAGGGGCTGTTGCGATGTTACAAACTAGGGTATCCTTTGCACTCTAGTTAAGTGTCTGATGCGCCAGGGCACGATATGCAATGACACCAATGTGTATTGCGACACTCCCCAAAACGCATCTGAAAATGATGCTATTTTTGAATGGATTCAGAACTGGTTGATGACCCAAACCCAAAGAGTGCTCACCAATGGTTCTCACCAATGGTTCCACTTAACCCCGGAGAGAAGTGACAAGGGGGCTTCTTCGGAGTTCTGTCCTGGGCCCAGGGTTGTTCAATATCTTTATGAATGGAAGAGGAGGGTTGGAATCCTTAAGAATTAATATTTTGTCTCTCAAGCATCGTATTTCACATGCAGGCAGTGAATGGGGCCTAACGCGAGCTTGGTAATGTTAGTGTAAACACTAATTTATTTGGAAATTAATGTGTTAACTTCATTTTGTGAGCTTGTGCGTGTGAAAATGGTTTATAATGTGTCGGTTTTAATTTAAAGAAAAATTACAGTGACTAAAAATGGCCCCAGTAACAAATTAGAATAAGGTGAAACACTGATTGTTTCTCGACCCATTAGCATTGTTGCTGTTTAATGATTTGAATAAGAACGTGTTAAAATTGTTGCTTATCATTTTAACAAATTAACTACTTAACACATACTTTCCAAGTCCTGGGTCAAAGCCAGGGGAGGGGGCCAGACTCCTCTCTCTTTTTCTGATGCCCTCTTCTTTATTCCCACGGCATTTTTTCCAGTGAGCTCTGTGGGAGGCAGAGAGCTTGCACTTGCCAAAGGCCTGACCTGATGGTTTGAGAGGGCTTTTGCAATTAGACAGAGGATTGTAGGCATCCCTGGTTTGTTGTTTTCAGGGATAGAGACTGCTGCCATGGCAGGTACCTGCCATAGAACTGGTTGATCTTTGTTTTTCTTTTTTTCTGGTAAATTCCTAGCCCTTTTCACTGTGATGGAAAGCCTAAAATGAAGAGGGACTGTCTGGTGGAGGAATGGTTGTTACAGGCTGCCAGAAGATAAGGAGGAATGGCTTCATTGCCCTGGGTGGTGCCAATTATCTGTGCATCTGGCTAATTATTGCTGCTGTTTGCTGTGTCTGATCAAGATTTCGGGAGATCTTTGGGCAAGATGCTCTGACTTAACCCTCTGCCTGAATGGGGCCACGTCGTCTTTGCTAATCATGCCAGGCTCTACCTACCTCCTTCTTCCTCTGGATACCATAACCCAGACAGACTTGGTAGAGGGGTGGGATAGGCAAGGTGGGTAGAAGTTATTGCTCCTTTTCCTTGCTTCTCTTACTGCTTGCCCAGAGAAGCCACAAGAGCAGGGAGGAGGAGACCCCAAGGAGTGGCAGTGGGTCCCATATTAAAGTCTAGACCTTGTCAGGTGCCCAGCAATGCCAGTCCGATGCCAGTCCCTGTGTTCCACCTTCCCTGATCATGGCAGTTTTTGCAGAGGAAATTTCATTTGTTAGGAGGAGAGAGCAATGAAGCCATCTGAAATCTTTATAATGTTTGCTTACTGTTATGGAAGTTAAATAGCCTTTACAAGAGTACAGAAGCCAGCATGCAGGGCATCAGTGCTGTATCTGCAAAGTGATCAGTTGGGATCGTGGAGGATGCAGTGAAGGCTTCTTCTCCCTGGAGCAAGAAAGGATGAGGCCGACCCACTGGAAATGGGAGGACCACATCTGACAGATTTTGATAGATCAGTGTTGTTGTTTTAACCTGTAGTGGAGCTATTAAGAATTACCCTGCCTAAATAACGGTGCTTGCATTACCTAATTGTTCATTAGATAATTGCCAGGCATCATCTGAGATGTGTCTTGAGATGTCAGAATCTCAGAAATGTTGAAATTGAAAAGTTTCTTGGTGTTCCAAGTGTCATCTTCCAAAGGACAAAACATTCCACTGTGAATATAAACTTTGCATTTTGGCTTTAGTAAGGACACTGCTTGGCAGCAGTTAGACATGATTGCACTTAGCATACTTGGAAACTCTGCTAGCTGGGCTTTCTATTAGATTAGAATGTTGGAAAGATGGGGACTAGAACCTCTGTGGCTCTTTCCTTGTCATCTAATCCAATGTGCACCAAAGCTGGAAAGAAAAATCCAAGAAACTCACGCAGAATAATGGGCATAGGAGAGTTAGTGATCGTGATTCTGGTTTGGTCTGGGAGCAGTAATTCTTATTTTACAGTGTTACAAAACATTCACAAGAAGAAACAAAGGCAGGAAAGGAGAAATGAATCCAATCAGTCATTTTGATTATATAGATAGGAAATCATAGAATCATAGAATTGTAGAGTTGGAAGAGACCACAAGGGCCATCCAGTCCAACCTCCTGCCATGCAGGAAATCACGATCAAAGCATCCCTGACAGATGGCCATCCAGCCTCTGTTTAAAGACCTCCAAGGAAGGAGACCCCACCACGCTCCGAGGGAGTGCGTTCCACTGCCGAACAGCTCTTACTGTCAAAAAGTTCCTCCTAATGTTGAGTTGGAATCTCTGTTCCTGGAGCTTGCATCCATTGCTCCATGTTCTAGTCTCTGAAGCAGCAGAAATCAACCTTGCTCCATCCTCAATGTGACACCCCTTCAAATACTTAAACAGGGCTATCATATCGCCCCTTAACCGTCTTTTTTCCAGGCTAAACATACCCAGCTCCCTAAGTCTTTCCTCATAAGGCATGGTTTCCAGAACTTTCACCATTTTAGTCGCCCTCCTCTGGACACGCTCCAATTTGTCAATATCCTTTTTTAATTGAGTTGCCCAGAACTGGACACAGTATTTTGGGTGAGGCCTGACCAAGGCAGAATAGAGCGGCACTATTACTTCCCTTGATCTGGACACTATACTTCTATTGATGCAGCCCAAAATCGCATTGGCCTTTTTAGCTGCCGCATCTCACTGTTGACTCATGTTCAACTTGTGGTCTACTAGGACTCCTAGATCCCTTTCGCACGTAGTCTCATTCAGCCAGGTCTCCCCCATCCTATAGCTATGCATTTCATTTTTCCGCCCTAAGTGCAGTACCTAACATTTCTCCATATTGAATTTCATTTTGTTAGCTTTGGCCCAGCTCTCCAGTTTATCCAGGTCATTTTGAATTTTGATCCTGTCCTCCAGGGTATTAGCTACTCCTCCTAATTTGGTGCCATCTGCAAATTTGGTAAGTATGCCTCTAATTCCCTCATCCACGTCATTGATAAAGATGTTGAATAGCACTGGGCTCAGGACAGAACCCTGTGGCACCCCACTGGTCACATCTTTCCAAGACAAAGAGGAGCCACTGCTGAGCACCCTTTGGGTTTGGCCGGTCAACCAATTACGAATCCATTGAACAGTTAACTTGTCTAGCCCACATTTTACAAGCTTGTTTGCAAGAATGTCCTGGGGAACCTTGTCAAAGGCCTTACTGAAATCAAGGTATGCGATATCCACAGCATTCCCTTCATCTACGAAGCTGGTCATTTTATCAAAAAAAGAGATCAGATTAGTCTGGCATGACTTGTTTCTCTGAAACCCATGTTGACTTTTTGTGATTATGGCATTGCCTTCTAAATGTTCACAGACTCTCTGTTTATTAATATGCTCTAGAATCTTCCCTGGTATTGATGTCAGACTAACTGGACGATAATTGTTGGGATCCTCTTTTTTTTTCCTTTTTGAAGATGGGGACAACGTTTGCCCTCCTCCAGTCTGCTGGGACTTCTCCTGTTCCCCAGGAGTTCTCAAAGATTATTGCCAGTGGCTCTGAGATTACATTCGCCAGCTCTTTTAATATCCTTGGATGTAGTTCATCTGGTCCTGGAGATTTAAATTCATTTAGAGTAAGAAGGTATTCCTGTACTACCTCTTTACTTGTTCTGTGCTGGATTTCCCCTATTGTGTCCTCTGCTCCATTATCCTCAGGTTGATTACCCTTTTCCTTTTCTGAAAACACTGAGGCAAAGAAGGTGTTGAGTAATTCTGCCTTTTCTCTGTCCCGTTAGCATTTTGCCATCTTCTCCGCATAGATGGGGTTGTTAAGTATTCTTTGATCTGTTATCGGGGGTGAACAAACATTGATCAAGATTTCCTGCATGGCAGGGGTTGGACTGGATGGCCCTCGTGGTCTCTTCCAACTCTACAGTTCTGATTCTATGACAACATTCCTATCATTGATATATTTTGCAAAAGAAGATGTGAATAGTTCTAGTCTTGGCTGAGCATAGCTATTGGATGGTTCGCTGCTCGGTGGCTAGCATTTGACCCTGCTTTAGAAATGGTCACTGTCTTCACCACTTAGCAAGCCTGGGAGAGATCTTTACCCATCTGAGTCTTGTCACAGAGAGATTTAAGGAGAAGGATGTCTCCAAACATTTTGTAGAAATCACCTAAGAATCTGTCAGTGATTTCCCAGATTTGATAGGCGACTTCAACTTCTTGTTGATAATCAGATTGTTCAGGGACTCTGTGCTGTTCACTTATGATTTCTAGGTTCAACCTGTGAAGAAATCTGGGCATATTGAAATTAGGGATGGTTGTGCCTTTACAGAGATCCAAGTGAAGAATAAATAAATCTCCACATAGTTCACTAATACATCTGGAGAGGTCTTGAGGTTCCCCCTTTTGCCTTAATGCTGTAATTTTGCCTGCCTTTTTTTTCAGGGCTCTAGCTGGTATGGGGAGAGCTTATTACCAAACTTGGCATCTTAGGTAAATTAGAGAAGACTGGCCTTTGCCTATGTCAAGATCATTTAGTTCAGCTCTAATTTGGGTGGATTGGGACAGTTTTCCTCTTGCCTGTTTGTTTGTTTTTGAGATGGAGAGGTATGATGAAGACAACGATTTTGCAGTGTTCCTCTCTTGACGTCTATTTCTTGATGTGAGAACCCCCCTGAATGTTAATAAGCTTTCTGAGAACAACTTTTTAGTCTTCCTATAGTAAGGCTGCAGATAATCCTAGTTTGGCATTATCTGTATAAAAATCAGAGACACACTGCCTCATTTTATTAACAAAAAGTTGACATGTAAGGCGAGTCAAATGTAGTCGCCAAATACATATGGGTGGATAGCATGCACCAAGTCTGTGAACAGTATCATGGTGCTTTCAATGCACAAAGCAACACTCTTGCTAAAATGAAGAAATGCTCAGGAAATGGCAGCCCATTGCTCATTCACTGTGGTGTCTCGAAGCTAATGAATCTGCTTTTCTCTAACTGTAAACACTTCCAGTATGAGCTTGCAACTTGTCTTCTCACATCTTCCTCCAGATAAAGAGCAGATGGTTGAAAAACTGAGCAGGATGGGAGGCTGTGCTGGCATCAGAAGGAAAGCAGCAAGAGGTGTCTGCTGTGTTCTCTCCTGTGGAAAACTAGCCCCCTCCCCATTACTCAGGACTACATTTTTTCTACCTATTAATTTATGTTTTCTATACCCATCCTTTCTGTAGGTCTGGCCTTCATCTAAGGCAGGGCTGCTCAAAGTGGTGGTCGGTCTGTGGATGGGTGCTGGATCACAAGCCATCAGCTGTTGATCCTTGGCAAGTTTCCATGAAAATACAAAAGCCAATTTTAGTCAATGGGCACAAATGTAGTACCAGTCCCTGACACACTGGGGGTGGGATCCCAATCTCTGAGGTTCAATTTTACACACAGAGATAGTAGTATAGTGAACTCTCAGGGTTGTATTGCTAGACTTTTTGAATAGCAGGGATAATTGCATCTCCCTGTTCCTGGAGTGTAACACAATAGCTGGAGGAGCAGGGGTTAATATGGATTTTCCTAGAAATATACACTGTTCTGACTATTCCTTTTGGAATGTGAATTCCAAATGGAATTTGAAGCTGCTTTGGGTCCTGTGCAAAGAAAAAGGCAGGCTAGAAATTAAACAAGCAAGTGTTTTGGGGTGGCTTGTTCATGAATAGGCAACTAAGACCCATTGACTTTACAAAAAATAACCTGCTCCTAATGCAAATGAAAACTGCTAGAACTGATTTGCTGATTTGGAACAATAGAGCTGCTTGCATTTTTAAAGTTTTTTTTAAAAAATATTTTTTAACTTTTATTGAATTGTTGGAATTGCTAGCAAACATTATCTTTACATATATAGATATAATATACCCCAAACTTGCTAATAGATAGCTATCAAGTCGATTATCCCTATAACCCAAATATTAATATTTATTCCATTATAGTCCTTCCTTCCCTCCCACACCCTCCCCCACAAGGGAACAAGTTGTTATTTATTCAAAATCCCTTTCCTTTGATGTGGAGAATTGTATTAATTGTATCTTTTATAATTTTTGTATCCCTCTTCTTTATTTTTATTAGTTTAATCCTTTTCCTTAGCCACATTTTTAAAGTCTCCTTCAAAATTTACCACTACACATGCAGGTCTATCCTTGCACCAATCCAGGTTAGTCGGAGAGACAGCGAATGGCCCATGCTTCAGCCCTGAGGCAGATGGATGTTTGAAGATCTGAGCTTGTCTCCTTGCTCAATTTTAAACACTATGCCATCATGACACTGGATTCTTTGCAAAGTGAAGCAGACCTGACCAATATGTGTAGAATTCCCATGAGGAGCATGTGAGCTGGGTAGAGGGTTTAAATACACTGTCCATCAGTAGTTCTTTGTCCCACTCGTGAATTTCTCCCCCCAAACCTAACAACTGGATTTAAAAACTGCAACGTTTTCATTTAAAGAACGAATGCTTCTGTAGGAGACCTCCATCTGGGCACAGCCTAAGCCTATATCCACTTACATGGGCAGAAGATCTAGTGTATAAACATGCAGAGGATTTCATTATCAAATTCACACAGTTGGGTGTGATGGAAATATGACTGAGGAAGTATGGAAGCACCCTTCTTCCTTTGTGGAAAGTTCCATAAATGAGCAAACCAGAGGTTTGCTTACACTCAAAACCCAATTTAGGCAACATTCAGACCTCCAGATAATCATGGGCTACATCATGACAAGGATGATGGGAAGTGTAGTTCAGCATCTGGGTAGACACATATCCCTACCTCTGCTCTTAAAGACATTATAGAAGGGTATCTTCTAATGGTTACTTTTGTCAAGAGAGAAGACATTTACAAATGGGCTAAATGTCTTCCCTCTTGATAGAAGTAGCCATTCGTGAGTACCCGGCTTATGGGTGCAATTAGCTAGCACACATTGGAAACTGCTTAATGCTGTGCAGATGTGTAAATTGCTATTGCTTAACAATTTATAAGCCACTCTGAATGCCTTTGTGGCTGAAGAGTGGGGTATAAATACCTAAATATTTTTAAAAATTTCCAGTTCACCCAGGAATGGCCTTGGCAGATGGGTCCTCCTTGCCTGAGGACAATATTCTGAGTGAGTTCAGGTAAAGATTTCTTAATGTCTCAACACTTCCATCAGTGAACTGGACAGAATATCTATTTCTTTCTCTATCTTCTATTTCTCCTGTCCCACCACTCCTTGGGAAAATTCTCTTAACCTCAAAGAAGACAAGGTAGTGCTGAGTTCCTGTTTGTACTACTAATTCCCCAAAGTTTATGTGAGTTGCTTTTGAGAAAAGAAAACTAAACTAAACTAAGCTGTAGTTCCAGATGTTTAAGGCTTATTGGTGGCAATTTTTCCATGGCAAGAATGATATCAGCCAGTGAGAATGTCAAGTCAGTTGGTGACAGAAAAGATTTAGAAAGCAACATGCAGGGGAATTATTTTTTCCCTTTTTTGTGAAAATAAAGGAGACAAGAACCATAGCCAGATTCACATTGCATTTAAAATAGCTTTACTGCACAAAGGTCGTGGGTTGGAATTTGGAGCATCTGTAATGGAACACAACTCCAGCAATCCAGAAAGAATCAGATGGTGACATTTCTACTTGTGGGCGGGTGTCTTGGGTAAGCCTGAACCAAAGAAAATCCCTCCAGTAATCTCCTAACTTGATTTTATTTTTTTTGCAGGGGGGTGGGCAGGGAAGGTAGGAGATGAGTGGAAGCCTTCCCCTTCTCTGGTGGACCTGATTGTTTGCATCAGGTGGAAATGTCTCATTCTCACCTCAGGGAGTTTTTTTCCAATGCAAATAGCAATTGGGCAGGGACCCTAACTGGGACCACAGTGAGGAGCAAAGGGCTAAATTCTCCCTACCAGATATTCCCTCTCCACACTGTTTATAGAGTGGGAGGAAACCACCCTTTTGTGCAACTGTTAAGCATTACTGCAAGTGTTGACTATACTACAGATCTCTCAACAAGCATTAGTCATCCTTCAAGAGAGACTTACCTGTGTGTCATGGGGAGGAACTTACTGACTCATGAATGGATCAGAGCCTTTTAATCTCTCCCTGGCACTGGCCACCTCTTGGAGGATGGTGTTTAGCCTAAATCAGTAGCAACAATGGAGGGTTTGGTGGCTTCTTGGGTTTTTAGATGTGTGTTTGGGGCACTGCTATCCACCAGGCACTCCCATCTGTGCTGGCAGAAGCTGGTCCTGGCCCAGCTATGGGCTGGGAGCTAGCAAGTTGCAACTATTCTCCAGTATTGACCCAAGTAGTTATCAGCTGTGGGGGAGAGAAGGGCAGACTTGGAGCTTTGATTGGGCACACACCGATAGAGAGAGGGAAATGCAAACACAGCCTTAGCATTCATTGAACAAGCTGCTGGCACATTCTTACTTATTAGATTGGCTGTCTGTGGCTGGAAGCAAGATGCTGGCTATTAAAGAATGGGGAGGGGCTGTAATTTATTCAGTTCTTACTGTTTGCCACGAGGCTTACCATGATCAGATGAAATTCTGCCTCTTTTCAGCTACGTTGCGCTGTGATTGTTGCCCTGTATCTTAATGCCAACCTTGCTATTGGAATCCCAACCCTTCTGTATCTGAACCAACACCTGATCATCCTTCTCCTAAAGGAGAGGTATTATTTTGGTTTGGAGAACCCCCAGGATTTGCAAATGTACAAAACTATAGAGGGAAGGTATATAAGGAGGAGGAGGGAGGACGCCAAAAACACTTCAATGTGGCCAATGCTCATTGACCACTCATTGACTGAGTGGTAGTGGGATGGAGTATCCCAAAAAGGTGTAAGGCTGGTTGGAATCCTGAATGGGAATGCTTTATATTGCAACATTTTGTTACAGGACTTTAATTGCTATTTTTAAAAAATTTGTAAAGCACCCACAGTCCAGCTCAATTAATCTCCTCTTCTCCCTGAAGGTTTCCACTTCAGGCGGTCATTGTAGGAACAAAGGTATGCAGGTTTCATCTTTCCTCCCCACCATATTTTCCATTTGCGTGGTGTTTTTAAGACAATAAATCCCTGTAAACTGAACTGTCATTTTAAAAATATGTCTTCCCCAACCAGGTCCTTTTTCCAGATGGACTACAAATCCAATAATACAGAATGATAGCAGTACAGCAGCTGGCCTAATTACACAGTATGGATGTAGGCAGCTTCAGCAGCAGAGAACATGAGCAAAGGAGGGTCTTTTATCCCTTCCACCCTAGGGAATCAGATCTAGTCAGCCAATCATGAGGCCAAAGGCCTTGAACCTTTGGGAAGACTATAGTGATCTTGACTAGGCCACTTCATAGTCAAGCTGCTGATAAGGGAAACCTGCTTCAGATAGCAAAATGTCTTAGACCAGTCCTGTTGGTGGCTCGCAACTAGAAAGTTCCGTAGATTCCATTACACCACCAGTTCATCCTAGGCTATTTTTTGAGGGTATTAACAAAAGGCTTGTCTGTCTTCTCTTGGTAGTTACTACAGATCAAATTGAGAACCTGCACCGGCGATTCAAGCAGCTGAGTGGGGATCAACCAACAATCCGGTGAGATATTTCCAATTCCTTTTCTTCTTAACCCTTACTATATACTAAGGATGTTAATCAGGTTTAGACAAAGCCCAAGCCAAGTTCAGACCAGTTCTAGCATTTTACAAGATGATGCAGGCCTCCATACATGAAGCCTTATGAGCACTTTATGCTTCATGCAAGCAAACATTTTGTCTCCACATAGCATCATTTTAAGTTTTGTTTCTGTGAAAACAATGAGGGTGGGGGGACTGGAGGGAGCAAGTCTATCTTCTAATCTTAAGGCACATTTTCCTGGGGGCTCTCCCATCACTGTGCTTTGGAAAAAGAATTGTGACTCAAATAAATACAGTTGCTTCCACTTTTATTTGCTCAGGTGCTATTAAGTTGCTCTGCAGCAAACAAGCATTTTGATGTTGTGTAGTGGGGTGAAGTGGCTTCAAATTCTATTTGTTCTTTATTTTAAGCTTGATTTTCTCTAGGACCCATTTATTGGTCATTCAGGCAGTCTGTATTATTTGTGAAACTCCCCTCCAGCACCACCAGCACCTTTAAGAATAACTGGTTTTAGTTAGAGCTTTCTGCTCTCTCCCACCCCTTTATATGCTGAAAGGGGGGTGACACAGAGCTCTTTGACAAATGGAGGCATAATGACTGCCACAGGAAGTTTCAAACCCAGGTCTAAATGATGGGCATATGCAGCAACTGCTGGTCCTGATCAAGGTTTGTCCCTGGGTTTTTTCTTGGGCTGAAGCAGCTGGTTGTCCAGCCTGATAATGGCTTGCTAATAAATTGGTTGCTCTCTGTTCTCTCACTTAATGAGATGTTGTTCTCTTTGAGGGAAGGTGGCTCTAATGCATACCCAGATGGCTATCTATCCTTTTAAATTGTGTTGTTGCTGCTGCTGCTGCTTTGAGACCAAGGTATCATTGTCTGCCTCAAGATGGAGAAGGAAAACGTCTTCTCTATTTCTTGTTTACCCTGAAGCACAAGCTTTTCCATGAATCCATTGTGATGCTAGAAGACCAACTGTGTGTGGAATTTCATCCCTGTGGAATAAGATGCAGGGACAAAGGTTTAAATTGGGGTGCCTTGGCACCAGAGGTGTAGCTATGGGCGGGGGGGGGGGATGAGGTCATTGCCCTCCCCAGTAAGTAAGTCTTTTTCCCAGTTAGTCTCAAAGTATTGTTGTTGTGTGCCTTCAAGTTGTTTCTGACTTATAGTGACCCTAAGGTGAGCCTATCACAGGGTTTTCTTGGGAAGATTTGTTCAAAAGTGGTTTGCCCTTGTCTTCCTTTGAGATTGAGAGAGCGTGACTTGCCCAAGGTCACCCTGTGGGTTTCCATGGCTGAGCGGGGATTTGAACCCTAGTCTCACAGAATCCTAGTCCGACACTCAAACCACCACATCACACCAGCTGTTTCTTAAAAGTGTTACAGGATTCCTTCATATCTTTTAAAAACTTTGGTTGAGTCTTTGGAAATACAGTTTAGGCATCCAAAGAAAAAGGGCGGGCAGAGTTACTAAGGAAGTGTGAACACAACAAATAGAAGAGTTCTAGGTACAAACAATTTTTGATGTCTCACCCTCTGCAATGCTGGAAATTTGGAGACTGAAGGAAAATCAAATTAGGGGGCAGAATTGTTATTGGGCTGCAATTGCCTCGTTTCCCCTCCTTCCCCATAAGAAGTGACCATCCTACTCAATGTTCACAACTTAGGCCCTATCCTGCTGCTTACTTTTGGCACTCTAGATGTATTGAACTTCACTTGCCTATCATGCCAGATATTAATCTGGCAATAATTGCACATTTTATATTTCTGGGCAGAGAAAAAAATATGCTTGATTGGAATTAGCCTGTCCAACCTTATACACAGAATCCAGTTATGAAGATCACCTCTCTGGTTCTATCAGGCTTACAGTGTGGCCCAGAGTATGGCCTTACAGTATTTTCCTGCATGGCAGGAAAATTGCCACAGATATTTGTTATGTACAATTAGAGAATTTCAAATTAGCCTAAAATCACCATACACACAGGGTAATAACCGTCCAGTTGGATATTTAGGAAGGTGAAAAAAAACATGTAGCTGAAATGGAAGGAAGGTGCTCTTTTGGCATGGCAAAATATTATTGGCCAGCCTTGAGTTTGTTGGAGCAAAATAGAAGAGTGTCGTGTGTAAAGAGGTTTACAAGCAGGATCGGGATGAAGGCAGCACCGCTGGGAGCCTGTGGCTGGTGGCTCCCACGTCAGTGGGACTGTGAATCCATTCCTCTGTTACCTACCCTAACAGTTCCCACTGTTGAATATCTCATCAATTGGCTACATTTCATATATTGGCTTATAAATGGCACTCCACATGGTTAAAGGTAGACCAGGGACCTCCCAAAACTAGGAGCCAAAGTTTGCTCAGAAAATCTGAGGTAGTAGCCAGCTCAAATTCCTCAAAGAAACACCCAGATAAGAATTATGCAAAATCCCCTGAGACTGTAGAGTTAGGGAGACAATGAGTAAACTCTTCCCCAGGACTTCTGGAAGTGAATCAATCCAGTCATAAGTGGCTGAGTGCTCATTACCTGCAAAACAGGTTTTTCCCCTTCTTCTTCTCCAACAATGTAAGGTTGCCTGTGACCATTCAGTCCAAAATGTACCTTGCATTAACAGTTGCTAACACATCTGGAGAACCCATTGTTTAATCCTGGGAAAACTCCGATAGACATTGTATTCCACTCCAAAACTTACCCCTTCAGGAGAAATATCGAATGTAAATATCACCCTAAAACACCACCAAAGTGTGCACAGATCCTCTTCCTCTCGACTCCATGACAGTCTGTGTAGCCAGATCCCCTTCCTCCCATCACTCCGTTAAGTCTGTGCCACCAGGGTTGCAACTTCTAGATGAATCTCTGCTCTTCAGATCAGTATAGTATAACCCTCATTCTATTCCTCTATCCAAATACTTCCTACTTTCTTTGATAGCCTTGTGTGATTGCTTGAAGCCTGGATGTTTGCATGAATGCTGTTAAGATTATTTGTTCAATGTTTTTTAACTCTGTGGCTGCGAGTCTGTCCAAGTTAGTACTGGTATACACAGGTTAAAAGACCCCTGCAGTTGCCCAACCTCTTGCATGCCAATTTGAGCTAACTAATATTCCCCATTTTAATTGAGTCACTAGTGGGTCCCCACGGCCCCCACACAATTTGGGTAACACCAGGTTTCGTCTAGCTTTAAATGAGCTCTCCAAGAAGAACCCAATGAAGGGAATGCTGGAAATCACAATTGTTTTGTATATATGTCAGGTTTGTGTATGTGTATGTAAAAAAGTGTTGATTATGTTGATCTTTGGTGTTTATATTCAAAGATTACAATTAAAATGATTTTTTTTAAAATGAGCTCTCCAAGGTGCTGAAACTATTTAGGCTTATGATTCAACACCTTGAAGAGCACCTTGAAAGACGGAGTTAAAATCTGGTATGGCTTCACCACTGCTTGAGGTGGGAGAAAGGCAGAAGTGACAGAGTGGCCTTTCCTGTAAGACACCCTGCAGTAATGCTTGTGGGGAAAATGGCATTCATGCCAATCCCCTGTAGAAGCTCCCTGGTCTCAAGCCCTCTTGGCACACAATCAGGGATGCTTACAACTTCTATCACCCTGAATTATTAATATTAATTGTGATAATCAGTTTATTCCTTCGCTGGGCATCCTGTAGGCTAAAGCTCATAATTTGGAGAGCCTCTCTCTATGAGACAGTTTTCTAGGAGCTGATACATAATCTCACACCTGGCCACTGCACCACGTGCCTTCTAGATTGGATTGTTGCAATGTGAGCTATGTAGCACTACCTTTTGAAGAGTCTACAGAAACTTCCATTGGTCAAAAATATTCTAGAAGAATTCTAGAGATCAAATACCTTTGAATGGCTGAAGGTGGAGAAGTTGGCAGAGCAAAAGTCACAAGAATGTTTCAGGATCTAAGCATAAAGAGATAAAGAGGGACGAGGCTTTGAAGGGAGGAAACTTGTGGGGGACCCAGGTGTAGACAGAAAGCAAGCTAAGGGATTTATCATGCATCTGACTTGGACATTGAATGTTAACATGGGCCTTGAGTGTCAATATGGCTCGATGCACAAGCCTGATTTGCGTCTAGCTGTTGTGAACTTGAGATCCTCTTAACACAAAAGGTCACAGAGGTACATTTCATCCTCCTTGAGATACCAGTCTTGGGGAAGCTTTCTCACTGTTTTGTACTTTTTGCTTTTACAGCAAGGAGAACTTTGATCGCATTCCCGACTTGGAGTTCAATCCAATCAGGTCCAAAATTGTCAACGCTTTTTTTGACAGGAGGTAAAGTTGTGGGAGCTTCATTTCCTTTCAGTAACTTTAAAGTAAAGTGTGAATCTGAGGGATTTGTTAGCTGCTATTTTTTGAGCACCCAGGCAATTTAATTTCATTCTCCCTGAGTTTTTAGCAGTCTTTAAAACCTGTTTTGAGCTGCTGTTTTTATCCTGCTCCTTGCACTGTTTTATTTTATTTTACCTCATTTTATTTAGTTTTTACTGTTTTCGGTTTGATATGGCACCCTCAGTCCTTCTCCTCCCCTCTCCTGCCCCACACAAATGAAAACAAGAGATTCTTACCGAGAATTACTGTCTTGTTGGGTTGCCCTAGTCATTTCTTAAAAATAAGAATTAGGCAGCAGAAATGCCTGCCACTGGTGGCATTCCCAACATAACATTATTTGTGGAATGCAAGTTGAGGTCTTATTCCATATCTATAATGATTCCTACCTGTAAAGCTTGTTATTTTATGGTATTTGTACCTTTTGCTAGGTTTACCAAGTGCTTTCACATTTCACAAAGGCAGCACAGATAGAACAAACATTGAGTATGTAGTAACAGATTTGTTGTTGTCTGCCTTCAAGTCATTTCTGACTTATGGTGACCCTAAGGTGAACCTGTCACAGGGTTTTCTTGGCAGAATGTGTTCAGAGGCGGAAACCTAGTGGGTTTCCATGGCTGAGCAAGGATTTGAACCCTGGTCTCCAGTGTTGTAATCCAACGCTCAAACCACTACACCACACTTGCTCAATAAAATAGATAATATTACATACATAACAGATAAAACTGCATATTTACAGTATATGAGTTTGCTTTGCAAACAGCTGTTTGTCAAAAGGCAGGGCTATACAGTCCATAGACAATTATATAATCATGCAGCTGAAGAGTTTGAAGGGACCCAAAGGGTCATCCAGTCCAACTGCTTGGAAATGAAGGAATGTATGGTGAAAGCATCCCTGAGAGGTGGGCATCCAACCTCCCTTTAGAAAACTCCAACAAAGGAGAATCCACCACTCTCCAAGTAGACTATTCTGTTGAACAGTTTCAACTGTTAGGGAGTTCATCCTAATATTTAGTCAGAATGCCCTTTCTTGTCATTTGAATCCATTGGCTTTAGTCCTAACCTCTGGAGCAGCAGAAAACAAGCTTGCTTATGCTCCACCTTCTACATGATAGCTATCTTCATGTATTTGAAGGACTATCTCATTACTTCCCCCTCTCTAAGTTCATCATACCCAGTTCCCTCAACTGTTCCTTGTAGTGTTTGGCTTCCCGACCTTTAACCATTTTGGTTGCTGTTTCTCTAGACACTACTTGTGATACGCCACATGAGATGAGGCCAAAGCAGAATAGAATGGTACTGTTACTTCCCTTGATCTAGACACTATCCTTTTGTTGAAGCAGTCTAGAATCATGTTATCTTCTTTGCTGCTGCATCACACTGTTGACTTATCTTTAGCTTGTGGTCTCTTTACAACCCCTAGGTCCTCTACACGCATACTGCTCTAAAGCCAGATGTCAGCCATCCCTTATTTGTGCACCTGTGATTTTGTTTTTCTGGCTGAAATGTAGAACCACACATTTATCCCTTTTAAAATTCATCTTGTTTGTTTTGGCCTAGTTCTTCATTCTGTTAAGACCATCTTGAGTCTTGAGTCTGTCTTCTGAAGTATTAGCAACACCTCCCAGTTTGGTGTCATTTACAAATTTGATTTTTGTCCCCTCTATTTCTTCATCCAAGTTATTTATGAAGATGGTAAATAAAGCTGGGCCTAGGACAGAGCACTGCAGCACCCGATTTGCTACTTCCCTCAATGGTGGCAAGTAACCATTTGTTAACACTCTTGGAGTTCATTCTGTCAACCAGCTGCAAATCCAACTAACAGTAACATCATTTAGCTCAAATTTTCTAGCTTTTCTATGGGACCTTGCTGAAAGCCTTACTAAAATCAACATATACTATGTCCTTAGCATTCCCCTGATCTACTAGGCTTCTACTCTATCAGAATGATGCTTCTTCCTTCTGGACATATTCCAACTGATGGGGGAGCAAACTTGCATGGAATATGACAGCCTCTCACACATCTAACCTTGTGTTTACAAACCCATTTTGGGGGAGGGGGCGTGAGGAGATGTGTGCCAAAAAAATTGCACTCATTTCTGTTATGTCTACAGGAACCTGCAAGAAGCATCTGTGGGGCTGGCTGATGAGATCAACTTTGAAGACTTCCTGACCATCATGTCTAACTTCAGGCCCATTGAGATGAATATGGATGAAGAGCAGCTAGATCGCTTCAGGAAACAGAAGCTGAAATGTATGTAGATTCTCAGTTAAGCCTGCTGGCAGCTGGTGGCCAGAGCAATCTAATATGCTGAACCCTAGCTCCAAAATTTCTTCCGCACCCTGGATAGCTCCTTTAAAGTTCAAACTGAATCCTAGAGTGGCTCCACTGTCTCACCCACATGGAAAACACCAGCTGCCACTGGTTAAGCCTCTAGCTTCCTGTGTGTGGGTCAGTGATGGCTGGGTGCCCATTCACAGTGCTTGCCATCCAACATCTCCTTAGCATAGCATAAATATCCTCATGCAGAGATATGCTATGCCAGCAGTACACAACTCCCCATGTGTAATAGCAACATTGCACAACAGATCACAATGACTGGCTGCCGTTGTGCAATGTGCAACTGTAACACACAACATTGCTTCATGCGCAACTCTGCTTCGGCCACAGCCAGCAGAATATGTCCATTGCACTGTGATGCATGACCTACGCCTGCATGCATCACTAATGGAATGCCAGCCACTCTGTATTAAAGAAAAGAAAACAAGGAGTGTAAAGACAGCAATGGTGGAGGTTATACCCTTGTCTTCATTCACACCTCCTCCTGCATGTGCTCCTGTCTCACAAGTTTTAAGACTGTGTTTAAACAGGCTTTTAAAGTCATATTTTGCCACCTCTTGTTATGAAGTCTATTGCTGAGAATTGTGAATGGCTGCAATGTTTATATCTTGCCCATTAATCCCAAAGATTCTAAAGGCATGTAATAGTGTTATGAATCCACAGAATGCCAGGATATAAACCAATCACGGTATTTACTTCATATGATCAGAGGTGAGTAGCTGTTGGTTCTCTGGATGTCTTGGTTTACAGCTTCCATCAGCCCCAGCCAGCAAGGCCATGTCACTGAAGCCGTTAATCCATTCCAGGTTTTCAGTAGGTCTAAAGAAACTGTCCAAGGTCCTGAACCTGTTTAGGAATAGGTTCAGCACCTTAGAGTATTCCCTTAAAGCCTGGATTAATACTTGGTGTAGACTCACCACACGCTGAACCACCAGGTGCGATTTTAAAATCAACAAGTCAGAGTGACTGAATAATTAAAGCAACCCTTGAGCTCACTGAAGAATGTAAAATATTTGTTACAAGTCAATAACCATTGAGAGCCAGTGTGGTGTAGTGGTTTGAGTTTTGGACCAGGACTCTGGGAGACCATAGTTCAAATCCCTGCTCAGCCATGGAAACCTACTGGGTGATCCTGGGCAAGTCACACTCTCTCTGCCTTAGATGAAGGCTGTGGTAAATCTCTTCTGAACAATTTTGTCCAAGAAAACTTTAGGATAGTGCCACCATCAGCTGGAAACAACTCGAAGGCACACAAGAACAACAAAGCCTGCCACTTTGGCTCTTCTACAGGCCTAAATAGTTAGAAAGACCTGCCCGAAGAGCAACTGGTGTCACCACTGCCAATGTTTGGCTGTCAGTTTAAAATCTGTTTCATTTATCCAAGCTTTTTAATGGGAGGATTGCCATTTAACTGCTGGGGTTTTGGATTGTTGTTTTGTAATGAAGATGCACTGGTGTTATCACTTAAATGGCAGTTATACATAACCATAAGGATAATGTTTTTAACCGTTAAAAATGTCTGAACAGACCAACAAAACAAATGCAGTGGAATAGCCTTCCCCAACTTGAAATCATGGTGCATGGTGAATGGACTGCATGGTGAATGGACAACCCCATTGATTTAATGCATCTAGTCCAGTTAGCAGTCACAACAGGATCCAGGCCTTAGCAACGCAATCTTAAACACACATCAAACCAGAGTTGGACCCAGTGCACTTTACTTCCAAGTAAACATGAGCAGGATTTCACTGTTAGTGGCTGAGCTCTGGTACAGAGACCTTGCCTGATGGTACTTCTAATTTCCCTCCCTTTATTTTTTGCCTTGTGTCTTCTAGTTCTCTTTCACATGTATGATGCAGACAGTGATGGAAAGATCACCCTGCAGGAATACAGGAATGTAATGTATCATTTTGGCCTTCTGCTCTTCAAATTGCCCTTTCTGTTGACCATCTGCCACAACTTACAACCAGCCCTTGACTTGTTTCTGCCTGGCAGGTAGTACAAGAGATGCTCTCCGGGAACCCCCATCTGGACAAGGAGTCGGTGAGGTCCATAGCTGATGGAGCCATGATGGAAGCTGCCACTATCTGTGTCGGACAAATGGTAGGCCAACCCGGTCCCTTCCAATGTTCTTCATGCACTTTTAGAAGGGCTGCAGCTATAACTCAATAGTAACACACATGCTTTTCATAAAGAAGATACCAAGTTCCATACCTGACCTCTCCAGTTAAAAGTGAATCAGATAGCAGATGATGGAAAAGATTCTTCTGAGCCTGAGACCCTGGAGAGTTGGGCTTTTTTACTAATAAGATAACTACCTTTTGAGCCTCTGGAGACATGGCTCCAGGTTCTTCTATGGATGCCATTCAGAGTAGACAGCACTGGGCTAGATGAACAAATAGACCCAAATCCAATTATTAGGTCCAACTAGAGTAGACCCATTGACTTAATGGGATTTGCTCACATGTTGCTTTTTCATTCAACAGTTGATTCAGTGGTGTGTACTCCAGTTGAGACTAACCAGTAAGCTTCAGGGCATAGTCTGATCTAATCTAAGGCAACTTTGCATGTTCTGTACTTTTAGTGCTGCATTTTCTTACCTCCTCATAGCTCTCATTTTAGTGATCTCAGGGTAGGCCCTGTTATGTGTCCCACCACCCTGTGAGGCTAGGTTGGTGGGTACACGTGACACGGCTTTTTCTGTCGCAACACCTGGACAGTGGAACTCCCTCCCAAAGGCAGTCAGGCTGGCTCCATCCCTTGTGAGTTGCAGGTGGACAGCAAAGGCTGTGCTGTTTCAGTTGGCCTTGGATCTTAAGCTTAGGGGTGTCTGTTTGGGCTCTTTTGATAACTGTTTTTAGAGCTTTTTTTAAAATTAGCATTATTTTAAAGAAGATACCTCATGTGTTTTAACTGGTTTTTAGTTACTTATTTAATGTTTTAAAAGTGTTTTTACCTACTGTACATCACCTCAGGAGCTCTGGTGAGTCAAAAAGTGAAAAATAGATGCCTTAAATAATAAATAATGAACATGTGATAAGTAAAGAATGCCTTGTTCTTTAATAAGTACATGATCCCAATAGTGTGTTGTAAGCATGTAGTGCTTTTGAAGATGCCCCAAACATGAGATTATTCTAAGTCTTGCAACAATCTTGCAAGGAAAATCAATGTTATTTTCCCTATACTGCAGAGGAGGCAGGGCTCAGGGTGAATGAGAGTAGCTTGCCTAAGGTGTCCTGATGAGTTTGAGGCAGAGGCAACATTTGAACTCCAGATTTCCTCATTCCTTCTCCAAGTCAGTGTGGCTCTGAGTGCTAGATTAGGACCAGGGTCAAATGGAGGAAAAATCCCCATGAAGAAACTAGAATGGGATAATGAATCTGTTGCTATGGCTCTTTGACAGAAGGTGTTTGGTGGGTGTGCCTTCAAGTCTGCTGACCCATGGCAACTGCATGAATTTCATAGGGTTGTCTTAGGCAAGGAATACTCAAGAGGTGGTTTTGCCAGTTCCTTTCTCTGAAATATAGTCGACAGCAGCTGGTATTCATTGGTGATCTCCGATCCAAGTACTAACCAGAGCTGACGCTGCTTAGCTTCCAAGATCAAATTTGTGCATTTGTTTATTTATATATATATCCTGATTCCACTTACTGGAAATGAAAGCACAGCAAAGGGGAAGAGCTGCTGTGCTCCATTATTCTTGCTAAAAGCTTCAGGACTTTGCATAGTTCTCTCCCGTCCCACTCCAGGAAGCCTTCCAAGAAGTCTGTGCTGCATTTACCAGCAATAGGTGTTTATCATTATCTTGGTGCAGTCACCAGAGTGACTGAGAGTACTGAAACTAGGACTGAGGAGCCCTGGCTTAAAATCCCCACTCACCGGATGACCTTGGGACAGGCACTATTTTTCAGCCTGACTTGCCTCATAGTAAGTGATTGTAAAGTGGGAGTGAAGTGGCTGACAGGGCCATGATGGGGTGATGAGAATAATGTCTGCATTATCCTCCGTGATCTTCCTGATGACCCTCATGAGGAGAAGAAAGGGAGGAAAGATGTATAGCAGAGGTCTGTCCCATGAAAAAAGAAATGCATGTTATAGAGAGGAAGGCAGTGGCAAACCACTTCTGAACAAACCTTGCCAAGAAAACCTGTGATAGGTTTGCCTCAGAGTTGCCATAGGATGGAGCCATGGCAGTGAAAGTGGTATGAAAGTGCCACAATTGTGTCATGCAAATGAGACCTTGCATTGCAGCCGCTCCCCACAGTTCCTGAGAACACCTCTCTCCATTTGTACATCTCACCTCTTGGAGTACTGTTTTCTTTTCTGATTGCAGGAACCAGATCAAGTATATGAGGGAATCACATTTGAAGACTTTCTTAAGGTTAGACCTGTTCTTTGTGTTTTCAGCTAGTTGGAGCAAATCAAGAGGTTGGTCGGTCCTTCCCTGCTTAGCTATTGGGGCTTCTGTAGCTCTCAGTTTCATGCAGTGAAGAGGGTGAACTAAAGCTAAGATCGTGAAAGTGCATCCCTGAGCCCCCCCGTGAAATCCCACACACACACCCAACCTCCTCCCTTTTTTAAAATTCCAGGCCAATTCTCACTTTTTTGTCTGAAAACAGCCTCAAAACACATATGCAATAGTTTCATTTACTCACTCTTCCAGAGACCCCCAACACCCACAAAAGAAAGCATCCAAAAATGGTCAAGGTGATGGGATATACAATCATTGGCAATTTATACTGTAAACAGCTGGCATGGTGTAATGTGCTACAGCCTGCAGGGGCCAGCAGTAAGCAGGCTAAACGCATATCCAGATTATGTCTGAGAGACAGCCGTGGGAAGGAAATGTGAAGTCTGAAGTCTTAGCTGTATGAAAAAATGTGCATGAGAACCACTAACTGTATAACCCGTGACTGTACTGTATCTGTACTGTATATCTAGATCACCCCACTCACTGTCTCTGCACTTGTGTTGACTTTGAGTTAGCTCTTAGACTGTGTGCATCGAGTCTGGACTGTACAGTGCAGGACTGCGATGTACATTGTGCTGTGTCATGTAGTCTGTATGCTAGGAGTCTCAGACTCATTGTAAATATTGCTCCAACATGCTCTAGTAAAGAGAAGTAGTTTAGACACGTCTGTGTCTGTGTGCCCATTTCTTCACCTGATGATTGCAACTCTGCTACAATAACTTTTGCTGCCTGGTCCTCTTGATATGCTCAGAGGTACCAGTGTGCTACTGTGACAAAAACTGGTCAAAATGTGGGGGGAAATGGCATCTGGAAGTGCTATTGTGCCACCACCAGTGGGCCCTGGAGGCAGAGATATGACCCGTGATGCCTAAGATTACCTCATTGTGACTATTTTGGCCTGTACCATTTAGCCTGACTGCAACACTGTTTTTGTCCCTTTTCATGGCAGATATGGCAAGGAATAGACATCGAGACCAAGATGCATGTCCGCTTCCTAACAATGGAGCCAATTGCAATTTGCTACTGATGAAGAAGAAGGTGGATTGAAAATGCTGGTGCCTTCACAGTGACCTGGAACAAAATGTCAGGTGGTTAATACGGGTACAAGGAGGATTGCATCTCCCAGAGCTATCAAGCCAGAGGGCCATTTGCTCCACCAAATGGGTGGTGCTTTTCAGAACAAATACATCTGAAGTAGCTTTACAGATGCTCTCATAATTCACCTACATTATGAAGCCTGAAATAGTTAATAAAATCAAATTTTATTTTTAAACCCTTGGCACTGGCATGTTCCCTTATATTATTGTGAACCTTCTCATTCTGTCTCAGCAGGCTGGTAGAGCGTAATGTTCCATGGCTAAGATCTTACACTGAGGAGACAGTGTGCAACTTTAACCTCACAGAGTTACAGGCAGTTGTACCTGTACAACTTTTACAGCTGGGGGGGGGGGAGAAGATCCAACACCCTCCCCAACTGGCACCCAGATGGTGCCCTGGATCCCTTACTGGACACTGAGTGTGACCATCAGCAAGGGTAGTGCTTGTAGAGTGGTGTGGGGAGGCTGGGAGATGAATGCTGGTGGCAGGTTATACACTGCCAGTGTTCATACAGGATCTTGGCTATTACCAATCAAAGCGCTCCCTTCCTAATCATAGAATCATCAAGTTGGAAGAGACCACAAGGGCCATCCAGTCCAACCCTCTCCTGTTCTGCAGGAATACACAATCAAAGCATGCCCAGCAGATGGTAATCCAGCCTCTGTTTAAAAACCTCCAAAGACGGTGACTCCCACCACACTCCCAGGCAGTGTATTCCACTGCCAAACAGCTCTTACCATCAGGAAGTTCTTCCTAATGTTTAGGTGGAATCTCTTTTCCTGTAGTTTGAGACCATTGCTCCATGTCCTAGTCTCTGGAGCAGCAGAAATCAATCAATCAATCAATCAATCAATCAACCTATCTCATATTTGCAGAATCCAGCAGGTAGGTCCATCTTGAGAATAGGCAAACAACTTCCTCCTTATGAAACATTGGGATTTCATGGGTAGAGGTTTCCTCTGCCATAAAAAGAAACAAGGGGGGGGGCCATGGGAGTGGGAGGGTAAAACTGACAGGACAGGTAATGACCAATCAGGGTCATTGACCAATGAGGGACTCAGAAGGGCAGCCTGCCCCTCTGTCCCATGCCAGTAACTTAAGTACAAGAAAGGAAATCTTATTGCTGACTAAATCTGCATGGGTCTAAGTTGTTGGGTTTTGTGTATCGATATCACAAAGTTGGGTAAGATCTGGCTGCAAGACAGGCATCTTCTGAATAAATCTACATAGCTATTACAAAGCTACTCAGTGATTTGGATGAGGAGGAGTTCTGTAAATGATGGTTTTGCAAAAAAGAGCTACCATATCCAAATCTGCCTAATTAACCCTAAATTAATGTGCCTGTCTCCAAAAGGGAGTGGCTGAAACCAACAGCATTTCAGAATGGAGACAAAACTTCAGCTTTCAGGCTCACTTTTAATAGATGAACAATCCCCCGCTCCACGAGCTGCTTTCAATCTTTTAAAACCTGCACCCTCAAGGTTTTTTGTTTGTTTGTTTTTGCTACATTAGGACTGCAGGTTTTCCCTTTAAATGCAATCAAGTGTCAAAGACACATTTTCAGCTAATCATTTAAGCAACATTCTTATGAATAGGAATCAAAGCATTTAAAACTGGAGTTGAGAGACTGGGTTGACTTGTGGTAATTTGACTTGCAAGATAATAGAGCTAATTGTTATGCTGGCTCTTTTCAAGCTATATTTACAAGTACGCATTCAGTCCTTACCAGTTCTCTATACTTCTACATTTAACTATAGGTTGTCAAGTGTGTTACTGTACTTTCACCCATCAAGACATCAAATTGGATGCTTCTAGAGATGGCTTGTATTCCCTCTCTGATTTCTCTGAAAACGGGGTACAAGTAAAGTATGTCAAAGAAAAAAAAACCCTAGCAAATTGAAAGACAAGGACGTTTTTGCTTCTTGGACACAACTTGCTGATTAGCAGAATTTATGAGCAGGGTTCCAACAGTAATTAGGAAACACCCTCCCAGCAACTGCCCAATTTCTAGAAAGAGAGATTCCCAGATGTCAAGGCAAGAAGAGAAAATGAATTGAAACAGAAAGTGACACCTACTTGGCTTTGCAACCGGTGATCACTTGGCTCTGCCTCTGGTGGGCTTAGCAGGCACAAGCTGCCAGCTGTTTGGATTTTCTTAAAACAAGAACATAAAAAGCACAAGGCGTAGTCAAGCAGTCAACCTTTCTCCTCAAAATCACTGACAACGTAACAAAAGGGCATTCCTTTAAAAAAAGAAGAAGACATTTTTCATAAAAACATGTCCAGTAGCTAGTATTTTTCACAAGTGTGTGCTGCAGAGTCTGTACTGTGTCACCGCTGAAGAACTATGGTGAAGATTTTTGTTCACTTTGTTTTCTGTTTCTCCTGTTCTCCCTCCAGCTTTTGTTCTCCCTCCTCACTCATATTAAAAGGCCCTTCTGTGGCCCATGAGACAAAGCTATGAGGTCCAGCTTCCCTACCCACTTGGATTACTGATGCAGCAATTCCCACCCAACACTCCTGCTCCTTACCATGGTTATTGTGGGCCAGCACCTCTTTGCCAGTCCCACTGTGCCATACCACGGCGTTACACTGTACCAGTGCCTGCCCACTGCAGCAAGCTTTTTTGACTTCATTCTCCTTTCCTGACCCATGGCACTGAAATGCATTTGAGGGAGACTTCTGAGTGCTTGTCAAAATGTTCCCCTCTCAGTGCTCCAGCAAAAGGGACACAGCTACTTGATGTTTCTAGGTACAGAGACATGACCTTTCCAATGCACATTGGTTGCCTTTATCCAGCTTCCTCTTGTCCCTGAGTGTCTTAGATGTTGTCGTAGGGGACTGCCAGGCCTATATTGTAGTTATAACCAGTCGTTTCATTATAAGAGGAGCGGCAAATAGGAAGGATGCTCTCAGCAGCCAGCTGGTCCACAGAGAATTTGTAGGCATAGACGATTCCTCGATGTCTGACCAAAGAGGGGCAAAAGAAAGGGAGGGAACATGAAGAAATTTGCATGTCATTTGATCAGATGTGAACTCAACTCTTAAATGCCACAATCCACCACCCCAGAAAGCATTATGATTAATAAACCATTCTGTAGCCAGTTCCTTGGAGTCAAAGGTGAAAAGATGAATTCAAGTAAAAACCAGCTTTCCAAGACAAGTGCCAGGGAACCCTACAGGATATGCCTGCAACTACTGTACAAGCTATCATTCTGACATTATGCATCTTAGTTCCCACCTCACTGAGCAAGAAAGTACAATGCCTCCTTAAGTGCAAAGCAATACAAAAGAGAGGAAAGTTCTGTGTTGTGCAATGATATCACCAGCACACCTCAGTCAACTGTACCACTGGTCTACCAAAGAGATGGGATTCTAGTGACAACATTAACCTAAAAGTCTATACTGATTTCACTGGGTTTGTTATGCCAAATGACAGGCAAACTTTGCTTTCCTCCATTCAGATTTGGCTCAACTAGACAAAATTGTAGACTAGACAAAAACCAGAACAATTAGAAAATTTTGAGACATGGCTAGTTTGGTCACCAATGCACATCCCCCACTCACCAGTAGCAGACTTGTAACAGAGTCCCTGATATGCTATAACTCCCATATGAACAAGGCACAAGACTGTATTATACCAAATCAGATCATTGGCCCATCTAAGCAAGTATTATTTACTCCATAAGGTGAGCTGAAGGGCTTTGGTTTTGTTTGTTTTTTTAATCGAACAAAATCAAACAAACATTTATAGAACAGATTAAACAAGATTTCAAATAGCACATGCCCATATTTTCTCTTGCATGTTAAAAAAAGTCTCTTGTTTCTCATTATAGTTGTATCTTTGTATCTTCACTTCTAATTGACTTCCTTTGGTATGTCCAGTCTTGAAAATATTTCAGATTGAAGCCATTAACTGACTTTGTAATAAATAAAGTAATACCCAACTATAAAAGGTATAGACCTTGTCACTTTGTAGTTGCCACATAGTAATATTAGTATTACTGGCCCAAAGATGACATCTTCAGTTCTTAGTTAATATTCCTTCTATTTCATCCTTCTATTGTGATTCTGATAATAACTGTTAAAAAATAACTAATTTGGTTTCTGGATCAGAATGTACATCTATTTTTACAGAATTCTAAGTGACCTGCAATGCTAAAAATTTGAAGACTGAGGGAAAATTTAATTTGAAGGGGAAAGAATTTTTATTTATGGAGGCAATACCCAGTTTGCCTCCCACACAGTTACACCGCTTCAGGATCCCCAGGAGTAAGGTAGAGAAAAACTGCAAAAAAAAAAAAGAAAAAAAAAAGAAAAACTTGCAAAAAATGCAAATAGCAAATAGTTCCAACAGGGAGAAAAAAAATGAATGTCTGATCTCAAGTGCAAAACCCAAATCAGCAAAAATTTACATTCTGAAGCCTTTGGCATTACACTTGTAGAGTATAAAGATAGAAATCATAGTCATCTTTTGTGAGGTGCTAACCAATTGGGTATGCTGACAAATGATAAAAGTGTAGTAAGATATGGCAGTCACCAGTCCCTTTCTTGCACCCAGATGTCCTCCTACACTCTAGCAAAAAGGAATATTGCTCTACTTACCATGAGACAAATTCATCTTCCGTAATGCAAAGACACCCTCCCCACTCAGTAGCAGACACTGCTGATGGGAATCTGTTAGCACTCAAGTTTAAAGCAAGTTCAAAGCATCACAAGTTTTCTTCTGCCATGCTAGTAAAACATGGCCACAAAAACAGGGCATCAATATGGGCGAGGGCCGCAGGCAAGTTGTCTACCCTACATCTACTATGAATGGCAGGGGCCCTCCAGGTGTCCTTTTAACTGGAATATGTATCTTACCGCCAAGCTATGGTCCCTTAATTCTCACAGACACCTACACATATCCACCCACAGCACTTTGCAAACTTGATGGAACCACATAGTCAACTCTCCCTGCTTCCTGGATTCTTTGTCCCCTTTCTGTTTAGATGAACTACTGCACTGGGTTGGTCCTCACCTTCGATGTGCTGTCAAGTCATCATCCGTTATGCAGGCACCTCGGGGTACCTTCTCATCAGGAATATTGGCAGTGATGAGACTGTGAGTGTTAAACCAGAGGTGGCGGACTGGGTGCCTGGAAAAAGGAAGCATAAACTCTATTTGTCACTTTGTGGTTGTTGTTTTAATCACCATGGTAATTATGTTTCAAATGTCTAAATGCAATAAGCAAGCGCTTTACCTTTTAATTTAAAGTATTAAAAATCTACTCATTCCAATGCATAGCAAATTCGAACAAAGCTATAGAAAAAAGGCAAGTAAAAAAGGGATTTGAATGCATACGAATTACAAGATAAAGATACAATACATGTATTGGTTCTACAACTCATAAATATTCAGAGCAAATTTAATAACTGTTAAAATGATCATCTGTGTATCTTTGTGTGTGGACTTCCACAATATGATTCAATGCACAGTGATCAGTCTAGTCATATGACTGTACCTTTCCATCTCTGAAAATATGTACTTCAAGTTATATGTATCACAGTTTGCTCTACATCATAACCACCACTACTTTAACATTTATGTAAGCATTAAGAGAGGACTGACTACATGACAAATGTTGCTGTCCTTGCGCAAGCAGGGATCACCAGCATTGAGGCCATGATATTGAGAACACAGCTGCGCTGGGCAGGGCACGTAATTGATCACCAACAATGGTCCACCCTGGCCTCACATCGGGAGGCATGGAGACACACTATCCACAATGCTGCAGCCTTATTTGAGAACTCACGCCGAACAAGTCTTGAAGAGAAACGACAACGCAGAAAGACTCACAACCTGGAAACATCACCCAAGGAGACCTTCTGCTGTGCTTTCTGCAACCGTACTTGTTTATCTCGGATTGGCCTTTTTAGTCATCAGTGTGCTTGCAGAAAGCGCAGGATGAGTCCTTCCTGAATCTTCGTTTGCGAAGAAAAGCCTGAGAGAAGACAGTTCAATCCAGTTTTCATACATTATCAGAATCCTTCAAAAACAACTCCCTAAAGGCAGGCCTATACTATTATCCTCACATCATGATTCTATGGTCACACAGGATCCTATGCTATTAAAATAAAGTCTGCACTCAAGTCCTGAGTTTTAAGTTGCACAATTTTATACACACACACACACACAGAGACAGAGAGTGAGAAATGAGCTCAATGATCTTATATGCATGTTAAGTCCTGCAGTTTCTAATTGCAATGGCCAATTGCTTGATGCGAATAAAAGAATTTTGATTTTTATGTTCACATTGCAGAGGGAAAAACTCAGGCCGTGAGAGAATGGTTCGCCTCAGGGCATATAGTAACTACTTGGAAGAGGTTAAAGTAAACCAAGGGCTGCCGAGCTCACATCCTAGTCCCTTAACTTCCATGCTAAACAAGTGGAACTTGCATGGTGGGGGACTTTCTGTTCAGGACTCCAGCCACTCTGTTCTATGTTACCCACCCCCTTCAGTCAACCCCAGGCCCACTGAGCATCCTTAGTCTTCAATGGGGAACCTTCTTCTCACACCTTTTTTCCCCTCAAAAGATATCTCTACTTCTGCAAACGATGGGATTCCCTTGGGTGATAATATCTCCCCCCACTCCCAAATGGTGGTTAAATATCAACCAGCCCTTGGTAAGCGAGATAGCTGTTTATGATATAGGATTAAATATCTCGCCATTCCGGTCATCTAGAAAGGTTATTTTAAAAATCAAGTTTAAAGGGCAAGCTTCTACATTAACTCAAAAAGTGTAGTACTGTTCCTTCCCCTCTCCCTTCTACATCTTGAACCTTTAAAGGCCAAGAACTGCCTTCCTGTGCCCATCAGAAGGAGAAAAGGAAACACTGACCAAGATCCTGCATCATCACCGCAACTACAACGATGGTGCCCCGTCATTATAGTTACAACTGATGGTGACCCCCCTTTCCAACCTGAGCACTTCTGAAGTGCTGGAGGTCGGAGTGCTAGGAAGTGACATCCATAGCATGTTCCTGGTCATGGGATGGCTTGACAACCAGCAGCTGGAGAGACTTCTCAGGGTTCTGCTACAACTGCTTGTCCCAGGGCTTCTTGCAACTGGGAGTATACTGTGGGCATCCTTTCCCAGTGCTCCAATCTCCAGTGCCTCAGACACGCTTTGGTTGAGGCACTGCCAGGCTGTGAAGCTAGGTTTTGGGTGCCACGTTCATGATTGTAAACTTGAGTCCCCAGCAGTTAGGATATGTGAAGTCTAGCTTATGACACCGTAACTGAAAAGGATGCCAGGCATTCTTTTGGGGGACCAACTCCTAGAATCCTTCAGTTTGGGTGGGTGAAAGCTTATTCCCCCACCTTAAGCATCTATGGCACAAATTCTCCTCTCTCTGCCAAAATCTGCACAAGGAAAGGTGGAAAAGTGGGTTCTGTGTTTAGCTGAAGGACTGTGGTGAAGATGTATGAAGTGTGGTGCAAGATATTGCTGAAAACAGACAGCTGATTTTTAACAGTTGTCTGTCACTAGCAAACTACACTCATGCTAGACTCAAGACAAAGCAAGAAAAATGCAATGTGGAAATATCTGTACAAGTGTATCTTTGGGCATCACATAGATAGCACAAAGCCGATGCTATCACTGGAAGCCAAACAAATACTGGCAACTAGTGCCTAATGAAATATCAGAAATGCTAGATTTAGTTCTTACGGCTTAACTCTCTCTTGATTTCATTTAATATGACACATTTTCATACATGTAAAATATAATAAGGTTATTTATACCAACATAACAATATCTGCCAAAATTATTTGGTAAAGGCACTGTAAACAGCCTTAAAGTCCAGCTGTAAGGGAATGGGCTGCTGAAGTATTTGGACACTGCATGAATAAATACAAAGACAGAGGAAATTCAGAGGAGGAAAGGGAATTGAAAGACTCTTTCGGGGGGTGGGGTAAAGAAATGGGAACCATTTGTTAGAGACTGAAATAAGCCTTATGAATATATATACAGTATATATTCATATATATGGGGGCTTGGAAAGAATTTTGTCATGCAAATGCAGATTAGATATTGCTACAATGGACTGCATTTATTTTCATGGAGCTATTGTACCTGAATCTATGTGGCAATACAGCTCTAGAATAAACACTGTGGCGATGCAGTCAAGATTAGGAGTAGCTAATACCCTGGAGGACAGGATCGAAATTCAAAATGACCTGGATAAACTGGAGAGCTGGGCCAAAGCTAACAAAATGAAATTCAATACGGAGAAATGTAAGGTAGTACACTTAGGGCGAAAAAATGAAATGCATAGATATAGGATGGGGGGGGACCTGGCTGAATGAGACTACATGCGAAAGGGATCTAGGAGTCCTAGTAGACCACAAGTTGAACATGAGTCAACAGTGTGATACGGCAGCTAAAAAGGCCAATGCGATTTTGGGCTGCATCAATAGAAGTATAGTGTCTAGATCAAGGGAAGTAATAGTGCCGCTCTATTCTGCCTTGGTCAGACCTCACCTAGAATACTGTGTCCAGTTCTGGGCACCACAATTCAAAAAGGATATTGACAAATTGGAGTGTGTTCAGCGGAGGGCGACAAAAATGGTGAAAGGTCTGGAAACGATGCCTTATGAGGAAAGACTTAGGGAGCTGGGTATGTTTAGCCTGGAAAAAAGACGGTTAAGAGGCGATATGATAGCCCTGTTTAAGTATTTGAAGGGGTGTCACGTTGAGGATGGAGCAAGCTTGTTTTCTGCTGCTCCAGAGACTGGAACATGGAGCAATGGATGCAAGCTCCAGGAACAGAGATTCCACCTTAACATTAGGAGGAACTTTTTGACAGTAAGAGCTGTTCGGCAGTGGAACGCACTCCCTCGGAGTGTGGTGGGGTCTCCTTCATTGGAGGTCTTTAAACAGAGGCTGGATTGCCATCTGTCAGGGATGCTTTGATCGTGATTTCCTGCATGGCAGGGGGTTGGACTGGATGGCCCTCGTGGTCTCTTCCAACTCTGCAATTCTATGATTCTATGATTCTATGATTATAAAATTTAAAGTTACAGACTTCCTCAACCCTGCACAGTGGCCATGCTTGCTTGGGATGATGGGAGTGGTAGTCAAAAAGAGAAGCAAAATGGATACTGATGTCACATCATAAATTGTTGTGTGAAAGCCACTGCCCATCAAGTTTCATGCAGAAGATGGTACAGAAAGGAAGGCGGCAGGCAGTGGTCTGATCAATTTATGTCGGGGATGCTTTGATCGTGATTTCCTGCGTGGCAGGGGGTTGGACTGGATGGCCCTCGTGGTCTCTTCCAACTCTGCAATTCTATGATTCTATGAATCAGTGATTGAGTTGGGAGTCATCCTATCTCTTCCAGAAAAGTTTATTTTAGTGTTGGTGATCTACAAAAAGTTTTGAAAACCTCTAATTCTCTCCTGTCCGCCCCCTTTGCCACCTTACTATTAAGTATGTGGACCTAACTATTATTACAGCTTGTCATACTGACAAAGGTGGACAGAGGTGGATTCATTTTAAGTGGGGAAAAAAATACATTTTTAAAAAAATGTTGTTTTTAGCACCACCAAGTGGACAGCAGCAGAAATATAGCTGGTCTGGGGAGATTGCTGTAGAAGGACTAAAAGGCAAGGTTCATGTGGAATAGCCATGCATTGAAGGCAGAGCTGGGACTCATTTGGCCTTAACCTTCAGAACTCTAATGCTAGTACGGTCATTATCCACACTGGCTGAGAGATTCTGGGGGCTGTAGTCCAAAAAAGTAACTTTCCTAAGCTCTATTTAAGGTAATGTGTCCATACTAGCCTTCTCCAACCTAGTACCCTTCTGAAGTTTTGGACTTCAGCACCCGTCATCTCTGACCACTGGCCATGGTGACTTGGAGCTGATGGAAGTTGTAGTCCAACCCATCTGGAGAGTAGCCAGGTTGGGAAAGGCTGCTTCTTGTCAATTGGCAGATAAGGACTCACTGCTATGTGCAACAACAGCATTACCACCATACAAATATATCGTAGACATTACTATGTGCTTATTGAGTACACATGTATGAAGTCATTTTATGCCAAGCCAAAACATAGGTCCACCCAGTCTCATGTTGAGAGCTGACAGCAGCCCTACCTGCAGATGCTAGGTATTGAACCTAGACCTTTTTAATGCAAAGTATACATGCTGCCACTGAGATGCAGCCCTTAAGATGCTTTAAAACACATCAGATCATAGGTTCATCTAGCTCTTGTCTTTTCTGCACTGACTGGTAGTGGCTCTTTAGGGTTTCAAATAGGAGTCTTTCTCAGATGTATAATGAGATGGAAATGTTGGTGATTAAATCAGGACCTTCTCCATGCCAAGTAGGTGCTCTACCCACAGAACTACAACTGTTCTGTTCCCCTAAAAATAGGAGAAGGAGCTTTACATAAGGTTCATCTAGCCAAGCACAGGTTCTGACTAGCAGTAATTGTCCTGAGTGTTAAGCAGAGCTCTGTCCCAGTCCTGCTATTTCAGATTCTTTTACCTGGTAGGACAAAAATAAGGGTACAAATGGGGCAATATGCTGTGTACTCAGAGTGAAGTTAGCCATTTAACAGTCTACAGGTCCCCCAGTGTACTACACTATCAAACCTAGCAAACGCCAGAGGTGCTGAACCTCAACTCCCATCAGCCCAAGTCACTAGCCATGCTGCCCTGGGATGAAGGGAACTGTAGTCTGGAAGATGCTGAACTAAAGAAAACCACCCACAACCTCTCCAGACTTGCCAATCCCTAGGGATTAATTTTATCACAACGGACCCACAACCCCCGCCCCTCATGGCTTCTCTCTAGGTTGTCTGAAGGACCATGTATTCCTCCATAAGCCTGCCCTGGCTTTGAGACCTTCAGGGGAAGTCCTTCTCTCAATCTTGCCACCCTCTGAGGCACATCTAGTGGGAATGAAAGAGAAGGCCTTCTCAGTCTTTGGAACTCCCACCCTAGAGAAGCAGATGGAGATAAGTTCCCCAACCCTGATCTAAAACTGGATGAAGCAGAAGCAACAGAGCAAGAGGAATAAACAAGTGCAGATGTACACAAATGAAGTTACAGTATGACCCCCGTATCCGTGGGATCTATACCCGCAGTTTCACTTACCCGCATCCGAAAAAGCATATTCTTTCTAGGCATTTTCCAGGTCCCCCAGCACAATTCCATGGTATGCTTCTGCTGGAAGTTAACCATAGAGTTGCGTTGGAGGACCTAGAAAGGTCTAGAGAAGTGTTCTCTCTAGGAATCTCTAGGTCCTCCAGTATGACTCTATTGTATGCTTGGGCCAGAAGCCATTCATTTCAATAGGGTTTGCTATTATCTGTGGTTTCACATTTCTATGGTAAGTCCACAAACTATTCCCTGCAGATATGGGGGTCATACTGAATTCATGTATTTCAACTACACATACCTAGCTTTCATTGCGCTAGGATTAAATAGCTTGCTCAATTATCAACAACTTGATTTACAAGCATGTTTACAGAAAATGGGCTGAGAACCGCTGGTGTTACCTGGCATGCATTTCCCAGAGTTTGGTGCCCATCCGCTGGTCCCACACACAGACCAGCCCTTCTTCTCCTCCACTGACAATCTTCCAGTCATCCATCTGCACAGCAGAGACCCCGAGCTGGTGGCCATAGAATGAGCAGGCAGGTTTGCTTTTGCGTACATCATATACCCTCACCCTAAAACAAGAACAGAAGAGCAGTGAAACCTCATGGCATGCACAGTGGCAGGCTGGTTTTCATTCACACAGCTTGTTCTTCCATAATCCTACCAAGAGTTTACTACACCAAGATCATTCTAGCACTGTGCTGAATCTATCTCAGGTGGCCATATTTCTAGGTTGAACTTATAAAAGAAATGAATGACAGACCAGTTACTGCTTCAGAAACAACATTAACATATGTCTGCACATACACGCACACTTCCTTCCCTTAACATCCTTCAATGCTCCCCCCAAAACCCTTTTAGTCACTATGGATGTGAGTATAGGAGATATTTAAAGGAATGCAAGGGAAACTGTGACCCACCAAATGTTCTGGACTACAACTCCCACAATCCCTTACCATTGGCTTTGTTTGGTGGGTGCAATGAGATATTAGGCCAAAATAGCTGCAGGGCCAAAACTTCCCCCACCTCTGCAAGTTAAGCCACAATTTTATTTAATTTATTTGTTACACTACTATCACACTTTTCCTTCAATGAGAATAAGATCATGATCATGGGTCTCCTCCTCCCCATTTTATCCTTGCAACAACCTGTGAGGTAGACCAGGCTGAGTGAGAGAGACTAGTCTGAGATCTCCCAGTGAGTTTGATGGCTCAACGGGGACTTGAACGTAGGTTTCCCAAGTCCTAGTCTAGCACTTAACCACTACACCACTTTGGCTTCCTTAACACACATTTTCCTGGGAACATGCCTTACCGATGCAATTGACATTTTCATTGGCCATGCATAGGACTGTATTGCCTACCTCCCTTTCTTTAAATTGGCTAGTTCCTTTTTAAAGCTAGCAGCCGTCACCACCTCAGACAGCATAGTTAAAACTGGAACCCAGATGGTTAATCTCTCACAAAGGTCAACCCAATCATTTCAGGGTCTCCCTCCCAAGTCTTTAACCTCTTGGGCTTGGCAACTGATCATGTCTGCCTTACAAAAAGCCAATCCCAGCTTCTGCTGGGATCACTGTGTTGACTTTATCAAAATGAGAAATCAATACATGAGTTCATGCAGCGTGCTCCTTCAAGAGTGAAGTGCCCCATGGGGATTAATTGCCAATGCCTTTGTAAATTATGCTCAGTGGATCAAGAAGTCTCCAGAGGCTAGAGATGTATTTTAGAGACCAGGATGGAGACTCTGTGGCACTCACCATGTGCATGAAGAGCAAATTCTAGGCAGCGATCGTTAACTTCAGACCAGTCAAAAGGCAGTATGATTCTAGGCTACATTTATAGAAACATGGTTTCCAAAGAAGAGAAGTATCTATTCTGTGCTGTGTAGATGTATCTTGAATACTGTCTGATGGATATTAGCCAGGATGCTTAAGCGGTCCTATGAGTGATGGTTAAAAGATCTGGATAGGTTTGGCCTGGAGAAAAAAAGACTTCACAAATGGACGTTGACTGAGAAGAAAAGACTTCACCATGGAAGACAGATAAAGGGAAGGGCTTCATTACAGAGTACATATTTAAACCATGGAATTCACTGTCCCAAGACATTGCAAGGGCTGCCAACATGTACAGCTTTATGGGGATTAAACAAATTTATTATGGAGCTTGGGGTCACGAATGCCTACTAATCAGGATGGATATATAACACATATACAGTTGTCCCTTCATATTCGCTGGGGTTTGGTTCCAGGACCCCTCATGGATAACAAAATCCATGAATACTCAAGTCCCATTATAGGCAATGGCATAGCAAAATGGTGCAAAATATAAGAGGGCAAAATCAAGGTTTGCTTTTTGGATTATTATTTTTTAAAGAATATTTTCAAGCCGTGAATACTTAAATCCGTGGATACCAAATCCGTGAATATGGAGGGACAACTGTAGTACCAAGGCCAGTAAACCTATGTGTTTCAGTTGCTGGGGAATGCAAGACAGAGGGTGCAGTTGCACTTGTGTCCAGCTAGTATTGGTTATTACCTTTAAAGCCCTAAATGGCTTGGGTACAACTTATCTCCGGAACCGCCTCCTCCCATACAATCCTCCCCGCGCACTCCGGTCCTCTGGGAGGAATTTGCTTCAGCCACAAAAATCTAGGCTGTCTGCAACCTCCCAGAGGGCCTTTTCGGTAATCGCCCCCAAATTGTGGAATGACCTGCCAAACAAGATCCGTCAGGTAACAAGCCTGAGTAGCTTTAAAAAAGCACTAAAGACGGATCTCTTTCGGCAGGCCTTTCCTAATTGGATCCCGGCCTCAGGGGATCCTGGCTTTTTTTAGTCCGCTGGCCATTTATTGTATTTTATTGTATTTATTGTTTTTAAATGTGATTTTAGATCAGTTGGTTTTAATTTATAATTGTTTAATATTTTTTATGGGGGAGGGTGGGGTGGGGGGTGTTTGGGAATTTTATCTGTATTGTATTTTAATTTTTGTAAGCTGCCCCAATTGTTTTAACAGAGGGGCGGGGTATAAATAATAATAATTATTTAATAGCAGGGTGCCACTAGGCAAATGGTTGGCAAGTATGTATAGAAAAGATTTGCTTACCTGTAATTGTGATTCCTTGAGTGGGTCATCTGTGCATTTACACACTTCAGAGCAGCATTCCAAAACCACCTACAGCCAGAGACTGTTACCAGTAGCCCTGTCCTCTCTGCCCTATATACAGGTGCCACTGACCTCAATTCATTCTGCTGGCACGGCAGAAATCATAAGAAATTCCCCATGTAGGGAAGATGGGTGAGTTGTGTGTGAGTTCACAGGTGACCACTCCAAAAAAACAACAACAGAGGTAAGCAAAAAGACTTTGAGAGGGCACACTAGGTATTCCTGCGGCCTTTATTTCAAGCAGAACCTAGGGATATAGGCTTTTGGACCACATCATACTTGTTCATATCCAGATTCCACACCACACCAGAAAACATTACTATTTTCAAGTGTGGCGGATAATTTGTTAACTATTCTCTCTCTCTTTTTTTTTAAGATGAATTGCAAAAGGTACTGCTGATGAATGACCTGTGTAAAGTTTTTGAGAGCACAAAATGCTTAGGTTAAATACCATTTTCTGCTGGAGCAAGGAGGCTCTTATACTCAAAGTAAGGAGGATCCATCCCCCTAATAGGAACTCAGGACAACATGAATTTCCCAGCTCGATAATGAACAGGTTAGAGAAATTCCATTAAGGTCTTATTATTGCAGGGCTTTAGATTCCACACCACAGAGAAAAGACCATGCAGCTAATCCTGGAGTAAAAAGACTATAGTTTTTTTTAAATTCTCCATGTCATTATACACATACAAGAATTGATTACATGCTTGTTTCCTTGCCTCTAGCTTTAGACATTGCAGAGCCTTGCCTCCAGCTCATGCTTGTTTCCTTGCCTCTAGCTGTCAGATCGCTCCCCTAATGCATTTGTCTATAAGAAATGAAAACTGATAGATCCCAAATATTGACATGGAGACCAAAACCTTTTCCTTTATTCCTCACCCCAAGTGTAAGTAAAATTACAAAAGAATTTGGAACACTCTCTCTCTCTCTCTCTGTGTGTATGTATGTGTGACAGATCACTCCCCTAATACAGTTGTCTCTAAAAAAATGAAAATAGGTAGACCCCAAATACTGATACGGAGACCAAAACCTTTTCTTTTATTGTCCACCCCAAATGTGACTTTACAAAATAATTTGGAACAGTACTTTATATTTAATGATGATATGGACTTGCCATATGTCAAGTGTGTGGAACACCACAAAAGCAATGATCAGCAGCATTTGCATTAGCAAACTAACATCTTTAAAGAAAATGAACAACAAAAGATGAAAAAACATCTCAAGACATCAAATAAAACACCTATAAGATGTTTTTTGGATGGCATTTATCACCACACAAACTAGGAAAAATGTATATTGGGCTGAAAAGCAACTGTTGAAAATGCAATCAGGAACCTGTTACCAACTATGGTGGTCATGAAATCTTGCCAAGAAATACTGGATAAGCATCCAAAAAGTAATAACTGAGATTCTAGAGATCAACTTACCATTCAGACCAGAAACATTTTTGTTAGACACGACTGACACCAAGTTAGAGGAAAAAAATTGGCAAAGTCTTATTCTACATGTTATCTACTACAAGAATACTATACGCAAAGATGTGGAAAAACAAACACACACCATCAATAGAAGGCTGGTTGACGAGAATGTATGAAATGGTAGAAATGGACAAACTGTCATCCATGATGAAAGGAAGGTCTTCAGAGAAATTCCAAGAAGATTGGGATAAACTAGCAAATTATATTAAAAATTGCATTGAAATAAAAAAGAAAAATCAGATAGGCAATTGTCTTACTCTATGAGGCACATGGTCAGTATTATGCACTTCTGTAAGAAAATAACAGACAGAAAGCTTTTAGCCCTTTTATCATTGGATGCACACATTGATAGATTGGAATGGGGCTTCCTGTAAGCTGTTCTTCATAAGATGGATATGGAAGCACTATTCCTAAAGCTGAAGTAAGAATAACTTCTTATGATAGTGAATCAAAATTGGTACACATTGGTAATACCTTCCTTACGCCAACCAGAAAGTGCAAATAACCATTATGCTAGTTTTGAAGTTCACTGGCTTCTTCATCAGGCAAAGATGGTAGGGGAAAAATCATGCAGGGGAAACAAAAGTGATATCATAAGCCTACAGGTCAGCCTCTTGAGCTTTTGCATCTTACAGTGAGTGTGTTCATGCAGGCACAAAACTGAATCCCTTCCCACCTCGTGTCCCCCCAAAAACAGAGGTGGAGGAACAACAGGGACAAAGAAGGCCATGAAATATGAATTTTCCATTGCAGCCGTAATGTTCCTTTCCTTGAGATCTGTTCTGACCATGTCCAGTGAAGCCCCAAAGGCCCTATTTTGGCAGAGTTCAGTGATCCTGTGTTGCCAGGTCTAGAAGCCGTGTGCAATAGGGCAAGGATGCCAACAGAAGCCAATTTAGATTGCTTAAATCAATTACTGGTATAAGATGATAGACAGTCCACTCTTTTCAGGTTAGTATTTCCCTGCTTACGGCTGAGATAGGTATCTTCAAATCCAAAAATGATAATAATGCACAAGTAGCCGTGTTGAGCATTAAACAAAATCAGAAGTTTTTGTTTACTTTACATTTGTGCCTTAATAAAAACATTTGGCACCTTGACAGTCTTGAAGTATGTCAACTAAATCCATTCCATTTCCAGGCTGTAACACACCAAGATGTGGGGACTGTGTGCTTTAGGATCAGTACAGGGGCCAGCTCAATGACTGTGTGACTTACAAGTGTCACTTTAAGCGCTCTAGTCTAGAGCAACAGTGAGGATCGAAGGCTGGCCCTCCAAAAATTGTTGGACTAGAACTCTCATCCGTCATAAATAGCATAGGCAATGGTGAGGGATGATGGGGATTGGAGTTGCAATCCCACCACATCTGGAGGCCCCCGTGTTACCCATCCCTGATCTAGAGGCTCTGTGACAGCAAGCAAGCAAGCAAGCACATGGGAACACAAGCACATGAGCACAGGAGGAATGGCTTCAAAGATAATCCAAAAAGAGGAGATTGGGGAGGGGAGAAATTCAGCAGATCACAAAAGGAAACAACAACAACCCACAGAGCTGCTGGACAGAAAAATCGACGCTAATCCTTGGGAAATGATGAACTGCAGAAGCTCAGATGCCTGTGTGGATTGTAGCCCACCAAGGAGGACATTCATTGTGCCACAACTTTCATTGTTCAGGATTCCTGCTCTGATCTGGAGACTGTTCAGGAAAAAAGAAGAAGCCTCCCCTCTCTTTCTCCCCCTTACCCCTCTCTAATGAAACCGCTCCACAGGAGCCCATGAATAACTCTATTCCGACAATTAAAACAAAAAGATGACAAAGCCTCCAACCAGGCAGAATGCATCTGACAGGCTGGAACAGGGAAAGGAACGTGATCGGGCTGGGCTGCTCCCAACACCTCAACATCACTTGTCGGAGCATCCACAGATGGAGTAAACAAAGCCCAGCTCCCTCTTCCTCTGACAAAGCAGGGGGCTCGGCAGACCTCAGCACTGGGCAAAAGCAGAACGTTTCAAAGCCCTGTCCCTCATAGCATGGGGCCTGGCGCTCTGCCTGCCGGCACCTCGAAGGATAATCAGGCTGCCTTCAATTTACTGAGCCCTAGCTGAGCCTTTGTGGTTTCAATAGTAAGTACCTGGCTTCCAGGCATCCATGTCCATGGAAAACAAAAGACACTTTCAAATTGTTTTGAAAAAGTCTTACAAGCTCCATCTCCCAGGCTCCGGCTACTGATAATGGATCTGTTGTTCCGCACTGCTTGTGATCACTTCTTGCAAGCATGGAATTTAGGAGCAAGCATAGAATTTCAGGTTCTAAGAACTTCTCATACCTTATTGGGAGCCAATGTGGTGGAGTGTTTGCCTGCAAGGGTGGGGAACTTCTGGCTTGCCAGCTTTTGGGGACTTCAACTCTCCAAAAGACCCAGCCCAGCATAAGGTATTAAGGTAGCTGTAGTTTCAAATATCTGAAGAACCAAAGTTTCCCCCATCCCTGGTTTAAGAATGCTGGACTATGGGAAGACCTGGGTTCAAATCTCCAATCAGCAATCAAGTTCCCTAGGTGCCCTTGGGCTGGTCACCAGACCTCAAACGGTTATTGGGAGGATCAAAGACATGATGGAGAACCATGTACATCCTTCAAGCCAGAGTTTAGCAAAGTTAATTTTGACTACATATCCCAGAATCCCTTGGGCCATCCTGACTGAAAGGTTCTGAGAGTTGTAGTACAAAACAAAACAAAACACCCCAAAATGTTTTGCAGGTCTGCCTTAAACACATAGCTGCTATAAATGAAGCCACGCCAGTGGTTGGGAGATCCTGGAACCTGCAGTCAAAAAGTAACATGTCCAAACTTTTGCCCTGAGCTCCTTAGGAAGGAGGGAGCCAACTTAGGAGATCTATATGAAAGAAAGCATGTTTCTGGTCCTCAGAACAATGCAAGGCTTGGAGGTATACAACAGTATCTGATGACATCATGAGGACAGAGAGAGAGGCTAAACAGGGCCTCTGTCGCACAAGTGATGAGGTTTTTAGTGATGTGGTACAAAATCTCATGACCCTCTGTGTCACATTCTGCAGTCTCATTAGAGCACAAGAAGTCCATCTCAGGCTAGCCCAATGCAGGCACCAGAATGAATGCTTCCACAACCAGCCATCCTACTTTTGAGCAGGGCCTATTGCTCAGCAGTAAAGAACTTGTTTTGCAAGCAGAAGGTCCCAAGTTCCTACCATCTCCAGTTAAAAGGATCAGGCTGGCAGCCAATGATGGGAAGACCTCTCTTTCCCAAAGATCCTGCAGAGTTGATGCCAATCACAGTAGATAACATTGGTTCAGATAGACAAATAATCTGATCTAGTATAAGAAAGCTACATATGTACAATGGTTTAAACAGAAAACCCATAGCTGAGTGGAAGAGTTAAGGCTTAGCACACAGACAGGCCCAGGTTAAATTCCTTACATCTGCAGTTAAAATTATTAGATGGCCCATGATGGGAAAGATCCTTCTTGGCCTGAGACACAGTTGAAGTAAACAATACTGACTGAGGTGGACAATCTGATTTGGCAGACAGCAACTTCCTATGTTCCTGCTGGAGGCTGCTGAAGAATATTAATCAACGTACATTAACCTTATCGTGGAACAATAAGTATGGTTTGGGTTTTTATGTGTGTGCCACCTCCAGATAGATCTTACTTAGTTAAAAAGCAACAAGTGTTGAAAGCCCAGAAATTTTGGACTTTAATTCATTCAATGTTGGAAGATATTTTGAAAATCAAATTTCAGAAGCAGCCTGAATTTTATTTATTAGGAATGATGGAAGAACAACTAGAAAAAAGACATGGAAGAATGCTGCAGTCCATGATAACATCTACCAGATTTTATATACGCAGAGATGAAAAGAGAAGGGTAGTTTGGAAGAATGGTTGAGAAAGATGTATGAACTTTACTAGTAATTTGGAATAAATGGAAATCTTTTCTTCCTGCTCCCTCTCCAATTCTACTTTTACTGTTACATCCTGATTTTAAACTTACCAATAAATTTTGTCAGTTTAGAGGATGGGGAAAAAAGGGTTTGTATGTAATTAAAGATTTATTTATTTTTTAATGGTAAATCTAAATCAACTGAGATACTGTTAAACAACTGTACACCCCTGAAAGTCTCCTGGCTCTCTTCCAGCTCTACTATTCTTTGATTCTAAACCTTTTGATTCTATTTCACCAAGTAACCACTTTTTTTTAAATCAAGACTAGCAAAAATTGATCTCTCTCCCTGACGTCCCACCTTTTTTTTAACATTTTTCTCTATTAGAGAAAGAGATCCCCAAAGGAGTTGCCAGTACTATTTCCATACCATTGGCTAACAGACTTCATGTATGGCAATAGTAATACAGTTGTCCCTTCATATTCGCTGGGGTTTGGTTCCAGGACCCCCGTGGATACCCCCATTATATGCAATGGCACAGCAAAATGGTGTCCCTTATATAAGATGGCAAAATCAAGGTTTGCTTTTGGGATTATTATTTAAGAATATTTTCAAGCTGTAAATACTTAAATCCGTGGATACCAAATCCGTGGATACGGAGGAACAACTGTATTTCTAAATGAAGCTGGGAGTTGGAGTTAGACATTTCCATTCCAGATTTGAGCTGGTATAAAGTCTGGATCTTTCCTCCTTTTAAAGCAAGCCCAGCCACTATCAAGGAATGCTCTCTTAAAATCTTACATAGATGGTCCAGCCCTATTATTGTTAACAGTCTTTATCGAGGACAATGAAAATCTTAAATATAAAGAGCTAATTTGCTCCCTTTTGGCTAATACAAGATTAGAAATAGCCCCAAACTGGAAATCAGAACAATGGACCATAGATAAATGGTGGAATTGTGAATACACTACAGACCTCTGGCAGATCATTTGGGGGAAAACAGCATCTGCTTTTAAATCATGTTAACAATTTATCTCAAATTTCACCTTTGAATAATCATGTTTCTTGGAAAGATATACTTAATGTGAATTAGAAACTTTGTAGTTTACATTTGATGACCTTCACCCTTATTCAATAACACCCTGATATTTTGCAAGCGTATTTTGCTGTAATAGTCAGTTGGGTTAGCTGCTTTCCCCTGTTGCTCTTCTCTTCTGATTTTGTAATTGTAATTATGTTTTTTTAATAAAATTTATTTTTAAAAAAAGACATATGAATTGTTAGAGATTGATAAGTTAACAATGTCGATCAAAGAAAAACGTTAAAAACTTTTCTGTCTCAGCAGGCTGGTAGAGTGTAATGTTCCATGGCTAAGATCTTACACTGAGGAGACAGTGTGCAACTTTAACCTCACAGAGTTCTTTTACAGCTGGGGGGGGGGGGAGAAGATCCAACACCCTCCCCAACTGGCACCCAGATCGTGCCCTGGATCCCTTACTGGACACTGAGTGTGACCATCAGCAAGGGTAGTGCTTGTAGAGTGGTGTGAGGAGACTGGGAGATGAATGCTGGTGGCAGGTTATACAATGCCAGTGTTCATACAGGATCTTGGCTATTACCAATCAAAGAGCTCCCTTCCTAATCATAGAATCATCAAGTTGGAAGAGACCACAAGGGCCATCCAGTCCACAAGCAAAGATGCTTGCCCAGCCTTGCCCTCACAGTTCTACTTTTCAGCTTACATGTAGTTTTTAACACTGAAGAGGGGAAACCTTTAATAATAATAATAATAAAATTTATTTATACCCCGCCCCTCTGTTAAAACAATCGGGGCGGCTTACAAAAATTAAAATACAATACAGATAAAATCCCCAAACAATGTAATCTCCCACCTCTGCTGCCTTTGACCATCTTTGACCACCTTTGCCCTGAAGCAGTTCCAACTCCAGCGGACCCAGTAAATCGACAAGCTACATGTTGATCTATCATTCTGCAGTTGATTTAATGGGTCCACTCTAGTTGCGACTAACCCATAGGACCTAGTCTTTTTCTGTTGTATAGAGGTAAATGCCTCTCTCAGCTAGAACCAGAATGGGAACACTGGTATAGCTCCACAGTATTATTCTCTGACTTGGAGAGGTGGGAAGGGAAGAAGAAATGTACTGCATTTCATCAGTTAGTTTGAGGATACATTCGGCTGTTTGGAGAGGTTCTATGTCAAATTCTTATTAGAGGACAGATATCCTAATGTTACCTTGTCAGTTGCTCCGTTCTTATCTGTGGTCATTAAGACCAATGAGAGCAAAGTTAAAAAGTTTAGTTGGCCTGAGCTCCAAAAAGTCTACCAATGTATCCTAATTTTATTGATTTTTGTATATATGGATGCCAACCTGGTTTTATGTACATCTTGTTCGTTGTCTGATGTATGAATAAATTGTTGTTGTTGTATAAGAAGTTAATTTTGATCCCCTTGAGTAGTTGCAAGCATCATAATAGTGACGAGTTCTGATGGCAGCAAAAGCACTCTTTCTTGGCGTAATGTACTACTGGCGTAATGTACTACTGATGTGCCGTCTCTGAATAGAGGTGAAGCAGAGAAGACTGTTGTGCTTTAAGAAAGGGGTGAAATCCTAAGAAATAAAACACTGGGCTCCTGCCTTGCACTTTCTTTGCATTGTATTCGGATTGCAGCTTAGTTGAAAAAGAAGTAAAGTGAACATTTTAAAAATGAATTATATATTCGAAAGCACTTGCTTTGACAGCTCCAAGATGCGAGCTCCAGAATGAAAGCTACATGCCCCACAATCTGACACCCAAGTGCCCAACCAAACTTCCACCTGCAGCCATATGCCCCAGCACTTGGGACGGGGGTTGAGAGAAGGGGAAGGAGAAAGCAGGGAGCTATTAGTCATTGGACTCTTGCCACCATACAACATCCCTTTGGAGCAATGCCATTTCAATAATTAACACTTTCCCCCCTCCCAAGGGGAGGGAGAAATAAAAATTGGACTCGAAGGGTTGTTTTTTAAAAGCACTTTAATCCTTTCATGCTGATGACTCTGAGCGCTTCCATGTCTGCCAACAGACACTGAGCAGAGGAGGGAAAACAATATATGACCGTCCAAGCTGGGAAGATAAAGAGAAAGCTGCTAATCAACTAAATAGAATCTGGAGCCTGTTCACATGAAAATCCTCCCCTTTTTCAGTCACCTGAGGGACACCGTAGTGTCCCAATCTACGTTCTTGTTACTGTTCGGGGAGGGCAGCAGAGGGAGGAGGGAGGAACTTTTTTGGCCCGAGTTATTTCTCCCTTAGGTTATTTTTCTCCTTCAAATTTCAGGAAGTGAGGTTTTAAATGCCAGACTTATTTTGTGAGTATCAGTGGGAAAGAGGGCGGTATTCCAAGAGACCTTGCTGGGCTGCACACCAACTGTGTCCACCAAATGGCTTTAAAAAAAAAAAAGAAAAAAAAAGGAGGGAATTCTTCTATCCAGTTTGTAAAAACAAAGAAGGGGTACTGTCCAGCCATTGCCCAGTCCTTGAGTTCTCAAAGTCTGCACAGAGGCTGCTCAGAGTATCCAGTGTGGTTCTGTGCAAGAGCATAAGAGGCTGTTTATGGATGTGCAGCCCCCAAGGCACCAAATGGGGTGTTTCTTAGGCATACCTTCTGTCTTTATTTCCAGCTACCACCATGCAGGGAGGGCTGTCCCGGAGGTTGACACACGTGAAGTCACCCAAGGAGCTGCCTAGCTGTGTCACACACTGTCCAGTCTCCAAATTGTAGAGAAGGATCTGGAAGAAAGGTCACCAAAATGCACATGATCAACCAAGAGCAGAGCAGGCCAAAGCCCCTTTTCTTCCTGAGGGTCAAGGTAGTGTTCCTCCATGCCATTCCACCTACAGAAGCCAACCAGACTGGCAGCTGGTTTTTATTTCACTACAGGTGCTGAGACACCCTCCATTGCACCAGAAGACACCATGCTAGGTGGAAAGCAGAGCTCTGTCCCCCAACAGAAAAAAACAGCTGGGGGGCTGCTGCTGCTCCTTCACACCACCCAACACCCGCCACTTGATGCAGTCGCCTCCCTTTGCCTAATGGTAGGCCCACCTTGACCAAAAACAGCGGTCAGAGCAAAATCCAAGCATTAGAACTACATACACACACAGGAAAGCAAGACAATTATAAGGAATAAGTGAGAAAAAAACATAAAGCAGCAGAAACAGTTGACATCACAGCTCAAGACAAAGTCAAAAATCCCTGTACCTTCAAGAAATGCACATGAGTCAAGGTCTAGAACAATGGCTCTTAACCTTTTCTTTACCAGGGACCCCCTCTAAATATCTTTTGTTGCCATGGACCCCCAAAACTTAGCTCAAGATTTAAAACCATAATAATAATAATACAATTATACCATCCATTAAACCTTCCCTCAGAGGCACTGGAGGGAGAGGGAAGGCTTTTCTCCTGCTTCTTCCTGCAAGTTTGTGGTTGGAGCGGATTGAATGGCAATGCGCAGGCCAAGCCAGCCAACCAGCCTTTGCCTTGGCTCCTGTCACGTGGCCACTCCATGCAGGGAGGAGGTGGGCCAAATAGTCTTCATGACTTTGCAGACCCCCTGTGAGGACATCACGGACCCCTGGGGGTCCCCAGACCACAGGTTAAGAACCACTGGTCTAGAATACAAGTGAGGAACATGTATCCCCCCCATAAATTATTGGACTGCAACTCCCATGAAACCAATAACAACTACTACAACAAAACCTCTGGAGTCACTAAATCTGGTATTACATGATTGCTGGTTAGTATCTTTTCCTATCTTATTGTTAACCTAGGTAACTGGTCCCACCATCAATCTGCTCTAAATGAGTTTCTCTTAACATTCAGACAAAAACTACTCCCTGTGAGAAAGCCCATGAAATCTATTCCTAATCTCTGGGGCAGCAGAAAACAAGCCTTTGCCCTCTTTTATCTGATGGCCCTTCATGTATTTAAAGAATGCTTTCATGTTCCCATTCAGTCTTCTTTTTTCCAGGCTAAACATTCCAGGTTCCTCCACCTTTCTCCACGTGGCTTAGTTTCTCTACTACTGACAATCCTCCCTGTCTTCCTCTTCTTGTTTTTTATTTGTTTAAATATTTTAAAGCCAACTTTCTGGAAGTAGTCCATGCAAAACAGTGAACAAAACAGTAGAAATAAAACACAATAATGTAATAAATAGTATCACTGAACTTTAAAATTCAGCCAAACTTCTGCATGATGAGTAAACCATATCCAGTAAAAGTCATCTGAAACAAATGGCTTTTCATATCTTTTAAAAACCTGAAAACGAACCCTCTGAAGCTACTCCAACTTGCTTCTACACTTCTCAGATGGCAGAAGTGGACATAGTGCTTCTGATGATATCACATCAATACAAAACAAATTGGAACTATTATTTCCTGTCGTGTAGAAACTATGGTTCTAGTAATGCGGCCTAAAATTGCATTAACTCTTTTTTGGCTACTGTAGAACATGACTCACTCATGTACTGTTGCCAAGCCAGGTATGCCCCATCTTAATTTGTCCCCCCCCCATTTTAAATTCATAATTTTGTGTTTGTCTAATGTATTTCTTTTTTATCAGTTTTTGCCCAGTTTTCCATTCTATCAAGGACATTTGAACTTTAACCCTCCATGCTTAGGTGTTCACTACCCTTTCCAATTGTGTATCACTGACAGATTTGGTTCAGGATTCCACCTACTCCTTCACCTAAGCCAGGGGGTAGGCAACTTCTAGGGGCTGGGAAAACTGATCTGACCCCACAGACCCATAGATGGCCACACACACATTTTCACCCTCTTCCCCCAAAACTATCTTGCTAGGGGAAAAAAATTACCAAATAGTGTCCCCACTTCAAGCCTCAGGAGGATACTTCAGTATCATTTCAGCCTCCTCTAACCTGATTTAGGCCTGCAAGGGCCTTCTTTCAAAACCAGAAGGAACCATGCTACAAAACGCATTAGTCTAAATGGTCTCTTCTTCCCCCAAAGCCTCACTGCAGTACCCACTAGGGCCCATCTAAATAGCCATCTTGTACATGCTGTACTACAAAAAAAGGTAGGAAGTCTGACAGAGCACAAGATGAGGACCAAACAGGGTGCTCCTGCATCTGGCAAGGAAGGTAAACAGCACAGAAGCCGACAGAAGACGTAGCTAGAAATCAGGGGTGGAAAAACCCTTCTTGACCTGGGGGAATGAACTTCCATTGGGGAAGAGTCTCAGGGCCTGTATTTCAGCACTGGGCAGGGCCAAAACAATGTGAGTGTGACCAAAAATTGGTAATTTTTACCCATCTGAACATCTGTGCACCAAAAGCACATCTCATTTTCATGCAACCATTTCTCCACAAAGCGTACAGCTTAGTTCTCTACAGGGTTGTTCAAAAATTTAAAAATCTTTAAATACCTTCCACTGTAGCAGTTTTCAAAGAAACAGCCGTGTTAGCCTGTTGCAGTATAAAAAGGGAGGGTTGAAAGGAAAACATGGACATCTTCTTTAAGACAAACTCATATTTTAGCACGAGTTTGTGCGGTTATCAATTCACTTCTTCAGATCAATGACAGAGGTATAGTGAAGCCTCCAGGTATTAAGCATAGTTATGCAGTTGGTGGGAGTGAGATAGAACAGGCAAAGGTCATAATTTGCATTCTTGATCCTATTACATTCTATCCCACTTCTACAACTGTATAAATATGCTAAATAATCTGAAGCTAGTGTCACACTGTCTTTGCATTGGAGCAAGTGGACTGATATCCATGAAAGCTCATGCTAAATTATAAAACAGTTAGTCTTAAAGGTAGGTGCTAGACTCCTTTATTTTTCCGTTCCCTCTCCCTTTCCCCTTTTTAAATACACTGTTACTTCCAATGAACTGATCAAATGGAAATCCCTCCGGGTTCATGGCCAGAGGTTTCCCCTACCTACTATAAAGTGATGAAGCCTGTTGGCTAGGTGTGACCAAGCCAATTATTTTCAAGTAAGTGCAGAAGAAGGACTTCTCTGTTACTCAAAGGTGGCAGCAAAAGTAACTCAGGAAGACAGGTTACCTGGGAACCTTTGGCTCTAGAACAATGAGCCTTGCCAACAGCAGTCTCTACTAAACACAAATGCCAAAGAAAGCCAAATTTTCCAATTTACAGTTCTCATTCTCCAGAAATAAAAAGTTAACTGGGCCCAAGTTGAGAGAGATCTCCCTGAGCAATGAATAATTCAACATGCCTGAAATGTCTTAAGACGGCCTTCACCATGATGTTGAGTTAAAGACCTCAGAGATTAGGAGGGGAAGAATGCAGCATCCATTTCACAGACAATTCTTTCCATGTTACAAGTCCCATAACGACCTTTACCATCTCACCCCCTTATTCACTCTTTTAATAAGGATGAGCAAATGGGATTTCATTTTCTCTGGTTGCTACGAAAGAGCAAAATCAATTATTCATGCCCCCCACTCTCTCTTTTTTTTTACATGAAATACATTAGTCTAATGCTATCTCTTCACAATGAAAGTTGCGTATATTGAGACCTTTGGCAGATTTGGGGGGGGGGGGCGCTTGAAAGGCAAAAAGGAAGGGATGGGTTGAATTTAGGGGATAAATAGAAAACTAGTCAACATGGTATAATCCAAATTGGGCATAGGAATACTTTCAAGGGCCATTTTATAACCCTTTTAACCTGGATGCAAAGTCATGGAAGGTGATTAGGGCCAAAATCCAGAATCCTAACAAAGCAAAACTTTTTGTCCAAAATACTATATGAGATGAAGCAACACTGGAAATTTCCCACCCCAATATGAACCCAGGAAGGGCCTTATACCAAGACTGATAACAGATCCTTCTAGCATTGGATTGTCTGTGTTAGGAACAAACAAACCTGCCCATTTCAGTTTCTCTCCATTTATAATTTTCTCTCACCTTAAACTTGTTTGACCCAATTTCCGCATCTGTTTTTAAGGATTTTATTTAAGCAGACTACATGAAAATCCATAGGCATCTTTGTATATATTTTGCCTAATTTTTAGTTTGCCTAATATATGCAGATTCTGCAAGCAGTCTTTTAACTCGCCACGGGTCAGCGTAAGAGGGGCGCTCCAAAAAAGCGATACAAAGACTCCCTGAAACAACATCTCAGGCTTGGCCAAATTGATCACCAACAGTGGTCCGCCCTGGCCTCACATCGGGAGGCATGGAGACGCACTATCCACAATGCTGCAGCCTTATTTGAGAACTCACGACGAACAAGTCTTGAAGAGAAACGACAACTCAGAAAGAATCACAACCCAAAAACATCACCCAAGGAGACCTTCTGCTGTGCTTTTTGCAACCGGACTTGTTTATCTCGGATTGGCCTTTTTAGTCATCAGCGCGCTTGCAGAAAGCGCGGGATGAGTCCTTCCTGAATCTTCGTTTGCAAAGAAAAGCCAGAGAGAGAGGAGAGAGAGAGGAGAGCTAGTCTGGGCAGTTTAATATAGACATCTTTGTGCATACTTTCCCTGGTATATGCATTTCTGTATGTGCATGTATGTGGAGAGGAGGAGAGGGAAAGGGGGAGAGAGAGAGAACACTTCCTTTATTTTGTTCAGACAACTGCATCACAAAATTCTAAGCAGTATAAATACCAAAGGGTAACAGCATTCTGATTCCAGTATTAATGTAGGAAGTGGAAACTTGCTAAGTTCTTAGTGAAACGCAAACAGGAACCGTGCAAAAGGAAAAGAACTCTGATTGCAATTTGATGGTTGAAACAGAGCAAACCAAGTCATGAAAATAAGAGAAAATGGGACTGTGAACCAAGAAAGTAAGCCCTTGATAGTATTAAGCTTGATGAAGCAAAACCCTTATTTAAAGCACTTTTGACTCATCTTCCCAACTTGTGAAAATGCTCCAAGTGAATTACAATGAAAACATTTAGAAACACCAAGAAACAACAGTGCCAAAAAGCAAAAGCAAACTAAAATCACCAAGCACGCTGAAACTAATTGGTCCAAGTAGCTAAAAACCACCTCTGCCACAAAGTGAAACAAGACAGTTAATGAACACCACCAACAGAACAATTCCTTGTGGCCGAAAAGGCATAGTCAAGTAGGGACTAGGCCCTTGCCAAGGAAATCTATAAGACCCTAAATGTTCCTCTTGTAATTTTCAGTGGAGAGGCAGTAAGGTACAGTGATTACACTGATGGATTTAGACCAAGGAGACCCAAATTGAAATCACCACTTAGGCCAAATCCACACTATACAAATAATCCCGTTTGAAACTGGATTACTTGTCATGGCTCCTTCCTCTGGAAGCCTGGGATTTGTAGTTTGGTGAAGCACCAGCACTTTTGGCAGCAAATGCTAAAGACCTTGTAAAACTACAAATCCCAGGATTCCATAGGATAGAGCTATGGCAAATAATCTAGTTTCAAACTGGATTATCTATGTAGTGTGGATTCGGTTTCAGTCAGAATTTCACTTACAGCCGAGCACACCTCTTAAGAGTTGTGTGGATTGCCCAAGTGTTTTGAAGCAAGGATAGAATACCAACGTAATACAAAGAGTTATCCCAGGAAAGGTGGGACACAGAGCAGAACTTCACTGGAAGGTGGGGTGCATGTACCAACATTCTAGTAACTACACCACTCTGGCTCTCAGATGTTCATGCTACACTAGAAGCAGCCATGGCTCCTCTCAAATATTTAACTCATAACACCAAAGGAATATGTGTTATGGTGGTGAATGGAAGCAGGGTTCCATTTGGCTACTCTATGACCACTACTCGTTCCTTTACTCTGGGGATTCTGGCTATTAACAAATACCCATATTAGCTTGATAACAAATTACAGATGAGCTAAGATTTAGAAGATCTACTAGAGAAGAAGAGTGGGAATTGGCAGGGAGGTGGGAAAAGTAGAAAAAAGTATATACCTACACAGAAGAGGTAGCATTTAAGATGGGAGAGGAGTGTGTGGGGAAAGGTTGGGGGGGGGGGAGAGACATAAAGCAGTTAATAGGCATGAATAATGGATGTTTGATTTAAAAGCAGTTTACTCCAATATGATGTAATTTTTTGACAACCAGCCAACCAGACTCCCTTGTAGCTCCTTTCCAGGGGAGAAGTCAGCGTTATAGCACAGGGAATGCTACCTCATCTAGAATAATGGGAAAATGGACTTTCATCCCATTCCAAAGGTGACTTTCCACTGGCACACACATGTTCACATGCTGAGCCGACCTGCACTATGCTCAAAGAGGCAACCTAGAGGATCAACTAAAGCAACAGCACATTTTCCATCTTGACAGTCAACAGGAGACCTTGCAGTGCAAAAAAATAAATAAAAAATAAATCACGGACTATCTAGGCTTGCCATATAAATCACTGGAGATGCATTCAAACATAACCAAAACAACAAAAAAGGTTTTTGTTTCCTTTCAAGTTTGTGTTTGCAGAGATTTTAAGCAATCATCCCAAAGCTGTCATCGCCAAGGAGAGCCAGGCATGGCACGGACAGACAGCGACCAGGCATTAGCAGCAAACCCTGCCAAAGCACCTGCAACCCCGGCTGTTTCTGCCCATGGACCTTTCCCTCCAGGCAGACTTGCCAAGTAGGGAGGATGGCCAAGCCCAATGAGGTTGAGATGTGGACAGATGTCTGCTGGAGGCAGAATGGAGGTCACCAAAATCATTTAACCTGCGGACAAAGAAAAACAGGAAAAGGAGTCTTTGCCCAGCCACCAAACATGACAGTTGCTCTCTCACTAGGATAGGGTGGGGAAAGGTAGCAAGAAATAGAGCAGAGTGCCTTGCTTTGGTGAATTCTGTTATTTATTGTTGCTGTTTTTGCTATACTTATAAGTATCCTGGAGCAGTGCAGAATAAAATTACTAGTACAGTACTTCTCATAAAAACAAAATGCAGAAGCCACAAACGCAGGGCGCTAAACTTAAATGGAAGAAAAAGCATTATACAACATTAAAAGCAGGATGAAACAGAACAGTCTTTACTGCTATTCTGAAGCAAATTAAGGCAAAATTAATCTCACCTCCCTAGAGAGGCAGTTCTATAAACAGAGTGCTGCTACCAAAAAGGCCCTGTCACAAGTACAGAGAGCCTCCAATGATGAGAAGAAATTAAGGATAGGTTCAACGGGAAGGAAGCAGTCCTTTAGATACCAGTTCCCCAAACTGTTTGGGGGTTGGAAGGTCAAAAATAGCACCCTGAACTGTGCCCAGAAACTAAGCAGAAGCCAGGAAAACTGATACAAGACCAATGCAACATGTTATACAAAATATACCCCAGAAAAAAGTCTAGCTGCAATATATCCAATTATCACGCTGAACTGAGCTATACTCCAGTTAGTGGATGTGTTCCTGAGTGTTACTTTTTTTAAAAAAGAAACTTTGGTACCAGAGGCAGAAATAACAGGGAAAGAATAGGGTTCTCACACCACAGAAATAACAGGGAAAGAATAGGGTTCTCACACCACAAAAAAAAGGAAAGCAGCTCAACATGTTTCAGCAAACTTTTTATTCAAAAATCAACAATATACACATGTGAAATGAAACAACTAAGTGCAACAACAACCCTCCATAAGAAAACAAAAACATTTGAACCTTCTGGAGGCTACTTGAAACATCTTCCAAAAGGCATCCAGGGATGATTATTTGTTTCTCTTTCACCAGCCTCAACTTTTCATATAATTCCATTTGGTGGCCACATTTATAACACTATGCATTTTTAACAAGCTGGAGGTGCCTGGTGAGATAAGCTTATCTGCTTTCTCTTTTTCTCTCCATTTTGCTGTTCATGCATGCTCAAGAAGGGATTCTGCAGGCAGCTACTATTTACTTTGCCAGTTGTAGATGGGCACACACAGCTACAGTAGGACTGGCTACAGCAGAATCCCATTATTTCCCAGGTCATGATTTACTGCATTATGCACTGCTACCACCTGTCACTGAATGTCTGTGTCTCTCCAGCCCTCCTGCCTCATCCTCTCTGCTAAAAAAAACCTTCCAGACAGACAGAGGAGGAAAACGGCAGCTGGACAAGCATAAATAGACTTTATAAAAAGGAGCTTCTTTGTCAGAGGCTTTGTTAACTGAGCAATATGCCCGTATTTCAGACAAATTGGTGCTGTGAATACTGATGCAAGAAAGTACAGTAGGGCTCCCATATCCATGGGGGATTGGTTCCAGGCCCCACCGTGGACAACGAAAACTGGATAATAGCGAACACCATTGAAAATAATGGGACTTCCGGTTTAAAATACCATAAAGTTGCCTTGGAGGACCTAGAAAATGATGCATTTTCTAGGAGGAGACTACGGTAGCTGTGTTGAAACTGAAATCGTGGATAACCGAATCAATGGATAATGAATCAGAGGATATGGGAGTCCTACTGTAAGTACAAAGAGGGGCCAAAACACTGCAACAGTACCATAGCTTCCAAGCAGGTTCAGCAGAACCCCTTTGAATACAGAATTCAGAATTTAAACTTCATTGTCAAAGGGAGAGGGAGCCCTCATTGTTAACAAGGATATCTAAAAATATGAATGGCTGAAGGTAAAAGTTTTAATTGATTAATTGTTGTTATATCCCTTCAACTTTTAGGAACCCTCTCCTAGGGTTTCCTTGGCAATATTTCTTCAGATGAAGTTTCCAATTGCCTTCATCATAGGCTAAGAGAGGATCCAAGGTTACCCAGTGGGCTTCCATGGCTGAGTGGCGGGGGGGGGGAATCACACCCTGGTTTCTGAAAATCCTGGCCCAGCATAAACCCCTACACCATGCTGGCTCTTAATATTTATCCAGAGGAGTTTTGTCATTGCCGTTCTCTGAGGCTGAGATAATGTGACTTGCCTAAGGTCACCTAGTGGGTTTACATAGCTGAGTGGGGATTGGAACCCTCGTCTCCCAGAGACCAACCCAACACTCAAACCTCTACACCATGCTGGCCTTCGATTAATTAATTAGCAGGTGCCGGTTTTAACTCAAGGAGGGCAATTTTTAGTCGTCAGGGTGAACATTATGAGGCATACTTATTTATTTTTGTGTCCTGATATGCTACTGTTACAGGGAAAAAATATTACAACAGTTTTGGTCAGTACCTTTAGACGTTGTAAAAATTGCATTTAGATATATTTTGATACTATGCAAATACATTTAATGTATAATTAAAATTGACCATTGGTTAAAAAGCAGATTAGCCAAACTAAAAATTCTTTTATCAGTTATGAAACAATGTAAGAGGGCTGTACAATTTAAATCACACGGAAGAATCAAAACACCTACTAGTCTAGATAAATGTGTTCAGCTCATTCAATACTTTCTTGCCAGCACCGCACAAAATCTTGGCCCAGAAAACATAAAATGAAACATGACTGCAGAATGGATGGAGGGTCCCATCCCTCTGAAATGGGGCCAAAATGCACGATACATCTTCAACAGCAATCTAGAGATAGATCATCAACTTCTGACCAGAGCAATCAACCAATGCAAAGTCCCTTCACGTCTAGGGAATAATTATCATAGTAGACATTAGTAATTAGTTTCCGGCGTGATGTCAGTCGGTATAGCTATGCCAAGCAAGCTAGCGTCCTTGTCAAACACATCCCAGCCGTCTGGGCTACTTCAGCCCCATCTCCCTGATTAGAGTACACACTGATACACTGCTCACAAACCATCTGCCAGCACACACCAATAGACTTCAGACCTAAATTAGGAAACCACTCCAAACACACAGAACAGAGTTTGGGAAGCCTCCAGCAGATCTCTTTGTTCCAGGTTGATTGGGGACACAAATACTTTGGTCTTCGAAGACAGAAGTGGGCAGAAGCACTGGGGGTGGGAGCTACTACTTTTTTAAAAACTAAAAACTTTGATCCTCCAATCAGCATCAGGAACAAAACAGTGGGTGAATGGGTGAACCAGATTTACAGTAGTATCTCAGGGGAAAGGCCTCCTGAACACCATGACACTGCTCACATAATTATAATGGAAAAAGCAGGGAACCCCAATCACATCAGCAAGTCCCAAACTCAGTACACCCCAACAGCGTCAAACCATTCCCCACTTCTAAAAATAGTAGCTAAAGGGGGCACCGCAGACTCACTTGGATGACCTGAGTATACACATAGTAACTACACATTTATTCATTTACATGCAGTAACTACACATTTATTTACAGCTTTGGTTGAGAAAATCTGTGGGTGGGGGGGGGGAATCACACCTTCAAGTTGCCTGTTGACTTATGACAACCCCATAAATGTCAGAGGGTTTTCTTAGTCAAGGAATGCTCACAGGCAGTTTTGTGAGTGACCTCTACTGAAACCTTGGGGGGAGGGGGTCTCCCAACCAACACTAACCAGGGCTGACCCTGCTTAGTTTCCAAGATCAGATGGAATCTGGTGCCTTTAGGGTATTTAGCCCCCAACCCCAGAATCATCACCCATCATTAGTGATCATTCAGTTTCAAGTGCTTTGGAGGATGGGTGCCTATCTCTTAGGATACTTAAATGCTTCTCTCATTGCACATCAGTCTCATTTGCAATTGAGAGAGCAGGCCTCTCCTCATTGGCTGTCAAACACAGTACTCTATATAATGAAAAGATAATAATTTGAGTGCCCCTCAGAGCCTCCAAATTAATTTTGTTGCACCATGCAGTCCTTATTTAAAGCAGATAATCTCAAATATAACCTCCAAATTTGGTGAAAATTGGTCCAGCCATTTTCACGTGATGCAGTAACAGACAGAAACTTAATTTTGTTACTATAGATTTATTACTAGTATTTATACACATCTAGAGATTTCAAAGTGAGCTGCATCATAAAACATAAAATCACACGTAAAACCATATGTAAAATAAATATTATTTACATTATCCATAAAAGTAAAATACATGGTAGGCTGAACTATAAATGGAAGGCTTGATAAAAACAGGTGTATCTTCAACATGAATCCAAAAATAAGAAACTTTCTAGTAAAACAGAAAGAAATGCAGCAACCTTAGCCCCAAAGACTCCCTGCCAAGTGGCTTTCACAGGAGCACTCCAAAGAAATGTGTTGGTTCTTGTGTGGAGTCCCCTGGGCACATTTTCCAGAGTACCAAGGGTCTTACCAGGGGTGTGTGTGTGCAGGGCATGCTCCCAACTCCCTACTGTCTGAGGCAATTGCCTCAATAAAGCTAGTGGCAGGACTGGCCCTGGTTCCAACTTGTCACTATCCTTCTTAAATTGTATTTTATTTATTTATTTATTTATATTTATTTATTTATATTGATTTATTGTTTTATTTATTGATTTATTGTTTTATTTATTTAAGCTATTGCTTAAAACAATTTGTAAGCCGCTCTGATAGCCTTGTGGCTGAAGAGCGGGGTATAAATAAATAAATAAATAAATAAAAGAAGGCACATGCCTTAAGCAGCTTTTTGATACCCTGGCGCAGTTTGTTAGCATTAGAAGACAGTGTGTATAGGATTTCCCTTGCCCATAAGAAAGAGGTCCTGACTATGATAGAAGAGCCTGATAGAAGAGGCCCTGACTGTCACTGAGGCAGCCTCATAAAGCTGGTATGTGGGGATATAACCCATGTGATTGTGGACTGCTCCTCTACAGCATCCAGTAACTGAAGAGAAGACCAAGGTAGAAACCGGGTTATCTACCAGCAGAATTTGGATCTGACTATGAACTTTTTTTGGAAAGGTATGAAACCACTTAGCCTGAGAACTAACATTTTTGGAAGATGCTGGCTCTGTACCCAATAGCCCAAAACTCCAAGAGAGTGGGCAACATCGTGGGGAAGAAGAGTTCTAGGGAGGGTGCAAGTTCCCAGTAGCCCCCCCACCCCCCCAAATCTGAAGGCAATCCCTGCTTTTCTGCAGCTATAAGGTGTTTGAGCCAGGCTGGCCTACTATGGTAGGCAGAGAAAGAGAACCTAGGTCCCTGGTGTCCCTTGCCTCCTGCAATAATCAAGCAGTCCCCTGACATATTCCAAGAAGTGGAGCTGAGTGGCCTCTGGTCCAATGCAGCAGCCACGCAACTACTGTTGAGAGGCTTTGGCTGCAGGCTCTACAATGGTGTGGCTCCCACCTACAACGGCTTCCTTTTTGCCTTTGGCTGAAGGAAAGGATATGGAGTCTCCTGGCTTGTCTGAGCTGCTATTATCTCTCTCTTCATGATCACAACAAGGCCACTGAAAGGCAGGAAGAGAGGAGATGGGTACTGCTAGTCTGGCAATAGGCAAGAGAGAGAGAGCAAGAAGGTCTCTTTTTTTGGTAACAGTAAGAGGAAGGAGCTGGAAAGAGAAGGGGAGCTTGAGGGGTAAATGAGAGCAGAAGGAACTAAAATGAGTGAGGAAATGGTGCAATCCAGGAGTTCTCAAACTGATGTCTGTGTAGAGTGGAGGCAGACATTAGGGAAATCCACTCTCCCACTAGAGAGAAGCTATAAGCAACTTCTGATTGGTTTCAGAGCCTGCCTGTCAGAGTGAGTGAGACAACCTGCTACAGGAGAGCGTACATTTCTCATTTTGAAAAACAAGCATCTTTTGTATTTTTCTATTAAGTAAAAAGAGGGAGCAGGAAACTATTTAAAAAGTGAACTGCTGTTCCTGAGGGCTTCCAGGTGAGGCAATATTTTTGCCAGAAAAGGGGAACTCCAGTGAGGGGTTGAGGGCTACAAAAACAGCTGCGGGAGGGGGGCACACTTGCTGTAGCACATACTGATATCAGATACATACCAGAGAAGTGGTGAATAAATTTCCTCTTAAAATCTTTGAAAAGCACACATTTCTCACCTGTAACATATATTAATGTTACACAAGAAAGCCACCCATGGATCCTTCTGATGTCCAAAAAAACCAAGATATATTTCACCATTTTGTATCACAAGCTTCTGAACTCTTTTAGTTGCCACAATGTTTTGAAAAAGGTATACAATCTGTAACTGATCATCAACTGTTTCCAAGAAGTTCTTTTTTGAGTGCTTTCAAAGAGAAGGTATGTAGGTTTGCTAAATGAAGGAAAACAGTTCCCCCTAGAGGCCTTCAGTTGCACAGAAAAGGTCTGATTCCCACCAAGGCTCCTCAATGTCTGCCTTTGTGAGCTAAATTAAGGTGGAATTACCCCAAGACTTCCTAATTTTACCATTTGTCTCAGGTGAGTAGCACTCACTCCACAGGTGAATGCCCAATTGGATTTTCAAAGTGCACAAGGAACATTTAGTACACCCAACCATACAGTCATAGCTTGCCAGCCACAGGCTATCAAACAGCACCTTGTGGGGACATATCAAGTGAATTGTTTTCAAGCTTTTGAAGACCACCAAGAAAACAGATATTCTCTGCAACTAGGTATGAGTGATCCACCTAACACAAGGGTGGGGAACTGCAGTGAACTCAGGGGCCACTTTCCAAGTTGCTCAAGAGCCGAAAGGCTTCTCTGCCTACCTGTCTGTCTACCTACTGTTTATTGTTGTTGTTCTTATTTAAACGTGCTGTAATAGGAAGTGAATGTAACCATATTTAATCAGAGCTGCGCATTTTTGGTAGTTTGATATTGATGCTAATGATAATAAATACAGCAGTAAAATTATCTGGTCTCTACACTCTCTCGCTCCCCTCCTATCAATTAGGTTGTCTTTTTAAAAACCTCCTACTTTTTATCTTTGAGGAAAGTGCTTCTCTGCACCCTCCCTTCACCCCTCTCTTGGGGGAATCCCATTTAAATTACCAGAACTCTCAGATTTCTACCTCAGCAGCAATTGAATAGCTCTACAATCTTGCCAAGTGCTCCAGAACAATATGGTTGCTGAACATGAGCCCTGGAGGATATAGCAAGATTGTCATCCCCCCCAGGTACAAAATCACTTCCTGTTTTCATTTCCTAAGGTTTTTTTGGCCTGTTTTCAGCTGGTTTTTGAAAAAGAAAATTTGGAGGGTTGGGGGTTATTTTAAGATGTAACATTGCTCTAGGCAGTAGTCTGGGGATTTTTATGGGAGATTTCATTTCCAAGAAAGAAAGAGAGAGAGAGAGAGGACTGGCCAGTTATGGCCTTTACCTTCCCAATCCCCAGCCTAATAGGTTTGTAAGAATTATGGAGGCCAAAAGGGTTACGTTGTTGGCACTGCTATAAGTAACACAGAATCAATAAAACAAGAATTGCAGACAAGATGGAGAGTCAAATATGCACTGATAACCATAAATATGTCTAAGAGACAAGAGTTGTTCCAACTCAATTTTCTTCTAGTACCAAAATGCTTACGTACCTTGTTGGTCTCATTGATCAACCAGCCAAAACCTTTCACTCCAAATGCCACCTCACTGGCTGAGACATCCAGGCATGTGACAGGCTGGCCGTAAACAGAATGCAAAACTTTGGCTGGCTCTCCTGCCTTCAGAAGGTAGACGACCTCTTCTGCAGTTGCTACCACCACACGATGGTCCACAACACAGGGCACCAGGCAGAGTGACCTGACCTGCAAGAATTCAGATGCGTTCAGAGATTACCACAATGCCAGCTTTCAGCCTTACCTTCTCTTCTCTGTTCACTTTCTGTTTTCATACACACACATCCATGTCTGATTAACATTTTGTCTTGTTCCTTAGGCTTGATCAGAGGTGGACCTCATGTGGCCCTCTAGCAGCTTTTGTTCCATATTTTTCAGCATTCCTCACCACTGACTATAGTGGCTAGAGCTGATGGGAGCTGCAACCCAACAACATTTGGAGGGCTGCATGATCCCCACTCTTAGATTAGTTAGACAAATAACATGCTCTGGTGTAAGGCAAATTTTATGGCTTAATATCTTTCTATTGTGTGTTAATTGTAATTGAACTTACAAGGTAGTCATTTTATGACAATATCACCTGAAGAGTTTCGAACAATGTGGTTAAGTTTCAGCCACCTACCATGGGCAAAGTTTTGTTTGGGGGAGGGGGTAAGGACAAAAGCTTGGACAAAACTTATCCGAAAAATCTACTACATTTTGCCACAGAACTTTTTTTTAATGTCCTACACAACATAAGGTATTAGAAAAAAAACTCCCCCATAACATTTTGTGGTCAAAACATGATACAGAGAAAATGGGGTGAGCGCTCAGATGAGAAACAACCCCTCCACCTATCTAGGGTGGGAGGACAGCAAGTGCATGTTCATTTGATTCTGTACAGGAAGAACCAAGTGGAAATACTGACATCATAGCAAGCAGGGATCAAGGCACCCAGTGCAGCATCCACATATAGTTCATCACAGAACAGCCACATACAACACTCAGGAATGTCAAAGGTGAAAGAAGGCTGAAACTAAGAAACAGTAATAAAAAAAACACCCTTTGAACTGCTCCACACAGAAAGCATTCTTTTACCATGTACTCTGTGAAACAGATATACATAGTGTGAATTCAGGGCACAGAACAAGAAGAACACTGATAAAGTCAAAGTGTGGAACCTCTTGCTATCACTGTGTGGAAGGCATGAATTACTGTTCTGAAGGATGTTATCATGGACAACATGAAGCCTTGGAGGAACTGGGACATTGCATCTCATCACAAGGCCACTTCAGAACCATGAGGGGCCTGAAGAGATTTTGTGCACTTATGAGGTACCTGAGGTGGATATGGAGGGCCCACTGTAGTTTGTTGAGTAGCTTCAGATATGGTACACCAGGGGCAGATTTAACCAGAGCTATTGAGTTCAGAGCTAAGTGCCCAATCCAGCACTATATACTAGCTAGACCAAGAAAATATGGCATAAAAGTGTGGTATGGATGGAACACTAAGACATCATATCCTCTGAACACCTGGACAGGCAGCCTGGTACACCATGATAAGCCCATACTGGTTACAGTGTGGTAACATGAGTTGATTCCTATTTTCACACTTGACAAAATGCAAGGGAGATAGTTTACACTAGTTTATAACTAGCAGAAGGTCTACTAACCAAGACCTAACGCATATTGACACCATTCAACAGAAAAAGCCATGTATACCACTCACTGTTAGTTCTGAAGCAGAGCAGTTCATAAGGATGCCCACAGAAAGGGCACCACATGTGATAAATTTGCTTATGTGGTCCTTTACAGCAACCAAGTGACATGCTCTTGTTGTCTGCAGAGCAGCTGGCAGAAAAATGGCCCTTCATTGGGGGATATTTCCCTCAGCAGAGACTATTTTGTTATTAGAATAGAACATTATCCCCACAATACTCTTAAACACTAGGTCTTTGTGCAAATAAATAGAACTTTTTTTCCTTCAGGGATTATGACTGCTTTCTAATTTTTGGGGTTCACAACCAAGTTTGTTTTCTTCTCCCTTAGAAATGGCAGAGGTAGTATTTTTAAGGCACAGAAAATTTTGTCAGTTCCTTCCCCCCACCCTTTATTTTGTGGGGGGAAAGAGGGTCTGACAAAGCTTTTTCTGAGTGTTATGGACTAGGCTTCATTATACACCCACAACGATTTCTGTTGACATGGGGCATTTTTACTTCCTTAAAACACATTGGTATTCCCAAGTGGGGTAGGCAAGCTAGCACAAATTCCATCACACCTGACCATGGCAGTGGTTAGGATGGTTATGGGAATTGTAGTTCAAAACATCTGGAGGGTGCCAGGTTGCCTTCCAGTACAGTAAACTGTGTGTTCTCACCAGTTTCTGGATTTCAAATTCTGCGATGGTTTCCCAGTATCCCATGTCATTAGGACCTTCCACTCTGACCTGGAAGGCTGATGCAGTTGCTATAGCTGCCCCTTCAGTTGAGAGAGCCAGTGCTTGTATTTTCTGATTGTGCTGGTAGTGATGAATTGGGTCAGAACCCAACATCAAACTCCACACTTTAACTGACCCTGCACACCAATAAGACAAAAATTGAGAAAAAAGCAATACTGTAGTTGTAACACTGATTACCACAACATCATTTTGATTTTCATCTTCATTTTACCAAGGTGGATTTCACAGACTAATAGTTAACTTTTGACTCTCCCAGGAGCATCTGTATCTCGGCAACTCCAACCAACAGGATCTGAGTTACCAAACAAAGCTGAAGGGAGCATTACAACAAATGGCACCTCTGTGGGGACAAACAGCAGCCTTGGGAGAATCAGTGGGTCAACAATGTGTGAGGAGGGGGGTTCCTCATCTGGATCACAGCCCTCCCCTAACAGTTGCTATTTCTGAAACAAAGCAAACCCAGGATAGATGATGGCAGGGGAAGAGGATCACGTAGTCTGGAGTAAGTTCACTACCTCCTCTAGCCTGATAATAGTAAACACAGGGAATGAGTGTCAAGAAGACTGGGGTCAAAACTAGGCCACTGAGAAACAAGAAGTGGTATCAAAAGAATGAGGAAAAGTACAAAAAGTTTAAAAAAAAACAAACAACCAATCCATCTACTTGAGGGGCAATTCCTTTATCTTCCCCAAAACGTATCTCCATGAGGACTGAACATACTCAGTAGTCACCAAATTCTAGGTTTCTATTGCAAATAAAAATGGAAACCCACAGTGGATTGGGGTGGAGGAATGGCATAGTCTCCTTTCAGAATGGCTATCTAGAACCTGAGCAGTAGCTCTCCAGTTAGGAAGGAGGACACACAGCAGAATTTACTTCAAGCCCAGGCTAGCCAGCCTAGTTCTGCAATCTTCCATACAGGGAGCTCTCCATGGTCCTGATTATCAAATGCTTAACTAGCCAGAATAGGTCCATCCAGTTGTGCCTTTCAGAAGTTTATGAAAGACGGAAACTGAAAATATCCTGTCTGCACCTGAACTAACAAACAAGGAGCTCCCAGTTCCCAGAAACTTGTAAGGAAGTTCCCTCATGCTGCTGTGGATGGGTACCTATGCTCGACTGTAAAGGTTTCTTTCTCATTCTAAAGGAAACAAAGCAAAAACATGACAATGAAACAGCATCCAAACAAATTTAAATAGATAATTCATGTACATTTCTGTAAAGATATGCTGGTGCTTGGGAAGTACTCCCACACCATACATCTTGGGAGCTATTTACTAATAACCTTCTTTCTGAATATTTATGTTCCTCATCTGGGGAGTGAAAACCATCCACAAGCCATTTTGGGGTTGCTGCAGTTTTTTAAAAAAAATAATAATTAGGGATGTGTATTTAAATTAATCTGTTTGCCTAAACAAATAACCACTTTGTTTTGTGTGCATGGAGCCAAATCTGCAATTAGGCTGCCATTACAGCATAAAAGTCCCAACTAGAAACTGTCCCAATGGAATCATAAGGCTCTTGGAGAAGGATTTTTTCAAATTTACTTTGAGACATAACGGTAATTAGGTTGATTGTTTAAAAGGTAAATAATGGCTAGACTGGTTTCAAGGCAGGGGGGACTAAAACAAAACACACAAAACAGCAGCTGCCAACCCAGGCATTATAAAACTAGTTAATACCTTTAGAAAGATCAAAAAGAGTATCAATCCAAAACTCCAAAGGGTTTGTATTATGGCACAGCCAACACTTTAGCTTTGTTTCTTACATTTTTAGGCTGTCCTAAAATGTGTTCAAGTTCTGATTTAGCCTTTAAAACTCACTGAGCAATCTTGACTGTCTCCCTTCCTCTGTTTAACCTACCACACAGGGCCCTTGTGGAGACAGAATTGGTGAGGGAGACAGAATCAGAGAGGACAAGTGGGATAAAAATCCGGTTTCCTGCTGTCTTGGCAGGAAGTTTCCTGTTAACTCGGCTGCGCTGGTTGACCTCTGGAATGAGGAAATTACTACAGTAGTGGGCACAACTACTTCTTGAGTGTTCCCTCTCACAATGTAGAGCTAACCAGGCCCCTGGTTCTCTAGGGAGCTGTCAGCAATGAAGCAAGTGAGATAGCAACTAAAGTGACATTGGCAGAAAACTCTGAGCAAATCTGACTGAACACAGGATAGTACCTACTTGAGGACCTACTCCATGGCAATGCAACAAAGCAACAAAGTATTTTTTTTTTCTCTGCCACCACTGCGTCTGCAAAGAGCCATCCAGTGGAGCTGTTTCAAGTCATTAGGGGCATTTTAGATCTTGGCCCACAAAAGCAGAATCTAGACCACTCAATAGCCCACTGTGAACAATTTGCTAAGCACTTTGCAGATAAAATCACACAGATCCGTTCTGACTTGGGTGCTACAATTAATCCTGTGGATGTAATCTTGGCCCCTGTTTGTCCAATGTGAATGGATAGTTTTCCACTTGTGCAGCCTGTGGACAGGACCCTTGGAGAAGTGAGAGCCACCAAATATATGCTAGATTCTTGCCCTTCCTGGCTTATCAAAGAGGCCAGAGGAAGGAGGACTGGCTAGACTGGTAATGGGAGCGTGCAATGCCTCTCTCCAAGAAGGCATGGTCCCATCCTGCCTAAAGGAGGCAGTTGTAAGGCCCTTGTTTAAAAAGGCCTCCTGGATCCCACCCTATGCAATAATTATTGGCTGGTGTCCAATATCCCATTTTGGTTCTGGAATGTATGGTGGCCTCCCAGCTCCAAGGGTTTCTGGGTGAGACTGATTAAATGGATCCATTTCAGTCTAGCTTCAGGCCTGGTTATGGGACAGAAACAGCTTTGGTCACCTTTGTGGAAAATCTACACCAGGGGGAGTATGTCTCTGTCGGTTCTGCTGGACCACTCAGCAGCATTTGATACCATCAACCATTATATCTTTCTGGGCTGCCTCATCGGGATGGGACTTTGATGCATCATTTTGCAGTGGTTCCATTCCTTCCTGGAGGCGCAAACCCACAAGTTGGTGCTGGAGGACTCCTGTTGAACTCCTTGACTATTGGCCTATGGAGTCCCACAGGGCTCTGTTTTGTCCCTCCCATGCTATTTAGCATATACATGAAGCTCCTAGGAGAAGTTACATTGAGTTTTGGGACTGGATGTCAGCAGTATGCTGATGATACCCAGCTCCATTACTTCTTTCCACCTAATTCCAAGCGAGATGCTTCTGTGCTAAACCAGTGCCTGACGGCTGTAATGGACTGAATGAGGACAAACAAACTGAAGCACAATCCAAACAAGACAGAGGTGCTCCTGGTCAGTCAAATGGAAGATCAGGTAATAAGGATTCAGTCTGTGTTGGACACAGTTACTATCCCCCTGAAAGCTCAGGTTTGCACAGTTAAAACTAGTGCGCCAACTGCACCTGTTCCTTGGGACATCTGACTTGGCCATGGTTAGTTACATCCCAATTGGATTACTGTAATGCACTCTACGTGGGGCTGCCTTTGAAGAGCATTCAGAAACTTTAGTTGGTCCAAAGAGCTGCAGCCAGATTACTAATAAGTGCTGCTTACAGGGAACATACAACTCCCTTGTTGCGATTCTCTGTGACTGCTCCCAGATTTTGGAACTCCCTCCCCAGGAAAGATAGGATGGCTCCTTCTTTGTTTTCCTTTTGGTGGCAGGTTAAGCTATTTCTTTTCCAGCAAGCTTTTTGGAAACAACAACAGAAGAGGCTGTACTGTTTTTAATCTGTTTTTAAAGTAAGATTTTAATCAGTGTTAATTCTGTTGTTATTTAATGTTTAAATCCTAATTTTGTATGCTTTTAACTATATATGTTTTATTACATTATCTGCTTTTTTGTAAGTTGCCTTGAGTCCCACCCCAGGAGAAAGGCGGGATATAAATAAAGTAATGGATGATGATGATGATGATGATTACTTCCAGTCATGTGCTGGAAATAAAACCATCCCAAAAATGGCATGCCCCCAAATTAAACAAGTGCTCTTGGAGCCTGCATGAGTCTTTATGCATTTATGGATGTGTGGATAAGGCTACTTTCAGAGCTTGCGTGCAGTCCTTTTTTACTACAACTCCCAGAATTCCACAGCTAGCATGGACAGCAGCCATCTTGGTTGAGGGTTCTGGGGGTTATAGTCCAAAAAAGTAACTTGTCCAATCACTGGCAACTGCTTCCACATTAACACCATTTTCAAGAAGATGTGGAAAGCCCTGACTTCATTTGCATGAATGCAGCCATGAAAGGGGTGGCACTTCCTTTCACCTTCCCTGCTGCCATATGAAAACTTTCTATGGTGTAAATCAGAACGGAAGAGGGCAGTGGGTTAAAGCCAACTGTGCTCCCTCCCCCTCTGCAAGGCTATGGCTTCGTGCCAGATCCAGGGAAGCATGGAGCAGATGGAGCCCTGGCAAGGACCCGACAGCCCCTGCATTAGCAGCATCTGCTCATTACCCAGAAATCCTTGCCCTGCTTTATCTAATGCTCCAGGAAAAGCATTTTGATTTGATTCATTTCGGGTAAGGCAACATAGAAGGCAATTAGTGGTAAAAAAAAAAATATATCAAACTGGAAGGCTGCCAGTGCTGACAATGGGAAATAAGGCAGAAGAAATAGGAGGCCAGTCAGTTGGAATTCAAAACATCACAACTGTGGATTCAGTTGCCAAGTCTTATTGGCCTCCCTGGTATAGATGGAAGGTGGGCAGGGAGGAGTTTCCATCTCTCCCCCCCTCCCCAAAGGCTGCTGCTCTTGCTGTGATGGGAACTAGAAAGGTTATGAAACAGACATGGATTCAACAAGCTCAGCCTCTCACAACTCCCTCTTTGCAAAGGTAAAGGAGGGTGGGAGGGAGGAAAAGGCCTACAGTAAGGGATTTCAAGAACATCTGAGGCTGCCTTATCCTGAGTCACACCATTAGTCCATCTAACCTGAAGAGTGACTGAAAATGCACACTTTCACTCACAGAAAATGCAAACTTTCACTCACATGTGGTCACTAAGGAGATTTTCAGACTACACTGTTATAGTGCTACTATTCCACTTTAACTGCTCTGGCTTCCTCCTGTGGAATTCTGGGGTTTGTAGTTTAGTGAGGCCTAAAATCTCTGGCTGAGAGTTCTAAATGCCCCTCCCTAAACTGCAAATCCCAGGATTCCACAGGAGGCAGCCATAGCAAATAAAGTGGAATAGTAACACCATAACACTGTAGTCTGAAAATCTCCAAAGTTTCTGGGTCAAGTACATAGCCATTCTAGAGAAAGGAAGGAGTGCTTTACTCTGACTGGCAGTGACTCTAAGGTGTCTCTTAGACCCTTTAATTGAAACCTGAGAATACAAGCAACTGAACTTGGGATGTTCTGCATACAAGGCACACAGGAGACTGCCTTATTCGCCGAAGGAGAACATACAATTATTGAAAGGGACAGTAAAAATCATCAAAACTTTGGTATATCTTTCATATGACTATGGCTTATATCTGGAGCTGTTTAGGAAAAGAGGAGGCACTTGAGGAAGGCCATAACCCCTCTCTCTCTCTGGCTTTTCTTCGCAAACCAAGATTCAGGAAGGACTCATCCTGCACTTTCTGCAAGTGCGCTGATGACTTAAAAGGCCAATCCAAGATAAACAAGTCCGGTTGCAGAAAGCACAGCAGAAAGTCTCCTTGGGTGATGTTTCTGGGTTGTGATACTTTCTGCGTTGTTGTTTCTCATCAAGACTTGTTTGGTGTGAGTTCTCAAATAAGGCTGCAGCATTGTGGATAGTGCGTCTCCATGCCTCCCGATGTGAGGCCAGGGCGGACCATTGTTGGTGATAAAAGCATGAACAATGGAATCATTTGGATAGATTCTCTTGGATGTGCTCAAACACATTAAAACTGGTTATCTAGATGTGACCCTGTGTATTTGTCTCCATTATGTTTAGTATTTCTTTTTAATGGTGTCATGTCATTTTGTTTGAGTCTCCCCACTGGAAGTGGAGTTGGGGCAGGAAATATCAGTGCATGATGGTGTCACACAACAGGCTTTTATGTAGCAGGCATTACAAGGGAGAAGAATGCAGCAATACTGTTTCAAAACTGAGACCTAGAGGACATCGCAAGCTGGGGCCAGGCCATCAAGAAGTCTCCCAGCATCAACCTCTCAATTCTACTCAGCTCTAGAAAGGCTCAAAGCCACTGCAGAAGAGCCCCTTCAAGTCCCATCCCAGAGAGGCAGTGCAGAAGAATACCATGGCCAATCATACTGAATGCCACTAAGAGAACCAAAAGGGACTTAACCCCCCCCCCACGCATTCAGTTCCCAGTGTAGATTATCCACCAAAGTGAGCAAGACTTTCTCCATTTGATAAGAAGATCTGAAGCCAGATTGAAATGCATCTAGATCAGTAGTTCTCAGCCTTTAGTTCTCCAGATGTTTCCCCACTTACCTTCACCACACTCTGTCTTTTGAACACACATCCCCTCCACCTCAACTACAGCAGCTCTCAAGCATACAAACTGAGAGAGGTAGATGTACACCAATCTGGCCTATTCCTCCCTCTACCCAGGCAGGCGGGCTGGGCATTGCCCTCATAACTCCCAATGTAGCTCCCTCCCAAGGGCAGCTGACCTTTGGTGTTGCCCTCTTCAGCAGCAACCCCATCAGCAACAAGCTCATCCCACAGGATCCCTGCCTTTATTTCCCAGCTCCAGCTACAAGCTAGGGTGGGTGACATTACCTGGGCAGTGCTAAGACAATTCACAGGGCCTGCAGCTGCCAGGAGACCCTTGCTTGCAACAGAGAAGTCCCACAGGGAGAGCAAATGCTGGTAATAGCATTAGTAGGATGAAGTAGCCCTTCCATTGCCTTCCCTGTTCCAGCAAAAACTTCCTCTCTTTGTAGATTGTATTGAGATGTCTCAGGCCTCACTAGAGGACTTCTCATAATGGAAGCAAAACTCTTTTTCCAGGCCTTTTTAATTAATATGTTGTGTGTGAGGCAGTGGTATATAGTGGTTAGAGCGATGGACTGGAATTTGGCAGATCCAGGTTCAGGACTCCACGGAGTCATGAAATGCACCGGATAAGCCAGTGTTAGTCACTCTCAGCCCGACCTGGCTGGGAAGAAGCAGAGGCACGTATACTCCCTTGAGCTTACTGATGGAATACAAATGGAACAAATAAACAAATAATTCTTAAGCCTTAATTGGATCAGTCTTATGCTGCTTTTATATGGTGATTTGGGTAGGGGTAGGTTTGTTTGTTTTTTACTGTTTGTTCTTGCAAGATTGTAAAGCCACACTGGCTACTGGCCATCCATCCATCTCAACAGCAGGATTAAATACCTTAAATACATAATTCCCCTCTTACCACCATACTATGCTACCTGTTACTGAACTTCACGGTGCAAATTCCACTAGGCAGGGACCTGTCTTTTACTTAAGATAAAATGTAAATTATTGCTGTGTTCACAAATGGAACTTTCTGCTGCTGGCTGTACAAAAACAGCAGGATTAAAAGACCTTAAATACATAATTTCCCTCTTACCACTGCACAATGTCCTGTTACTGAAATTTAGAGTGCAACGTCCATCAGGTAGGGGGACTTGTCTTTTACTTAAGATAAAATGTAAAGTGCCATGTCAAATGGAACATTTTGCTGCTGGCCTATTAATTTCCCAAAATGTCAGTGTTTGCCTCTCAGGGGGAAAGAGTAGAGAGGGCCTTCAGCCTAGCATTCAGTCCCTGAAATGTTCAACTCTGTGAATATACCGCACATAATGACTGTTTCTCTTTAGGACAACTTGCACAGGGCGGAATTGGGGACTATGACCACTGGGATGATCCACAGAACTCTTTGCTCAGCTGGCAGACTGTAAGGACAGCCAAGCAGGCAACCAAAGGAGCAGGAGGTGCCTGTCAGTTCCTCTGCAGCGATCAGTTGCCAAGGGCATCACTGCTGGAGCTCTGCTGAACAGGGAAGAAACAGTGTTGTGTCAACGAATTTGCTAAGAGCAGATTCAACAGAGGAGGCTGACAGTGCTACCTCCTAATGTTACCAGATGGCTTTTCCACATCGGTCACAAGCTCACAAAAGAAAAGCACAAGAAGAGGAGAGGGAACTAAGAAAAAGCACTAAATCAAAGCCTTACAAAAGCGCGGAAAAGAGTCAGCAAGACTTGTTGTTCATCTTCTCTCCACCACTGCACCATAGATACATTTCCTGAGAGTTCTTCGTGTTAATGTGGGTCGGACTGAGGCATTTATTTATTTATTTTATTTATACACCAGCCTTCCTCCTAAGAGCTCAGGGCAGCTGACAGGGTTGATTGGGAAGAAAGGAGATGACACATTTTACAGCCCCCATACTCCAGCACCACAAATGGAAGATTTGTGTGTGCATTCGTCTACTTGATATAGAGTTCATGCACGTGGAGCATAGCCAAGAACATGCACACAGTCATGTCCCCTCCACTGAAGTGGGCATAGGGGCTAACAGGCAAAGTCATCTGCAGAAGAGGTGGAGCCAGCCTATAGATGCTGCTAAGCAGGTCACTAAGTGAGATGATGATTTATACATCCAAGAAAGTGAAACAGTAAAAACGAAAAGAAAAGAAACTTCTGTACTGCATCTGAAGAAGTGGGTTTATATCCAAGAAAGCTCATGCTAAAATAAAAAACCAGTTAGTCTTAAAGATGCTGCCATGTTCCTTTTTTTCTCCCCCTCCTTTCCTCCTTTTTATGTTAAAAAAAAAACCTGATGACATTTGTATCATTCTCCTATCCCTGAAGCCCTTTTCCTACATTTGTGAGGTTTGTTTGTTTGTTCATATGCCGCTTCTCTCTTGCTGTGGGACCCAAGGCAGCTCACAAACAATAAACCAAAATTAGCTAAAAGTTAGTTAGGCAAACAAAACTTTACCAACCATTCACTTTAAATTTTCAGTGTGAATGCAGGAAAAAGATATTTGAAAACATGTATGCAGTCCAGATACCATTAAAGGAGAAACAGGATTGCCCACAGCTTCCCTGTTAATGGCAAACCTAGGGTTGCTACTGTGTAATGTGTGAAACAGCCTGAGAGGAAAATTGACTGTTTCTTTAAAAGCCTTTCAAGAAACTGTGGAAGGAACAGGAGCACTGGACTATACCCTTATGTGCATGTATGTAAACTGGCTTCCACAAAAAGAACTCTACACATGAGGCATTGATTGAGTTACTCATTTGCTAGATATGGTCTTTTTTCACACCCAATACACCGGAGAGATGTTGTGGCATGCAAATGGTATACAGTGGGGATTGGATTCCAGAGTCAAAGACAGTTAACTCCTTTTCCAGTCTTCATACCCTACCCAACCAGGTAGCCCAGAGGTGTTAAGACTACAAATTCCAAGCAGAAGTTCAACTATTTTTAAGGGCACCAGGTTTAGGAAGGTTGCTCTAAAAGTTCTACAACAGTGGTTCTCAACCTGTGGATCCCCAGATGTTGTTGGACTATAATTCCCAGGAGCCCTCTGAGGTCTCACCTTGACAGCCAGGTGGTCCTCCCGGTCATTAGTGAAGCTGTGAGTTCAATCCTACAGCCTCACTAATGACTGGGAGGACCACCTGGCTGTCAAGGTGAGACCTCAGAGGGTTCCTGGGAACTGTAGTCCAACAACATCTGGGGACCCACAGGTTGAGAACCACTGTTCTACAAGAACTCCAATGGTAGATCAGGCTGAGGTGTTTCAATTCTCTCCAAGTGTGAAGATGAATTAGGTGATGTAGCAGAGCTAAGCTCTCAGGTCAACGCCCAGGGACTTTGTGATTAGCAGGGACTAGTTAACCACTACCACCCCAGACTCCCCTGCTCCCACTGAGTTCAGCTGCAATTCCCATAGTAGCTGGGGGGAGGGAACAGATATTCCAGCAACAATGTACATGTCGCCCCATATCCACAGCATTGGTAACCACAGTTTCATTTAACAGCGGCTGGGGGGCGTCTGGAGGTCCTCCAGGACAACTCAATGGTCAACTTCCAGCGGAAGACCCTCCAGATGCCTACAGCATTTACATATTACCGGAGGCGGGGGAGACCAAAGAATGCTTGCCTCGCAGCCCATAACCAACCCAGAGGCAAAACAGATGTGAAAGATTTGGCATCCACGTAAACAGGCTGAGCATTAAAAGTGACAGCTTCCCAGTGCCATGTGTTAAGGAGACATATCATAGTCTTCAACGGACTGGAACATCAGAAATGAAGAGCAGCTTCTGAATGGCTTTCATCACATAGGGGGCCCGGGGGTGGAAACTTCATAACCATGAGGGGGTACTTTTTTTTAATTTACAAGAACCTCTGTTGGATTAAGAAATAATCCAAATATTAAAATGGCAGCCTGAAGCGTCATGCTTTTAAGAGCCTCATGTGTCTGTGGTGACAATCCTAGAAAAAGTGACTTAGTCTTGACATATGCTTCTACTAAGAGATTAGAGAAGTTACAACCATACTGGCTGTGGGATTCTCAGAACTGCAGTCAAAAACACTAACTTTGCTCTGCTTCTGTCACAGAATTACTGGCATCTTTGGAAAGTCACTCTTGGCTTCTGTTTCCTATCTATAACACGGGAATTAGATTGCCCCAGGGGATGTTGGAAGAGCAAAAATGCTCTAGTGCACATTAAAAATATGATCAACTGACCAACACAACAAGTTCTATCTGGCCTTTCACAATGTAGCATCAGAGTTGACCATTGTACTTTTGACAACAACTATACTTGTACTTTTTGAAAACGTACAAGCAAACGTCAAGATCCCATAGACTATCCTCCATTTTTTGCCAAACAAAAATCTATTCCATTTCCACTGAACACACATTTCCATAGCTATGGAATCTATAAACTATGTGTGCCTGAGTAACTGAGAACCTGGTTCATGTTCTCAGTCAAAGATACACACATGTTTTTTGCAGAGCAGCCCTTTCCCTTTACTATCCATTAAAGCAAAGGGGATCAATTAATTCACATACTTAACTTTGCTACATTATTCTCCATACCCACAGAAAGGAGATAGGTAAAGAAGAGATGGAAAGTGAGGACTTTCCATTCATCAAATACTATCTGGTTTACTCTTTGTCTTGCAAGCCTGGCTCCCTTCTATCTCAAGAAAGAAAGGGGGTGAAGCAGGTTGAAACAAGTTGTTTGCTCAAGACAAGCTTGGCTGGGCCACCACCTGGCATCATTCCCCCAAGCAACATCTCCAGGAGGAATAAAACAGCAGTTTCAATAGGTACCACAATCCAAGGCCTCCTAATGCACTGAGGGTTATTGGCCAATTTTTCCACATAAAAGCAAGTGTGAGCACACACATGTGTGTGTATACAGAGAGGATTAGAGTTGCTCTCTCGCACACACAAAGCTGGGCACAGCTGCTTCATTTTCAGAAAGCTTTTTTTTTAAAAAAAATCCACAATATTAGGAAAGAGTTGCCATTAACTTACCACCCTCGTAAGCTGCCACAGCCAGCGAGCTGTTTATCCTCACAAAGGAGGCATGTGGCCTGGGGCCAGGTTCCACCGAGCCATGCTCCGGTTCCAGGACAGGGGCTGTGTAGTCCCAGGTGCGAGTGTCCCACAGCTTCACATCCCCTGATGTGTATCTGGAAAAGAAAGCGGAACATTGGTTCCAAAAGCCTCATGAGTTGAGGGAAGCCACAAGAGAACTGACTCGTTGGTTGCAAGTGAAGGCAAAGCATTTGGGTCCAGTCCACCATGACTACAGGCCCTTTGCAAATGAGGTTGGGGACTCTCTTCCTTTACTCGTACTGGCAGCTCTGCTCAGGTGGACAAAGAGAATATTAGGTGCCAAGGCAATGCAGGAGGGCGTGCTTTCTTTCTCTACTGTTCACACATAATTTATAATGGCCAGACCTACACTCACTGACCACTCTCTTCCCCTGCTTCCCTCGGCACTTCTTTCCATGAGGAAAGAACTGACTTTTTCTGAAAGGAGAGTCTGTAATTCAGCCTACTCTTCCACTCATTCTGGGGAGTATGCAGCAAGGAACTGAAATCTCAAGCTGTGGCTATCCACCCCAGGCTGCATTCGTTATCTGAGTTTTTGTAACTAATCATAGCTTTATGTAGCCCAAATAGCACCATACATGCATAAGAGGGAGAGATCAGGAGACTCAGTGAGAGTTTGGACCTTTGAAGTACTATGAACAACAAAGGGGGTGAGACACTCCAAAAGAACCAAAGACTCAGTGATTGTAAAATGCAGAGCTTCTGTTGAGGGAAGAAACTGGAGCAAGGGGCCAGGAAAGAAGGGTCCCTGAACCCTGAGCAGGAGAACCCCACACATTGTGTAATAGGTCCCGCTTGTGAACAGACTAGAATATAATAGTAAGTTTGATTGCACCAAGTTCAGAATTTCCCAGTGTGTGTGCTACATTACTACAGCAAAACTAGATATACTGTTACTGACAATTAGTGCTGTTCTGTAATGCTCTTGAATTGCACAACCTTTTGTCTTCCCTGTTTGCTTTTTTTCCCCCTAGGTGCATTTTTTACATACATTATTGCCAACAGAAAATTAACACTTCACTCATTGGACCAAGCTGGCTCTAAACCAAGAAAGTGTATGGCTTTTAGGGTGCATCTATGCTGTTGAAATAATGCAGTTTGACACCACTTTAAATGCTATACATCCTATGGAATCCTGGGATCTGTAATTTTACAAGGTCTTTAGCCTTCTATGTCAAAGAGTGCTGGTGCCTCACCAAACTGCAAATCCCAGGATTCTGTAGGATGGAGCCATGGCAGTTAAAGTGGTGTCAAACTTCATTATTTCTACAGTGTAGATGACCCCCCACAACTCTTCAAAGTTATTCTGTTAATCTTTAAAGGTGCCAAAAGCCTCCATTTGTGTATACATATTGTAACATTGTGATAAAAAGTCTAAAGGGGTGGGGGGGAAATAGGCACATCTAATACAGAAAGAAGTTTTTTTTGTGTGGGGGGGTTTTCCGGGCTGTAAGATGCCAGCCACAGATACAGGTGAAACGTCAGGAATAAACTCTTCCAGAACATGGCCTCACAGCCCCGAAAAAACCCACAAAAACCTATGGATGTCGGTTGTGAAAGCCTTCAACTTCACAGAGAGAAGATGGTTAAGGGGTATGGAGTATCATTAATGATACTGGGTACTTTAATAATACTGATACTGATACTTTATTTAATTTATTAATAATAAATTAAATAAATTTAATTTATTAATAATACTGATACTGATACTTTATTTAATGATACTGATACTTTAATGATAATGGGTATCATTAAAGGGGAAAAGAAAGAGAAAGAACTGTCATCCAAATGCCTACCAAGAAGAAAACAAGGAAGCAATGGAATTACAACAGTATTGGGAAACCTCTGTCCTGTGGCCCAATCCAGACCACCACTTCTCCTCACCTGTATTGCACGGTGACCCCTATCAACTCCCACTGGCTATGGCTCGTGCTGGCTATGGCTCATGGGAGGAAAAGGGGTTGCAAGTGTCAATTTCAAATTTTATAATTTTATAATTTCAAATTTTACATAATTGTGAGAATACTACACTTTTCCTATTAAAGCAGTCAAACTTCTAAACTTGACATAGTGTAGCGTATTTTGGCACATTTTAATCCAGCCTGCAGTGCTCTTGACAGCTTTTCTGCAGTCATTGTATGGAACATTATAAAAATACATTATGCTATATTATCTTGTTACACTTGGCTCTTTCATCAGTTAATTGGGTCTTCCTATCAGCTAATGGGAATATCAGCATATATTAATAGATGGCTGTATTTAAAGGGCTATGGAGGAAAATGTGATAAACAAATGTCTGTAAATAGTTAAACTGTTTCCAAACTATTTATTTTTTACACACTTGGGCTACAATCCCCTACACACTTCCTTGAGAATATTCACTCAAGAGGGCTTCTGAAGTAAACATGATTCTGCTGTCTAATATAAATTATTTGCAATGATCAGCCTGATGACATGTGCTTAAAGTTCATTGACCTTGAACCCATTTCACAGACTGAGGAAGGAAATGAACAAGACAGAAGAGGTGCCACAGCAAACTCCATGAGAAGCTGAAAGAAGCGGGGTGTTAGCAAAGTGGTGCTGAAGAGGCTGGCAACTTCTTGGATAACCAAAAACAAAAACACCGGAAAGCTACAGCCCCAGATGTCCTTATCATTGCCTAATGACAATTACACGCAGCCAATTAAGAGACTCAGCTATCTCTGTTGCATTGTTAGTAAGCCTTTGGACCCCAACATTGATGGCTGTCTAATTAGTATTTGTGCAAAGTACAACGGCAAGTTGATGCATGTAAGCTGACAAACACACAAAAATGAGCCATCAATTTGCTCCTTCAGTCCACAGCACCAGTGCTGGCAAACAGCTAAACTTTTGCAAACATCTTTTACTGCTGGAAGGCCTGGGGGCATTCTGGACTGGTTCTTCCTTGACTGATTGAGAAGACACAGAGGAGACTGGACACTTTACAGCTAGAAAATTCAAAATCTAACAAAATCTCTGTCTTGAGCGCATCTCTTGAATATGCAGACTTGCATACTCTGGAAAGAAGCTGACAAGATGAAAAAAAAAGATTTAGAGGAGCAGCACAGATGTGGGATCTTACTATAAATCCTACATGGCAAGACTTAAGGAACCTAAATCCAATTGTTAGTCTCAAACTGAGTAGACCTACTGAATCAATACAATCTTGGTAAGCCAACACCTTTGTAAGTTCCATTAATTCAGTGGGTCTACTCTATTTGAAACCAACAATTGGATGTAGGCCTTGGTAGCTATAACCTAGAAAATAAGATATTTCAAATGTCACTGAAAAGAGAAACAGAAGAGAGGACAAAACATACAGACTCAATATCAAAAAAGACTTTAATGGACTGGAGAGCTGGCCAGAAATGAACCTCAACAGGTATAAATGTAAAGTATATTTATGTAAGAAAAATCAGCTGCACAAACATAGGATAGGTGAAACCTGGCTTGACAGCAGTATGTGTAGAAAAGATCTAGGAATCTTAGAAAACCACAGGCAAATTACAGAAAGATACAGAATGGATAAGAAATTAGAAGGTATTGACATAAGCAAAGCAACATGGGAAAAAATAACTCAATCTGGAAATCAAAAATTGATTACAAGATTCTATCAACAATTGTTACAGTGGGACATGGAAGAAGATGTTATTAAAGACAGCATGATTAAGTGGGCCCAAAACATAGGACACCCAATAGAGTTAGCAAATTGGGGAAAAATATGGACCTTTAGAATAAACTTATCTCTTAGTCAAAATGTATGAGAAAATTGGTATAAAATGTATTTCAGATGGTATCTATCACCTGACAAGTTATCCAAAATCTATAAGGGGGTGAAAAATGAATGTTGGAAATGTAAGCGATCTATAGGTACCTTTTTCCATCTATGGTGGACTTGTGAACATGCCACAAAATACTGGAAGCAAATACAAACAATAATGAATGGAATTTTAGAAAGCAACATTCCTTTAACCCCAGAAGTCTACTTGTTAGGAATGTATGAAGAAAAATTTGATCGAGGGAAAGAGAAGTTAATATTTTATATGCTGACAGCTGCCAGAATAATCTATGCATCAATGTGGAAAAGTCAAGATATACCGTCAATCGATCAATGGCTAATTAAAGTTTATGACATGGTTGGAATGGATAAACTAACTGTCTTATTAAAAGGTAAGTTTGTAGAAGACTATCGGATAGCTTGGGAGAGCCTATCAGACTTTCTGGGAAAAAAGATGGGGGAACTTCGCAACAATCCCCTATTGAATAACTCTAATAATGTAAAGAAAGCAAGAGTATAAAACCTATGTATAAGTAACATTATCATATTCAAATCTATTATTATTAAATTTAAATCTCAGTCCTTTATATTCTGTTGAAGAATTTAAATTGCATATACAAGGAAAATTGAGAAGCAATATGATGCAATCCGGATAAATATGAGAGTGAGAAAAACAGTCGAATAGAGAAATGACAAGTAAGAGATACGTTTATGTGTTGGAACTTACAGGCATATTCACTGTATAGTTAAATCAGATATTACAACATTTTTACAATTTAAGCCCTCATGAGAAAGCTGGATAGGAAGTCAGGTAAGTATGTTTGAGTATGTGTGATAAGGAGAATGTTATAAAGGATGGTAGATGGGTGAGGATCCTTTTTCTTTTTATGTATGAGATGTATGTTCTGTCTTACTAATAAAAATATTTTAAAAAAAGAAAAGAAAACCACAGGCTAAACATAAGCCAATGCTCTGATCCACTGTCCCCCCCCCCAAAAAAAGGCCAATGCAGTCCCAGAGCACATCAGCAAAACTATAGTTCCCTCCATATCGAGGGAAGCAATAGTACTGCTTTATTCTGCTTCGATGAGAACTCACCAGAAATATTATATCCAGTTCTGGGCACTACAGTTCAAGAAGGATATTTACAAGGTGGAACGTGCCCCGAGGAGGGAAAGTAAAAGAGTAAAAGATCTCTTTTACTCTTAGTACTCATAGTGAGACCAAGCACTATGAGAAACAGTTGAGGGAGGTGGGTACGTTTAGCTTGTAGAAGAAATGACTGAGATACGGTATGGCAACGGTCTTCAAATATCTGAAAGGCTGTCTTGTGGAAGATGGAGCAAATTTGTCTAGATGGACTAGATGACCACTGAGATTGGACTAGATGACCTCCCTTATGATATTGCTGTAAGAAATGCCCAGGAATATCTGTCAAGGGCTTTGAACTAGAGCTGCAACATTTCTGGAAATTTTGAAGCTTGGTGGGGGCGGGAGGAATTTCCCCCCAATTTTTTTCTAAACAATATGGGACATTTTTGGAATAACTGAAAAAATGTGATATTAATACCCTTCACCAACTGAAAGTCACTTCATCACTTTAACAACAAAAATGTATGAAATATAATTTATTTGGGATAAACATATCATGCTTGATATATTAAAAGTACAGTTTATTCAGACACTGTTTACAAATTGAATTATCTTGTTTTTAATTGTTTTTGTTACAAATGGAGTAAAATGTCCTGAACTGTAAAGAACCTATTTGCTTAGCTAATTTATTAAAAGCCAGCAAAAAACAAACAATAAAAACAGAACCATCAACATTTGTAAAAGAGAGAAAATAACTTTGTCTCCTCTACTACCCACTAGTGTCAAGCAGACATAAAGCACTCACTCCATAAGAAGAACTGGGAAAAGGAAACGGGCTGCTGACACACTGCAGAAATACTCCAGCTTGACACCACTTTAACTGCCATGGCTCAATGCTATGGAATTCTGGGATCTGTAGTTCTGTGAGATATTTAGCCTTCTCTGTCAGAGAGATCTGGTGCCACAACAAACAATAAATCCCATGATTCCATAGGATAGAGCCATGATAGTTAAAGCAGTATCAAAGTTATTATTTCTACAGCGTGTCAGCAGCCGAAAACTACAATTATGTGAGATACTGCATGCAATCTTACAGAAAAGTCTTCCTGTTACATACTGCTTTACAAATAATTATGGAGGAGTAAGCATATTAACACCTTGTCTTAAACATTTTATTCATCATTCTAAAAAAAAATCTACAATCCTCCCCCCCCCCGCCGTTTCCCATTTTTCCCAATCTTTCTGGGAAAAATAAGGTTATGGCGGGGGGAATGGGGGGGAACTATTTCCCCCTTTTTCTGGGATGTTTTGTTTTTTGGGGGGGGTTCCACATTTCTGTTTTGAACATTTGAATATTCATGTTCTTTAGTCTTTTTAAGTGGATAGATCTGTTTGCTATTTCTTTCAAAATATGATGCTATAATACCTATTAGAGAAGGAAATGCTCTTCTAATACTAGTGCTGTTGTGGGAATCACAGTTGGTGGTTTTTGTTTGTTTGTTTATTTGGGTTTTGTTTGGTTCGGTTTGGTACTGCAAACAAATGAAAATAATAGCTATAAAATTTGGAAATACACATCAATGACAATCAAAATCTCTATCTTCATAGTGTAAAAGGGAGAGAGAGGGAGATTTCATAGCTTTTATTTATTTTTATTTCTATAATTTTTATTCTGTTTATTATTTTAAAAGATTTTCAGTTGTCCTTCAGTAGAACTATTGGAAAATTGATGTAATTTCTTTCCAGATCACCAGAGATATATTGTACTACCTGTATTAAGAGGTATTATCTGATATATACCAATTCCAATTGCTACGTTACAAACAGTTTTTTAAAGTACAGACCCTTAAAAAGGGGGGGGGGACAGTTTTTTAAAAATGCAAATCAATAAGTGATTTCAATTTTGTGTTTACTTCCAATGAATTCACACACAAAAATGAGATAACAATATTCCTTGGGAACACATTGTTTTAAGGTGGACATGGGAGGGAGGGGAGGGGAGAACAGCTGTATAAGATTGTTTCATCTCATTGAATAAAAAACCTAGCAACTTTCAATTCTACCCTCTTTCCATTCAAGCAAGGAAAGAAATTGATTGATAGCAACCTGAGCAGTAGAATAACAGCTCTCCTCTCTCCTCTCTAAAGATACTCATGCTTATGGCCTGACATCAGGGAACTCGATTCTGGCAGGCATGTATTTATCAATAACACTTTGTGCTGTGGTTACGATGCTTGTATTCTGGGCCAGACCTTGGATTCCTTTTCATTTGAGACTGCGATGTTTGTGGTTACCTCACTCCCCAATCAATGTCATATACAACCAGCCTTTCTACAGTTGCACATCTCCTGGCTTAAAGTGACAGGAGCCTTTGTCACGTGTGCCCCCCCCCGCTTCAAAACAAAGCCCAACGCCACCCCCACCCACCCACGCAGGCTAAGAAAAACACTATGGCGGCCTCTGCAAAATAGAGAATTCTCAAGGACACTTAGCAATTGTAGACAATTAGCATGCAGCCGGTTAAAAGGAAAAATGGATCTGCCAATGGGCACTCAAGTTGTCCTTCTTTTATCCCTATTTTGCAGTCTAAATTATCTTCTGCCCTCAGCAACTCCATTTTGGATGACTAAAAAGAGTAACTGCTTATCTATTTCACCTTCCTTTAGTTCTCTTAATCTCTAGCCACTTGGAGAAAAGGCATACTCTTCTCCTTCTTCTGTCTGCCTCCCCTTCTAATTATTTTGTGCGGGTTTTTCCCCCCCATCTTATTGATTTGCTAAAAAAACCCAAAAGATAAAACTGCCAGGCATTATATTAGCAAAGTGCTGTTTTCTTAAAAAATAACATTAAAAATGAAATAAGGAGGTCTCATGACTCAGTAACACGACATGCACATTGCACATGGAAAGACCGAAATCCCATGCCTAGCACCTCATTTTAAAGGACAAGTGAGGAATGTATGACTCTTCAGATGTTACTGAATTGTAGATCCCATCAGTTGTAGTCAGCATACCCAATGATGAAGGATGATGGGAGGTACAGTCCAACTCCATCTGGAGAGCCACATGTTACTTAGCCCTGACTTTAAGCAGAGCAACCAGAGAGACTTCTCTTTGCTCAAGCCCTGAGATAACTCTGGCCAAATCAAAACAGGCAACAAGGCTAGCTGGACCAGTCTTCTAAATAGCAGCTCCATACATTCAATAGGGAACGCAATTAGTATGGCATGAAGAGATCTAAACAGCAACACTCCTTTTATTTTTTATCTTTTTTTAAATTATTTATTTATCAATGCAACACTCCTTTTAAAGAGAATGCCCTGGCACCAATCACAGCCTATTTTTCTATGCATCCCTATCAATAAAATTGGTGTTTTACGCTCATCATTACAGACGTTCTTGGTGTGTCAAGACAACAAGGCAGATAATATTTGTAATACAATCAGGGGCCTACATTCTCATTACCAAGTTCTAAAAATTAGCCTGGCTGAATTCTCAGAGCTCATGCATACCCTTGCAGTCACTTCTTCTCTTGCTGTTAAAATAAACCTCTTATTAGGTCATTTTTAATTTGTTTCACATTTCTCAGGTTTGGAGCAAACAAAACTTCAATACCAGTATGAACAATGTTTAATAAGACAAATACTCAAAGATAGACTTAGGCAAAGAAAGGCAGCTTAGATGTCTCTACAAAAGGATGAGACACATTCCTAGGAACAGACATTCATCATTAGCTGTTAACCAAGATACCTAAATAGAACCTCCAGGTTCATAGCTACATGCTCTAAGCAGCCACAGCTCAGTGGCAGAAAGTCTGAAATGCAACCCCAGCCATCTGAGTAGATAATTGGGCCAAGAAAGCTCTCTCTCTACTATCGTTCAGAATAAAGGAAAAGCTTAGAAAATTTACTTTTTTGGACTACAACTTCCCATACCTGCAGGCTTACGGTAATGCAAGTTTGGGGAATCTGGGAACTGCAATCCAAAATGTTACATTTCCAAGCTTTGGAACAGACAATGCTGAGCTTGAAGGACTAGTACCGGTAGTCTATCCTAGAAATAGGAATGGTACATGTGTGATCCTCAAGATACTGTTGGACTGCAACTCCCTTTTCTTCTCACCACTAGCTATACTGCCAAGAGCTGATGGGGGTAGCAGTCCAACATCTGCCAGGTCATCTAGCAAACAGAAAAGCATCTAGCCTGCCTACAGATCAGGACTTGATGCCTCAGACTGTCCCCTCCCACCCTTTCCCCTATCGGCACATTTTAGACAATTCTGTTTCCAGACAGATCAACCTTCTCTCTCCAGACAATATAAGACAGATTTGCTATATCTGAGGAAGAGGTTTTGTTCATAGGCCAGGTTAGTACAGAAGAAAGACAGGTAGGTCTACTGTACCTTCAACAACTGTACTGGTGAACTTGCTTGAGCAGATGCAACTTGCCAAGCAGGTATTTACCAAAAAAAGGGAAAACCACATCTGCTCAAATTCCCTTCTCTGCTCAAGACTATATCATCTTGTTCAGCATCTCCACTTTACTCAGGGACTGCACCAAATCTCAGCTAGTGAGTAAAGAAGGTAGTGGGGCTGGACTGTAAGATAGGAGGATGCTTCCTCTTAAGCATTCACTTGTTTATTGCACCTTTGCTTTCAAAATATTTGCTTGTTTGCAAGCTACTTGCACTCTGCAATCAGCTCCTTGTTTTGGACCAGTTCTGTTTATTTATTATTTTATTTACTTATTAAATTTATATCCTGCCTTTCTCCCAAGGCAGCTGACATTAATTTTAAAAGATCAAGCTAAAACATTAATTTTCCAAAGTTAAAGAAGAATTAAATAATAATATTTTTTAAAAAACATGATTAAAAACAGTTAAAAAAACATAAACCATGTTTAAAACATTATTCCCAATAAAGATTTTTTTAAAAAATACAGCACACCACTTTGCAGACATAATTAAAATTCAAAAGGCCTGCCTGAATAAAAATGTCTTCACCTGCTGCCAGAAAGAAAGCAGGGAGGGGGCCAATCAGACCTTCCAGGGAAGCAAGTTCCACAGCCTGGGAGCAGCCACAGAGAAGGCTCTCTCCAAAGTCTACACCAACCCACAACTAAATGGGTGCCAGATAGAATAAAAACATTCTGGTTCTTCTAATCTGGTGATGGCGAACCTATGACACGTGTGTCACCACTGACACGTGTACCCATGTATGGTGACACACAGCTAGGCCTCCTCCCCCCCTTCCCCCCACAACCTCACCAGCCTCCATAAAATGGCGGGTGGGGCTTCATAGCCACGATCACCACTTTAGGGAGGGTGGGAGGGGGCAGGAAAGTGGCAGGCAGGACTACAAAGCCCCGATCACGACCACCAACACTGAGGCCTGCCTGCTTCCCTGGAGCCGCCTTGGAAAGGCCGGGTAAGTCAGCAGGCGGGTGGGCAGGAGTCTGCCCGGCTTCTCCCCGGCTTTCCCAAGGAGGCTCTGGGGCTCTCACTGGCCTTCCTGAGGGGCTCTGGGGCTTCGAAGCCCCAGAACCACCTCGGAAAGGCCGGGGAAGGCGGTGGGTGGGCTGGCAGGCAGGAGGGAGTCTGCCCGGCCTCTCACCAGCCTTCCTGAGGGGCTCCAGGCGTCGAAGCCCCGGAGCCACCTCGAAAAGGCTGGGGAAGGTGGTGGGTGCACTGGTGGGCTGGCAGGTGGGAGAGAGTCTGACCGGCCTCTCACCGGCCTTCCTGAGGGGCTCCAGGGCTTTGAAGCCCCAGAGCCATCTCAGAAATGCTGGGAAAGGCGGCTGGTGGGCTGGCAGGTGGGAGGGAGTCTGCTCGGCCTCTCACCGGCCTTCCTGAGGCACTCTGGGGCTTCGAAGCCCCGGAGCCACCTCGGAAAGGCTGGGGAAGGTGGCGGGCGGGCTGGCGGGCTGGCAGGAGGGAGTTAGTCTGACTGGCCTCTCACTGGCCTTCGTGAGGGGCTCCGGGGCTTTGAAGCCCCTGAGCCACCTCAGAAAGTCTGGGGAAGTCGGCTGGCAGCTGGCAGGCTCGTGGGAGGGAGGTAGTTTGCCCAGCCTCTCTCTGGCCTTCCTGAGGGGCTCCAGGGCTTCGAAGCCCCAGAGCTGCCTTGGAAAGGCCGGGGAAGGGGGCAGCCGGGCGGGCGGGTGGGAGGGAGTCTGCCCAGCCTCTCTCTGGCCTTCCCGAGGGGTGCCAGGGCTTCAAAGCCCCGAAGCCGCCAAAGAAAGACCGGGAAGGTGGTGGGTGGGCAGGCAGGTGGGAGGGAGGGAGGAGGGAGGGAGGGAGTCTGCCCAGTCTCTCACCAGCCTTCCCAAGGGGCTCCGGGGCTTCAAAGCCCCGGAGCCACCTCGGAAAGGCCGGGAAAGGCGATGGGCAGGCAGGTGGGCTGGTGGGAGGGAGTGAGTCTACCAGGCCTTTTACCGGCCTTCCCGAGTGGCTCTGGGGCTTCAAAGCCCCGGAGCTGCCTCAGAAAGGCCAGGGAAGGCGGCAGGCGGGCAGGGAAGCAGGTGGGAGTCTGCCTGGCCTCTCATCGGCCTTCCTGAGGGGCTCTGGGGCTTCAAAGCCCTGGAGCCACCTCGGAAAGGCTGGGGAAGGCGGTGGGTGGGCTGGTGGGCTGGCAGGCAGGAGAGAGTCTGACCGGCCTCTCACCTGCCTTCCTGAGGGGCTCCAGGTCTTCGAAGCCCCGGAGCCACCTCGGAAAGGCCGGGAAAGGCGGCGGGTGGGCTGGTGGCTGGCAGGTGGGAGAGAGTCTGCCCGGTCTCTCACCAGCCTTCCCAAGGGGCTCCGTGGCTTCAAAGCCCTGGAGCTGCCTCGGAAAGGCCTGGGAAGGCGGCAGGAGGGCAGGGAGGCAGGCGGGAGTCTGCCTGGCCTCTCACCGGCCTTCCCGAGGGGCTCCGGGGCTTCGAAGCTCTGGAGCCGCCTCGGAAAGGCCGGGGAAGGCGGTGGGTGTGCTGGCAGGAGGGAGGGAGTCTGCCCGGCTGCTCCCTGGCCTTCCCAAGGGGCTCCGGGGCTTCAGCAACAAAAAAAGTCACTAATAGGCAGGTTAGTTAAAGAATTCCCCCTCCCCCTCACTTATCTCAGTTCACGGCACCCCACACAAGCTAAATAATATCAAGAGCAACAAAAGAAACTGATTGACGGATGAACAAAGAAGTCACTAAGCAGGTAAGTTAAATTATTAGTTTTTGGTTTATCAAATACAATTATATATAACAATTATACATTTATGTTATTTAAACAGTAAATATTGCGAAATAATGTTTTTTCCTCTAAGTGACACACCATCCGAGTTATGCTCAGTTTTTTGATGAATTTTGACACACCAACCTCAAAAGGTTGCCCATCACTGTTCTAATCCATGTATGATGCCTGTAGCTTGTACAAGAGATATGCCTATGATCATACCAAATTCTGAGTTTATGTATCCACCAGGCTAAGGCACCTTATAACATTAAACTTATGCTGGAGTTTTCTTGTTTTCCTTTCCCCACCTCATCCCCCTTTCCTTCACTGCTGTAACCTTTTGACTGTAAGCTAAGGGCAAGGACCATCTTCTTTTTCTTTTTATTGAAATGTTTAAGTCATTAAGAGAGTCTTTCCAGCTGGAGAGCAAAAAAGTATATGTTTTTTCTATTTGTTAGTTATATTTACACCCTGATTTTCCTTCAGTGAGCTCTCCTCCTCCCCATGTTATCCTAACAACAATCCTGTGAGATAGGCCAGGCTAAGAGTGACCCCACAGAATGCTGTAGCTAACTGATGCAGATGATGTTTGGTATGGTATTGAAACAAACACTCCAAAGCCAGCAAAGCATTTGGAATTCACCATGTGAATATTCTTTTCAGAAATCAATAGTTATCTAGTAAGATTGGATTTGCACGGACACCCGGAGATCATGAAAATGTTGCAAGTCTCTCTGCCAAAGATACTTGAATGAGGCCCACAGGTGCATGCAACTGGAGGTTACATTTTAATAAAAAAAAAATATTAGGACCTTTAAAACAGCACAGTCAATACCACGTTAGCTTTTAGCCAGAAACAATCAATTCTCAACATTTCAAGCCTGCAAAAAAGGGCAAAAGAAAAAAAGGAAAGAACTGCTTTTTCAAGACTCTTCATCTCTCCCACTCAAAGAATCTGGCATTAATGGGGCAGGGACTTTTTTTTAAAAAAAGATAAGACAATTGACTCTAATCTTACTCTACAAAAACATATCATTAAAATGAAGTGCTGTTGTAAAATGCCATACATTGATTTATGGCAACCTGAGCCAATTTCACAGTTCCTATGACATCACCACTTCTATCCATTGCCCAATGAAGTGGCTTCAAAAGGGTCAAGAAGCTGCAAAACTAGGGAGGGAGGGTGTATCTAGCCCATGTTTAAACACACTATATGCACCAGGGCAAGGGCCAGGTTAAGAAGATTAGTGATTATCCTGAGACATTCATTCTCAAAACAACAATCAGGGTTTTTTTAAGTATACAAACAAGGTTAATAAGGTTCATTACACTAGAAGACCTGAAGGAATAAACCTTTTAAACTCGACATTACAGATAAAGCAATTTTGGTGATAAATGGAAAGGATGTGCCCTTGTGTAAGCATAGAAACCGTTCTTAGAGGTTCCGAAAATACAACACAGGGAAGATACCGAGGACCACTGTATAAACCTTTTACAATCATGAAGGACTAACATGCATCATTTCAGTTTAATTACTGTTTAGGCCCTAAGCATTTCTTCTGAAAAGCTGCAAGAATAATTTTGTCTCTATTAAATAACAGATTAATGTTACCATTTATGGATAAAAAAAATCAGAATTGCATTATGCAAATCTAAACAAGTTTCCCAAATTCCAGTGAGTTAGGAAGAAGAAGTGCAAGAAAAGATTATTAAAAGTCCTAGACACCAGCAGTATCCTTTCAGACAATATAATGACAAGAATATGGCAGCCCCAACCAGATCTTTTAAACCAATAACATCAGGAGCAGACATCCTTTAATAGTGGCTATCTCCAATAAAAACTATCATTTTAAATTCACAACCCATAGATCAATGAATGCTTTCAGCTGTAACGTATTTAGATCATTTAGTGTCATTTTCCCATTGTGGCTTCAGGTTCCCGTTTCCCTCTTAGTCACCTTTTCTGTCCTGCCAAGTTCTCTCCTTCTGTATTTATTGGTGTTTCAAACATCCCTAATAGCTTTAACAACAGCTCAGTTAGGACGAAGGATCCAAAAGTGAGTCATCTCGCATCTAAACATGAGACAAAACAGGCTTACTCTTTTCTTTGCCAGGAGGCCTGTCGAACTGCCCAGCATGCAAGTACTGCAGTTCTCATTTTGCTGCTTGTCAAAAGCCTCACTTTCTTTCTAGCATCTAGATTTCCAAGTTCTCAGGCAACACTCTTAGGCAAGGTTGGGTAGGATCTACTTTGTTTTTCACTAGAACCCCAAGGTACATCACCTGGAGCCAGGAGCAAAGCAGAAGTTCAAGAAGGCAGACATACACTGACAAAACAGGAAGCCCTGGAACTCATGTTCAACCCAGAAATTGGGTTTTGCTACCAAACTGGAGCTAGCACAAACAAATCCTTTTACACACAAATCTGTTCCTGCTGTCCTACAAGTTTTATAATTTCGGCAGCCCATTTTATGTAAAGGGGGACATATTTTGTTGTTATTGTTAAACAACTGAAGCTGGAAGCCTTTGCCATGTTCCTGCAAATCACTTGGAGATCTACCGATATATCCCAATCTATCTTCCGCCCAGCTCTGCTATACCAAATGTTTTATACTTCAATCCTATTAATTAATTTTTGTTTGTATACCATCTTTCCTCCAGTTGAATCAGAAAGGCCCTTCTGAGATTGTCTTCATTTAGAAGTTGATAAGACCGAGACTGGTTTAGCTTCAGAGATGGATCTTTACCAGGGAACTTCAGAAAATTCTCCAAGACATGTTGCCACTTCCAAGATACACCTACACATGAATAAGAAAACTGCTGGGGAGAATGACTGATTGTCTTAAATGGCTCTATACTAATGCACAGAGGAGGGAAAATAAACCAGATGAACCTGAACTCTTAACATAGGAAGGCAAATATGATTTCATAGGGATCAGTGAAATGTGGTGGGATGATTCTCATGAGCCTCATGACTGCGATAGTGATAGTGGGCTATAACCTATTCCAAAGAAATTCCAAAGAAATAGACCAATCAGGCAAGGAGAAGGAATGTCATTACATGTCAAGGACATGTACATCTGTGAATAGACCCATGACTTTAAAAATAGAAAACAAATTGAAAGCATTAAAAATTAAAGGGGAGGGAACCAACAGTGACATCACTGCAGGGGTGTACTATGGACCCTCCAGGCCACAGTGAAGACTTGAATGATACCTTCCTACAACAGATGACCAAACATTCAGAAAGGAAAGATATAGTGGTACTGGGATACTTCAACCTGATATTTGTTAAAGTCACACTCTGCCCAGAACATAAGGTCCAACAAATTTCTAACCTTTTGTACAATTTCATTGTACAACTTTTCATTATACAAAAGGTGGAGGAAGCAACAAGGGGATCAGTATTATTGAGTTGATCCTAACCAACAGAGATGAATTGATCAATGGGGTGGAAATAGTGGGATCCTTGATTGGGAGTGACTGTGTCCTCCTGGGACTGGTTTTATGTAGAGGAAAGGGGAAGCCAAATGTAATCGGACACACACTCTGGACTTTAAGAAAACTGATAAGCTTAAGGAAATGCTGGATAAGACCCCAAGGTCAGAAATGGAAGGGAGTTCATAGCGGATGAGAGTTTCTTAAATGACATGTCTAAAGAAATCAGGATGGATGTATAAAGAACTTTTGGATGAGCTGAGATTTAAAGGGGCCATGTAAAAGTAATGGAAGAAGGAGCAAAATACTAAACAGGAATACAAACAAGTAGCCAGTACTTATAGGGAGAAAGTCAGAAAAACCAACTCTCAGAATGAGCTCAGGCTTGTAAGAGAAGTTTTAAAAACTATAAAGGAGTGGAGGTGGGGAGCTATGTTTGGAGGAAAAGGAAGGAAGGGAAAATTTAGGGCTACAATCTTTTCCCAAAAGAAAAACAGTGCTCAGCCTGGTAAAGATAGAACAAATGATGCAGTGAGAGTCAATAGTGTAATGCCATGGCAAAACCGCCAAAGCCATTCTATGCTTATATCAACAGCAATATAGTGTCCAGATGAAGGGACATAATAGCATCATTTTATTTTGCTTTGGTCAGACCTCACCTGGAATACTTTGTCCACTTCTGAGCACCACACTTCAAGAATTATATTGACAAACTGAAATGTGTTCAGAAGAGCATGACAGTGAAAGGTCTGGAAATCAAGCCATATGAGGACAGCTAAGGGAGATAGGTATTTTTAGTTTGAAGAAAAGACTAATAGTTGATATGATGGCCACTTTAAATATCTGAAATGATGTCATGTAGAACATGGAGTAAGCTTGCTTTCTCTAGCTACAAAAACTCAGACACAAAGCAATGGATTCAAATTGCAAGAAAAGAAGTTCCACCAAAACACTAGGAAGAACCTTCTGATGGTAAGAACTGTTCACCAGTGGACTAGACTATCTCAGAAGGTAGTGAAGGTTCACTGGAGGTTTTCAAACAGAGGTTGGATGGCCATCTCTCAGGGGTAACTTAGCTGCAGATTCCTCCATGTCAGGGGGTTAGACTAGATGGCCCTTCAGATTCCTTCCAATTCTATGATCATGACATACTATTGTGACATGAAAACACTACAGATGTAGATCAGAGCAAAAACTCTGAATTCCTTAAAGCAGTGATGGGGAACTTGAAGCCCTCTGGATGGATGATTTGGCTAACAGCTCACATCAGCTCCACTCATCATGGCCAATAGCAAGGGACTATGGGACTTGTAATTCAAAACACCTGGTGGGCCAAAGGTTCCCCCCACCACCACCAAAGTGTCCTTCAGTTTACCTCTAATACATAGCAACTCCACTCTCTTCCCATCCAGCACAGATTGCTTCCAGATTGACTTGATAATTGTCCCAGTAAACACTGCTCTAATAACACTCCCAAAGCAAGGGCATCACCCAGAGAAGTGCAGAATGACAGCATCACAAAATGGGTCTCCATACATGTTTCTCATAGAATTGGTACACAAAAAGAAAGTCCTCCAAGTGCTTTACCTCAAGTGTCCAGTTTCTTAAACACAGTTATTAAGCACCATGATATGGACCTCAAGACATGTACACCTGATGATTTGTTTCTCAGCACAGATCTCATGAGCTGGACAGATATGCCATTCTCATCAAATCAAACAATTCCTTAGGAGATCAGCTAAATCCCAAGCATTATCATTTTTGCAACAGCACTAGAAAAAATGTATTTCATCTGCTATCTAGAGGTAGTCAGGGTTGTAGACCAACACATCTAGAAGGTGCTGGTTAAGAATGGCTGTTCTAGTTCTTAAACCTGAAGTAAGAAACATTGTCTTTCTTCTAGATCAGGGATAGGTACTGTTGAAGGGCCAATTTTCTTCCCCGCCAAATCCATGGTAGGCTGTACCAGTGGCAAAAATTGCTGCTGCAGTTTGCTGCCATATTTTGAATGTCAACAATTAAGCCTTGTTTTGCACCCCAAGCAATCCTCATTTAATTAAGCTGTTTTCTTGCCTCAAATCACTGCCCTCCTCCCTCCTTCCAGAGGATGGAGCAGAAAAACACCATAGCTACCAGCAGGAGGAGGAGGAGCACGGCAGAGCTCACTTGCTTCCTTGGTCACCCTCCTCCTCTCTCCTCCTCACTCATTTGCCCTCCATTTACTGCCTCATAAGGCACTCGGAAAAGCACCACTTCTTTACGGAGCAACTGGATGCTAGCAGTAGCAGAGTTTTACAAGCCAAGCAGGCAGCTGGGGAAGAGGAAGAGGAGGATGAGTGAAGGAGCGAGTAAGCTCTGCCATGCTGCCTTCTTCTGCTGCTGACAATGGTGGTGAAAGGAGGAAGAAGATAGCAACATTTTGCTGAAAACAGCCTAAGCTAATGACGCTTTGACAGGGCTTGATTGTTGCAGATGCTGTGGTTTCCTGCCAAACATGCAGCAAACTGAAGTATCTATTTTTGTGGGTGGGGGTGTTACAGGACTCTGGGGCTGTAAAATTGGGGCTTAGGGCCACATATGGCCCATGAGCTGTACAATTCCCATCATTTCCCTAGTTATTAGGGTGTTTTGTTTTTGATTTAATGTTAAGCTACCCAGAGACCTAGCAATATAGCAGGCTTAAACTGTACATAATTCTTACATGCCTGCTAGATCTAAGAATCAGCTCTAGGACCTGCAGCAGCAAAAACATCTAACCCCTGTATGCCCACTGGCTTGACATGGAATTGGAGCTCAGAGGTCCCCCTCCCCAAGCAGCCTCAATTAGACTGCCAGTTCAATTCTAGTGTCTTGGCCACAAACCATCACAACAACCAATTAAGCTATCACAGTGGGAGACAGGAGAGGAGTACAGGCCACAAATAAAGCTCTCAGGATAAAACCACCACACGCTTACCCAGCAATGACCACTCCATCACAAGAATGCACATCACAGAGAACTTTCCCAAGGTCATACTGCAACTGGCTCACAGTGCCAATGCGATTCTGCAAAGAAAGACAGGGAAATATGGTTAGTCTTATCCAGTCACCCAGGAACCCCCAGAATTCTACATCCCCCTCACTGGAAAAGCCACTGCTCTCTACATGCAAACAGTCCCAGATCCAATCCCAAGCATCTCCAGGTATTGGTAGGAAAGATTCCTGTCTGAAACTGTGGAGAGTCAGGGCTGATCAAAGTATACAGTATGGAAACAGATGGACCAGGGGTGTGACTTGGTATAAGGAAGCTTCTCACGTCCAGTATGTCCAATTCAAAGGCCCTCAACTAGTGCAGGGAGAAGCCTCTGCTGGTATCCTTGGAGAACAGACAGGCCAATGGTTTGGTACAAGTTCATTTCATACATTCAAAGGCACCCAGTTTCTTGGGGAGAGGAAAAGCTGCACACAAACCAACAGGGGAAGGTGTATCTCTTTCTTCCCCCACAAAGTGGTGCCAACACCTAAGCATCCACTTGGGTGGGTAACCTCTTTAAGACACAGGGCTCAATGCCATTTCAGAGAAGCCCTCAGGAGCTCAGGATTCAAACAGTGGGTGGGGTCAAAGGCAAAAGCGAAGAGCCAAAAATATTACCAAACTGCAGCTTACTACCAATAATGAAGCACAGGAGAGGCATTTCAGTCTATCAGAATGAGGAAAAAAACTGTACAAAAGCTTAGAAATCACCAAAGATGAAACCATGACAGAGGATGCATTGCCAACACATTTATGACAATTTACAATCAGCTCCCAGTTTGGGTATAAACTCACTGGGTCTGGCAATTGTTACCTCTCTCCTCCTCTGCCCTCAAGCAATGTTACAAAACAGTTTTCCCCTCAAAATTGAGCTTTATGCTTTTGTTTTTTAAAAAACAGAATTTTCTACCATTGAGGTGGCAGCACACAATGTCTTTTGCTGTTCCTGGCCTGTCCCACCACAAGGGGGAGGTCAGACTGACAGAAACTATCTCTGCTGGGTGCTGCCACTTCAGGTTGCCCAGAGCACCTGAAAATAGAATCCCCAGTCAAGAAGGTTTAAATCTCCCAGCTCAGTGTAGCAGGATAAGGATAAAAGGGGACGTCTTCAAAGCTCAGCTCACTTGAAGAGAGGCCCCATGCTTTATCCCAATCTGTACATACTGCTGAGGATAAAGACTGGAATTTCTCTGCAACTGAAGTAAGGAGTACACAAGTTCCAATCTTCGCCCTTGGTCTTTATTCAGTTCATGTGTGCCTGGTTGGGAGATAGAATGGAATGGTGGTTACTTAGCATAAATATCCATTTTTGCAAGGAGCAGAAGAGATATTCACACACAGTCGGTGATCCTCATCACCCAGACAGAGGCAGGAGTTATGTGAACTAGATCTTTTACTGGTGACCTCCTTGTCTCCTTCCATAATTTCATACATAATTAAACAGAAGAATCAGAGTAGAAGAGAGCACCAAAAATTAAGTTAAAGGTGGAGGGGAGCACAATGACCCTACAGAGAAGAACAAGAAACGCAATGTAAGGAGGAATTCCAAAATTATTGGAGCCATGCAACCGCAATCCTGGATTGCTTCTCTGCTTCTCACAAGAATTTATGGTAAGTAACCAAAATTCCTTTCTCTGAGCAGTACGGAACACAAAATGGGGCATACCTGAGTCTAGGTACATTGTGGATGGGAACAGTAGCCCTTACATTCAGACCATGCTTTAAAGCACCCTTCTTCCAAAAGCAGATTCTGCTGATATTAATGTATCTGTTTGCACTGACAAATAAGGTGAACAAAATGCTCCTGGGGCAGCTCTGCATATCTCCTGTAAGAAAACATTGGCAGAGGAGGCTGCTGAAGTAGCCAATGCCCCTGTAGAATTGACAATTAAATTACTAGGTCCAGGTGTTTTACCCAAATCATAAGACATTGTTACACATGCTTTGATCCAACATGCCTCAGTCACACTCAAAGACGTGGGAAGACAGGCAATGAATAAAGCATCTGACTTTCTGAATACTTGAATGAAGGAAATATAAAATGTCAGTGCCCACCTCATGTCTAAGCAATGCCATAACTTCATTGTAGAGTGAGCAGGATTAGGATAGAATGAAGATAAAGTAATTTCCTGAGACATGAAAAGGCAAAAACATTTCAGGTATGAATGATGGGCCCCACTTCAGTGTCAATTAATCTTTACTAAATATGCAGAGATAATCTCTAGTTCTCTAGTTGAAATTTTGCCACATTCCCCTCCCTAGCCATTTTAATCCCAAGAGAGGCATCTGTAAATACATAAAGTAAAACAAAAGTTGGGGTTTTTTTTAATCACAAAAACATTTTAAAAATAGAGTGGAGGCTTTGGCCCTTCAAAGTCCTACAGGTAGCCGGTGGAGTCCCCTAACCCTCTTATCTACTCCTGGCATAAGGAATGTTTAAGAAATCTTCGGTTCCTTATAGCTACTGGAATGTGAAAATACATGTCTGTTAACTGAAGTTTTTACAAAATCATTCTTGCTAAGAGCTTCTAGGATGGCATGGAACATTTCCATATGGGAGAGTCAATAAAAAAACAAGGCATTTGGGAACTTGAGGTCTAGCACAGAACTCCCAACTCCTCCATGTTTCAGAAAAGTAAAGAAGGCTGAATAGACTCCAAGAACTGTTTTTGGGGTACAACAATCTCAACTGTCCCAATATGCATAAGATACTATAAATCTTGATCCATAGCATTTCTTTATTAAATAATGAGTTAATGAAGAAATGTATCTTATGGTGTCTAAGCAAATTTGGTTTTGCACCCTTACACGACAATACAAAACACCTACTGATCTGTGGTTGTCACAATCCAGATGTGACATGGGTTGAATGGATGAATATTTATTTAAAAGTTTTTCCTCCCTAATGTTTCTTTTTGGTAGCCACTTGCAAAGCCTTATTTTTGTATTTTCCTTCCACCAATTTTTTTCTGACCCATGATCCTCAAAAAGAACGATTTTAATAAGAAGATCATCCAATAAACAAGAAGTCATTAGAACAGTGAATTTGAAGGAACTACCAAAATGTGCAAGTTTTTAAAACTCATTTTCAGAGTTAATACAGTGGGCCATTGGTACCGCTGGGGTTTGGTTCCTGGATCCCCCGTGGATACCAAAATCCGTGGATGCTCAAGTACAATAGGAAAATCAGGGTATGCTTCTTGGAATTTATTTTTGGGGGAATATTTTCAAGCCATGGATGGTGGCATCCATGGATGCCAAATCCGTGGATAGAGGGGGCTTAATCTATACAGGTTGTCTTTATTTCTGGGGAACTGCTTGTTGTAGGCACTGCATTTGGCCACAGAAATTTGTCAGCAAACTTTGACAGCAGCTTTTACGACAAAAGCCAATTTAAATCCAGATTGCTTTACAAGAGACTGGGAGCTGCAGAAAGAGGCTTGGGAGCTGCACATGGCAATTCACACCCCAAACTAGATCCTTATTATTTCAAATGTATTCAATATGCAGTAATGAAGCCCTGAGATTGAATTTCATGCCACTGCTCAAAAACACAGAGCTAAAGCCTTCTGAGATTTTCTAAGTGTTGCTTCAGGCCTCCCTTCTTTCAGATAATGTACAGAAACAATTTCAATGTGATTCTAGGCTGCATCAATAGGAGTATAATGTCTAGACCAAGGGAAGTAATAGTGCCACTCTATTCTGCTTTGGTCAGACCTCACCTAGAATACTGTGTCCAGTTCTGGGCACCACAATTCAAGAAGGATATTGACAAGCTGGAATGTGTCCAGAGGAGGGTGACCAAAATGGTAGGAGGTCTGGAAGCCATTATGCGCTATGAAGAGCGGCTTAGGGAGCTCAGTATGTTTAGCCTAGAAGAGAGAAGGTTGAGAGGGGACATGATAGCCATGTTTAAATATTTGAAGGGATGTCATACTGGGGATGGAGCAAGCTTGTTTTCTGCTGCTCCAGAGACTAGGACACTGAGCAATGGACTCAAACTACAGGAAAAGAGATTCTACCTAAACATTAGGAAGAACTTCCTGACAGTAAGAGCTGTTCAGCAGTGGAATGCACTGCCTCGCAGTGTGGTGGAGTCTCCTGCTTTGGAGGTTTTTAAACAGAGGCTGGGTGGCCATCCGTCTGGAATGCTTTGATTGTTTATTCCTGCATGGTAGGGGGTTGGACTAGATGGTCCTTGTGGTCTCTTTCAACTCAAGGATTGTATGATTCTATGCATCCCCTTCCTTTAGAGTTATGCTCTGGAAATGAAAGTTACAATGGAAAAGTGAATTGTAAGGTCATCTACAGCATTTCCAGCCCACCTCCCTTTTTTTAAAGGCCTGTCTTCCTTCAACTTAAGAAGGCTTTTTGCTCTGCTCTGTTTTGAAAAAAGACCAGTAGAGGCCAAAGGAAAGCCTTTACAGGCCAAAAAAAGGTGAGGTGGAGATGTGACAAAACAGCTAACAGCACCCACCAAGGCATTGGGATGCTACTGGATATTTGGGAGCAAGAATAATTATGTACACACACATCAAAATTGGGAGGGAGCACAAAATGGCCTTGGGGTTGCATATAGGCCAAAGTTTGCCCATTCACACTTTAGTGTGCTGTTTAAAGTATTTTGTTTCCAGTTCAGATGAAAACAGCCCACATTTTCTGTACCAAAATCTCCAAGTGCAAAGAAGGTTGACTCAGAGAGCTTTCTAAATGAAACGAATCTGGAAGAACAGGCCACTGAGGCTGTCTAGGGGGTCTACACCTCAAGGGTTTCAGAACAGATATAAGAGAAGATGCTGAAAATTATTTGTGGATCCCACTGAACTGAGGAAAATGATTGCTGGGAATGAGGTAACTCGGCTGCATTTAATAAAGTTCAGTCTCTCATGACTACAGATTTGGGTCATTAGGAATACGAAAGAAATTCAGTGCCCAACTGCTTGCTTGAGAGCTTGAAGTTGTGCGAATGTAACAGGCCAAGTTTAAGATTTATCTTGTGCACAACAGTGGCTGCCAAAATGTGTGCCTAATCCCCATAAAAAATGGTGAACACCAGTTTTATGCTTACATTTTTCCCTTACACACAATGGCAGGCACTATTTTTGTGCCTTGAAAAGTTGTCAAAATGGCAGTCTTTTCATTGCATGTCCCACAGCTACTTTAGTGGTGAGTGCTTCAGACAAATGGGAAGAACCAGGTAATCAGTACTCCACTAATGCTGATCTTCTCCCCTCCCCACACACATACACCTACGGTACTCACCACCAAACCTTTTGTCGATTTCTTTTTTTGGCTGCCAATTGAGCAGTTTATACTTTTCCAATCTTGACTCTGGCAGAGCTAGGAAACTTTGCCACTGCAGCTCTGAAGGCTCCTATTCACGTGCTCTCAGTGTCACTGGTACTAATGAATATACTGCACTCAGCAACCAAATCAGGGACAGACACAGGGGCAGTCATTTGACTGCAAACCCAGGAAAGGTATTGCTTACTGCAAACTCTAAGGCCTCAGTGAGCAGCCACAATCATCATTGTCTCCTTACAAGTTGTCTTTCCCTTCTGAACTTATCACAGGAAGAAGGAAAGAGGAAGGCAAGAAGAGAAACAGCAAAGGTTAAAAAAAAACTACTGATAGTTAAAAACACAGGAGGAAAAAAGAACAGATATGAAGGAAAAGAGACAGATGCAAGTTTGACTCAGGCCAGACAGAGGGAGCTCTAAAAATTGCTCTGTTCAAGGAAGGCAGAACAAGAAATTGAAAGGAGAGGGCAAGGAATACTCAGCAAAAACTCTTCTAGTCTCATGATTGCTCTCTCTCTCTAGGCAATGAGAAAGATAACCAAGTGTGGGTGGATTGCTCCTCTGCACCACACAGAGAATGGTGTGTGAGCAAGTGAGTAAATGGGATGTGAGAGAATAGTGTTCGTGTGAATGACTGTCTACCCCAGTGTGCCTGCTGGGAAAGGGGATGAGAGGGAGAATGCCTGCCTACTTCCTCAGGAGTTGTCTGTAATTTCTGGTTTCACTCACCAACTCTAAATGTCACTAAAATATGGCCAAAAAAAGTGTTATCTGGAACATGACATTTTAACTGGATTGGTGAATGAAATCATGATGTGGGATTGCCAGAACAACCCCATATCATGGGAAAGAGGATAAAACCATTTGGGAAACTCCAGAGGGCTGGATGGGAACCCCAAGAGGGACAGATTCAGACCCAGAGTCCAAGGTTACTCACACCTACACTAAAGGTTAAGAGAGCTTATGACCTTTCTACACATGACATTGCTTAAGGCATATGCAACACAAAGATGCAACAAAGGCATACTTGTCAGAGTGCTGGGACTGGCAATCCCTCCTTGCCAAGCAAACACTTGCCTGCTGCTATACCCCTGTGTGCAACAGCCCATGGATTCAACGTTTTTCAAGTCCCTTCGCCCTCCTGAATAACACTCACACACAGTGTATTTGGTAACAATTATATTTGGTTACATCTTCAGAAAACATGGTTAAATACAGGTTAGTAAATACATGTTCTTTGGCAATAAATGGCCGCAACTTGCAAGCTAAATGGTTGGCGGCAATGCATGGGTCGTGATCTATTCCTTGATCCCACCCATGTGGGTCAAAGCAACAGGTCGGTCAATCCAGACTCCCTGTGGAGGAGAGAGATGTTGCCCAAGCCTCTCTCCTCCCCTGTAAACAAAAGCTGGTTAACAACTAGAGGCGGGGTCTCCCTTGAACTTGAGCTAGTGCTTGAATTTGCACTTGATGGAGACCCCTTGACCTCGTGCCCTATCATGACCCATGACATCCGGCGCCCCGCAAATTGCGACATGGAATGTGCTCTACCCTGAGGGTGGGTGGCTGGGTCTTCAGCTCCTTGGAGCCAAAAGAGGGCGGTGATGCGACAGAGCTGCCTTATAACAGCTCCATCGCCCTTCAGTGATGTCATCCAGCCATGCCAGAGGCCGGCCAGATGACCTGCTCTCCCCTGGCAGCCGCAACCAACTGGGGCCTGGCAGGCCCACCCTGATTGGCCAACGTCTCCTCCCTGCTCCTCCCGGCCACAAAGCAGGCAAGGAAGAAGACAGGGTAACATGGCGGCCACCAGGGCGGCCCATGCAGTCCCCGCCCCCCCACCTGAAAGGGGGGAGGGGCGGAGGGCTTTCCAGGGGGTGCCGGCTGGGCTGCAAAAAGGCCCGCCGCCAGCAAGCCCCCTTTCACTTTTAATGATCTGGGGTTCAGCAAGTTCTCTTGTCTATCACACCAGAGGTATCAGGGAAAGAGAGCAATCTATGCCCCAACCTCTATTATAATAACAACAAATGCTGTTTTCATCTAATGTAGAAATTTTGGTAACTTCTGTAGGCCACAGAGTTTGAATGAACCATTTAACTGAACCAGCAGAGAGGCTTGGGTTGATCTAGACTGGTCCACAACCTCTAGATATTTTAGAATACAACTGCCATCATCCCTGAGGAATGGCCATGCTGGCTGGAGTTAATGGGAGTTATTATCCAAAACATCTGGAGATAACTGGGTGAGGAAGTGCTGATCCAGAGTAAGGGAGGTGCATTTTTCAGACATCTTGGGCTGCATTAACCCTCTAGGACCTTGGAGGGTTGCACCAACCACTCCAACACTGCCCCATGCACCAGAATTTTTTCCCCCTATCATTTCTGGATTGAGCCTAAAACAGGCAGGGTGTGAAAATTGAGTGAAACACCCAGCTGTGCCCCTAGAGGGCATGACTGGCTCATTTAGGCCAAAGCAAATTGAGAGTTAAGGCCACAGAAGGGGGCCACAATGAGCCCAGAGTGAATTGTGTGAACCCCACAGGTTGATCTAGAGATATAATAAACCTCTCTCTCTGAACTGGACCAGGCAACAATAACAAAGTACAATTTTCTTCTTGCCAATTGAGTCTAGGCATCCAGGAAAGCAGTTCACATTTCCATACACCGCTCTGCTATTACATGATACTGGGTCATGAGCTTGATTGCACTGTGTTGTTATCTCCTTCACAAGAGCAGGCTATTTGGATCAGACCATCTAGTCTACCATCCTGTTTCCAACCAAGATATGCAAGATGTTCCCAGGAGACCCACAAGCAAATAAACATCCTCACAACACCTCTTAGGAAGAGATACTACAACTCCCATGCCTCACCAACAGTCAGGCTGCTGAGGCTGATGAGAACTGCAGTTGGTGGGAACAACTGTTGGAGAGCCACAGGTTTGCCAGCCCTATCATAAGAAAAGTACAGAACAGCAATGCTCAGTGCTTCAACCATACTCACAGGAATTTTTCAGGAACCTACAAAGTAAGATACATTAGGACTGGAGAGTGCTCATCAAAAAGCATTTTAGCCTCTCAGAGCACTATCAGATGTTTGAATAGGGATAGCAATCTATACAACACCGTGTGTGGGTACTCTTCTTCACACAACAGTGCAAGCATGTTAACACTGTCAAATCTAAGCATCATCATAGCCTTTTGGACAGGAATCTTTTGGACAGGAATGGGCATCTTTTGGACAGGAATGTTCTACTGGTGTTTCTGAGAAGAGGTTTGAGGAGCTGTTGTCAAACATCACACAGTGACTTTCCCGAAAGCTCTACAGACTCCATTAAGATCAGAAGCTCAACAAAACCTCTGCTAATGCTCCATCCTGCCGATTCAAAGCTTCTGCGTTTCAACAGCAACAGAATGGTGCTTTCCAATGTAGGCACTTTAGCGCTGCACAAGAGGTACTAGAAAGAGAATCTCACATCATTACCTTCCAGTTAGTTCTTAAAACCCGCTCCTTCTCCCGGCATTCTCTGAGAGTTCCTTTCCAGCAGGGAAAATCAGAAATTTGACTGTCAGGCAGGTAACCTTCCTGTTGACATAGCCAGAACCAAAGGACTTTGTCTTCTGCAAGCACTTTCCAGGCCTTACTCACCTAAAAGGAGATAAATAAATATTGGATATGGACATACTACCTCTTACAGGGATAGTGGGGAACTAGAATGGAAAGATTTCAGAACCAGAAGTGGCAGTTACACTAAGAAGTTTATTGAGAATCGGATATTTGCCGGGTTTTCTTTCCTTGAAAGACATGGACTTCTTATTGTGCATGTAGCTGGTATACCAGTCTCAAATGTGTGTATCTACAAACACATCTCAGACACTTCAAAAATGAGTTACCACCTGTTTTGCTTAGCCAAATTCCTTCCCTGCAAATACTATCCCACTATTGGGCAATCCCAGACATTCTCCTACTTAAAGCCAGGAATGGCAACATCCATTATCCACCATTATCATTTCCAAGCCAGAATGACAGCAATTCAGGCTACAGATCTAGGCATCCCCCAAGTTTTGATTTGCTTGTTTTTTAAGGCACACATCTGGGAGAAAGAGCACAGCCTGCCTATTGTTGTGCTAATGGTCTATATGCCAGGAGAGATATGAAAGTTCTTCATATAAGAGAATATTCAGAAATCTGACTTCTTCCAGCTACAGCAGGTTCTGTGGCATGTATGAAACAAACCTGATTTTTTTTAAGAATGCATATATTTAAGTCACCGTGGACAAAATATGAAGAGGGACTCAATGGGATTGTTTCAAGAAAATTTACAAAAAATTAAAATGTATTTCAGCAGGGAACTGTCAAATGCTCTTCAACATGCTCAATTCATTCATGGATATATCCATGGGTTGCCATTTTGGTTTTTTGAGAACACTGGCATAAGTAGAGAAGGTAACTGTTGTACAGTAGTTAATATTCAGGGCATCAAAAGGAAACTCCTCCAACTCATTTTTAGCCGGAGCAAGTTTTCACAGACACCAAAGAGAGAAGTAAACACAACAAAGGGCTGATAACTTTGCAAAGCCACAAATGGAGGATGGTGTGTGTGCGGGGGGGGGGGAGGAAGGGAGAGAAAGCCAAGAATTGCCAATGTAATGAGAATTCACAGAAACATTGCCGAATATAAATTAAAGTGATGCTGTAGAATAGTCTTCCTCAGCCTCACGCCCCCCCTCCAAGATGTGTCTTATCATTTTCAGTCAATACGGTAATGCCATACTGGCTGAGATGATGGGAGTTGTAATCCAACATATCTGAATAGTATGAGGTGGGGGAAGGCTGTGTCAGAAAGCAATCTACTCTAAATAAAAGGCTTCCAAGATGTTCTTTCAACATTAATGAGATTTTTTTTAATCCACTGTGATTTTAATCAGGTTACTTCTAGCCCTGCCAGCCTATAAACCTGGCTTTTCAAAGGAGGGGTTTGGTAAGCTGAGACACCCCATTAATGCATCAGAAACTGGCACAGACAGCCAAGCTGAGTAAAAGCCTTGCCTAGCGAGACGCAGCTGCAAGAAACTTCTAATAAAAAAGCATCTCAAGCATTCCACTTTACAGCACCACTGTGAGTAGCTCCATTTAACATACACGCACACAAAACAGTATTTGGCTCAAGCTCAAATTTACTAGCTGCGCTTCCGTTAAGGGTGTAGGTGAGCAACTGAATGCCAAAAGATTAAAGAGACCCTCCACTGGTTGCTCCGCCCCTCCCTCACAAAAGGGGGTTCTCACCCATGGCTTTATTGGTACTGTTGCCCAGTTGCTGAAAGCCTAAGCGAGCCACTCAATTGTGTGTTTGGGAGGGGGATCGATACCAAGAGTTCTTTTTCTAGGCTGAAGCACAAAATTAACAGCAGCACATCCTGTTAAGCCTGGGGGAGAAAGAAGGGGAAGTTATTTTGCCCTTTATCCCTTTTCCACTACTGTATTTGTAAACTACCCTTCATTATTGCTCCTCATCTGAGGCATCACTACATCTTTGCTTCGTCTCAAGGCAGATCCTGGAAATTCTAGCATTGTATGACCTCACTAACAGATGGCTATCAACAGAGTCACACACACACCTTCTTTCAGACAGATTCCATATTTGATTAATGCCAGTGGGGAACACAACTGTGGCCCTCTGGATGGTTTTTTGACTGCAATTTCTATAAGAGGGTCACAGTTGCCCACCCCAGATTGCACCTCTACTGCAATCCATACAATCTGTCTATTTTAAATCCTTCCTCCCCAAACCACTTGCGCTCTTCTCTAAACTCACAATGCAATGCCATGGACACCTCCCTCTAGGCCCAAAAGACAAAATGGTGCCCAAAGTAATATTTGGAATTTTCACAGATTTCCAAGCTGATTCTATACAGGTTTATCAGAAGCAAGACACAGAGTTCAACAGAGCGTACTTCTAAGTAAATATGCATAAGATTCCAGCTTTGGATATGCCAAATTTGTTATTACTGTAATAAATAATTTGCTGGGTAATAATCTAGTCAGCCATTTATTTGCAGCTGATGCCTGATCTGTTGACAGAGTCTCCCATTCTTTGGGTATCAAAAAAGACTTCAGCAAAAGAAAAGATCAACAACTTTTATCATCTTTCAAACATAATCAGTCAGTACTAACAGGATCTCATAGAAAGTCAGAAATTTCACCAGATCGTCATTTTTCATACAGCTTGACCTGGAATCATGCATCACTCACAAAACTATAGCCAGTGAAAAGACTATTGGTCCTTTATGCCCTATGGTACCCACTTTGAACTATTTAGACAGTGGTTCCATCACTACACTACAAAACATACCTATTATTTATTACAGCTGAGCTCCATCCCTATCTCCTTCCTCCCCTCCTCTATATGATCCTGGCTCACTAGTTAACCGCCATTAAGCTAATGCTCCCTGATTCAGATGCAACCAAGAACCCCAGCTTAATACAGGCCACAAACAAAGCAGCAAATAAGCACATATCGAGGGTGGATCATTCAGCTCTGCTACTCACCCCCGGCTCCGTAAACCAAACCATGCCTATGTTTTTCAGAAGATGTACTGTTTTGCTTACGGAATGTTGGTTCTTATCTGCCTGATGGAGCCAGCGTGGTGTAGTGGTTTGAGTGTTGGACTACAACTCTGGAGACCAGGGTTTGAATCCCCACTCAGCCATGAAAACACACTGAGTGACCTTGAGCAAGTCACACACTCTCAGCCTCAGAAAACCCCATGAAAAGGTCACCTTAGGGTCACCACAAGTCGGAAACAACTTGAAGACACACAAAACAACAACAACATGCATTATATTCCTTTTTCTCACCTCTTCCTCCTCCTCCTATCTTCCCTGACCACCAATCTTGGGCATTTTGTTACCTTCAGCTATGTAGTAAATGCTCCTATACAACATTTCTTTAAAAAACATTTGTTCAAAAACCACATATGGAGTCGTGCTTTTAAGCAAAGAAGCACTTTGGATCCCAGCCTATGAAGAGTCCCAGGTGGATTCTAAATTGGCCTGAAGCAAAGTTAGGACTCGGAGCAGGAGTTTCAAGGAATGCTCTCAGGGAACATATGATCATACCATATCTAACATGGCAGATATTGTTCTTTCCATGAAAATTAAGTGCGGAAATGAAATAGGGCAACAAGGAAAAAAGAGGGGAGCAGGTGCTAATAGGCAGTCATGGTGAAGTTATACTTCTTCACCTTTGTGCAGTAATCCCATGCTACCCAGTTTCACAGTCAAGCTATTTTCCTGTCAACCAGTTACCAATTTGGCAGGAAGGCACAAAACAAAATAGATTTTCTCTCATGGCATTCATATCACTCATGATGCTTGTCCCACTAACCAGTGCAATCTCATTAACTCCCAAAGTGCTCTACTACCATTCAAATATTTTTTTAAAAAAACACTTACAACAATAGCAGTGAAAAGACAATGGGACATTCCATTTAACAGAAGAGGTCTTCCATCATTCAAAAAAAATTTCAAAAGCATCAAGATCAAAATGAAAACCATTTTCATTTTTTATAGTTTTGCTTTTTTACTTGATCGTTTTAGAAGGGGACTAAAAGCTTTAACTATTCTTCTCTTCCTAAAAGCCTTCTAAAACCCTGGAACTATCCATGTCTCTCAGCTGCTTCCTTAAGTATCAAAGGGTTGCTTTAGACAACCATTTCAGAAGCACACATTTGCCCTAAGATAGGAAGTGAGCATAATAAAACAGTTCCAATTTAAAAAAAAGAAAGAAAGAAAGAAAGAAAGAAAGAAAGAAAGAAAGAAAGGAAGGAAGGAGTCATGGCAAGCCACCAAGGCAGCCACCAACAATGCTACACAGTACAGGAAATTTAGTGCTCCGAACACATTATTCTAATCTGGAAGTTACAATCTCAGGCAATGCTGACCATGGCCATTCAAAGATATTCTGCTACCTTAAGTGGACCAGCAAATGCCACCCTCACCATCTCTGCCCCTCACCCCACTGCACTGACCTGCTGCTTTCACTCCATGTGTTAATGCACCTGCGTGCTCACTGGGGACACCACTCCACAGTGCCTTGCTCTGAGGAAGGACCCCTATCTCATGATACAGAGCCTTCCTTTGAACAAGTCATTAGGACTTCAGGGCAAAATAGCCCCAGAGAGCTCTAGAGCGCCACTAGCCCACTTTGCTGCAATGGTTTAAATAAAAAAGTTTCAGGTTCAACAATAAGCTTTTAACATTTACAAACTAGTTTTGCCACCTCAGCAAAGTAGTAGCCCAGCAGCACATCTTGGCAGCAGCCAACTGTAGCCACGCACTGCCCCTGTACCAGCCTTTTCTTTCTTGGATGGGGTGGATGGTTGGTGGCAGGACAGGGCAGTGGATGGTCTGCCAGCAGTGGCAGTTGGGTGGCTATCTGCCACTGCTTCTGATCTTCTGACAGAGCTAAGGGACTCTCACTGGCTCTCAGTACCGCCACCCTGATTTATACATCTGCTTCATATTAAAGCAGGGCAACACTGAATAGACCTGGGGCACTTTCATGCTACACAGTTATAACACTATGATTCCACATTAACTGCCATGGCTGCATCCTATGGAATACTGGGATTTGTAATTTTGTCAGAGGCATTCGAGCGCTCTGGCTGAGAATCCTTAAACTGCAACTCCTAGGACTCCACAGGATGTGGCCATTGTAGTTAAAGAGGAATCACAGGGTTATAATTGTATGGGCTTCTCAGGGAAACGCACATGAATCTCGGTTCCCCTCATGTTCAATGGCTTGAGCCCAAGGTATCTGATAGACAGTTTGTTCCTACATGTTGGGAGGGATTTTACCCTAAAAAACAGCCTATAAATATTTAAATGAGTAAATTACTCTGTTGATTTCACAAGTACATCAAGTCATCTTTTTACATAAGTAATAAACGGCATATTTTATATTGCTAAATCAGGAAATAAGTTTAGGTGTGACAAGAAATTAAACACTGCAAATAGTATAGTTTCTCTCCCTGGGAAACATGTTCTCTCCCCACAGTTTCAAAATTTCTGGAAATCTTACACCTGTACTCACTAACCAATGTCCCAGCTGCTCTTTGTTTCAAAGGGTACAACACTCTCACACTTTGCATCAGAACTTTGCAATTCTGCCACTATAGTAGATGATCATCTCACACATGCTGATATCAAATACATTTAGTGGGAAATAAGACCTGTTGGACCCCAATGGAATTTACTTCCACCTCATTCACTTAGAACAAGAGCAAAAGGCAACCAGCAAACCAGGTAAAAACTTACCTGAGCACACCTCCCCAGCTCTGTCCGGCCTAGGAACTGAAATATTTTTAATGCCAATTCATAAGGCAATTGGACGTCAAAGAAGGGGACCTCATTTATTTCATTCTGAAAGAAGCCAGGAGAAGTGAGAGAAAGGTGTTAACAGCATGGTATTTTATTTTGACACCCCAACTGACAACAGAACGAAAGACAGAGGAAATGCAAGTCAGCTATTAGCTGTTTTTTCATAACACATAAACCATCATCCTATGATACGAATTCTGTTAAGGAATCTACTCACAAGAACTGTAAAAGAGCACAGTACCAGACTCAGAGCTTTGAAAAATTATTTTTAACTACAGGTCCTAGAATCCTCCAGCCAATGGCTATGATGAAAGTTAGAAGAAAAAGTAACTTTTCAAAGCTCTCTGTGTGACTACTTATTTACCTACCCTACATTCCCACAACCCAGTGCCCTTCATCATATTAGACCAGTGGTTCTTATCCTGTGGTCTGCCCCCCCCGGGGTCCATGGTGTCCTCCTAGCGGGTCCACAAAGGCTGCTTGGCCCACCTCCTTTCTGCAGTGGAGTGACTACATGACAGAAGCAAAGGCTGGCTGGCTTGCCCTGCACATTGCCATTTAATCCGCTCCAGCCACACATGTGCAGGAAGAAGCAGGAGAAAAGTCTTTCCTCCTACTCTGGTGCCTCTGAGGGAAGGTTTAATGGAAGGTGTAATTGTATTACATTATTGTTGTTGTTTTTGTTGTTTTAAATCTTGAGTTAAGTCTTGGAGCTCCATGGCAAAAAACAAACGCCAACACTCCAGGCACCCCTGGGCAAGCTGATGGGATTGGTAGTCCAACACACCTGGAGAGCACCAAGATGGGGATTGGCCCAATTTTGTTTACTCTGACAGACAGTGACTCAGGCTGAAAAAGGTTCTTTGCATCATGTCAGTAAATAAATCCAGGCTCTTCTCCATGCAAAGTAGATACTCCTCCACTTGAGTTATGGTAATCTCCTATCATACTAGGTCCAATCAGTAGTTCATTTTCTGTTAGTGCACAATCCCCCCCAACACAAGGTTCAGAAGCAGACCTGATGGTAGCATCTTTCCCTTAGCAGACAAAGAAAGACATCCCCTTCAAACAAACCAAAACAAAGAGACTGCCCTTCTAGGTACCGGGATTAGTAGACACTGACAGACCTGTCCTCCATATACAGCAGGTCACTGCGTATGCTGACTGTTTATCACCATTTCCTGTGGCAATGAGTCTTACAGGTTTCCTTGCTCTAAAACAATTAATCAAATGTATTTGATTAAGATAACAGCCAATATTAACTGAACACTATAGTCAAGATAGTGACACTATAGTCAAAGAAGTATACTAGAGATGATACTGGTCCACATGCACACACCGAACACACTGATACACACTAATCTGGTGCACCTGGATAACCAGTTACAGTATTGATGTAAGTCACCTGTAGAACACTGGCAGTAAACATCTTATTTTGTTTACAAGACTTGAACTACCTAGAGGTGATCCTTACTTCCCTATGGTAGGCACAGGACTAGCTATTTAAAGCTTTGCTAAAGACTTACCAAGAAAGAATGAAAGAAAGAGGAATTGAATGGAACAACACTGTACCAGAGAAGAAATTATCTCAGCCATAACTCCCCACAGATCTGATCAAAATCCTGGTCTCTGGACCAAACAGGGATTTTAAACTAACTTCAAGCTCTGGTTTAAGACACTAGCTTGTTCTGAACCTGGTGATCACAGAATGAGATGCTACATCAAGCTAGTGGAGTGTAACACTGCCCATGTAGTTCCATGCCAGCCCCCCAGCAGCTGTCAAATCCTGGGAGAGGCTATTGCTGCTTACTGTGAGTGGGGAGGCAATTCAGATGATGAAGCAGCAGCTGGTCTTGGCTTGGCAGGGGAGAGACACAAAGGTGACCTCGTGGGTGGAGTGAAACTCTGGAAGTTTTACTTCTCAGAGTCCAAAGCAGTTGCATTTTCATAATCTGAGCTGCCTCCACCCTCCCTTCCCACCAGTACGCAGTAGCAGCTACGGCGGCCCATCCTGAGGCTTGACATCTGCTGGGGTGTGGGGGTGAATGGAATGCAAAGGGCTAGAAAAGCCCCTGCACCCATTCAAAAAAGGGAATATAGGCATGTGTAAATCACACTTACAGGCACATATATCACTAACAGGATCCCATTTATAGATTCCCATTTCAAGCAAAATGGGAAAGCAGTTAATGGGAGATGGAGTCCCATTATCACACTACCATTAACTGAAGACTCGGGGGGTTAATCAATTTGCATCACATCCACACCTTGCCTTATTAATCAGAAGTACGATTATCTCAAGAAGCAATCTTTCTGGATTATCCTCTCCATTCTATCTCTGTTAAGGCATCCCATTTGTAGAACATCCTTTCCATATAGGTGTAATTGCCGCCAAGTTTGCAATTTAGGTACCAAATCAAACCTTCTCTGTTTTCCCAGGCATTTTAAGCTAGTTAGTCTGTTTTACTGTACAGATCGCCTACCCACTCCCTGTAATCCCCAGTATTGGTAACAGTGATTTCATTTAACCATGGTCAAGGGAAGGTCTCTCTAGGCATCTGGAGAGTCTCTCTAGGCATTTTCTAGGTTCTCCAGCACAATTCTGTGGTATTCTATGGTGGTTCACTGTTATCCATGATTTCATTTATAAACAGTAAGTCCAGGAATGTATCCTCTGTGGACACAGGAGGCAACCTGTATTTGTACTATTGTTTGATAGTACTTCAAGGCTACATGCTGCTTCCTCTTTACATTTTTTTTTGTACAGGCTTCTTAAAAACATGCAAGTTCATTGCTAACTATTCTGATATCTTTGGATGAAAAGCAGTTTATAAATATCCCAATAAATAAAGTAAGTAAAACTATATCATACTGGCTCAAGAATAGAAGAACATAAAAATAAGCATAGAAGGGATAGACAGTCTATGAACAAGTAAAACCAAGAACTGTTAGCAAGTAAGTCAAGGTGTATTCTGTGTTATGTTGCTTTATTATGTTAGGTTATGTCTTATGTTAGGTTATGTCTTATAGGTTTTGTTATGTTATAGATCTAATGTTATACATTATACAGTAGGACCCCCATATCTGCTGGGGATTGGTTGGGGGGGCGTGGATACCGAAAACCGTGGATAATAGCAAACACCATTGAAAATAATGGGACATCTGGTTTAAAATACCACAGTTGCCTTGGAGGACCTAGAAAGTAGCTAGAGAGAACACATTTTCTAGGAAGATTCTATGGTAGGTGTGTTGTTTTGTGTCCCGTGGATAATTGAATCAGTGGATACGGGGGTCCTATTGTACATGTTATATGTTATAGGTATTATGATTGCTTGATTTTAAAGATGGATGTGGTAATAATGAATAATTATAATAATTTTAAAAAGAAATTAATGCAATTGCCATAAATCAACAGGTGACTTGAAGGCACATACATACACACACACAAAATTGAAGGCAGCAAGAAAAGAGGAAAACCTCACTACAGGTGGATTGACTCAATCAAGGAAGCCATAATCGTGAGTTTGCAAGACCTGATCAGGGCTGTTGATAACAGGGGGCTTGTAGCTGCTATAAGTTGAAGTTGACTTGACGGCAGTTAACAACAGCAAGTTGCTCAAAATTATACCACCTGCTACATATGTGAAAGGGGAAGACACATGCATAGTCAAACATGAGCTCTTTTACCACACCTACTTTAGCCCTAAGATCTGAAGCAAAAGAAAGCCCAAGGAGCAAGAGAAGAAATTACTTGACTAATCTGAAAATGGCACTCCTAAAAACATATTCAGCCCCCAGATACGACAATAAATTAAATAATCTGTTCCTTTCAATTCAAGGGGCTAAATCTTATTTTAACCCCAACCACAGTAGACTCATTGGAATCAATGGAACATGCACAAGTAGTGGCTAACAAGCTCATTCATTTCAATGCATTTGTCCCAAGGTATGAAACTCACAGTGATATATTTATCGCTACACACAGCTACAAATCCTAAATAACATATCATGTAAACGCTTACAAAGTACAAGCAAAAAAATCCCCAAACCATCTTGCTAAAACAGCTCTAGCTTTTTTTGGACATTTGGGTGGAGAGAAGCCAAAACACAAACATGGATGCCCACTGCTAGGAGACACTCATTTACACAGCACTATGCTAATGGAGCTCTAGCTCAGCAAATGGATTAATTTCCTGCCTTCTGAAATTTAATCTGTGGCCTTCTTAAAAAAAAAAAAAAAACCAAAACAAAGCACTAGACTGAAAGAAAAGTGTAATTAAGTGCAAGCATGCTTCTTCTAACCTCTGCATGAATTACAAGTTTTTAGACACAAGCCAAGACTGAAATACTGCAAAACTTTTAGGTTTTTTTTTTCCCCTTTTAATTCTTGGAAAATGGCATCTGACCACACTCATGGTGCTGGGTACACTCTAGAACAAGGTTTCTCAACCAGCGCTCCCTGAAACCCCAGGGTTGCATAAAAAGTTGGTAAAGGTGCTGCAAGATATCATGATAACTATTTTTATCAATTTTTGGGCTATCAATATAAAAAAAAAAGCAGGGGTTCCCTAGCACCTAAAAATTATTTCAAGCACCCCTCCACAGTAAAAAGGTTGAGAAAGGCTGTTCCAGAACTTGTTCTGTGCGCTAAATGGGAGATGGTGATGATCTGGGAATTGAGGAGCTTTCTATTGCTCCATGTCATATAGTCAAAAACACAGACAGATGACAACCCAGTGAGGTTTGATTTGCTGGCCCTCAGAACCTCTGCAGGGCTGGAAAGCCAATTAAGATGGTTTGCCCCAGGAGTATGATGGTTCTGGATAGTTTCCTTATGGCTCTTAGGGATTTCCCTGTCACCTTGGTAGGTGATTTTCTCAAAGCCTTGGTTGATTTCCGAAAAGGAGAAATGACCAGGGCAGTGGACACAATCACTCCTGAGCACACCCTCCCAAAGAACAGAGCTAGACCAACACCCTGATTCTCTAAGGAGCTGGCAGCAATGAAACCAGTGAGAAGATGACTAGAGTGACATTAGTGGAAAACTTGAATAGAGTCCAACTGAACCCAGGCTAGAGCCTATTTGAAGGACCATGCTATGACACTATGGGCAGAAAAGGACTTTTTTTTTCTTTGCCATCATTGTGTCTTCAAAAAGCTGCCCAACAGAAGTGTTATGAGCACCTAGGGGCCTTTTACAGCCTGGCCCACAAGACAACTTAGATCACTTGACAGCCTGCTATGAAGGATTTGCCTTGCACTTTAGAGAAAAAAATTAGAGATTTATTCTGACTTAATACACTATAGTTGATAAAGGTCCAAGTCAACGAAAGTAACACTCTCAGTGTATTCTGTGCTGGTCAGGCTTCATCTAGAGCACTATGTTCAGTTCTGGGCACCTCATTTTAAGAAGGCTATAGACAAGTTGGAACAGGTTCAGAGCAGGGCAACAAGGGTATGGAGAACAAAACATATGAAAAAAATGTTGAAGAAGCTGGGCATGTTCAGCTTAGTGAAAAAAGACTAAGAGGGTGACATGATGGCACTCTTTAAATACCTCAAGGGCTGTCTCAGAGAAGAGGGTGCAGGCCTGTTCTCTGCTGCCCCAGAGGGTAGGGCCAGGTCTAATGATTTGAAGTTATTTATTTATTTATTTATTTATACTCCGCTCTTCAGCCACAAGGCTATCAGAGCGGCTTACAAATTGTTTTAAGCAATAGCTATTTACACATCTACACTGCATTAAACAGTTTCCAATGTGTGTTAGCTAATGGCCCCCCACAAGCTGGGTACTCAATTTACCGACCTACAAAAGGATGGAAGGCTGAGTGAACCTTGGAGCCGGCTGGAATCAAACTTGCGACGTGGTGGCTTGCAGTACTGGCATTTAACCACTGCGCCACCAGGGCTCCATGGGAGTTATGGGAGGGTCGATTTCGATTGGACATTAGAAGGAACTTTTTGACAGTAAGACAGGTTCAGCAATGGAGCCAACTGCCTAGAGAGGTGGTGGGGTCTTCTCCTTTGGACCTTCAACAAAAGACTGGACAGCTACCTGCTGAGGATTGAGCAGGGGGTTGGACTTGATGGCTCACGGGGGCCCTATGATTCTACTGAAGCACCATTATCTTCCTATATGAGCCTGCCAGAGTTCCAAGATCTTTGGAGGAGGCTCTCCTGCCAGCCCCACAACCTTCCCAGACATGTTTGGTGAGAATTCAGGAAACAGTCTTCTGAGCAGCTTGCTCCGATGCTTTGCTAATTTTGATATTTTGTCTTTTAATAGATGTGTTTTAAATGCTTTTAATTTGATGGATAGCTTAATTACATGTGAACAGTAACATTTTTATATGTTTTACTTATGTCTTGTAAGTGCTTTTAACTACGCTTGTTTTAATTTTTGTAAACAACCCTGAGTCCTAGTATTGGGGAAAAGGGGGATACAAATGAACAAATAATTATTGCAATTAAAGCCTTGCTAAAGAACAGTAAATAAAGCTTGAAAATAACACAGCTACATCACTTAGGGAGGAAATCTAAAACGCTAGAGAAGGTGGCTGAAGGGCTATTGTCTGCCTTACACACACACATACCCTTTTGCTGCTGGAAAATGAATCTGAAGTCAAGGCACCTCCTTGCTGCAACAGCAGAAAGTTTCTTCACTGTCACTGCTCTGACACAGGCATGGAGTAAAAAGGGACAAACTAGGAATGGCCTTGGTTTTGCAAAATCCAAAGCCTACTCATTCCTCTAGCACACACTCAAACAAGGAGGAAGAACTATGCCAGCCCCAGATCAGGCATAGTTTTTTCTCTCTCACAAAAACAAACAGGAGAGGAAATTGCTAAAGGCTGAACAAGTACATAAAAGGTGGGGAAGCTGTTGTTCCCCACATCATCTGCCTTATCTGGCACAAAACCTGGAAGAGTTTAAGAAGTGGCAGCTCCTCCACCATCACTACCCTTTGATGGGACTGCTCTATGTATTGGCTTTTTAAAAAGGAAAGTAAATCTCCAAATTAAGATAACTACATGCCAGGAAGAAACCAAGAAACTGCTCACATAATATATATTCCCTTTCTTCTAACCTAGCCAATTCCTGTGAACAAACATGACAACCGGCCTGGCTGCTTCAGTTCCCACGACCACAGCTGATGGAACACTCGGCTACAATCACAATACTATAGATTTTCCTTGGGTTTTTCCCAGGCTGTGAGGCCATGTTCTGTAATAGTTTCTTTCTGACGTTTCGCCTGCATCTGTGGCAGCACACATTTAATACAAAACGTTTTGAACCAAAGGTTGTAGGATAACCAATATGCACCAAAGCACAAAACAGCAATTTCACAAAAGTAGGTCTTATTTCACAAGTCTTGCTGCCCCAAAGCCATTTGATAATAGAAATTTTAAAAAACCAAACAGCAAGTATTTGCATCCCAAAACTCTGCGTATGAATATGTTAACATGCCATTCATTTACCAGTTTGTGCTATTAAGAGAATTAAATAACTTCCAAAATAAGGCCAAATGAAGCTTAAGTGAAAAAGGGCTGGAGTCATGACTGGCCATAGCAGACCGGGGCAGCTTACTTGGGATTATATAACATTTTGTTTGGGCTGCAGCTTTGACAGTCAGTGGAATCTCTAATGCACAGGTAGGCATTGAATCTTTATAGGCACTAATAAGATTACAAGCAACATATTATTGTAGAGGGAATTCTGAGGGCTGGTGAAAGCCAGCACTGAAGGATTTTCAGGAACAGTGGGAATGGAACTCCTTTACATGGAAGGGAGTAGACAGAAGGATGAACTGGAGACTCTAGAGGTGTATTGGTGTATGCTACATATGTGCATACATGTGTATATAATGTTAGCCCCTGTTGACACATGGAAAGAAAATCAGCTAGTAGATTAAGGTGTAAACTGAAGGTTAAAAAAAAGGTTGGGGAAAGGTTCTGGTTTAACTAACAATCTACTATGTTAGTTCTTATAACAATCACTCTTCCAGCAACAGCAAAGTTCCACACCATTTAGCTAAATATTTTCTAGACTGACCAGTAGCACTTTTCATGATTTCAGGAAGCCAAGGATTAAACCTGGCACCTTCTGCATGTAAAGCATGTGCTCTGCTACTAATTTATGGCCCTTCCCTCAACAAACAAACCTAGTAAGATGTCCTATACTGAGGGTGCAGCTACACTGTAGAAATAATGCCATTTGACACCACTTTAAGTGCTGTAGTTCCATCCTATGAAATCCTGGGATTTTTAGTTTTACAAGGTCTTTCTCTGCCAAAGAGCACTGGTGCCTCACAAAACTACAAATTCCAGGATTCTGTAGAATGGAGCCGTGGCAGTTAAAGTGGTGTCAAACTGCATTATTCCTACAATACAGATGCACCCTGAGCCACATCACTGGTTTCTTTAGCTCACTACAGTTGGTAACAGTCTCCCTCAACACCAGGGTGCTCCAAATGTGTTGAACTAACAATTCCCATCAACCCAAGACAGTAAGGAGGTTGGTGTGAGGAACTGTAATTCCCCCCCCAAAAAAAAAGGAGGGCTGGGGTCCCTGGTTGGGGAATGCTGATCTACACTGGCTAGCAACAAATCTATGTGGTTTGGGGGGGGGGTGTCTTTCCTAGTCCTCATCTAGAGATGTCAGGAGTTGAACCTGACATGTAAAACTGATGCTCTAACCGGTGGTTCTCAACCTCTGGTCCTCCACATGTTTTAAACTTCAGCTCCCATCATTGGCCATAGTGTCTAGATCGAGGAAAGTCATAGTGCCACTCTATTCTGCTTTGGTGAGACCTGACCTGGAATACTGTGTCCAGTTCTGGGCACCACAGTTCAGGAAGGATATTGACAAGCTGGAGTGTGTCCAGAGGAGGGTAACCAAAATGGTAGGTCTGGAAGCCATGCCCTATGAGGAGTGGCTTAGGGAGCTGGGTATGTTTAACCTGGGGAAGAGAAGGTTAATAGGGGACATGATAGCCATGTTTAAATATTTGAAGGGATGTCATATGGAAGAAGGAGCAAGCTTGTTTTCTGCTGCTCCAGAGACTAGGACACGGAGCAATGGGTTCAAACTGCGAGAAAAGAGATTCCACTTAAACATTATTAGGAAGAACTTCCTGACAGTAAAAGCTGTTCGTCAGTGGAATGAACTGCTGCCTGGGAGAGTGGTGGAGTCTCCTTCTTTTGAGGTTTTTAAACAGAGGCTGGATGGCCATCTTTCGGGAATGCTTTGATTATGTATTCCTGCATGGCAGGGGGTTGGACTGGATGGCCCCCATGGTCTCTTCCAAAGACATTTTCAGACTACACTGTTAAAGTGCTACTATTCCACTTTAACTGCTCTGGCTTCCTCCTGTGGAATTCTGGAGTTTTTAGTTTAGTGAGGCCTAAGATCTCTCTGGCTGAGAGTTGCAAATGCCCCTCCCTAAACTGCAAATCCCAGGATTCCACAGGAGGCAGCCATAGCAAATAAAGTGGAATAGTAACACTATAACAGTGTTGTCTGAAAATCTAGTTAGTCTAGGATTCTATGATTCTGAATCCTAGAATCCTAGAGTTGGAAGAGACCCCAAGGGCCATCTAGCCCATCCCCCTGCCCTGCAGGAATACACAATCAAAGCATCAGCTTCTGGGAGCTGAAGTACAAAACAGCTGAAGGCTCAAACCGCTCCTCTAACCTCTGACCCTGAAGGGGGCTTCCTGAGGAGGACGGGAGAGAAAACACGCTGGCGTCGGGGAGAAGTCGCTTTCTTCCCTACCAAGTCCTGGATGAGCTGTCCCAGAAGGTCCTCCTTTCCTCCTCCTCCGGGGGTCTCGGCGAGGGGGGCAGGACTGAGCGCCGGGGCCGGGGCGGTGAGGCTCTGGAGGCACCGCCGAGTCTCGAGCGGCTCTTCCTCCTCGTCGGGATCCCACCGAGCGAGGCCTCCGCAGCCGTCCCAGCCTCGCACCGGCTGCGGCGCTCCGCCTTCCACCTCTCGCTGCCTTTTCCGACGACGGCCTCCGCCGCCCGCCCTCGGGCTACTCCGCCTCCTTGGGCCTCCCTCGGCCAGCTCGGCCCGCCAGCGACGGCGGAAAAGCTCCAGCTCCGCGGCTCCCTCCACCATGGCGAGCCAACCGAGGGCGGACGGCCAAGCGATGAAAGGACCGACTCAACACCAGCCGCTTCCGGCGCCGAGGTCCGTTGGTAATGGATGCCCCGGGCAGAAACGGAGGCTGCCGCTCCGGAGTTCCACATAGAGGAAGAGGAACTGGCCTTATCGCACTACACTGTTATGGCGCTATTCCTCCACTTTAACGGCTCTGGCCTCCTCCTATGGAATGCTGGGAGTTGCAGTTGAGGGAGGGGCCTTTAGAAAGCTCAGCCAGGGAGCCCTTCGGCCTCCCTCAACTACAATCCCCAGAATTTCACGGGAGGGTACTAGATAAAGTGGAATACACTAAGACCCCTGTATCCATTAATTCATTATCCACGGGACACAAAACAGCACACCTACCATAGAGTCTCCCTAGAAAATGTGTCCTCTCTAGCCATTTTCTGGGTCCTCCAAGGCAACTCTATGGTATTTAAACCAGAATTCCCACTATTTTCAATGGCTCTCGCTATTATCCATAGTTTTCAGTATCCACAGGGCCCCCTAGAACCAAGCCCCAGCAGATATGGGGATCCTACTGTAACAGCGCTACAACAGTGTAGCAAGGGCCACCAGACACTTATCATCATACACACCATCCTCATTTCATAGTATTATTTATTTATTTATACCCCACTCTTCAGCCACAAGGCTATCAGAGCGGTTTACACGTTCTAAAAGCAATAGCACTTTACACATCTGCACTGCATTAAGCAGTTTCCAATGTGTGTTAGCTAATTGCCCCCACAAGCTGGGTACTCATTTTACCGACCTACGAAAGGATGGAAGGCTGAGTGAACCTTGGAGCCCTCTGGGATTGAATTTGCAACGTGGTGATTTGCACTACTGGCATTTAACCACTGCACCACCAACTCTCCTCCCTTGCTTGTATTTAGCCATTTATTTATATATTTATTTTGCCTCATTGTCTGACATAATTTCCCCATGCCCTGTAACTAAACTCACCTCCTTCATCTGGTGTTAAGTCTGTTGTTCCAAAGCTGACTTTGTACTAAATCCCGCTTGGACATTTCTTCACATGCTGCTGTTTCTGGTTTTGTGTCTTAAGGGTTCAGGATGAGTGGGTGAATGTTAGGCCCTGAATCAGGCTCAATGAATGTAACAGGAGTGGTAGCAGTCTATCTTATTGGGTCAGCATGGACCATGGGAGTCAGGAGGCTGATAGAAATCTAATGTTGGTGAGAGCAGCTCTTAACAGCTCAGCTCCAGGTTATCTGAAAGACAATATTTTCCCTGACAAACCTGCCCATGTTTTGAGATCTTCTGGGGAGGCCCTTTTCTCAGTCCTACCTAGCACCTTCACAGGTACACCTGTTGAGAACTCTAAATCCCATCCCTTCAGGGAAAATGTTTAATATAAATATCATCCTAAAATACCACCAGAGCCTGCACATATCCTCTTCCTCCCATCGCTCCATCATTCTGTGCCACCAGGGTTGCAGCTTCTACACAAATCTCTGCTCCTCTGGTTGGTATAGTATAACCCACAATCCCCTCACTCTATTCCTCTATCCAAATACTTCCTACTTTCTTTAATAGCCTTATGTGATTGCTTGAAGCATGAGTGTTACCATGAATGCTGTTAAGATTAAATTCCAATAAAAACATTTAATTGTACATTCTGGCTTGAGTCCGTTCAGTGATTACCAGTATGTACAGGTCAAAAGATCCCCGCAGTTACCAGACCTCTCACATGCCAATTTGAGCAAATTAATTCCCCCAAATTAGAATTTGGATACTAGTGTGATCCTCACAGACATCCACACAATTTGGGCAACAAGTTTATGTCTCCATATAAACGGGACAGATACAGTTATCACAAGAGCCAGCGTGTTGTAGTGCTTTGAGTATCGAACTAGGGTCTTAGGAGACCAGGATTCAAATCCCTGTTCAGTCATAGAAACCCACTGAGTGACTTTGGGCAAGTCACTCTCAGCCTTAGAGAAAGGCCATGGCAAAAGCACCTCTGCACAAACCTTCCCAATAAAACCTTAGGACTGGTTTGACTTAGGACCACCATAAGTCAGAAACAACTTGAACGCACACCAAAACCACCACAACAAAGTTTCCAAGGGGATATGAACCCAGGAAATAGAAGAGTTCTAGATGTGGATACTGTAATTTTCAGTGCATTGGTCTCTGCAATTCTCAAAATATGAGCACTGAAGTAAACTTTAATGGGGGGGGGCAGAATTTTTATTTGGGAGGGCAATGCCCTCATTTTATCCTTGTAGTCACACCCATTAATCCACTACTTCACATCAGATCACATGGGCAATAAAACCCATACTCAGCTGCTGATTAACTAATTGCTGCTTCCTATAAGGACACTGAGAACGCCTTAAGCCCTCCTTTTGTTGTTGATGTTCTGTAAAGGTAGGTAAAGTTGTCCTCTCTATCTGAATGGGCAGGACGCTCTGCCAGAGCAGGTACTGATAACCCTGCACTATTTTCTGTATTTAAGGCCTGTGGCTGTGGAACATTCTCCTGCTTGGTTCAGCAGGTCTTGGCATATCTACTGCTTCATCCTCTGGGTCAGAATCCATTTCCATGTCCTGGAAGCAGGGCATTACAGGTTTTGAGGTGAGGTTTAAGGGAACTAAGGCACCCAGCCCCTGGTGATTCCTTCAGTGAAGTTGACAAGCTGCCTTTTGAGCTGCTGGTAGCACATTGTAGTGGAGTAAATATAAGCCTTATTATATTTCTCACCACAGAAGAGACAGCATGGTGTAGTGGTCTGAATGCCCGCTCAGGCATGGAAACCCACTGCGCAAGTCACACTCTTGCAGCCTCAGAAGGAGGCCGTGGCAAACTCTTCTGAACAAACCTTGCCAAGAAAACCCCATGATAGGTTTGCCTTAGGGTTACCATAAGTCTGAAATGACTTGAAGGCACACAACAGCAACAACAACAAATATAATCTTCCCCGACCACAATGTATTTAACCAAAAGATCAAAAACACTCTTGGCACCATCCATACAAGTGTGAGAGATTTCAGCCAATTGAGTGGAATCCCAAGGTTTGCTGAAGTACCCCTGTCCCAAAGAAAATTCCTGGGGGAACCTAAAAAGGAGACACCCAAAATAGCTGAATGTTCAGTGGGCACAGAAATGGCCAAACCCACACTACACAAATAATACAGTTTGAAACTGGGTTTTTTACCATGGCTTCTTCCGATGGAATCCTGGGATTTCTAGTTTGGTGAGGCACCAGCATTCTTTGGCAGAGAAGGCTAAAGACCTCGTAAAACTACAAACCCCAGGATTCCATATGAACGAGCCGTGGTAAATAATCCAGTTTCAAACTGGATTGTTTATGTAGTGTGGATTTGGCATAGTCTGAGGGTGGAAAGGTGTTGGTAGAATGGAATGCAGTGTGCTGGAAGGGACATGTCTGGCTGACTCCTGGTACATTTTGGAGCCCTCCATGCTGCCATTTTTGTCCCTTTCAGATCCTACTTGTGGGCTCTGACATCCATGTGTGCACACTCTTAGGCAGAGACTCTTTTTCAATGGTAACTACCTGGAATGTGTACCATGGGAGTGAATGAAAACAAAATAAATTGTGGGAAAGAAGGCAGGGGAGGGGGGAAGAGAAGAAAGATATGAGACATAGTGCCACTCTATTCTGCTTTAGTCAGACCTCATCTGGAAGACTGTGTCCAGTTCTGGGCACCACAATTCAAGAAGGATATTGAGAAGCTGGGGTATGCCCAGAGGAGGGTGGCCAGGATAGTGGGGGGTCTGGAAGCCATGATGCCCTATGAGGAGTGGCTTAGGGAACTGGGTATGTTTAGCCTGGGGAGGAGAAGGTGAAGAGGGGAAATGATAGCCATGTTTAAATATTTGAAGGGATGTCATACTGAGGATGGGGCAAGGTTGTTTTCTGCTGCTCCAGAGACTAGGACGTGGAGCAAAGTGTTCAAACTACAGGAAAAGAGATTCTACCTAAGCATGAGGAAGAACTTCCTGACAGGAAGAGCTGTTCAGCAGTGGTACATGCTGCTGCCTGGGAGTGTAGTGGAGTCTCCTTCTTTGGAGGTTTTTAAACAGAGGCTGGATGGCCATCTGTTGGGAATGCTTTGATCGTGATTTCCTGCATGGCGGGGGGTTGGACTAGATGGCCTTTGGGGATCTCTTCCAACTGTACGATTCTATGAGAGAGAGAGTGGGGGGGGGAGGAAAGAGCAAGGATGTCCAGGTAAGAACAGGCAGGAAGGAGAAGAAAAGGCAAGAGGCAGGCAGTGGAGAAAGCGAGGGAGAGAAGTGGAAGGTAGGCATGAAAGAAAAAGGAAAGGAAGGAAGTGTTGCAGAAATCATGGAACAGCAGACCCATGGATTGGAAAGTGAGTTTTATTACACCAGTGGGCCTGACTGGAATATCTTCCAAAGAGTCAGAACCCAGAGCTGTAGTTACAAAATACTTTTATACAGTGATGACAAGTATGCAAAAAGCCATTCCCTCCTCCTTCTCTCTGGTGTCTTTGGTGTCAGCAATTTCTCTTCCTTGAAACAATTGTTGATAGTTCAAGGCAAGATAACTTAGGAACATTTGGGTACAGTTCCACCGCTATTAGAGCAAGAATTTGTTTACCTCAGCATATCGTATGTTTCTGGAACATAGAGTTAATTAGCAAGGAACATTGACTAGGCCTGAGAGTTCAAGGAAAAAGACTTTGCAGAGTCCCAGAGTCTCATGGGCTATCTAGTCTGACCCCAAATAGTGATTGTAAGATTACAGCATTCAGCAAATAGACATTAGAGTCGGAATGGCTACTACAGAAGGAAAGTGGGAGGTAGACAGGAAAGGAAAAGAGAAAAAGACGAGGCAGGCAGGTAGACGAAAAGAAAGAAGGCAGGCAGGCTGGGGACGGGAGGCTGGAGAGGCAGAAAGGGGACAAGGGAGGAAGGCAAGAAGAGGAAGGCAGGCGAGGAATTTTTTATTGGAATAAAACCATGCTACTGAAAAAGACACCCGACAGGTGAGGAGGCCAAGCGGGCGGCTGAGGCGAAGGCGGGAGGGCCTCTTCCCTCCCTCGCGGCCCCGCCCTCCGCGGCTGCCTGGCCCCGCCCCCTGGCTGGCCGCCGTCTTGAGGCCGCCCCGTCGGGGAGGATGAGCTCAGCCAGCATGTGACCCGCCCGCGCGGCTCGCTTCGCGCCAGACTGGCAGCCGCGGCCGAGGGAGCGGGAGGGAGCTCGCGGAGGAGCGGCGGCCGCGCGTCTGGAGGCTGGCGCTGGGCTCGGGGCTGGCCGGCGGCGGCGGCAGTGGCGGTCGCGGGCCTCGTCATGTGCCCCTGCTCCCTGCCCGGCCGCTGCCCGGCCGCGGGTTTCTGCAGCGACCTCGGCGGCGGCGGCGGCGAAGGCAGCCCGGGCCGGGCGGGGGTCTCCGGGGCGCAGCTGACGGCGGCGCGCCTCAAGGCCATCGGCGATGAGCTCCAAGCCCGGACGGCGGGCCGGAGGGCGTCGCGGCGGCGGCGGGCGGCGGCGGCGGCGGGGGGCCCCGGCCTGGCCACTTCCTTGGCGCTGCTGGCCGCCTGGGCCTGGCTGAGCTGGAAGGGGAGCCTGTAGAGCGGCCGAAGCCACGGCGCCTCCACGGGCGGCCGAGCCAGTCAGCGGCACCGGCGGCAGGTGAGAGGGGGGCCGGGTCGGGCCGGGGGCGGCTTTGAGGCAGACGGGGCTCGTGGGCGGCGGAGGAAGTCGCCAGGTCGCCCGGTTCCGAACCTGGCGCCCGGGAGAGGCTCCTCGAGCCCCGTTCGCACGTGACGCCACGCGAGAACACGTGTCGCTTGGCGGCGGGAAACGAGCCCTTCCCGGTCGGGCTCAGGGGCAGCTTCAGCCCACTTGGAAGTCCCAAGTTGGCATTTCATCCGCCCAGATGGGCAAGGGAGGAGTGAAGGGCCAACACTGACTGAATCCTTCATAACCCCCCTCAGCTTTGCCTACTTTTCCCCTTTTTTTAAAAAAAAGGGGGGCGCTTTAAACCGTCTCCTTAATTTTAAAGTGGTCTTTGGATTTCCTTAAGTTCATAAAGGTGAAATCTCCCATCTCTTATTTTCAGCCACCCATCCCCGGTTTGATCCTTGGAGAGAAGGCAGCTAGGGCTGCCTGAATTTTGAAAACCCCATTTCCCACCCACCCCATCCCACAGGTCTTTGCTTGCCCACTCTGTCTCTCCTTATAAAGCCCTCTGTTAATTCTCCCCCTTGTTTAGCTTACTGATTCCCAGGTAGATCCCCACAAAAAGTTCCAGGTGAAGAGCTGCAAAATTCAGTTTTCTGGAACCAAGGAAGAACCTCTATGCTATGTGTAGTATAAAACCCAAGAGGGCCATCGGGGGCAAAGAAGACCTCCCCTGTCCTTCTAAATAGCCTTTACTACTCCTTATAATAATGCTTGGGACGGTAGAAGGCAGCGGGACAAGAGGAAGACCACGTATCAGATGGATAGACTCGGTCAAGGAAGCTGAGGCCCCAAGTCTGCAAGACCTGATGACAGGGTGACTTGAAGGTCTCTCATTCATAGGGTCACCAAAAGTCAAAATTGACTTGACGGCAGTTGACAACAACAATTTCTTACCTACACTTCTTAATTCCCCAAACCTGAGCGAGAAAAAAGGTTTGTGAAAACCCAAGGGAGCTAGGCTTTGGATAAAGAACCGACTGCATACTATTCGATTTGTTGGCTCCCTAGCTCTGTCATTCATTTAATTAACAAATAACATAATTAATAATTTAATTTTGGAGTCATGTTACTGCTGGAATTTCGACCTAAGGGAATCACTTTTGTTTAAAAAAAAAAAATTCTGTCAAGTGGCCCCCTTTTTGTTAGCAAGTTCCCAGCTTAATTCATAACTTACAGTTGTCCCTTTATATTCGCTGGGGTTTGGTTCCAGGACTCCCCATGGATACTAAATTCCGTGAATACTCAAGTCCCATGATATGCAATGGCATAGGAAAATGGTGTCCCTTATGTAAGATGGCAAAATCAAGGTTTGCTTTTTGGATAAATATTTTTTAAAGAATATTTTCAAGCCGTGAATACTTAAATCCGTGGATACCAAATCCGTGAATATGGAGGGACAACTGTAATTGGTTTTAATTCGTTGGTTCCTATCACTGACCAGCTCTGCTGTGAGTTCACTAGGTGGCTTTAAATCAAGATATTGTCTCAACTCTTTCCCCCTCCCATTTGTAATATGGAATATAACAATAGTGCTGACTTACTACAACTTCCATTCTCCCCAGCCAGCAGGGACAATAGAAGGTACCAGATTTGGGGAGACTGCCTCACTGGATTCTAGTAGGCATTTGGAACTAGATAATGTACGTAAAAATGGTTTGCACTTGTGAAAGCTCTGTATCGATAGCAAGTATTAGTTATTTATTAATGTGTTTGTTAAATTTATACCCCATCTTCCGAATACTAAATAGTAGCAGGATTGCTATTATTACTCTTCTCATCATCAATAATGCTGGTTCTGTTGCTTACTATCATCCAGCGCATACATCACTCATGGATTTCACCACTACAAAATGTGGTTGGTTTCAATGGCTTAAAAGGGTGACGAGACAAATCTGTGGAGGAAAGGTCTCTGTCCATGGCTGCTAGCCATGAGGACTAAATGGAACATCCGTGTTTAGTGTGAGTACTTCTCTGAGTAGTATTAGTTTGCTGGGGAGCGACAGTGGAAAAGGGCAATTGCACTCATGTCATGCTTGCAGAATGCCCAAAGGCATTCCCCATTTGGGAAACAAGATGTCAGACTGAGACAGACCTGTGGTGTGACCCAGCAGGGCTCTTCTGAGCAGCATGTGAACATTTACCATAACTTATATGCTTTTGTCCCACCTTTCCTCCAAGGAGTTCAAGGCAATGTAACATGCTCTTCTTCCTCGTTTTTATCCTTACGACAGTCCTGTGAGGTAGGTTGAAGCGAGAGAGTGAGTGGCCAAGGTCAGCTGGGGCCAAGTGGGGACTTCAGTGCCAGTCTTCTTAGTCCCTAATCCCACACTCTAACCACTGCACCATACTGGCTCCTTGTCACACAAGTGACAATTATTGAAAGCGGCCAGACTATGCCTTGGTTGGGTAGCTTGGATTAGCTGACTCCTTCACCATGCAAACGAAACAAATCCCAAGCTGAGCCCATGGAGACATGAGAGCATCTGCTAGGGCTGTCTTCTGCTTGCCCTGCTTTTGGTGGCATCTTTAAGCTGGAAGATGCCAGTGGCAACTACTGAGGGAGCACCCAGGGCCAGATGTGAAAGAGAAAAAGTAGCTGGCATTGCGGCAGACCTCTTGCCCTAAGCCAGGAATGGGTTCCAGCTACCCTGTCTGGCAACAGCTGCCCCCATTTAGAGTGCAAATTCCCTGTTGACTCCGTTGGCAGAGTGGGAGGGTGCCTGGGTGGGAGGCGGATGTGGTACCCAAGCTCTTCCCAGCAGGTGTGTCTCTTGGCATCCAGCTTCACTGAAGTGTGAACAAGAGGCACAGGTGCCTTGGGGTTGGTGAAAAAGAAACAGGAGCCCCACTGTGAGAAATTTGGTGGGGGAGAGCCTGGAGCTCAGTCAGAGAGCACATGCTTTGCATATGGGAACTTCCCATTTCAATCCCTGGCATCTCTAGTTAAATCTGACCTAGTTAGAAAGTTGGACTAGGACTTGATCCAAGCTCAGATGTTCACTGAGCCAGAAAACTCACTGGGTGATCCAGGTGAAGGAAAGGTGGGTCCAATTTCTCTTCTTGAATTCGTTGGGGTGAGGATTTCACCCCAAGATTGCCAACTGGTGACACCACATCGTAGAACAAACAAAAACCCATCAGCCTTTCTCCAAACTAGTGCCCTTCAAATGTGTGGTACTATGACCTCATCATCCCCAGCCAACGTGGCAGGATGGGAGTTGTAGTCCAAGAGATCTAGAAGGACCAAGCTAGGGGAAAGGCTAACCTAGAAGTGAAAAGGTTTGCTGCTGTCATTTCAACACTTATCTCTCTTGAGGTGAGAACTGATGGAGGAGTAATGTGAGAGATCCGTGATTGAATCTGCCAGTGCTTTTGCCTGCGCTTTAAAAGCAGCTGGGGCTGGGAGTGGGGGGAAGCTGCTCTGCCTTTTTGTCAGAGTCCTATTCCTGAAATAGTTCCAGCACCTTGGATAGCTCCTTTAAAGTCTGAAATAAAACCCATAATGAATTTACAACCCTCCCCCATGGATGTCTCCAGCTGTCTCTTGCTTAGCAACTTTGTATACAAGAGGTCCCAGCTTTAGCATCATGTCCAGTTCAAAGGATCAGCCTTGCACAACAAAGTTGGGGAGAAGCCTCTGCCGGAGATCTTGGAGAGGCTGGCATTCCTTTGAACGCACAATCCTCAGTCTAAGGCAGCTTTGCGTTTCTAATTCAGGAAGAACCAATCTCACAGCCAAGTGCTGAAGCTCACATTGATTTTAGTGGGAACTCAGTATCCCAGTCCCTTATCGGATCACTTTCCCCCCAGAATGGTTTGCTTGGATGGCTGCTCTGTACCTTTTTCCAGCTCTGTCCCTCTTGGCTGTCTGGGTCCAAACAGCTTTTTACTCCCTTATCACTCTGGTATATTGTGCATATTCAAGAACACAGAATGTTTCTTGGGGAAAGGCAGTGAGCTTTTCTCACAGGATACCCATGCATTTATCATCCCAAGGGAGCCCGGAAGGGCTGGCAAAGAACTGGCAACTTCTAAGGAGGCAGTAGGTTCTTGTCTGCTGGAGCTCACAACTGTTAATTTGTGGCACCTTGAAAATAAGGGTGCACAACTCTTTTGTCCCCAAGGGCTACTTTCAAGTATCAACAGGGAGGGAGGGCACACACACCTGCATACACAGACTGCACACCCATAGAAAGAGACTTTTCTGTTTCTTCCTCCTCGCTCATTTTCCAGCCAACGTCCAGTACAGCCATCCCTCAGTTAACAAAACCTCTGACAAAGAAACTCTTTTTTTGCAAAATCTTTTTATACCCCCCAGCTGCATGCCTCTTTTCCAGTTCATCCTCTGTCTACCTGGAAGTCATTTTAGCAGCTTTGGCATTGGGAAGACGGTGAAGGAGGGCTGGAGAAACAGATTTTCAATGTCGGGTTGCAGCAGCGTGTCTCCAGTAAAAAAATGCAATAAATCTTGAGCTGGGAAAGACTGGCATTCCACCATAGCTGTGCCTGCGTACCTACTGTAGGCAAGTTACACAGTGAGTGTCTCCGCAATTCCTTACTGAATATACATGAATAGCAAAATGAAGAAAAATGTGAGAGGCAATAAGCTGGCCTCCCCAGCTACATCCACCCCCACCCCCCGCATGTTAAAAAGCATAAATCTGTATGTTTGGTCACCAAAATGGAACTCATAAGAAAAGCAGAGGCTGGTGAAAGAAAAAGTTATCTCTGGATGTATTTTGGAAGAAGCGTTCAGGTGGCTTGTAGAAAGTTCAAAACGGTTCCATTTACTTATGGAAGGCTTACCTGACATGGTTGCTTCATTTCTCATGTGCACAAGGTTAGTTTTCAATAAAAAAGTTCAATGTGCTTAAACATGTTGACCTGCTCTTCCTTTTTATGGTGAAGGAAACTATCCCTATTTCCATGTTATTTTTACCTCTGGTACCCAATTTTCTGTTAAAGAAATAATGCTCAGGAACACATCTACTTTGTTTACTGAAGGATACCTGTATTTTTATCTTCTGGAGGCCAGCAGTCAGTTGTCAATTATTTTTTTCTTTTTAGCATTTTGTGTGAGGGGTTGCCCACCTTTGTGTGTGTGTGTGTGTGTGTGCTGTGTTGTGTTCTGCAGGCTCACCTCAGCATGCTGATCCCTTTGTCTTATATCTGCCTGTCGGTACAAGGATGCTGACTGGTACTGGAGGGAGTAACAGCATGACTGTGGGTGATATGAGACTCAAAAGTAGAAGAGAGATGTTTTTAATTAGAACAGACGCAGGCTAACTGTCAAGATACCTGTCTCTCTGAAGACCTGGATCAGACCTGGATAGATGGCTGGGTGGAACCTGTGTATGAATGCCATGTTATTAGACTGAGGAACTTGGCCAAAGCCCACTGCTTTATAAAATTAAGGCTGCTGCCACACTGTAAAAATAAGGCAGTTTGACACCACTTTAACTATCATGGCCCCATCCTATGGCATCCAGGGATTTGTAGGCTGTTGTGGCACCAGAGCTCACTGACAAAGAAGGTGAACTATCTCACAAAACTACGCATCCCAGAATTCCATAGCATTGATCCAAGGCAGTTAAAGCAGTGTCAAATTGCATTATTTTTGCAGCGTGGCAGCAACCTAAGAGGAATCTTATTGTCCCCTTGTGTTACCTGGGAGCTTCAATGCCTTCTTCGAGCCATTGTCAGCAGGCTAGTAATATACATTTGGCTGGCCCAGGCTGTCTGAGGCAAAGGAACAATGGCAGACACCTCATTCTAACCGCAGAACCAACTAAAGCAGCAGTCAAATCCAGTGATGGGACAGTGTCCTCCATTGCAACTGGGGGGCAGGGGTAGCATGCTCAATTAAGGGTTTGGGGCAGGCCTCCTAAACCACATAGCTCTGCTATGAAGGGAATGGCTAGACTGCTGCCACCCCACCCAGCATCTACTGCTTGAGATGACCACCTTGCTGTCTTCTGGTAGGGTTGGCCCTGGTTTGGGCATGTTAATTTTGGGGATCTTATTGTAAGACCATACCATTCTTGCTTGCCCCCACTAATTGTTACATGAACTCTGGACATGAAGGTACGCTCCTGTTATAGCTGTTATAACTACTAGTAATAACTACTGTGGTATTTGCTTAGGTGTACACTCCCTGCAGGATTTATGAACAGAGCTGGTATACCATCAGTCCTGTAATTACTGCTTTGCACTTAATGTGAGACCCAGAACCTACTCTGAATGCTTGTGGAGGGGGGTCGCTCTTGGAATATATTAAATAATTACACCCAAACAGACATGCATACACACTTACATGAAACTGCCTTATACCAAGTCAGACTGCTGAACCATGCAGGCCAGGTGTTGTCCTACCTAATAAGAGAAATGCAGAGAAATGCTTTTTTCTTTTTTTCTTTTTTTGGTATAGTGCCTTCCCATCCATGTCTAGAGACATAACATTTCCAAAAATTGTGAAGCACATTTCCCCTGTTTTGTGCAGGGAAGCAAATGAAATGTTCAGAAAATTGGAGTGGGGGGAATGCAACATTAGTACCCTTTACAGATTGAAAGCCACATTGTTACTCTAGGACCATAACATACATTATGTATACAGTCATACCTCCAGTAACAAAGCCTCTGGTAAAGAAGCTCCTTTTTACAAAGTCTTTTTATGCCTGCCCATCTCCCCTTTCCTCCTGGTCCTGTATCTAGCTGAAAGTTCTTTAGCAGCATCAGCACTGAGAGGATGATGAAGGAGGGATGGACAAACAGACTTTTGGTATTAGGCTGCAGCAGTGTGTCTGCAGTAATCATAGAATTGCAAAGTTGGAAGAGACCACGAGGGCCATCCAGTCCATCCCCCTGCCACGCAGGAAATCACATATGTGTCAATAAAAGCTTGAGCTGGGAAAGAATGGGATTCTGCTCTAGCCCATCCCATTGAAGCTGTGCGTGCCTGCCTACAACAGGCAAAGTAAAAAGCATCTGTCTCCAGAATCCCTTACTTAGCATATGCGAACAGGAAAACAGAAAGAAAAGGGGAGGCCAGCCTGCCTCTCCAGGTACTCCCCGGCATGTTAAAAAAGCATAGTTCTGTATATCTGGCCACCAAAGCAGAAATATAGTTGTCCCTTCCTATTTGCTGGGATTTGGTTCCAGGACCCCCTGTGGATGCCAAAATCCGTGAATACTCAAGTCCCATTATATGCAATGGCATAGCAAAATGTTGTCCCTTTTATAAGGTGGCAAAATCAAGGTTTGCTTTTTGGATTGTTATTTTTTAAAGAATATTTTCAAGCCGTGAATACTTAAATCCATGTATACCAAAAGTGGAGGCTGGTGAAAGCAAAAGTCACCCCTAGATGCATTTTGGAAGAAGCCTTAAAGTGGCCTCAAGAAGATTTTAAATGTTTTTGTTTACTTACGCAAGGCTTATCTGACATGGTTGTTTCATTTGACATGTGCATATTGTTGGTTTTGGATAAAAAGTTTACTGAAATGTGTAGAACTACTTGAACTACTCTTCTTTTTTGTGGTGTAGGAACCTATCCCTATTCATTCCAGGTTATTTCTACCTCTGGTGCCAAGTTTCTGTTAACTTTGGAGACCAGGGTTCAAACCCCACTCAGCCATGGAAACACATTTGGGTGACCTTGGGCAAGTCTCACACTCTCAGCCTCAGAGGAAGGCAAAGGCAAACCCTCTTTGAGCAAATCTTGCCAAGAAAAAAACATGATAGATCCGACTTGAAGGCACACAGCAACAACCAAAACATCAACTCTACCAGAAATACTAGATTTGTAGAGCACCCAGTTATTCCCTATGGGAAGGAAAAGTATTCCCTTGTGGGAAGGAAAACAGTGTGAAGCTCTTTTCCCTTGTTATTCCCCTGTGGGAAGGAAACTAATGTGAAGCAAAATTTGAAGATAGGTCCCATTGTAAGACTGAATATTTTTGAAAGAAAGGGTGGTAGAAAGAGGGAACCTCTGTTATAAGAACATGGGAAGAGACCGGTTGGATCAGAGCAAAAACCCTTCTGGTTCAGCCCCCTGTTCCTCCTGTGGCCAACCAGGTGCCTCTGGGAAGCCCACAATCAGTACATGGACACAACAGACACCAGCAGGTTTCCAGCCACTCTCCTACTATGTTCCCCAATAACTGGCATACAGAAGTATTTTGCCTCGGGTGCTAGAGCTAATATATATGCCAGCATGATTAGTAGCTGTTGATTCTCCCCCATGTATTCATCTAATGCTCTTTTAAAGCCATCCAGGTTTGTGGCCATAACCCAATTGCTGACAGAGGGTTTTTTGTATCACCTCTAGCTTAAATTAAAATAATGACACCATAACGGACGGCAAAATTGTGGTTAGAAACAACGCTTGCTTGCTTACTTGCTTTTTGTATTTATTACTTGCTTTTTGTATTCCCTTTCATAACTGCTGGGTTGCATGTGCTCCTTAGTACTGTATAAACTGTGACTAATAGTGCAGCAGGAGGTAGAGCAAGTGAGCTGAATGAAAGGACCTGAGAAGTGTTTATCCACAGAATTATCACTAACACTGCTGGTTCATGGAATAGAAGTGGCCTGCAAACTGAGATGAGACACAGCAGCTATGATATTACATTGAAGAGATGCAGCATAACTGGATGCTCACAGAGTTAGGCTGCAGTTGTACAGTCTGCTTCAACATTGCCCAAATGTATGCACAACCAAACATGCGTGCGCATCCGTGCATGACATGCAGTCATGGACAATGGCTCCATATACACCACTCTACTTCCTGAATATAGAGGTTCTGCATTGGATAAAAATATTCAGGTGTTTCCATAGGGAGACTTACACATGCATAAGACAAGAAGAGAATTCCACCTAGTAGTAATATGGTTTGCACATATGATGCATGTCCAGAGTATTTAACACGTACTGATGCAGACTGTGAAAAGAATAGAAGGCTTAATTCAGACATTATGCCAAATGGTAAAGGAAGCTTTTAACCTCAGTTTTGGTAAAATTCCCAGATTATTAAATGGTGGCATGTGCTTGGTTGTGACACTAGAATCAAGCCATGATTTGAAGTGGATTTTCCTAGCCATTGTTTGTGTGATGCCTAGATTGGCCTAGCATATTGAAGGTTGCTGCACGGAAACAGGAATAAACTGAACCAATTCATATGTTTTATCTTAGATTGTGAGCAATAATTCACTGACGTCATGGTTGACAGTACTTATTTTTTGTCACAGAGGAAGTTACTGTAAAACTGATAGATTGAATCCCCCCCCCATTTACCTCCCCCACCCACATTTCTTTTGTTTCTGAGGTTTCTTGTCTTCCCACTTTGAATTTTATTGATGGAAGCTGCTTCATGCTTTGAAACAAAACCTTAAAAAGTTATTTGGGGTGAATTTTTAAGACTGGGAGCCAGATGCAATTAAACTGTATGACAAGATAATTAACTAGACAAGCCACACAATGTGAATCCCAGCTCCTCCACCTCACCATCTGTCTTAATCTATAACATTTCTTCCCTCTCAGCTTTGTGGCATCCTTGCCATCCATCTCTTATCTAATTTTGGTGGATGTGCAACTCAGGTTGACTTTGTAGGTTGCATCTGAAACAAGACACTGTATAGGCAGGTAACAGGCTGCCTGCCTTTATAGTTTGTCAGAACATTTGTCCACCTTGTTCATTATTACGTGTAGTGGAATGGGCATCTGTAGAGAGTCTGTGGACCAATTTTCTATCCCACAGCAGGCCACATCACTTCCTCCTGCCAAAATGAAGTAGCTGGGAATACACTTCTGATTTACACCTTTCCTTTTTTTTTAACCAAAACAAATCACATGGGGGCTATGCACTTCAATAACAGCTAGAAATCCTCTTAGTGACTTACAAAGATGTACATCCACCTTACGCATGTGTAACTCACTTTTTGGGTTATTGCAGAGGTCAGAATTCTCTGCTAATGGCACAATGACCAAACTCCCCCCCCCCCACATCCACATTTTAAGCCCAGTTCAGTCAGTGGAGAGTGGTGATGGGAGGTTCACAGAGAATTGTCCAGCTGTTTTCATAGCTGGATGCACAGCAATTACATCATTGCAATGACTACCAGAGCTCTTCCCACCCCTCCTGAGATCCTGGGCTGTGCATCTAGCTACAGGAATATAATTGGACAATGATCTGCTACCCCCCTCCCAGCCAGTAAATGGCGATGCAGGGGGTGGATGCAGCAACCTAAAAGGTGGGTCGGGGGGAGGGAAGAGGGAGAGGATATTTTTGCAGGATTCCTACAAAAGACAAAAATGTGATGCAGATTTATTTCAGGACTATTCCGCAAAGGCTATATTGAAACAATCCAGACAAGACAGTGGTGCTCCTGGTCAGTTGAAAGACAGATCAGGAAAGAAGGCTTCAGCCTGTGTAGAACAGAGTTACACTCCATGAAGACACAGGTCTGCAGCTTGGGTGTACTCCTGGATTCAACCCTGAGCCTGGAAGCTTAGTGGTGGCCAGGAGTGCATTTGCACAGTTAAGGCTTGTGCACCTGCTGTGCCTGTACCTAGAGACATTGGACCTGGCCATGGTGATATGTGCCTTTGTTACATCCTTTTTGGGTTACTGTAATATGATCTACATGGGGCTGCCTTTGAAGAGTGTTTGGAAACTTCAGCTGGTCCGAAGAGCTGAAGCCAGGTTGTTAACTGGGGCTGGCTACAGGGAGCACACAACTCCCTTGTTGCAGCAGCTCCACTGGCTGCCAGTCTGTTTCTGGTCACAGTTCAAAGTGCTGGCGATGATCTACAAAGGCCTATATATCTCAGGTCCAAGTTATCTGAAGGACCTATATGAGCCTGCCCATGCTTGAAATCTTCTGGGAAGGACCTTTTCTCTGTTGTTTCAGGGGCATGGGACCATAGTGACAATGGGCCTATGATCATAAATGTGAATAGGAAACAGTTACAAGGTCATAAATCTAACTTAACGCATCCTGGCTAACAGGATGCTAGCCTATGTTTTAAACTTTTCTATGATGTAAAGTTTTTAGCTGTATCTGTTTTAACCTTGTAAAGCCACCTTGACTGGGGAAAGGACAGGATATGAATAAGTATAACAATGTGGTAGGATCATGTTCTGATTGGCCCATGCTTTGCACACAGATCTTTGGTTCAGTCCCAGTTGGAAAGGTCTCAGGTTGCAGAGGAGGATAGGAGCCGTACTTATAACCCTGCAGAGCATCTGCAGAACTCAGTAGAAGAGCCTTTCCAAATCTGATGCCCTTCAGATGTGATGGATGTACTAGATGGCAAGAGTTTTCATCCAACACATTTGGGAAGGCTTCATAGATGGACCAACAGTTTGACTCAGGATATAGGGTAGCTTCATAAGTTATCTTGTCCATTTTATTCTTGCAATAACTCTATTCATATGTTTACTATATTTATCCAAAACTGCCAAGTAACATAGGTCTCTAAATGGATGACAAAATAAAACAATAACATACAGTTCAAAACATAATACAGTACAGGGTCATTCAGAAAACATGGTTTGCAGCATAAAAAATTTCAGGAAAGAGAAGAAGAAAGACGGGTAACGACAAAATGCACAGTACATGATAAAACTGTCATGGGGAATGCTAAAATCTCTTTCTCAAAGAAATGCCCACAATCACACATGTGTTACTGTTTCTTAAAGGCCTGGGAGAATTTTAAAAAGTCTTTGCCTGGCCCTGTAGTGACTGTAGAGACGGTGCTAAACAAATTTATCTGGGAATCAGATTCCATTGGGGTGCCACTGCCAAAAAGAACCTCTCCCTATTCACCACCTGCCTCACAACCCTGGGCAGAAGGTTAGCTTGAGAGATGGTGGATAGCTCCAGATCACTCAGGGATCTTCATATCAGTACAAAATTGACTTGAAGTGTCCCAAGTCCTCCTACTCAAACAGCACAATCCCATGCATATTTATTCAGAGGTAGGCCCCATTGTACCCAGTGAAGCTTGCTGCTAGGTAAGGTTGTATAGGATTGCAGCCTAACACTCATAATTGCTATGTAACGCTGGCTCTCCAAGTTTCCAATATGGGAGTTCCAGCTTACAGTTAAAGAGCAAGTTATGTGCAGTCCACTCCTAAACATATTTACAGTATTCAGAAATACAGGTCAACCCCTGTATCCACAGATTCGATACCCACGGTTTCACTTATCCACGTCTGAAAATATATGTTCTCTCTTGGCATTTCTAGGTCCTCTAATGTGATTCTATGGTCAACTCCTGCCATTTGTTTCATGGGAAATAATAGGGTTCCCTACTATGCATGGTTACAGGTATCCACAGGGGTTTTTGGAACGTATCCCCTGTGCATACAGGGGTCAACTTGTACATTCCAAGTGTGGAACATGCTCTGAAATAAATACACTTAGGCTTACAACATTTTTCAAAAATTTGAGTGGCATGTTTTAAAAAACAAACCTCCAGTTAACCCCTGTGACATACAATTCAATCAATGGCAGGATCCTGCAGGCTGTTACTGTTGCAAAAAGATTTATACCCCAAGGTTGGAAAGATAAATATTCACCATCTATCGTTCAGTGGTCAGACGATCTGACTGTTTAGTTATGCGCAGACATTTGATAGACATCAACTTTTAAAGAAAACTTATTTTTGTAAATATGGGCAGCTTATGTTATCCTTAGCCTACATTCATTATACTGCATATTCTCCTTTTTCTTCTTTTCTGTATAATTATACTTCTAAAATCCAATAAAATTTATAAGAGACGAAATAAACTTCGATTCTTGTTGACAGGTTTTAAGCTAATAGTGTTAATTATCAATTCACCCTTGCAAAGAACTCCATAGTAGTGGCCAACAACATTTTTTTACGTCCTGCCCTGCCTGCCAACACGATAATTTCTTATACTGACAAACAAAAAGAACATTATATCTATATTCAGCTCTTTTCCAGTGTACAAAGGTGTCCCTGGCTGGTTACCGAGAGATGTGCCTGTAGGCCAGGGGTAGACAAAGGGTGGGCCCCTGGTGGGCCCTAGGTGTCAAAATATTTTTTTTTTCCCAAAAAAGGTGGGGGGGTTGCTACAAATTGTCCCAAAATGCCCTCTAGGGTGTATAGATGATATTTCTACCCTGTTTTTTTTAAAATTGCCCCAAAATGTCTTCTAGGGGGATGTGGGGGGGGGTAGACCCATTTAGAAGGTTCTTGTGAAACAGAAGTGACTTCTGTTCACTTCCTGTTGATTAAAAAAACCTTGTGCTGGGTCCAAAAAATGGCTCAGTAATAAGAATAAGAATAAAAAAGATTTCTTTATATCCTGCTTCTCCTATCCAGATCAGGGCGGCAAACATCATATAAAACATTAGAAACAGTCTAGTACAAATGTTAAAATGGCATCATTAAAACAAGCTATAGAATAATGAATTAATTCAAATTTCTAACTATAAAATACAAATATTAAAATAGGCTTAAGAAGGAGAAAGGCATAAAATGGAAAATAGAGAGTAACAATGGAGAGCAGTAGAGTGGCAACAGAGCATTCACCCTACTCTTGGGAAGGCCTGCTGGAAGAGATCTGTCTTAATAGCCTTCTTAAAAGCACCCAGATCATCAAGGTGTCGGATCTCCTCTGGCCCCTAAAACATAGTAAAAATGCCCCCATGGAGTTAGTTGGGGGCCAAAACCTTTTTGTGGATGCAGGTGCAATTGGGGGGGTGCAGCCCTCCAAGGTCTCCTCTGGGACCATTTGCTGCCTCCTACCCGTCCACAGTTGTCCACCCCTGCTGTAGGCCACTGTGTGCAGGCCAGCAGTTAACTGTAAGCCTATAGTAACTTATTAAGGAGCCAGTATTTTGTAGTGGTTTGAGTGTTGGATTAGGAATCCAGGAGACCAGGGTTCAAATTCCCTTTGCTCAGCCATGGAAACCCCCTGGGTGACGTTGGGCAAGTCATGCTCTCAGTCTTAGAGGAAGGCAGTGGCAAACCTCTGAAGAAATCTGGCCATGAAAGCCCTGGGAGTCAGCTTGAAGGTAGGTAGCAACAATTAACTCATCGGGCCAGTATAACAGCAAGAAAAGGGCTGAGCTACACATCTGCTCTTTTTCTGCCATGAATGCGCTAGGTGGACTTCCACTTTGTGTTGAGTCCTACTAAGTTCAGCCGGGCTTACACTGAAGTAAATATAGAGCTTGCACCCTCTCAAGTCGACGTGGTGGTGTGACGTCAGAGCTTGTTCCTGATTCAAGTCTGAGGTGAATCCAGTGGTGTCATTGCACTAGAGTAAAATCGGTTGCAGTTTCTCCCCCTAACTGAGCCTTTAATGTTCAGAGTTTACCCATTTGCCAAGTTAGTGCAACATTAGCACAATACAGTTTTCCATTGTTCGGCTGGTTCCATGGTGCAGACTGCATGCCTGTCTGCTGCCCCTTGCTCAGCATGTTACATTCACTGCCCTTATAAAAAGCTAGGGTTGCCAAAATGAAAACTGGAGATGGCTACTGTGCATGAATGGTTGTATAAAAGGGAATTTCAGCAGGTGCTGCTTCTTGTGCAACCAGGTAACAAGGGACACCTGTTGAAGTTCCTGTTCTACACAACCATGAAAGGTAAAGGAGTCCTCTCCAGTTTTCATTCTGGCAACCCTAAATAGGAGCAGAGTTTTTGCTCTTCTGGCCTCGTATTGGATTTAAGCCTTTTTTGTTTTGCTTTCTCCCCTTAGCAGAGGGGGGAGCTCTTCATATTGGAGTTTATCCGCACTGCAGAAACGAAAGTGATTTGTGTTGCCGGGCTTGTGTGTGTCATGTGTCTGATTTTGAAAGGGAGAGAAAACACTCCACAGATTGCTGCTGTTAAATATACAATCTGACATCACCTTGAAAGGCCCGGCCAGGCTGGCTCGAGCCAGCTTGGCATGCAGTTTCAGTTGTATTTTGCTCTATCAGCCTAGATGTGGCACAGCGTGTTAAATTAAAACCCTGTCTCTCCCTGCCAGCACCACCACCAGTTTGGTCCCGTGCCATCGGTGCTGCTAGTCGTTTCCCTTGCCATCAGCTGCTGGGCTGACATGGGGCTGCTCTGTCAAAATTTTCAGTGGAGTTAATTATCTGCATTCAAAATTGGACTGATAAGGTTTCTGGAAGCATTTCATGCTGAGCAGCAGAGAAGTCCAAAAAACTGGTGAGGACTGAAGGCAGTGCCCTCTCTATGGGACTTGGCCAGCTGACTCAGCAGCGGGCAGTGTTTTTATATGAGAAACAGCAGAGCACATAGGAAGAAAGCGGAATCAGTTGTGTACTGTTGCGCTTGGCTCCACTACTTTTGCCAGGAGTAGCAGTTTGTATAAATGAGGCTGAGTGAGAGAATACCTTCCTATCTCCCAGGTCTTGTCTGTACAAGCCTGAAAAAAAAACAGACTGCTCCTAGTAATAGCAATTCACAGCAACTGCAAATTGTCTTAATGGTTTTACAGCCCCCGTAAACTTTGCATGCCCTCTAGCCAAGATGGCAGTGTTTTAAAATCTGCCGCTGCCAATTTTTAAAAAAAGAAACCATTTTTTCCATGGTGCCCACAAGCAATATTTCATGTTTACAGGAAAAAAGAGAAAAAGATAATAAAAATTGCCATTTTATCGCCTTAGTGAAAATCCAACATGGCAGCAGCCCTCCCCCTCAGAAAGTGATCTAGAAATTCCAAGACACTTCCTTTTGGAGAAAAAAGGCCTCATTTCAGTCTGCAGTTGCCCAGAAAAGGCCAGAAATCTGGCAAATTTGTCCCCCATTCTGCATAGGAAGCATTGGAGGGTATTTGGGGCAAAAGAATAATTTCCTTGGGAGAACAATGCAGACCCCTAACTGCTGACAGTTGACTAACCCATTCTAATACCTCATTCATTGGTATAAATGAAGAAGCACAATTAAGGGTGCCAGAGTGAAAACTGGAGAGGGCTTCTGTTCAGTGGTTGCATAGAAAACTACATTTCAGCAAGTGTTGCTTGTTACCTGGTTGCATGACAAGCAACACCTGCTGAAATTCCCTTTTATGCAACCATTAAAGGGACAGGAGTCCTCTCCAGTTTTCAGTCTGGCAGCCCCAAGCACAATAACTAATATTATCATCACTTGTCTCATAGTAAATTCAGATGGTTGAATGAAAAGCAACATGGGGCTGTCCCAAAATGAGGGAATGAGTTCTACATGCTTGGAAGACCCACTTGGTATGTGCATTTGTTGATTAAAATAATTTCATTTCAAACTCCCAGATGGCCTGACAAAGCCATGTGAGCTTCCTGGGTGTACAGAATGTTGTGGTATGTGTTGTACCACTTTAGCACTATAACTGTAAAACGAAGGGGGAAAGAAAACAAGAAGAAATGTTCAGTCTGGTAACTGGAAATGTAATGAGGAAAGGAAACTCAGAGGAGAACCTTTATGACAAAGGTCTCATTCCCATTCAACAAGTCATCACCTAGAAGTACAGGAGGAACCAAGACAACAGACACAGACGTGGGAATTTATTCCTACCTATATTGGAAACTCCCTGGATGGCGGGACGGGGGGAGCCCATAATCATAGAATCAAAGAATCATAGAGTTGGAAGAGACCACAAGGGCCATCTAGTCCAACCCCATTCTGCCACGGAGGAATACGCAATCAAAGCATTCCCGACAGATGGCTATCCAGCCTCTGTTTAAAAACCTCCAAAGAAGGAGACTCCACCACACTACGAGGCAGTGTATTCCACTTCCGAACAATTCTTACTATCAGGAAGCCCTTCCTAATGTTTAGGTGGAATCTCTTTTCAAAGAGATTTATAAATCAAACCAAATCAAATATAAATAAATAAAATGCTTGACAGATTAACTACAAAAGAATGTATTCCTTATCAGAAAACGGTTGCCCACTTCTGGTTTATCCTAGCCATTGGTACACTTTCTAACAATGTTGACCTACCAAATTATTGGTTGCTGAGGCACTTGGCTCACAGGGCACCGTCACTACATCTGAATGCAATTCCAATTGTTTTGCCCTTTTTAAAAGCATCCTTTTTCCCCCTCCACCTCTAACCCTACTCTCCCCCCCTAACCTCATTCTAGGATGAAGAAAGAGCTGGGTGCTTGAGAAGTTTCCGTTCCTGCGTTCCTGCGGGATTGCAGCCCTTGAGCAGCAGACACGAAGAGTGAGTTGGAAAGGAAAAGGAGGAGGCTGGGAGAGAGTCATGTGGATGGAGGGGAGCTGCCACGGGTAATCCAGCGGCGAAACCAGCATGTGTGAACATGCTTTTGTACAGAAGGTGACAAGGAGGAAGATTATAACCATTGCGTGTGCGAACACCGGCCATCCATGCATGCCTTGTACAGCAGAGGTCTGAATGGCGTGTGAGTTGCTGGGTTAGTTAGTCTTATCCCTCGCAGCTGCTTAGGCGATGGGATATGGTTGCCCGTTTTCTGACAGCAGGGTGTTGCTGCCCCATGTTTTGGTGTAAACAGAAGCCACTCCAGTACTGCTGGGGATGGGGTTTTAAGCAGCCCTGCAGAGAGGCAGCCAGTGTGGGTGTATATCTTTCTCTATTTCTCTCTCTCTCTTACTGTCTCTGTCTCCATATGGGTGGGGTGTACATATCTCTGTCTAAAGGTTTAAGTGTGGGAGGGCAACTGTAAGACTTCTCAGTAACCTTTAGGGGTTTTTTCCCCCTCTGGTGCTACAAATAAGATTTGTAGCATCAAGTAAGATATGTAGACAGCGGGAAGCTGTCTCCATGGTGCTATGTTGTTGTCTTTATTTAACAGAGCAAACAGTTTTACCAGGTGGAACTGGAAGATGTGTATTTTGCTCATTCATATTTCTAGGGAAGGAAGGGGGTGCTTTTGAACCTTCCTGCCAGATTGATAGCTTTAATCGTACGCTGGACGAAGCACAAATTTGAAGGTGCTTCTTGAAGACAGCTTGTCATGAAGTAGGTGTCCCCATAATACTGTTTTATACCTCTTGGTAGCATTTGCAGTTGGTGCTTAAATGATGGGTTTTTCCGCACATAGTCCTGTCACTCAGAGCATCTTTCCAGATGAGGGATTTTTAAACTTTGTAACACTGGGTGGTGAAACCCAGTGGAGCTATTTTCTTCTATTAATGAACACAAAGCTGAAAGGTGTGGGTTTTTGTTTAAGGCAGGTGGACTGCCCCATCACCTGGATGATTTACTTTCACCTTGCCTCAGAGTCACCTGTACAGGTGGAAGAATCACTACTTGGAGGTGGAATAGAACAGGAGAGATAATCATTCACAGCGGTGCAGCATATAGACCAGAAAGGGCATGGGACATGTGGTTTAACCAAGGTAATGCTTATTCAAGAAAGAGAAGGTTACACTATTACTTGTGCAGAAAGGGCTAGCTTAGAGTTCATTCTCTTAAGTGCCTAAGGCCTAGTTAACTATTCAAAACATAACAGTTTAAAAAGTGGTATGTGTAATGTTGAAGGGATCACAAGCAATTCCAGCTCCTTCCATTTTAACCTCGGTTTACTTGGAGGTTCTACTGCTGCCAAGCAGTTTTCCAAGTGACATGAAAACAGACACGCATGTAGAGCTGTGCTATATCAATCCCAATTGAGTTTACAGTCATTCTAAAGGGCTCAAGTAGGACCTGTTTGCTTTAAACAAACTAGTTCTATTGCCTGGGGTTCACTCGGGTTTAGCTTTGGAATCTCTTTATAGTGCCAGGGCTCAGTTGTATTATGGCAAGGGCACACCTGAGCATATGTAGAGTGCCTTTTCTCCTCTACTACCACTCTTTGCAACCACAGCAAGCCTTTACACTTCTTGGTGGGGGGATGTTTTTCAGGCATGGTTGAATCTCCATGCCTTTCTCAGTGGTGTGCAGACAGGCAGCGTGTTCCAAAATGCTACCAAGGTATGATTGGAACTCAGAATGCACACACAAGATAGAAAAAAGTGAAATAGACATGATGCCCCCTTTCATTTATGTGGTAACACATTCTTGCCACTCGCTGTGCCTTTTAGAAGAACAAATTAAGGGGAAGTCTGCAAAAATGATTCATTAGGAAGAATGTTGTTCTCCTTCAGGCATCCTAAAATAGTCACTTTCGTTAGCCTTGTAAAGAAAAAAAAAAGATTGCTGTCTGAATTATATTAATTGTTGGGATTTGTATTAGAAACCTTACTAAAATGGGAACCTACAAGTCCAATAATTGTCAATGCCTGCAGCATTTAAGTCCTGCACAATCCATATGTCGAACTGCAATATCCACCTTGGTTTCAATTGTTGTATTCATGAATGAGCATGGGTTCATCATAGAATCTGAGAACTTGCAGATCAGCTAAATGAAGAATTGGGAACAGCATTGCCCGAGTGAAAACTGGAGATGGCTCCTGCACCTTCAGTGGTTGTGTAGAAGATGGAATTTCAGCAGGTGTAGCTTGTCACACAACCAACACCTCTGAAGTCCCCTCTTCTACACAACCATAAAAGGAACAGAAGCCATCTCCAGTTTTCCCTCTGGCAATGCCAGTTGGGAAGGATCTGGGAGGTCACCTGACTAAGGATTCCCCCTGCATTTGTGAGTGCCTGCAGTAGAAGAGAGCGCCCACCGTAGTTGAATAGCACAGAATGCAACTTCTCTGTATGCTCCCCTTAGTTCTAGTCCTGCCCTCTGGACCATCAGGGCAGCTCTTTGGATATTTGAAGACAGATATTAACAGCTTCTGCTGAATCTTGCTGGAATCCAGCAGGTTCTCCAGATGGTTTGGACTTCCAACTCCCAGAATCCCTCATCATGGGCTGTTCTGGCTAGAGTTTCTGGGAACTGAAGCCCAAAGTAGCCAGAGAACCAAAGGTTGAGAAGCATTGCTCTAAACCAATGATTCCCAAACTTTGGTCCTCCAGGTGTTTTGGACTTCACCTCCCAGAAGCCCTAACCACCTTAGCTAACAGTCAGGAATTCTGGGAGATGAAGTCCAAAATACCTGGAGGACCACAGTTAGCGCATCACTGCTCTAAACAAACCTATTTTATGAGGGCTCATAATTTTGAAATAGTAGCTTTCTTTTCAGTGCAAGAGAGCAAGTTCAGCAGTTCCCATCTGATTAGGGCCACAGAATGTGGTATGTGTGTGCGTGAAGGGTTAAAGACTCAGCCCATCCCACCCTGTACACCTATTTATTTTTAATAAGCAATTGCTTCTTCTTCTGTATTGGCCTTTTCTGCCCTTGTGTTAATGAAATAAGAGCCAATGCTCAGTTTTCTTCAGGTATGATCTGAGTGCAAAACAAGTGGGTCAAGTGCAGGAGGAATTTAGCTCCCTTTCAGAAACACTCTTCAAAGCCCAAAGCTCCTTCCAATAAAACCATTATTCAGGCATGGTAATAGAAATGGTTTTCATAAATAAAGCCAATTAAAAACCATTCCCCTATCTGGTTTAAAGGCATGCAGTTGGTTGGTAGTCCTAATTCAGCTTTCATTATTGCACATACATAAATAAGAACTTGGAACACCTACTTTTTTTGTTGTACAACTCCCAGAATACCCCAGGGAACATGGCCAGTGGCCATGATGGCTAGGTGGTTTGGAGAGTTGTACTCCAAAAACTCACCTTTCCAGACTCTGTAATAAGTATATGATCCACAAGCTAGTGAACTGGTTTTATGGCACTGGCGACTATACATGTGTTTTTTCTGCATCTCCTGTCTTCTAACTTAGCAAGAATGTCTATTTCTTTCCTTGAGAAGTGCTGTACCTTGCGGTAGAGCACATGCTTTATACACAAGTGATTCTAGATTCAATCCTGAGATTTCCCAATAAAACAGGCACAGCACATGTGAGCCACCCAATGTTTTTCAGCTGCCACTCCCATTAGCCCTAGCCAGCATAGCCAGTGGTGAGGGATGGTAGGAGCTGCAATACAACAATATCTGGAGATTCCTCATTTCTGCATTAAAAACTATCTCTGTTAGCAAGTCAGTGTGACACCTTTGCTCGGAGATTGTAGAAAACTGCAATCAGATGGAGCAAACAATATTGGACTAGATCAGCACCGAGGCATGTGCAGATTTTCAGATGTTGTTGGACTACAGCTTCCATCCCATAGCCAGTGGTTGTAGGGTTGCCAGATTGAAAATTGGAGAGGACTTCTATTACTTTAATGGTTGTGTAGAAGAGGGAATTTCAGCAGGTGTTGCTTGTTACCAACTTGTTGCTTGTTACAGTAGTAGCAATTCTAGTCTCATTACAGTGAGGATGGGAATCATGCAGCCCCCAGATATTGGTGGATTCAAAAGATGTAACATTTCCAGAAATTTTGAACCCGTGGCAGGGTGGGGAAATGGCTTGTTTTTTTCAGGGGGAAAAAAGATTTTCAGAAAAATTAAGGAATACAATACTGTACTATATTAGCAAACTTTACAGATTGAAAGTCGCTTAGTTACTTAAGGAACATAAAATCCATTATATTTAACTTGGTTTGGCATGAAAGTATCCTGCTTGATATATTAAAGGGTCAGGGCTTTTTCCCCCACTCAAAAAGTTTGGAAAGCTGCTCCTGAAACTTTGTTTCTGGCAGTGAAAATATGCTGGTACTTTTGGTCTCTCCCCCGCCCCGCCCACCTTACTTTTTGTCTTTGGCCCTGCTAAACACTGGAAATTATTTCTGGCCTCTGAGCTGAAAGAGGTTTCACATCCTTAAACCAGAGGAACTACTCCTCTTGCTTACCTTTTTGGAGAGCTGCAAGAAAACAGCTACAGAGGGCATAGGTCAGTGGTAGAGCACATGCTTTCATGCAGAAGGTCTCAGTTTAATCCCTGGGATCTCTGATTAAAAGAATCAAGTAGTAGATGAGGAAAACGCATGTTCTCGCTGTAGAGGCACCGCTAGATAAGATACACCTAGACTAGCTGGGCCCCTTTCACACTCCAGTCATAGCACTAAACTATAGCATTTTAATCTGGAGAATTCTGAGAGCGGTAGTCCCAAAAAGTGATTATTCCAAGCTCTGATTAACAAACACACACACAAACAATGCTTTAAAACTTGAAAGACTGCTCAGAAGAAAAGGGGTGCTTTCATAGCGATACAGTCATCAGCCAGTTGGTGTTGTACACACTTGGATTCTGCTCCAGACAAGCAGAACTGAGCTTTCCTTCCTGGGATTCTTTCACATTACACAGTTATAGCAGTTAGATGCCACTTTAACTGTCATGGCAGTATCCTGTGGAATCTTGGGATTTGCAGTTTAGGGAAGGGTGCTTTAGAATTCTAAGCCAGAGAACTCTAGTGCCTCACCAAACTAGAAAACTCAGGATTCCACAGTATGCAGCCATGGGAGTTGAAATGGAATCAAAGTGCTATAACTGTGTAGTGTGAAAAGGCCCCTGGAAAAAGACAGCTTCCTGCATCCTTTCTTTATTATATCCTTGGGGGTTTTGTCCTACAGTTTCTGATGGCTTGATAATGTTTTCCTATTCTGTTTGTACTGATTGTATATTATTGTGATAGCCCTCTCCTTTTTTCTATTGTAAGCAAGTTTGATCATGTGGTGAAAATGCAAGACCTTTTTTACACAAATAAATATGGGTGGAGCTATAGCTTAGTTGTAGCTTTCAAGTCTAATGTGTACACAGCAACCTGTGCTTGCTTTCATGATCTCCCAAGGTTTTTGTGTCATTCCTTACATAGAGGTGAACTCCATTAAGGAAATCAGAAAGGTTGAGTTGATTGGGAGGGAAGGTGATACAGGGGTCTTCATGGTTGTGCAGCCTGCCTGTCTACCCCTTGCCTTGTCCCACTGAAAAATTGCACCCATTGCCAAAATCCCAACAATTCTGCTAGGAAGAGAAGTTGCATGGAGACATGGGCTCCCAACAGCTTGGTAAACAACTATTTGGCTATATGGCTGGCTGTTAGGAGCCAGGTTTTACTGGAGAATCAAGACCTGTTCTCTTGTCTGTCTTGCATAATGGCTAGGATGTGGGCAGTGGCTTTAGCTTCTGATATTGGTGGAACGGTGCAGCTTGCTGTTCAACTCCAGAAGGTGTCCACCCTGATCTAAGGGATGGGGGACTTGTTGCCTTCCAACTGCTTTGGACTACAAGTTTGCCATGGCTCTTGATTCTTGTGTTAGCAAGGCAGAGATTAGAAAGCAATCACATGACCTTGAAAGGTTGCTCCAAGGTTGTTTTGTGTTGAAAAATGCAAAATATGATGTGTTGACTTTACTTGTGACAGTTGGAGCTGCCTTTGCAAAACTCCCTCTGGACACACTGCAAGTGAAATAAGTCATTTCTTAGGTTTCACTTGCAATTTATGGGACTTTTTCTCACCCTTTTGTAAAAGGAATTTCCTATACTGGATACTTTGTACATATTTATATTGACTTTATTAAAAAAAAAAACAGCAACAAGGATTCAAGGTGTCATTGTCTCTTTCTGTGTTGTTGTTTTGTTCAAAATGTCCAATTCCTATGCAGTTCCTAATACCAGTCTCCAGTGCCTTACTGCTACAACTTGCCTGAGAAATCATAATGCATTTCAACACCCATCTCACTGAAAGCTGTGCAGTACATAGACCAGTGCACAATTGCTGGGATACATATCCAAACAGAAAGTCAGTTTTGTTCCTGCGCATCACAGCAGTGAGTGATACTGGTATAGCTTTTGGATAGTAAAGCAAAGTGGGACAATGATGGGTAGAGGACAACACAGAGACACAAAATACAAAGATTCACAGTTAAGTTAATGCTGTGATTTTCACATCCAGGGAGCTTGTGTCATTTTATTTATGTTACATTTATATCCCACTTCTCCTTCAATGAGCTCAAAGTGGCATACATGGCTCTCCTCCCTTTATCCTCACAGCAACCCTATGAGGTAGGACAGGCTGCACCAGAGTGACTGCCCCAGTATCATGGCTCAGTGGAAGAACCCAGATCTCCCAAGTCACCAGTCCAATACTCACCACTGTGCCACACTGGTCTCCCCATTCAAATGGGTAAGCATCCTTCAAGGATGAGTTAGAAAAGGGGCAACCCCGGGAACTCTATGTTATATCAATTCTGATTAAAATGCAGGTTTAAAAATTGATTAATGCATAACAAAAAGCCTTAAGGAGAAGCATGTAACTGAAATTCTGGCATACAATACTGTCTTCTCAGATTATTATTATTATTTTGTTTATATGGTGCCATCAATGTACATAGCACATTACAAGTAAAACAACCAAATCCTACCAAAGGTGTACAATCTAAAATATATGTATACAGAGAGAGAGGGAGGGAAGGAAGGAAGGAAGGAAAACAATACTAAACTAAAATTCCAACACTTTGGAAAACAAGGACGTTTTTAACTAAGATGATGGCATAACATTAATACAAGGACAACACAAGCACCACTAAGACGGGGGCCATCTATCAGTTTGTGAGCAACTCTTCTACAAACTTATTGAAAGACTCTCCCCTGGGCACATGCAACAGGGAACACGGGTTTCTCTCAGAAGACACAAAGCCCTGGCTGGGACAAGCTCAAGGTTTATTTAATCCGGCATCCTATTTCCAAACGTGGCTAAACTGATGCTGGCTGCAGTGACCCCGATCAGGAGGGTGTAAAGGCTACTGCTGTTCTGTAGCAGCTGATATATTCAATGGCAGTCACATTTTTGGACTACAATTCTTAGAACCCCATGCCAACATGGTCATTAGACATGCTGGCTGGGGGATTCTGGGAGATGTAATCTGACTCTGGACATGGGGATTCCCTTTAGCCATCATGCTCACTAAACAAAGATTGTGAGATCTGTCCTATCCCTTCTAAAGCCATCTGAGCATCTTGTGATGGCAAGTTCTATCAATTCATGATGTGTTGCATGAAGAAAGTGAGGGAGAGGGGAAGCTGCAATGACTTCCAGTAAGCATGCAGGCAAATACTTCACGTCTTTCCACCTCCTCACCCCCAAAACAAGATGCCTCTTCACATCTATCCTATTTCCTGGCACAACTTAGAAGTCAATACACCTGGAAATGAGCAGAGGTGGTGCCATCTTTCCAGCATCGCAGGGTTTCCACAGCCACAGAGCGGCAGAGCGGGCATGTCTTCTCCCGGTCAAACCAAAGACAGAGGCATTCTTCACAAAAGACGTGCTGTACAGACCAAAGAAAAAACTGTATGAATCTGTACATCTAGAAAAACACATTTATAAAAAAATAAAATAATAAAAAAAATAAAAGGCAAAGGTCTAGCCTGGAACCCAAGAGTCCCAAATCTTGGGAGTTGCAGTTTTACATCCTTCCAGCTTAACTCAGCTTTAAGCTGCCAGTCTAAATTTCTGACAATGCTGAATATCAGGTGTAACATTTCTCCCAGAAACCGTGGGATATTAAAGGAAGGGATTGGCTGATATCTGTCTTATCCCCTCCAGATGAGCCCATCAAAGAGGCAAGAGTGCAGTGGGATGCCCTTAAGAAGTCACTAGGCTCCAGTCTGTTAAGTGGCAATGCCAAAGATCAGTCCTGGGACTGTCTACCAGCAAAACCTGGCTCCACCAGTGTGCTTTGCACTCCCCACCTCTGATGCCCATATCTGGGTATGCTCAGTAAACAAAGCATCACTTGACAGGTTGCCCTGTCCCACCTCACTGAGAGAGAGAGAAAAAGAAGGAAGAACCTGGCATAAGAGGATCAGAGGTTCTCTGAACTCAGCCTGGCAGATAGCACAGATGTCGCCAGCCTCACTGCACTGTTGATTAGTTGCACGAACTCCATAACTCTGTCAAAGAGAAAGCACACTGTTGGAATTCCCTGGTGCAAACTGTGGCAACAACCAGCAAGTTATGACAGTATTAAAAGAGACTAAAGGAATTCACAAAAGATAAAATAAGCAAGCTATGTAGCATTCTCAGGATCAGAGCAGTTGGGAAACAGCAGCAGGAGAAGACTATTGCCATCGGGTGCTCCTCAAGGTCTTTGCAAAGACCACTAGCCGGACACTGTGGTAAGTGGGATTCTGACTCAAGAAGCCTTTAGTCTAATTCCAGCCCTAGGGCCCTTTTTACATTCTTCAGAGCAGGGGTGGGAAGCCTTTGGCCCAGCAGAAGTTTTGGACTACAGCTCCCATAAACCTTGAATATTGTCCACGCTTGGTGAGGCCAATGGGAGCTGTATGCTAAAACCTTCAGAGGACCAAAGGTTCTCCCCAGCCCATCTTAAGGCTAAAGGGGAAGGCATCTGAGGTTTTGGGAGAAGGATCAGGAGAAGGAACAGCAAAGCCCCATACAAGGATCAAATTAAGTCAAGATGGATCTAATTGCAGAGCAGTGAAAAACATTACTGGCCAGATAGGGTGACCAGAGGCCAAGAAGGTCCAGGCTCCTGTGCAGAAAAAAAGAAGATATTTCAGCAAATCTAGCAGCTGATATATTATAGAGGGTGTTTTTTTTTGCTAAGACATGAACCCAGCAAAGGGACCTGTGACAACCATTCCCACACTTTCCTTGTTAGCACCAACTAACACCAAGTGCAGAAGCTCACACTGCCAACAACCCTTTTCAGCAAGCACTGGTCACACTGGCCAGAGAGGATGGGAGTTGTAGTCCAACATGCCTGGCTGAGAAAGGCTGCTTTAGGGGGGAAAAAATCAGCTACTCCCAGGGACATGACTGCTGAGCTGGACCTCTCAGTTCAAATCCCATCCAACCAGTCTGATGGGATCAAACCCTTCTGCGCCCACAAGAACCAATGGAGACAATTATCTTGATTATAGGAATCCAAAGCAACTGGCTACCCACCTGAGGGGTACAAAGGAACTTCAGTGCCTTCCGGACGCTTCCCACACGGCCACAGATGTCAAAAGACTGCGGGGGGAAAGTAGTAGACATTCCTTACAGATAGCCATGCTCATTTTACATTGTTTGCAAAGTGTCATCATATTTTCAAAATCTGACAGAAAAGCTTTGTGTGTTGAATTTCAGCCTGTTGTTTGGCTGTTTAGAACATGTGTCTGTTCTGTTAAGAACGTGTGCACCTTCAAGTCACCTGTCGATTTATGGTGTTCCCATGAATTTCATAGGGTTTTCTTAGGCAAAGAATATTCAGAGGTGGTTTTGCCAGTTCCTTCTTCTGAAATACAGCCCAAAGAACCTAGGATTCACTGGTGGTCTCTCATCCAAGTACTAACCAGGGCTGACCCTTCTTAGCTTCCAAACAAAAATGGCACCCTATAGTAAGCTGGGATAAATTTGCACCCAAGGGTGCTCAGGAAGCTGCTATGTAGCAAGTCAGGCTATTGCTGCACCTATCCCAAGGGTGGGTTGTGTCTATCTCTCTAGATGTTGCTGGACTGAAACTCACAACATCTTTCAGCATGGCTGGCTAGGGATGCTGGAAGTTGAGGTCCAACAGCACCTGAAAAGCCACACATTCCCCACTCAAGATCTAGCCCAATACTGTCCACTCTCACTGGCTCTCCAGGAACTTAGGCAGAAAAAGTCTTCCGCATCACTTGCTACGCGAGTCTTTTCATGGGAGATGCTGGGAACTGAATGTAGGACTTGGTAAGCACAGGTGATGACAAGGAAAACCAGTTGAAGGGACAGTCATCACAGAACCACAGGACATCAACTTACTTTGCAGAGACTGTACATGATCAGGAGAATCCCTCCAAGGAAATAGCTGCCGGATGGACCATCCCCCATTATGTACTTGTACCATAGCTGGATGGGGACCAGGGAACGGAAAAGCTGGCTCAGCTCTTCAATGACCAGGTAGAATTTCCCCTAAAAGACACAAAAGAGAATATAAGATAGAGACAGTGTGGTGTCATGGTTAAAGTGCTGGGCATGGCCGTGGATGATCCAAAGTCTAGTCCCAACAAAACCCATGAAACTGAGTGAGTGACTTTGGGCTAGTCACTCACTCTCAGCCTGACTTCACAGGGTTGTTGTGAAGATAAAGAGAGGAGGATGAGAGTCGTGTGTGCCACCTCAAACTCAGGGCTGTGGAGATGGTACACCAAACCTTTGACTCTGACTCCTCTGTTTTTATACTGTCCACCTGTGACAGCTTCATAAATGATACATGTATAATAATTAGTAAAACAAATTTACTGTAGTATGACATTTCATCATCACCACTTGAATCATCAGGCTACTTAGACTGATGGAACAAAAAACCACATTTATTTGATTAAAATTTCCAAACAAGACAACTTTCCTAAATTCCTGTGAAAGTAAATATGCAACAAACTAGGCATTTAATATTTTAAATATTTATTTTGAAGCCAGAGTTGGAGTCAGTACATTTCTGTGGACTCCAAATTCACCCAAAATTGCTTCTGATTCCGACATCACATCCTTGCTCAAGCTCACTGGAAGAAAAGTGGGATATGACTATAAGATGACGAAGATAATCAGAGAATCATACAGTTAGAAAGGACTGCAAGGGCCCTCTCCTCCAACACCCTGACAAGCAGGAATACACGAAGTTTATTTTAATACACACTGGCTTGCGCCCTGTTAGTGACATATGCAAGTGTAAGTTCCACTACACATACAGAATTATCATTATTACTAGCTGTACCCAGCGTAACATACTGTTATAGTAGATTTGAAAGAGTCACATGGTTCAGCTACATGCTATTATTGTGGGGAAAATACCACCAAAATCTATACAACCACCGAGTAACTGCCAGTGCTGCTAGCTCTCCAGCCCTGAACTCACAGGCATCTGTAGCATGTCGGCTTTTCCCCTTGTGCTCCCACAGCAAGATGCATAGTGGAGGTGGGCTCCATTTAGGCTCCTGAAGTCCTGGCCATGGCTGGCACCCCCACTGGGAAAGGCAACAAACCCAAGAGTTTTATACATACAGATTATTGATGTTGTTATTATGATTATTTTGGACAATACACAACACTCATACCCAGCTGACAGTAGCATAAGCAGAGTTGTGCATGTGGGACCATTGCACATGTAAGTAGTGCATTAAAATAGGGTAATGTGTGACTACGCATTGCCTTTGCACATTCCAACTGCACAACAGATTGACAGCCATGTGCACTGACCATTGATCCACACACACTGCGCTACATTGGGACTTAGCATAGGGCTTGTAACTCCACTGATGGATATTTACACTATGCCAAAGTGCTGTATTTAAAGGGCATTTTGCATTTGAGAAAGGGAGGTCTGGGCACAATTTGCTTTTTCCAAGGGTGCACATTCTGCTTGAAATGCATCCTATCCCCCAAAAGTTAAGCACAATGGCAGAAGGCACAGCCTCTTTTGTAGAAAAGATCAAGTTCTGTGCATGTGCTCTTACACACAAGTCAGCTCACCTTAACAGAGCAAACTGCTGAGGGACCTGCAAAGCAATTTTGCTCAGTGTTTACCTCCTGGCAAACTGTACTCAGGGGGCAAGAAGGATGGCTAGAAAAATACAGTCATTTCCACCTTCCATCTCTAGGAGGTGGTCCTCTTACTTTATCCCCATTCCTCCTACCCCACTTACCGAATCTTGGCCTTGTTTTCATGTGCTTACGGGCAGAAAGCAGATCTGAATCTAGCAATAGATCTCAGGGGTGACAAATAGAATGCACATGCATGTTGGCACCACTGAGTGGAAATGAATGGAAAATGGCCTAAGTTAGGCAGCATAAAATGGGGACATTCTTACACTGAGGATGTGAATCAATTCATCAGGGTTTGGGGGTACCACTCAAGAGGAGACAGTCTGTCAACCCAGAAATGGAACACTTTGCTTACACTGCCAATTGTACGCATTCTCCAACATTGCTTCCTCACTGCCAACAAAAAGCAAGTAAGAACTATAGGGATTGAGACCGCCAGGGTCCCACAGGAGAGCAGCAGGCAATGCCCACTCCCCCTGGGTCCCCCCAGGATGAGATCATTCAGCAGGCTGTCCTTGCATGGAACAAATCGAAGCCTACCGAGAGCTTCGGCATCCACATGATCTCATATCCCTGGAGATATCAAGTGAGGTCATTCTAGCGCTTACTCAAGGACCTGAGCTCCCCCCCCAATTTAATCATGGGGGGTGGTGGGAAGGATTGTGGAGCATTTCTGTAATGGCAACAATCTGAGATCCCAGTTGCAGGCAATTTAATAGATTAGCAGAGAGGTGCTGGGCAGAGGAGCAACCTCAGTTCACTGAAAAAGGGGAGTTATTTTGCTTGAAGCTCCCCTCCTCTCCCCGCATCCCTGGTGAAAGCAATGAAGGACCCACAGGCCTTGCAGAGGTGACGCTCCCCTACCCCTACCAGCTACTTCTTTTTGGAGCAAGCCCTGGCCAGGTCTTCCAGCTCAGCATCTACCTGACCTTTCTTTGTAATTTGACTTATATACTGCCTTTCTAGCAGAACTGGGACTCAGGGCAGCTTGTTCCTCACAAGACCCTGGACAACTGCTGCAAGTCAGAGCAGCCAAGACTGTGCTAGAGGGGCAAAGCTATGAGGGAGTTACTCACAAGGGTAACACTACATGTATCTGATGAAGCAAATTCTAGTTCACAGACATTTCTGCCACAATGGGCTTAAGGTTCCACAAGACACCTTTGAGAGCCAGTGTGATGTTGTGGTTTGAGTGTTAGACTATGCATTTGGAGACCAGGGTTCGAATCCCTCTTCGGCCATAGAAACCCATTGGGTGACCTTGGGCAAGTTACACTCTCTCAGTCTCAGAGAAAGGCCATGGCAAACCCCCTCTGAACAAATCTTACCAAGAAAACCCTGTGACAGATTTGCCCTAGGGTTGCCATAAGTCAGAAGCGACTTGAAGGCATACAACAGCAATACACCTTTGGTCTGCAGAAAAGAAATATGCCTAACCAGCTCCGGGAAACTTACATCCAGGTACTGATAGGGCAACACTCAAAATTCAACTTACATAAAGACAGCTGTGCTGGATCAGACCAAAATCATCTCCAGTCCAGGATTTCATTCACATTCATTGTGGGAAGCCCACAAACACAATGTGAGTGCAACAGCACCCTTCCCCTTAGTAACTGGTACACAGAGGCATACTACTTCTGGTACTGGAGGCAATATACAGCCATCATGACCAGTAACCTTTTCTTCCAGTTTAGAATGAACAAGATATCTCTGATCACATTCTCTGCTTTGCAATTTGTTGTCCATAAGAGCTAGCTGTTCTTTTACACGGAGGTCCACACCTAGTTTCCTCAAGCTTTCTTCATTTTAGCAGTCTAATGTAGGTGGCGTGTAAGGGCAAGGGAAGTCTACCCAAAGATCCATCTTTTGCTTTAGAAAAGTGGTACCCAACCTTGAGTCCCAACCTGCAGACTGCCGCCGAGTATGCAACGATCATGCCTAAGAGCCACTGATAGCCTCCATCCTCTGTGAATTTGTCCAGCACCTTTCAAAGCCATCCAAGCCACTGACCATCACTATATTTTGTAAGAATGACTCCAACAGCTTAACTATATGTTGTGTGCAGTTTACATGCTGACCATTATCATAGAATCATACCATAGAATTGTAGAGTTGGAAGAGACCACGAGGGCCATCCAGTCCAACCCCCTGCCACCCAGGAAATCACGATCAAAGCATCCCCGACAGATGGCCATCCAGCCTCTGTTTAAAGACCTCCAAGGAAGGAGACCTTACCACGCTCCGAGGGAGTGTGTTCCACTGCCGAACAGCTCTTACTGTCAAAAAGTTCCTCCTAATGTTGAGGTGGAATCTCTGTTCCTGGAGCTTGCATCCATTGCTCCGTGTTCCAGTCTCTGGAGCAGCAGAAAACAAGCTTGCTCCATCTTCAACGTGACACCCCTTCAAATACTTAAACAGGGCTATCATATCGCCTCTTAACCATCTTTTTTCCAGGCTAAACATACCCAACTCCCTAAGTCTCTCCTCATAAGGCATGGTTTCCAGACCTTTCATCACCTGGCAACTAAGAACATGGGCCAAACCAGCGTACAAAATACTCTTTGTTTATCTCTGTCAAGTGGTGGCATGTAAAACACTTGACACCTTGCCTGAGTGACCCCGCTCCTCCCACCCATCAGAACTGCTGTTTTTCTTAACCTGAAAAGCCCAACGGATGCCAGAGAAGCAGAGCTGGCGTGCTGCTGAACAGCTGCGCTCTTCCTGTCCTCAGGAGAGACTTGGCTACACCTCTGGTGTGTTGAATGTCCTCCATTAAAAACAAACAACAAGCACCTACCATTTGGCTCAATAGAAAAATGAATTAAAGTAAATTAAAACAGCCTGAGCCATGTGGCTCCGGGAGGCGTCCATTGTTATGCACGTGGCAAATGGCAGATTCTCATTTACTCAGCTAAGGAGTGACAGCTTGAGGGGTGTGGAGCTTTATAAAAAAAATGAAAGGTGGTTGAGAGAAGGAAACAGGAATACTCTAGGTAGAAATTTAGGAAACACCAGATGTTCCCTCCTCTTCTTCTCCCCCCCCCCCATGGATTCATCTTATAAAATCTTTGCTCAACTCACAGGAAAATGTCATGGCTACTTCCTCTATGGTAAAACTTTTCCATTGGAAGGTGGATTAATGTAGGAAAAAAGGTTGCCAGAGGGAAAATAAGACAGGGCTCCTGTATCTTTAATCATTGCGCAGAAGAGGGAATTTCAGCTAGTGAAGCTCGTACGACAAGCAATACCTGCTGAAATTTCCTCTTCTACACAACTGTTAAAGGTAGAGGAGCTGTGTACTATTTTCCCCCTGGTAGGAAACAACATACAGTCCAGAAACAGATCATCTGGTGGGTTTCACAGTGCATGAATACACATGTTGGGGTGCCACAAATGGCCACAGCTTCCCAAAATGCTTTACATGATATATGCTTCCCCTTCATTCTTGGAGAGCTCAGCCCACTTCCAGCCCTTGTCAGTGTCAAAGGAATTTGTTCATAAGTCATTCTATGTAATTTTGGGGGGTTTTTTATGTAAAAAAATCATATTTAAATTGTATGGCTCTCTCCCCCCGAATCTAAAATATCTGTATTTTGTACACTAATTCTCCTAAAATATTATTTTGTATACATTTTTGAGTCAAACACTGCCTTGCAATGTTGTAAGTGCGGAACCTGAAGGATAACTGTGCTCCAAATTACAGACTAGAGGATAAGGTTGGCTTGTTTAACAACTACAGGGGTAGGAATTGCCCAACCCTCCATATATTACTAGACTGCAATTCCCAGCAGCCCAAGGCAGTGTAGTATATGGGGAAGAATGCTATGAGCTACAGTCCAATGACATCAAGAAGGCTGCATGGTTCCCATGCCTAAACTCCAGGGGTGACCCCTGCACCTGTCTCCAGCTCCCAACATGGGGTCTGGTGGGAGGAGCAGGGCACACTTGAAGGACAAACCCTAGGTCTTCTTCTCTAGTTGGAAGAATGAGATGGGATAGGGTCTTCCCCATACTCAGCTATGTTTCCAAGCACGGTATGACTACATGGACCAGACACATCATCCTTCCCAGCTCTACGCTGAAGACTGGAACTCCCCTCATCATGCATCCTAAAGGATTATAAAAAACTCACTGGGGTAGTAATTCTCACCCTTTGGTCTTCCAGATGGTTGGCACTTCAACTCCTCAAATTCTGGACCATTGGCTAGGTTGGCTGGGATTTCTGGGAGATGAATTCCAAAACATGTTGAGGAACAAAGGTTGAGAACCACTGGACTAGGGCGAGTGTTGTATGTGAAGTGGAGGGCCTTGAATATAAAACTTTATTGTGCTGTCATGGCATCCAGCAGGCAAAGGCCACCCTTGCTCAACTCCTCACAAAAATCAAAGGCAGTAGAAGACATGGGTTTTTCTTAGACAAAGATTTTCTCTACTACCATAGAGAAAACTCTCATGTACAGTGCAGCCCACTGGACACTGCTTGTGAGTTTTAAGACTTTTCTCAACAGCTGTGAGGTCTAAAAAATTGTCTTTAAAAACAAACCAAAACCAAAAAAAAAAAAAAAGGGATTTCAATTTGTACAGAAAGCTGAGATTTCCAGGATGCCAAATTCAACGCCGAATATGCTTAGTGGTGGCAGTAGCAAGAGGAGAACTGTCCCACTCACCTCACACTCATGACACAAGTGCCCCACTGAGGTGATGGTGACAGCAACAGCAGCAGAACAAAACCAGCTGCTTTGCTTCCTTGCTTGCTTTCCTGCCAGGGCTGTACTTCTTTGGTTGTCACTTCCTCCTCCTCACCAGCAGAAGACTTGACACCTCCAGCAAGACCCACCAAGGGTACAAGGATGTGGAGTATGTATGGGGGGGGGGCAGGAATGGCAGGGGCATTGGTGAAGGTGATGGGGACGATGCCATCATAGTCACAGGCTGGGAGAGGTTTAGGCAGGAAAGAGGCCTCCCCTCACACTTTCTTTTTCCACCTTCCTCCACACTGGTGTTCTCCCCCTGCCGCCGTGGAAGTGCGGGTGCATGGCTACGAGGGGAGCATGGCCGCAACCATGAGGGATGCATGGGGGCACAGGCGACATGAGCTGGCGGTTGGAGCACCTTTAAGGGTTGTTTTTTTTAATTATTAAAACGACTGTATAAAATTACCTTAAGCTATGTGTATAAGGTGTACAGGAAACATAAATGAATTCTGTGTTTAGACTTGGGTCCCATCTCCAAACTATCTCATTATGTATAAGCAAATACAGATATCCCAAAATCCAAAAAAAACACAAAATCTGAAGCACTTCTGGTCTCAAGCATTTCGGATAAGGGAGACTTAACCTGTAATTTGAAAAAATAATGAAACGGGTTGTGACTCAAGATGATCAGCGTTCCACAACAAAGAAGGAGCAGTTCAGAATGAGGCATCTGCACTGAAAACCATTAGAGGGCCCCTGACAGATGCAATCTTACCAGCCTCCTTGTGTGGTTAAAAATACAGACCCAGTCTCTTTCTTCTTCTGGACAAGGATTAATGAGAACCTGGGATACCGCTTAGACAAGCAAGCAAAGGCTGTGAACCTCTTCCAGCGCTGCAATTTGTCTTGGGCTGACTATGCATCCCTCACGTGTCAGATGGTTGGTTTTTTTCTCCCTGAAGCTGGATTATGCTGTGACCCAGCCCATTAATCTCCTCAAATAAAATAATAATAATCATTATCATCGAAGGGGAGAAGACTCCTTGGACTACTGCCAGGGATAAATTAATAGGCCTTCTGAGTACCCCATGCACAGGAACAAACCTTTCCAACCACACCTACCCACACAAATTCCATTTAGAATTGCTTCTATTTCAGGCTTGAAATTTCAACCTGGGATGAAAAATATTAGTGTGCATTTAATACAGACCCCACCTCTCGCTCTTCATCACAATAGTGCTCTGGCACAAATGGAAAGTAGAAAAATTATGGGGAGCAAACAAGCAACAGAACGCAAGGATTTTGCCCAAACTGTCACACTTGTTCTCTTATTTCTTTTTCAATATGTTGAAAACCTTCCAATTGTGTTCCCAAAATTTAACTGGCAAATGTGAACCTATATAGATGCTTCTGGGGTATTTACATGTCACAATAAGCCACGGGTTGTGTAAACGATGCATCCTTGCTTTAACCACAAGTTGTCTCACAGCTGACCAAAGAAACCACTGTTTTCACAATTTCTGGTTGTTTTTCTCCCATCTCCTTTTTGTTGCTTCTTATTTATAGGTGTGGAAATGAGCCACAGTTGCACATTCAAGTGTTACTAGAGGCCATGGTTTTAAAAAACCAGAGGTTGTAAAGCAACAAGAAGCCATCGGTTCAGATGGCAGTCGTGCATTTTTAGCAGAAGTGGGCTCATGCATCGTAACAAACCAAATTTTAAAAAAATAGTCTTTATTAAAGGTCTTAAGCAATAATTTTCACATGAACATTTAGCTGACAATTTTCAAATATATTCCATGTAAATTTCCAAGTATTCCGCTTAGATCAACTCCTACATTCTTATCATTTTCCCTTCCTAACATTTATCTAGACTTCCTCTTTGTTAAACTATAATGAAGTAAAAACTGTAGTACTGCAAGTTTCGAAACTACTTCTCAAAACTTGGATCCTATACTCTTGTCTCCCCCAGATTATCCATCTGTTCTTCATTAACATCTATCCTTTACGGTAAATGTAACAAACCAAATTTCAACAAACACCACCATGGCTTATTGTGATGTGCAAACATGGTAGTAAAGTCTGTTGGCACATTTAGTTCAGTTTGTTTATTTCACTCTAGATACAGAGAGACATCAATACTATAGGATCTTCTCTATTTTTTAAGAGAACCCCAAGGTCCACCAATCAAAGCCAGGTCATGGTGTGGGAGTAGTGGGATGCAAAATGGTGGTTCAGGAGGTAGAACCCACTCCACCTGGCTCCTCCTCCAAGTCAGTAAGCTGGGTTACTTAGGAACTGCACTCAACCAATTGACAGAACTGCCCCTTCCTAACCCTGGATCTACTTGCTTTCCTTAGCTTCTACAAACAATTCTAGATCATCTTGTAGCTACTTAAGATTAGGAAGCCTGTGGGAACCAGGCTGCCTCTGTGAGAGAAGGGAGGAATTAAGAACTAGGAGAAGGAACCAGGCTGCCTCTGTGAGAGAAGGGAGGAATTAAGGACTAGGGTAGCAACAGGATTTAGGTTATGCACTACAAGCTTATTATCAGAGATAGCCTTTACATACTCAACCAGTTTTATCCTCAGAACAATCCTGTGAAGTAGGTTAGGCTGAAAGCGGCTGGCCCAAGTTCAGCCAGTGAGTTTCATGGCTCAGTGAAGACAAGAACCCCCAGCCTACTTTCTTTGCTTCTCATCTTCCATTTCCATTTTGTGACTTGCACCTAAGCAACCAACAAAGACAGGGTGAAGAGTGCCTCTGTTGAGTAATTCAGACTCACCCACTGTGGCCTCCTCTGCTATTGAGGGGTTGCTTGGATGTCTAGCACACATAAAGCAATTATAGAGGTCTACAGGGGTACGCATCCTGGTGTCGGTGAAATATTCAACTACAGCTCCCATCAGCCCCAGCTAGCATGACAAATGGCAAATGATGATGGGAGATGTAGCCCAAAACAGCAAGAGTACTAGGTAGGTTGCCTTACCCATGGGTCAGAAAATGGAACCTGTCTTTAGCTTACCGGGAGGGTCCTATGAGCCACAAAATAGTACAAATTCGCTCTAATACTCCCCCCACTTATGTGTTAAGCATTATAAAGCAATCTTTCCAAACCAAAGAGTGAGTTACAGTCTGATCCATACCATCATTAGAGGGTGCTTTCTCAACTTCCCACCACAAAAAGCCACAGAGTAAAATTTCTAAAAGATCCATTCCTTTAAAAAGGGAATTTCATTACCACCAGAAAGAGATGTAAACTCATCTACCTTTGATTTAACAGCCAGAATGATTTTTGGCAAGACGACAATGAAGCATTTCAAAGCTATGGTGAGATATTTGAGTACGAAGTCAGAGATCCCCACAATCCACATCAGATCAAAGAAATCCAGCTTCTCCAGGTTAGGTTTCAGGAATATGAGGCTGGAGAATATAAGACAGTATAATGTAAGCATTGTCAATTGGCACACAGAAGCCAGGTAATTATTGTTAAACCTCTTACAACTCCCCCAGTGAAAAATGAACCAAGGAGTGCAACAAGAACAACCAAAATGTCAGCGGCTTTTCAGCCTTTTAGGCTTTCCAGCCTCTCCATGGCTGATGGGACCTATGCCATGCTTTATTTTGCTTCCTAGTTAACTGGGGAAACCATATTATGCTTTGATACCAATTAAGACATAGCTGGGAGTAGGATGGCTATCTTTGTTATGGTTGGGTTTCTCTCCTTCCCAGGAATGGAGGATTAGATATTACCAGGCAGATGCCTGGTCTGAGATCCTTTGATGTGCCCTCACAGAGCAATTCAAGGCTGGTGACACTTAACAAGTGGGAATGGAATGTAAGGGGTGGGGGGAACGGAGGGAGAGGAACCTGAAGCGGCTTGAGTTTTTAAAATGCAACATTTTCCTATAGCGTCATTCTGCGCAAAAGCCTAAGGGCCTGTCTAAACAATGAAAATAGGTGAAAATAATTCTCATAGAATTAACTTAGAATATGACCTGTCCTAATGGGATCCTGAATAATTCTGTCATATTTGGATGGAGGGGGGCAAATCCACCCTAAACTCCTCAGGGATCATCTATCATTAGGGCAGGCGACTGCATTTATTCACATAGTCCCAGAAGAGCGGAAGTAGCAAGCTGACTGGGCTTGTTAAGAAGGCCAGAGCCCCTGAACTGCCTTAGTGATGGTGTGCTGAGGCAACAAAAGAGCCCTTTTCTTTTCTTTCTTTATTTAGGTGGAATCGCACATCCACACCTTAGATATGCCTTAAAAAAAAATACTGTTTGGCAGTGGCAGCAACTGGCGAAAATTAAAACATGAGTTGCAGCCGTCATTTTGAATTGCAGGCATGTCCTTTGGGATAGCAAAAACAGAAAGCCTTGCATGCCTGCGATTCTGTCAAAACACCATTAAGACAGCTCAATCCTGCTTCAAATATGCATGAATATGCATCAATTCATATTTTTCCCCTCGTATAGACAGGCCCTAAAACTCTGTGCTACCTCTTCGGCTCAATAAAAAATTGCTGCTGCTAGAGTTGTGTGGATGTTTTGAGTAACGACAGGGTCATCACACAAAGGCTCTCAATAGTCCTTGTGAGAAAAGCAACAGGTTCAAGATTGACCCAAGGATCTACATATCCACAGCTAGTAAAAAGCATTGAAAAATGTCTGAAAGCTCAAAGTATCAACACCTGTTCTTTATGATACCTAGGAACAGGGCACCTGGGGTCAGAGCAAGTGACCTCCAATAATCCAGGCAGCAGAAATAGCTGATAGAGAATGGAAAAATGTCAGAAATGGTTTTTTTTCCCATTACTACTTTTCCTCCATGGAAAAAAATTCCAATTTTATAAGTACATTGTTTCATAAAATAACTCTGACACTTAATGACTGTGACAGATGTGGTCTGTTGCTGTGAACATCAATATGCCTCCACTAACAAGCCACTTTGGTAATCCGCCACAAACCACACTCTGAGCTCATGGTTTGTTGCTGGCTTATGAACTCTGGTTTGTTTGAACCATGGCTTGTCATGATGTCAGAACCTGCAGCTGTGTCCTCCCACCCACCACCCACCCCCTGTCTGCTCACTCTGTAATAGAACCTGACAAAAGGAGCAAGAGAGAAACAAACCAGAAATGAGGAAGACAAGCTATGGCTGCAAACCATACAGTTCATGGTTGAAACAACAAACCATATTTAATACAAATCATGGTTTATCATAACAATGGACATGACCGATAGCTACACTGCAGTGTCCTAGCAAATGCTTATTTCTCATGATAGATCCAAGCCTCAGCAAGTATCAGTTCACATACATGACTCTCCCTTCCATATATTGTCACTTTCAAATGCCAGGAAGACAAGCAACTGATATCTTGGAAGCTGCAGCCAAAAGCCTTATTCCCAACCACAAAACTTTAAAGCACTGGCTAAAGCACCATGTAAGACCACTGTAGGATACTTGTCCATGTTTATGTTAGTACTGGTGAGTAATCAAGCTGAAACAGGGAAGGAGTGGGGAACTGAAATAAAGATACTCACAATATGGGCACAGCACAACGGATAAAATTAAATCCTAAAAACAAAAAACAAAGGCAAAAAAGCAAAAATGAGAGACTTAACACTCAACTGATGAGAATGAAAAGAAGAAAAACTGAATCCATAAACAAGTCAGTCAGAGAACTGAAGGAAAACAGAATAGTTCCTAAGTGAACATGGCTCATTCCCCATAAAAGATGGAAATGAAGATGTAGGGAATAAAACTCAACAGGAGTCCCTCTCTGTTCTTCTGATAGGAGCTGCCTGTTCCTACACACACACACATACACACACACCCCTCCAGGACACAAACTGTTTGTTTACCTGTTGTACAATTGTTGGGAGCTGAAAGTATAAAGCAAGTACAGGGTGTTCCCTGCGAGGAAGACCAGGATCCAGAACACCACCAGCACTGACCTCTTTTCCTGAGAAAAAAAAAGAAAAAGAAAATCAACACACGAGTCCTGGGACTTTTAAGCTTTGTAGCCATGAGAGCTAGCAACTTGCTTTTTTTAAAAAAAAGGAAGAAAGAAATTGAATCCGCTGATCCTGTTTACTCCTGCCTCTACATCCCCCCCATGTGTCAAACTGTAGTCTAAACACCTCAGGATAGTAACCTGTTCTCTTCCATTGATTAAAAAAAAAATCTACATGTTGAATAAGCATAAACAGTGCAAAAATATTAGCAGCAGTCCTCAACTAATTCTGACACTGCTGGTTTTCCAAACGCTTAGAGGAAAACCAATGCTTTGTTTGAACCCCATCATAGGAAAAGAACTCCTCTTAAACCTCTTGGGCTACTTGTCTCCCCACAGTCTTGAGATAGCCCTGAGCTCTATCCACTCCCAAGCTACCCTTTAAGAAGCCCTGCCCTTCACGCACCTTCAAGGAGACTTGTTCTCGGAGAGTTGAGTTTGCATATGCAAATGTGCTGGCCATGCCAATACACAGAGCAATTCCTAAAAACAAGCAGGGGAAACCTTGTAAGCATATAACAATCAATGGCACCTCACCTTGTACTTACATACCTAGGCACCATAGAAGTCCTGGCTTTCAGTTCTGTTCATCTGTGAAATGGGACCGTTAGCAATCTACATTATGTCATCCATCGTCCAGCTTTCCTCAACCAAGTGCCCGCAAGATATGTTGGATTACAACTTCCATCATCCACATGGTACACCCTGGCTGGGGATGATGGGGATGTTGTCCAACACATCCTGAAGACCTCAGGTTGGGAGGGGTTAATATAGTCACTGTTGTTTAATAAGGAAAACTTGTTTCTTGCCTTAGCATTAGGTCAGGGGACACATGACCAAAATCAACAAAACGTGAAAAAGAACTGGAGTTATCAACATGTCTGTACATATCTGATGCCCCATTTCCAAAGGAATGGATGGAACTCTATTTCTCCCTTATAGTCAATTCAAGGAAGCTGTTATGGTGTTCTGAATTGGCGGCTGGAGGCACTAATAGGGTGGGAAGCTAATAAAATAAAGCTTAATCCAGCCAAGAAAGAAGTGGAACTAGTTCAGAGAGAGAACAACCATTGGGATCTGGAGAGAAGCTCTAATCTCTGTCATTTCAATAGCACAGACATGAGCTGGGATGCAGGAGCAGTCTTTCTGATTCTAGGCTTACTGCTGACTGGGGCTGCTGCCACACTGCAAAAAAAAAAATCCAGTTTGACACAGCTTTAACTTATCATGGCTCCATCCTATGGAATCCTGGGACTTTTAATTTGTTGTAGCACCAGAGCTCTCTGACAGAGAAGGCTAAATATCTTACAAAACTACAAATCCCAGATGGCCCGGGTAAGCCATTTTTGTTTCAGCAGCCAATGTTTCAGCATTCACAGGAAACTCGATTGTCTGCCAGGAGAAAGAGAACAGAGAGGGAGCCAAAGACTCTTTTGGTCACCCAGGCCTTTGAGTGTTTTCTGTCTGTTGCAGAAAGTCTTTTAATGGGTGGGGTAGGGGGCTGTATTTGTATTGTAGCTTTCTCATGATAATGATTGGTATTCCATTTAACTACCTTTAAAAATTGCTTTAAATTAGCCTCTTTTAGTTGGTTTAATTTTTTTTAACTTTTAAAACTTTTGTTTTAAAATTTTGTTTTAATTATTTTTAACTCTTTCAATTGTATTTTGTTTTAACTCAACTTGTGAGCTGCCTTGAGCCCCATATTGGGACAAAGGCAAGGTACAAATAAAATAAATAAATATACTTAACCTGCTTGGTGGAACCATTTAAAAAGAAACGGTCTCTTCGACTTTGTCTGTGCTGCAAATGTTTCTTACTGGTTTTGTATCATTTTGTACAGTACCATTTTGTACATAAATGACGGTGAAGGGCAGCAAAGAAATAGGAGACCCTTTTTCTCAGTTGGCTCTCATTGTTTTGTGGGTAACACCCCTGCTTGGACAAAGTTGGAGCCAGTGTGCCAAGCTGAATGGATTTTTCTTCCAATCCCTCAAGATGACCCCCCCATGTTTTTAAATTAAGGGGCTTACCAAGCTTGTGCTGAAAACAGACTTTAGCCAAGAGAATCATGATGAAAGGCAGCCCCTTCTGCAACCAAGAGATGACAGCTTTCAGCTCAGAAAGGGCAGGGGCCGGCGTTCCAGGCTGCTCCTCAAAGCCTTCCTCAGTATGTCCATGGCGATCACCACCAGCCATGTGCAGGAGGGAGGACCCTCGCTGGTGGCTGTGGTGGTAATGCTGGGGTTGCTGGCGGTGGTGGTAAGGACCTCCTTCCGCACGGCTGGCTCCCTCCTCCCGTGGTGCAGGCATCTGAATGAAAACCTCCCCACCTCCTGCCGTAGACCCCAGGACCAAACTTGACTGGAAAGGGGTGGCTGTGATCGTTCCAGATGGGATGCCCCCCAATCCTGAGAAAAGCTGCTGAGGAGGAGATGGCTCTGTCTTGAGGCCTTCAAAAACTCCACCTTCATCCACACTCGTCTCAGAGGTGATGGTTTGACTCCGGCTTCTGCAGTGTACAAGAATGGAGAAAGAAATCAATGAATGGTGTAAAAGTATCTATCATCCCCTCCTCATTTACCTAGTCAGTTTATTTACTTCAGGGGAGGGAAGCCTCCAGCTTGCTGGCCTAAACCAGCAAGCTGAGGCATTATTTGTTTAACAAAAAGGTTGATACTAGAGGGAGAAATAATACAGAAAGACTAGGGATGGGCTATTACACCACAAAAAAGAACAAGAGCAAACTTTTTATTGAAAACGAACAATATGCATGTGTGAAATGAAGCAACCAGGTCAGGTGATCTGTATCAATAAAGAAAAATATGTTGGGCCTTCTGAAGACCACTTGAAGTTCTTCCAAAACTCATCCAGGGATGACTTCCTCTTTCACCAGCCTCCTCTTTTCCTATGCTTTCCACCTTGATGGCCACACTTCTAGAGTATGCTTTTTTAATATGCTGGGGCAGCTGGTGAAGTAGGTTTACCTGCTCTCCCCTTTTCACTCTGTTTTGCTGTTCATGCACGCTCGGTAAGGGATTCTGGATACACCTGCTGCATATGCTGCCCGTGGTAGGTAGGCACACACAGCTACAATGGAATCCCATTCCTTCCCAGCTTTAATTTTGTTTATTGCATTGTTTATTGCAAACATGCTGTTGCAACCTGACACCAAAAGTGTATGTTTCTTCAGCCTTCCTTCAGCAGAACTCCTAATGCTGATGTTGCTAAAAAAAAACTCTTCCAGCTAGACACAGAGAGGGAGGGGAGGAGCTGGATGAGTAAAAAGCCTTTGTAAAAAGGAGCTTCACTGTCAAGGCTCTGTTAACTGAGGTATGCCTATCAATACCTTTAAAAAGTGATATTCAAAAGGAAAGAATACCTGCAATAGCATGAAGTCAAAGTGGCGTTGTGGTTTGAGCACTGGACTGTGACTCTGGAGAGCAGGGCTTGAATCCGTTCAGCCATGGAAACCCACTGGGTGACCTTGGACAAGTTACACTTTCTCAGCCTCAGAGAAAGGTAAAGGCAAACTCCCTCTTGCCAAGAAAACCCCGGGATAGGTTCACCTTAAGGTTGCCATAAGTTGGAAACAACTTGAAGACACACAACAGCAACAGCCTGAAGCCACTACACATTCTCTCCTGACCTTTCCACCCCTAGTGGAGTTCTCCAAGTTTAGAACTGGTGTGTGCATTCAGGAAGCCAACCTGGCTTTTCACTATCAAGTCCATCAGTCTCACCGCCAGTTCCTTTGCTCCCAGTTCTCCCCTCCAGATATCTTCCAAACTAAGCAAAGTCACCAGTTATCTCTTCCCATCCTACAGACTCTCAGCAGCAATTTTTACAGCTACAGTACTCCCAAAGGCCAGGCTTATACAAATACTGGACAGGGAATAGAAACAACACAATAATTTACAGTGGGGCTCTACAGTTCCAAATTAATGGGACACACACTTCTAATAGAATCACTTGGGGCTCAGGACTAAAGCCACAGAGACCTCTCCTCCCTGCGAACATATGAAACACGTACAAAGTATCCAAGGTACCTTGGCAGAGACCAAGATCACAACCCTATACTATGGGGCTGCCTCTAGAGTGCAGGGTAAGGCTTCCAAGAGAGGCAGCAAAGAAAACCTTAGTGGATGCTTGTTTTTAAAAATAAGAGCAGACATGTCGCTCTTAATAACGAAGTCTTAACTTGCTACTTCAGATTGCATGTCTTTTTACAAAGCAAGTTTTGTTTATCTAGTTTCATCTAATGAAACATCTCACAACCAATTTTTTTTAAAAAAGCAGACCTAATACAAAACAATGCAACAAAGCAATGCAGAAACCAAAGCACACAAGCAATACAGTACTCAAGTCCCATTATATGCAATGGCATAGCCAAATGGTGTCCCTTATATAAGATGGCAAAAATCAAGGTTTGCTTTTTGGATTATTACTTTTTAAAGAATATTTTCACGCTATGAATACTTAAATCCATGGATACGGAGAGACAACTGTACTTGTTCATCCAGGACCAAGCCTGCCTCCTCACAATCCAACAAGAAGAGTTCTTTCACATCTGGCCGAAAAACTGTTGCCTTTAGTATTCTATTGGTCCACAGTGACTGACCAGATGCCCCGGGAAGCCCACAGATAAGATGCGAGACCAACAGCCCTCTCCCACTATTGTTTCCTGACATAGCTGGTACAATATTTAGACATCCTGCTTTGAAAGCTGATGGTAGACCCTGTCATAATTATGAGCAGCCATTTATATCCTTATCCCTCTTATTACCCTCCACTCTGTAGGATTCCATTTATAACAGTTTGCTGAACAAGAACATTGAGGCAGCCATGCAAGATCCCATAAACAGGATATCAGAGAGGCATAGTGCCACTACTGAACAGGCCCTGATTCGAAGTTCCTGAGACAGTGGCAGCAATAGACGATCCCTCAGCAGGGCATCCTCAGATGATCTTTAATACACAGTGATGAAAGTAAAGGATTTCTATACATCACTCACTACCAGACTGGATTGATTAACTGACCAATTAAAATCTCATTTATTAACTACCTTCCTTGTGCTCAAGATATTCCATAAGAAAAAAAACAAAACCATGTCAACAAATATATTACAAAGCTCGGGAAAGATCAGCATTAATAAAACAGATGAATGATCTTGCTGAACCCAAAGGTCAAACTCAACTGATGTTTGGGGTGGGGTGTTCACTCTACAGCCTAGGAAGTGCCCACAGTTCAGTGATAGACAACACCTACACAGATAGACCTCTGATTCTATATAAGGCAACTTACATTCTTATAATGTACTGATTTTTGTCACAACAGGTTTTATTTTGCATGATGTTGATACAAGAAGCAGACAACTGGACCTGTCACAAGGACTGAGAGAAAGAAGAACTGTAGTTTGAGATATTACACTATTATCAGAATATGTTCTCCAGAGGGACTGCCATTGAAATGTTCTTGGAAATTAAAGCCGATTTAGATCACAACCACTGCCCTATTTGATGGGGACAGACTGCAGTAAATATACAATGCTCACTCTAAAATTTCTGCACTACCTCCCAAGTCAATGTATCGGCACTATACTTTGCTGCCCAGCCTTTCTCAAACTGGCTCCCTCCAGATGCATTGGATGACAAATCCCATCATCCCCAGCTAGCATGGCTGTGCTTGCCAGGGCTGATGGAAGTTTTAGGTCAGCGGCACATCTATAAGGCAGCAGGATGGGAAAGGCAGCTCACGACCCATGATAATGAAAGACTGCCTTCTTCAGGGGATCTAAAGAACCAGAGACTATGAGGCCCCATCAAATTTTCTACCAAAGGGATTGATGAAGGACAGGGTGCTCCACTCGCTTCTGCCAGGCCCCTAGTCTTCCTTCCTTTGCACCTATCATGGAAACAAAGTGGGTTGCTAGAGGAAGAATGGAACAATCCATCCTTCCTCTGTCAGTCCGCCCACTTGTCTGCATGCAGTTCCCAGTCAAATGTTACAATCAGGAGTAGGGCTGGCCCAAGACAATTTCCTGCCTGAGCAGAACAGGACACTGTGCTCAACAGCCATCCATGTCCTGGCGCACAGCACCCCAAAACTACCACGTTATTTTCATCTCTGTGGCAGAAAGTTCCACAAGCACCTCACCATATTCCTGGCTCTAAAATACAGTAAGAACTGTTTGCTACCCTTTTGCAATGCCCAGAATCTGCTGCCTGAAGTAGTCACTGGTAGCATCAACCTTGACCAGAGAAGTTCGTGACTTAAGCTAACTCACCTTTCCGGAGGAAGGCTATCGGTGATGCTGCTGTGCCGTCTCTGCATCTTCCTTAACACTTTAAAACACAATACACTCAGCATGAACGTGGCAGATCAACGGTGACAAGCGGTGGGAGTAGTTGCAAGGACTAATGGGTCTTCACAGGCACCCATCCACTCAGTGACATGCTGCATAGAATTCTACTTGGAAGAGGAACCAAAGAGCATGCCACAAGTCAACAGGTGAAAAGCAGATTTCCCAAGCTCCACAAGGAACAGGTCAACGGCATCCAGCAGAATAGTTTCCAGAAGAGACAGGAAAGAGCTGAATCCTCCTCTCATTCAGTACCTACATTAAAAGCTGAGTTTCAAAAGCCACATTTAGGATGAAAGAGACCAAAAGAGAGAAAAATCAGAAAGTCCAAAACTAATCAGGAAAGCAAACATTTCTCAACATACAGCACATTCCTAGCCCTGCACTCTTAGTCCCCCCTCCCAACTTTTCCTTATGTAGAGGCCTAACCAGTATGGGAGGGGCACAACAGAAATGAATAAAATTATGCACGGTGTAGAGAACTCAAACAGGGAGAATATTTTCTCTCTGTGTCATCATAATACCAGAAATCAGGGTCATGCAAGGAAGCTAAGAAGTAAAAGGAACGGCCTTTGCACTGAGCAGACAGCTAAATTGTGGGTAGAATCCACTTCCAACAGGCAGACACAAAAATGGCTTTAAAGAGGAATTAGATACATTCCTGAAGGATAAGGCTTCCTTCTGTTTGGCAGGTGATGACGGGGACAAAGTGGGCACAGCACTGGGGACTTTTGCTATTATTAGGATCATTAGGCACCTTTTTCTTTAAAAAAAAGCCCTTTGGGCTTGTCTACACAGAGGGGAAAAAACAGACCACAAGTCACAGCTGCGACCTGTCTTAATGGTTTTATGGCCCCATGGCGACTGCGAGTGGATTACTCACATTTTTAAATCTGCTGCCGCCAAACTTTTTTTTTTAAAAAACAACCTATTTCTATGGTGCGCACAAGCAATATTTCACCTTTCAAAAAAAAAAGAGAGAGAGAGAGAGAAAGTTAACACAAATCTGTTTTATCATTTTAGTGATCACTCGCTAAGGTGAAAATCCAACATGGCAGCAGCGGGTGCTTGCCCTGTAAACCAGCCCCACCCCCAGAGCTCATCCAGCCAATCGGGTTTGCATTTTCTCTTGTTTGGGTAAGCGAATCAGATCGATTTGCTTGTCCTAATAACTGGAAATGTGCACCCTCATGCTGTTTTTTTTAAAAAAGACAGGAAAAGCTGTGAAGGCTTTTCTGGCGAGGTTTTTGCCAGTTCCCCCCACCTTTTCACAATATAATGAAATCAGGCAGGATGCCATTAAGACAAGTAGGATTCTCCTCACATTCTGTGAGGAGTTTTTTCACCGGTTTCCCACGGCTTTTTTTTTCCCCAGGCTGTGAGGCCCTATTCTAGAACAGTTTATTCCTGATGTTGCACCTGTATCTATAGCTGGCACCTTCAGTTTTTTCACCGTTTGGACAACCCCAAAGACTCAGGGCATCTAGTTATAATAATTAAACCCCTCAAACCTTCAAAGCCATTGTGAACACAGGAATGGGAAGTGGCAAATAAAGAATTCAGCCTGCAAATGAGGAGGGGGGCAATATAAGTATACAGTTGTCCCTCCGTATCCGCGGATTTAAGTATTTGCGACTTGAAAATATTCTTAAAAAAACAATAATCCAAAAAGCAAAGCTTGATTTTGCTATCTTATATAAGGGACACCATTTGGCTATGCCATTGCATATCATGGGACTTGAGAATCCACTGATTTTGGTATCCACGGGGGGGGGGTCCTGGAACCAAACTCCAGCGAATATGAAGGGACGATTGTACTCTCTGGACACAGAAAACTAGGAGGTTAGAGGAAAGGGTTTCACCCTAGTTCCCTCTGAGCTTCTGGTTTCCTCCTTGTAGGTAAATTTAGCTATTGAGCGTCGAGGAACCCTGCCTTCGGCTCCTCCTGCCCCGGCCCGGCCCAAGCAGAGCTTTCCCATCTCGGTGAGAGCTGGACTGGATTTAAGGAATACTGTCTCTCCCTTGTAAAACGCCCGTCCTGCAGGCCCGACTCCAGGGCGGGAGGGCGCAGGGAAGCTCCCCGGGTCGGGGGAGAGCCAGCCTTCGGGGACCCGGCGCCTCTCCCGCTTCCCGAGATTGTGCAACCGCAGCCATGGTAACCAAGCCCCCACCTGCCTGCCGGAAGGCCCAGAGCGCCTCTCCCCCGCCACCATGCTTTTTACCTGGCTCCCGGGCGGGCAGGCACCTCGGCTCCCAGCCCGCCCACGACGTCACTTCCGGCTCCGCCCCTCCTTCCCGAAGCTTCCCTGAGGAGCTCTCCGGCGCCTCGGCAGGTGGCGAGCCAGAAAAGGGAGCGGAAGCCTGGCGGGAGAGAGAGAGAGAGAGAAAAGGGGGGGCGAGCCGGGGAAAGGCCGGGCCGGCCTGGCCTGGCCTTCCTTGGGGCCGGTGGCTTTATTACCTCAGCCTCCTTGCCCGTCCGGGCGGACCCGCTAGAAGGCGGCTTTCGGACCGAGCGGGGGGTGTTTGGCGGGCGCGGGGGAAGAGGAGCTCCCCTGAGGGGAGGGGAGGGTCCGCCGCCGGTGGTCGGCCTGGGCATGTCCGCCTTCGCCCCCCGCCTTGCTCCTGAAGGCCCGGCCGGGCTCGGCGGCCTCCCCTTCCTCCCCGGAGCCCCAGGCGGGCCAGCCTGGCCGCTCGCTCCCCGGCCTCGCTCCGGCTGAAGGCGGCGGCAGGCGCTTGGCCCCCTCGGCCCTCATGGTGCAGCTCCTCGCCCTGGTGTGGCGGAGGCTGCTGCGCAAGCGCTGGGTGCTGGGGCTCGTCTTCGGCCTCTCCCTCATCTACTTCCTCAGTAGCACCTTCAAGCAGGTCAGTGGAGAGACGGAGCCCCTTGGCTTCGCCCCGGCCCCAACACACCTCGTAGCATTTTCTCCCCACCCCCTGGTTTGTTTGTTTGTAATCTGCCTTGCCTCTTCATCTCTTGCTTTCTCTGCAGAAAGCTCCAGGCGGAAGACACGGTTCTTCGACCCCACCTCCGCCTCTCACAATTCGTTGTTGCCATTTAGTTGTGCAGTAGGACCCCCGTATCCACTGATTCAGTCATCCACGGACACAAATCAACACACCTGCCATAGAGTCTTCCTAGAAAATGTGTCCTCTCTAGCCATTTTCTAGGTCTTCCAAGGCAACTCTGTGGTATTTTAAACTGGAAGCCCCATTATTTTCAATGGCGTTCACTATTATCCACAGATTTCGGTATCCACGAGGCCCCCCAGAACCAATCCCCAGCGGATACGGGGGTCCTGCTGTATTTTGCTTTAACTCTCTATTGCAGTGGTTCTTAACCTTTTCTTTATCAGGGACCCCCTTTAAATATCTTTTGTTGCTGTGGACCCCCAAGACTTAACTCAAGATTTAAAACAACAACAGCAACACATCATAATAACACAATACTACTACTACTAATAATAATAACCATCTATTAACCCTTCCTTCAGAGGAAGTGGAGGGGAGGAAAGACTTTTCTCCTGCTTCTTCCTGCAAGTTTGTGTCTGGGGCAGATTGAATGGCCATGTGCAAGCCAAGGCAGCCAGCCTTTGCCTGGGCTCCTGTCACATGGGCTGAGCAGCCTTCAAGCCTTCACAGACCCCATGTGAGGACATTGCACCCCCCTGTGTGTGTGTGTGTGTGTGTGCGTGTCTTAAATATGGTTTGGGGACCTAAAAATATTGATGGTTTTTCCACTTTCATGGGGGTCCTATATCCGTAACCCTAGCAAATGTGGAGGGATGACTGTATATAGCTTTTAAAAATAGGCCTTAGATTAGTGCAGCAGATGTCCATAGCTACAACAACCCTGCAAAATAGTTCAGTGTTGTTATTACTATCTTGTAACCTTTAGGAGGTGGGACACTTAGGCTATAAGGAGTAACTTAAGACCGGGAGGGGAACCTATAAGATGAGATCTAGCATCACTGAAGGGCAGTTGCTGGGCCACTTTATGGGCCACATAGCTTAAGTTTATCTTTATTGGTTAGCTAAAGGCCATGAAATGGGTCTAGTTCAGAAAGGATGTTTGCCAGTATTCAAAGGGAGATATAATCTTTACAAAGTAAATATGATGAGGGGAAACTGTGGCTCACTACCCTAAGTAAAAGAAAGTGAGGTGTGTTCATGTGGGTAGAGCAATCTATCCCTAAGCTTGTGCCCTCCACATTTTCTATAATCGCCACCCTGACATTGGTGTGATGGGAGTTGTAGTCTGACTCATCTGGAAGTCGCCAGCCTGAAGGAAATCTGCTCTATGTGGTTGAATTATAATGCTATTTGTGAAGATGACTTTTTGTGTATGCTCTTGAATCATGACACATGAAGTGTCATAACTGTAGTGCTCCATAGCCAGCACAACCAGTAGTGCAGAATGCTGAGAGCTGCAATTGAACAACATATGGAGGGCTACATGATATCCCCCCCCCCCCTGTGCTGCATAGATGTGAGAGCATTCATATGTCTGCGGTTGCATATGTTGGCATTTTTTAAATTAACAAAATGCTTGTATGGGTGCAAGTGATGCATCATTCGGAAAAAAATGCCTTTGGCCTTTCGAATCTCCCCATCAATATTCAAGGTTCAATTGTGGTCAACTCTTGTCCTATGCTGCTCTGTTTTGTTTCAGGAAGAGAGAGTGCTATGGGACCGCAATATCCCCCAGGCACAAGACGAAGACCACCCAATTGCATGGAAAGTACAGTTCAGTCCAGGGAACGGCAGCCAGCAGGGTAACCAGTGTCGAAACTCAGTCCAAGGGAAGCTGCTGATCACGGATGAGTTGGGTAAGTCTCCTTATTCATTGTCAATGTGTATCAGTTAGAGCAGACTTCCCTCAACCTGGTTTGCCTAAGAGAATTTGGACTCCCAACTCCTGTTAGACCTAGTCATTGTGGCCAATGTTTGGGAGTTGTGTTCATAGTCAAAGAAGACAGCACCAGGAAGCTGCCAAATGGGGAAAGGCTGGGCTAGAATGTCAAACTTTGATTTCAGAGACACAGATTCAAATCCCTGTTTAGCCATGAAGTTCACTGGCTGGCCTGGGCTAGTCGCACTCTCCCCCTAACCCTAGGCTACCTCACAGGGTTATTATCAGGGGTGGGCAACCGTTTGATGGTAGGGGGTAGGATTACCCTCCAGGAGCCCTTGGAGGAGCTGTACCCCTTTGCAAAAGGATTTCCATATTTTTGCCACCAGATGCCCTCTCACAATACCCTTCAGGGCATGGGGTCATTTTTGCCATGTGTTTGGGCCTTCTGTGCCATTTTAGGCCCAGGAGGCCTCTTTTTGCAATAGGAAAGTCACTTCCTGTTTTAGAAAAAAGCTTCTCCTGGGGCCTATAGGCCATTTGGGGACAAAAAAAATTGACCCATGGAGACCACAAAAATAGCCCTGTGCCCATTCCTGGTTTTTGTGAAGATAAAATGTCAAGGGGATAGGAAAGAAATGTGTATTCACCGTTTTGCTCTTTAGGAGAGGGATTGGACACCTCTGGCCCTCCACACAGCAACTCTGATCATCCCTAAATTGTGCCATGCTGTGCCTATTCCTGGTGGAGATTAAGACAGCTAAAACTGATTTGTTGATATGGATTAATACAAGTGCCTGCAATTTTGGCTTCTCCACATGGGCATGGCTATGACAATTGTCCTGGCACCCTGGTTTGGACTACAAACTGCCAAGTGCTGGTTTTCAAAATTTACTAATACATTACTAGAGAGGACATTTAAGACAAACCAGTGAAACCCAGTGTGGTGTAGTGGTTATGGTATGACAGCCAGCAATGAAGCGCTCTGGGTAAAGACGCTACAATATGTCTCAGCCTAACTTGTTTTACCATTCTTCTGAGGGGCTCAAGTGGTCATCTTTCTCTTCTCCATTCCCTTTTATCCTGGTAAGAGCCTGCCTTTTACCACTATACCACTTCCTCTACTCCATTTCTAATTCTCTGAGAATATGCAGGGGTTCTCAGCCCTCCCTTTCTCTGCTGTTACATCTCTGGTGGTTTTTTCTGTAGGTTATATCTGTGAAAGAAAGGACATGTTGGTGAACGGTTGTTGCAATGTTGAGGCACCCAGCACAAAGCTGTACAGCTGTGAGAGCTGCATGTCAAATGGATGTTGCAGTGTGTACGAGGCCTGCGTTTCCTGCTGTCTACAGCCCAACAAAGTAAGGAGGACTTGATTTGAATGGTGCACAAGTGGCGGTTCTAACAAAACCTTCCATGGCTGCTGGAGCCCACTAGCATGCTCGCTCTTCTGTGGGCTGTTTGGGAGTTATTCCCCCTCTCCGCTTCTCAGAGTTCTGTATTTCTGTAAACTTTGGGGTTTACCTCTTCTTTCTCTGTTTTTGCTCCACTGGAGTCAGCATCCGAAGATGGAGTTTGCAGTTAAAGGGAGTGATAAAAATCACATTACTGAATAATAAGCAGTACTGGAAATAAATGAGAGGCATGGCATTCCCCAGCATCCCTTCTCATTTCACCCCTCCACAAAGGACCGACCACACACACACACACACACACACACACACAATATAGCTGCATCTCTCTAATACAGGCCAGGATCCATTCCCCTCCACTGACCTGGCATTCTTCGGCAGCATTTTCAACTCAGTATGCCTGGCACCAAGGCACTCTAGGCTATCTGAACTGCAAAACAGTTTGAGGGCAACCAACAACACCTGGCCCTTCTCCCTTCTTTCATAATAGCATAACTGTCTCTCAGCTCTGTATTTCCTCTGCTCTCTGTAGTTCTAATAGATATTCCCTTCTCCTGTTCACACCCTCCCTCTTCTGCAAATGTATCCTTTCTCGGCAGATAGCCACTCTGGCTGTAAGGATGTCCAATGGATACACTGCGTTTAGAACAGCACTACAAACCAATCCCTTCCAGCAGGCTTATCCAGTTGATTTTTAAATTATGAATTTTATGAATAAAATTATGAATTTTAAAGTCTGTATTTTTTTATACAGTATGTATTGGCTTTATATTGTCAATCCATAGGGAGAAGGGGTAAGAAATTATTATTATAGTTGGATCCCTGTATCTGCAGGAACTTACCATGGATACTGGATACCGCGGATAACAGCAAACCCTATTAAAAGTAATGGAGTTCTGGTAAAAAAATACTATAGAGTTGCCTTGGAGGACCTAGAAGATGTCTAGAGAGGACGCCTCTCTAGGTATTTTCTAGGATGACTGTATGGTATGTGTCTCTGTTTTGGGTCCTATGGATAACTGAAACTGTAGATATTGGTTCCCCAGATACAGGAGCCCAACTGTATTGTTATTATTAGGGCTCTGACAATAAAATCAGGCAGGTAGGTTGACCCATTCCTCCCCCCTTTTGTTTCCCAAAGAGGGCAACCGTCTTGTGTCACCCATGGACACAGTCAGTTAGCAGCTCAGTTTTATCCCCTTTCCCCAAGATGTTCCTTTAGTTCTGAAGTGATGAATGGTGGGAATTGCTATCTGCAACTTCACTGATTCACAGCACAGGGGCAAATGCAGTGAAGAGGGAGAGTTTCTGCAGGTCAGAGTCCCCCAAGAGAGAACGAGCAGGGAATAGCAGGCAGCCAGCTAGATGGCAGGATGTACAGTGCAGACTCTCTTCCCTTGGACAAAATCCTGGATAGCCATTCTTCCCTCATTGCAGGAGCAGCTGACAAGGAGATACTTCAGAATTCCAGAAGGTGGCAGGATTGAGATGTAGAACTGCAGCATCAGTGAATAACAGCTGTACTAAAAGAGCCTTGGATGTATAAGTATGCAGTATGCAGAAGGTTACAAAAACAAATTCAGCCTTGCCTTAGAGATACTTTTGGGACAGCCTTCCTAAAACTAGTATGGAGATAATGTTTATCCAGAGGTTTTTTTTTAAAAAAAAGCTTTTTCATGTTAATAGTAAATAAACCAGCTAAGCACCTTGGAATTACCATTCAGCTGATTTGATTTACAGCAGACAGTCTCAGCTATTTATATCCCTTCTCAATATTCCTAAGCTGTTGGAACAATGCAGGCATAGCTCTCTCCTGACCAGGATCGAGCTTCCTGGACCCAGTGTCCTTCAGTTGTGTTGGACTACAACTCCCATCACCCCCAACTAGCATGGGGCTTCCCCCATCCATTTTTCCCTGGTTAAATTTAATTTCATCTTCCAAAAAGTTTACCATCACAGATTTGTGTCATCTGCAATCTTGTGTTAAGAATGTCAGCTTATATTTGAGTGAAAGCCTTGGATATAGGGCATGATATAAATATTTTACTGAATGTAAGCTGGGGGGAACTGCTTCAAGTCAATGTAAGATATGTGTGGGCACTCCTTCCCATCCATCTTGCCTTTCTTACCTTCAGAAATATCTGGATTTTTTTCAGCAACAGGTTCTGGAAAATTTTCTGAATCGAGCAGCAGTGGCCTTCCGGAACCTTTTCATATCTGTGGAAGATCACTTTGAGTTGTGTCTGGCAAAATGCAGGACCTCATCGCAGGTAAGGAGAAAGGCCTTTGGTGGCAGGCAGCACACAAATAGTTCTCTGGCTAGCACATCATTGTTAATTAGGAATGAGTAACACATAGCACCAGCTGACTGCTTGTAGCTTCCTTGCCTCTTGTGGTGGTGGCTGCTGGATGGGTTGCCAGGCAAACTTGTTTTCAAAGGAAGTTGTGGCTTTTTAAATCATGTTAATGTGGTCTTGAAGTTTGGTGGTATGGTCACAACTTCCAACAGTATGAAGCCTGCAGTGGGTGGTGGGAAATCTGGCACCTCTAAGAAGTTGCCCTCCCCTGTTATAAGTTCTGAGGTTCCTGTGGGGTTGAATGTGTGTGAAGCAAGAGAGAATTCCTTGTGCCAGAGAAGCAGCAGGCCGTACTTACCTAGTAAGGAGAACTTGTACATAGAGGTTTTGTGGTTGGGAAGCTACTGAAGCATGCAGTGAAGAACTGCTCCACCTGGTGGTGTCCAGGCATATTGTCCAAAACTTTCCTCCCACCCCTGCTTCTCTGAAATCAGTTCTTAAACACTGCTGGGTAGGAAAGTGCGGTGACAGCAATGTCCAGAGTGGACAAGGAGGTGTCTCATTCCCCCCATTGAGATTTGCAAGGGTTGGCCTTAGCTAAAGATGGACAAAGTAGGCTCTTTTCAGTCTGTATTAGTTTTGTGCATATTCAGTCCTAAGTCTGTTCCAGCTACCACATCAGTTGGCAGCTGTTCTTTTTTTTTCTTTCAAAAACATGAAAATTGGCATTTGGTTTTGTCTGTAGCTCTCCCTAATGCCCACATTTTGGTATGCAGTTTTTGAGCCAAGACTTGCTTCCAAAAGACAAAATTCTGTCCCATCTCAGGTCTCCTCTTAGGGGCTACTGATTGGAACAGCTGGTAAATGGATTCCTCACCCCAACTGACAGATTGTCAATTAAAATACCTGCTTGGGTTGGGGAAGGACCATTCCTAGACATCACCTTCCCCCATATTTGCCCCAGCACCCACATAGCTTCAGGGTGATTGAAGAGATGTCTGCTCCAGAGGCAACTTGTGGCACTTCAGAGAGTATTGGACTGCAGCTCCCATCATCCTTCTCCATTGGCTATGCTGGCTAGGATTGATGGACATTGCAGTCCAACATCATCTTGAGGGCCATACATTTCTCCACCTCTTATTATGTAATAACATAATTTCAGTGATTATCCTCCTGCTTGGCTTGCATGAAACTTGCTCATCAGTTCCATTTCACCTTCTCTTTGCGGATGAGATGAAGGTAAACGTAGGAGGTTGCCTTCTCACAATGAAACTATTCTCCATCTAGTCCAGTACTGATTGGCAGTAAATCTGTAAGGTCTCAAGCAAAGACTGGCCTTTTCCATCACCTGCTACCTGAGCCTTAAAAAATAAAAACAAACTGGAGATGCCAGGGGCCTTCTGCATGCAAAGCTTTTGCTCTACTACTGAGCTGTGCTCCCTCCCACCCTGTAGTGTTCCTGGTGATCAGTTTTTCTATGTGTGCTTAGTCTTCCCTAAGACATCTTCTCTTTCTCTCCTGCCCAGAGTGTCCAGCATGAAAACACCTATCGGAACCCAATTGCCAAATATTGTTATGGGGAGTATCCGCCTGATCTCCTGTCTGTGTGAAAGCAGTTGAGTAAACTGGTACCAATGTGAGAAAAATGGATTGGAGTTACAAGAAAAGGAAGAGCAACATCACAGCTGCCTATGCTGGTACATTTGCTTCAATTTGCTTTTGTACTTCACGGTTTGATTTCACCTCGAGGAAGAACTTTCCCTGAATGGTTGACTTGTTGATGTTTCCTTTCTGTTGAAAAATGGAACCAGGATGCTAGATAACCTCCCAACCATTGGACCCAAAGTACCATGGCCAGACCTTGCATCAGAGGTCTGGTCAGTCAAGCTCCATGTTGAAAGACATATGTAGAAGTTACATATATATCTTGGTTGCTCATGGCCTATTTTGGACTGATGGACAAATGCAGCTCAGAAGAAAGTCTGCAAACCCAGGGAGAAGAATGCTATGTTCTGTGTAGGAGGACAGTAACCTCTGTGTAAATATTAATTATTTATTGGGATCATACAGACAGGATTGGCTCAAGATGTATTTGATTTCCTGAAGCTGGTATCAGAAGGGTGTCAGCATTGGTGTAAGACAATACAGAGAAAGCATTTATTTGGGATTAATTTTCATAGATTTCTTAATTCAACTTGTCCTACACATGTGCCATTCTTTGAAGTGATTCTCAGGAAGGAATCAGGAAACAACACTTCGTGTCCTACTCCCCATTCTTTTGTAACATCACTGGAGGAAAGGAGGCTTTTCTGCAGATTAGGAAATCATAATTGGATGTCATTATGGTTTTGGCTGGGGGCGGGGTGAAGTGTTTCCCTGAAATATCTCATCTGTAAATGCACTCTGTACATGGACAGCAGATGCCTGTGGTTTTTCATTCAGTGTGGTGTTGCATCCCCACCTCAGTGGGACAGGTGGTGAATAGCCCAAGATGCTTTACTGCGCCCGGTGTCAACAGGAGGAAAACAGTAACATTTTGTGATGCAGCTGTTTCCCTCTCCTAAGCTGGTCTCTGCTGGAGGTTCTAAGGTAACTGATGGAAATTTCCCTAGGGTGCAGAATGATCTAAGCTTGATCCTAATCAAAGAAGTTTTTTTAGCTAGGTAATAACAAGACAAGATGTGGTTAGTTGTTGGGTCCAAATCTCAGCTTGGGTTTTGCTTTGTTTTTTCTTTTCTCAGTTTTGTGGGGTTGAGAAAGGCAAGGAAATTTGGATGAAAGTCCCCTCTGGTTACTACTAGAAACACAGCCAGTCAGTAACAGATACAGATCTTAAGCTTTACCCAGTCACATAGGCCAAGATGACCAGCTGGTTCATCATCCTCACTTTATAATTCTTGAGCCACACAATCTGGAGCTGTTGTGCTCAAAAAGGAAGCTGTAGAAGGCCCCACAGTGTTTCTTAGAGGTAGCCATGGCTCTTGCCCTAGAGCTCTACCCTCATCTCATTATCAGTAGTAATGAACAAGGATGACAAAAGTAAAATAAATATTAGCAAATGAATTTTACTATTTTTAATTCTTGGCAGCTGCCTGTTAAGTTCCTACTTTCTGATCTAGGCAGCATATTGGCTTACAGAGTCAAAGACGACTGTGTGTCTGTGTCTCTTTAAGTCACCTATCAACTTATGGCAATCCCACGAATTTCACAGGGTTTTCTTAGGAAAGGAATATTCAGAGGTGGTTCTGCCAGTTCCTTCCTCTGAAATTTAGCCTACAGCACCAGATATTTGTTGGCAGTCTCCCATCCATGTAGTACCCAGGGCTGACCCTGCTTAACTTCCAAGATCAGACAGGATCTGGTGCCTTTAGTGTATTTAGGCCTGCACTCTCACTTTAGGGAGTGATAACTAAGCCCCAACACCTCTTGCACCTATTTCTTCTCAGAATTCCCTGCATGTGAGAGAAAATGTTTCCTTACCTTGGCAAAGACTATGTTCTCAATCCTGTTGGTAGTTCCATTGACTTGACTGTTAAATAGTGAGTCACTTTTGTAAATCCCACTGATTCATTGTGCCTATTATAGTTGGTATTAATAGGATTTAGGCCTATACAAAATAGGACATGCAGCAGTCCTTGCCCTGAAAGAAAGAAGACTGAGCCTCAACAAACCCTCAACACACACACTTAACACTGCAGTATGTGTGCTTTACCAGTGCTATCTAGCCTCCCCTCTGCAAGTAAACTTTAATACAGCATATTAACTAATCTCTCTTGTAGAGTTGAGGACACAAAAGGGCTAGTATGGTGACAAGTTTTGGAATACACTTAGCTGCTTGTGAAAGCAAGATTATAGAAATGTAAGGCTATAACTCTGTATTCCAACTAGGAAACATAAAAGCACAATAAAGTTTCCAATGCCTTTATTATATGTGCAAAATAGATTCTCAATCACCCTTATGTCTGATTCACAGTAAGTAACATGGCTCCTGTGTACAAATGGGAAAGGGCTAGTAGTGAGTTGTTTATCTCAGAACCTGATTATACATCAAGCTAGCTGAAGGGTCCTGAGGACTTCATGAACTGTAGTTCTGATAAAATTCTTTAAGGTTTTGGCATAAGCCCCATTTTCTGCATTCTTAGGGTAGGGGGAATGGCTTCTGATCTTCATGACTTGTGCAGACTGGCACCTGCTACAAACAAGCTCATTTACACCCCACCGGCATCCAGCTGCGTGGAGAAGGCAGCAGAACCAATTCCAGTAAGATAACAGTCAACAAGCCTACAAAAGGAGAAGGAGCTAGTGTCTCAAATCAAAGTAAGACAATTCATGTCTTCCCCACCGGGAGAAATATACAAATATATGAGGCAATTTGGCTTTACACCGCCACAGTTTAGAGGCCCAGCTCAGAATTGCCTCAGACTGAATCCCCCACCTCCCAGAAGAAACTTTCACAGAAAGTGTTGAAGTATTTACAGAATATCCCAATCTTTATATTTCCTTTAGACTTAACTGGGGTATCAAGAATAGAAGGAAGTCTGATCAGAGCCCTGCAGGATGACAACACAGTCATAATTTAAATGGTTTCTTTTCTTTCACACCCATATTAAAAAGTCAAGGCCAGTCAATCAGTTCCTGAGAGATTCATCCCACTCGTCTCCCTGTGAAATTAGTAGGACGGTGTTCATTGTGGCATTTTGGAGTGGTCATCTATCACCATGGAAGTCCTGACTTTCTGAGTGGGATCCATAGGATGCATTGGCTTCCTTTAAAAAAAAAATAGAAGGAAAGTCAGTGCAAAAGACACAAATTGACCTGAAAGACAGAGGTATGAATTTTGCCTTAATTCTGGCCAACATTTTCCCAACTGTGTATGCACCTTTAAGTCACCTGTCAATTTATGATGACCCAATGAATTTCATCAGGTTATCTTAGGCAAGGAATACTCAGAGGTGGTTTTGCCAGTCTCTTCCTCAGAAATATAGCCTACAGCACCTGGTATTCCTTGGTGGTCTCCGCTCCAAGTATTAACCAGGGCCGACCCTGCTTAGCTTCCAAGATCAGATGGATCTGGTGCCTTTAGGGTATCTAGGCCCTTCTTGTCTGAACTATAATTTCTGAAAACAATCAAGCTAAAGTTGTACAGAAGCTGAGCATGCTAGATCAAAACACCACTGTTTGCTTCTTTTCATCAGTCTAAAATGCTTTACTTGAACAAAGCTGTTGAAATCAAATCATAATTCCACCCCATGCACACACACTTGAATATTATAATAAATCTTTGCTGTACATGAGAGGTGAGCTAGTTCAGGTCTAAGCCATTAGTGTCATATGACCACAGGAGATCTCCAGCTCAGAATTTAGTAACATAAGTTTTTAAATCTATTTGGGCTCATAAGCATAACTGTGTGAAGCATCTTTGACATTTTTGCTTATATATAATTAAAAATGTTTTAAAAACATATGTTGTACACACATTTTTGCTTTCCTTTAATATTAATAAGGACATACTTAAGTTGCCTCGCTTTAGATTTTCAGTTGCAGGAATGGTGCGTATGGCTCACATGCATGTGTATTGTCAGCAATTTTTAAAATGTGGCGTCACCTTAAGTAGCTGCTGCCTCCCCATACTCCCTGGCCTATGGCTGGCAAGTGGGGAGACTGGCATATGAGGAAGACAGATTTTGTCCTGAATACACTAGCTGCTATCTCCTACTCTACATGCTGCCCTCAGGAAAAATCTAGCCTTTCAGCTACAAAGAAGATGAGAATTTGCTATTTATAAACTGACAAACAGTCACAGTGTCTCACAGAAAGAATCAAGGTTTCATGGAGCTACCATCAATTCTGTTGGCAGTTCTTAAGCTCTCCAACAGAACTACAGTTTCCAGGTTTCCTTTAGGGAGAAAACATTATGTTCTACTTCCAAGTCTGCAGCCATCTTTATGTTGCTCCAAAAGGCAAAAATTAATTCATCCTTGCAGAAAACATCCCCCCAAAGAAATGTTTACAGAAAATAAAATTAAGATTGACTTTTAGAGCAAGAACAATAGCGTGAACCCTAGAATAGGAGATCATCACCAAACTTACTAATTCATAGTCTTCAACATATTTGTATTTTTTCTCTCTGTAATAATATCTTTTCTTCATGAAATACAGGACGATAACATCACACAGGACAGTTGCCTAGGTGAATGTAAAGAGAGAAGAATTATTAAACAGCTCAAACTTTGTAAGCCCAATTAAAAGGCCATACAGAGGGAGAAAAAAAGTGCTTACCACACCAAAGAGGGCTAAACCAGATCCAATGTTAATCATTGTAGGAATTATATCAAATTTTCCTGCCTACAACAGACACAGATATACTCAAGTTATTCACACATTCCGTTAACAGTTCTCCACAGACATCTAAGAAAGAGAGATGGCTTCTGTGACCACCATCTGTATTGTTTCTTCCACATGGCAGTGAAACCTCCACCAATGATAGGCAATGATATAGAGGGATATTCCAAAGTGGTTAGGAAGACGAAACAGGTTCATAGTACTATGAGTAGAGAGAAAGAGAGAAGACTAGAATACAGAGGGTGGAGTAAGATCTCAACATTTCATTCAAATACTGCCAGGCCGATTGAAAAGGCCAATCTTAAAAGACTGGGGATATCTATTCTATTTTGACTGCCAGTGGGTCCAAGATTTTGGTAGTCTTAATGGGGATGTTAGGGACTGAACTGGGACCTTATGTACACCAAGCATGTGTTCTACTACTAAGATATGGGTCTTCCCAAACCAAAAAAAGTAGAGAGATGCAATGCATGATCCACTCAGAGCATTCTCGGAAGCTGTTGGCATGTTTATTTCATTTGTCAGAGCAGCTACCTTCCCAAACACCATGATGTCAAAACGGATGCCATAGGCCTTGATGAGTGTCCGGGACTCTACACCATCAGGAGTTCTGTAGTATTTTGCAAATCTGAAAAGGGGAAAGAAAGGCAGGCAATCAGCCAGTTACAAAGATAGCTTGCTATCACAAGTGATTGGCAAAACTACACCAAAACTCAAACAAGTACACCATATTTGCTGCTAAAAATGATTTCTTCAGAGGAGGTTTACCATTGCCTTCCTATTAGGCAGCTGAGAGAGTGTGACTTGTCCAAGGTCACTTAGTATGTCTCCATGCCTAACTGGGGATTCAGCCTTGGTCTCCCAGAATCCTAGTCCAACAGACCACTACACCACACTGGCCCTGGATCTCAAGACCTGCCAAATCTAAAATAGCTGGGTAGATAAAACTACTGCTAAATGCCAACAGAGCTCAGACTCTACACGGGCAACTGTTCCCTAACAGAGTGGCCACAGCTCCACAGATATAGGTGATTTGATCTCCCTACCTGAAATTGTATCCAGGTGACACAGTGTGGGCAGAATCCTTGTTGTCAATGCGACGGAAGGTATATTTTGGCACACAATGAGAAGCAGCCTTGTCCAAGTCACAGTCCCAGTTAATCTGCAGCCCCATCACTCCACCCTGTAGAAACGGAAGCAGTGCCTTCCATTTAAATTCAATTTTATTGGACACAAAACTATTTCTCTACAGACAGTCTTCTGCAACAGAGCATGTGCTGAATTTTGTATGGAATGCAATACACAGTGCATCCCTGGCAACCCAAATTCATTCTGAAGAGAAAAGAAAGAAGAAAACTAAACGGAAGCATATGCCCCTGGCTCCTTTTTAAAATGCTGGGTTCTGTTTAGCTTATTTCAAATGCTCACAGCACTACAACATATATGCTATATAACAGCATATGCTGTACAGTTGATCAGTTCCATTGCCTCAATGTTGCAGGTTGGGTAACAGCCCACCTCTGTTGCCACCACCATCAAAGAGCAGCTTCTTATAAAGACACCTGAGTGAATTCAAGGCAGCTACAAACTGCAGACTTTCCATTTCAGATTTTCTGGTATAACCAAGTCAAAACAATTTGTAAAGGAAGTGTTTCAGTCCAACTGAAAGTAAAAGTAGTTCCAGAGGAAGCCTTGATCCTGAAAAGATACCCAAGCCAACAGGGAAAGTTAAATATTTGCTGTTAATCACCTGAGTGTCTGTCAAACAGCATCTGTTTGTACAAACTATTATCTAGTTGCCCTTGTTCAAATACATAGGTTATTCAAGGGAAAGGGATAGAAACAAACATTAAACAGAATGAAGGCACTCTCACACACAGCTGCCATCATGTTTGGGGGCAGGGAGTAAACTCAGAACTAGCTTCAGCGGTAGCTGTGGTATTTGCACATATGTGGCAGGGAGTGGCAAACAAAGCTTCTAGCTCTTATTGTGGACTGAGTAATCCATTTTGCAGGTTGATTCCATGATGCCATAAAGTGGTGAGGCCCAATCCACATGGTGAGCCAGAAGACACACAGGCACTTCAAACATGGAGCACCTGCCACACGGATCACCACCTAACTCCAGGGAGAAACAGGATATAGAAACAGGGAGAGGTTGTCTTTTCTACCATCAGCCTGCTCGTAAAACGAGCGGGCCAAGGGCCTGCTGAGAAAGAGAGGCTCAGCTGAGAGCTACTATGACGTCTTGTTAATAGCAGGAAAAAAACTTTGGGCTTCTCTGTATGAGAACAAAAAATGTGGATAGCTCTGCAGTAATGGCAATTTTCAGCAGTTGCTATTTGTCTTAATGTGTTGTTGTTGTTGTTTGTCAGATTGCAAGCATGTGAACCTATCTGCATTTGCTGTGCAAACAGGCATGCCTGCGAATCAAGATGGCAGCCACAAGTGAATTATTTGTGTTTTTATTTACCTTGATTTGCCACTGCCAGACAGTATTTAAAAAAAAAAAAACATATCCAAGGTGCAAAAGAGCAACCTTTCACTTTAACAAAAAAACAAACCAAAAAAGCTGTTTTATTACCTTAACGCTCACTCAGGTGAAAATCCAACATGACAGCTCTGGGCACTTGCCTTGTTAGCAAGTTCCACCCCCTGTGCAGGTCTGACCAATCAGCTTTCAACTTCCACTCGTATAGGGAAAGCGAATCAAATAGAATCGCTTGTCCCAACGAGCAAGAATGCGCATTTCCTTGCGATTTTAAAAAAGTTTCAAGGAAAGCTGCGAAGGCTTTTCCTGCACAGTATATGGTGGATTTGGCCCCCCTCCTTCCCAATACATTGAAATGATGCAGAATCCCATTGAGACAGATTGTATTCTCATATTCTGTGAGGAGTATTTTTGCCATTTAGACAACCCCTTTGTCATTCCCCCAGATCTTTTAATCACTTTTAAAAGCCATTGTTAGTTTATTTTTTTATTTTTTTTTTAAAAAAAAGAGGGCTCAAAATGGCCCACCATATCCCCTCAGGTCTGCTTTTGGGAGGAAGGCAAGCCTTTTTTAAAAACAGGGCCAAGATTCTGCATCAGGAGACACACATGTATTATGTAGCTACATCTTCCATTGCTAACCCCAATAACGCAATGCAATGGTTTAAATCTGACTTACACCATCATAATTCGCTAAGAGGATGCTAGCCAGGAAGTGAACAAGTCTGGTTGACTTCTTGAGTTTTTTGTTTAAAGGGCTCTCCTGGGCTTAAAATGGCCTAGGTTGGGAGAAATGGGGCAAAACATCAGAGCTGTTCTGGGCCAACGAAAATTCAGAATAAAGTAAAAAGAAACATTGGGGTGAGGGCTGTTGTCTGTTTTATAACAAAGTAGCTTACTTTAAAAACTAGCAAAATACAGCAGGTGCATTTATGGACTCCAATCCCCTTCATCGGATTCTATTGTTGCTTCATTTAATTTATTGCTTTAGTTGGAGCTCTCTGTTGTTACTTTTAGTCTGGCAGCTGTGTTTGTAAATGATGGACTATTGTTATTTTTATGCCTGTTTCTTAAATACATATTTTGAAAACTGTTTTGAGCAACTCCTTTTTTGGAGAGAAACTGAGGGAATATGTTTTTGTTTAAATAAAATATAAATACACAATGGCTGGCATCCTGTTAGTGAGCTACGCAGACATAGCAATCCATTTTGCACCAACTTACAGTTGTGTAACTCACTTTTGTGTAACTCACTTTTTTGGTCGGTGAGAAAGATCAGAAACCTCTACCTTCCTCACACAATGACCAGACCTCTCTGTCAACCCATGCTGCCCAACACAAGCTATAAGGACAATAGCCGGAGGCTTCTCAGATGATTCCTACTCTCTGCCAGCCACTATATGGCCATATCAGGAGCAGGCAGCATAGGATTACAGGGAGAGGAGAGAGGAAATGTCACATAGTCCTGCTTGTAGAACTTTTACAATGCATCTCCACAATGCAGAATCTTGCCCATTATTATTATTTTCAAAATAGATTTAAAGCCTTGACTGCTGCTCTCTCCTTTCAGCTGTATTTTCTCAGCATGTAATCAACCCAACCTCAACTGCCATCTCTTGGAAATCCTGTGCAGCAGCTTCAACCATATCACGGAGACGGAATATTGGGCAAAAGGGATCCGTTTTGGCATTGTACTTGCAGTTTTTGAGATATGTGTTATTGATGTTGGGGAGAATGTTTCGCCTGGACAAAGAAAAAAGAAGAAATTGCAGGTCTGGGATTACTGAAGGGAGCTTATCATAACTCACCCCACACTGAAAATTCAACTGGCTGAGGCAGAACTATCCGATGCCCCTTTTACTCTGTGACCATACTGTAATTATGGATTGTTAAAAACCATTGCAACAGTATCAAAAAGAATGTGTGAGAGAAGGGGAAAGCAAGCCATCATCAGCCCTCCTGAGAAGCCATGTCCATCAGGTGTGCCTCTACACAAATGTCATCCAGCAGCCATTCCACCAGGCTGCGGAACATCAAAGCTTGACAAATTACTTTTTCGGACTACAGCTCCCAGAATCCTCCAGCCAGCATGACCATTCCAGGAGCTGTAGCCCACAAAGTAGTATTTCTAGACTCTGCTCGTAACATTAAGAATCTGTGCCTAAGTTATCTCATCTTTAATTTTCTCTTCCCCATCACCTTTTGTGTCATGTCTTTCTAGACTGTGAGCCTGAAGGCAAGGAGTGACTTGTCTTTTTGAAAAAATTGATATCTAAGCTGTTCTACCAACAGTAGAGAGGAATGTATAAGATATAAATAAAATAAACAAATAAATATTAAATTGTCCCATTTCCTCAACTAGGCATCTTTTATTTTTTTGGCAACCTAGTCCAATTCAGTTTCACTTACCTTCTCTAGTGTTTCCCCTCCTCACAACCCGCACCCCACATAAATCCAAGCTGTCTTACTTCCTACTCACTCCAGAACTCTTACTACTTCAAACATCTCCCCCATTTCACTCAACTATCACCCAAATTCTCCTAAGAAACAAAAAATGTATAACTTAGTCCCCACCCCCTAAAAGAAGATGTCAGTTCAGGAAAAATATACACACTTAGTGAAGTTGAACTTGGGGTACCAGATGTTGTTCTTCACAAGAAGAGTGAAATTCTCAGCATCCTTGAGGAAAGCTGGTCTAAAGATGATTGAAAAGGAGAGAAGACATGAGGAGAAACATTTGATCCCACTGAATGCTTTACACCCCTTGTTGGCAACCAGCTACGTGACCCCTTGGATCAGGTTAGGGGGCCAAATCCCCAACAGTTCACCCTTCCAGTCTCTTTCCCATGGGTGATAGAATACATGCTCTTCTCAAGTTCAACCTCTAGCATTTCCAGTTACAATTTGTACATTTATATGATGCCTTCCTTCCTTCAGGGAATTCAAGGCAGCCAAAAAAAGGGCCTTCTTACTGGCCAGAACAAAGTTTTAGAATTCATGGCCTGGAAAGGCTAGACTGGCATCTTCTTTGCCTGTATGGTAAAGCCCTTCTTGTTCAAAACTGTCTTTGCCTTTTGAGTTTTTCATGCTACAGTTCGTATAAACCCCTCTTCATTTAATTTTGTATGTATGTGTGTTTGATTGATTGCTTTTAAGTGCTGTGAACTCTCCTGAGTGGTGTGTATAACACCAGAAGGGTAGAATATAGATTTCTGTATACTTTTAAAGTAAATGAATAGAGCTCCTAGATGCCCTTCCATTCAGGTTCTTCTCAAACCTAGGGCTGGTTAATTTCAGGTGTATGAAGGCTGGGAAATGTGTAAACTTTAATTTCAGTTACAACTCCCATCATCCCTCACCACTGGGTGTGCTGGTTAGGATTGATGGGAGCTGCAACTGAACTACATTTGGATGGCTACATGTTCCCCAGTCCTAAGTGCTTATATCCTATGCACTCGCACCAAGACTTGCGGTCATAGTGAATTGCACGAAAGCAATTAACCCACACTTTTTGTGTTGTTACGTAACTGCTGGGGAGGCCACAGCAGGCCTCAGGGTGGTGTAGAGGTGCAGCACTGGTGAAACATGCTTTTCTGGACTACAACTTCCAGAGCCCCCTGGCTAAGGGATTCTGGAAGTTATAGCCCAAGCCCTGGGGAAGGAGATGTTTAACCTGTGCTGACAAAAATCACCTCTCCAAAGCTGTTCTTTCCATTTGAAAAGACCCCTGCCCTCCCACCTGCACTGACACTTTGAGTTTGACCCTCAGGGAGCAACCAAGAGACAGTGTCCCCTTAAGAGACAGTGTCAAGGCCAGATTAAGACAGGTTGGGGCTCAGGAGTTGTTCCAAAAATAGGTCCCTCTTTAGGTACATGTGGGAGCTAAAAACAAATCAACAGCAAAGAAATCATCATCAACTCATTTTCTTCCTGCAACTTCAGTGACACATGCAGCCTGATTCCCTGCCTTTTAACTCAATTGCTCAAGTAACACACAAAATGCTGATGATGATATTATTAGAAATATCAGAGTATTCAGGACTGGATTAAGAAAGCAAGTGACCTCTTTCCCCCTTCAGCACTGGATCCCTAGCCAATGAGGAGTCTGAAGCAACTACACCAGTTGAACCATTGACAAGCTGGCCCTGGCCAACAGTACTGGGCTGGATGGGCTTGACACAATGGTTTTTATTCCATACAAATTAAGTTCATACCTTCACATTTCTGTAAAGGTACACTGTAAGGGTGGGAGTGAGGAACACCCAGTCCTCCAGATACTGTTGGACAGCAACTCCCATCAGCCCTAGCCACATAGCTAGTGAGGAGGCATTATGGGAGACACAGTCCAATAACATATGGAGGACCACACATTCCACATCCCTTTATAGAGGCTATTTCCTCCACAGTCCTCTTACCTATAAGCTAGGAAAAGGGATTAGACACAAAGGAAGTGATATGCCAGCCTCTACCTCAGCATTCCCCAAGGCCATGTTGCCTGGAGATGATGCCATTGTCGTCAAACATGTCTAGAGAGTCCCAGACTGGAGAAAGCTGCTCCATCATACAGTGCGTCATGTTGAACCAGCAGACATTGTCAACATTATATAGAGGATCCAGCATTAGCATCAGATAACACACAAACCCTATTCAGCCATTTTGTAAATCAACATACCAAGAGATGCATATGCTGGCCCTCTCCTCCCTGTGCTCCTCTGGTCATCACCCTTCATATGTGAAGGATGTACAGTATAGCTTGGAAGCCTCACTTTTGAACTACAGGTCCTAGAATCCCCCAGCCAGCATGGTCATGATGGCTGAAGGATTCTAGGAGTTGTAGTTTTAAAAAAGTAACTTGTCTAAGCTCTGGAGAGCAGTGATCTGATAAGGAGATCATCTTCTGTGTCGGGATGCTCTCCTCTTCAAACTATCACTCCATGTCAGAAAAGCAATGACAGAGAGTCTATGACTAATGCACTTTCCTCCTCCCATGTGCATTTAAACTTGAAACCAGAACTGCTGAATATGGCTTCATGGGTCTAGAAAGCTGTTCTGGCTATCTGATGACTGCCTCCCTGCTCTCAGCTATACTCTGGAATTGCTTTGTTGGAAATCTTCCCCATTACTTCTACTTGAACAAGGCACTCACTTGGGTACCTTCTCATCATTCTCCACTGGACACCAGGCAAACACCTCACAAGTTTTGACTCTGTGATTGTAAGCAACACACTTTCCGGTCTGAACACCTGAAGGGATATGGAAAGGCCATCGTAAGAAAGTAAGAACAGCAAGACCACCATAGGACTCAGCCACATGTATAGATCAAGCCTCAGGCAGAACATCATCCTTCTATGGGAGACCAAGGTAAGTCATATGTTTCAGAAGTGGGGAATTTAACATGGAGAGCCTGCCACCTCAGGCAGTGAATTTGGGGCATCACAAAGCAGTGGCAGACTGTTAAGCTATTCAAATTATGTTTGTTACCAGGAAGGACATCTCATGTGAGATATGAAAATAATATGGTTTAGGAAAAAGACGCCGTTTTCTGCTTTGCCTCAGGCAGCAAAATATTTTGGGCTGAAGCTGAGAGAGAGGACAGCTTCCTTCATGGCATTTTTATCTAAAAAGCAAGTAAAATTGCTAACATTGAACAGTGTGTCTGTCCATACCATTACTGTGAGTGCCAATGTATCCTTCTGTGCAATCCTTTTCAGACTGGCAAATTGTGGTATTATCTGGCAACTAGAACAGGAGAAGAACAAAGACATAAACTAAGAACAACACTTATCACTCCCCCTGCAGAGAGCCTTTTTCAAGCTACCGCTGACATCTATAGGAAGTGCTTTTGAAACTATCTGCATGGAAGCTAGTGGGGGGAAAGTTTAACTCAGAATTATTTTATCTGTTGTGCATGGTTCTGTCAGAAACAATCCACAAGCAGGAGTCAACAGGAAGAATTCCACAAAATTGTACACCAAATGTAAGGTAAATTCTGTGCCATAGACAGGGAGATTCTAGTGCCAGCATAAATTAAGAAAGACTGTATTTACTCAAAATATATATACCAATATCCAAGAAAAAGGCAATGTGGTACTTGCGTACTGTGTATACCTCTGGGCAGTTTCCTTGTGTCTGATTCAATGTGATGATCAAATTTGTCATGACGAATACAGAATTCTCCTCCTAGATATGCAAAAGTGGGGAGGGGGAAATAATGAGTTTTTCCAGTGAGGAGATTTTATTATAGTTTATTTATTACATGTATAACCTATCTCTGCCTCTGGTCTCTGTAAAAGAAGACAGATGGCCAACCTGCATGAAGGACTTCCTTATTTTGGCAGGAAAGGGGGCAAATTGCATTAAAATGTCAATTTGTGGGCTACCAAATAACCTACCATCCACTATCAACCAATCTATTCCCTTTCAGCCAATGGCTGAGCATCTGGAACATTATTATGATCATTCCAACAGGTTAAAGTGAAAAGGGTCAGCAGCAGACTGTTGACAAACAGCACAATTTCTGTGAGAAAATGGAAAGGTCAGCTCAAGTGTGTGAGGGAAGAGGGCCTAAGAACAGGAAGAACAAACAAGCCAAGAAGGTTTGTCTCCAGCAATGTCAAGATAGAAGGTAATTAATATGAAACCGCCAGCCAAACGTTTGCATACTTATCCCTTGTTTCATTCAATGTTACTGAAAAGGAAGCTAATGGAAGAGACAGAATAATCTCTGTAATCCAACAATGCTCTCCTCCCCCAGTTCCACCACCATATGAGGAAGAGCATTAACACATAGAATTCCAGATACAGAAAAGATCAAGTGATGACCAACCGTAGATCTACCCACGTCTTGTTCATGATGCTCCATCAGTAAAGAGCTGAATCAGGAGCAAACTAAGAGCACCTAAGTCAAAAGTGCTGCAGGCAAAGAACACTTTGATCCTGGAAACAAAAGAAATACATGTTCCCTCAACTATTATCATCCTGTATATACATACGTCGCCAGACTAGGAAGTTGGGCATTTGAGAATTTGCTGAGAAACTCAACACACTCCTAAGAAGAGGATAAACTGAACCCCTCCTAGACACAGAAACACTTAACCTAATCCTTTGGCTGAGAAGGGAAGCTTTCATTTAAAACACACACACAATGTTCTAGTCCTCAACAACGCAAGCAAATCTGTGGTAAAGACATTTTGCCCAAGCCCTTGCTTTCCTTCTGTTTCAGTTTTGTGGTACACCTTTACTTGAAAACCATTATCTGAAAGCTGACTAGAATGATACAAAATGAACCAACGATATATCATTAATGTCAAAATAAAATGTCTATGGAAAAAGGGAGGCAGCAAAGGTCTGCTACATTAGAAATGTGTAAAAATAAGAAAGAAAGAAAAAGCCATTCAGAAAGTCTCGTCGCACCAACACCATTGCTTTCCAAGGCAAGGCTACCCTACTATTAGGCAGAGTGAGGCAAATGCCTCAGGTGGTAGATGCTGGGGGGTCTACAGGAGCAGTCCTTTGTTCTCCCTTGCCATGCCCTCTCTTGGAGGACAGACCTGTGTGTGGGCCTCACAGCCTGTCCTCATCACACAAACTGGCCTTCTGCCTTCAGGTGCCATCCCACCATTAGTACTGAATTAAAATTCAACTGACATTTGAAATCGGCTATTATAGGCAGAAACACTAAGAGGGGACACCATCTTGTCCTTCTCTCAGGCAATCAAATGTCTTGAGGCTCATCCAGAATCACATTTTAGAAAGAATGTAGTGTAGTCCGTGTGAAATAGAAGAAACCGAAGCAAAAGGATTAAAGTGAAATCGTAGAAGCTGGCACAACTATCATAATGAAAAGATTAACTTTCCACTTACCCTTTCCCTTTTTAAAAATATGTCCATAGGGCAAACTCCACACTTATAGAGAAGATACAAATATCTCATCCTTTTATGAGGCCAAGTCCTCGCCACCCCTTTTTTCTTTTCCTTTTTAGCAAAAGGTCACTGCAAATGAACAAACTCTTTGGCCAAAGGTAAGGAGACCAGCACATAAACACAGGAAGCATGGAAGCAAATATTTGAGGCCCCACAGCAGTGGACAAGGAAAGCAGGAATCCAAACAGTTTGCTTGGAGAGGCACTTTTGGTAGCCATTTAACCAGTGGTATTTAGATCCCCTCTCCAAAAAGATGGCGTTTGTTAGCCTTCGCTATATGCAAACCCTTTCTTTCACACATACTCCTGACTTGTCATGACGGCAGCCATTTTGTGAATACATATGAAATGCCTCAATACGCCCAATAATACATTGATTGTATGTGAAAAGTGAGTAAGAACTACCAGATACAAGTGTCCCAGTTGGCTTCCAAGCATTGGCTTGTGATCCTGGACCAAAGACAGCAAAATAGGCATCATACCTAACAAAACCATGAAATGTATATCCAAAAATATGTACCTGAGGGGGAATCACGTAGTCAGCTACATCCCAAATTCGGCGCCCCAACTGTGAAGTATTAGTCACAGCAAGTCCTTTCACTTTTGTGGTCACTGAACTCACCACCGAATCCATTTCTTGATAGCCCTTTTCCCACACAAACACCCAACTGCAAGACAGAGACAGAGAGCAGGAGAAAGTTATGAATTTGCTGATTGCCTCTGACAGGCATTGCCTTTACAGATAAGTCTATGGATCAGTCTATTGATTGTTCTATTGTTTATCTCACAGATATTCTATTCTGTTTGTTTGCACTATGTGTTTTTCATAGCTGGCCCAAGGTATTTCACTGCCTGAGCATAGAACAAGATGGCTGCCCCCTTCTATTTGATGTACAAAAGATGACTGCAGTCATCTTGGCAGTTGATTCTTTCTTCAGTACTGGTGATGGGACAGCACCCTTAGCTGCACCTGAGATAGCAAGCTTGCTCAGTGAGCTCAGAGCAAGTCACGCAGCAAACAACTCATCTCCCACTTTATGTTGCTGCCCCTTGTCATCAGCCTCACTCTATCTAATAGCAGGGGTGTAGCCAGACAATTTGAGGGGGGGGGTATAGAAACTGGGGAGCAGAAGGACTGAGTCATCACTCAGTAAAAAAGAAGTTTCTGTCAAAATTAATGCATTCTAAATAGCAACTATGTTTTGGAGCTTACAAGATTGAATAGATAATATTTTACATATGCAAAATAGTTGCATAAACTAAAAAACAATGACTAGCAAATCCATGACTATTGCTCAAGTCATCCTACTATAATGATTTGAACTGGTAATAAAGTCTAATGTGCTGTGAGTTTTCTGCAAACTTGTGAAGAAACTGTTCACTTGACATTCCTTGAAATATATTACTTTCAAAAACCAGAATTATCAAATGTGCTTTTCTCTGATGAAGCATTGAATGCAGGGAGCTTCAATTTGACCAGAGCTTCAGCTGACCAAACCAAGTTTTGTAAACTCCGAGCTTTCCACTTTAGCCCTTGTTTGTCCAGGACTGTGGGCAGGGGCTCGGATTCCTCTGACTTGCAATTTGAGATGCTGACAATTGTTCACAGCTATAGCTCTTACTTACATTTTCTGTGTTAGAATTTCCTAGGTAATTTCACCTGCCCATGTTCTTTGGATGCCTAAACTGTGTTTCTAAATGAAGTTTTAATGAAGTTTTAAGCCTGGAAGAAAAATTAATTGCGGGGCAGAATTCTTATTTGGAGGGAGGCAATTCCCACATCCCTCCCTTGCTACACCCCTGCCTAACAGTAAAGCTGGACCTGTGTATTTTTCAATTTTAGTGGAGGTTGACTCTCTCTGTTAGTATCTAGTATGTGAGCTGCTCTTCGCTGATGCTGCTGCCCTTGTTGCCCACACAGAAGTGGCTCTGCAGCGCCTAACATCCTGCTTCGCAACAGCTGCAGAGCTGTTTGGGCTGGAAGTCAACCTGAAGAAAACAGAAGTTCTTTACCAGCCTGCACCACAGGACGAACACCATCATCCCCACATTGCCATCGGCAAATCTGTGCTTAAGACCATTCAGCAGTTCACCTACCTGGGAAGCATCATCTCCTCAGATGGTAAGATTGACAAAGAGATCGATCACAGATTAGCAAAGGCATATCACACATTTGGAAGACTTTACAAAGAGTCTGGAGTAATAAACACCTGAGGCGAAGCACAAAAACCAGTGTGTATAGAGCCATTGTACTGTCTATTCTCCTTTATGCACTGGACTGACTATGTGACGAATGTTGCTGTCCTTGAGCAAGCAGGGATCACCAGCATTGAGGCCATGATATTGAGAACACAGCTGCACTGGGCAGGGCACGTTTCTAGGATGGAGGACCATCGCCTCCCAAAAATAGTACTCTACGGTGAACTCGCCATGGGTCAGCGTAAGAGGGGCGCTCCAAAAAAGCTATACAAGGACTCCCTGAAACAACATCTCAGGCTCCGCCAAATTGATCGCCAACAGTGGTCCACCCTGGCCTCACATCGGGAGGCATGGAGACGCACTATCCACAATGCTGCAGCCTTATTTGAGAACTCACGCCGAACAAGTCTTGAAGAGAAACGACAACGCAGAATCACAACCCGGAAACATCACCCAAGGAGACCCTCTGCTGTGCTTTCTGCAACCAGACTTGTTTATCTCGGATTGGCCTTTTTAGTCATCAGCGTGCTTGCAGAAAGCGCAGGATGAGTCCTTCCTGAATCTTCGTTTGCGAAGAAAAGCCAGAAAGAGAGAGGGAGGGTGACTCTCTCTGTTAAGCACAAGTGTACTGATTGTGCAGGATACAAGGGTAGTAAACACAGTAAAAGATGCATGTAAAATACCTTAACATCTCTTGATCCAAAGAGGTATATAAATGCTTTGAATAATTATCCTATCGTCACCAAGCAACCTTGGGGCACTTACAAAGATGTCCTTGGGTCAAGAAGACAGAGTGTTTCAGAACTGTAACAAATCTAAATTACTCATGTGCTCTGGTTATATCATGTCTAGATAAGATCCTGTTTTAGATAAAACATTTGCTAAGGTCTCCTTTGGTTTCCTGCTACACCCAAAGGAGGGGCAATTTCCCAGCATTACTCAGGGAAAACAGAAATACAGAATCTGGGAAGAAGAATGGAGGTTGTTGTTGTTGTTTTTTAACAGAGGGCCTTTTGCACTACACAGTTATAGTACTATGCTTCCGCCTTAACTGCCATGGGAACATCCTATGGAATCCTGGGATTTATAGCTTAGGGAGGGTTGCTTAGAATTCTCAAAGAATTCCTCTAGTGCCTCCTTAAACTACAAACCCCAGGATTCCATAGGATGTTGCAACAGGAAGTTAAAGTAGAATCATAGTGCTATAATTGAGTATTGCAAAAGAGACCTAGGATAACCATACAAGCCTGCCTGGCCCTGCCACTAGGCAGAATGAGGCAAATACCTCGGGTGGCACAGCATTGGCAATCTGCCAGATGTTCCACCTAAGCATCTCTTCCAGCTTATTGTGCATCCCCCAAATGACTGTGGTGCCTTCAGATGAGGTGAAAGGCCCTATCCTGTGGCAAGTGGTTGAAGTCAAATTTAACTACCTATGCAGTCAGCTTCTGCACATGGAATTGAGGTGGGTGGATGCCATCTTGTCCTTTGCCTAAGGCAGCAAAATGTCTGAATAGAAGAGAATTCAGACTTCAGGGGCTGACCTTTGGAGTGGATCAAGCTAAATCATATTCATCCTGACTATGCAAAATACTATGACATGGAGGAGAGGAGAATAATAATGGGTATTACACACAGGGAATCAAAATTCCTTTGCAACTAAATCTGGGAGGGAGAAGAAAAAAACACAGACCGGTGAAAATGGAGGCTTCCTACCTAGTCCCTATGCTTACAAATGTTTCAAGTAGCTCTCTCTTCTAACACCTTGTTGTCATCTTCAAGCACATGGTGCTTGAGGCTACAGCCTCACTCACTCCAATGGTAGGGCCAGCTGGGGATACAGGAGCCTTTGCTCTTCAGGTTGATGCATCTGACAAAGTGATTTCTAGCAGGGACCCTGGAACTGTTTTTAAGGTGTTGGGGGGGGGGCAGCTCAACACTGACAGGCAGGTAGTTATTAATTTTGCCTCCTTGCAGGTGCTTGAAGTGGGGAGGGCAAATTACTTTCCCCCATCCATTATCCTTGAAATCTCTTTAAATATGAAGACTCTGACAAGCACAGTAGTGGCCTCTATGTGTAGAGTATCACTTACTCTTGAGTAAGCATGCACAGGGTAGATTGCAGGCAGCCTATATAATGCCTGGGAGGGCTCAAGGACAATTGTTGCCTTAATCGTTCTGTCTACATTGCAGAAATACAGCAGTTTGACACCACTTTATCCTCCATACTTCTGTCCTATGGAACCCTGGTATTTGTAGTTTTGTCAGGTATTTGGCCTTTTCTGTCAGAGAACTTTGGTGCCTCACTGTCAGGAAGGTCTTCCTAATGTTTAGGTGGAATCTCTTTTCCTGTAGTTTGAACCCATTGCTCCGTGTCCTAGTCTCTGGCACAGCTGAAAACAAGCTTGCTCCATCCTGTAGTTGTACAAGGTCTTTAGCCTTCTCTGCCAAAGAGTGCTGATGCCTCGCCAGACTACAAATCCCAGGACTCCCTAGGAAGGATCCATTGCAAATACAAGTTGTTCCTTCATATCCGCTGGGTTTTGGTTCCAGGATCCCTCCCCCCCCCCCCGTGGATACCAAAATCCGTGAATACTCAAGTCCCATGATATGCAATGGCATAGCAAAATGGTGTCCCTGATATAAGATCATAGAATCATAGAATTGTAGAGTTGGAAGAGACCCCAAGGGCCATCCAGTCCAACCCCATTCTGCCATGCAGAAAATCACAATCAAAGCATCCCTGACAGATGGCCATCCAGCCTCTGGAGATTTTCAGACTACACTGTTATAGTGTTACTATTCCACTGTGGAATTCCTGCTGTGGAATTCTGGAGTTTGTAATTTAGTGAGGCTTAAGAGCTCTCTGGCTGAGAGTTGCAAATGCCCATCCCTAAACTGCAAATCCCAGGATTCAACAGGAGGCAGCCATAGCAAATAAAGTGGAATAGTAACACTATAACAGTGTTGTCTGAAAATCTAGTCTGTTTAAAGACCTCCAAGGAAGGAGAGCCCACCACGCTCACTGCCGAACAGCTCTTACTGTCAGAAAGTTCCTCCTAATGTTGAGGTGGAGTCTCTTTTCCTGGAGCTTGCATCCAAGATGGCAAAATCAAAGTTTGCCTTTTAGATTTTTTTAAAAGAATATTTTCAAGCCGTGGATACGGAAATCCGCGGATACGGAGGGACAGCTGTGATCCGGTTCCAAACTGGATTATTTGGGTAGTGTGGCTGCATCCGTGCTCCTCTGGGTCCCATGTTCCCCGGTTTGAAGAGAGGACGAAATCGGAAAGGGGCTCCCCTCCGGTTACTACCTATACTCGGGGGGGGGGTTGTTGGAAACCAGCCCAACGACTAGACGCGTTGTTAAGCCTTACCCGATCACATAGGCCAAGATGGCCAGCTGGACCAGCCGGTTCATGAGCCCGACTTTGCGGCTCTTGATCAGCACGATCCGGGGGGTATCGTACTCGAAGAGGAAGCCGTAGAGGCAGCCGCAGGGCTTCGGAGACGGGGCAGCCATGGCTCGGCTCGCCCTGGCTTCTCTCCCGGGAGGAAGAAGGGAAAAAGCTAAACTCTGCAAAGCGCAAGCAGCCGTTTCCTGCTTCTCTCCCGCATGGTGCAAGAAACCCTCGGCGTCAGCAGTTCAAACAAAAAAGTTTATTTATTTATTTATTTATTTATTTTAAGTAATCAAATCCAGTCCAACAAACCACTTTATGGAAAGGGCAGGTCCCAGCCATTCTCCTCCCCCTGCTGAGGATTTAAGGGGGAATCCACAGCACGCAAAACCAGTTGGAAACTGGATTCTTTGGCTCCTTCCTAGGGAATCCTGGGATTGGTAGTTTTACAAGGCCTTGGACCTTTTCTGCCCAAGAGTCCTGGTGCCTCACCAGACTAAAAGTCCCAGGATCCCATAGGAAGGGGCCATGCAAATAATCCAGTAAACAAAAATCTGGCTCCCAGATTTGAAAAACAATAGAATCAAAACTCAACACTTGCAAAGGAATTGCACCCAGGGACAGGGGGATTCCCAGCAGATAATGGCTCATCAATCAACCATTAGCCAAACAGACACTAATCAGCCTTGCTTTTCTATACCCAGAAATTAACCATTCAAATACACAAATTTACTTCTGACGTTTCACCTGCATCTGTGGCTGGCATCTTCAGAGAATGGTTAGTTTCTGGGTGTAGAAATGCAAGGACTCTAGAACTGAAGTAGCAAATAACATGCTTAGGGGTGTAGGTATTGGGGGGGCGCATTGCCTCCCCTCAAATAAAAAGCTCCATTAAATTGTATTTCAGTCACCAGACCTCTAGTATTGCAGAAGATGAAATGCTGAAAATCATTCACACCTAGACCTCTTGACATTTGCTATGTTCATATCCCCTGGGATACTTTGCCTGCCCCTTTTCTTTGGGTCCCTAAACTGTATTTCTAAATCCTCAGCGTAAGCTTTAAGTTACCACAATTGCTAGAAATTGGAAGGCTGTCAAAAATTGCTCTGCGAGGAATTCCCTCCCCGACTCACAAGATCTCTGAGCAAGGTGGTACAAAACTGAACCCAGGATACATCACATTATTTCCCTCATTTCTTCTTAGTGGCTCAGTTTTAGCATAGATGTGGGTAAGGGTTATGCCTGTTTATGCTCACAGCAACCCTGCTAAGTAGGGCAGGCTGAAAGATAGCAAGATAGCACGCCCCACTTTTGTCATCTTTGTGGCCCCACCAAAATGTGAGGATGCCCCATGGTATTATTGATGTTAAATGGCCGTCTCTCTAGTAGGTTTTTCCCTACCTATCTCTGAAGATGCCAGTAATTTTATTCCTATCTACTTCCAAAGATTAGGAGCTTCTGCATGCAAAATGAATGCTCCACTGCTGAGCTATGGCCCTCCCCAATGAGACATCAACTGTTTTTCTTCAGCAGGGCTCCAATAACCTTAATCAAAATTAAATGGCTGAAACTCTGCTGGGTGTTGAGGTTCAGTTGTGATGTGAGATGGAGAATTAACACCCAGCCTGTTGTGCAGAACAGCTGGAAAGAGTGCAGGAGCCTTGCCAGAGATAAAGCTGGCAACTCAAATAGGAAGCCAGGGTTTTCCAGTGTCCCAATGTTCTATCCAAAATTGTTTCCAAACTGTGCAAAGCAATTCGCTTCTTCAATTTGTAAGTGTTCCACATGCAAAGGCAGCAAATAAATACTTAAATTTTGCAAGGGGCTGGTTATACACCAAATAGCCACATCCCTCAGTTCAGTTAGATTGCAAACCTCATATTTACATATAAATAACACCTGTTAACATTTATACCACTTGCTTGGTCTGCAAGTCTTGTGTGGAATTGAGAAGCAAGTTTTAAAATGACAAATTCCAGAGATGGGACTATGTTGGTCTGTGGCAATGGGTTCAATAGACAATGATAGCTCAACTTTAGGCAGACTTACTTGGAATTAAATCTAACTAGGTTCAATAATATTCCGGCCCAAACATACATAGGATAGCAGCCTGGAAGCGCATACCCGCCAACTCTCCCAATTTGGAGGGGACAGTCCCAATTAATCCTCTGTCATCCCACTTTTCAGCAAGATTGACAAAGAGATCGATCACAGATGAGCAAAGGCACATAGCGCATTTGGAAGACTTTACAAAAGAGTCTGGAGTAAGAAACACCTGAGGCAAAGCACAAAAATCAGTGTGTATAGAGCCATTGTACTGTCTATTCTCCTTTACAGGTCTGAAACATGGGTCACCTATCGCCACCACTTACGACTCCTCGAACGCTTTCATCAGCACTGTATACGCATAATCCTAAATATACACTGGACTGACTATGTGACGAATGTTGCTGTCCTTGAGCAAGCAGGAATCACCAGCATTGAGGCCATGATATTGAGAACACAGCTGCTCTGGGCAGGGCACGTTTCTAGGATGGAGGACCATCGCCTCCCCAAAATAGTACTCTACAGTGAACTTGCCACGGGTCAGCGTAAGAGGGGCGCTCCAAAAAAGCGATACAAGGACTCCCTGAAATAACATCTCAGGCTCGGCCAAATTGATCACCAAGAATGGTCCGCCCTGGCCTCACATCGGGAGGCATGGAGACGCACTATCCACAATGCTGCAGCCTTATTTGAGAACTCACACCAAACAAGTCTTGAAGAGAAACGACAACGCAGAAACAATCACAACCCAGAAACATCACCCAAGGAGACCTTCTGCTGTGCTTTCTGCAACCGGACTTGTCTATCTCAGATTGGCCTTTTTAGTCATCAACGCGCTTGTAGAAAACGTGGGATGAGTCCTTCCTGAATCTTCATTTGCAAAGAAAAGCCAGAGAAAGAGAGAGAAAATGTCCCAGTTTCTCTCTCATCTTCCCCCTTTGTCCTCAGCTGCAAACTGAGTTCATAGTGCAAAACTAGTTTACACTCAATTAACTCAGGAGCTTATCGCACAAGGAAAGGGAAGTGGAAGTAAAGCCTGAGAGCACATCCCATCTTGCCTTATTGCATGACATCAGCGTGACTCAGCTCTTCTCCTGTTCCAATCCCACGGGAGACGGTGGTTTTTCAGTTAGCAAAAAGATTTGCATTTACCACCATCTCCCATGGGACCCGAAGGGGAGAAAGCTGAACCACACAGACATTGTGCAATAAGGCTATTCTTGGGCTTTGCTGCTGGCTCCCTTTCTTTGTGCGATAAAAATCTCAGCAGGGGAGGGAGAGGGCAGAATCTTGCCCTTCCCAGTAGTCTCAGGCAAAAGCAAACTGCTGCAGCCTCTCCTAGCTCATGCATTCTCCCTCATTAGTAACTTTTACTATCTTGACCACACTCTGATGTTGCCTGATCATGTGTGTTCGGGTTTTCATTTGTGAAATATTGGAGAGTGTAGTAGTGGATAACTCGTTACAGAAAGTGATTTGCCCTTCTTTAGGGGCATTGAAGCAGAATAGCTCTGCCAATTTATTATCAGTTGAGAGTGTATCACATCAATCCTGGTTGGATTTTTTCTTGATAATGTATATCATTTTAAGCCAAACCAGAGAGAGAGAGACACAGCACATGTAATAGGCTTTATGTCAGGGCTGCAGAACATATAGCCCTTCAGACATTGATAAACGGCTGTTCCCACTGGCTGGTTGGCTGCGGTGGAATGGAGTCCAACAACAACGGGAATCTTACAGGTACTACCAGACATTTCAAGGTTGTAGAGTAGAAGAGGGTAGCTCCCAATGATGTTGGGCTGCAGTTCCCATCAGCCCCAGCTAGCATAACCAGTGGTAATTATGACAATTGTGACCAACAACATTTGATGGACCACAACTTGCCCACCCCTGGTTTAGAGGGAGCTCAAATACATAGAATACATGTATTTGAATATGTAGACTACATACTGTAGATTACATAAGATTTTTTTAAGTGTAGTTTTGTTTTTTAGAAGCAGACATGTAGAAAATTGATTGTTTAAACACAAATAACAAACACATTGTTATTTGAAATCTTTATTATAATATGAAGTCAGAGCGACATAACAAGAGGTCAGTACAAAATGATATATAAAAATGGCAAATTAAAATGCAATGTCAAAATGGATCCCAGTAGTTTCAGAAACAAATAAATAATGTTGTAAATCAGTGCAGTAATGTTAATGTCAGCTTGTAATTAACCATTTGCCTAGACCACCTCTAAACTCACCACGGGTCAGCGTAAGAGGGGCGCTCCAAAAAAGCGATACAAAGACTCCCTGAAACAACATCTCAGGCTCGGCCAAATTGATCACCAACAGTGGTCCGCCCTGGCCTCACATCGGGAGGCATGGAGACGCACTATCCACAATGCTGCAGCCTTATTTGAGAACTCACGCTGAACAAGTCTTGATGAGAAACAACAACGCAGAAAGAATCACAACCCAAAAACATCACCCAAGGAGACCTTCTGCTGTGCTTTTTGCAACCGGACTTGTTTATCTCGGATTGGCCTTTTTAGTCATCAGCGCGCTTGCAGAAAGCGCGGGATGAGTCCTTCCTGAATCTTCGTTTGCGAAGAAAAGCCAGAGAGGGAGTTGCTTCTGACAAATGAATTATTCAGAGCAATGCCACATTCAAGTTATTAATATAATTCTATAGAGGCAGCTTGGTTAGTAAATATTTTTTTTTTTAGCAATAGTATTTTTTTACACATATTACCAAGGTTCTGCTAGCAATGCAGTAAAAGGGGAGCTTTATGCTTTACATCCACCACCAGGCAGAGGTCTGAAATTGAGAAATGTGCCTTGCACTTTATTAGACTAATTTGTACAGCTTGTATCATTTACATTGGCAGTGATAAAGCTCTGGCAGAGGTTTTTCTCCTTACCTATCTCCTGATCCCTAACTGAAGGTGCTAGGGACTGAATGTAGGACTTTTGGTGTGGAAGACATGTGCTTCTCTACTGAGCTGTGCTCCCTCATGGCAAACTCCTCCATGCGGTACTTCTGAGTATGTCACAAGTTGTTTATGTGCTCTGTCTCCATGTACAGACCAGGTTGTTGTCTCTGTGCCACTACAAATATTCCAAAGGGTACAGGGAGTTCTGCGGTGGAAAACAAATGTGTCTAATCCACCTGATGAGTAACTGACTGTTAAAACCATCCTGTACAGCAGAGATCAGTATGTCCAAATCCATCAGTATGTCCAAATCCAGTGTTGCTCTCAGGCTGCTGCTCCGCCTTAATTCTTATCAGCTACAACTCCAGATCCAACAATAACAAGAAAGGGAGTGATGAGTATCTCCTACAACAGAGGAAAGAATCAAGAGGCCCTCTGGATGCTGGTGGCCTGCGGCTCTCAGTATCTCCTCACCACTGGCTGTTCTGGCTAGGGCTGATGAAAGCTGTAGCCCAGTAACCAAGGAGTACACAAATCCTCACCTCAACTTATGGTAACGGGAAACCTAACCATATGGGAGGACAGGGCATATAGCCACTTTCCTTCTCCTTTGTGAAAGTCACCTCCTTGAGTTGGGGAAGTGAAGACAGAAAGTCATTTAAAACTGCCTCAGAGAAAACTGTGCTTTGAAACTCCTCTCTTCATACCATGCATAGTGCATCTGCAACACATCTTTCAGTCAAGGACATATGCATTCAGTCTTCCCCAGCGAGGGACCTCACAGATGTGTTGAATGATAGCTATCAGCCATGCTGGCTGGGGACGATGGGGGATATAGTCCAACACACCTAGAGGGTCCCGTTTGGAGAAGGCTGCTACATGATAGTAGAAATCCTACAAGATATACTGCAGTGGACAACTGATTATTTTAATGCTATACCAAAATTTTAAAAGGATTCTCTTGTTCTTTACTATACCAATGCCAGAAATTAAGCAACAAGAAAAACAACATAAAGCAGACCCTGGGCTTCTCGTTGCTTAATTTCTGGGTTTTCTTGGCAAGGTTTATTCAGAAGGGGTTTGTCATCATTATCTTCCTTTGAGGATGAGAGAGTGGGACCCACCCAAGGTCACCCCAGTGGTTTGCCATGGCTGAGTGGGGATTCAAACTCTGGTCCAGGAGACCTAGGTCAGCACTCCAAGCACTACACCACACTGACTCATAACAGTCATGTCTGATACTTACATTTTATCTTTTACCCCTTCTTAAGAAATCAGCTTATCACATTTATGTTACTGAAAGATAACGAATTTAAACAGCTTCAAAACAAGATACACACAGACATAGATATCTCCCCAGTGAAATTGGCCAGCTGAGATTACTTGGATAAGAAAAGCACCCCTCCTTTGTCATATACAAGCAATTACTTTGTTTCGGAACAGGAAAGAACAGTAGCAGGCAAGCAAGCATGAAAGAACCAGGCCTGATTCCAGTGTTTACTGGCATAAAAACAAAATATAAAGGAAGCATTATAGATGAACCCTAATAGAAGCCACACATGCTTTGATGCAGACCCCTACTTCGAGAAGTATGGGGTCCAGTTTGTGTTTATGCCCTTTGCTTGAACAGCTGAGAAGCTGGACTCTGGAGGCTGAGACCCGTATTATCTGTCAGGAATGCTACATGTGACCTGGTTGGTTCTAGATGCTGCTTTAGTATTCTCCTGAATATCAACCAGCCTATCACTAGCACCAGCATCATGCCTCCATTTGCAGGAGCTGCTGGAAAAATGGAGCCTACAAGGGCAGGCAGCCATGTTATTTCCATCTGAGCATCATTCAAGGATAAACGAGACAGAAATGCAGAACATCTTAGTAGGGTTTTTTACATTTATATTCTGCCCTTTCTCCAAGGATTTCAGGACAACATTTATGATTGTTTTCAGAGCTTTGAGGGAAGACTACTTTTGGACTACATCATAGCTAGTGTGGGAGTCTGGGAACTGTCATCCCTCTAAGTACCTTTTTCAAGGTCTGCTAACCTGAGCCTCACAACAACTCCATGGGGTAGGTAAGGCTGAGAAAAAGTGACTGGCCCAAGATCATCCAGTGAACATTATGGCTGACTGGGGATTTGAACTTTTCTCTCTGTGTGATGGATAGAAAGATCTTTGATTCTTAAAAATATTTTTTGTGCAAAAGAAAGAAAAAGGAGGATCAGGGTACAGAGAGAAAAGTCAGGAACACATAAAATATAATTGTGGGCTAGTTGTGTACATTAATACAAGCTGGCTGTGTCTTTAAAATAATTGACTTGGAGTTGGTGTCTGTAACAGAGAGAAAGGGGGAAATCAGATTAATCTGCCTCACTAGCTCAGTCTAGCATGTTAAAAAGAAATAAAGCTCTATAAGTTTGGCCACCAAAATGGAAATCATAAAAAAAGTGGAGGATGGCGAAAGAAAACATAATCCCTGCATGCCTTTTCCAAGAAGCCTTCAAATGGTCTCTAGAAGGTTCAAAACACTTTTGTTTATTTATGCAAGGCTTACATGACCTGGTTGCTTCAATTTCACATGCACCTATTGTTAGTTTTGAATAAAATGTTTGCCAAAACATGTTGAACTGCTCTTCTTTTTTGTGGTATAGGAACCTAACCTTAGTTTTCCCATGTTATTTCTGCCTCTGGTACCAATATTTTTGTTAAAGACGTAATGCCAGAAACACGTCAACTTTGTTAACTGAGGTATAACTGTACTCCCAACCAGAAAGGAGCCACTACTGGACATGCCAACTTTACAAGCCACAAGGAAGACTTCTCTGTAGTACATCACCAACCTTCAGCAGAAGTGATCAATTTCTTTCTAAAAAGATGTACTGGGGTCCAATAAGCCTGAACCTTTTAATCCTTACACAATGGCTGCAACCCAACATCCCTTAGCATACTGTAACTATCTACACGCAGTATCAGCACTATGTAACCCCCATGCAGAATAGCAACATTGCACCACACATGTCAATGACTGGGTGACATTGCACAATGCGCAGCAGCAATGCACAATCTCAGAATGCAGAATATTGCTTTATGTTCAACTCCACTCTCTCCACTGTTAGCACAATATATCTGTTGCGTCATGGTGAATAGTTCACCCTAATGCATAGTGTGACTTATGCATGCATATGTCACCAACAATATGCCAGCCAATATCAACTGATGCATGACAACTGATTAGCTGGAGCTTCTTCACACAGCACATAGTTAAACTGTGGAAGTCACTGCCACTAGATGTAGCAATGTTTACTGACTTGAATGGCTTCCAACAGGAATTTGCTAAATTCTTAGAAGTTAGGGGCATCAATGGCTACTAGTCAAGATGGCTACATATCACTTCGGGTAACAGAGACAACGTGCCTCTGTGTATCTCTTATTGGGGAACCTGAGTTGAAATGTGCAGTTGCACTCACATCCTGGTGGCAGGCTTTCCACAGAAACTGGTTGGCCACTGTGTGAACGGGATGCTGGACAAGACAGGCTTTCAGACTGAAGCGCAGGGCTTTCCTTAACGTCCCTAAGATCTCATGGCAGGTCCAACGCCTCACCATGGAATGGGTGCTAAGACCACAGTACAGAGTCTCTGTGAATAGTTACTTTTTCCTCTTAAAGCCAGTGTACTGGCCTGTCTCACTGGGAAAGGTATCTCTGATTTTCCATCTGCAGCAGCTTGGTATCACAGCTCTTTCTTTCACGTCATTCTCCCCAAAGCGCCAGTGAATATACTGCTCATAAGCACAGTGCCGAAGCTGCTTGTTGAGATTCTCAGCCTTCAGATCCAACAAGGGGTCTTTGTAGAGGAGGACATACTCCAGCAGTGGTCTGGAAAGGACAAGTTGTTCGAACAAAGCCGAAGCTGTGATGCAAGCCCCATCCTTCCTTCGGCAGCAGAGCTGCTCCCAATAGGACTGAGTCGGGTGGCATTTTCCACAGCTGCACCAAGAAGGACGCTCATGGGATGAAGATGTGACCCTTTTGTTTTGGAGGCACTGCAGTTCCTGGGAGTTTTGAGGAGACATTACTTCATCTGAATACTTCCATTGGAATTTGGCAGCATGTGTAAAATCACCTGCTCGTCTCTGTGGTCAAAAGACATATGCATAATGTAATGACCAGTTTATTAATTTTCCACTGGTTTAATTTAGTTTTAAGGGGTGGGAGGGTTAGGATTGGGAAGGATTGTTTTAACTTGCTGTTGTTTTAATCCTGTTGTACACCGCCCTGGTTGCCAAGCAGAGGGGTGGGTTAAAAATAAATAATAATAATAATAATTATTATTATTATTATTATTTCTGTTTGGTGTGGTGTGGGTGTGTTTGTGGGGCAACCACCCTCACCCAAAGAAAGTGCCCTGGAGAAAGACGGGCTTCCCTGATTAATGGAAATAATTTGGATTTAAATTTAAAATGGACCAACTGTTTCCACTATGAAAAAACACCTTCACCCCTCCTTATAATGTTGTCCCTCTGATGGAATGCAACAAAGCAGTGGTCTCACTCTTTGTCTTGCTAGATATTTTGAACTTCAACTACTCAAAGCCCTAGCCAGCATGGCCAATGGTCAGGGATTCTGGTAGTTGAAGTCCAAAACATCTGGATGACCAAAGCAACAGAGCTTCTCTGAAGGCCCTTCACACTACAGTACACAGCTATAGGACTGTGATTCCACTGTACTTGCCATGTTCCATCCTATGGAACCGTTGGATTTTCCACTTAGGGAGGAATGTTTAGAATTCTCAGCCACAGAGCAAAAAGGCCTCACTAGTCTACAAATACCAGGATTCCACAGGATGCAGCCATGGCAGCTGAAGTGGCATCACAGCTCTGTAACTGTATACTGTAAAATCCAGATGTGCCTTTTTGTACACAGCAGCTTTCCCTTCGTTGCTGCCCTCCAGATGTGATGGACAACAACTCTTATCATCCCCAGACATCAGGGCCATAGGTTTAGCATTACAGAACATTCAAACCAGCCAACCATCTTACAGCCTCTAAAAAATTCAATTTGTTCACAAACTTTTATGTATACACTCAGAGAAATGCACATATGCCTATACACACACACACACACACACACAAAAGATGCTAGTTCACATGATTACACACACACACACACACACACACTTTATCTTAGCCAAAAGGCCAAGAAGTGATAACTCACATGAATAATCTCGCCTTTAATATTCTGTAGGCTTGTCTTCAACAATTTGTCAATCATAAAGATGTGCGGTTCATCGACATAAGTCACGTACAATAGTGTCTGTTCATTAAAAGAAAAACAAATACATTTTTTCATCAACTCTGGATGTTTGTTTGAATGTCAAATGCAAAGCAGTAACAGATAAGGGCAAGCAGAAACCCCGCACCAGTCACTAAGGCAGAACAGAACCCATCAAAACTCTAACTTTAGTAAGAAATAAGCATGGAGTTGTTAGTAAGTGACAGCAAGAGATCCAAAGTCCTTTTCCTAGTTACCCTGTCTGTTGAAGGAGATTCGTGTTCCTAATATTCACTGTGTTGCCAAGGTCATGAGATTCTCTCTGCTTCTCCACACCCACCCCACCTCCCCCATTAGCAAGTCCAGTGAAGTATGTACTATAACAGCATATATGTCCTAATACCTGGAACACAGCTAGAGAAAACAATACATATTTCCCCACTGCACATTTTGTCATTTTGAGAAATTGATTTACAAGGTTAAACTTTTATTTTAATTAGATTTCTTTTCAGATTGTGGTGGAGGCTGAGCATTTTGCATTGAACCACTCCGGTATGAGTATTCTTGTTAAAATCTCAACATAAACAAAAAACAAATCCAAACCCCAAATCTTACTGAACACCAGAAAGGTTTCTCTCCTCCTCTGCAGTAACCTTCTACCATGTCAAGATCACTTTAGATCTAGGCTGAGTAGGTCCCCTCACCAGTAAAGATCAGCTACTTGATGAAATTAAAATTGGTAAAGGAAGGAAGGAAGATAATCTTTCCCATATTTTATGCTGTTTCTTGCCACCATCTCTTTGCAGCTTCATCCATGAATAGTGGCAGGCTATTACAATTAATTGTATCACTTACCCATCTTGGTCCTGGCACTGATTCACACTTTTTCTTGTAATAATATGCCTTCACTGGGTTGGATTTGAAGCAGGGGAATGTGTATGATGTAATAAGAAAATCAACAGCTAGCTGAGCCTGGGAAATGGGAAAATGTGTTTTTATGTTATTGTTACTATTACAGTTTTTAAAACATACAGAGTATCTTCATGTTTTCCAAAAGAAACCAAGCAGCTTAAACAACAGTAAAATATGACTGATGGCTCAATAAGACTGACTGAAAACCCAGAAAGGCCCTTGTTATGTTCCTGCCGTGTTTGTTTGTTTGTTGAGATCTGCATGAGGTTTTCCCCATCCTGAAGTATTCCCAGGGAATTGCCATCTCTTATAAGGACTTTTTATTCCCACCTCCCAGGTCAGTTTAAATTATCCACTGTTTCCTGAAATGAAATGTACCTCTTCATGGCTAGCTGGCTGTGTTATCCCAGAACTAGCTAAGGAAGCCACCACTAAGAAACACAGCTCTTGTTCCCAGGATAGCAGATTCAACAGAGATCAACCAAGGGAAAGAGGAATAAAAGAACAAAACAATCCTCGTTCTTAGCTAGTGTAAGATTGCTAAAGCCCTTTAATACACTGACTGTCACTCCTAGGGCCTGTCTAAATGGTGAAAATACTCATCATGGAATTTGCTGGGAATCCTACCTGTCTAAATGGGTTCCAGTGCCAATCCACACTATTCAGAAGGAGGTGGCCCAAATTTTTTTATTTTATTTTATTTATACCCCGCTCTTCAGCCACAAGGCTATCAGAGCGGCTTACAAATTGTTTTAAGCAATAGCAATTTACACATCTACACTGCATTAAACAGTTTCCAGAAAATGGCAAAAATGGGGTAAGAGCCTTCACAGATTTCCCCATACTTTTTCACAAACTGCAAGGCAGGTTTGCATTTTTGCTCATTTGGACTACTGAACAATAAAAAAAACTCATAGGGAAGCACAAAGCTGATTGGTCAGGTGAGAGTGGGGGGCGGGGCTTGCTAGAAGGACAAGCACCCACTGCTGCCATGTTGGATTTTTACCTTAGAAATCACTCACTAAGGTGATAAAAAAGATCAATATTCTCTGTTTTGCTTTCTTATACAATTGGAGAATTGCTCTATTGCACCAGTGAACCTTAGGATGAGGGTTTTTTTTAAAAAATGGTGGCAGTGAAAAACTAACATGAGTAAATCACTTACATTAGCCATGAGGAATGTGAGGCTTATGAGGGGCTCCTGAGGCCAGAAAAACCATTTGGACATGTCACTGCTGCTGCAAGATGCCTTTTTTAAAAAATCTGTCCTTCGAGCCTGTGCAATGGATTTTTCTGGTGGAGTGCAGCGTGCACAGAACTGGCCTCACCCTTTAAACCAAAGGTTTATCTGCTGTGGCCTTGCAAGCATGAATGGTAGCAGCGAGGTCCTTGGGTTGTAGGCTTGATTAGAGTTTCCTTCTCTTAGATGGTTGACCTTACAGGGTTGGATGAGCACCATCTGCCCGGGTTTGGGATTAGAGTTTTCCTTCTCCTAGGATGGTTGCCATAAGGCTAGAGAGCTCATCCTGTCCTTTGACGCTCTTTGTCAGATCCTTCGGTTTTGACCTGTCTGGCATAGGAGACCATACTGGTGGCTATTGTGCCACCGCCAGCATAGCTCAAGACATCATTAGGGTACGCAAGCCTCTCTTCCACGACAAGGGGGCGTCAATGGAGAGGAAGATGCCAATACTATGAAGTATTGGGGATTTTTTCCCCTTGTGTAGATGCCCCCCTGAAGAGCTTAAACAGGGCTCAGTGGAAACGGATGAGAGTCAATTTCTGAAACATTGCCTGAGTCTAGATATGACAGGTGATCAATGGGTGTGGGAAGAACTCAAGGGAGGGGGAAGGAGGGGAAACTTCCAGAAAGAGTTTGGGTACAAAACGATGACTATGCAGGTAAAATTTAAAAAATTTAAAAACAATACTGTAACTGGAAAGTCTCAATAATTCCATGGACTTTTTTCCCTGTCTGGATAAGCCCAGAATAAATAATATAGGGCTCATCCAGACTAGTGATTTGTGCTAATTACAGGCTTCTCTATATGAGAGGGAAAATGTGGATTGATGCGCACTAATACCAACTCGCAGCAGCTTCTACCTGCCTTAATGTTTTTGTTTTTTGTTTTTGGTAAGACCACAGGCATGTGACTCCAGGCATTTTAAAAATTCACCCAGATAGAAATGTTAGCTTTGCAAAAGGAGGACATGTCCAAGGAAAGGAGAATGTATGGTAACAATGCCATTGTATAAATATAAGAATAATGCATTCAACAAAGCAGTGTTATAATGCACCAATTGACAAAAGAGCTAGAAGTTCAAATAGTCATAAAGGCAACAGTTCATGAAACCAAATTAAAGAGGTTAGTGAGGCCATTTTCTCAAAAAAGCCGGTTTTCCAGAAGTTCACTCTTTTCACCCTAAGGCAGTGCAATAGAAAACTGTCTCTTACCAGGCCAAAGTAAGACAGTGCCGAACCTATGTACACCAGCAGCTCAAAGAAGTCAAACTTTCCTGCCTTTGGGAAAAGAAAAAAAGAACAAAAGAAATTATTATTTTCTAATAAGAGAAGAGAGGAATTGCTTCTCAGACATCTCACCAGAAAGCAACAACTGTTGGTCCGTTGGAGGTTTCCTTCAAGAAATGTTTAAAGGCAGAGTGGGGGTGGGCTATAAGGCTACTGAGTTATTGAACATCGAAAGCGAATGCAAAAAAGTAAGAACATGTTTTAAACATGTTTTAAATTAAAAAGGCATCAGCCTAACAGTGTGAATGAACTGAAATTTGAAGTAAACAGTGTCAAACATGAATACACATGTATATTCCATCAGTCTGGCAATGGCTCTCTAAGGTCTTCGGCAGCAAAGGGTCTTCCTCATCATTTGCTACCTGGAATTTTTAAAATATGGATACAATGAAGACTGGACTTGGGTTCTTCTACATGCATTCTGCCCCCTCCCAAACTGTCAAGTCACACTGGTGCCCTTACAGTATTGATTGGTCATTGAATACTAGCAAACAGCAGCAACTTTGCATCTTACCAAGGAACTAGGTGGAATATGATCTGCATTTTTTTTCTTCTGATATTTCTTTACATAAACAAGCTAGAAACTTTTCTTCCTTCATGCTGGAAATCAGGGAAGGGACTCTTAACACTCCACTACAGCTCTGGATGGAGGAATCACTGAGGTTTGTGGAAAACAACCAACCAGCCACTCATAAGGAGAAGTCAAATCTGTAATGTACCACATCTGCTAACATGTTCTAGCATCCCATGTATTTTTTAAAAAACTCTCCACTATAATAAAGTCCCCATTCACACCAATGGAAAATGTCCTTCCATTGTCAAGAAGCACTATCTGAACTGGGAATGTAGCAGGGAAAAAAGATATTAAAACAATTCACCACATGGCCAGGTCCTACTCTGAATTACATCCCCTCATGCCTGCTCTTTAAAAATAGCATTAATCCAATCACTAGATGTGTCATTTGGCCCTAAACCCTTCTCTCTCTAGATATAAAAATTAAGAGGTAGAAAATGGAAAATGAAGAGAACATTTACCGTGCCAAACACAAGGATGTCAAAGCGTATGCCATAGGCTTTGATCAGGGTCCTCTCCTCCTTCCCGTTGGCCTGCTTGTAATACCTGGCATATCTACAATGATCAAGCAATAAGGTTTGACAAAGGATTGTATTTGGGACTAATAAACACCTGAGGCGAAGCACAAAAATCAGTGTGTATAGAGCCATTGTACTGTCTATTCTCCTTTATGGGTCTGAAACATGGGTCACTTATTGCCACCACCTGCGACTCCTCGAACGCTGTATAGGCACAATCCTAAATATACACTGGACTGACTATGTGATGAATGTTGCTGTCCTTGAGCAAGCAGGGATCACCAGCATTGAGGCCATGATATTGAGAACACAACTGCGCTGGGCAGGGCACGTTTCTAGGATGGAGGACCATTGCCTCCCAAAAATACTACTCTACGGTGAACTCGCCACGGGTCAGCGTAAGAGGGGCGCTCCAAAAAAACGATACAAGGACTCCCTGAAACAACATCTCAGGCTCGGCCAAATTGATCACCAACAGTGGTCCACCCTGGCCTCACATCGGGAGGCATGGAGACGCACTATCCACAATGCTGCAGCCTTATTTGAGAACTCACGCCGAACAAGTCTTGAAGAGAAACGACAATGCAGAAAAAAATCACAACCCAGAAACATCACCCAAGGAGACCTTCTGCTGTGCTTTCTGCAACTGGACTTGTTTATCTTGGATTGGCCTTTTTAGTCATCAGTGCGCTTGCAGAAAGTGCGGGATGAGTCCTTCCCGAATCTTCGTTTGCGAAGAAAAGCCAGAGAGAGAGAATGTTTATTTGGGTGAGATGAATGAGAAGGAATTTCCTAGGCTCCCAACTGCCTGAAAGATCCTCTCCGTTCTTATAGTCTCCTGCAGCCAGCAGCTGGGTTGGGGTGTCTTCATATACTGTACAGGTTCCCCCACTGGAGTGGATGTTGGGTGCATGAAGCATATCCCCCCCCCCCATTATCTCTTACGAGCAATTGGAAACAACAGTGAGTGGGATTTCCCCAAATACTTCTTTTCCTGACAACTGGGAAGGCCAGTGGCATATGGGGAGATCTCCCCTGACTAAGGAGCGGCTGGGTTTTCCCAGGAACCTCCATGGGCCAGATGAGGACTTCCTGTGGACCAGATTTGCCCTCAGGGCATATGGGTAACTGCTTTTTTGTTTTATCATCTATACAATCATATTATAGTATCAGATTGGGATCCTCAATGGCAAACTGCCTTGAGGATCAAAGTAGAAAGGCAAACCCCAGAACCCAAAATCCTCTCTTGTCACAGGAGGGAAAGTCCTATACATTTTTTGCTCTCCACATTCTCAAGGTGAGTTTTACCTTTGAAAATCTAAACATCCATTTTGTGATGATACCTTCACTGATCTAACCATAAGACACAAAATGCACCATGCTCGCTTCTGAAGCTTCACAGACTTCTTCATCAGGCAAAGTTAGTAAAAGAGCATGTAGGGGAAAGAAAGTGATGGTGTTGTCACAGCATCCACACTCCAACTTTGAAATAATTTTAAAGAAGTAGCCATGTTAGTCTCTTTCAGCATAAAAAGGAGGAATGGAAGGAGAGAGAAAAAGAAATGTGGCAGCACCTTTTTTTTTTTCATTTTTGCACGAGCTTTTGTGGCTATAAACCCACTACTTTGAATGCTGTATGGAGTGGTATTAAGTCAATAGGTTTAAAGCATATTCATACAGTTGTGGGAGTGGAATAGAATGTAATAGGATCCAGAAAGATGCAAATCATGACCCCTTGCCCTAAATTTTCAAAGGGCTGTGTAAAGTGATACAGGTCTTTCAGATCTTTATAGTGGTCAGTTCGTGTGAAAGCAATAAATCTGCTTGCCAAAATCAGTTTCCTTGGGTTCAAAATTCTTTCTGAGAAGATTCCTTTTGCCATAAATGCAGTAGCCAGGACTCTTGTATTAATATATGTAGTGTGCCATGAAGCCATTGTCTTTGTTCATACCTCTGCTAACAAACTGGAATTTATGAATATAATTCAATTCAGCTGCTTCTCTTTCTAATCTTCTTTTGTAATTTCCTTGTTCAAGGACTGCAACCTGTAAATCCCTTACTGTATGTCCAAAAAGGTTGAAATGTTCTGAAACTGGAATTCAGTTCTGAAACTGAAATTGGTGCAAACCTCAGTTTTCAATATTGCCATTTCTAATGTCAGATTTGTGTCCCTTAATCCTCCAGTGTAGAGACTGCCCTGTTTCTCCAGTGTCAAAAGACACTGCTGGCATAGGATGGCATATATCACATTGGAGAAAGAGCAAGTAAATGCACCTCTGATGTTATGGGTGATACCATTGGTTCCTATAATATTGCTCCCAGAATAGCATCTGGGTTTGTGGCACAGTCTTCTCCCTGTTATGCATCCTGTTGTAAGTGAGTAGTTGTTTAAAACCAATAAAGGCCCACCTTCCCAGAGTTTGTGAGAGGGCTGTGTTATTCTCCAGAATTGATTGTAGCTCATTGATAATGCGTTTGAATGGTCTCAGCTGAGGACTGTAGGTGACCACTTGCTTTGAGATGTTATACGAAGTTTGTGTAGATGAAAAGTAAAGCCCAAGAAAGGTATCACTGCTTCTGGATTTTGTTGTATTTTGCTGCACAGCCAACATAGCTACTCCTGAATATTTTTTCCTGGATTTCAAGATACCAGATTTAGCCACAATAGGGGAATCCTAAACAAGAGGGGACCAAGGACTGGGACTTAACTCTTTGAGGTTTTCTACCTCCAACAAAGTATTTTTCTACCTCCAATAAAATTATTGCATTATACCATAAGTTGGGACTACAATTTGGCATGTTTTACCTATATAGCACCTAAATGTTTTTCTAAATGTAACAGTACAGAAACTCATAGAGAAATTCAGTGTTCTCTGAGTAAGAAAGGAGGAGTTAGCTTCGGGTAGGACAGAGATAGCTGGATCTCAAAAGAAATTACTTTTCTGTTGCTAATGGAGTTGAAATTTCACTGCCTGTCTTTTATTGCCCTTTGTCCCTAGTTCTTACAAGGCCAATAAGGGGAGTGGCCTCTGGCTGCATTGAAATCCCTCAATACTGTCTTAACTGCAAACATCTCAGACAAAATGTAGGCCTGTGACTAACATCAGCACTATTTTTCTTTGCCTGATGAAGAAGCCAGCAAAGCTTTGAAAGCTTGCATAATGTATTTTATGCTGTGGAGTTGGCCCAATAAAGGTATCACTGCCTGTCAATTTTGGATTTTGTTGTATTTTGCTGCATAGCTAACATTGCTACCCTTTAATATTTTTTTCTCATAGCCATACGTTAACTGGGAACAGGTAATAAAGTCTGGCTCCTCCCTTTGAAGCTACAAAGTACCCCCTCCTCTGCCCCCACTCTGAAAACAGAGCTTTCCAGCCCAAGAGCTTCAAAAGCTAGCATGAAATATTTTGCGCCTTTTGGTTGGCCCATTAAATACAGTTGTCCCTCCATATCCATGGATTTGGTATCCATGGCTTTACATATGCATGGCTTGAAAATATTCTTTAAAAAAAAATAATCCAAAAAGCAAACCTTGATTTTGCCATTTTATATAAGGGACACCATTTTGTTATGCCATTGCATATAATGGGACTTGAGTAGTCATGGACTTTGGTATCCCCAGGGGGTCCTGGAACCAAACTCTAGTGAATATGAAGGGACAACTATATATCTCAAGATGGATTTTGAATTGCTGGGTGTGTGTATCTTGTTTTGGGTTGTTGTTGTTTTTTAACTATGTTAATTAATTATTTATTGAGGCTTCTCCCTCATCAATAATACATAATATATAGTACATTTATACTTGTCTGTTTGAAAATAAGGAGTTGAATCATGCCTTAAAAACCAATGGAATAATCTTGTGTGATATTGTCTTCCCCACAGGAAGTCCCCCTACCCCCGGCCAGGCCATGATGATTTCGACTAGGCTCATGTTTGAAACATGGAGATAGGATATGTAGTTCTTCCTGCAAAGCCACCTGAGCCACATAAACCACTCTGGAGCTCATTCCATCTTTTCAACACCTCAAGATTTTGAAAATATATCCTAGACTTGGCTCATGAACCAAGTTTTGGGTTTTTTAAAATGGCAAACACCTCTGCAACATTTCACTCTAACTACACCCACTGGTGAGTCATTTGACTATCTGCTCATAATGTTCTACTTGCTCTTTCCCTTGCAACATCAAGCACTTTGCAGCACTTACATGCACTTTGATCTCCTCTTCCATGATTTACACTCACTTGCTGAAGCATGTTTTACTGGCAAGGACATGGCTAAGGTTCTGCTGACACCTCCAACTCTGTGAGCTATGTTTTCCAAGGCTGGCAAAAGTTATTTTGGATTTCCCTACAGAGTAATATTCTCCATAACAAAGGCCTAGCCTCAAAAGTCATGTCAGCACGTAGGTTTTCTTAAGGAAAGATGGAATAAAAATCATCAAGAGCCCCTCCTATCCAATTTCCACTGAAACTGATGAAGTCAGTTTCTTAGGAATAGTAGCAGCACACCAGGATGGGAAAGGCAAAGTGGGATGGCCATCTGACAAACATAGCAAGGCTAGCAGCGAGCAAAGGGATTGCAGCAGCCGATGTTGGAATTACCGGTAAAAGCTTTCAGCATGCTGTGTGTGCGCGCGTCTGTGCATTTGCATGTGCCTTCAAGTTGCCTGTGGCGACCTCATGAATTTCAGAGGGTTTTCTTAAGCAATGAATCCTCAGAGGTGGTTTTGCCAGTTCCTTCCCCTAGAACAGAGCCTACAGCACCTGGGATTCAGGTGCCTGATCTCTTATCCAAGTCCTAATCAGGGCTGACCTCACTTAGTTTCCAAGATCAGGCAGGATCTGATGCCTTTAAGGAATTTAGGCCCATTTTTAGCATGCTGTAGCATCATAATTGCTGTAGTATTGGTGACCAATGACCGGAAATGCCTTTGGCTGCACAGTAATGTAAAAACTGTGTAATCATTTCATATGATGAATAATGTTTACTCATTTCTTTTATTAATCACTTTTTTTCAGGGGAAATGATTTTGAGGGTAATTTTGATGGGGGAGTTTCCCTCCCAAATTTTAAGCCATTTGCTTAGTGGTTCAATGGGTTTTTAAAGTAACATTTTAAAAATGTTAAATTGCAAGCTCTACCACGTGATGGTAACAGAAATTAAGTCTTGTAAAAAACGGTAATAAGTAATGGCAAACAATCCTTTTAAAATGAACACTTGACTTTTTAAAGCATGGGGAGAGCTAAAATGTTCAAGATATTAGATTCTGCACCCAGTAATAAACTTGTGCACAGGATGATCCCAAAGTAATAAAATACACACAGTTCTGTCCTGCAACAGGACAAGACATCTTGAGATTCCAGTCAAAACAAAGAAGTTTGGGGACCGTTCGACACTACACAATGACAGCCCTGTCACTCTCCTTTAGCTGTCATAGTCCATTCTACCCTGAGATCTTCAGTTTAGGAAGGGCCATTTAGAATTCTCAATCACAGAGCTCTAGTGTTTCACCAAACTGCAAATCCCAGGATTCCATAGAATGAAGTCATACCAGCTAAAGTGGAATCATAGCGCTATAACTGTATAGTGTGAAAGGGCTCTAGGACACATGAAGTCTGCCCTAATTGATACATTCCATCACCAGAATCTCAAAGCAACAGGTCTTTAATAATGTCTTTTACCTAAAATTGTAGCCAGGGTATAAAGCTTCATTTGTTTTTTTGTCATCCAGACGACGGAAACCATACTTGGGGCTGCAACGATGAAGCCATTTGTCCAGGATACAATCCCAATTAATTTCAATGCCCATTATGCCACCCTAGAAAGAAAGTGTAAAAGCGAGCCCTTTTAAAATAGGATTGATGGTCAGGGGAGAAAAAGAGAGAGAACAGAGTCCATGCCTTTGGAAGTAACTAGTTCCAACCTTGAAAGAAAATTTTCAGCCCACCCCATTTAGAATTCACCGGGAGGATGAGTCATAGCTATAGATCTCCACTCTGACCCCTTTGTCTCTGTCAAGAACTCATCACCAAAATAATTCCATATTCTTGTCATTCTGGCCTCATGAGACTCCTTTTTACATCACTATGCTGTTTGTGTCTGCATTCTCATTCATAGCCCTCTATGGCTTTACCCTGACTCTCATTTCTTACAGCCATTTCACATTACACCATTACCGCACTATGATTCCAGTCTAACTGTCATAGTTCCAACCTGTGGAATCCTGGGATTGGCAGTTTAGGGAGTGGTGGATAGAATTCTCAGCCAGAGAGCTCTGGTGCCTCATCAAACTACAAATTCCAGGGTTCCATAGGCTATAGAGTAAAGTGGGATCATAGTGCTGTAATTGTGTGGTGTGGAAGGACCCTGCCACGACGGCATTCTATGGAATATGCCTTCAAAGATTCTTCTTTTCCTCTTTTTTTTTTTTTTGCCCCTTATGTTGGATCTACCTCCCACAATGTTTGCACGGTGTTTCCCTCCCTTCAGAACAACCTGAAAATCTATTTTTATCAAGGGAACTTTTGTCATAACCTCTTACTCCCCCTCCTCTGTAGAAATTAAGCCTAAATATATATAACTGAAATTAATGCTCCTTCTTTCCCTATTTGTGCTCATCTCCATCTCACTCACTTACCTCTGTAATTCTTCTTGTGTTGAACTACTTCTTGTTGTTGTGTGCCTCCAAGTTGTTTCCAACTTGAACGTATTACAGTTTTTTCTTGGCAAGATTTGTTCAGAGGAGATTTGCCATTGCTGTCCTCTGAGGAGGCTGAGAGGGTGCAACTTTCCTAGGTCACCCAGTGGGTTTTCATGGTGGAGCAGGGATTCAAACCCTGGCCTCCTGTAGTCCAACATTCAAAACACTACACCACACTGGCTCTCTTGTGCTGAACATTAGATTGTAAACTCCTCAAGGCAGGTACTTATGAGGTGTCCATGTACATAGATGGCACAAGCTGAATCAAGAGCTAAATAATCTCAGTTTTGTACAATACTGTGGGATTCAGTTAAACAGAGCCCTCATGGGAAGCAGAGCTATGTGGCTTTAATGAATTAACTTGTCCACAGAGGCCACATTAATGTACCTGAGATCACTGCTTCAGCTGTTTTTTAGGGAAGAGCTAAAGGGGACAGTTCTGCCTTGTTTCACTTTCACTGAGAAGTCTTTACAAACTAATAGACAAATACCCTGTAAAAAAACCTTGCTGCCCACCTTCACCATCTTTCTTCCAGCAAACAACAACTAGTGAGGGCATAAAAGAGACAAGTATTCTATAAAAATATGCAGCGCCACAGACCTGAACAGCCACCTCTGAGAAGTTCTCTCCTGCTGACTGGAAGATATCTCCCAGCCGAAAAATTGGACAGTATGGAGCAGTTCTCTTGTTGTATGTGCAGGAAATATTAAATTCTGGTGAAATATTCCTTCTGTAAGGAATCAGAGGGAAAGGTTTTATGGGCCAGGCAACACTAAACTCACTTTATTACACACAACATCTACAGACATGGTCTGAAGAGAGGGAGTGCAACTATCCAAGGCAAGTTCCCAGATTCAAGGACCATGAGTCCACAAAGCCTCCATCTCACTGGGAATCAGCTTCAGTTTATTTCCCACCCCACCCCAAATCCAGACCTTTGCAGCATCCAGGCACTGGTCCAGCACCTACTCAACCTCAGCCAACTCCAATGACAAGGAGGAGCAGAACTGAGTGTCATCAGCATATGGATGGCATTCAGTCCCAAAACTACCAGTGGCCTCACCCCGTGGCTTCACATAAATATTGAACAGCATGTGGAAAAGATGGAACCCTGTGGTACCCCACATTTTAATGCCCAGGGGATTGAATGGGAGTCCCCAAATGCCACTTTCTGGAACCAGCCCTAGAGTTGAACCAACATGACAGAATGCCTCCCACACCAGTTCTGTACAGCTGGTCAGGTAGGATGCCATGACCGATGGTACTGAAAGTTGTGAGAGGTCCAAGAGGGTCAACGGGGTAGCACTCCCCATCTCTTTCAGCTAAAATAGGCTATCAGACAGAGCAAGCAGGGCTGTTTTGTCACCACACCCTGACCTGAAAGCAGAATGAAATCAGACCAGATCATTGGTTTCGTCTGAGAACATCTGGAGCTACCCACCCACCACATGTTCAAGCACCATGCCCCAAAAGGGTGATGGTATGGTATGGTATGGTAGTGATGGGATGGTAGTTGTCACATACCTCTGGGTCCAGGGAGGTTTTATTCAGGTAAAGATATACTACTGTCTCCTTCAAGACAGCAGGTGTCTTCTTTTGACATATTGAGGCATTTATCATCCCCTGAACCCATCCTGTCAGTCAATCCCTGCTAAATTTTATCAACCAAGATTGGGAAGGGTCAAACTTATATGTGGTGGGGCCGACTAATTCAAGCATCTTGTCCACATCATCAGGCCATAATAACTGAAACTCATCCTAGGAAAGTTGATCAGATGTAACTCTGGACACTGTTCCATACTCTGTGATAACTGTGGCCTCAAGTTCTGAGCAGCAGATCACCGAGCATTGGGTCTGGTCTCTCTGGGCCTGATCCCAACAAGATCTTCTCCACATGGAATAATTCTGCTGGGCACCATGTTGAGGATGAGATAGTAGAGCATAATAAGATTTTTTTTGCCAACCTCACCGTTGCATAATAAGAAGCATCCTTACTGCTCTTTGACTGTACTTGCTCAGTGACCTACGCTGTTTCCACTCTAACCATGTCCACCCCGTTTGATTCCTATCTGATAAATGAAATCCTATTTTTTTAAAAGTATTGTATCGTTCAGCCCTGAATATAGTGGTGATGGAAATAACTTCTACAGACACTGAAGAGAAAGCTGGGCCCTGTAGAAAAATTCTAACTCACATAAACATTTTAAAAAATTGGTAGCATCTCCCAAAATAGTAGCGGTGGTTGATTTATCAGGAACAGGGAAATGCAGACTGACCTACCCACTTTTAAAAACAGGGACAGCTGAAACAGACATTTGTACTTACGTTGTGTAATTAAACTTTGGAAAGTGGATATTGTTTTTTATGAGTACAGTGAAGTTTTCAGCACTCCTCAGAATGGCAGGCCTAGAAGAATACATCACACACGGTTGAAAGATTTCAAACAAGCTCCCAGCTGCTAAATACTATACCCATCAACATACAATTTAAGAATTAGCTAGAAAGCCATCATATATTTAATGCTGAGATAACTGGATAGCCTCCAGAAAATGGCAATCAGTCCTCATAAAGGTTAAAGTCATAAATAAATCTGAATGGTTTTATGATTACCACCAGGCTGACTAAATGCAATTGAGAGGAAGGAGCATGGAAGACACAGAAAGAAAGCCATGTTGAACGCCTTACACTGGGGCACTTTTAATCGATTCCACAGGACACCAAGCCTTCACCTCACATGTTTTCAAAGTTGTGTTGTACTTCACACATTTGCCAGTTTGAATTCCTGCGGAGAGGAGAAATCAACTTTCATTTCAAGGAACATCATCTTGAAGTTAATTACTTTTTTGTTTTCTTCTTCATGAAAAAGAAAATGACTTTTACAATTTTATAAATCAAACTGGATCTAAAGTGGTAGAATTCAAAGACTGTGTCAGTCTGGATCGATATGCAAAGGGATATTGTAGCACCTCTGAGACTGAGAGAAAAAAGTTGGCAATATAAGCTTTCACAGACTTAAGTCTACTTCATCAAATGCATCTGATGAAGCAGATTTATTGCTCTCACACATCAACACTAACTGACTACTCTGAAGATCTGAATGACTGGTATCACCTTTCAGCAGCCTGTTGAAAATTTAGGGCAAGGGTCATGATTTGCATCTTTCTGGATCCTATTACATTCCATCCCACTCCCAAAACAGAATAAATATGCTTTATGCCTAACATTTATTATCACTCTGTACTGCATCCAAAGAAGTGTGTTTATATCCATGAAAGGTTGTGCAAAAATAAAAACCAGTTAGTCTTAAAAGGTACTGCCATTTCTCTTTTTCTTTTCTCTCCCTCTTTCTTCTTCCTTTTTATGCTGCAAGAGACTAACAGGACTACTAACTATCCCTTTGCATGTGGATCCAAAGTGCTTGATTGATTGGCAGGTGGCCATCCAATACCTTTAGTAAAGAAATATGGAAAACATCTGTTAAGGTTAACTGCATATCCAATTTTTTAAAGTAACTATCTTGTTTTTTCTTTGTTATTTATTATAATTAAGCAGTAATCTCATTATTCCTGCAGAACACCTGTTTGAAAAACCTTGCCCTAAAGCAAAGGTAGGCAATTTGTGGCCCTCCAGCTGTTATTGGACTGCAGCTCCCATTATCCTTCATTATTGGCTATTCTGGCTAGGGCTGACCAGAGTTACAGGCCAAAAGCAGATGGAAGGCCACAAGTTGCCCACCATTGCCCTAAAGGAACCTCTGTGTCAGATCTTTTGAGTACGATTTATACTTGAATATATGCATGTGCAGTTCACAGTTCATCCTTTGCTTTGTCCTGAAACATGTGCTGGAATTTATTTTAGTATACCTTACAAGATGGTTGTAAGGTTAACATGTGATAACACCACATAATCAATCAGTGCCATGCCTCCTTGAAAACAACAACAACAACAAAGTGTTCTATGGCACCTTAAAGACTAACAAATTTACTGTTGTATGACCTTTAATGTACTATAGCCAGGCTCACTATGTCAGATGCTTTTCTTTTGAGTTTTGCCCATTATGGATCAAGTGCAGAATATATTGTTCAGTAAGGCAATGGAAACAAAGCCTTGAACACACTGCAGAGGCGTCTGTAGTGTGTTAACAAGATTAAATTCACATACCATTACTCTGGGGGTCCATACGACCTTCCACACAGCTTCTGTCAGTAGAACAAACTGCTTTGGCAATGGGGAACTGAGCAAAAGAGAGATGGGGTGGGTGAATATACTTTAATATTTAGAAACATGTTTTATTTTAGCCTTCTCTCTTCCTTAACAACTGCCTCTCTTATGATAGGCAACACATCAATCACATGTGCACCACGGTTGGCCAACTATTCTTTTGTTAGATTGATTTTCCCAGCTTAATACTTCAGGATGGTTAGCTGATTTTTTCCTCAAAAGGGTCTAACACGTGAAAAATAAAATCCACAGCTGAGCAGTCAACCGAAATGCCACAAAAGCCTGGAAGCTCTCAAGTTCTCCAGAAGTCTTAATCAGGCTGGTTAACCAGTGGTTTCCAAATTGTTATAAATCCCTGAACATGGCAAGTAGTGTGTGTGTGTGTGTGTGTGTGTGTGTGTTAAGACAGGGAGGGGAGGGAGGGAGGGAGAAAGCTAAGAGTTTGGTGCCATAGCTGGCACTGGCTAGAAGTTCAGTGAAGTGGTTAACCCACCTCAGAATTTAGTCTGAACTTTAAAGGAGCCATCCAACGTGGTAAACCCTAGTCCTCAAATAAATTCAGCACCTTGGCTAGCTCCTTTAAGGTTGATCCTAGAACCCCAAAGCAGATTAAAGCCACCAGCTGCCACCATTCTTAGCTGGAGCTAACTAGGGATATAGCTTGAAAAGTTACTTAAGCTGCTCTCTGGTGATTTGCTTTCTGTGGACACCTTTATGCATCCACTTACACTGAACTTGCATATCATTCCTTCTATTTCTGTTGCTCATGTAGCCAAAATAGGGAAGCCCACTCTTTTATTTATTTGTGCAATTTCTATGCCACCTTTCTCCCAAACTGAGGACCCAAGGCAGCTCACAGAACAATTAAAATCACAATAAAAAGCAATTATAACCACTTAAAAACATACAAGTAAAAACAAATAAAAACAACATTAAAAACACACCCTGATAAAACCTGCAATTACACACCAAAAGCCTGCTTAAATAAAAACGTTTTTGTCTGACGGCAAAATGAAAACAGGGAGGGGGCCAGCTTAGCATCTCGTGGGAGGGAGTTCCAAAAGGTGGGAGCAGCCACCGAAAAGGCTCTTTCTCATGTCCTCACCAGATGAGTCTGTGATGGTGGTGGCACCGAGAGAACAGATCTTAAAACTCTTGCAGGTTCATAGAGAGAAATATGATCTTTCAGATAGTCTGGACCTAAGACGTATAGGTCAAGACCAGCACTTTGAATTGTGCCCGGAAACAAACCTGTAGCCAGACACTCTTTGTAACAGTATACAAATATTTTTCAAACATGGGGAGGGGAAGGGTACCCCCCAAAACAGTCATTTCAAAAGCATGTACAAAGAATACAAAGGAAGATGTCTGGAATAGCTGGGACAGGTTTGTACTTCTTTTTTACCTCATGGAGTCAAATTGGTGGAAGATGAGTCAGCACCCACAGACATGGTGACACCATCGTGATGACACACAAATTAAAAACACCTTCTGCTGATCACTGAATAATTTTCCTCCCTCAACACCACCTCCCACCCAGCTGATAAGACCACTCACGTAACCATTACCTCAGGGCAAACTCCCTGGATCTGATTTTCTGTCATGATGATATTGGTTACCACAAAAAACGAATCTATTCCCTACACAGAAAAGGGTGGGGAGAAAAGAAAAGAGAACTGTAAAACAGGTTCCACTCTGTCAATGCATTGGAAATCACATTGTCATAGACCTTTTTTTAAAAAAATGTATTCATTCATTTCTAAGACTCATTTGCTCTATACGGTAGCTAGTAGCTCACAGACAGATTTGCTGGAGGATGCAGGGTGCATCAACAGCATCTGCCAACCAGTCTTCTGTTCTTTCTATTGGAAGACAAGAAAACTCCTGAGCTAGCCTGCTGCTCTCAGGTGTAATGAAGGGCACTGTTTCATTGCCAGTGCAGAAGTAAAATTCTACTGCCAGACTGGTGAGTTTTTGTAAATAGAATGGGGAGGGGATTGCCATCTTATCCTTTACTTCAGGCAGCAAAATAGTACAGTATTTAAAATTCTGATTCTAAGCCCATAGTCAGAAATCTGCTGAGTCTAAGATGGTACACCAGAGGAATAGGTGACAATAAGTATAGAATATTCAAAACCTAAAAACACATGCCCTAAAGGCATCAGGTTGGCACCAGTACCAAGCAGGATGCTGGTCTAAATCGACTCCAGGGTCTGATCCAGCAACGCTCTCTTTATGTCCTTATAACCTAACAGTGAAAAATGTTATTATAAATTACTATCATCTTCATATCCTGCCTTTTTCCAAGACTGGGACTCAAGATGGATTATACATTAAAACAATTACAATTAAAAACATATAAAAAGTCAACATTAGTTGGGCACATCACTGGAAAAAAGACAGGTCTGCTCCAACTTCAATAACAAGACTCACCTGCATGGGAATGGTATATTCCGCTGTATCCCAAATCCTCATGTCAGTCTGAGACACACCTTTCACTTTCGTGTGCACCGAGCTGATGACAGAGTCCTTCTTCTGATAGCGTCTATCAGCAATAAGCACGACACTGAAGAGATACAATGGAAAGGGTCTTGGTGTGTCTCACTTGAGTTCTCTTCCCCCCCTCCTCATTGAACCCATTTCCCAGATGGGAGAATGCAGTCTAGAGAGAGAGAAGTCTCTTTGGTAGGGTTGCCAGCTGATTCGAATAAAAAAAGGTCCTGACCCTCTATTATTATTATTATTATTATTATTATTATTATTAGTATAAATACTGCTTGTACATGGTCATTAAACCACAATTTGTCAGCTCAGTTCCCCTACCCCCACTTCTAGCTAATAGTTTTAAAGAAAAAATGCATATTATTTATTTTGTGAATATGTTTGGGAGTGTGGTTTTTTTAATCCTATCTAGCAGTGATGTACATAAGTGTGTTCCCCTTTACTTTGAAAGTATTTCTTTCAGAGTCCCTGGCTACATCATAACATTCATTCTGCGTGGGTGGAAATGTCATGTGCCAACCTGACAAAGCTGAGCTTGTCTAGAAGAAGGCCCTCCTCATTTTAATCAAATGCCCAAGTATGCATTTATTAAAGATGAGATCAGCTTTGTGTATTCTTGCACAACCCAAGTGGAAAAGTTTCTCCACTTGGCAAACTGAGTTCCCTTCACTTCCACTCACTCCCCTTTGTACCATTTTTCCTCATGAAGAGATCTCAACATTTAGCACACATATTTCTACCCTTTTGGTTGGACAAATGCAAATATTACAATAATATCGATTCTGGAATAATAAAACAATCCCTACCCTCAGGCTTACCATCTAAAAGATTATACAGAAGAGAAAAAACATTTGGGAGGGAGAAGTGGGGAAAAGACTTCAGGGACTAGCTCTTAGTTAGAAATTTCTTTTAAGGGGGTGTCTTAATGGCGAAAAAACTCACAGAATGCGAGGAGAACCCTATTGTTTAAATGGCAAGCTGCGTCGTTTTGCTGTTTTGTGAAGCCCCCCCCCCAAAAAAAAACATTAAAAACTGTGCAGCTGTTGCCAGGGTTTCTAAAAAACTGCAGGGGGAATGTGCATTCCCTCTCATTGGGACAAGCGATTTGATATGAATCACTTTTCCATAGGAGAGGAAGTGCAAATCTGATTGGCTGGACAAGCACAGGGGTGGGGTTTGCTAACAAGGCAAGCGCCTGGAGCCGCCATGTTAATTTGCTGCCTTAGTGAGTGAGCGCTAAGGTGAGAAAACAGGGTGTGGGTTTTTTGTCCTTTTTTTTTTTTTTTTGGAAAGGCAAAATTTCACTTCAGCACACAGTTGAAATTGTTTAAAAAAAGTTCAGCAGCAGCAGATTGCGGAAGGTAAAAACACAAATAATTCACTCATGGCCACCATCTTGACTGGTGGGCATGCAAAACTTTTGGGGGCCAAAACCCCATTAAGACAAGTCGCAGCTGCTGCAAAATTCCATCACTGCAGAGCACTCTGTTTTGGGGTGGGGGGGCTCATATAGACCAGCCCTAAGTTTCCTTTCTGGCAGAGCGAAGGGAAGTGAAGTCCTGCAGCCTTTCCTTCTTGGGCCAAAGCACGGAGCTGGTCTAGTCTTCCTTTTGTAATAAAATATTATTTATTTATTTATTTATACCCTGCTCTTCAGCCACAAGGCTATCAGAGCAGCTTGCAAACTGTTTTAAGCAATAGCAGTTTACACATCTACACTGCATTAAGCAGTTTCCAATGTGTGTTAGCTAATATGCCATCATACCACCCTGTCAACTGGGTTAGTAACTGGATAAGAAACCACCAGTGAATTACCAAGCATCTCCAGGGAGGGCTAGGACATAATCCTGCCTCAAACAACCCAGAGAGTTCCTGCCAGTCAGCATTGACAGCGTTGGGCTGGCTGGCTGGATCTGATTCAATATAAGGGAGATTTTTATGTTCCTCTAACCTTTTGAGGAGGCACTGGGAGTAGCTGTCAAGCAACCCTTGGTCTCCTGGCCAACATGTGTGTGTGTGTGCCTGTCTTGTAGACCTGTCGACTTATGGTGGCCCCATGATTTTCATCAAGTTTTCTTAGGCAAGGGATCCTCAGAGGTGGTTTCGCCAGTTCCTTCCTCTGAAATATAGCCTACAGCACCTGGTATTTGTTGGTAGCCTCCCATCCAACAATTAACCAGGTCTGATCCTGCTTAGCTTCCAAGATCAGACAGGACCTGGTGCTTTTAGGGTATTTAGGGTGTATTAGAGGTCAAAGGGTGCTGCCCTTCAGCCCCCATGGCTCCAAGCCAAGTGTCAGATGGAGTTAAGTGTTTAATTACAGATGCCTGTCCAATCCCAGAAAGAGCCAAAGTTTGAAAGGAGGACATTATACTGACATAATGACTGCTAACTCAGTGCCTTTTTCAAAAACAAGAATATTTTTTAAAAAGGCACTGCAAGGAAAAATGACAAAGAGAATGACTTTCAAAATAATTAAAATGTTCAGTGTATCAGGTAATGGTTTCTGTCTACTTTCTAGAGATATTTTCAGCTGATTTCCCCCCCACCAGCTTTATGACATTCTATTATCAATCCTGAGGGTTGGTTGTTGTTTTTCTTAATGTAAAGAAGCAACAAATAACATAATGAGTAATGTGTTATGGCAGTGGCATTCTAAGCGGTGGTCCACTGTGAGACATCAGCTGCCAGTCTGAAATGCGTTTCCAGAAAAGAAAGAAAGAATTGTAGCCAATGGGTACAAATATAGTACTGGTCCTTGGCACATCTGGAAATACAAATGGCCAGTGCTTCAGATCAGATAGCCTGAGAAGCACAGCAATAAGGTACATTTCTTTTGTGATGTTTACAGCATTTGGGGAACTTAAAATTAGTTCTAGAATTAATTATTATTACTTGTAAGTCACTTTCCTAGCTCTTCTTTGAAAAGTGTTATAGCAGAAATAGGATTTGTAGGGGCAAAGTGCCAGAAACCTTTTGATTAGCACAACAAGGATGTCCTCAGTCATCCTCTACTCTATCCCTATTCTTTCTGAGATTAGCTGCAGTTCTCCCACAAGAGTCAGCAGTGGGGAGCGATTTTCTCAGCGACAATATATTGTATCCTTGAAGTATTGTATTTTGAGGGTGACTCAATCTCAAATAGGCAATCATGACCCTTTAGATTTACAATAAACCTGTTCTTGGGGGAGATAAAGCTATCATGTCATGCCCCTACTTCACAATCAACCACTACACCACTGCCTTTCAAGAGTTGCATAGGAGGCAAATTGAAATCAGATTTTTCTATCAACACTGCACTGTGATTTTACACTAGGCATGTTTTCTTTGGAAATAAGTCTGGCTGTGTTCAATGAGACTTAACATCTACTGAGTTTAGGATTGCCACTAGAGCACTCCAGCTGCTATCCTTCTGCAGGTTAACCCACTGAGTGCTTTAATATAAGCTACTACTACTAACGGTTTTTATTTTTTGTATTGCATTGTTAAACCCTCATCTAACCAACGTTCTCTGGTTGGTATGTGGTCTGTTAAAAATATAAAATGCAACAATAAAGCAATAAACTCAAGAAGTAGAATGCAAGACCAAGATAAAATTGACAGCATAAAACAAAAAACAAACAAACAAAATCATCTGGATATGCAACAGTGTAGAAGCACCAAAAACAGTTCTTCAAAGGCTTGTTTTTACCTTGACTTTTAGGCAAACTTTCAACTCAGTTCCAGATGTATTGATTCATATCAGGCCCCCCCATGGATTTGATTTCAATGGGAGTCCCTCTCCAAGGCTTACAGCCCCAATGGGCTTTCCCTGCTTGTTTTCACCCACCACTGGAATTTCCCAACTTTTCCTTTTTCCTTTTTCACTTACCAGACATATACGAAGACAGCAGTGTGAATGGCCCATTTGAGGCTCCCATAGTAGACACTCTGAATGCGGACGACTTTGTTAGTTTCATATTCACAGACATTCTTCAAAGAGCAGCAGACAGCCATGGTAAAGGAAGTAAAAGATCTCAACAAAATACTAGCCTCTAACAGAACAAGCAAGTAGCTTCTTGATTTCTGGCCACACACCCAGGCAGGCAAACCACACCACTTAAAGGCGCAGGAAGTAGGAAAAGAGCAAATGAAGACAAACCAAACTGATCACAAGAATTACAATGAAGCTATTGCTGATTCCAGGGCTGTTGTTTTTAAGGAGGCATGGCACGCTGCATGGAAGAAACAAAAGTAAAGGAAACACTTCTGCTATATTTTCTTCCTGTATGTGATTGGATAGATACAGAAAGTCTTTTAATCTGGTTTGGATTTGTGCTTTTATCACTCTTTTTATATTTTAACTGCCTTTTAAAACCAGTTTAAAATTAGTGTTTTAATGTGACTTTTTAATTTTTTAAAAACTGTTGTACTAGCCATAGTTTTAACTCTATTTGGTCTTAACTCAAATTGTTAGCTGTCTTGGGTCCCCCCATTGGAAGAAAGGCGAGATATTACTAAATAAATGAGATTAAGAAAAAAAAATACAGTATTGCCTAACTGCCCAACGTGTATTGCAGAAAGACAGATTTCAGAAAAAAGTAACAAAGTTCAGGCATCTTAAAAACTATAGCCTGAATCCTATTACTAGTCCCAACAAGAGTAGACTCATTCAATCAAATGGGTTAATATCAGGGCTGAGCCAGCATCCAACAACTAATACAGTGAGGTCTGCTCTAGTTGGGATTACCAATGGCATTCAAGCCTATATCACATTTTATTATGGTATAAACTGGGGTGGGACTCATGCAGCTCTCCAGATGTTGCACTTCCCAACATTCCCTCATCATTGGCATATATGGCTGCTGGGAACTGCAGTCCAACAACATCTAGAAGGCTGCACGATCCCCACACAAATTTGATAACACAATAATGCCTGGTAAAGTGGAAGGCAGCAGTAAAAGAGGTAGGGTTTGCCTTAACAGTGAAAAAATGCCTCACAGAATGTGAGGAGAACCCTACTTGTCTAAATGGCAAACCGTGTCATTTCACTGTTTTGTGAAGGAGGGGGCCCCAAAACGTAAAAAACTACAGGTTGCGGCTTTTCCCTGAGTTTTAAAAAAACTGCAGGGGGGAATGTGTATTCCCCCTTCTTGGGACAAGTGATTCTATATGAATCACTTTCCCATAGGAGAGGAAGCACAAAGCTGATTAGCTGGATGAGCATGGGAGCGGGCTTGTTAACAGGGCAAGCACCTGGCATTGCCATGTTGATTTTTCTCCTTAGCGAGTGAGCGCTAAGGTAAGAAAATGGGGTGTTGCTTCCCCCCCCTTTTTTTTTGGAAAGGCAAAATATTGTTCCAGTGCAGAGTTGATTTTTTTTTTAATAGTGTGGTGGTGGCAGATTACAGTAGGTGAAATCACGAGTAATTAATTCACAGCCACCATCTTGACTGTCAGGTATGCAAAGCTTTTGGGGGCCAAAACCCCATTAAGACAAGTTGTAGCTGCTGCAAAATATCAATGTAGGGCACTCCGTTTTTGGGGGGTTCATATAGATGGGCCGAAAGATGCCAAAACAGGTGGAGACATTCAATCAAGGTAGCCATTGCTCTGGCTCTGCAAGACCTGAGCAGCCTTGTTAACAACAGGGTGTATTGGAAGGTCTCTCATTCTTAGGGCTCGTTGTAAATTGAAGCTGATTTGCTGGCAATTAACAACAATCTGCCTTTTGACTGACCAGGAGCACCTCCATCTTGTCTGGATTAAACTTCAATTTGTTCCCCCTCATCCAGTCTGTTACTGATGCCAGACATTGGTTTAGCACTGAATGGCTTCTTGTCATTAGATGGCGAGACTAATACAGTTCAAATTCGCCCAGCCAGAAAGCTCTAGATTAACCTCACAGCCTTGTTGTGAGGCAGCATGGGCAAGGCGGGAACCCTGTCCTCTAAGGAACATTTGGTCTTTCAAAGAACAGTATGCTCAAAAGGAAATAAACCAGTGGTTCTTAACCTGTCGTCCAGGGACCCCCAAGGGTCCACAGTGTCCTCACAGGGGGTCCGTGAAGCCTTGAAGGCTGCTCAGCTCACCTCCTCCCTGCATGGAATGGCCAGGTGACAAGAGCCAAGGCAAAGGCTGGCTGGCTTGGCCTGCGCATTGCCTTATAATCCACTCCAGCCACAAACTTGCAGCAAGAAGCAGGTGAAAAGTCTTTGCTCCCCCTCCAGTGCTTCTGAGGGAACGTGTAATGGATGTCGTATTTGTACAAGTTGTCCTCCGTATCCATGGATTTGGTATCCACAGATTTAAGTATTCACAGCTTGAAAATATTATTTAAAAAATAATAATCCAAAAAGCAACCCTTGACTTTGCTATCTTATATAAGGGACACCATTTTGCTATGCCGTTGCATATAATGGGACTTAGGGGGTCCTGGAACCAAACCCCAGAGAATATGAAGAGACAACTGTCTCTCTCTCTGGCTTTTCTTCGCAAACGAAGATTCAGGAAGGACTCATCCCGCGCTTTCTGCAAGCACTCTGATAACTAAAAAGGCCAATCCGAGATAAACAAGTCCGGTTGCAGAAAGCACAGCAGAAGGTCTCCTTGGGTGATGTTTCTGGGTTGTGATTGTTTCTGCGTTGTCGTTTCTCTTCAAGACTTGTTCGGCGTGAGTTCTCAAATAAGGCTACAGCATTGTGGATAGTACGTCTCCATGCCTCCCAATGTGAGGCCAGGGCAGACCATTGTTGGTGTTCAATTTGGCCAACCCTGAGATGTTGTTTCAGGGAGTCCTTGTATCGCTTTTTTGGAGTGCCCCTCTTACGCTGACCCGTGGCGAGTTCACCGTAGAATACTATTTTTGGGAGGTGATGGTCCTCCATCCTAGAAATGTGCCCTGCCCAGCGCAGCTGTGTTCTCAGTATCATGGCCTCAATGCTACTGATCCCTGCTTGCTCAAGGACAGCAACATTCGTCACATAGTCAGTCCCGTGTATATTTAGGATTGTGCGTATACAGCGCTGATGAAAGCATTCGAGGAGTCGTAAGTGGTGGCGATAGGTGACCCATGTTTCAGACCCATAAAGGAGAATAGACAGTACAATGGCTATATACACACTGATTTTTGTGCTTTGCCTCAGGTGTTTATTACTCCAGACTCTTTTGTAAAGTCTTCCAAATGCGCGATATGCCTTTGCTAATCTGTGATCGATCTCTTTGTCTATCTTGGCATCTGAGGAGATGATGCTTCCCATGTAGATGAACTGCTGAACGGACTTAAGCACAGATTTGCCGTATTGTTATTATTATTACTACCATCACCACCACCAGGTGGTATTATTATTATTAGTAGTAGTATCAGGGTTTTAAATCTTGACTTAAGTCTTGAGGGACTGCAGCAACAAAAGACATTCTAAGGGGGTCCATGGTAAAGAAAAGGTTAAGAGCCACTGAAATAAACGATGGGGGTGACAGAAATGTGTTTAGGATTGAACGACACAACAATGAATAACGTGTTCATTATTCATTATTAATGGTGTGAGCACTGTTATTATTTTAACCAAAAGTCCCTCTGAGGGCTCTTATGTCTTTTTTTTTTTCTGTTACAGACTAACTGGGCAACATGGGTGTTCTTGTTCGATTTCCTCTCAGCTGAAAACCAGGCGTTAACGTCTATGTGACATTTGCTCGAACACATTTGAATAGTCTTTCCTGTTTCATTTTGGGACAAATTCTTTTTTTTTAATGTTTATTACATTTTCCCTTTTCCACAAGAACAAAAAAAATCAACAGGGACGAATTCTTAGCAGCCGCGACCAAAAGCTTCCACCCCAGCCCGCCTCTGAGAACGGGCAAGCTTTCAGTCGTCGGCATGGCTTTTCCGCCAACAGCACAGCGCGCAGGCGCAATCCCACACTCGCGCCAACGTGTGGCCGCTGTCCGTTTCAGACCCCGCCGCCTCTATAGACAGGCTTGACAGGCGTTGTGCTTTCCCAGGCCCCCGCCGCCATGTTGGTCACGTGACCGGAAGCGCCGCCTCAGCCGTACGCTAGCAACCGTTGCCAAGGCGTTTGGCAACTGCTTTCCCCGGGCGGGAAGCGGGCGCCAAGGGAGCGGGGGGCGTTCTGAGTCTGAAGCTGAGGTAACGCCAGGAGATGTGGAAGAGAGCGCTGTGAGGGGTGTTGAACTTCAGTCCAGTGCTTCTTGGGGAGAAGTGGGGCGCGGGGACGGCTGAAAAACAATGCCGTTGTTGCCATGGCAACGTCTGCCTGCCAACGGGGAGGGTGACTGGGGTAGGCATCCTGCCTGGCCTCTGACAATAACCCTTCCCCGCCCCCCCCCCGATATCTGCAAATTAGGAGGTGATAGGATTGTTATTAGTCTTATTATGGTCACCACTGTACATGCCCTTTGGATGGAGTAATAGAAGCCACAGTTGGGAGGGAAATCTGCAAATTTAATTTAATAAAATGGGAGGAAACAAGAAAGGGAAAAGAGAGACCTGGGTGATGAATATGGCTCAGATTTTGGGGGTAGACAAAAAAACCAAACCAAACAGGAAAGGGTTACCAATTCATTTCTGAACAGTGCAGGAGGTGTTTTTCTTGCTCTGATTGCTCAAAGCTTGTCTCTCTCCCTGCTCCCATGTACAGGCGGTTTGGTTGCTGGATACCCTGGTGCTTGATCCAAGTCGCTTTCAACCCCTTTCTCTTTCTCCTCTTCCAGATAGTTTTCAGCCTGCCACTATGAGTGACCAGCTTAAATTCATTGTTGAGAAACTCAACAAAGAGCCCTTCAAGAGAAACTTCAATTTAATCACATTTGACTCGCTGGAGTCTATGCAACTGTTACAGCTGCTCAATGATGTTCTGGGAGAAATTGACCCAAAGGTAAGGGTGGCGTTGGAGATACTGAAATATGGGTATTGAGAGGCTTGCTGAGTATGTATGCAAGATTTAGATCTTACATTTCAGTCAAATAATCTGGATCTTGAGAAAGTTACCTTTTTGGACTATAATGCTCAGAATCTCCCCATGACTGGGAATTCTGAGAGTTGTAATCCAAAAAAGCAACCTTTCTAAGCTCTAAAATGATCCTCAGGCATGTTTACTACAGGTTGCCACGATCCACTACCCCCTTACATCCTGCGAGCTCTTGGTTCTCTGGCACAGTGGTTCTTCTTTCCTACTCTGCCTTTTAAACTCTCATGTGGCTTAAAATGTGTCCTGCCATGCTTTGGGGGAGGGATTGCTATAATTTTTCATTGGTGTCTTCCTAAACTAGTATAATAGGTGAATGTCTTGTCCAAAAGAAGGCATGTTCTCTTCAAGAAATACCATCTCTCCCTCAAAAAAGGTATAATTTCCTAGTGCAGGGGTAAAGAACATGTGATCCTTGAGATGTTGTCAGTTTATAACTCCCATCAACTCTGGCCAGCACAGATAGTGTTGAGGGATGATGGGAAGAGCAGTCTGAGAACAAAAGTGCCATTCATTTCCCATCCCTGTCTGATAGAGCTTGCAGAGATAGCCATAATACTTGAGGAATCCCAGATACTTGAGGAATCTCAGCGGTGCTATCCAAGACCTCAGTAACCAAGGGGTTCAGATAACATGAGTACTTTGCATATTCTTGTCCATCATCTGAGGGTTATGTTCCCTTCCTCCACAAGGGTCTCTCTACCTCTGTGCTCTTTTTTCTTTCATTCCCTCAGCTTTTTCTTTCAAGAAAAAGAAGTAAAAAAAAACACAATAAAAACAGAATACTTCCCTCGCCCTGTGCATGTTTACATCTCACTTGAATTAAATGGGACTGACTTCTGCAGTAAATGAACAAGACTGGGCTAATAGAATTTTTTTTCCCAGCCCAATTTATTTTTTTTCCCTTTCACAGAGGGCACACAGACTAAGCTATAAGTTTAGTCACCTGTTTCTTAAATATAATGGTGCCTTATTAAGATAAGTAAGTTTTGTGTTCATAGCTCAGTGATAGAGCACATGGTTTGCATCCAGATGATCAAACTTTAGTCTTTGACATCTCAAGGCAGGATTGGAAAAGACTCTGGTCTGAAACCCTGAAGAGTCCCCTGCCTGACATATGAAAGAATTCTGAGCTAGATGAACCAATGATCTCACTTGGTATCAGATAGTTTTCTATGTTCTTATGACAGTCTGATCAGGTTGAAAGAGTTCCTGGAAGCAAGATGATAGCAGTTTAGATGAAACCTGCCTAATTACATATGTAACCTTTCACTTTTGCTCTCAGAAAGCCCCAGTGGGCAGTTAATATCTGTTCTTCTAGGTTTTGTTTTACTTACGTTACAAAGTTTGTCATGTCAATTATAGCTTTGCTATTTTTAAACTTTTCAGCACGCTGTTGACATTAGAGAAGAGTTGCCAGAACAGACAGCTAAACGGATGTTGAGCCTTCTTGGCATTCTTAAATATAAACCTCCAGGAGGTAGCAGTGACTTGTAAGTATTTATATTCTCTTGGTAATTGTAAAATACAGCCACTAGCAAAGGTATTTGAATCTGTAAACATTTTTATATTTACAAAAAAAATCTTCTGACTTGCCAGAATATGATATTACTAACATATGGCCCTCGTGGTCTCTTCCAACTCTGCAATTCTATGATTCTATGTTTTTTTATTTTTTTAATCTTATTAGCTGTTCATTGGATACAGCTCCACTTTCAAAATGAATTTTTATGTTTCAGGGAGCTTTAGTTGCTCTATTATTGAATGTAAATATGAACTTAGAATAGACAGTGGTTAACACTGAGGCACTAGATGAAAGCATGTATGAGTTGTGAAACATTATCGAGATCCTAGTGAGAATTTCAGTGTATTGTGGTGTATACAAATGCCCCATGTCTAAAGGTGTTTTTGGGTGTGCAGAATCAAGTGTGTTAAACTCAAACATCCAGAGCCAGAAAACATAAAGTGGCATAAAGTAAAATTAAATCAAATCAAATACGTACCTTGTATTGTGGGCATTTTGTGGCATTTTAATATCCTCCAAATGGGCAAACCTACTGACTACCAGAGCATGTCACTTCTGCTTTGTTGAAAAATGGCATGGGGCATTTTTTTGGCCCAATATGTTACATCAACTGGGACAAAAAGTACCCCAGTGATGAAAATCACTTGACTTTTTTTTTTTTTTTTTGTCCCGGAAACTGTATGTTGGAAGTGGCTGAAATTTGGAGGCATTGTTTACAGCTGTACACGTGACAATGTTGTAGAATGCCTACATTGTGGGTCTAGTTCTAGGTGGATTCTGCTCTAGTGAGCAAAATGCCCCATCCTTGTGCATGGGGAGAGCCAGCATGGTGTAGTGGTTTGAGCATTGGACTGGGACTCGAAACCAAGGTTCAAATCCCCACTAAGTCATGGAAACCCACTAGGTGACCTTGGGGAAGTGACAGTGGAAGGTCATGGCAAACCACCTCTGAACAAATCTTGCCAAGAAAACCCCATGATAGGTTTGCCTTAGGGTTGCTATAAGTCAGAAATGACTTGAAGACACACAACAAGTGCATTAGAGTTAATGTAGGATGTAGAATCTTCAAAGACATAGCTATGTTAGTTTGGAATATCAGTAAGCAAGGGGAACTTGTAGCACCTTTGAGACTAACTGAGAGAAAGAGGTTGTAGCATAAGCTTTTGTAGACTTGGTTTACTTCCTCAAATGTAGAAAGTAGATCAAGTCTACATAAGCTTATGCTACAACTTCTCTATTGGTCTCAAAGGTGCTACAAGATCCCCTTGCTTCATATAGGATCTTGTAAGGCATGCTTTCTATTAAGTTCCCTACAGTCCTAATTGTATGCAGATCTAAAAGGGAAAAAAGTCTTGAAAAAATCAACCAGATTTAATTTCAATGAACATTATTAGAATTGTGCTGTACAATACAACCCCCTTATTCACAGGGCATACGTTCCCAGACTTACTGTGAATCATGAAAATTATAGATAGTAGCAAACCCTATACTACTGGCAGAAGCATACCATAGAATCATGCTGGAGGACCTCCAAATGCCTAGAGAGGTGTTCTACAGAGAACATTTTTTCCCAACGTGAGTAAGTGAAACCACGGATACTGGTCCCAACGATATGGAGTTGCACTGTACTTTGGCTGCTCCTCTTGTTTCCTCAGAAGCTGCCTGTGTTCTTTATGTTGAACACTAGAGGGTACTACTGTTCTAGCATTAATTGAGTGGCCTCTAAATTAGGCTTGCAATCCAACATGGGCAGTGTGGATTCAGAAGACTAGGCTGCTTGGTATAATCTTACTAAACAGAAGCTACATCCATACATGTGGGCAATTAGTTATATGTGCTAGCCAGGACAACATGCTGGATCTGATGCTTTGAACATTTGCTACACGTTTCCATATAGTTCCAGGAACATGACATGTGGCTCATCTTTGCAGACAACCAGGTTCCTATGCATGGAGATGCAGAAAGATTAAAATTGGAACAGGGGGGTGGATTTCTGCTCAGAGCCTAATTGTCTGAAAGTACCCACAAAGATAGACAAAGTTGTTGGAAATGGATACATTGCTTTGACAAAGGGGCAATGAGGGATGAATGGGGAAAGGAAACTAATAGCATGGAAACAAGCATTTTGTTGGAAATGTGGGTTTTATGGAGGAGAACAGATAGGTGGTTTGATGGCTGGAGAGTAAGGCAATAAGCAGGTAACATGACATGGAGCAAAGTAAGATGGGAGAAGTAGGAACAGATGTAGGTACGGCATTTGTTCCAAAGCAAGGAAAGGCCAAAGACAACATAAAAGGTCTCCAGTAGGCCTGCCAGACACATTTTGTCACATCGTCCACTACTGAACTGTATTGTTCTTCTTAGTTAAACTGGATGTGTACTTCACTCTTATACTTGATAAGATTTATTTTTTTAAAGTTATAGAATAAATAACAACATCCCTACCCAGTGAGAGGTGGTAGCATAGTTCTGCATACAGTATATTCAGTTCAGTCCCTGGCATCTCCAGTTCAAAGTATGAGAGAGAACATGATTTGAAGAACTTTCCTTTAAGTGAGCTCCTGCCAGTTAGAATAGACAGTACTGAACTAGATAGACAAAACTTGACCTGTCTTAAGACCTGTCTTAAGACCAGTTCCTATGTTCTTTGTATTCCTACAGAAGAGTTTGTTCTTCTGCATGAATCACTGTTTTGGCCTTTCACATTGCTGCAAGGAAGCAAGGACTCATGCAGAAGGACAACATAACAGCTTGCTTTAAAGGCAGGAAATTCCACAGTGTCATACATGTTCTGGGGAAATAATAGACAGATTGGAAGAAGGCAAGGCCAGAGCAATGACCCATTCAGATAGACAGCTGGCAGTCACCTCTCTGCTTTGGGTTTACAAGAAGCTTTAATTATTAAAAAACATTTCTCATAGCACACAACTTGGAAATGACTCAGTTATGAGAATACCTCATGATACAGGCAGTCTGTCAGCCAAGATTTTCAGTAGGTAGCCACTGGAAAGCTCCTGTCTCTTATAACTTCTCGTGCGTGCAGTGTGTAAATTGAGTGTCAGGAATCACAGCCTTCTGGTACTTCCATGGCATGCCAAGTGAAAAGTAAACACAGCTGGACTGGAGCTAAGGTGTTGCCAGTGTCTGTCCACAGCTGGCTCAAAATCTTCAGTTAGGAAGGGTGAGGAAAGGTGGGAGTGGTAGCAGCACAGAGAGTCCTGGAAAGGTGGAATAGCTGAGCATACAAGGCAGAGCCTTCGAGGTTTTGGTGCCACAACTCTGAAGTATTCTCTTCAGTCAATGCTTGCTGTTTGGTGTATGGTGACATGCTTGTTCGTGAAGGCCTTTTATGGTTGGTTGATTATGATAGTGAAGTGAATTGATGTGCTCTTGCTAGATAGATTAAGGTTTTGGTTTTTTTCTATAATGGGTCTCTGTTATAAATCATAACCCTGCTGCTGTTTTATTTTTTTAAGCCTTGATAATTGTTTGTAAGCTGTCTTCCCAAGACTCTTTGGATCTGAAAAGTAGAATTAAAAATGGCATGAATAAAATTTCCATCAACTACAGACCTGCTAGCAGCCTAAAGGCACCAGATTCCATCTGGTCTTGGAAGCTAAGCAGGGTCATCATTGGTTAGTGCATGGATGAGAGAATGCCAATTAATACCAGGTGCTGTAGGCTATATTTCAGAGGAAGGAACTGGGAAAACCAATTCTGTGCATTTCTTGCCTAAGAAAACCCTGTGAAATTCATGGGGTCACGATAAGTCGATAGGCAATTTGAAGGCATCCACACAGCAACAACAGACCTGCTGGCCACTATGAGGATAGGTTGAAAAGCACTTTGAGCATTAGGAAAAGTATGAAGTACATACTTTAGCTTTATTAATGGTTGGCCCTCTGATGGGGAAAAAAGCCCACCATATCCATGGGTTCTGCACCCATGGATTCAACCAACCACAGTTCAAAAATATTTTTTTAAAAAATCCAAAAAGCAAACTTTTGAGTTGTTTGCCATTTTCTCCTTTATTTTCTCCTTTATAGTAAAGGATGCCATTTTACTACACTGTTATATATAATGGGATTTGAGCATCCACAGATGTTGGTATCTATAGGGGGTCCTGGAGCCAAACCCCAGCGGATACCACGGGCCCACTGTATTTATATTTGTTTCAAACTTCTTTCTTTTTGGAAGAGCCTGATACTGGAATTTTATTACTGTTATTATTTAGGAGTACATTTCGCCAAGGTTTAGTGATTGGAAGTAAGCCTGTCATACATCCTGTGTTGCATTGGCTCCTTCAACGGACAAATGAACTCAAGAAAAGGGCCTACCTTGCCCGCTTTCTCATCAGAGTGGACGTGCCGGCTGAGTTCCTTCAAGACGATACTGTTGCTGATACTAATAGACAGGTAGCATTTGCCATATATTTATTACCCAGATCATATTTCATTAATAATGTGGCCTTCTTGGTTGCTACTCCCAGTCTGTAGAATTCCTTTTCAGCAGAGGCTAGGCTGGTTTCTTCCTTGTGGTCCTTCTGCTGGCAGGCAAAGGTTTTTAATTCAGCCAATCTTTTGGCAACTGTCTAGCAGCTGAAGAAGGTGCTTTTAACGGGGTGGGGGGGGGACTAGTTTAAAAAAACATTTTGCTCCTGTGCCTTTTAAAATGTTTATAATTACTTGGTAGTGGTTTTTGTATTATCAATTTAACAGTGTTTTAATACTGCAACTTACTGTGTTCTTAGTTGCACCTGTTTTTTAACTGTGTTGTGAGCCAACTTGAGTCCCACTCATATAAGAAAGGGAGAATATACATGAAATAGATTAATTAAAGCAGGGAGGTATTTGCCAGCAGAGATCCTTTATGGAGAATGAGTCTACTCTGGACCAGAAAAAGCCATGCCAAAGCTTGTTAGAGTGTGACCTTTTGACTGCATTGTGAAAGATGGACAAGGCTAAAATATGCCAAACTATTTAGACCTGCAAATCTATCAAGCCTCACAACATTTCATTTCAGGTACTTCATTATGAAATGTTGTGAGGCCTGATAGATTTTCCTCTGCTTGAATTTAGAGTGACTAATAAAGTGAATTACTTTAGTTTAGTGCAGAAGGATCTTGACCTGCTTCCCCCAGTTGTCACCCATGTCCTTTTTGTTGCCTTCTTGGGTGTCTTAAACTGTTAAAAGTATAATCTTTGTACATTGCTAGTACCAAAAGCACTGACGCTTCATCCATGTCATTTTATATTGGATGGAATGTGTGTAAAATGGAATAGAAGTCGTGTATGGCCTTGGTGTTTCTTCAGGTGCATTGTTTGCCTAAAGAAACAGAAAGCATCCTTGCCTCACATGGAAATTAAAGCTAACTTTCCCCTCCACTGACAGTATCCAAATTTATAATTAAAATATCTAAACAAAAGCTGCCTTCTGAGAAAGGAATGCAGCCTGTATGTTTGTACAGAATGTGCCACTCCTAATTTGTATAAAGATGCAACTTGGCAGTTTCCATTATGTAAAATGTGTTCCAATAATCTACTGGCTTATCCAAAATAGAAACCGTAATAATACACCACCCTTAAAACAATATGACCATGTGAGGTTGTTTAAATGGTTGTTTAAAGTGGCTTAAAAGCAAGCATTTTGCTGACATTACCTGATTATTTCTATGTGCAATATTTTATTTTATGACCAGAGATAAACTATCCTGGCTGCAAATATTTATTTTGTATATCTCTTTGTTCTTTGCTAATTTTCTAGAAATCACAGGACAAATATAATGTAGACATAGCTTCTTGATCCTGCTGCAGTTTGCAAGACAGATTAATTCAGGGAATTGTTGATTGGTCTGCTCACTTGTCATAGTCTTGATCACTGTGAATGTAAATTATAGTGCCAATAATTCATTAGCTAATAGCACTGGCTTTAAAAGTTCTCTCGCTCTTGCTCTCTCTCAATTTCTTGTAGTATGAAGAGCTGATGGAAGTCTTCAAAAACCTACATAAAGAATGTGAACAGCTCAAGACCTCTGGTTTTTCTACAGCAGAAATAAGGAGGGTAAAAGAAATAGAAAAGAAATCCCAAATTTTATAAAATTGTTTTGTTACTTGTTCATTTATTACTTGACTACAATGAAATTGCATTTAAGAGATTTTGTTTCTGTAACACCAGACAGAGAGATTAATTTTTAAAATGTGTCAGACTTTTCCAGCATGGCAACAAAATTGGCAGTGTGGTGGTGGCAAGTGTTGGATGAGGAGGGTTGCAGGGAAAGCAATGCTAGCCCTGTACTGTTGGAAGTTGCTTACCCTTGCTTTTTCCATTACAACAAGAGTTGGGGTTGTGCTTCCCCTGTGGAACCATTCAGATCCTGCACAAGCAAACAAGAATGGTGGATAAGGCCATGGCCCACCTCTTCATTTTCTGTCTTGCTGGGAGGATTGGTAGGAGAGAGGCTTTAACCTTACCTAATACCCTGCCCCTTGCTGCCTCATGATCCTAATGCAGAGAAGATGGGTGTTTCCCAGCTGCTATTAGCAGAGAAATAGCAGTCTTGCTCATTCCTGATGTAAGGGAAGTAAAAGCATCTCTACTCAGCCACAGTCCTTAATCGTGGCTCATGTTAGTTTCTCTACCATTGCAGCTATTCCAAGCAGCAGAAGGGTGGGGGCAGCCAAGCACTATTAGAAAGAAGATTGTAAAGGTGTATGCAAAATGTACTATACTAAGCAGATACATAGGGAGTGATTCAGCCACTGTTAAGCACTTAAAGGTTCTTAAGCCCCAGTCACTGCAGTCTGAGTGTGAAGCATATGCTTAAATCTCCCCATTTGAAATCAGTGGTGTTAAATAATGCTTAACATTGTCTGGATCCCAGTTCATTTTCAGGTGAAGAAATCTTTATTCATGATAATTTTGTGTGTCAGAGGGAGGTTTGTGTGGTGCCTGTGTTGCTCTCTTTTCAGCACCATGGAAAGACCTTTTAGGCTTCAAAAAACAAGCTGTTTTTATCTTCAAAAATTTGCTTCTGTTTTGCAGTGGATGTTGATATAGAGTATATATAAGATTCCCTGGAAAAATATCTGAGGGGCATGATACAAATTCATTGTCTAAATGTGGCTACACAGAACCTTCAAGTAAACAGGACCTCTTTATGTTCAAAGCAACTTTGTTATTCACTCAAAAACATTTTACTAGCCATGTTGGCCCACATAACTGTGTCACCCATCTGTCCCCTAAAGCCAGTGTTCTCTTTTGTTCTTTCTTTTTGAGAGGATGTTGATTCCATGTGTCAGATGTTTTGGTTCATCTTGTTTTCCTTTTTTACTTTGAGACATCAACAGATTCTACAGTGTTTAAGCGTGCTGTGTTAAGTATGTTGATGGGACATTAATTAACCTATGTAGGAAAAAGGGATCAGAATTCTGAGAATAACTAATTCAGTTACATGAGTATCAGGACCAATTCTGCTCCTAGTAATTCAAAATTATAGGAAACAATCTCTCAAGTTGTCAGTTTTCTATAAATGTTGCCACTTTCTAGGATATCACTGCTATGGAAGAAGAGAAGGATCAACTGATGAAGAGAGTGGAGCGTCTCAAGAAGCGGGTAAATAAGGAGTAAGGCTGTGGCATTTGAGTGTCATTGTTGGCTTGCAAGTTTGATGAAGGAATGCAAACATGGATTAAGGCTAGCATGCCGAATATCTGGGGAAGGAATCAAATAGCAAACTGGAGGAAAGAGAATCTTCCCTAGGCAGCAATCCAAAACCTTTAAAGACCTTGAGCCCAACACTTCAGTGTCAGCTCCAAGAAATACTGCATGTGAAGAAGGAAGTGTGGTGTGAATCTGTGAGACACCCAATCACTATAATTGATTTCACAGCTATGTAGTGTTTAACTTGTCCCACTTATCCCTTTTGCTGTAGGTGGAGACAGTTCAGAATCATCAGCGAATGCTTGAAACAGCTAGACAGCTTCGAGTAGAGAAGGAGAGAGAAGAATCTCTTGCCCAGCAGAAACAAGAACAGAAAAATCAGGTATACATGGAGAAGTGTAGCTATGAAAATAATTAATTTTAAAACAATTTAAACTTAACAATGTTAAAATAATTTAAATTATTAATTAAAATGCTTTAATGACATCAATCAATCAATACTTAAAAGGGTTTTTTAAAATCTGTTCCACTTTATAAAGTAATACTTCTATAAATTTATAAGGCACAGTATTGGGTGATGGCACTCTTATTTTACAAAGATTTAAAGCTTGTTCTCAATATGATTTTTTTGTGTGTAGATTGTGGACAAATGGGGGTATGCTGGATGAAAACTGGGTGAGCAAAGTTAGGCCTACCAAGTATTCCCAGTGTCTCTCACCATTAATTATGCTGATTAGGGTTGATGCAAATTGCAGTTTGGAGTGGTGCATTTTGCCTACTGGGATGTGAATCCATATATATTTCCACATATTGTAGACAAACATGGGAGAAACTATTGCCTCTTGATGCCCAGGTTGTCAGTACAGTATTCAGTGGCATATGACAGGAACAGGATGTGACCTAGATGAATAGGTGTCCTGTTAAAGCACCAGAGTTTGGAAGAATTTGGAGGAAGACTATACAACTCCCATAATCCCTCAGCCAGCACAGCCAGTGGCTGTGTTGCCTAGCACAGTGGCTCTTAACCTTTTCTTTACCAGGGTTCCCCTTTAAATATCTTTTGTTGTTGCAGACCCCCAAGACATAACTCAAGATTTAAAACAGCAAGAACAAAAACAACAATGCAATTATACCATCCATTAACCCTTCCCTCCAAGGCACTGGAGGGGGAGGGAAGACTTTTCTCCTGCTTCTTCCTGCAAGTTTGTGGCTGGAGTGGATTGAACAGCAGCCAGCCAGCCTTTGGCTTGGCTCCTGTCACATAGCTGCTTCACTGTGAGGAGGAGGTGGGCCAAGCAGTCTTCAAGCTTTCGTGGACCCCCTGTGAGGACATTGCAGGGCCCTGGGGGTCGGTGGACCACAGGTTAAGAACCACTGGCATAGCAGATTCTGGGAGTTGTGGTCTAACAGAGTAATGTTCAAAAGGGCTATATTGCACATTATCTTCAAAATTAAACTCTGTGCATTAAGTTGAAGGGCAGTGCCCCAGGGACGGCCCTATAATTAGGCAAAGTGAGGCAGCTACCTGAAGCAGTATATATTGGGTGCAAGCTCTCTGGCTTTTCTTCACAAATGAAGATTCAGGAAGGACTCATCCCACACTTTCTGCAAGCGCACTGATGACTAAAAAGGCCAATCCAAGATAAACAAGTCCAGTTGCAGAAAGAAGGTCTCCTTGGGTGATGTTTCTGGGTTGCGATTCTTTCTGCGTTGTCGTTTCCCTTCAAAACTTGTTCGGCATGAGTTCTCAAATAAGGCTGCAGCATTGTGGATAGTGCGTCTCCATGCCTCCCGATGTGAGGCCAGGGCGGACCATTGTTGGTGATCAATTTGGCCGAGCCTGAGATGTTGCTTCAGGGAGTCCTTGTATTGCTTTTTTAGAGTGCCCCTCTTACGCTGACCTGTGGTGAGTTCACTGTAGAGTACTATTTTGGGGAGGCGATGGTCCTCCATCCTAGAAACGTGCCCTGCCCAGCGCAGTTGTGTTCTCAATATCATGGCCTCAATACTGGTAATCCCTGCTTGCTCAAGGACAGCAACATGTGTCACATAGTCAGTCCAGTGTATATTTAGGATTGTGTGTATACAGCGCTGATGATATGTCTCTCTGACATAAAACTGACCTGTGGCGAGTTTACCATAGAGTACTATTTTGGGAGGCAATATAAAGGTAGCAAATAGTTACTTATTTAATATGTCATGATTGTGGTGTTGCTCTGCCTTAGGGACAGCCAGATGTCATGGGCTGACCCTGCTGTGTTCTTATCTCTTGACCTCTCTAAGAGAAATCTCCCAATTGTGTTCTTGACTGATATAATCCAAAGAGTTATTTGCCAGACCCACCTAATAATTCCTGCCTTTGGTTAGCTCAGTAGCATAACAGGTTGCAGCATTTTTATTGCCAGATTTGCTGATAGAATGCTTTCTTGCTACTTCCCCTTAAAAACTAAGGAAAGGGCACATTGTGTACATTTCCAACCCTTTTAGTATGGTTTGCACAGACGTTTCCTCCCTTTTTGCATTATTGTGCTGTACGAGTATGTCTTTCCAGAGATTAAGCTTATTAATAGATCTGTGCATATTTTCTAAGCTTTTTCATGCAGAGCAGAGGCTGCAAAGAATCCAACTCCAGCTCAAGGATATGCGTCATGCAGCAGTGGATTCAAAGCCAGAAAGTAAGTAGGAGTTCTAAAATGTTTCCCCCCTCCTCTTCTACTGCCAAAACTCTTGGAAGGACATTTTTAAAAGTCAGAGAAAGATGTAATTTATACCCTCCTGAATTTATATTTTCATTTTAAAGGTCTGGCTTGATCCAAGTTTCAGCACTGGATAATCATGGCCAAAAATTGTATTGTTCATAATTTTATGTTAACATTTTCTGACTTGTTAAATGAAGCCAAAGTGTGGCTAACTGCATCTGTTGGGTAGGGGTCTTTCTTTTATGATTTTGTCACTTGCTAAAGTGAGATGTACACAGATGGCCCTTGAACAATCAAAGAAACAACAACTGAATCCTTTTGAGGCAGTCATAGAATTAGATTCTCATTCACAGGTTTTGTATCATGCCTTATCTGAATCAAGACTTTTATTATATTTCAGATATTTCAACATTGTAAGATTTTGTCCCCCTGATAATAATCTGTCCTTAGTGGAGAGGATTTTTTTAATTACCAGTACTTGTATATGTTTTTGGGTATGGGAATATTGGTAAGGAATCCACTTGCAGCCACTCTGGACCAAAAGGCTGCCCATTGTGCTGTTCCATTGTGTTTGTTCCTAGAACCCCTCCTGTCTGGGAATCAAATGTATCCAGAAGCTATGTGGGTGAGACTAATTGTATAGTGGCTGGCCCTGAAGTAGGTTAACACCTGAGTGAAAAAGAACTGCACACTTGATTCTGCCTCTGTGGTTCCTGAAATCAGACACTTAGAGGACTCTATCTGAGCTTGAGACAGGGAAACAGCTCCCACCTGGCTGCAGAAGAGGAAGAGATTGGATTGATGGCTCCTCTTTTTTGGCTTTGTTGAGAGACCACCTCCCCTCCCTGAAATATTACCATTACAGCTAGTCAATATATAAACTTTGTAAGTTTAAAAAATTGGTACCTGATTGTGCTTATTTTTGTCCTCCCTCTCCATGCACTTTGATTTTTGTGTCTTGTCTTTTAGATTGTACGCTTGCGTGCAAGGGCTTTCTTGTTTCTTGTTCTTATTGATCCCATGTCAGTCACTCTGAGAGCTAATTTTTTTTTTTTTTTTTTGGTCAAGATAGAAAAATGCTTAGAATAAAGAAAAGATACAAGTGAGGGTTTGGAGCTTGAAGTACAAGGACCCTGTCATGGACCTGTTGGAGGTGGGGGGAAAGTTTCCATAGTGTATTAAGCAGAGTGTTTATTTTTAAAGCACATTGGTCCTGCAGCTGGAACTGCTAAGCCCTTTTGGACCACAGCTATCTTATAATCAAACTGCCTGCCTACCCTAATTCATGTTTGTTATCTTCCACTGATTCTACTCACTTTCCCCCATCACTATTGGATTCTAATTTTTAATATGCAATAATAGAGGTGATGGGGGAGGCTATCTGGTTTTTTTCTATTGATTGAATACTCATGTTGGAATGGCATGTAAATATTACACTCACTTGCATCACATTTTGATTATGTTGTAGGAAACAGGAGAGAATCTTCTAGTAAAGAGCAACGTTGACTCTAGATCTTAACCATTCCTTGTGACTATTTGAATATACAGTTGAAAAGGAAGAGCTTAAGTCCTGACAGAAACTGTTGCACTTAAGATTTCCAAAAACTGTTTCAAATAGATGAAGGCAGTGCATTGCACTCTTTTTAAAGTTAAGTAACATATTGAGCATGACTTTTCCTCTTCAGGTCTTCCCTACTAGAACTGTTGACCAAATTGCACCCTAAGTAAATTAAATAACAGTGAACTAGAATCCATCCACAGTTAGGCACCTTGACATCTCATTTATTTCAATGGGGGAGATGTAAGCAGGTGAATAAGCAAGTGCTCAATAGAGTATAAGTTTGTCTAGATTGTGCTGGTCAATTTTTTTCCTTACAAATAGTATTAAAACAGTGGAATGAATTTGCACTTTCCACCATTGTTGGGGTTTTGTTTTTGTGTGTGAGTCTTGGATATGAAACATTACTTTTTTGGATAGTAACCACCAAGACAGAGTAGTGAAAAACCATAACTCATGCTTCACTCAACAAGACAGGCCTCATTTTGCTGATGAATCTTTTCTCTTGGCAAAAATGTGAATCACTGACACTTTCCATGTCAACAGAATGACTTAAATGTTTGGTCCTTGTCCACAGTACACAATTGTCTTTGTTGGCATCTATACGAAGACTGGAAGAGTTAGATTTAGAAATATTCACAGTGATAAGCAAGGGGAGGAAAGATTTTTTTCTTATCCGCTGGTGAATGATGCCCTGCCAGTTCACAGTTAGACATTTCCCTATTAATGTAAACAGGTATCTTGCCTTCTGCATTTGAAATTAGTGTAATCAGTGAGTGCCTGTTTCCCAAAGAAAGGGAGATTCGATGTTTGTGTGTATATTTTTTGGAGGATGGCACAAAATTTGCATAAAAGATTGTAGCACATTGTTTAATCTGTTCCCCCCCCCCACCTGTTCTGCACCTCAAACATTTGTATTATCTTTTGATTTGTTAGTAACATGCAAACCATTTTGTAAAAATCTCAGAAACTTGCTGCTTCACTGTAGCACAAGTTTTCATCAACAAGAGCACCCTACAAGTGGCATAGTTGACTTTTGCCTGCAGGAGCTCAAGGCATTCCTTACCTTTTTGACATAAGCCCTAAGCATGCTTATAGCAGAATTAGGTGCTTCTTCCACTAACATATTGTATGTTCTCAGATTTGTGTTTGCCCAGGGTAACATGCAGTGTGGTAGGTGTTTGTAGGTGAGAACTGGCACCTGGAATGTTTAACCCTTTCTGAGCTTGACCATTTTTACATGTGAGGTCCCATGGGCTCCTTTCTGGTTTCAGGCCAGATACGGTAGAAGAAGGAGGTTACAAAACAGGTTACAGAAGCTGGGAAGTGAGGAGAGGCATTGTTTGGAGTGAGTCAATGGTGGGCGAAAATGTTTCCTTTTGTGCCCTGATTGTTTCCTGTAACATTAGCGTTACAAGGAGGTTGTCTATATGAGGCAATAATGTGGATTGGTGCACAGTAACACCAACTTGCAGCAGGGTCCATTTGTTTCCATGTTTTTTTGGCAACATCGCAGGTATGCAAAGCTATCCATGTTTGATGTTCACACATCAAGATGGTAGGCACAAGTGAATTACTCAAGTTTTTATTCTCCCCAAGTTGCTGCCTCTGAATGCTATTTTTTAAAAAGCAAATCCAGAGTGTGGAAGTGCAACCTTCCACTTAAACAAGCTTTAAAAAACACCATTTCATTGCCTCAGTGCATGATCACTACTGTGAATATTCAACATGGACATGCCAGCCACTTTGTTGCTGGCAAGGTCTGCCCCGCCTATGTCCAACCAATCAGCAATCCACTTCTGTCTTTGCCAAGAATGTGCTGCAATCTGAATTGGTTGTCCCAACAAGCAGGAATGCACATTTCCCTCACAGTTTTAAAAAAACCTCAGGAAAATCCGTGAAGGCTTTTCCCACACAGTATATGGTACTCTTTCCCCCACTCCTTCCAAATACAGCAAATCGCTGTGGGATCCCATTTAGACAAAAAGTATTCTCAAATTCTGTGAGGAGTATCTTTACCATTTAGACAAGCCCGAATGTTGCTGTCCTTGAGCAAGCAGGGATCACCAGCATTGAGGCCATGATATTGAGAACATAGCTGCGCTGGGCAGGGCACGTTTCTAGAATGGAGGACCATCGCCTCCCAAAAATAGTACTCTACAGTGAACTCACCACAGGTCAGCGTAAGAGGGGTGCTCCAAAAAAGCGATACAAGGACTCCCTGAAGCAACATCTCAGGCTCGGCGAAACTGATCACCAACAATGGTTCGCCCTGGCCTCACATTGGGAGGCATGGAGACGCACTATCCACAATGCTGCAGCCTTATTTGAGAACTCACGCCGAACGAATCTTGAAGAAAAACAACAATGCAGAAAAAAATCACAACCTGGAAACATCACCCAAGGAGACCTTCTGCTGTGCTTTCTGCAGCTGGACTTGTTTAGCTCGGATTGGCCTTTTTAGTCATCAGCGCACTTGCAGAAAGCGTGGGATGAGTCCTTCCTGAATCTTTGTTTTGCGAAGAAAAGTCAGAGAGAGAGAGAGCAAAACTTCGGGAAGTGACCCCCATATTTGCCACATAAAACAGTTCTATCTTAAATTTTATTTGGAATCAATGTGATTTCAATGCATTTCACACTTTCTGGATTGCACCTTTGAATTAGATTATTCCAGTAACCTCAGTAACGTGTTTGTGCGCAAATGAAAAGCAGTGTAGAGGGCTCCAGATCTCAGAAGAAAGTGCCTTTGACTTAAGCCTTGCTGCAGGCAAATTTGTTTGGATGTATGCATTTATCATTCTATGTGCTGGCAAAGGCACAGAAATGTCTAGCTGGGGCAAGTTAATTATTATAGGCTAGCAAGGAAGGGTGTGTCGTTCCCACATGCCTGAGCAAGCCAACAACTCTTCCTGAATCTTTCTTGCAACAATAAAAATATCTGAATGGAAAGCATGATGAATAGCTATTAATAGCTTTTTACATATAAGTATGCTGTTGGCAAAATGGAACTTGAATAAACTTAAGGTCTGGAACCAAACAAACTGTACAGTGAATATACAGAGAGATTCTATATATTGAAAAAAAAAAAGATTATCTCAAGTGGATAATGGAAAGCCCTGAAGTGCTTTTTATTCCTTTTCCTCTAGCCAAAAAACAAAACAAAACAAAAACAAAAGTTAAAGCCTGGGTTCCCTGAATAAATGCAAGAAGCTGCAAGAAAAAAGAAAATATGAAAGAACTGAGTAACTTATTTTCCCACGTGACTAACCTCAAATAGTTTGGGAACATGCCACTATTTGTGCAACTTCCAAACTTGGCCAACCATCCATTTTTCTTTGTGCACGCTTCATGAGTCAGTTTTTGTCAGTTAACTTTTTTTCCTAGTTTCTAACATCATCAAGTAACATTGGAACACAGGTCTCAAGGTTTGTTTTTGAAGACTTTCTTTAAAAATTCTAAAACTTGATATATTCATCACTTTAATTACTCACAGTGCCAAGCTCTAACAATAACAAGCCACAGTAACGCTGCATAGGCAAATAGCCAGTTTTACTTTGAAAAGTAGGAGAAACTTGCTATTATAGTATGAGTAGTCATGGAAGAGAGACCATTTCTACGTAGCTTTGTCCACTCTTCAGGGCAGTGATAAATTTGTTATGTTTGTGGGCCTTGAGCTTTTCATCCATGGCTGGAAGTAATTGGGACAAATATTGGTCACAATCCAGTGATTCAGTGTATGCACAAGGTGCCACACATTGCTTTCAAACTCCTCTACAGTGCTTGTGAAAGTTTTGTCTTCTAAATTTTGAGCTGGTGTGATAGTCATGGCAACATCACAAATTGACAAGAATGTATGGCCTGTTTGGAAAGCAAGACTAATATAGCTTACAGTGTTATATGCTACTAGGTTGTGTGTTTATCCCCATACAGTGTAAATTGCAACTCAGGAGACTCGCTTCTTATTAGTTGACACAGAAATTAATGTAATTGACTGCTAAATAGTTGGCTTAAATTAGAGTTATTACAGTATGAAGCCAAATTACCCTCCTCGTTGCTTTGTTTAGTCATGTTGATGTGATGTTGGATTGTTTTGTTTTCCTAGGCATAATGAAGAGACTGGAAGAGGAGACAAAGTTCAATACATACTTAGTGTCTGAAAAATTTCCTAGAGAGCTGGATGCAAAGAAGCAATCGCTGTACCTCTTGCAAAAAGTGGTTGCAGAGCCCGCAATGGGCCAGTCTGATCTCAGTGAACTTGAAGCCAAAGTATGTTGATGGTGGGCAGTTTCCATTCCCATGTTTATTGGTTGAAAAAAAGAATAAGATCAAATAATTTATTTCCCATTAGAGACCTCACCTGGAATACTGTGTCCAGTTCTGGGCTCCACAATTCAAGAAGGATATGGACAAGCTCGAAAGTGTCCAGAGGAGGGCGACCAAAATGGTGGGAGGTTGGAAGCCATGCCCTATGAGGAGCGGCTTAGGGAGCTGGATATGTTTAGCCCGGGGAAGAGAAGGTTAAGAGGGAACATGATAGTCATGTTTAAATATTTGAAGAGATGTCATACTGAGGATGGAGGAAAGTTGTTTTCTGCTGCTCCAGAGACTAGGACACGGAGCAATGGACTCAAACTACAGGAAAAGAAATTCCACCTAAACATTAGGAGGAACTTTCTGACAGTAAGAGCTGCTCGTCAGTGGAATGCACTGCTTTGGAGTGTGATGGAGTCTCCTTCTTTGGGGTTTTTAAGCAGAGGCTGGATGGCCATCTTGCGGGAATGCCTTGATTTTTTTTTCCTGCATGGCAAGAAAAATTGCCATGTGGTCTCTTCCAACTTTATGATTCTATGATCACCACTGACTGTTTTTAAATTGCCCATTCTTTCTGTACATGAAGTTGTTGTCTCAGTTGCTTTACACTTCTGATAGGGTTCAGTTTGAATCTGATGGGGCTGTTTTTGGGAGACACTTTTTTGTACTTTGCTATGTTATGGGCAAAGGTAGTGGTTTGCATCCTGTTAATGGTGGAAGATGTTGCTTTTGTTTGCACTGCTGTGAACGATTAGAAGCCATCATGTCATGTTTGCAGCAGCTGGGATAAGAGTAGCCTGCATATACTTGTTCATATTAATGTTTTCCAAGGGGCAGCCATGTTAGTCTGCTGCAGCAAACCCAACAAATAGTCCAGTAGTATAAAGTGATTTATACGGCATAAACTTTTGTGGCCTGCAGTCCACTTCAGTAGATGCATGGCTTTTTGCCTCAGTTGACAGATGCTTGGGTGGGATGGTAAGTGGAAGAATGTTTTCAGCAGAGTGAGAAGAAACTGAAATGCAGAAAGTACCAAGAGTGATTGTTATTTTACCAGTGGCCATTAACAGATGAGTTGGTTACCAAAACAGACATCCTTGAATTGATGAGTTGATTAACACATGTAGCTGTTGGCATCCATAACAATGCATGGAATTATGATTCTGCATTCCATGTCTCACAGAAGCATATTCTGCTTTGGAAGTGGGATGGGTATAATTGAACTTTACTTTAAAATGTATTTGATCAGGCTTGACATGCGTTCTCCCAGCCTGTAGTCATATTTTGAATCCCTTACTTTTTAAATTCTCTTCAGTATGTCCATCACTGTTTTAACTGATTTTTAAATCATAAGGAAATTACTTTTAAATTCTCCTTATTTTTTTCAAAAAGCCTTCAAGCTACTCAGTAAATATCCCTACAAAGACATTACTCAGACCTAACTAGGGAAATGATATTACTCATTTGGGTTATGCGTTTGAAAAAGTTCATTTCTTCACAATCCTGTGTGATGGTGTAAGGTTCCTGTGGGACTTGCAGCGAAGAGTAAAATTAGGTCCCAGATAATTTTGCAGTAATGACTATTGTATTTGCATGCTGAATGTGATTTGGCATTGGCATGAGAGGAATGATGTACAGTCCATATGTTAGATTTTCCTTTTTTTAGATTTTCCTGAGATAGTAATGTTGTGGTTCATTTAATGGTAAAAGTTAATGTAATAATTCACCACCTTTATTGCAGCATTTGAAATCTTGAAACCTAGAGCCTGTTAAGAGTCTCCAATATCTTTGATTGCAGTACCATCCTTTAATTGTCATGGGGAAATGTAGAAATGGGTAATTCAGACTATGAAATTTGCACATAGCTAATCTTGTATAGGTTCCAGATCTGCTTTGACATTTATCAGACATATGGAGAAGTAGCTAAGAAACATCCTGTATGTATTTCCACAGTGAAATTAGCTCTGTGGGTTATCACATTTTTATACCCTTCTCTGTTGGGATCACAGGGTTTGTTTTTCTCATGTAGCTGTGAGGCACTAATATTGTAGAAGAGCACAGCTGTTCTAATATAAATATGTATGTGTGTGTGCGCGTGTGCACATGTGTGCGAAGGAATCTTGTACTTTTGAGACTAACTGAGAGACAGAAATTTGTAGCATAAGCTTTCGTAGATTGTGTTTGCTTGCATCTGATGAGGTAGACTCGGTCTACAAGAGCTTATGCTATAAACGTCTTTCTCTCAGTCTCAAAGGTGCTACAAGATTCTTTTGCATACTGATCCAGACTAACATGGCTATCTCTTTGGTAAATATACAAGGTGTCCCCCAAAAATGTATACAACCTTAACAGCTTATAATTCTGGGGGAGGGTTTGGCATTTTTTTTAAAAAAAATGTATACATCCTTAACAAGATTAAAGATTACAATAGTAGAGAAGTATCGCAAAATTGCAAGAGAAATTTTAGGTGAGGTTTACAACTCTGTGCTTCGACAGTGTGAGCAGTGCCTTGCTGCACAGGGATGACAATTTGAACACCTTACATAAAATTGTAGGTTAAGATCGAATTTGTAACTCTGATTAAATCATTATTATAAAATTTTTCTTTCGATATAGATAATAGAATCATAGAATCAGATGCATTTACTTAACCTCCAAATAATCACCATAGCTACTATTAGCTGTTAAAGGGTGTATACCTTTTTTGGGGGCACCCTGTATATACAAATTAAGTATTCCATTTAATTTTGGATTTTTTTGCATATTATTAAATAATCCAGCCACTTACAATGTTGGAATTTCAGTTTCAGTAATGAGCTAAACTGGATAAATGACTCCAATCCAGCTAAACAGAATTGCAATGAATTTTAAAACAAACTATAGTAGGACCCCCGTATCTGCTGGGGATTGGTTCTGGGGGGGTGGCATGGATACCGAAAACCATGGATAATAGCGAACACCATTGAAAATAATGGGACTCCTGGTTTGAAATACCATAGAGTTGCCTTGAAGGACCTAGAAAATGGCTAGAGAGGACACATTTTCTAGGAAGACTCTATGGTAAGTGTGCTGTTTTGTGTCCCATGGATAATTGAATCAGTGGATATGGGGGTCCTACTGTATATTGTAAGTTGGCTTCAACTAACTGAAATCCCTGTACTTTCAGCGGGATGTACAGTGCAGTCCTTTATGTAGTTGTTAATTCAGAAGTAAATGTCATTGAGTTCAATTGGGCTTACTCCTAAGTAAATGGGTTATAGCTTTAGTAACAATCAGCTTTAGTTGGTTTGGGCCTATGTCAGCACAGTGTTCTCCTGCTCTGTGTTCTTCTATGTTTGAGAGTTTAAAACGAGGTATTAAAAAATATTTTACATGGAACTCCTGAGGTTTCTGGGAAGGCATCTGAGGGACTGTAGCATGGATAAAAAATCTTCCTCTGGGGATGGAAACAGAGTTTGTACCCCAGAAAGAAAGATCTGATCTTATTCCACCCCCACCCCCATGCCCATCTTCACAGAACTTCTTGGACCTCTTATTTCTATTGATGGTCAGACCACTAATATTGGAAGGGAAGAAGTGGGTGGAGCGGGAATGTGGTGTGAGCAGAGCAGGGAGAGCTCTGGTTATATAATAATAATATAATAAAATAATAAAATTTTATTTATATCCCGCCCCTCTGCAACGCAATCGGGGCGGCTTACAATATAGGTATATTGCCTAAGCAATATACAATGGTTAGGCAACATCCAAAGCCCTCTCAGCCTTCCACCAGCCAGCCTCCCCTCCCACCATGTAAGAAGAGGAGATGGCAGGGGGAAGCAGAAGGAGACTACTGTGACCAACTAGAGGGACAACAGAAGATCACAAAAGTTGGAAGTGGTCCCAAAGATCATCTATTTATTTATTTTTATTTATTATACCCCACTCTTCAGCCACAAGGCTATCAGAGCGGCTTACAAATTGTTTCAAGCAATAGCTATTTACACATCTACACTGCATTAAACAGTTTCCAATGTGTGTTAGCTAATTGCCCCCACAAGCCGGGTCCTCATTTTACCGACCTACGAAAGGATGGAAGGCTGAGTGAACCTTGGAGCCCGCTGGAATCGAACTTGCAACGTGGTGACTTGCAGTACTGGCATTTAACCACTGCGCCATCAGTTCAGGAGCTAAAGCTTCTTTAATAGATGACACTCTCAACTTCTTTTTAAAATGTCCTAGTGAAGGCGAGCCAGCCACTTTTGGAGGTAGTCTATTCTTCTGTCAAAGAATTCTTGCCATCAGAAAGTTCTAATGTTCAGTTGAAAGCTCTTTTCTTGTAATCGGAATCCATTGCTACAGTTCCTGTTCTGGTGCAGCAGAAAACAAGCTTGTTCCATCTTCCACTTGACCACTGTTTAGATATTTGAAGATGGCTATCATATCACCTCTCAGTCCTCTCTTCTCCAGACTAAACATATCCATCTCCCTCAACTGATCCTTGTAAGGTTTCCTTTCTAGACCTCTTACCATTTTAAATAACTGTTTTTAAATACAGTGGGCCCTTGGTATCCGCTGGGGTTTGGTTCCAGGACCCCCGTGGATACCAAAATCCATGGATGCTCAAGTCCCATTATATACAATAGCGTAGTAAAATGGTGTGCCTTATATAAAATAGCAAAATCATTGTTTGCTTCTTGGATTTTTTTTAATATGTTCAAGCCATGGATGCTGGAATCTGTGGGTTCCAAATCTATGGATACAGAGGGCCGACTGTAACTGTTTTAACTGTTTTTGATCATGACTTTTTTAAAATAACATTGTTATTTAATTCTTTTTAACTCTTTTGTAAACTAAAGTTTTAGGTTCATCTTTTTTAAAATTATTGTAAGCCACCTTGAATCCCATCTTGGGAGAAAGACAGGATATAAACTCAGTAAAGAAATAAATCTGATCCTCCTTCCTGGCAAAGCTTGGGAAATGTCAGAATGCTGCAGTCTAGTATTAGGATTGCCCTGTTATTGTATTTCTATTATTATCACTGTTGTTGACCGCCTTGGGTACTCAGTGTACAAATTAGGGATGTAAATTGACATAAATAAATGAAATGAAAAGGGACCAGCTGGATTAACCTGATGGTACATTCAGTCCAACATCCTATTTCCCACAGTAGCCAACCAGGTGCTTTGGGAAGCCCCAGGCAGGACATGAGTCACTAGCACAGGGAGCATCATGTGACTCAAAGTAACTGATCTCCTGTCAGGTTTTGATTTAACGTATACTATTGTTGTACAGTGGCACTTCAAGGACTCATTTGCAACAGAACTATCTCTCTGCATCATCAGAATCTCCTAAAATAGATTCTGAGGGTTATCCCAGGATACCTTTGGACTTCCCGGTGATTATTCTAGGGTACCCATTTTGTATTTATGAGCTAGAGCTGCAAATGACCTTTTGACACTTTGTCCTCATTCACGTAACATTGAAAAGGGGCTTATCTATTGCATATTGATTGGAGATCTTTAAAAGTGGAAAATTCACTCCAAAGAAATGGTCCCCACCAACATGAAATCTTTGGATGCATTTGTTTGAGAGGATTATGGATATGATAGAATCCCCTCTTTGAACTCAGAGCATTTTTTCAGGGGAAGGGGAAAATAAGCCTATGTAGAAAGTTGTAAGGATATTGGTATCTGTCTTTCTTGTACAAAGCTATGAGCTGTTGAAATAAGAAAATTCACTTCCATGGTCTAGGCCATGAATGATGCCAGAGACATACCTCCAGTATTCAAACTGCCAGAGAAGTAACCATGTTAATGCTGTTTGCAGCAAAAAAAGCAAGGAACTTCGTAGCACCTTGAAGGCTAAGAGATCAGATGCTACAAGGCTCTTTGTTTTTACTTCAATATAACATTGATCCAGCAGGGAACTAAAATTGGTGAGTTTATATCTCCAATATTAGACATAATATGTTAATATATACTAGCTGCTGAGACACACAAGTGGAAGGAAGTTGTTGCCCTTGTGTCCTGTTTATGGGCTTCCCATGGGTGTTCAGCAGCTGTGTAAACAGAATCCTGGGCTATATAGGATTTTGGTCTCATCCAGCTTCAGGACTCTTCTGAACTGGTTGCCTACAAAGTAAATCTGATAGACAGCAACCTTCCCCAACCTGGCACCCTCCAGATGTGTTGGACTACAGCTTCCATCAATCCCACTCATATGGTCACTCAGGTCTGAGGAGAATTATAGTCTGAAATATCTGAAGTGGACCAGATTGGGGGAGGTTACACTATAGTGAAATGGAGATGCTTCCAAGAGTATATTTTTTTATTTTCATATTTGATAGAACGTCTTAATTTTATAACCTTCTGTACCCCAAGAGCACAAGGCAGATTGCAGAAGTAGCTGTAAAAGGGGCAGGGTGTGTCTTTATAAAAACAAATTGCAACATGCAGGCCTGGGAGACAAATAGGAAGTATTTTTTAAAAGCTTAGCTCAGCCTTTCCCATCCTAGTGCCCCTCAGATGTGCATTACTACTCCCACCATCTCTGGCTGGCTCAGCAACTGGCCATGCTAATGGTGGTGTGTCAAAAGGTATAGTCTCACACATTGAGACACTGTCGGGTTGAGGAAGGTTACTCTGTCTTTATAGTGTGAGTCTGATCTGTGAAACATTTTTTTTTAGAATAGAACTCTCAGAATCTCCAAGCCCACAAGGTCATTGGACATTGGGAGATTCTGAGAGTTCTAGCCCAAAAAAGTATATTTTCCATGCTCTAATTGATCAAGTGTGCAGTGCAATTGATCAAGGTCAATCCCAAATGTTTTAGTAGCAGATTGTTAGATTTCATTTTCAGCTGCATCTCCTCACCAGGTTACTTCTATATTAGTGTTCTTGAGTAAGTAGGTGGTATTTCGGTGTCTCTAGAGACCTGTCTATATGAGGGGGGGCAGAGTACCTTGTAATATTGTCATTTTGGAGCAGCAGCGACTTGTCTTGATGGTGGTTTTGGCCCCAGCAGCCCCCATAAGCTTTTCATGGTGGCGGTGAGTGAATTTCTCGCATCACTTCTTTGCTGCCGCCAAACTTTTTTAAAAAAAACTTTGTCTGAGGAGCGCTAGAGCAATAGGGTGATTTTCCGAGCTAAAAGGACAGGAAAAAACAACAACAAACACCCTGTTTTATCGCCTTAGCAATTGCTCACTAAGGCGAAAATCCAACATGGTGGTAGTGGGAGCTTGCTCTGTTAGCAAGCCGTGCCTCCTGCATTTGCCTGGGCAATCAGCTTCTCGTATGGGGAAGCAATTCAAAGTGAATCGCTTGTCCTAACAGGCAGGAATTAGCACCCCCTCACTGTTTTAAAAAAAAACTGCAGGAAAAGCCGCAAAGGCATTTCCAGCACTGTTTTTGCCATTTTGGGGCCCCTTCCTTCTGAATACTGTAGATTTATGCAGGATCCCATTTAGACAGGTAGGATTCCCAACAAATTCTATGAGGTTTTATTTCACTGTTTAGACAACCAAAGTTAGTGACTAAGAAAAGTTTCACAAAAAGAAAAATCTTTGTAGCACAGGTTCACCACCAGACTATTTGTACTTTGGCCTGAATGGTTTGGTTATTGACATTCATTGTATTTAAGCACTGGACAAAAGGGCTAAAAAATGGTATTGAAATAAACAAAAGGTAGTTGATACCGGCTTTTTGTTTTTTTAACATTTTACTTTTGGGAGAGATGCTCAGAATGCCTTCGCTTTCCTTTTAAAATCTATGTATCATTGCTTCATTTGAATTCCTCATTTTGTTTTGAAACCATTTGTGGAAGTTGCTTCTGAATTCAAATAGAATGCTTGTTGTTACAGTGGAGCAGAATGATTTCCTTTCGTGTTGGCTGTGAAAACTTTCTCAAACATTTTAATTTGTTATTCTAGATAAATGAGGTAAACGCACAAATCAACCAGTTAATTGAAAAGAGGATGATGAAATATGAACCAATCGATAGTAAATTTTCAATGTACCGGCAACAGGTAAGGAAAAATTCCTATCATGTGAGGAAATTTAATTTAGTACAGTAAAATAATTGTGAGCATTTGAATTCTGCTGGCATCTTGATATGTTTCTGCAGATTTGATGATTAATACATGTATATAATGTATTTTTATGATGGCTCAAAAAACAGTAGTCAGAATGTTTAGTTTGATAGATTATGTTTTTGGGTGGCAAACGTGACCTGAAGCCTCTTGTTTTTGTGAGTGATATGTGACAAGGTTAAGAATGCTACATAATGTGCTGGTACAAGAGACCAGCTGGCTGTTAATATAAAGTGCTGACGTCCCTTGGGTGAGTGATTCCAGGAATTCAGAGCTCTTCTCTTAGTTCAAAAACATATGGCAGTCTCTGCTCAGCTCCACAGGACGCTTTTGTCAGCTTTACAAGAGCACCCCATGTGTTTTTAACACAATTTGTCACTGCCGGCCCAGTCTGGAGAAGCACAGGGTTGGATAACACACTGGCTGAATCATCTTTGATAGAATGCAGAAAGCTTTTTTTAGTCTAGAGTGTGGAGGCTATTCCCAAAGCTACATATACTATTGTATGACCCATGTTTTAAGAAGTAAGAACAGTGGGGTTGTATTTAATTTGAATAACCTTGTAACTTAATATGAAACTCTGTGTCTGGCCTGTAGTGTTCTATTCTTGATATAGCACTACGTTTCTAATAATGTTTGTTCTTGTATTAGATAACAAACAACACTGAATAGACTATGTGAGAGATAATATGAAAAGCACCGTCTGGTGTGTTTGTGTGTGTTTTAATTTTATCCTGAGGAGGCACAGATGAAATAAAATTATCTATGAACTGCTATCTTTCATTGTATCATCTGTCGCCACTGAAATCAGATTCTGTATTTCCATTGTCTGCACAGTGCCTTCATATAGGCTTATTAATGTGTGATAGATGAAGGGATGGTTCAGTAGCAGCAAGCATGGTTTGCAGGCAGTTGGCCTTAGGATCAATTTCTGGCATCTCCCAGCTGAATTACTGTCAGTTGACTTGAGTAATTGCAGAAAAGCAGGATTAAATATTTTAAACAAACAGTCTTGGGTAATGGATGTAAAAGACTTGGTAATGGGTGTAAAAGTCTTGGAAAACTGCTGGTCATCAAAATGCTGATGTAGTATTGCGTCCATTCTGAACCTGAGAAATACCTGTCTGGGGTAATATGGGGACTATAGGCCAACACATCTGGAGGGCCCCAGATTTGGAAAGACTACAGTATTGTTCTTGCAGTCTTAGAACTCCTGTTCCTATCATGTTCTAACTTGAGATGAGTTATGCCTCCAGTGAAGAACTTGGATGTTATGTTTCCTCCCTTGCAGAAGTAGGATCAATATCTCAATATTTTTTTAAAAAAACTGTCCAAGTTGAAAAGACTAATAGAATGTGCATCTTGCTCATGATGATTTTTATTTATAATTACCAGACAATTCAAAGGTCTGTCATTCAAATTAAGAATGGCTATTTTTCATAGTTCACACCATGTATTTGTTTGTTTGTAGTTTTTGGAAGATTTAGCAAATAACAATATTGTTTTCCATGCAGCTTGTAATATGGACAAAGGTCGTGTTCTGCTTGATGTCTTATGGTTCTTCTCTGCCTTAGTTTGTATGGTGCATATTTCTGTAAATCAGTGTAAGGTTAAATTACATACATCTGCATTATGCCACTGATAAAATAGCAGAATCTACTGTAGCTTGCTGTTGCTATAGAGGCATACTTGCAAAATAGTTTAAAGTTTAAAAATGGACACAATGAAAGCATCAAATGCTAGTGTTGAAGCTGGTTGTTTGAAGGCTCACAGCAGTCTCATTCTTCATAGCTGTATGGTAGCCCTAGAGCATGGCCAGTGAGTATATAATGCACCTGAAATGAAGCAACTGGCTTTTCTCAAAGCTTGGATGGGAGATGAGGAGACCTTAAATTCCATGATGGAAGAATTTATTATGTTTGTAAATATGCTTCATGATTATTTTAAATGATTTTATAATTTTAAAATAAATAAATAAAATATGTGGTACTATATTCTACCCACTTCCCTGTTATTGGGAGGATTAATTCTAGCTGACAGGGAAGCATGTTCTCTTCGCTTTTTGAGGCACTTACTTCCCAAAAATAGCTGACACAGATACATGAGAGTAAGCCTTGTGCTAGCAATTTCTGAGGATTCCATTTGCAAGCCTTTCTTGAATGCCACTGTCCTGTGCCTCTAACACTTCAGTTTTTTTCCAGTGCCTTACCCCTTTAAATTCTTAAAATTTAAGGATTCTGTCATGAAAATTGATCTAATTAACCCCCTTTCCCTGCCCTGCCCCCTTCCCAACCAGGCTTCCATCATTTCCCGGAAGAAGACAGCTAAGGCTGAAGAACTTCAGGCTGCCAAGGAGGAGCTGTCCAACCTAGAGAAGCAAATGTTGCAAAAGTCAAGCCAAGCCCGGGAGCTGAATGGTGCAGAAGTCTTAAAGGGTGATGAGGTAAGTGCAAGGTCAGTGCAGGGTTGGAAAAGGTAATAAATGGTGAATGAGTCTCAGATTGTGTTATATATGTATACACACACACACACACACACACACACATATATATATATATATATATATTGTGTGTATATATATATAATATTATACGTGCCCTCCTCTACCATTTGTGAATGAAGATTAGGAACTACATGGGCATCCAGTAGAGGTGAACAGGCTATTCTGGGAAACCCTCTTATTTTTAACAGTGGTTTGTCATGTTGTTTGGAAGGCTGATGATCAAGAATCAGAAGCCCAAAGCCCACTTCTGCACCCAGGTGTTGCATCATTTTGCATCTTGGCTCATTTGTTTTACCACGAATCCAGCTTACTCCCAAAAACAACTGCTTAGCACATACCATACTGGCTGTGTCACTCTTCCATTGCAGGGTTAGTCAGACTGGTTCTTTCTTAAAATGAGGGGGGTTTGCCACCTCTCAGAGCAGAAGCCTTCCCCATGTAGTTCACATTCAGTCCTGGGGAGGAAGCTGCAACTCACTGGTAGCAAATCAAGATAACCATATTCTCTGTCAGCAGAGAAGGAGCTGCCTATGAATGCATTAACTCCTTCTTCAGCCCAAGCTAGGTGAGGGATCCCATGGTTGTGATAGAGACTTTTTAAAGTAAGTCCCTGGCTTCTCCTCAGTTCTTTGTCTTCACACAGAACAGGTCTTACTCATTGCTCCTTTTCTTTTCTTAGCTCTTAATAATTCCTTCCAGTTCTGTTCTTTTATTCCAGTTCATGCTTCCTGTTATACCAAAAAATCCTCTTCATGTCTTTTCAGATCCTTATAAATCCTCAGTTTCTCAATGCCTTCAGAATTCTTTGCTTCCCCCTCTTTAATCTCCTTCAGCTTCACTAGGTCCGAGATGGGAAAGACTTCAAGTAAGACTCACAGATCAGATCAAGGCCATAAATCACCCAGCAGGGATGTCTGTATTACTGAGGATGTTAGTGCTCTCTTATCATCCTCGGGAGCTGTAAAGAGATGCACACACAGACAATTCCTGATCCTACCACTGTGGCTGTAGCTGCCTCTCCAAAACTGCCAGGCACAGCAGTGCTGCAGGCTCCATGCATACTAAGTTGTGACTGAAGAGCCTGATCTCCAGTTCTCCTCTGCCTTTGAAGTGACCAAGATCATCCAGACTGTCAGGCAGATTGAAGAAAGGATTGGCAGCTCTGAATCCAGAAGTGAGATGGGAGGTTGCGGGACAGGAGAGGAATTTGATGATGGGTCCTTCGTTATTCTTTTCCTCTCTTAATGCTTCCATTTTGGATATCTCAGCATCTTCCTCGAATGCGATTATTTCTAGCACCAAAACTAAAGTTCCACCATAGAAGGCACAACCATGTTCCCACTGTTTTAATGATAGTCATGCCTATGGTTTTTCTTAGTTAGGCTTCCCTTATCCAGAAAATCAGCTTTGCTGTAGTCAGCAAGATTATGAACACTAAGCTCCAGTTCAGAGGTCATCTTCTTTCTAAAAGGGCTAGACCCATACAATCTGTCACTTTCCCTCATTCTCTTCCTGCTTTAAAGGTTGGAATGACTACAGCCAAGTCCCCTTCTGCACAGGCTGTCCACTCTTAAGACAAAGGAGGCCTCCTTCTCTCCAGTTCCCAGGGCCTCTATTACATCTAAATGCATTTGCAGCATAGGAAAGGAGTTAATATAGCTCAGAAGCTTTGCACTCTTTCTTGGCCATGGAAACCCACTGGGTGACCCTGGGTAAGTCACAGTCTATCAACCTTAGAGGATGGCAAAGGCAATCCCCCTCTGAACAAATTCTGCCAAGAAACGTGTGATAGGTTCACCTTTGTGTCACCATGAGTCAGAAATGACTTGAAGGCACACAACAACAACAAACAACGGTAATTTAAAAAGGTCCATGGCCTGAGGAGAAAGAGTGCAAAGCTTCTGAGTTATATTAACTCCTTTCCTACATTGCAAGCATTCCAGCCATTTGGCCGTACCAGCTTATCAACAATAACAGGAAAGGGAGCCTCACAAGAAGTCTTGGAGTTTAGGAACACAGCAGCCCACAAGGGTTGTCTTACCTTAGAGGATGCTGATGAAGTAGCCTGAGGTGTTGCAGGTTGGAATGATTCTTGTAACCATAGGACTAAAACAGCTTGTTATAGGAGTAGAATATAATCATCATTATTGAAGTGTCCTTCTACTGTACTGTCTTTTTGCTGTCCTGAGTCTGGCCTCTCCAGTCCTCTCTATCAGACCCATCTCTTAAAGAACCAGAGGGAAGAGAGGCTAAATCTGTGTCTTTGTTGTTGGTGTGTGCCTTCAAGTCATTGCTGACTTACGGCGATCCTAAGGTGAACTTATCACAGATTTTCTAGGTAGATTGTGTTCAGAGGGGGATTGCCTTTGCCTTCTTCTGAAGTTGAGAGACTGTGACTTACCCAAGGTCACCCAGTGGGATTCCATGGCTGAATGGGGATTCAAAACCTGATCTCCTAGTGTTTTAGTTCAGCACTCAAACCACTACACCATACTGGCTCTCATTGATATTTAATCTCTGCCCTTCAGACAGGAGCCTTGGCTCCAAAGGAGAGGGATACACATCTCAATTACCTGAATGAAAAGCAAGCAGGCACAGCATTAGAGCATTGCCACAAGGCATCTGCTTTTTCTATTAGGACCTCATCCACAGCTTCCCTAGTTTCTAAGGCAGCCATGCCATGAATACAAGATATATTTAACAACCAAGATCTGAATGCTAAATCATTGCAGCAGTTACTGAACTCTATAAGGCTTTGGCTTTCAAAGTCAATGCCACTAGAAATTCTCTTTTTCTGCTGGCTCTTTTGCAGCAGGCTAGAAAGTCAGTTTGGCTCAAACACTGGAACACTGACTTGTAGTCCAGGTCCAGTCTAGCCACCATTCTGTTTGTATGGGGCCTTCTTTTGGTGAGGATGCATTCAAGAACATTTTCATCAAAATGAAGGACAAGAAAACCATGCCTTCTATTGAAAAGAAAGAGGGGGGAAAGACAAAATAAATGCTCAAACCAGTCCTTTCACCCCTTTAGAGTCTTATCATATTTAAGGGACTTCAGAGGTTTCAGACCCATCTGCCTGCAAAAGGACATTTTCCCCTCAGAAGCCAAGGAAGCCAACCTCACAACCCACTCACAGTCCCCCCCAGACGGTAAAAATAACTTCTGACTCCTCTGTTTTCAACTAGGAGTAATGCTCACATATTTTCTTCACACCTGGCAGTGTTCCTCCACAGACTGATGGGCGATGATGACAATAAAAGAGGGGTGCTCAGTAAACTTCAATCAGCTTCCTAAAAATCATTTTCTTCTTCATCACAGTTCACCTCTTCTCTTCGCATTCAGATATGAGCAATAGAATTGGTCTGTCCACTGGAGTCTTCTCTGGAGTATATTCAGTTTTCTTCACTATGACCAAAAAAAGGGCAGAATTCAACCAAACACAGGAAGTTGCACATGGAGAACTTGCAGACCATTTAGGAACAGTTATATCTGAGGGATCTTCTTGACTCCATTGACCTCAAGTGGATTAAGAACTCTGATTTCTCCTTCCAGTCCCCCATCTGCTGTCTCAGAGTCTCATTTGCCACCCAGATCTATGCTGGATTCACCTAGCCACCTGGCATCAGAACAGCAGGCTTACCTAAAATTAGACTTCTCTAAGTGAGTTGTAAACACCTTTCTTTCCTATTGCTACAGCTCTGCTCTTAGAATCTTCATAGAATTATAGAATTGCAGAGTTGGAAGAGACCATGAGGCCCATCCAGTCCAACCCTCTGCCACGCAGGAAATCACGATCAAAGCATCCCTGACAGATGGCCATCCAGCCTCTATTTAAAGACCTCCAAGGAAGGAGACCCCACCACGCTCCAAGGGAGTGTGTTCCACTGCCGAACAGCGCTTACTGTCAAAAAGTTCCTCCTAATGTTGAGGTGTAATCTCTGTTCCTGGAGCTTGCATCCATTGCTTCGTGTGTTGAAAACTCCATGAAAGGCATTCCCCTGGTGGTGCTGTAGAAAGTCTACAGATTATAATCAGGCTGGGGTTGGCTTTCTTAGTGGCAGGAATGGACGTGAACCTGAAGCCTAATACTCTCCATAGGCTGACTTCAGCTCTTGCCTCAGTCTTGACCTCCATTAGCAAGTTTCCTATCTCCTCCCCTCCACACATGAAGAGATTTTTGATAGGGCTTCTCTTCTTAGTTGTCCTGTGTATACTGCTTTCTGAACTGGAACCTTCACAAGGTTCTGAAGCCCTTTCAAGACCATGTTTTGACCCCTTAAAGTCCCTTTAATGCTTCTATCAGTCAAAATTCTCTTTCTGATCACCACCACCTTAGCGAGAAGAGTTTCAGAACTTTCAGCCTGCTCCATTGCTACTTCCCACTGCAGGTTTGACACAAACATTGGAGGAATCCACACTACACAAATAATCCAGTTTGAAACTGGATTATTTTCATGGCTCCTTCCTATGGAATCCTGGGATGTGTAGTTTTACAGGGACTTTAGCCTTCACTGCCAAAGAGTGCTGGTGCCTCACCAAACCGCAAATCCCAGGATTCCATAGGAAGGAGCCATGCAAATAATCCTGTTTTAACCTGGATTATTTCTTTAGTGTGGATACCCCCTCTGGGTGGGGTTTTTACCTAAAGGAAATTCTTCATTCCACAACTCATAGCCTGTTATTCTACCTTCCTTCTGTCCACATCCTACTCACCCAGGTCTTTCAGAAGGTCTGGAGCCCTTTTTGTTCCCTTTTTACCTGCCTTAACCAGGTGACTAAAAGCTTGCATCTACATGGCCTATGAATCCCTGGGTTTACCAAAGCCCCAGGATGTAATAGCTCACAGTACTAGGGCAGCAGCCCTTTCAGCTGCCTCTTCCATTAGTACCTCCCTAGAGGAGATATAGCAGGCTGCAACCTGGTCTAAACCACCACTTTCACCCAACACTATAAATTAGACAAATTGCCTCTGCAAAAGTGGCATTTGGTAGGAAGATTCTTAATCAGGTGATTTCCATTTCTTGCACCACCCTGCCCTACCTTTTGGCTTTGGTAAATCCCAGTCATGGGTGACTCCTTCTCTACTGACAGAGAAGGGTATGTTGGGACTTAATATAAAGCTTAATTCTTGTCCACAGAGGAGACATACAGACTCACCCTCAGTGTCAATTTGTATATCTCTAACCTAGTTTATGCTTCATCTTCTCAATTTTAATTCTTCTAATTTGTTAGAAGTCTATGCCTTACTGTCCTTTTCTGGTCTCAGTTTGTAAATGGAACTGGGAGGAGGAGCCAGGGATCTAATCTAAAAAGTCTCTGTTGCAACCACATGATCCTTTGTCCTACCTGGGGAGCAGCAGGAGTTAATCCATTTATGGATGTCACCTTCTCTGCAGACAAAAATGGATGCTCACAATAAACCCCAAGGTACCATTCTCTCATGTTTCTGTTTTTACAGCTGTACATGGGTCTGAGACCTGTGGACTCAGATGGAGGTAGTGGGAACCTCTATAGAACTTCATGGTCCAGGGGATTGTCAGCCAGCTTTGGTGGGGGAGAAGAGACTATGGGATAAATGGGTACAGAAAATGTTGATAATGAGAGATCGACAGTTGAAGACTGAAGAAGCAACAGGAGTCTGGGGCTCTTGCTGAATGTGAAGAACTTCAGATTAGAGTTCTGCCCCTCCCTGCTGTATTCTCATCTCTGTTTGAAGTCAAGGGCACAGTTTCCCATACCAAATATGGCTTTAACAATCACTGTTTACAACATAAGACAACTAGATGACAAACTCTTGAGATTAGACTCCTTATAGGAAAATTTCTGAGACAAAGCTCCCATAGAAGCATTTGTCCCTAATGCTCTTAGCTTTATTTCCTATTAATATATCAACCCTTTGTTTTTCCTCTCCTTTGTATTATACACTAGTTTCACATTTCACACTGGACTTTTGTTTTTGGAAAAATTTGAAAGCAGAACACTGCAATTCATGACATTCCTGCTGTGGAGAAAGCAGTGATGAATTTCCCAGCAGCCAAGTGTTGCAAGAGAGCAAGCAAGCTGCTAACACTTTGTCTTATCTCTTGGGTGTTCACTGTATTGTAAAGTACATAAAAATGCTCCACGTTGTCAATGCACCTGATGACGGGAACAATTTGTTGAGTAGCTGAGCTACAAAGAGTAATAATAGCACCAGAACAGGAAATTGAGGTAGAAAGAGGTTGAGTTTATGGCCACCTTGGAATGTAGATCAGGGAAGAGGATGAAGAATGGCTATGCGTATATGAATAATATTAACTTATGTAAGTACAAACATAATGGAATACAAGCTTAGACACTTGAAGCTCTCTTGAAAAATATCAGAGGGGCCTGCAGGATCAGACCAAAGGAATATCTATAACACCATTCCCAACCTGGTGCTCTCTCCCTCAGTGTTGTTCTCTTGAAGTTGGAAAAGATATTGCTCCTGACAGAGAAGCTCTATTTCTGGTTCATAACCACTTCTTGAGTTGTCCATGAATTTGTCCTCTCTCATTTTAAAGCCATCTAAGTAGTTGCCTGATCTCATGTCTTGTGCCAAGGAATTCCATACAATAACTACATGTTGTGAGAAGAAATTTTTTTCATTCTGTCCTGAATCACCTGCCACTCAGTTCCATTGGAAACCTTTCTACACAATATGTAATTTTATATACTGTTATCATAGCTGCCTGTGCTGCTCCCCTAGTGGGTCATCTTGTATTTTGTAGATGAATTGGTATATCTATTTAATACTTTGGACATGGTACTGGAGATCCTAATGATTTCTTGTGAGACCTGGGTTGTTGCTTCCCCCATCCCCATTGTTGTATATCCCCTTATGGTCTGTCCCTCACTTTGGCACTCAAATGAATTAATGCTTTCTCCGCCTGGCCTTTCACATACCAGCAATTGTATCCTCAGCTGAGGTCTTAGCACTTCATCCACGGAAAGGTCAAGCCTGGTTTATATTTTTACTAGCCAGCATGTTGCTTTCTCCTTTAATGATGCAGAGGAGCACACAGCCTTCCAGTCCTACCGAAGGCCAGCATTTGGGCAGATGGCTGGAACTGACAAGCTCAGGCCAGGGTATAGCTGGAGAGGTTTTGGTAGAAAAACAAGATGTGGTGGCAGTGGGGGTGGGGAACAAAGTCTGGTCTGTTGCAAATATAGTAAAATCTTAAAAGAACTTTAGAGCAAAGTGCTGAAAACAAAGACAACACAGACAAGGCTGGCAACCTTTTTCCTGCAGCTGTCAGATCCTGAAAATTAGAGAATCTCATTCCAGTGCTTAGAAAGGGTAGGTGGTTCAATTACAAGTGATCCTAGGTAAACCAGAGATATTTTTAGCTCCCTTTCACAGCACATTGTTCTCTTCGAAGTGGAACATAGGTTCTGGGGAGCCTAGATTTTTTTCCCTTCTCTCCAGCCTGCTGGGACTGAAAAAGAAATCAAAGCGACGTTTGTCTCATAGAAACTGATGGTAGTTTTGTTTCTTTTTTCCATTTTAAAAGTTTGCCATTTACCCCTTAGGTCCATAGATGTAGGTAGCAAGATAAAATGTGAAATCCAGAGATGTTCCAAAGAAATCAGTTCAAATAAAAGGCTCTAGTCCATTTCAAGGTGCAACTTTATGCAGGTATTCTGCAGTCAAAGGAACAAGGGGGTGGCTAGGGGATCATGGGAAGAGTGAGTCCTGATGAGGAATGTCAGGAATTGTGGGGAGGGGTCTGGCCTAATCAGACAGTGAAAGTCCCATTACTTTCAGGGGTTGCACAATGAACAGCCCTGACCTAGAGGAAGGGCTCTGAAGTTGACCTTGGTGTATAAACAGGATCAGCTTCCTAAGAGTGACTTCAGTGTGGTTCAGTAGCAGTTGGCTGGAAAGATGGTTGCACGGATACTGCATAAGCATACATGGAAAGATCCACAGAAAGGTTCCCTGAGCAAGGGTGTTTCTGGTAAGGAAACATAGGCCGCTGCCTAATCCCCATAGAGACCAGTGGTCTGTCTAGTTCAGTACTCTGCTCCTTAGATGGGCAATTGTGGTGGACATGTGGGGCAATTTTCACCCCTGCTTTCAGGTTCTGTCAGCCTGGGAGGTTTTTGTATGTGTGTGGGGGGAAGGGGTATAGCAGTGCAAATTGCTGTTCCTTGAGGCTTCCAGGAGCAGCAATGTGAGGTTTTGGCATTTTTTTACCAAAAGATGCCCCCCCCCCAAAAAAAGAAGAGATGCAAAACAAAAAATAAAATCCCGAGGGACCACATTTGGCCCACGAGTTGTAATTTGCCTACCCTTGCTCTGTGCTGCTACTTTCCGCATGCACTGTGCTCTGTCACAGAGCTGTGCTTCTTCCCTGAAGAAGGCAGAGACTTTGCAAACTCCATACTACGGGCCCTCCTTGTGATAAGAAACTGCTAGAATAGATGAGCATTTCTTCCCTCTCACTGCTTTTTCTTTCTCTTAACTATCTTCACAAGTAGTAGGAAAAAAGGGTTTTAACACTTTCTTCTGGAAATATATCACGTAGGGACAACCAATATTCTCTGCAGCAGGACTTCACAGATGACACAAAGGCCACTGTGCAAAATACTTATAGCAGCCAAAAACTTCTGAAGCAGGATATTAACTGTCAGTGAAGCCAAACTTACGGTGTGGCTCAAATGTAAAATACAACTTAGCTCACATGAATGCTCTTGGAGCACTCATTGGGATGAATAAAGCATTCATCTTACTGGCTTGAAAGTCTTTACTGAGAATGATTCCTCACCACCACCACATATTGAAATATAAATAGGTTGGAATGAATGGTGAATGATAGTGCTGCTCTTTTCATTTCTTTCTCGGCAGAGTGTTGGTCCCAGCACTCAGTTCTGTACTGTGGTCAGTGCTTTTAGGGATCCAAGCTCCCTATCTACTTGCCTTGATGTTTTGACCTGGCTTGGTTTGTCCTGGCAATCGGTAGAACATTGGGCTTTTAGATCAGGGTTTGGATTCCTGCTCACCACTGAAGTTTGCTGAATACCCACAGGGTGTCCTGCCCTTTCTCCAAGGAATTGAGGGTGATGTATGCAGAAGCTTACCTCTATTATATCCTCACATCAAACCTGTGAGAGAAGACTGGCAGACAGCATGATTAGCCAAAGTTCATTCCTGGCATGTATCACATTTCTGTGTGACCTCAGGCCAATCATATTCTCGGCCAGATCCACTTTGCAGGATTGATCGGAAGATATAATATAGTCACCCTCTCAGTATAACACCCTTAGCTCCCGGTGGAAAGGGCAAATAAATAAAATGTGTAAGCAAAGGAAAGCAAGAGAGTTTAGTGCTATGAAAATGGGCTGTGGTCTTGTGTGCACCTCCCTCCCCTCCCTCCATTCATAGTTTTTCTGCTTAGTTACACTGGAACCTGCAAATCCAGTAGTAACTGATTAAGGGGAAGGAGGGAGTACATCAGCCTGAAGTTGTCTCATAATGCCAAACTTGTACGATTTCATTGTATGGGTCACCATTGTAGTCTACAGGGGATTTGTGAGCTCTACTCCTTTTTGAAATGAATGGGTTGGCAACTAAGGGAGTAAGTGACATTTCCCAAGGCACTACATCCATTCAACTCAGGAGTCAACAGTTGCCCTCCTTGAAGCAAGCACATCCATGGAATCCTGCCTCTGTACAGTGGTACATCTTAAAACCTTCTGGAGTTCAAAACCTGTTGCCCTTTCTGTGGAAGGGCAAGGCCTATAACATTTTGAAGGCCTGAAGGTGGTAAGCCTTTTCTTGTTCAGCTCTCTTCTAACCCCTACCAGAGCAGCAGCTTTAAGAAACTTTTCACAAACACATTTGGGGAGACCTTTCACTTATTTCTTCTGCCTTCAACCCCCACTCCCATTCCACTAGACCAGAAGTCACCAGTTGGTTGTTACCTTTAAAACCCTACATGGTTTGGACCAGGTTACCTACAGGATCACTTTCTCCCATATATTCCGCCCCATACACTCAGGTCCTCTGGGGGACATTTACTTCAGTCAGTCAGGCTAGGTTGGCAGCTGTCATCCAGCAGACTTTTTCTTCAGCTGCCCCTAGACTCTGGAACGACCTGCTGTAGGAGATTTGACAGCTGAATACAGTAGGACTCCTGTATCCACTGATTCATTATCCACTGATTCAATTATTCATGGGACACAAAACAGCACACCTACCATAGAATCTTCCTAGAAAATGTGTCCTCTCTAGCCATTTTTTAGGACTGCCAAGGCAACTATGGTATTTAAAACTGGAAGTCCCATTATTTTCAATAGCGTTTGCTATCATCCATGGTTTTCGGTATCCACAGGGCCCCCAGAACCAATCCCCAGTGGATAAGGGGTTCCTATTGTACACTGTCTGAATTTAAAATAGCATTAAAAACCAGTCTCTTCTGGCAGGCCTACCCAGATTTTTAAACTGTGAATTTTAAACTGTGTTAGTATATACTGGTTGTATTTGTTCTTTTAAATTGATATTATGTTTTAATGGGTTTATGTATTTTTAACTGATATTAGTTGTTATGTGTAAATCTATTGTTCCCTGCCTTGATCCATGGGGAGAGGCAGGTAAGAAATAGTAGTAGTAGTAGTAGTAGTAGTTGTTGTTGTTGTTGTTCAGGCTCAGGATGAGCTCTGGGCTTTACATAAAACATCAGGCTAAATCCTGTTGTTCTCTTACCCAATGGGTTATTCTTTTGAGGTTTTCTAAGCTACCTGGCACATGCCAGCTACCCAGCAAAGGTGAAAACCAGCTGAGAATACTCACAGTCTCTTCTTTTAACCAGAGAAAAGTATTTTAAGGGACACTTGGATTTGCCAGTTGAAAACATTTGTACAACAGCATGCTTTGGAACCCTGGAGCTGAGTTGTCCCCAGATAATTTTGTTTGTTTCAATATGAGGCAGTCACTTCAATTCCTGGCAATAGGGTGTCTTGGATTAAGAGTTATATCTTGAAATAATAGCATCAAAACATTTGTCAGGCCTGCAGCCTTGCCAAATGGGAGAGAGAGCCAGAAGTGTCCCAGAAACAGCTTCCTAATCAATATTAATAAAAAAAATCTTCCTGGATTCTGACAGCAGCTAGAAGGGGGCTGGCCGAGTGCGTAATGGGAGTGGTGAATGCCACACTGCAGCAAGGGAAGTTTCCATTCTGCCTAAAAGAGGCTGTTGTGAGTCCGTTACTAAAAAAGGCCTTCCTGTATGCCACCATTCTGGATAATTATCAGCCAGTCTCTAACATTCCATTTTTGGGCAAGGTTCTGGAGTATGTGGCAGCCTCCCAGCTCCAGGGGTTTCTGGATGAGACAGATTATCTAAATCCTTTTCAGTCTGGCTTCAGGCCTGGTTGTGGGATGGAGGCAGCTTTGGTTGCCTTGATGGATGACCTACCCAGGGAACTAGACAGGGAAATGTGTCCCCATTGGCTCTGCTGGACCTCTTAGCAGCTTGTGATATCATCGACCATGGTGTCCCTCTGGGCTTCCTCTGTGGGATGGGACATGGGGGCACTGTTAAGCAGTGGTTCCAGTCTTTCTTGGAGGGGTGAACTCAGACGGTGGTGCTGGGGGACTCCTGTTCAATGCCCTGGCCTTTGGCCTGTGGGGTCTCTCAGGTTTCTATTTTGTCCCCTATGCTATTTAACATCTACATGAAACAGCTTGGAGAGGTCATCCAGACTTTTGGAATTTGGTGTCATCAGTATGCTGATGACACCCAGCTCACGTGCTCTTTCCCATCTGATTCCAAGGAAGCTGTTTCAATACTGAACCAATGTCTGTTGTCAGTAATGGACTAGATAGGACAAACAAATTGAAACTTAATCCAGAGAAGACAGAGTTGCTCCTGGTCAGTCAATAACACAGATCAGGGAATAGGGACTTGACCTGTGCTGAATGGGGTTGCACTCCCCTTGAAATCTTGGCTCGCAGCTTGAATGTTCTCCTGGACTCAGCTCAACCTGAACGCCCAGGTTTCAACAGTGGCCCGAGTGCATTTGCACAGCTAAAACTAGCGTGTCAGCTGCACCCATTTCTTGAGATGTCAGTTCTGGCTATAGTGACACATGCCTTGATTACATCCTGTTTGGACTACTGTAACACACTGTATGTGGGGCTGCCTTTGGAAACTTCAGCGGGTTCAAAATCTCTCTCTCTCTGGCTTTTCTTCGCAAATGAAGATTCAGGAAGGACTCATCCTGCGCTTTCTGCAAGCACGCTGATGACTAAAAAGGCCAATCCGAGATAAACAAGTCCGGTTGCAGAAAGCACAGCAGAAGGTCTCTTTGGGTGATGTTTCCAGGTTGTGATTCTTTCTGCATTGTCATTTCTCTTCAAGCGTGAGTTCTCACATAAGGCTGCAGCATTGTGGATAGTGCGTTTCCATGCCTCCCGATGTGAGGCCAGGGCGGACTATTGTTGGTGATCAATTTGGCCGAGCCTGAGATGTTGTTTCAGGGAGTCCTTGTATCATTTTTTTTTTTTTTGGAGCGCCCCTCTTACACTGACCTGTTGCGAGTTCACCGTAGAGTACTATTTTTGGGAGGCGATGGTCCTCCATCCTAGAAACGTGCCCTCCCCAGCGCAGCTGTGTTCTCAATATCATGGCCTCAATGCTGGGGATCCCTGCTTCCTCAAGGATAGCAACATTCGTCACATAGTCAGTCCAGTGTATATTTAGGATTGTGCGTAGACAGCACTGATGAAAGCGTTCAAGGAGTCGTAAGTGTTGGCGATAGGTGACCCATGTTTCAAACCCATAAAGAAGAATAGACAGTACAATGGCTCTATACACATTAAAATCACTCTATACACGTGTCTCTCCCACAACAAGGGGGCGTCAATGGAGAGGCATGGGTTCAGAATGCTGACTAGGACCAGTTATAGGGAGCATATAACTCCCTTGTTAAAACCCCACTGGTTACTGGTTTGTTTCCGGGCACAATTCAGAGTGCTGGTCATGACCTATAAAGCCCTATACAGCTTGGGTTCAAACTATTTGAAAGACTGTCTCTCCCAATATAAACCTGCCAGAGTCCTGAGATCATCAGGGGAAGGCTTTCTCTCAGTCCTACCACCATCACAGGCTTGCTTGGTGAAGTCAGGAGAGAGAACCTTCTCTGTGACTGCTCCCACTCTCTGGAATTCCCTTCTACAGGAGACTAGGCTGGCCCCATCCAGCTCTCCTTTCAGTGGCAGGCAAAGACCTTTTTGTTCAAGCAGGCTTTTAATCTGTAAGCAGGGGAACTTTTTATTGGGATGTTTTATTTATCTTTTAAACTTTGGTTTGTTTTAAAAATGATTTTATACTGTTTTATGTAGTGATTTTAATTCTTTTTAAATTTTATTGTGAAGGTTTTTAATTGACTGTCTCTGCCAGCTGCCTTGGTTCCCACTCTGGAATACAAATAAATAAATAAAAATTGCCTAGTTGGCCTGCCTGAGAGGTGGACTGCAGAATATTTTTCTTCTTTGATAGATTAAGAAGTCAGCTTCTCCACAATAGTTTGGCAGCCATCATGCTGCTCTTTACACACTCCCTGCCCCCATTAAAATCAGTGGGACTTAATGCACATAATTGAGAGTGGAAGTGACTCTAATAAATCATATTCCAAAATGGCTGTCCGAGCTCATTTTCAGGATACCTGGCAAATGTTTGAGGAGAGCTGGTCACAGCCAGGGATTTGCTTTGACTCAGTGTGTTTAGCTGCTTGTGAGGTCTTTATTGCATTAATTGGACTGGCAGGAGAATTTGCCATCTGTTCTGTAACTCTCAGTATATAGCTTCTGCAAATATTTTTCTATAGTGTCCTGCTGAGATAATTAAAGAGAGCCTCCTTTTATCTGATTCAGATTATTCTCAGGAAGTTACATTGGCATACATGTGTGTGCATGTAGCTAGGTGTATACTTAATGGCTCCCTTTTTGTTGAACCAACGCAGGCATTGATATCCCCTGATACACCTTCTCCACTTTTCATAAGCCACCATAAATCCATGGGCTGCTTTTAGTGGGTCACTTTCTTTTGGGAACAGTGTTGTTGTGTACTCTACACCAAAGATATGTGTTAATAATGAATGACGTGTTGGTTTCACACATGTTGAGTGGGGGTACAATAGCAATCACATAGGTAGGGCTAGTATTGTGAGCATATTGGTTGAGCAACCAAAAATCCAGACCTGTGCAATCTTGGAAAATTCGAATGTTGATGCAAATGTTAATTCTTCTTGTAAGGAACAATGGGAGCCATTCCTCCTTACAACTCCCATTGCCCAATCCTTGGCGCTGCACTACAAGAGGCTGAAAAATGAAAGGGGCCTTGTAGGACACTGCTCCTCATTTTTCTGTCTGTTAAAGGAAAGGGATATACTCTGGGGTGCAAGTTCTAACAAAAATACCCTATAAAAGAAGTCATTCAACCAAGGATTGGTACTGTGAAAAGAGGTAGCTCTGTTTTGTGTTTGCTTTATTTAAAAGGGCAGCATGACAAAAATGTCGAAAAAGAATAACAATGGTAAAAGTTGTAAGGTGAAGGGGATATGTACCTTCTCACTGAATCCATGGGTTCTGTCAAGTAGTTGTAGTATTTATGTGCCTTCAGGTTGAGTCTGATTTATGCTGCCCCTACCATAGGGTTTTCTTGAAGGATTTATTCAGAAGAAGTTTACCATTGCCTTCCTGTCAGGAATGCTGTGATTGGGCATTCCTGCATGACAGGGGGTTGGACTAGATGGCCCTTGTGGTCTCTTCCAACTCTATGATTCTATGATTGTTAAGCTGAGAGAATGTGACATGCTCAAGGTCACCCAGTGGGTTTCTGTGGTTTAGCAGATAGATCCCTGGTCTCTCAGAGTCCTAGTCTAACACTCAGACAACTACACCATGCTGGTCCTGTTAAGTAGACTATCCCATAAGCGCCTAACACAGAATATTAGAGGAATTAGCTGGGAAGAGAGTCCCATTAGCCAGGCTCTTTTGCTGTTTATGTTTTGGAGGTACAGCCTGGGGGCGGGGGGAACCCCTTTAGGTTTTGTTCCGCTTCCTTACTTCCAGTCTAGCACTCACTATGTGGTCCTTTATTTTGTAAAGTCTTCAGTATTCTTCAGTATGTAAATACCAGCTTTGTTTTCACAGCTTTTTCCTTGGCCATGGCTTTCCTGTTCTCTTACAATCTCTTTTCTTCTGAGACATCATGGAACTATATTCCTGATATTACACCGTAGTTTCATTTGTTAGGTGCTGCATGCTAGTTTTCACAGAAATGCCAGACATTCCAGCAGCACACTTAAAAGTAAGCTGAGTTACTTCTGTCACTTTGTATCGGACATTAGAATGGGGAAGACTTGCTGAAAGAATGTTGTTTCACCAGTTGAGAACCTCCTCAGTTCCCATTTCCTCCTGCCTCTTGTAAATTGAGCAGCTTGATGGAGTGATGCTTCCCCTTCTTATCCTGACCTCTGTTGGAACTAGTCCCTTCCTTCTGTAGCTTGTTCCTAACCTCTGAATTTGTAACCACACTGGGATGTGCAAGGCTGGAGAAAGGTGCTCAGTTTGAACATGCTCAAAAGCATTTTGAATGGTCAGAAGGTGATTGTCTTCCCCTGTTTTGGCAGTCTTTGGAAATGATGTTGAGTGTGATTTCTCCAGCCTTGCACATCCCAGTGTGGTTGCAAATTCAGAGGTTAGGAACAACCAATTTGCACCCCAATGATTATCCAGTGCATGACCCCTTAGTTTCATAGGGTCACTCAAAAGCAGAGCTCGGAAAAGGTGTGGGGTGTTTGGGGGGGTTTTGGTCCTTTGTTGGGTGGCATTTAAACCAAAGGTTAAGAAACATGGGTGAAAAAGCCAGCGTGGTTATTTTATTTTTAATTTTTTAATTTTATTTTTCAAAAATTGCATACTGCTAATGATTTGTTCTTGCCCAGATCTTTTATAAACAATTGGACCCTGTTTCTTGGGGAAATAAAGACTGCTACTGTGGTGGTGGGGGGGGGCAGGGAATGTTTTGGACAATACTTTTCTGGCCAGTATGTTTTATCCCATTTTTTTTGTCAACACTGCTGCAAAAATCAATTGGATTGGATAATGGGAAACAATATAGTATTTAAAAAACAAGAAGGGCAGCAGCTAAAAAAGACAGTAACTGGAAGTTGGTGAGATGAAGAACTTTAAACCCCCTATTTAAATGTGGACAAGGTATCATAAAGGGAATCAAATGACGTTAAGAACCGGATGGATGTTTCCTGGCAACTAAAATATAATGGACATCTGGCACCAGACAAACATGCCTAGGGAGTGGAGATTCCACAGCTTGGGATTTTCAAGCTTGTTGCTGCAATCATAAATGCAAGGAAAAAAATATGTTGTGAAAGGAAAGCTACATTTAATTTTGCAGGGAAGAACTGATTCTCTGCTTTTCCAGCATTTACTTGTCTTGTATAATTTGAGTAGAGTGGTAACATTTGTCAGCCAAACAGGGAAACTGAAATAAAGGGGAAATGAATTGGGTAGTGGTGTTTTGGGTTTTTTAGGCCACTGAAGTGCTGCAGGTGACTATGTAAGTGTTAGTGTGCAAGTAGCATACTAATAGGCTTTTCTTTTTTTCAAATGCTTTTCCTTGATTGGAGTGGGGGGGGGGGTGGCGGGAAAGGCAGTCCTAAAATATGGGATCTCATGTTAAAACTGTTCCATTGGGTTTTCTCACTGAGAAGTGTCCTCTTTATATGAGAAGAATGATTTCCTGCATGGCAGTGGGTTGGACTGGATGGCTCTTGTGGTCTCTTCCAACTCTACAATTCTATGATTCTATGAATCTGAGAACAGCAGTAATTTTATAAATAAAATTAATAATAACAGTTCTTTAAGCATTCCTAATGATGTATTCCATCTAGGCGCTCTACAGCCTGGTTGACTGGAATGTTACACTTAGGTATTTGTAAAGCTGAATATGTTCTCTAATGTACCCATTGATCTGCTACCTGTTTTGGGTAAACCTTTTAGAGGCAATAAGGATTTTGGTTTTTAGATAGTTAATTGTGACCTGTTTCTTGGTACAGTATGCTGAAAACACCCTAAGAACTATTCTTAATCTTATTCTGAAAAAAGATGATACTGTCAGGTGCACAAAGTAAGGCAGCAGTTGCACAATTTGCTAATCTAGGAAGATGAAAATCAGAATTGGATAGAGATTGAACCATAGAGTTATTGTAAAGATTGAATAGTAAGGGAGTGGATTCATGCTAAAGTTCATGCTAAAATAAATCAGTCTTAAAGGTGTTCCTCATTGTTATTGGTAATTGTTGTCAAGTCAGCTTCAATTTATGGTGACCCTATGAATGAGAGATCTCCAAGACACCTTGTCATCAACAGTCCTGCTCAGATCATGCAAACTCAGGGCTGTGGCTTCCTTGATTGAATCTATCCACCTGTAATGCGGTCTTCCTCTTTTCCTACTGCCTCTCACTTTACCAAGCACTATCATCTTGTAATGAATCATGTCATCTCATCATATGGCCAAAGTATGATAGCCTCAGTTTGATCATTTGTGCTTTTAAGAAGGCTTCAGGCTTGATTTTCTCTAGGACCTATTTACTGGTCATTTTGGCAGTCCATGGTATTCATAGAATTCTCCTCCAGCACCACATTTCAAATGAGTTGATTCACTATGGCAGGAATGATCCTGACTTACAGTATATCGCTACACTAAAGGATCTTGTCTAATTCCTTCATAGCAGCCCTTCCAAGTCCTGGTCTTCTGATTTCTTAACTATAGTCTCCTTTTTTTATTTAAGACTGAGCCAAGATATAGAAAGTCTTTTGACTAGTTTGATGTTTGATGTCTTAAATCATCCACTTGAAAGTTGTGTAAACCATCTGTGGGCATTATTTTTGATTTCTTATCATTTAGCCGTAGTCCTCCTTTTGCCCTTTCTTCTTTGACTTTCATCAATAGTCATTCCAAGTCTTTGATAATTTCTGCTGGTAGTATGGTGTTATCTGCATATATTAAATTGATGTTCCTTCCTCCCACTTTCATGCCTCCTTCCTCTGAGTCTAATCCAGCTTTCCATGTGATTATATTTTGTGTATAAATTAAACTGATGGGCTGATAAAATGCAGCCTTGCCTGACCCCTGTGCCAATTGGAAACCATTCTGTTTCTCCATACAAGATCTATCTATTAAATAACAAGACTGACACAATAACTCATCTTTATTTATATGTATTACAATTCTAATGCTTGACCCCTTCAATATACAGTACTCCCTGTTCACATTCACACACACTGATGTAATCTTCTTTTCCCCTGGTTGAAGGCATGGAGCAGATCAGTTTCTGTCAGCTGTTTTAACACATCTGCCGTTTTCTTCATACTGCATCATTTGACTCAAAATGTGTTCCTTTAAGCACCGGTTTCACTTTAGGGAAAAGAAAAAAGTTGCATGGTGCCAAATCTGGTGATAATGGAGGATGTTCAAGTGTAATAATGCATTTATCAGCCAAAAACTGCTTCACAGAAAGTGCTATGTAAGCAGGCACATTGTCTTGATAAAGAATGAAACGACAACTGACAATTAACTAAACGGCCGAGAGTGTTGCTGTTTGTCATGCAGGTTCAGACATGTTCAAAGTCACCACTCAAGCATTCACAATCAGTTCTGATTTGTCTGAAAGGTAGAAACACAGTCTCATTATTTAATAGACAGATCTCGTATTTTGTCCTTTTGGCCTAAGTGCAGGTTTCTCATCAGGACAATCAAATGTTGTGGTACACTCATTTCTTTTAGAGCCATGCAGATTTTTTCATGATCTGTACAATCAAAGGCTTTACTATAATCTATAAAGTACAGACTGAGTTTCTTCTGAAATTCTTTGGTGCATTCCATTATGCAATGTATGTTTGTAGTATGAGACCTAGAACCTCTTCCTTTTCTGAACCCAGCTTGAACATCTGGCATTTCTCACTCCATATATGGTAAAAGTCTTTGTTGTAAAATTTTGAGCATCACATTGCTTGCAGTAGTCCAATGGTTACCACAATCCCTACTGTCCCATTTCTTGGGGACTGAATTGTATATTGAGCATACCCAGTCTCTTGACATTGTTTTGTTTTTCATGTTTGTTGGCTGATTTTTTAGTTAGAATTCAAATGGATTCTGTCTCTGTAGCTTGAAGCAGCTCTATTGGAGATTATTCTTGCCTCCACTTCTCCCCTTTTTTTCTCTTTTTCTCCCCCCACCACCCCATTTTATTCCTCTCTTGACTGGGATAAGGTTGACAATAGTCCCTGTGGATTATGTCGTACTCTCAAGAAGTTATCTTCATGCGGTTTACAGATAAGTATGAATAATCTGCAGTCTAGGGAAGAAGCCTTCAGTTTTGCCTAGAGTCTTTCCCGAGGAATATTATCAAATGCTTATTTAAAATCAACAAAGGCAGCATAGAGTGTCCCATGAGGCCTGGTACTATATTTCTCCGTCAAATGATGTCAAATCAAATACTCTTTGATGGTAGAACAGTCAATCCTGAAACCACTTGCTATTCTGCTAAAATGTGCTCCTGATCAAGCCAGTCCCAGAGTTTCCAAAGTAAATGCCTAGCATAAAGTTTTCTTACTATATTAAGCAAGCTGGTTCAATGACAGAGGGACTGGTCTTTACCCCCCTTTTTATATGTTGGAATAATGATGATGATGTAATAATAATAGCAGCCTGCCCCAGCCACTGGGAATCTGTACTGACTAGTTAATAAATGTGAAAATGGCTGCCAGGATTGGAACCTACTAATCTATATTGGTTTTGATCAGCTCTGAGGGAATCATATAGTCTCCAGGGGACTTTGCCAACTTTAGATTTTTATCATGACTGGGACCAAGTGAGGAGTTCTGCTAGATCTGCGTCCAGAGATGTAGTGTGATCTGGCTTGAGTAAAGTGCATGGAAATGAATTTCCCAAGAGTTAGCGGAGACATAGCAAGGCATTCTGGAGGTTTGTGTCTGGATCAGTTGGAGCCAGGTTTCCCTTTGGGCCTCTCTCTTTTGTTTTAATCAGCATTTTATGATGTTTTTAGAGTTGCACTGCAGAAAGAATTAATTTAGAATTGCTCAGCCCATATTGTTTAAACTGTGATACTAAGTAATTCTTAGCTGCTACACAGTCACAGTAAAACCAAGGTTTCACATTATAATTTACTTAAGGGAGGGCTCAGTGGAGTGAGTATCTTTTAACAGCATCTCTTGCGACCCAAGAGAACTCCTGGTAGAGCTCATTTAATTCAATGGTACAGTATTTACATCTGAGTAGATTTTTTTAGAAGAAAAACATAGGCAGGAATGGGAAGATATAAATTTTGCTAGCTCTACCTTTTGGCTCCAGGTGCCAAACTTACCAAACCCCTCAAAGTATATGATCCACTGAAGAATGGGATGGGTGGAAAGCAGAAGCAGGGAGAGAGAAGAGCCAAGAGAAGGAGGAGGAATGAAAACTGCTCTAATCATCCAAGTGCTCCGTGTGAGCAACGTTAAACACACTAAAGGATTGCAAAGGGGTTCAATGGGATTTACTTTTGGGTAGACATGGGGAGGACATGGGTTGAGCTAAATTAATCTTTTGACTCCAAACTAACAGCTTCAACTTCATCAGACTCTTCCAAGTCTGTGACCCACTGAATCAGGGAAGGGGTGGAAAGGAGGGGAGGAGGACCAAGAGAGGAAGAAATGCTGATGGGGTTGAGGAAAACAATTAACTTAATGATCAAAATGTCTAGTACTGTATGAGCAATAGTAAACATACCTAAAAGAGTACAGAGGGATATGATGCAGCTCACCTCCAGTAATATAGAGTATTGGACTTATATATTATGAAATACACAATTTGAATACAATATACACAATATTATTGTGTAATATATTATTGTATAATGCTATACATGTGTTAAGGTATAATATTATACAATAATACATTACACAATAATATACAGTACAACTGAAATCAGAAAAAAATCAACAGAGATCTGAAGAAAGTCACAATACCACTCCCCAGAAAGTCACACAAGCCAATAGATGTATATATGTGGGAATACCAGTTTTATAGTCCTGATATTCTCTAATGGCCTTGACTTCTTAAGGTCTAAGCAAATAAATCATTCCTCCATACAGTACCAGGACTCATTCCCCCCCCCTTTACATTCTTCTTCAATTGCTTCTTAATTCCAGGTCTTCGGTAGCTTTCCAGCTGTTATTTTGCTGGGCCCTGCTGCCTAGCAACAAAGCCATGTGATGCACTTTGTTCAATCTGAATCCTTTTTCTCCTTAGGCCCTTCCTGTCTTATTGAATCTGCCAGAGGAAGATCCACTCATTGTAATAAATTCTAATGTATTAAAAATTTAACTTGTTAAAGAATAGTATTGCCTCCAGCATCAATCAGGACATCTAGTCAGTCGTGCCACATCTCTAAAAGATCCAATGAGTTCATAATGTGCTGAGCCAATGAACCGGTTATTTCTGAGCTCTGCCAAATGTGGCATAGTACATGTTCAGACAACTGCATTGTTAGGTTGTATGACTTCTGTGACCTTCCCTGACCTTGTCTGGGAACTGTACACAGCAGGAAAGGTTGTTCTTCAAGATACGTGTCATCTATGGTCTGTATAGAGAACACACTGAGTAATAACATGGATTTGTTCTTTCAATAAAAATATTTGTAGCTTTTACTTTAAAAGTAGTTATGAGAGCCACAAAAAGGCAGACAAAGCTTCAGCCTTGATATCATGGGAGGCCAAATGAGCTGGGTTGATTTCATATGGGCTCTTTGCCTGGGACACCTTTTATAGAACATACAGTTACTCAGAGGGCTCTCTTGCTGCCGTCATCTCAGCTTTTCAAAAAGGGACACAATGTTTTATATTGAGAACAGTTATGTGTATCGCAGACCTATTTTTAAAATGTAATTTTTTAAAAAATAAAGCTACCTTTGTATTGGTATTTAGAGGACTGCTGAGAGAGAGAGAAATATTTGGCCCAGGTAAAGGTCCAAAATATAGTTTGTGTGTGTGTGTGTGTGTGTGTTTGTGTGCGTGTGTTTAAAAGTAGTAGGTGCTAGATGTAACATCTTTGTATTTCAAATGTCTCTATTATCTCTCCTTCCAGTTTAAGCGCTATGTTAATAAATTGCGAAGCAAAAACACACTTTACAAAAAGAAGCGCCTGGAAATAGCAGAAATTACAGCTGAATATGGCATCCTGCAGAGAACAGAAGAGCTCCTGAAACAGCGCCACGAGGATATCCTGCAGCAGTTGGTAATGGGCCAATCTTACTCTATCCATTCCATCAAATGGCAAATAGCTAGGATGAAACTTCTGCCTTGAAACTCTTCCTGCAGAGTCAAGCAGGCTAAGCCTTAACTAGTAATAATAGCAGTTCAGTATGATATATTGCTATCAGTCTGTATGGTGTTTTACAGAGTACAGGAGGACAAGTCTATGCTCAAAGAAGATTACAGTCTCAAATTCAGCGTGGAAGCAACAGAGAAAAGCTGTGGGTGTGAGGGAGGCAAGAACAGATAAATAAATGATGTGTGGTGGTATCTATTATATGTGCCTAAATTTGGTTATAGGCTTAGTTGCAGAAGAACATGGAAACAAGGGAATTAGGTTGAAGGCTTTGTGGAAAAAGTTGTTGAGGGTCTGAAGAAAGTAAAAGAGATAAGGTCATACAGATGCTCTGGGATGCTGTTCCAAATATACCATTGGAAGCAAGCATGGATTCTTTTTTAGAAAGCAGACAAGCAGTTATCTCCTGAACACACTGAATGATGTAATTTTGTGAAAAGACAGAGACATTTGGACAGGTACTTTAAAAGATGGATCTGAAGTGAAGCCTTTGGCTTTAATGCTGCTTTTAGCTTAGTTGTGGTACAGTATTATTATATATTAAACTTAAAAGAACTGGTGTGCCATGATAGTTCAGTTCTAGCATGTTGTTATTCAGAAGCTGAACACCTATCTTCTTGCTTAGAATTAAAACTGGTTCCCACACACACGGAGGACAGCGTTACAGCCATCTGGAGTGCCCAAGTGCTCTTTTCTTGCTATCATCTTCCATGGCACCATGTCTCTTTCTTATCACTAGCATTGCCAGAAAGCTACATTTGCTTACAGATGTACTTTTTCCAAAGAGATATAAGAGAAATTGTGACAAAATATGGAAACCACTGTAGCAAAGTATTCTAGTATGTACTTCTTTTCTAAACCCCCTCCCCAGGTTATCTTTAAAGAACACATTATTTCTTCTAAAACAAAGCAGAACAGGCAGCAGGTGAGACTGTAAGATTACCATATGATTCAGCCCTCTGTGCCTGATCAAACATTAGTCTTTCGCACACATAATAAATAAATAAATAACAGCAGTAGATTCAGAATTACTTCATCCTGGACAACTTAAAAGTATGGACCCAAAAAGTAAATGCAGCTTCTGCTTTCAAAAATGATAGAAGTTGCTATAAGCCGTTTCTGTAGACTCTGAAGTTTCTGTAGACTTCACTGGGCCTTGGGCCTTTAAGGAGAGATATTGTGCCACAGCAGGGTCTAAGTCCTGTTGTTAGTCCTGATGAGAGGAGCGCTGTTGAATCAGTGGGATTTACCTATGTGTTGAGCTGCCATTCAACAATTGAATGAATGGGTCTACTCTAGTTAGGAATAATCAACAGGATGCCAGCCTAGATACACTTGTTATTAAAAATGGTCATATAGCTCAGTCAAAAACAAACCTTTGACAAACCTGAATTTTACTTATGGTTTACCAGTCTGGGTGTCTGCCACCCACCCCTATACTACCATCTTCCCCTCAAGATATTCTGGACTACAAACTCAGCCTGAGCCAGCTTGGCCAGTGGTCAGGAATGGGTGCAGCTTGTAAACCAAAACATCTGGAGGGCACTGCTATGGAAAAGGTTAACCTATAGTGATGTCTGGTTTTCCCCCCTGTTTTACCAGCAAGCAATTGAAGACAAGAAAGGTATCTCTGGATACAGCTATACACAGGAGGAGCTGGAGAGAGTGTCAGCAGTAAAAAGTGAAATGGATGAAGTGAAAGGTCGAACTCTGGACAACATGTCTGAAATGGTGATTTTCATTTTCCAGCATGTGAATGCTCAAGGGGCAGGGGTTGTGATGATCTATTTTAATATTCCTCCCACCTCCCACATACAGCAGCTGCTATTAGCCAGCAGGATCTGTTTTGGGCAGACCTGCAGGACTGTGGGTACAGTTGTGCCTCCATGGTCTACCCTGCCTATAAAGTCCTGTCTCTATTCACATCTGACTTGATTTTCTCCTTCTTTACCCTCCATTTGCATTGTTAGCCTTCCTTCCAGGTTTTCTTCTTGCTCTATTAATAGCATAGTCACACAGTGCCTTTTCTTCCCACCAAACAGGTGAAAAAGCTGAATGCTATGGTGGCTGATAAGAAGTCGAGCCTAGCTCCAATTATCAGAGATTTAAGGCAGTTGCGTCAGAAGTGCCAGGTAAGTGGAGGAGATGTACATTTTTAAAGCTGCTTGTTTGGTGGGTATGCAACTGGGCTGATTATAGTGGAGCAAGATTTGCAAACAATCTCTAAATTTAATTTACCATTTCTCTTATATAGCATTGCGGGTCTCTCTGCTGGTCCACAGTACATGCACACCAAATAACATTCAGTTATTATCTGTGACTAGATGCCTCTCTAATATTAACCAAAGTGCAAGTGTTTGGACAGTGATCAGTTATACTTGTGTTTACTGTGGGAGCTTTTTTGAACTAAATAATGTTAGAGTGAATGTTGCTTGGTAAAAAACAAATGTTTCTTATATTTGTATCCTATTCTTACAGGGCACTCCAACAGGGTCTTTCATTCAAATCCATGCCCTGTTTGCTTCAGCAAGCCTGCTGCGTGCTTGTTCTGTGAGCCTGTGAAGAATTTTCCCAATGCCAAGCCAGTGTGTATGTGTTAGCGGCAAACCTGCGTGGTCTTTAAACATTGTAGTAGACCCAATGCCAAGCCAGTGTGATATACTGGCTACAGCACTGGACAAGGACTTGGGAGAGCAAGCTTCAAGTCCCCACTGAACCATGAAATGTCATTAGGTGACCTTGGGCCAGTCACTCTCTCTCATCTTGATCAACTTCACAGGATTGTTGAGAACATAAAGTGGATGGGGCAGAAATTTGTGTGTACCACCATGAGTTCATTGGAGGAAAGCGGAGTGTAAAAGTAACAAATTTTTAAAAGTAGAAATTCTTAATTGATTTCAATGTGTCTGCTTTAAGCTTGACTCAATAAATTAAATTCAGGATAGGATTGGAACAGTGGGAGCTGTTGGAAAACCTGGAATTAGAAGAGAAGAACTTCTTAAAAGGTGCCTGGGATGATCAAAGAACACTGTGGTTGAATCTGAAAGACCTGTACAAACTCTGTGTGATGGCTAAAAGTTGATCCTTCATCATAGATATAGGCAACAAATCTCTGGTGATTGGGTCCTGGGTCCTGGAGACAAACAATCATAGAAGACAGTCACTTTCATGCCCTGTTTGTCTAGCAAGTGGCTATTGGCAACAGGCAGTTAAACCAGAAGGTCTTTCAATCTGATCCAGCAAGGAATTTTTTAAAATATGTTTAGTGTGGTAGATCTTCTGTGGGTAACAGTCCTAGTGTATTATAGCCCGAAAATGTGTTTACCCCACTTTTAGGTCTTTTAAAATGTGAGTCAAAGTCAGTTTTTATTTTGGGCGCAATGTGCTGCTTTAACAAATATGGAAGAGTGTCATGTACTGGCTTCTCCAGACTCAGTAACCAGCAGTTTCAGAGTTAAAAACAGAAAACTTTATTGTCACAGTAATCCAAAGAGCTAACCGTACAAGTTTGTTGCTCAGAATGAAATCTAACTAGCAAGCAGTATACTAAAAGCATTCTACAATCTACAAAATCTGGCAAGCTATACAGTTATTGGCTATCCATCATCCCCACTCTCAGTTCCCACCGTACCCAGGCTCAGCCCAGTTTTCCCAGAGCTGAGTCCAGATGCCAGTCTTACAGACAGCTACAGACATAGAGCACATACTCCCTTTCTGCAGTTAGACTACCTACTCGTTGACATGTACAAAGGAATGCAAATACAGTTAGCCACAAAGTGATACAACAGAACTGAATTTGGCAGGAAAGGGTCACGTCTGGGACTGATCCTGACATCTAGTTCCCCCCAAAACACTCCTCCCCTCAAGACCTCATCTAGGGCCCAACTTGTCTGGATACTTAGGATGAAAAGCTTTCAACAATCTCAGAGCCTTCACATGCCTAACATTCACCTACTCCCTCTCAGCTGAGGGTAAGTCCTTCCAGGGTATGAAATATTGTAAGTATCCTTTGCAGAGCCTAGAGTCCAAAATCTCCTCCACCTCAAATTGCTGATCCCCATCCACTATGAAGGGAGGAGGGCACAGGACTTGCTGTCTTCATGCATCATCCACCTTCACTGGTTTCAACAAGCTAAAATGAAACATGGGGTAGATTTTACCATAAGCAGTTGGCAAGTCCAATTCCACAGTTACAGCATTAAGTCTCTTAATCACAAAAGGCACCACATATTTAGCAGCCAGTTTCTTGGATGGCTGCTGAATCTTTAGAAACTTCATTGAATGGTACATCTGCTGACCCACAGTAAAGTTCTAATTGGGTTCTCTTTTACAGTCAGTATATTTCTTATAATTCTGTTTAGCATAATCCAATGCTGACCCAGTCCAGGACCATGCTGACACCACCTGTGTAGACCATTGTTGCAAGGAACTGTGGTCAGTCTGGATTACCTCAAGGCTAGGTAATGCCTACAGTTCTGTTCCATACACAGCTTTAAAGGGTGACAGTACTGTACTCGCATGCACCGAGTTATTATACGCCTTCTCAGCATATGGCAACAATTCCGCCCAGTTGTCCTGCTGGTAATTAACACCTTAAGTACTACTCCAAAATCTGGTTAATTCATTCTGTTTGTCCATCTGTTTCCTGATGATGAAATGCAAGGTTTTCACAAATCCAAACTGCCCTGCTGATTTTACATCATGACATTGTTTCAACATTCCACATCTCAATTTATCACGTACATAAATCTTTTCCTCTTTACACCAAATGTCATTTTTACACTCTTAGTTCACCTTTGTGAGTTTTTAACCAATCATCAGCCTCATAGGCTTCTTTTAATGCTTGCTGGATAGATGGCTCTAATTTGAGGCATCTTCCCTCCTGTTTTTGCCTGACCACAAGTGACCACAGCTACCCCCAACTGCTTGGGTGTAAAAACCATGTCAGTTGTTTCCACTCTTTGGCTATCGTACTGAGGCAACCTAGACAAAGTATCAGCCAAGATTTTTTTTCCTCCAGGCAAAAACTTCAGGGTGAAATCAGACTTGTAGAAGAACTTAGCCCACCTCACTTGTTTCAGGCTAAGTTTTCTAGATGTCTGCACACTTCCAAATTTTTGTGATTGGTCCAAATCTCAAATGGGTGGGCACCCCCTACCAAGAAGTGCCTCCACATCTCTAATGACCGTTTGATGGCTACACCCTTTTTTTCTCAGATTGCCCAAGCCCTTTCAGTGTCTGAAAACCTCTTTGACAGATACACATATGGCCTCAATTTCCCTTCATCATCTTTTTGTAACTGTACAGCCTTCAGCGCTGCATCACTGGCATCAACCTGAATCACAAAAGGTTTGTCTGTCTCATGGTGCTTCAAACGCCTTTTGACATTTCTCGTCCCAGACAACTTTATTCTGTGGCTTTGGCTTCTCTGCAGCCCCCTGAGCACCTTTCTTTTTTGGATTTCTTGGTTTTTAGCAAATTGTTGATTGGCAGGGCCACTTGTGTGAACCTGGGAATGAATTTTTGATAAAAAAAATTGCAAAGCCCAGGAAGGACTGCATCTGCTATCGGTACATGATGGCTTCTACTTTACCACCCCTTCCACCTTGGTGGGATCCATCTCTATCACCTTTGTAGAAATTCTATATTCCAAACAATCCAATTTCTGACAATGAAACTGTCACATTTGGACAGTTTCACATACAAATTGTTTTCCAACAGTTTAAACAGTACTTTTTTCACCTTTTGCACATGGGAATCGTAGTTCTGTGAATCGATCAACACAACAAATCAGTACCCCCTTGTACAGAAATTTGTGTAGCACCTCATTGATGAGATTAATAAAACCCCAGGAGCTCCCACCAACTGAAAAGGCATCACCTTGTACTGAAATCAACCCAGTGGGCAGTTAAATAAGGTTTGTTCTCATCCCCTTTTCAGAATCTTACTCTAAAGTAAGCATCCCTCAGATCCAATTTAGTAAAGATCTTGCCTGTCACCAACTGACTTAGCAAGTTTTGAATCAATGGAATGAGGTACTTGTTACTCATGCTAATAGCATTCAACTCTTGATAGTTTGACACCAGCCCAGCCTCCCATCTATCTTCTCCCTGAAGAACACTGGGGGGCCCATCAGTGAACCCTTGCACCAAGTTCTTGTCCACACTCACACAATATCTCCATCATTTTGGTAGTCATAGCATACAATTCCGTCTTAGGTAATGTTGCTCCCAGAGTGATTTCTATAGCACAGTCTGTTGAGGAGGAGGGAACAAATCACACTCTTTTTCCAAGAACACTTCTTGGAGGTCTTTATACTCTGCTGGGATCTGGGCAGTGTTTTCCTCACCACCGTTTTGCGAACTCTGGTGGTGGCTCTCCTAGCTTCTCTTCCCTTGCCCCCGCAGCAATCACCACCATTCCTGTGGCTTCCCCTTTGCTCTCCAGGGTCAAAATGCTCCTTTGGCACCACTCTGGTGTGTGCATTACACCCAGGGGCAGGAGAAGTCAATATCCCTTTGGACCAACTGATCATGGAACAGTAGAAAATTCAGCCCCAACACCATGGCATAGTCTTTGGTGGGAGCGATTACAAATTTTATGGGCTCCCCCTACTCCCAGGAACACATGTGAAGTCTGGTACCGCACCAGCCTGCATGTCAATGCCGTCCATTTGGACAAAGTTAGTGGGTTCAGGTAGCTCTTCCAGCTGCAAATTCAACCCTGTGGTTACCAATGTGCATCCTGAATCCAACAGGGCAGCTAAGTCCATTCTCCCTCCCCCTCGTGGGATTTCTCAGCTACACTGGTATGTAGAATGGCCTCACACTGCCATTCACCCGTTTCCAGCCACCTGCCATTGGTTGCCTGCCCTTCATTGCTATTTAGGGCAGGCTCTCCTTGTCCCACCGGCTCGTCTTCACTGGCAGCCTCTCCCAACACAGGTGATCCCCAGCCCAAAAATTCCATGGCCAAAGCTGGTTGCTTGGCCTTGCTTTTGGGTTTGGTCTTCTTTGGTGGTCTCAATGCTCCTTTGCCGGCCAGTCACTGGGATGCATGCCACTCTAGACAGAAGGCCACAAAATGGCCTTTCCCACCAGTTCTCTTAGGTGGTACCTTTCTCGCTGGCTCAGAATCATGCTTGGCCAGTTGTATCTCATGGTGCCACATCTCGATGTTGCCAGCCAGCACAATCCAGTCTCTCAAGGTTTCTGATTCACCATGCATCAGTGCCCATTCCATCGTTTCTGGATGAACTGCTATTTCTTCATATCTTCCGTCCAGCCCCACACTTGCGCAGCCAAGCTGCAAAACTCACTCACATACTCTCAGACCGTCCTGGTCCCTTGTAAAATGTCCAGCAGCTTCCTCCGAGCTTTACCTTGCCCAGGTGGGTCTACGAATCACTCACAGAGTCCCTCCATGAATGCCTGGAGGTTTCTCAACTCTGCAGCCCTCACGTTGTGAAGTTCAACCATCCATTGAGCAGCTTCACCCTTTGGCCACATTCTGATGCACCTCACTGCCACTGCATCATCCTGGAACGTGGGCCCCCATTCCACAAGGAAACCTCTCTCTTGCATCAGGAAATAAGGCAGCATCTCTGGGTCCCCATCAAAGCTCACCTTCAGTTTCTTCCTTCCCATGTACCACAGCTGAGTTGAACCCCCCAGGGGTCCTTCTGAGGCTAGGTAGGCCAGGGTGTTTTTTCACTCTACGAGACTTCTACCTCCTCACCGCTCATCGACCCACCCCGGTCCTCCTTTTTCTTTTTCTGCTCAAGCAACATCTTTTTTTAGACCAACATGGAGGTTACCCAGTTCATTCCTCAAATACCGATTTTCTTCATGTAGTGATTGCACTATCATGTTAGGGTCTGGGCTAGCTATCTCCTCCAACTCCACTGCTACTTCCACCTCTCGTTGCTGATCCTGACAGAGATACCTTTTGGACTGCAACTGCTACAGTTGCCTATCAGCAGTAGCCGTACTGGCTGGGTGATTCTGGCAAGAGTAATCCAAAAAGTAACTTCCCCAAGCTTTGAGAATAGTATACTCTACCATACTTTCTAGAAGAGTCTAGATTGTAGCTGTCCTTTTCTTAGCATATCCACTTGCTAGTTACAGTTATGCCATGGCATATTTAAATATCTGTTTGTTCAAGAAACCAGTCCTTTAAACAACCTTGCCAGCCTAATTTTAATACAGCTATGTCAAAACCCATGCTATGGTATGAGCAAATTGGAAATTAATTGTTAAAATAGTTCAAGATACGGGACAATGATGCACATTTTAAAAGCTGGAGGTACAGTAGGGGTGGAGAGAGGGTTTGTTAAACTAAGTTGCTGTTTATGCTATTGATCCTTCAGCATGCCAGGCTGGAGGCTTCCCCATAAGCAAGGGGGCTCAGATGTCTCTGTGGTTTATGTAAGCACCTCTGTGTGCCAGTGACTGAGGTTAGACAGCAAAGTGGGCAGGAACGTGATCTGCCTGGAGGCCACGTGCTGACAGGTTTCATGTGCCCTTCTGCCTCCTTTCCCGCCAGGAATTAACCCAAGAATGTGGAGAGAAAAAATCCCAGTACGACAGCTGTGCGGCAGGCTTGGAGAGCAACCGTTCTGCACTGGAGCAGGTACAATGGAAGGGCAGAGTTACCGTACATGTCACCCCTTCTCCCAACCTCTCCCTCCCCAGTTTTCCTTAGAAAGATGCAATGCCTTGATTGTATATGCTCAGGCCTTGGGGATTCAAGACTGTGCATGGGCTCACTTATTTGACTTTGTCAACACAGTTGATTTGGGGAAAGATGCCATCTACCAAACATCCAAGCATCAAGTCTGTTATCCTAGCAGATACAAACATCGGTTACTTGTGTCAGTCCTTGGGCCAATATAATGGCAAATTATTCTGGATTCTTTATTTCTTAAGAGGAAAGGGATATGACCACATTATCTCTGTTGAGATGGGCAGTGGGTAGCCCTCCAGGTGTGGTTGGACTCCAGTTCCCATTAGACCAGCCAACATAACCCACAGTCAGGGATGGTTGAAGTTGTAGTCCAACATCTGTAGGGCCACTCATTTCTTACCCCCCTCCCATCTATGCAGTTATCAGGCTTCTGATTACAAGCATTCTGTCATTGAAAACTGTTCTTTTACCTATAGTTTTGTGTGATCTTGCTTGTTAAAAATGTGTCCTTTGTATTGCAGGAGGTGAAGGGCCTTCAGGAAGAGTGTCTTCAGGAGGAAAGTCACTATCATCACATTAACTGCATGAAAAAGGTAAGTCTGCAGAGGTGTGGTTGTATGTGGTGATTTCCTTGCGACTTTTCAAGCAAGAAAGGTGGCTGGTGTCTACATCCAGGTGTTTCTTCTTAGATTCTAGATGTGTATCTCCAGCGTGCAAAAGATGAAATGAAAATGTATGTCTCTTCAGATCAACAGGAAAAAAGAAAGGCGATCAGGTATGTGCACTTGGGAGCACATATTAACTCTAAATGGAGAATGAGTCATTAGCTTTGAACAAGAAGAAATTGTCCACGTTAATTATCTCTGGAATTCTCTTTGGGAAATTTCTACCCCTCTGCAGAGTGCTAGGCTGTGGTTCTTTCTCTGTTTCCTGTGGCTCATTTGAGGATTCTCCACCTCTGGAAACAGAACTACAAGGAGAATTACAGAGATGTTCAAAACACAAAATGCTGTTTATGTCACTTGTTTATCTCACAAGTTTCAATTTATAGAAGTTGGATGGAAGGGTAGCCAGGGACAGTGAGCAGATTACATCTCTAATATTTGCAGTGGATTTGCTATCTGTGTAAATGGAGGAAAAAAGCTGAATGTTGAAAAGAGAATAGAAGGAACACTAGCACTTAAGTAGAAACAAGAGAATGGCTGTGGTGGAAGTTGGTGAATGAATCTGCTGAGAACCTGCCAACTGTGTTATTTATTTGTCCAGCGTTTCTCAGCTCAGAGCTTGAAAGCATTTTGTTTTATTTGCCTTGTTTGCAGAATCCTTTTGTTACTGAGCTTTTCTTGCTGTTTAATAGGGGCTATTTGACAGGCCACACTTTGTGTGTATTTAAAATGCCAAACTTACTAGGCTCTCCATTACTGTGGCTAGCCAGGTATCTGGGAGCCTAGATTGAGTAAAGCAGAAAAGGAAGGGCATGTTTGAATACTTCTTGTTTAGGGGGGGGGGGGTTGGATGCCAGTATTCATCTATCCAGTCCCAACAAGTCCCACATGCTAGTGACTCCGATCTGCCCAAGTACGTCACTTCTCCATCCTTTCATTGTGGGAGGAGCACAGGCTACAAAAATGTACAGCAGGGATACACATCTGTCATGGAGGAAAGCTGCTACATCCACTCTATGCTTTTGCTTACCTCACTGAACAGCAGAGGAGGTTTTTGGGCTCAGTGAGTGGGGCTTGAAAATGATGGATTGCCACTTCTTCTCAAAAACCCAAGAGGAGAGCACACTTGTTCTGCTGGAGTAAGACCTAGCAGAAGCTTTGACAGGCAGCTATTCAATAAATGCAGAATGCAAAGAGAAGGCAAGCTTTCTCAAAACCTTTTTGGGGCTGATGTCTTTGTTTTTTTTTAAGTACTGGAATGTAAACTGAGCTGAGACAACCCATAAGCAGAACCTCAGTTTGCTAATGAACCAGAAATGCCCTAATTTTGATCCTCATCCTCATCTGTGTTCCATGGAGTCAGTAGTGAGGAATGTGAAATGTTAATTTTGCTCTCTAAATATAGTTTTAACTTTCAAAATTAAGTTGCATTCTTTCCAGGCATCATTATAAATAGCCAAAAAGCGGACAAAGGTCTAGTTTTCTGAAGCCTGTCTCTTTCCCCCCCCCCTTTCCTTTTAATAAATAAAAGCCAATGTTGGAGCTAAAGAACACTTGAGAACTTGAAGAGCTATGGAGGGATGTCAAGCTTTGTGCCTTCTTGGGGGCAACTGAGGTCATTTTGTCCTGGCACGAATTCTAGCAGCTGTATGCAGGTTATGAGAAAGATGTGTGCCCTGGACTGTGAAAATAGATGTGCTCCAGGCCTAAATCCCATCCCACTCTAAAGCATGCAGTATATGGGTCAGGAATGTATAAATGGATGGAACAGGCCTGGAACACTAGGGCAATGTCCCATAGATGGAGGAGTGGGCGGGCAGGGGCAATATTATCTCTTATATCCCTTCATGGAGATTGACAAGCAACCTCTCTGATTGGGTCTAGCCTTGTATGTCCTATCTAGATTAGTCCTAGTAAACTCAAGGAAACTTAAGTAAATCATGGCAAATTTGTCCCTTTGATTTCAGTGGGACTGAAATGTGATTAACAATCAGAATCCAACCCACAGGTTTTAAGAGCTCTTCTGATTGAAAATACAGACATACCTCACTTAACAAAGCCTCTGAGAAAGAAGGTCCTGTTTATAAAGACTTTTTCTGCTCATCCAGTCCCCCTTTTCCCTCTTGTCCTCTGTCTAGTTGGAGGTTTTTTAGCAGCATCAGCATTGGGAGGAGGGGGTAAAGAAACAGACTTTCATTCTTGGCTTGCAGCAGCATGTCTACAGTAGGGAATGTACTAAAGCTTGAACTGGGAAAGAATGGGATTCTGCTCTAGCCAGTGCTACTGTGGCCATGAGTGCCTGCCTATAACAGGGTAAGGTACATAGCATCTGCCTCCAGAATCCCATATTGAGCATACGTGAACAGAAAAACAGAAAGGGGGAAAGCTGATAAACCTACCTCACCAGATTCCTCCCCCCCCCCAACAGCATGTTTTTAAAAAGTATAGATCTATAAGTTTGTCCACCAGAATGGAAGTCATAAGAAAAGTGGTGGCTGGTAAAAGAGTCATCCCTGGATGCATTTTGGAAAAAGCCTTCAGGGGATCTCTATAAGGTTCAAAATGGTTTTGTTAACTAATGTATGGCTTACCTGGCCTGGTTGTTTCATTTCACATGCACATATTATTACTTTTGAATAAAAAGTTTGCTTAAACATGTTGAACTGCTTTTCTTTTCTGAGCTGTAGGAATCTCTCCCTACTCTTTCCATGTTATTTCTGCCTGTGGTACCAAATTTTCTGTTAAAGAAGTAGAAAATACAGTACCTTTATTTTCTATCCCAAGACATCTTGAAAGGACCTTATAAGCCACAGCTCAAGCCATATTTTCAGAGCTTGGAAAAATTACCTTTTTGGACGTTGACTCCTAGAACCACCCAACCAGCATGAATCTTGGAAGCTGCAGTCCCCGCCGCTCCCCCAAAAAACCTTTTCCAAGCTCTGCATTTGGCCAGTGGTTAATTTTCCTGTCCAGAGATGGAATACAGTCCCAGTCTGATAGACATTACAGCCCAAACTTTAATTGATTTTAATGATGCAGAATGTGCAGTGTGAAGGTTAGAGTGCTGTCTGAGACTTGAGAAGTCCTCGCTGTAGTTTTGACTCAATAATAATGATGATGATGATGAAACTCATTAGGTGGTCTTGGGCGTCTCTGTCTTTCCCTCTGACCCTTTTCACATGATTATCATAGGGTAAAGTGGCAAGAAGGTAAACCATGTGCTCCACCTTGAGCTTGTTGAAGGAAAGGCAGGAAAGAAATGTAACAACTAAGAAAGGAGAATTCTGTCAAACATATATAACCATGATTGCTAGAGGAAGGGAGAGAGAGAGAGAGAGAGCATGCCTCCACATACACATTCATGCACATGTTCATTTGCTATCAGCCAGCATGGGTCTTAATGTATCTGCCCCTCTTGGGGTTAATTTTTTGTTGTTGTTTTGATAAGACTTGAATATAAGGATATTATTATTACAACAATAATAATAGAAATAAGAATATAATACAGTATATCTCTCTCTGGCTTATCTTCGCAAACGAAGATTCAGGAAGGACTCATCCCGCGCTTTCTGCAAGCACGCTGATGACTAAAAGGGCCAATCCGAGATAGACAAGTCTGGTTGCAGAAAGCACAGCAGAAGGTCTCCTTGGGTGATGTTTCTGGGTTGTGATTCTTTCTGCGTTGTCGTTTCTCTTCAAGACTTGTTCAGCGTGAGTTCTCAAATAAGGCTGCAGCATTGTGGATAGTGTGTCTCCATGCCTCCCGATGTGAGGCCAGGGCGGACCATTGTTGGTGATCAATTTGGCCAAGCCTGAGGTGTTGTTTCAGGGAGTCCTTGTATCGCTTTTTTGGAGCGCCCCTCTTACGCTGACCCGTGGCGAGTTCATCATAGAGTACTATTTTGGGGAGACGATGGTCCTCCATCCTAGAAACGTGCCCTGCCCAGCGCAGCTGTGTTCTCAATATCATGGCCTCAATGCTGGTGATCCCTGCTTGCTCAAGGACAGCAACATTTGTCACATAGTCAGTCCAGTGTATATTTAGGATTGTGCGTAAACAGCGCTGATGGAAGCGTTCGAGGAGTCGTAAGTGGTGGCGATAGGTGACCCATGTTTCAGACCCATAAAGGAGAACAGACAGTACAATGGCTCTATACACACTGATTTTTGTGTTTCACCTCAGGTGTTTATTACTCCAGACTCTTTTGTAAAATCTTCCAAATGCGCTATGTGCCTTTGCTAATCTGTGATCGATCTCTTTGTCAATCTTGGCATCTGAGGAGATGATGCTCAGTATATATAAGAATATAAGAGGATAGCCTGCAAGACTGAAATGTAGGCACTTCAGCTCCCAAATTCTCTTTGGCTGTAAACGGCTTGAGAAGGCCCATTCCTTCTCCACCTTGCATAGTATCTGTAAATGTAATATGTGAGAAACATTATTATAATTTGAGGGAAGTACAGAAATAACTCTTTTGACAATAGGAAGCATTTTGATCAGATACTATATTCACCCAAGAATGAACTGAAACTATGAATAAAGCCTCAGACTTCATCTGCAAACCTGGCATAATTATGTGAGTCTACCTTTGCAGAGCTGTTGTAAAGGTTACAGAGACATTGTATGGTAAGCTCTTTGAATACTCTTATTAAGTGCTGTATAAATACCAAGTATTATTTTTCATTTGTATTGTGCATTTATCATCTTTAGGGAACAGTATTCTCGGATGATCACAGAACAAGAGAATCTTGGAAAGGTAGCAGTGGATTATTATTTTAAAATCATTCTTCTTCTTCTTAGAAAATAGTACATTTTGTGTCATCTCAATAGTTTATGCACAGTCCCTAAGAGTTGCTCTATTCAAGTATGAGAAGTTGTTTTCTCAAAATAAACTATACAAACATTTCTGAAGTCAGCTTCCTACAGATAATGCCTAAGCTGTTTGACTATCTTTTACACATTGCACATTCCCCGGAAACCCCAGGGATAAGATATTGTAATGCAGACGACATTCTGACAGATCATATTTGGAGTGGTATATAAAGCAATTGGCTGAAGATAATACATTTCCCAGTTGTTTTCTTTAGTATCTTTACAAAAAACACAATGCATTTGATACAGCTGAGCTTACTACAACCCTTGCTGAGTTCTGTATATTTTTAGTCTTCTTCTATGAAGTTCAGAATTAAAAAGGAAAATTTCATTTTTCTTAACTTTTTGTAATGTTTCCCTTACAAATCCAGTTATGCAAGTGTTATGCTTTTACATACACAAGTCCTTGTAAAGTTCCATTTTTAATTTTCATAATTGCCAAAATATAACTTACTCCACATTGTATAGTCAATATGGAAAATAAATATTCACACTCAACTGTGCAAGTTGATTATTGTCCTTTAATTTTTTTTTTCTCAGAATGGTTTTAATTATTCTTTTGAATAATAGAAACTTCGAGAGACTCAAAAAGGTGTCCGGGAGAGTCATGGCCCAAATCTGAAGCAAGTGAAAATGTGGCGAGATTTCCAGTTGCTGATGGAGTGCAAGAAGGAGTGTTTTCTAAAGCAACAAAACCAGGCATCCATTGGTCATGTCATTCAGGAAGGAGGAGAAGACCGGCTGGTCCTGTGAAATCAGGTTGCAGTGATTTTGAACAGGAGGTATTTCTTCAGCAATTCTGTTACACAATTTCTACACAAGTTAAATTTCTGATTGCTGGGGTAACTTATATAGAATGATGTTAATTTTCAAATTTGACTTGAGACAATTTGGGCCACTCCATGTGTTAAGGAGAGAAAATAACTTTCCTTCTAGGGGTGCTCCAGACAGAAAGTTCTTTCCATTACTAGGCCAGATTAATAGGTTAAACAGTATGAAGGGCTTTGGCCGAAATTACTTGCCTTGAAATTAATTCAGAGGCAACAACCAAATCCATCTGTTAGATTGAAAGCTGCCTGTTTCCACAGAGATGCTGAGACAAACAATACTTTGTGCTCAGGCTGCAAAAGGTTCCAATTCTGGATTTTGTAGCAGGACATAAACCAGGAAACACTGTGTTACAGTGTTGTATAGGTTCGTTTGGAGTCTGTTCATTGCATGGCCTCTGAAGTTTGGGACACTGCTTCACCATCTCTGGACTCCAGCCAGATTTTGATAATTTCCCAATGAAGCAAGTTGCGGACTCTGCTGAGGTTTTCCAGAACACTACCATGTGGAGAAATGGTCATGTGATATGTGGCATTAGGAGACAGCCTTTTAAGATCACTGACTCAAGATCTTTGGCACATCATGGCTATTTTACAGAATTCTTCTGATATGGAGTAGTTCCAAAGATACTGTTGTTCTGTACATAAGGCTTACTCCAGTACAAAAGCTTGAGTAAAGTTTCTACTATGGAAAGGTTTGGTTAGTTGATATAGAATCCCTGATGGTCTTTGAGTACTTTTTATACTTAGAGGGTTCATGGGTCTGCCTAGCTATCTGAAAATTAGAAAAATAGGAAGTGCTTCTACTGGAGACTTCTTAAATGTGCTTCTATTAAAACATTGGCACACATGCTCCAAAATTCCCCTTGATTTCTTTTGCCCTTGACCTGTGGTGAAGTCATTTAGAAAAATTTATCTTTGCCCCAAAGTGAATTTTTAAACCATTTTTAGTTTTATTATAACAATAATTTAGCCTTCCCTGAAGTGTTTTGTTCTCTGTATGATCTTTTCCCAGAGCTGATGCTCAAATTGAACACTTTTTATTAATGTAGTTACAAAAACAATAAAAATCTAACATTTTCAATGTGACTCTTCTATATTTTACACTTTTCTTTCAGCCCCCTATTGCCCATGCTTTAATAGAACAAGAGTTTGTTGAGTGTCAGAAATTCCACTTTACTTCCCACCATTACAGTTCTAAGAAGCCGGAAGGTTTACTTTCTGCCTCAGAGCCAAGGGATGTTAGCATCAGACTCCCTCAGCTTCACCTCCAGAACTGTGAAATGGATACAGAGAAGGAAGCCATACACCATGTTTGAGACCTTGCTACTCTGCTGTCTTCTAATTCTTGAACAACAGAGTTGCAGGATACACACTTGTGTACTTGTGCTGACCTGAATGGGAAGCTACAAAGCCTGACTTCTTCCACCACTGAGAAAATGGTTTCATACATTACAGAGCAGTAAACCTAGGAGCTGGAGTTGGCTGTTATAACTGTGTATTAATTTTACACACCCTTTAGAATACCCATTGTATTTTATGTTTTACATTTGTAGGTATAACCTTTTTAAAAAATGTAAGGTGTGTGCCTAAAAAGTATCATGTGAAAAGCAACTGTCTGTGACTGGGCTCAAGTTTTGCCTACGCTAAACATTCAGAATGGAGACAAGGCAAATCATACTCTCATTGCTTCAGCTGCCCCTTTAAAATGAGGATTGTGATGTAGCACATGACATTTTGTGTGGGCAAAGAAAATAAACTTCTAAAGGTCTTAGTATAGACACTAAATATATGTAGAAATTCTTGCAAATTTTAATTTCAATACGATGCTGATACAATGCAAGTATATTTTGTTTCTTTTTTTTCATTTGTTGTTTTCTGGTACAAATTTGGATGTTGTTTGGTTTGATGATTTTGTGTTGTCCTTACACCTGGCAGCTGATGGATCAAAGTCACTGACTCACCAGTCTGTACAAGATCTTGCTATTGCTCATAGTTTGAACTGCTGTTTGGGACTACATGCTGGCAGGAGGATTCTGGAAACTGTGATCCCAAACCAATTTTTCCAAAGTCCGCTCTTACTGCTTCATTGTTTCTTGCACTGTCAGAAGAACAGCAGAAAGTGGCTGAGCTTTCAAAGCAAGTCAGCCTGCAGGTTACTGGAACTTTGTCATATCTCTGAGGGAGATAAATTAAACAAGGCCAAATTATAGCCACAGCTGGAAGAGAGGGAAGGGTTAGCTGTACAGTCTTCTACATTCACTAGGGTTAGGGAAGCAGGGCCTCCGTGAAAGTGGACAACCTGTGAATAACTCTTAAAACCCCCCCCATATTTAACACACACACTAAAAGCACAATCCGCAGATTCAACCCACTGCAGATGCGTTTGAGACAGCAGGGTTCCTTTGCAAGGCAGAAGTGGCTGGCTGGTGGGGTTGCCACTGCCTCTGCTGCTGCCCTATGCCAATTTTAATAGGGACTTACAAGCCTTGCCACATGTTTGCAGTCTTTCTCAGTCTCATGAGGCTTGCAGGCCCTATTAAAAATGGCACAGGGCAGCAGCAGCAGAGGCGGCAGCAAGTAATCCATGAATAATAGTCTGCAAAAGTTAAAACCACAAATGTGGAGGGTTGAGTGTATTCTAAAGTGTGGGGAAAATGTATGGGGGGTGATGTAAATGTCAGCACCTAAGGGCAGTCTCAGTGGAAAGAAAGGCTGTAAAGTAGCTCTGAGTATACCTCTTGAGATATTTTAGGTCTAAATAGGAGTTTGATAGGACTCAGGGAGGTTCATTGCAATTTCAGAATCTGCCCCTGTAGTCTTTAAATAACAGTTATTATCTACTAAATCATTTAGCCAGCCTACAACACAGCCTGTAGCCACAGCAGTAGCTACTTTTGAAATATCAGAGCAGTGGTTAGAATTAAATTTGAAATAATCTTTCTAGTTTCTCATTTTTCCATATAAGCAAAGATTCTAGAAAGATTTGGAAAAGAGATCCCCCATATTCCTTCATCCGTGGAAAACACAACATTTGAATATAAAATCTTAGCATTATATAGCTCTGATCCCAAGATTTCTTCCCCATTTTTCTCTTTAGCAAATCTTACAGTTATTTCCATTATTTGTACAGTACAAACAATGTATTTGCCCCTATTATCATAACAATGTTTAAATGTCTTTCAGCCTTCCTAAACCTCCTACTGCTGGATGCCTTGCACTACAACTTCCATCAGTCCCAGCTAACATAGCCTAATAGTGAGGGACCATGGAGTTGAATTCCAGAACATCTGGACCGCATCAGATTAAGGAAGCAGAAATCGCTTTATGTTACCCTGTTCTAAACCTTTCAGCAGCTCTATAAGGTGGCCAGTATTCTCATATTGTAGATGAAAGCTTGAGATTAAGACAGAGGTAGAAGGATGGCCACCTGGTGAGTTCACAGCAGAGATGAAGTTCCAATAAAGACTTCTTGACTCCTAGCTCACTCTTTTAACTACTCTCTACAACAGGGGAGGGCAAGGGGGGGCGCATTAACGTCCCAAGACTCCTTGGAGAGCTGTATGCCTCACTGCATCTGCTCCTGCAATTTCTTTTTTTAAATGGTCCCCAAATGCCTCCAGACATCCTCCAGGAGACATGAGGGAATTCTCACATGTCTTTGGCCTTTCCTGCCCCCCTAGAGGAGATTTTGAAGTACGTATTTTGAGGCAAAAAAAAAAAGTTTTTCTTTTCATTTTGCAAAAAATTGTTTTGACCCCTTGGGGGATCCAGGGTGCCTCCAGCCATGGCGGAATGTCCTCCACACTCCCTAGAGATCATTTTGGGGCATTTTGGAAGAAAAAAACTTTTAAAAAACTTTTTTTACCCGTGGGGGCCATAAGAATCCCACGGGCCATACTTTGCCCACCCCTGATCTACAAGAATGGCCTCCGCTCTTAAGGAAGACAGCTTGTCGACTCTAAAGCTACACGTGGGAAGGTCAATGAAGGGATAGGCAAGAGTAGCCAGGGTTACATGACAAGCAAATGCAACTACAAGTTTTTGAATTTGTACCTTGAACTTGGAGATTAATCAATAGACATCACAGAAGAGATGGGTTATGAAAGGAGAGAGTGGTGTAACACTGAATATATGTTCAAGAAAAATAAAAGCTCAACATGAGATTTGCTATCCATTATAGCCAGTTCACAAGTAGCCTTTCCTGAAGCAGGACCAGCCCTACCATTAGGCAACACAAAAGGGCCCACCTTGAGCAATAGATGCCAGGGGAGCAGTAGTGAAGAGATGAGGAGAGGGTAACCTCCACCCCTTAAGCTACTTTTCTGTCTTCAGATGTGGTGAAGGATGTCCCATTCCCACAGCTGAAGTAAGGTTCAGCTAGTATTGTTGTGGCCAACTCCTATATGTAGAATGGCTGTATGTAACCACTTTATCCTTTGCCTCAGGCAGTAGAATGTCTTGTGACAGCCCTGCCATGTCATATCATTAGAATACTGTGGTGGAATCATCTGTAAACCACAGCTACCCAGACACAGATCAAAATCAAGCACATGTGTAGAACTTTATCTTTGAAAACAGCTCTTTGCAAAGTGAAGGCCTGAATCTTGTTGTCCATCCCAACTAGAGTAGACCTACTGAAGCAATGGAATTTACACATTTGTTTACTCACCATTCAGCAATTGATTCATTGGGTCTACTATAGTCAGCATTAACTAATAGGATCCAGGGCAAAAGGTACATATAAATTTTCCACACTTCTGTGAGCCCAGTTGGTGAGCTTTGAAAAGGCACTCACTGCTGAAATGAAGCGTGGGATATTTCTCAACCATGAAACTTGCATGTTTAATATCATTTATAGGAGAGATTGAAATCCTGATCTCTGGAGGTTTGGAATTGATTTCTGGATTTCAGAAGTGAGAGCTAAATCAAATTTTAGTCTCTTCTAGAATAGACCCATTTAAGTCAATGGGACATTGTAAAAGCTGACATTGTATTTCAGTGGGTCTACTCTTGTTGTTGTTGTTGTTGTTGTGAGCCTTCAATTTTTTTCTGACTTATGGTGACCCTAAGGCAAACCTATCACAGGGTTTTCTTGGCAAGATTTGTTCAGAGGGGATTTGCCTTTGCTTTCCTTTGAGGCTGAGAGTGTGTGACTTGCCCAAGGTCACCCAGTGGGTTTCCGTGGCTAAGCGGGGCTTTGAACCCTGGTCTCCAGAGTCATAGGCCTACACTGAAACCACGATATCAGGCTGGCTCTCACAGATCTAATTCTAGATAAGATTAAAACTTTAGTCTGGAAGGTACAGACAAACATCAAGATGTCTTACTAGTATCTCTTGGGACAGAATTTGTACATATAGCACTGTTTTATTTTTGTCCTAAAGCAAAATAAACATAAATTACAACACTTGAGGATTTACAGTAGCAGTGCTTTTTCAGTTGCACTCTCAATACTGGTAGTTTTGCACCTAAAACAACAACCACAGCATGATGCTTTTCACAGGTCCACTTCAAGTGCTGCGTCATTCCCACTGCCCTCCAGAAGGGCAAACTGATTACGCACTTGAGCGGCATCAGAAATGACTTTCTCAGCTGAAGCAGAAAATTATAATTATCTGAAGAAAGGAAAAACTGGAGGAATGGATAAAGTAGCTATGTTTAGCTTTTATGCAAGTGGACAGTCAATAATGTGACTTTAATGGTTTTTGTTCAGTGATTCTTCCCTCCTCTGACCACTTAGAGATTCGACAGGCATCAGGGACGAGGCACATGTCTGACTGCCTCTGAGTACTGTTTCAGCTTATCGCTTTTCTTATTAGCAATACTACTCTAACTGGCTAATACATGAGATTAAAATACTAGAATTTGGCAAGTCACCTGTCTTACTGATGAAATTCGAAATAATACTTTAAAAACAACAACAGGCTGTTAAATGTACATTTTAAGTGTCCTAAACCACCAAGAGTCTGTTCTGGGAGCAGATATGCCACAATCAACAGACACACTTCTACAAATAGTTTCCATATGTATTTGAGAGTTTTAATGAGAAATTGGAACAAGCTGTCAGGCTAACCTCAGAGGCTTTTGGCTTTTAGATATAAGAGTGGACTTGACACTGACATCTGATTTAAACATGACACCAGGTGTGTCCAGAAGGGTTGCCCATTGGGTCAAGGGATCTGAACATTACTTTCTTTCCATGGAGACTGGCCAGTATGTGCCGCATAATCTATGTATGACCTTGTCTTTATTCCTTTCATTGTGTGTGTGCGTGCACGCCTTCAAGTCAGCTGTTGGCTTATCACGATCCCATTAATGTCATAGAGTTTCCTTAGTCAAGGAATACTCAGAGGTGGTTTTGCCACTTTCTTCCTCTGAAACATGGCCTTCAGCAACTGGTATTCCTTGGCAGTCCTTCTGGGCTTCGGGAAGGCTCTTCTTTTTGGACTGCCACTCCCAGTTTTTCCTTAGGGTTTTCTTAGGCAAAGAATACTCAGCAGTAGTTTTGCCAGTTCCTTTCTCTGAAATAGAGCACCTGGTGTTCATTGGCGGTCTCCCATCCAAGTACTAACTGGGGCCGACTCTACATAGCTTCCAAGATCAGATGGGATCTGGTGACTTTAGGGTATTTTGGCCTGACCCTTTTATTGTACCTCTACCCAATATCTTTTTCATTCCTCTCCGTTTCATTCAGTTACTGGCATATTTACATTAGTTTGTACTGTTGACATTGTTACAAAACTTCATAGTATAATCAACAAAAAAAATAGAAATTAACGAAGAAGAAAATACCAATTCAGAATTTGCTACATCTGGAGGGAATCCTTAACCAAATCTCCAACTCTGGTCTGTAGTATCAGCATACCAGTGTAGCTTCCACCTAAACTACAAATTCCTGGTGTGCTAATTCCACAGGTTAGGCAACCTGATTTATATGTGATACTGGGTGTATGCAGAGATATATTTTTTAATGTATGTATGACATTACCTTTAAATTGAACTTCTCTTTGAAAAGAGGGCATAATCAAAAAGTAGTTGCTTAGCTCTTGAGAGGTCAAATTATTTCCATTACAAATAGAAAGAACTAGCACATGTGAAGATGATTTTGCTAGTTTTGTGCTCTTCCCCCCAACCCACTTCCTTTCCACTGAATGGTGGGGTGTATAGTGACTCCCAGAAGAGAAGAACTAGTTATTAGTTAGATATATGTTATAGTTGATAGTTACATGTTAGTATAAGGGTTTTGTGTTAATTTTTGGGTATATCACATATATGAATGTTAAAATAATGTTTGTTAACGACCCCAGAAATTCAATAAAAGTTTAAAACATTTTTTTAAAAAAGAAGAGAAGAAATAGACTTACTGTATTTTTAAAGGTTTTAGACAAATTTAGTGGAAGGCTCTATTGACCACTCTTGGCTACAAAAATTAAATATACTGTAATCCCCACGTTCATATATAAAAAAAACTTTGCTGTCCACTGTCAGAAACAGAATACTGGTCTAGATGAGCCTTTGGTTTGATTGCTGTGCTACTCATAGTCTATTATATTCTTACCTATAAATACTAGATGTGGAGTCAATCAATCACCTCTACGTCCTGTTTGAAAGGCAGAAACTGATAGCTGGACTATATGGGTAAATGTAGACTTAGATGGGCAGTTTCATCTGATGGAGCTAGGTAATTGCTGTGTACCTTCTAAAATAATCACAAACCATAAAGCCACATACTTTCATCCCTTTGTATAAGCTGTCCATATAATAGCAACAATCTGAAGTGACTCAAGCAGTGAACATGAAAAGAAAGGGGCTGAACTGACATGTTATACAATGTTCAAATGACCCTCAGGAAATCACTGTGAGATGATGGGAAAATAAAATTTAAATATAAAATAAAAACATTCATCCCCAAAGCTATAGCACTCAAAGTTTGAGCATAAGTGCACTGGCTTCCTATGGCATGCTAGTTGGGCATCCCTCTTATTGTCAAGAGCTATCTGTCATACAAAGAGTTCCAATGGTTTTCGTATCTTTGTGTATCAGTCGTCCCAAAAAAAAAACCTTCAGAATACCCAACTATGAAAGAAGAGAGAGAAGTTACCAAGCAGGTATGAGCCTCACTGGGTGCACTTCGGTTAATCATTCCAACCTAACCTACCTTGCAGGATGGTTGTGAAGCTGGATAATGGATTAACCTCACTTTACTCGTATGGTCCTTGAGGTGATTTAGGGACTGCCTACTGGGCAAGTCCTTTATTCCTAGATATTGACAACCTCTTGAAATTAAATTACACTGTCAATTTCTCTACTTACTGGCAATGTGAGCACCTTGCAAACAAGGAGTTGGAGCAAGACTCACAAAATCACATATGATTAGCGGTTCTGCTTCACATTGCTTCATTTTGCATTTTTAATCTGAAAGCACGGCCTTCTAATGCTTTTCATGTGGAACTTATTAATATGCATTGACATACAGTAGTTCAAACCTCCATCTGCCCCCTCCCCTTCTGTGATTATTCCCTACAGGTAAATCTAACTGAATTGATATTTAGCAATTCAGCACACATACACACAAGAGTGTGTGTTTGAAATCATGGCAAACACTTTCTCTAGTAAAATTAACAAGGAGTGCAGGCTTAGCATCAGGAATTATTTGCAATACAAGTCAGGTCTGGTGGTGGAAGGTGTCTCAATTGTTCAGCCAGCCTGGCCAGCCTTATAATTTATCTAATGTGTCTTAGTTACTGCACGACTGTCTACAACCCTTGTTAATGCTACAGGGGTCAGTCTGAGTCCTGAACATTCTGTCTGTAACTTGGATCATGTAAAATAGAGATGTCTCATGCACCTTCCAGTACTTCAGTCCTCTTCCTCATTGTTCTGGCACAGAACTGCTTTCCCAGACTTCACACTCTTGTGAAACAGCCCTTAATTCCTCAGAAATGTGGGTAGGGGAATCCCTTGATTTGTTCTGTCCCATAAGTCAAACACTATTTTTATACCTCACCTTTTCCCTAAGCCTGGAATTCAAGATTGCTCAATCTAACTTCCACTTTGCTGCCTTTAATGGTACATCAGTATTCCATCTGAGGCACATCAATCTATGATGGTTCTGGCAAAGGGCAGAATCCTGTTTAGTGACATATACACATAAAGGTGTAGCTTCTGTGTGCATGTTTTTGTTTTTGTTTTTATCCCTTTGTGACCTGTCTAAAATTCACCACCCAGCAGCTGTCAGCCCCTGAGAGGGGTGCCATTGCTGCTGACTACAAAGCTGGGGGGAGCCAATGCAGATGATGAAGATGCAGCTGGTTTGGGCTCCGAGGGAAAGGAAAGTGGGATGCACACCATCTGTGAACACAACCTCATTTCTTCCCACCTCCAAACCAAGACCAGCTGCTTCTTCATTATCTGAATTGCCCACCACCACACACACACTAGTAAGCAGCAGCCCCTTCCAGGGCTTGACAGCTGCTGGTATGAAAGGAAGACAGAGAACTGAACAAATGTAACATTATACTCTATTTGCTTGATGTAGGATCTTGGCCATTGTGGCCCACCTAACATCTAGGACAGATTAACAGTGTCATCGTTTGTGTGTTTACTCAGAACTTTTCATTTTTACTCCCAGGTAAGTGCACATAGGCTTGAAGACTTACTTTCCCCCAGAATGCTTCTGTAGTTTTACCCAGGTGTGCCATAGCTGGGTAGAGCACTGCATGAAAGATGTCTAGATGCAATTTCTTATACCTCCAGGTAGGACCGGAAAACGCTGAAACCCAGGAGAACAGCTGTCAGTTTGTGAAGACTGGGATGAAGAATGTGTGACCCTCCAGCAGTTGCTGGACTGCAGCTTCCACAATCCCTCATCATTAACTACGCTGGCTAGGTTGATGGGAGTTGCAATCCAGCAATTTTCTGAGAGCCACACATCCCCCACTCCTGGCTTAAGTAATCACTGAACTAGATGGAACAGACTTGGCAGCTTTCTGTTCATTCATCTCAACAGATGTTCCTTTAAATGTCACCCCTAATGCTTGACACCCCAGCTTCCAGTATATCCCCTCTAGGAAACATGCAACTGGACTGTGTAGGGGCTTGTGGGAATCCTAGTAGGATCCCACTGCCTCGTCCCATATGCCACTCTAACAGTGCAGCAACTCACAAAGTTTTGCCAGTCAGAGATTTTGAGTGCCCTCAAAAAACAAAAAACCTCACCACTCAGAGCCCCTCCCTCCAACATCCAACTGCCACTGGTCTAGCCCCAGAGGGAGAAGGACAGCCAGCACCTCTCCCTCATGCCTGGCCCCTGCTGCTGCACATTATTAGCTTTATAATATCATTATAGTAATTATCAGCTTTTAACTTGCTTTTCTCCCTCCCTCCCTCCCAATCCCTTTTCCCCTGACTGTTGTGTGTCTTAAATTTAGATTGTAAGCCTGAGGGCAGGGACTGTCTTACTGTGTAACTTGTGAGACACCCTGGGAGCCTTTGGGGCTGAAGGGCAGGATATAAATAAATTAATCAAATTAAATGTCCTTATAATATACAGTTCAATTGAAACTGAACTCGGAGAAAAAAGGTAAGTGTTCTTTTTTATTCCAGTCTTGGAAGAAATGTATGTGTGTGAGGGGGTTCTTCTTCTTTGCCTTTTCCGCATTGCCTGTGACTTAACTATGTCAAAATAAGTGGCCAGCTTTTATTCTAACACTTCTTGAAGAATTTGATTGAAACTCTATATGTCCAGATAACATCCAACAAAGTGCCCCTCTTGCATCTTGTTTCAAGATATTTTTGGAAACAACATAAGTGACCTTGGAGCACTAGAGCTGCTTTTCCAATTTAGGACTTTGCAGATGGCCTAAAGGGAATAAGGATATTCTTTAAACATTTTGAATCAGTGCATGAATAGCAAACCTTCCTCACCCCTTTAATATATGACAGTTATGTGGAGAGGAGAAGGTTCCCTCTCCCACTATGTCTGTTTTCCTAGATGTGCTGATCTATTTAAGGACATCAGTCAGCAAGTTACTTCTCAATGTTTTTCACGACAGTTTTCTCACATTTCTTCATAGTCAAAAGCTCCTTATGCTTTCTTTGTCTTTTTTTCCCCCCTGGAATCATAACTAGGAATTGGCTTTTTGAGCTACCAACATCAAGAATCGGTTGTCAAGCCAGACGTGATGTAAAGTCTACATAAGGACAACTTGTAATCTTGACACAAGGCTGCATAATGGGCCTGTTACTCATAGGAACCAAGAATCCATCTTCATAAAAACATCCCAACTCAAACTACTAGACAGGTACTGGCAAGCACCATGGGAATTCATGGGAATTCTGCAAAACAGACTGCCTGAAAATGTTCCCTATGCCCTCTTTGGTGTGTGTGGCAATTACACCATATTTTGGGGTTTCCTGGGCCATTTACGTCCAGGAGAGGTCTTTTTCTAAACCGTAAGTGAACAAAAAGTTGACTTCCAGACTTTTAAAAGGCCTTTCCTTTTTCAAATCCCTAAGATGCCAAAATAAAAACAATGCTTGCTATTTATTTAGGGCTATGGGATATTCAGAATTCTTTGAATACATTAATTCTGGCCTATAAGCTTTAACTGGCAGATTAATCAGCTATAATTTTTCTTATCAGCCTACTGAGCAAATGGTAGCCTGCAAGAGACAGTTTCAATAGGTGTTTGTAAATTTAGGGATTTCCCATACCTTGGATCAATCATTGATCAGAATGGAGATTGCGCTCAAGAAATCAGAAGAAGGCTAAGACTGAGAAGGGCAACTATGAAAGAACTAAACAAGATCCTAAAATGCAAAGATATAAACTGAACACCAAAGCTAGGATTGTCCAGGCCATCGTATTTCCCATCACCGTGTACGGGTGTGAGAGTTGGATAGTGAGGAAAGCTGATAGAAAGAAAATAAACTCATTTGAGATGTGGTGCTGGAGAAGAGTGATGAGGAGAAGCCAAGATGACTAAATTGAGGCTGTCATATTTTGTCCACATCATGAGAAAACAGACTCACTAGAAAAAACAATAATGTTAGGAAAGGTGGAGGGCAGCAGAAAGAGAGGAAGACCACATACCAGATAGACTCAACCAGGGAGGCCACAACCCTGAGCCTGCAGGACCTGAGTAAAGCAGTTGAGGACAGGGGGTCTTGGAGGTGTCTCATTTATGGGGTCGCCATGAGTCGAAGTCAACTCGAAGGCAGTTAACAACAACAACAAAATTAGGGAACTTTTTAGAAAGGAGATTTTGATCTTTGTACTGGGAATTATGAATAAAATATTTGACATTTTTCTTCTATCAAAGGAAAGTAACTTTGTGCTAGAAGGTGGTCTTTTTGCATTACACATATGGATTTGCACCTGCTTCTGGAACCTTCTAGATGGCTGAAATTTTGTCAGTAATGACATCTCTCCTCCCTTATGTGCATGTCTCAGCTGCCTTTCAGTTCTCCTTGATCTGCCAGATTGGTAGCATCTCTTATAGAATATCTCCTGACATTTTTCAGCAACCAGTTTGTAGTATCTGCTGTTCTTCTGTTATTTAGTTACACTTTCTTTCTCTATGTTTAACTGTGTTCTCTTCATGATTCCTCATGTCATTCCCAGATTCAGGGACTAACACATCTGAGGCTATGTGTTCAGCTTAAAAGGGACATTTTCTCTCACAAATAGCCACAAAAAGTGTCTTCTAGGGTATGGAGAGAAGTACATGGTAGGCAGTTATTGAATTTGCCATGGTTTTACCAGCTAATCAGAATGTAATAGAGCCACCAGATTCAAACTGACACTGTAGGAGCTTACTGTGAATTCTGTGAATGCCCCTAAGACCATGGGTCTTTCCAAGTCAACTGGAGTTTTGCAAGTACTGCTCTTGGCCCCAAGTTTGACTGCCATTAGTACTGAGCTACTGATCCTTCTTTGATACAGCCCTTGACTTCAGAGCTATATATTGGCTGCAGTCTTACACATGCGACACAAAAAGGACAAACCATCAGACTGATCGGTCCAAGAATAAGGAAGAAGAAAAATAAATCTTCCATGAAACAGCTGGTAGAAGAAACCACAGTACATTGGATTCTGTTTATGCCTTTTATATGCCTTCAGATATCTTTACTCCTGAGCTTTTGATGGCACAGTCTCAACACCACAAAACCATTTCAGCTGTGCAGATTATTGGATCCACCAAAGAAGAGTACAATTGGATTATGTCTTGTGTTCACTGGAAAATTCATTTCTGCTGCTTCAGTTGACAAGTTTCTCTTAAGAAGCAGCCACACTCTCAATACCAAGAAAAATTCTGGCCTTGATATTGTGAAGAGCATCAATATGGGGAACATAAATAATCTCTTACATCACTTCATTCAAGAGATTTGGAAAGAAATCCTCTTCCTCATTAGTTCTGGTACCAAGAGTATAAATTTTGATCCCAAGAATCTCATTTACTCTCACCATAGGTTGATGCACATGATCCAGATTTATTTTAATGGTCATGCTTGTCAATATTAGGATGGCCCCATCTTTATTCTCTTTCAGGTGGCAAGTTAAAACATTTTTGTGCCACCAGGCCTTTGCTGACAACTGAAGACTGGATTGCTGGTGCTCCTGTTCTTAAGATTTATTTTAATTTTATGGAATATTAAAAATGTTTTATTATTTATGTGGAATTTTAATTATATAATGGCTTAATCTCTTTTAATTTTTATTCATTGTACTGTGTTTTTAGCTAGTATTGTTTTTAAATTTTGTGAGTCACCTTGGGCCCTGCCATAGGGAGAAAAGTGGGATATACATAAATAAAATAATAATATCTGCACTCACCCCACTGCCAAGGGATAAGGTGCTCCATATAGCCCACCTTGCTGTTGATGTGATTTACTGGAGGGAAGTATCAGCACAGGCTATTCCTTACCTCTTGGGTCTCATGACCTTAACAACCAGGGTATGCAGGAGTGTGTGTGTGTTCATATACAAAAACACATACACCTCAGCTAAACCACATGACGATAATTACACCTCCCCCACCCCCCACCATCAAGGCTTTGTACAATAAGTGCACCTTTTGCTCAGCAAAGAAATGTCAGGTCAGATGCCCAGAAGCTGATCCAGAGAAAGACATTTAAAGGGGTGGTGTGGAGCATGAGACTTGCAGAAATATCTGTCTGGAGATACTCCATTTAGCATCTTCAGGCATTCTGGATTCAATTAATACACTCTCTAGAAGCACTGGGTATTTCAGCACTTAGGTTTGTCAGCTCTTTCCTCAAGCTTAAGAAGATTCCAGTAAACTCTGAGTCATTTACTTCTCCATTAAACAACAGTATTGTGTGAGCGAGTGAGTAAGGGGGGGGGGGAGGGATGAACAAGTGAGTGATATAATCACATCAGCAGGGATTACTTGGAGCCAGGTGATTGCCTCAGACCTGTTCTCAGTGCCTGTGCAAAACCCTGTTAACAGGGTTGGAAACTTTGGGACTAAGCCAACACAGGTCTTCCAAAATATGTTACTTACAGCAGATGTTTAGCTACACTATGCTAGTCTTAGAGCTAATGGAGGATGGTTGATGAGTCACTAATTTCTGGAGATGAAACTACTCTTAAAGGCATGGGAACAGGTATGGCTGGGATATCCCCACACACACATTAGGAACTCCATGTATAATGTGCAAGGCACTAGGATAAGACCACCTCCAAAGCTCTGTGAAAGCCTTCCCAAATTCACTGCTGAGAAATCCAGAGCCCAGCCCCAGAGCATGGTGTTGATCTCTTGGTCAAAGGCTATAATGTTTAGGCATTAGGCTCAGGCAGTTAGGGAGAACAAATGGTTCTATCAGTTGAACCTGCAGGTGTTAAAAGCAGTGGAGCCTGACAAGAAATATGTGTAGGGGTCATATTAGAAAGACATAGAGCAGCTTTCTCCAACTAAGAGCCCTACTTACATGTTTAACTATAATTCCCCATCAATATTGGACATACTGCCTGGGGTGGTGGGAGCTGTAGTCAAATATATCTAGAGGGTGCTGAGTGTGAGGACACTGATCTAGAGGAACAGAAGAATGGCAATAACATTGCCTAAACAGCAGGACAATATTGGACAAGCTTACGGGCAATGTCTTACTGCAGCCAATATGACTTACTCCCAAGTAAGTGAATGTGTGATTATAGTCCAAGAATGGGGCTGTGTCTAAGAGGTGAATCCAATCTCAACTTCTGGTTAGCAAAGGACCAGAGAAATTTCTCCCTTCCCTCCACCTTTGCAAAAGGAACACAGTGATCTATCAGTACTAAAATTACTGCCATCCTCCACTCCCCCAACCCCAGATATAGTTTTGCCTTCAGTTTGTTCACTTGCCTTTTAAGGTCCTCTTGATGCTTTATTGAGGAATATGATTTGCTCTGTGCTAAAGTCCCCATTGGTCTCCACTCCAGTCCACACAAACACACCCAGTAACATCTGTCTTTAATCGTTTATATCAAATTACCTATTTAAAAACAAAAAAGCAAAGATTTTATTTTAGAAGCATGTGCTACAAATGAAATCAGAGTAATGTTCATGGAAAATCCATTTAGAACCCTTGCCAGTGTTTGCAAAACAGTTTTTGGTGGCCTTTTTGGTGATGGTAGATTTTCTGTAGCAGCAACCTCCTGATAAGATAGAGGTGGGGAATGTGTGGCCCTCTAAATGTTGTTAGACTGCAGCTCCTATCAGGTCTAACCAGCACAGCCAATTGGTAAGGGATTGTGAGAGTTGTAGTCCAAACCTGTAGACCAAAGTTTTTCATCCTTGCTATAGAAACTTGATGAATCAAAATTTACAACAACAGAAACCAACCCCTAATCCTGTGATACCTGAACAATTTTATTGAGGTTTATGTTTTAATGGGCTTGAATCCATTAGAAACGGTTATCCTTGGTTCATCTGTCCCAAAGGCTGTAAACAAACTGAGGACCTGGGGCTGAATCCAGCCTTTTTGGAGACCCACTCCAGTCCTTTGGACTTCCTCAGATGACCACCCCCATGAAACAATATTTTAGTGGTTCCCCAACTTTTTATAGGGGTTTCCCGTTTTAAAAGGTTAAATTGCTCTCCTAAAGCTATTTAGTGGCAGGAAGAGCTTTAAATTAAAATACTTTGGTATCTTGGGTTCCCTTGGCCCACAGTTCAGACTCCAGTACCTTATCTGAAATTGAATTTGGCCCTCGGCTGAAGGATGCCACATGGTCCAAAAGGTAATGAAATTCAAGGGGCAGTACTTGGTCTGGAACTTTTCTGTTCAGATCTCCAAGATAAACATTAACAGAGTGACCCATTCACAATAGTAGTTGTAGGAGGTAATACCAACATTCTAATTATGCTGGTTAAATTGTTGTGATGGGAAAGGAAGCTACATTGGTGATTAAGTACAAATGTAACAGGAACATATTTGCTATCCTAGCTTCACCAAGAGGCTTCAGTGTGAATTCTAGACTCTACACTGAAGCCACCTTTTAATTTAATTTAATTTAATTTTTAAAACTTTGAGATCAGCAGCATGGTATATTGAAGAGTGAAAAGTTAGCCCACCAGACTTTTGAACTAGCCATTTTTAATGTAAGCTTTGTGTTCTTTCAATGCAACCTGTCTGTCCAGCAAAGACAACAGAAGGGCATTCTTGGCAGGTGATGACATATATCATATTGGAGGATGAGCAGGTGGATGAACCATTGATGGGGTGGCTGATATTATTAGGTCCTGTAATCATGTTGCCTAAGTACGATAGATATGGGGACAGTTGGTTTTTAGGGGCTCTTCCAAGACAGCATAAACGTGTCAGGAGGTGGCAGTATTTGTTGCTGTTATGTCCCACTTGTTTAAAAAGATCCAAATGACATTTTGCACTCACGCAATGTTTTGGCCTACATCCCATTCTTTTTCACAATATCCCAGAGTATTTCGCTTCTGCTCAAAAGGCAAAGTTTTAAACTGATACATTAGTTCTCAGGTGAATTATAATGATTGAAGTAGGTGTGTCCAATCCCACACATCCTCACTATTTTCAAGATATTCCCCTTTCTCTATTTACTTTTCCCTCCCCATGCTTCCTTTACTGTGTTTCTGTTTTAAAATCTCTCTCTAGATCCTAAGAAAAAAAGCAGTGGGGTTCTGTGTTCAACTGCAAACACACACACACTGTTCAATTTCAACATGGGTTGAAGCTGCAAGATTGGGAAGTGTGTGTTATTGGAAGCTTTCCTGCTGTTAGGGCCCTTCCACACTACACAAGTAGCACAGTGATTCCACTTCAGCTGCTGTGACTGCACCCTGTGGAATCCGGGGGTTTGTAGTTTGCTGTGGCACTTGAGCTTTCTAGCTGAGAATTCTAAATACCCTTCCATAAAGAGCAATTCCCAGGATTCTATAGGATGCAGCTATGGCAATTGAAGTGGAATTATCTACCTGTGTAGTGCAAAACGTTCTCTGGTTCCAGCCTATAGAATCCTGGGATTTGTAGTTTGGTGAGGCACTGGATTGCTCTGGCTGAGAATTCAAAGTGCTCCTCCCTAAACTGCAAATCCCAGGATTGCAGAAGATGGAATTCTAGCAGTTAAAGTGGAATGATAGCACCACAGTTGTGTAATGTGAAAGGGCCCTTAAGTTCTCAGGCTAATATGTGTGTAGTGGAACTCATCTTTCTGAGCACAGGAGCCTACTACCTTTGCACTAAGGTGCCAGATTTTTTTTAAATCTCTAAAGTTATAGCACAAAAGTGGTAAACTATAATGGTGCTGTTCCTACGTTTGTTTCCTTGGAGGAAGATTACCCCCACATACTTACTCACTATGTTAACTGAGACCTTGGAGGAGGATATTTAAAGAGAGCGTGCATGTATGTGTTTGCAGGGGATAATCTTTCTCAAAGAAACAGACATAGCAACGGCACCATTACAATTTAGCATTATAGTAGTATATATTTAGAGAGAGAGAAAATCATATAAAAAACATTAAGGACACACAATGGGAGAAATGGAAGGATGCCATGTGAAGACAGCAATAATCTGGAAACATGTTTGTGGGACTGGGGCTGGAAGCAGCCATATCTAACAAGACAACTGATGTTACAAGCAACAGACTACAAATGAATGGAAATGTGTCATCTTCCTACATTTTTTTTAAGCGAGGAGAGCATTTGGTTGAGGAAACAATAAAACCCACCAAGAAGCAACATTCAATGACACAATATATATTGGCGAACTCACCGGTCTGGATAAGCCCTAGGTGAACTTGCTAGACGGTCTGATGGGCTGTCCAATAAGCCTTCCAAAGGCATATCTCTGACAAAGGGGTCTCTACTGTAAGAAAATTTATGCCGTAAGAGGTTACAGTGTTTTTGCTGCAATGGACAAACATGGTTATCCTGCAGAATTCTAAAACAACCCCAGAATAGGCTGCTACAGCATTTTAACTGAGGAGCAGGCAACTATATGGGATGCAGGGGCCAATTTTTGCTCCAGTGGGCTGCCCAGGCATATATATCTCTGACAGACCAGAAGTGAAGTCATGTCACTTCTGGTACCCATACACACCGACTTCCAACTTTTAAAAAATGTTTTAAGAGGTGGTGGGGAGAAAGGCAAGCCACCACATCTGCAGGAAATTGTAATGTATTCAGGTTGATTTCCAAGCCAAAAAACATATGAAAATTGCACTTAAATTTTTTAAAAATGGGACCAAGAGGGTTAAGGGTGTCTCTGGAGGCTCGTGGGGTGCTTGTAGCCTGTGGGCCACACTTCCCTCACCCCTGCTGTAAATACTAATTACAACAGAAACATTTAATCTGTTTGCCAGATTGACTAATTACAGAAATTTAGGGCTCATCCAGACTGACTGAAAAGTCTCAGATTTTGTTCTTGTTCTTTCCAATTTTATATTAGATTAAAATAATCCAACCTGGGGAGCTGGTATAAAAAGTCTTCCATCATACCAGGAGCTGATTGAAAATATTCTGGGATAAAGAAAACATGTATGACTCTCCAAAATAAAACTGGAAAGAATAGGAACAAAATCTGGGATTCTTGGTCTTTTTAATCAGTCTGTATGCACCCCTTGGTTGCAGAGAACAAACCCCACTGAACTCAGTGAGAGTTACTTCTGAATAGACACAGGATTTCATTCTCAACTTGTTAAAAATGTATTAGACACAATGATCCTTTGAAAGGTGATTCCTATAGCACACATGTGTCTTCTGTAAAAACAAAGAAAACATACACTCCTTATATTACAAATGTTGTTTCTGAAATATGCACATTCATGCTAATCTAATAAATAGTTTTAGTTGAATAATGGACTAACATTTTGTTATTCACATGACCACCTTAAAATTCTTTCTGGATAAGTGCCTATATCATCAATAAAACAACTGAGCATTTATGTATTAAACAAATATGCAAAACTATTCCCAAATACATTAGCAAACACACACACAAACTTTGTGTCCCCTCTGCAGTCTCTTCCTCATTTAATTTTACAAAGCAGACTCCTGATATTTCTAGGTCTGAGGCTAGGATGTGGATTTCTTTAATATGGATGATGTTCCAGCTTCTACTTGAGCTGAATGTCTGACTTTACTGGATGGACTTAGGTTCCCCCCACCCCCGCTCTCAGCCTCATCTGTAAAACTGGAATTGTAAATGATGTAACTGTGGGGTTGTTGATAAGATAACCACAATAAAGGCTCTGAAGCATTCTGTACCTTAACAAGCATTATGCAAATTATTAAATGAAAGAAAATAGAATGTAGTAAGTGCACATCAGAAGTCATATCCTGAAAAGAAGGACAGTGCCCTGTCAGAGAATCTTGTCTCATGGCATTGTGATCATTTGATGAAGAGGTACTCACAGTATTACTTCATGGTGGACTCAAGTAACCTATGCAGAACAAAATGTCAAAGGATAAGCGTGCCTTCCATCTGCTGAAGGCCATAACAATTATTATTAGATTGAGGTGTTTTCTCTCATGCTAATATTGCACTGAAACCTTTTCCCATGTAGGACTCTCGACATTGCTGAGCTACTCAGGTCACTGGCTGCGGTAGCCAATAGTTACAGAATACAAACTGGAGTGCCTCTGTTCTCAGAGTGTTCTTCAGTAATATCTTTAAATGTAATAGTCCGACCCTGTTGGCTTAGTTTCCCCATGAGAGGGGGGGAAAGCAAGAAGGGGTACGTAAGTAGTATTGTGTTCCACTGTCTTCTCCAGTGATGACACAAGAGGAACCTAACAAGGAAAAAGCAAATCTGCTGCTATTAATACAAATCTCAAGTTGTTTGTTTACCAAGACTGGAGACAAGGGCTGCCTCTCTGACCTTTCCATGTCCTATCGGGGTGGGAGGTGGAGGGGCCAATTCTATGAATCTGAGAGCTATTTTTAATAGAACAATTGAGTCCAAATGGACCAGAAGGACATCTACTCCAACTGAATTGAACCATAAGGAACAGGTGTACTTTACAAAAGAAATGTTGAACAAATATGAACTGAGGAAGCTGTGTTACACTGATACAACACTGGTTCCTCTCGCCCTCTATTATTGACACTGGCAGCACTTTCCTGGGCTTCAAGAAAGAGCTGTTTCTCTTCCCAGCCTGAAGGCTGAACCTACGACCTTCTGCATACGAAGCATGTGATCTACCAATGAGCTGCTAGTGTCACATACCAGTAGGATTCTGTACTCTTGCTTGTGAAATTATAAATGTACCACCAAAGAAAATCCTATGCCATTATTGGTGGGGGGTTTGAGTGTCAGGAACAAAGACTATGTGGAAATTAAACCATTCCTCCACTGATTGAAGTTTATTTACAACAGCCACTTGATGCTGAACACATTTAGTCTATCTGCGTTTACTTCCAGATAAAAGAAGAGAGAGCTAAAAATCCCTGTGATAGGTTCTGGGGCAACATCTTGCATAGGATGAAGAACAGAGATTAATTATTTCCAAGAATGAGCTATAAAACAGGTTTCTAATCAGGAATCTCCTCCTTTGGCCCTCTTCCTGCCAGACAGATAATTGTCCTTGTTTAACCTAGCTAAAACCCCCAGAGAATGGCTGGTAGAGGTCATACACACAAGCCAGCAAAACTAGCTAGAAAACCTGAATATGCATGTTGCCAGTATTTTGCTTCCTCTACATGCACTTTGTGTGCATTCCAAAGTAGGGGGTGGCAAAGGAGGACTGGTTAATTTGCTTATATTTTTAATGATATGATCAATGGTGTGGGGAAGCCTCCTCTGCCTTCACACATAACAATATTTGAATATTTTATTTTATTGTATTTAGTTATTTATACCCCGCTCTTCAGCCACAAGGCTATCAGAGCAGCTTACAAATTGTTTTAAGCAATAGCTATTTACACATCTACACTGCATTAAACAGTTTCCAATGTGTTAGCTTATTGCCCCCACAAGCTGGGTACTTGGACCAAATAGGATAATAGGACCAAAGCTGAAATCCTGTGTATACTTGGAAGCAAGCCACACTGAACAGAGTGGCAGTTACTTCTAAGTAAACACAGATAGGATTAGACTGTTAGAAAGCAGAAACTGGTAATGCCTAGAAGGAGATGAATGCTTTTAGAGGACTCTAGATCAAGCCCTTGGAAGGCACTTGCTGTAGAAGACCTACCTGCAAGTTGTCCTCTTGTCTTTGAAGTCAAAGCAGTAGGATTTGTCACTCCCTATCTGCATATACCTTTAGCAAGTCTGCCTCTAATCCAAAAGTATTTAAATATTTTGTTTCTGTCTTGCAGTACATTTGACTCTCTATATCCACAGGTTCTGCATCCAGATTCAACCAACCACAGCTCAAAAATATTGGTGGGGGGTTGGAATGCCAAAAAGCAAACCTTGCTGTTTGGCATTTTATATAAGGGATGCCATTTTACTATGCCATTGTATATAATGGGACTTCAGCCTCCACAGATTTTGGTATCCACAAGGGGTCTGGATACTGAGGGCCCACTATACCCCCATTATGCTGAATCATGAGTTGGCAACTGCACAGAGCCATTTTTCCCTGATGGGCTGCACAGCCTGGTGTTGTTTCCCCTCTTGTTGCCATGTGCTATGTAGCTACTAGATAGTGGGTGGCAACAAGAAGGGAAATAGTACTAGTTCAGCCAAAGGAGAAAAAACAGACAAAAGGATAGGAAGTTTGGTGCTGTATAAAATGGGTCTAAGAACAATCTACAGACAGCTAACATGTTTCAAGGTATGTTCCTCCATACACTGAAAACTTAAGAAATTAAACAACCATCATATTGCTTTTTCTAATGCTATGCTATCTAAAAATATAACACTTTCTCTGCTTTTTCTTTCTTATTTAAAAAACCTTGGCTAGATAAAGGTGGCCTTTGAACCCCTCCCCCAGAACAATTTTTCCACTTCTGATGGCTCCAGATGGTTTTCTGCAAAAAACAAGTTGGGGGCACCCTACCCCAGAGTTTAAAAAGTAGAAAAGAGTCATTCTTTGCAAATTAAGAGACAGAGCTATAGAGATAGCTACTGAGGTATTGGGGCATCACTGGGCAGGCAGTTACTAGTTTTGACTTGCCCTAACACCACACCTAAGGGACCCATTATAGTTTCCCCATACAAATGACTGGCTGATATTTACTTCCGTGAGGAAAAGTACAGTGCTGTATTTTGACACTTTGGGCTTGAATACATTGGCAGGAAACCACGAACCTACCTCACAGCCATGGCAGGTGTTTTTAATCTCCAGTGGCCCTGTAAATGCCACATTCATTGGGACTTGTCCAATGGTAGATCAGAGTATCCTGCCACACTAATCCACATCGGAATAAAGGGGCATCCTAATGCTGATCATGTGTCCTATACATTGTATTATTTCCAGCCACAGGGCCAGGATTGCTCTGAATTTTTTTCCCTGTTCACTCATGCATGTAAATATACATTGTCCCAGAGTAGTGTATTACTGGATAAGCAGAGGTATGCTTATTCAGATATGCACACAATGAAAAAATTAAAAATAAACAAATTTAAAAGCACCAGAACAGAGCCCCATCCACCGGGACTTCACATCTAAGCCAATCCATGGCCACAACACAGCCAATAATCCAGGTTTCCCCCCCTGAATTGTGGAGCAAACCATGAATCTTTCAGGCTTGGAGTTTCCTACAGAAACCCTGATAAAGACATGAATCATTAAAAATGTGTGGCAACCGTGCCGCGACTACGGGGTGAGTACACAGGCATGTACACCTGGCTAATCCTATCTGCCAAAGCTGGGAGAGCAAACCTGTAAACAACCCTCATTCCTTCACCCATCCCTAGATAAAAGAAGTTGTTTCCTCCCTTTCAATCACAAAGTATCTGCACATTAAGATGCCATAAGCATATCTGGAGTGCCTTTGTCTCACACCTTGAGCAACTCCGAGAAGCATTGTCTCCCACTATAATTTCCATACCCTGAAGGCAAACATTGACTATAAAAAACCCTTCCAAATTCCACTCAAGTCCACACAGTTCACTTTCCTCTCAATGCTATGTCAGACTGTGTAGCTGTTCCTGTTCCAGACCCCCACTCTGTTGGTTTCTTCCATGACCTCATCTCTACAGGACAGGTGTCGAATCTTCCACAGCCAACTCCCTTCTCTATTCCTCTATCCCAATACAGGTATTTCCCACTTTATTCGCTAGTCTTGTGTGAATGCTTGAAGCCTGAATGTGTCCGTGAATGCTGTTATTATTGTTTTTCTCAAATAAAAATTAATCTATTGTACTATCTAGCTTAATGTCTCCTCCTGATTACTGGTATACAAAGGTCAAAAGATTCTGCTATCTGTTGCCCCCTTCTGCATAGCCAAGCTGAGTACATTAATTCCCCAAATTAATGTCAATATTTTGATAGTCTTTAAGACCCCTGAGTGTAGAGGGTAACAAGCTTATACTGTTCTTTTTTCACCTTCACTCTGCGTATTCTGCCATCTTGTCCGATATCCCTCAATAAAGTCTCCAATGCCAAAATAAAAAGCAAGGGTGAACATGGAAATCCCTGCCTAGTTCCCTTTTGTATTTCTATTGGTACTGTTGTGTTGCCATTTGCCAGTATCTGCACTTTTTGAACACAATATATTGTCTTTGTCTGTATAATATTTTAACCAAAGTCCATCCTCTCCAATACTTGTAATAAACAATTATAAGACGTGTTGTCAAATACTTTCTCTGCATCCAAAAAATCAGAACAGACAGAATAGGGACTGATGAGGAAACACAACCTCCAAACAATCTACAGACCAACCAAGAAAATCCAAGAAATGCTACTCTCAGAGAAGGACAAAAGAGACCCTCTCACAGCTGCAGGAGTTTATCGCATACCATGCAGCTGTGGACAAGTTTACATAGGGACCACTACACGCAGTGTGCAAACATGAATCAAGGAACATGAGAGACACTGCAGACTGGGCCAGCCAGAAAAATCATCAGTAGCAGTAGCCATCCTGTCCCCAATGCTATTTAACATATACATGAAGCCACTGGGAGAGATCATCCGGAGGCATGGGGCGGGATGTTATCAGTACGCTGATGACACCCAGATATATTTCTCCATGTCTCGGAGTTCAGATGGTGTCTCTTCTCTCAATGATTATCTTAGGGCAACAATGGACTGGATGAGGGGGGAAAAATTGAAGCTGAATCCAGATAAAATGGAGGTTCTCATAGTAGCAGCCCCGAACCCAGGTACGAGGATACAACCTCCAGTCCTGGATGGAGTCACACTCTCCTCTGAGGACTTTGTTCACAGTTTGGGGGTACTCCTGGACTCGTTGCTCCAGATGACAAATCAGGTAAATGCAACAGTCAGGAGTGCCTGTTATCAGCTTCGGCTGATCCGCCAGTTGCACCCTTTCCTGGAAGTCGGGGACCTTGAGACCGTGGTACATGCTCTGGTAACCTCCCGTCTTGATTTCTGTAAATGCACTCTACATGGGGCTACCCTCTGTTTGGTCCAGAAACTTCAACTAGTACAGAATATGGCAGCCAGATTGGTCTCGGGTACATCTAGAAGAGACCATATAACACCAATCTTAAGATCACTTAACTGGCTGCCCATTAGTTTCCGGGCCCAGTACAAGGGGTTGGTTATCACCTTTAAAGCCCTAAATGGCTTGGGGCCAACCATTCTTTGGGACCGCCTCCTTCCATATAATTCTCCCTGTGCGCTCAGGTCCTCTGGGAGGAATCTGTTGCAACCTTTAAAAACTAGGTTCTCGTCGACCTCCCAGAGGACCTTTTCGGCTATTGCTCCCAGATTATGGAATGGCCTGCCAGATGAGATCCGCCACATTACCACCTTAAATAGCTTTTAAAAAGTTCTTAAGATTGATCTCTTCTGGCAGGCCTTTCCTGAATAGATACCTGGCCATCTTAATTAGTCTGATCCCATCCAGCTTTTTATTGTGTTGTTTTGAGTACTTTTAGTAATTATTATGTTTTAAATGTTTAATTATTTAATTGTATTTTAAGGGGTGGGTCGGATGAAAGGGTTGTATGTAGATTTTAATGTTGTAACCTGCCCCGATTGCATTTTGTAGAGGGGTAGGATATAAATAAATGTTGTTGTTGTTGTTATTAACATGTTATTAACCAACCTGGACACAAAATGGTATTTAAAAACACAGAAATTCTGGACCAGGCCAACAACTATCATGTCAGAATGCACAGAGAAGCTACTGAAATCCACAAACACCTGGACAACTTCAACAGGAAAGAAGAAACCTTAAAAGTAAACAAAATCTGGCTCCCAGTTTTGAAGAACAATAGAATCAAAACTCAACACTTACAAAGGAATTCCACCCAGGGACAGGGGGAGTTCCAGCAGATAATGGCCCATCAACCAACCATTAGCCAAACAGACACTCCTCCTCCTTGCATTTCTATATCTAGAAACTAACCATTCAATTACACAAATTTACATATACTCCCCAACAGGGGTTCACAGCATATAAACTCCACATACACTCCTACCCAACCATTCTCTGAAGATTCCAGCCACAGATGCAGGCGAAAAATCAGAAAGAAACTATTCCAGAACACGGCCTCACAGCCTGGAAAACCCCCAAGGAAAATCTATGGATGCCAGCTGTGAAAGCCTTCAACTTCACAATCAGAACAGACTTTTTCTCACTATGGTATTCCAAATATTCAGTAATACCCAGAACGGTCTTTACATTATTCCTTACTTGTCTTTTTGGCAGAAATCCACATCGGTCCTCATGAGTATCCTGAAAAATATATTTCCTCCGTCTATTTGCCAAAATAGACGTGAAAATTTTATAATCATTATCAATAATGAAATAGGTCTGTAATTCCTTGTTAGTGTTTCATCCGTATCTTCATGTATCACTATAATATAAGCATTTTTCCAGGAGTCTGGCATCTGTCCCTTACTCAATAGACCATCACAAACCATCTTGAATGGTTGAATTCATCTTAAAATTTCTTATAATATGTGGGTAATCAGAACTCTCCCAGATTTAGTCCTATTAATCACCTCAAAGAGCTCCATCATTGTCACAGTCCCACTCAAATTTTGTTTTTGTTCCAGGTGTAATTTGTTATTTGAGTCTATATAAACCTCTATAATATTCCTCAAAGGCTTTCATTGTCTTTGCATTATCCATTATGTTTTGATGTTTCTTCTTGATTTTCATCATTACTGTCTTCATCACCTGTCTCAATTTATAAGAAAGCCACTTCTTGGGCTTATTTGTAAATTAAAAATTCTTTTGCTTAAGATATAATAATTTAGCATTAATTTCTTGGAGTGTTAACATCGAAAATTGCAGTTGCAATAACATATCTTTTGTTGAGGCTCTTTTATCAAATTTCTCTTTGAATTTCTGCTTGCATTTCCTGCAACCTTGTATTTCCTGCAACAAATTGTATTTTTTTGCCTCTCTCTCTCTCTTCAGTCTTGAGCCATATTTTATACATTGCCACCTCATATAAGCTTTACTTATATCCCAGACTGTCATAAGACCTGTTTCTCTATTTAAGTTCAGTTAAAAACATTATCTCAAACCTTTTTTTAATTGTTGTAATATTTCAGTTTTCAATTAAGTCTCCATCTAAATGCATTTGCTCTGTTTTCAAAGACAACGTAATTGGATTACGATCCGAAAAGGTTGTTGGTAACATATCCATCTTTTTTTCTAAATTGACTGTATTATTCAATATCAGAAGCATATCTATTCTTGAAAAAGATTTGTGGCTGCTTGAGAAAAAGGTATCATCTCTGGAATTTGGGTGCTTGGATGCTTTTCTCCAAGCATCTATTAACCGAAAATGTTCTATATATCTGAAAAAAGGTCTGGGTGGTCTCCCTTGATCCCTTTACTAGAAGATTTATCTTTACTAGGGTTGATATCCCAATTCCAATCACCCAAACATATCATATTTTGCAAGTCCAAGTCTTAAATTTTATTTAGTAAATCTTCATAAAACATCGATATCTGGTTGTTTGGGGCATATATACCCAACAATTGCACTATCTTGCCACTCCAATTAATTTGCACAATGCCTATCTGTCTCGTTGATCTTGAGATATCAGTTTTGGCTGTAACATTTGATTTATTATTATTATTATTATTATTTATATCCCGCCCCTCTGCGAACAATCGGGGCGGCTTACAACGGATTTATAAAGAAAGCTACTCCATTTCACTCTGAAATGCCCCACTGATCAGAACACAGACCACCCCAGGTGAGGGCAGAAACCTCCATATCCCCATCTCTGATACCGGATTGCCAATATGATAAGTGTATATCCCTCTACAGAGGGATACATAGCTTCCCCCAACAGTCCTCCTTACAATATACAAGCACCCTGTCCAAACATGAATGTTATCATAATAATACACATTTTATAGTTAATCTGAAAACACAAGATTCCCACACTTAAAACTGTAAGCTGTAACAATCAGCAATTATCCATGACCACCCAGGAGGTGTTAGAAAGGTACCAGACACCTCAAGATCTTCCAACATTCAGGAAAAACTTTTCAACTCAGCATCTTCCAGCATGTAGAAAAGCAAGCAGAGCCACATCTACCTGGTGTCCTCCTCTGTCCTGCATGTGGTGTGAGATTGCCTGATAACCAAACCAAATATGAAACAGGTTTGCTTTTAGAGCCAGGAAATCTCAACTGCCAGCACTGAAAGGCTAGCAGAATTATAGTATGTTTATTGCTCCTGTTTAATTTCTTCAGAACATTAATTGGTCATTTAATCCAAAAAGTGTGATAAGCAACTATCCTTATGTATTTGTAGGCCTTTAGTGACAAGTCTTCCTTGCTTAGATTTTGAAACACTGGCCAGTGAAGGCTGATTGTTTGTATAATTCCATTACTTTCTGTGACTGTGGTGACTTGAATGTTAGGTGTCTGCCATCTAACGTTTGGTAGTGAACATCTTCCTTAAAAAGGCTCTTTGTTACAACAGCTCTACTAAAAGACTGATACTATCAATCATTCTGTTTGATTGATTTGTTGTTATTGCCATCAAGTCGCCTTTGACTTAAGGTGATTCTATGAATGAGAGACCTCCAAGTATCTTTTTTGCATTTTCCCCTACAATGTCCCTTTTCTAGAGGGAATCCAAACAAACTGCACTGTCTTCCTTGTAGTGCCTTGTGAGCAGGCCTTTGCTGTGGATGAAGAAGCTAAATTTGAGAAGAGTGAGGCGCTAATATGTAGACAGAAAGGGGAGATAGACAGAGTTGAGGTTGAGAGTGGAGAGACCTAGCTTTGAATAATGAGCTTCTAATTTTTCTACAATATTCATTATGTCATTTTAAATATATTTGGGACCCTTTTCCATTTAATTTAGTATTTGATTGCCCCGATCCCCCCACTTTAAAAACACTTCTGGGATCCTTGCCAAAAATGGTTAATGAGTTTCAAAACCTTTTATCTGCAACCAGGAGAGAAACCACCTTTTAAAGGATAAAACTGAAATCCACTCAATTAAATTCTCTCAAGACCATGCTAGAGAATAAATTCTGTATTTCTCATGGCTACAAGGTATGCACCCAGCTCTGTCCGCAGCCAAATTAATAGTTTAGTGAGGAAAGCTATGCACAAGCATGGAGTAGAGAAGAGTTTGTGGAATCAAGCTTCTGGCAACCAAAGCCTCAGAGGCAAAGGAACATAGCAAATTTATTTTTCCCCCTGGCTTCACTGATAGGGCATATATATTTTAATGGAATATTAGCAGCTTTGTATCTAATTACTCCCACACCTTCTAGTGCACTCCCTCTTTCTCTTTCTCTCCACCCCCCCCCACTCATTAGGTCACACGTTTTGCTCTCAGTTAATTATTTTCTATTTTGGTATGGTCTAATGCAAGAAATAGCAGAATGGTTTGCTGGGAATTTCAAGCTATTCTGAAGCAATTGTCTTAGCTCTCTATCCTGCTCCATGGAAACAACCTTGAAGAGGTTCCAGGCATCTTATGCCTCTGGTTCTGTCCATATTAAAAGTGGCAACTGTACTGCCTGTCCCTTATTATGTTCTGTCCAGTGGGCAATATATGCACCCTTTGGGCCCATAGTCAGGTGTTAGTAGGTAATCTTGCTCTGCAATTTCTGTCAGCCTTTCCTTCAGGCCTGCTCACCTCCCCATTCACCATATACAGTATACCATTTAGAGTATTCCTGCTATTGGCCAACTGGCAAATTGATTTAATGAATGAATGTGCCTTTTACTGGTTTATTGAGAACACAGCTGCTCTGGGCAGGGCATGTTTCTAGGATGGAGGACCATCGCCTCCCCAAAATAGTACTCTACAGTGAACTCGCCACGGGTCAGCATAAGAGGGGCGCTCCAAAAAAGCGATACAAGGACTCTCTGAAACAACATCTCAGGCTTGGCCAAATTGATCACCAACAATGGTCCGCCCTGGCCTCACATCGGGAGGCATGGAGACGAACTATCCACAATGCTACAGCCTTATTTGAGAACTCACACCGAACAAGTCTTGAAGAGAAACGACAATGCAGAAAGAATTACAACCCGGAAACATCACCCAAGGAGACCTTCTGCTGTGTCTTCTGCAACCGGACTTGTCTATCTCGGATTGGCCTTTTTAGTCATCAGCGTGCTTGCAGAAAGCGTGGGAGGAGTCCTTCCTGAATCTTCATTTGCGAAGAAAAGCCAGAGAGAGAGAGATGGCTCGTATCTTCTCACTCTGTGTTTCTTCTGAACATGTTCCCAACTTTACCCTGCCAAAGCCTGCACATTTTGAGACTGATTCCATGGAAGTAGACACTAGTAACTATGTACGCTGTGAAAATCAGAAGCACATCATGGGTGAATCAGATGCCCTAAATAACTGCCATGGGAACACCTACAATTTCTCTCTCCAAACAATTATGGTATTTGGAAGCCAACAGAAATGCAAATTATGCTTCAATGAATCACATTTGTACAATCTGTAACAGTTAAAATAATTTAAAATATTGGTCAGTCTAATTTGATTGCATGGGAAGCTCTGAACAGGATTATAATTTTTTAAACAAAACTTTTCTTGTTCTTGCACCTAACACGGAAATTTAGTGGGTAATATTTTCCCTGTCACTTTACCTTCATATAAGAAAAACTTCACCTACTTCCTTTCAGGGGGTAAGAGTCTTTTTAAAGGCACAGGAAGAGGATTTCTGTATCAAAAACCTAAATAGCCCTAGACAAAAAGTTAGTTGATATATATATTATTTACTGTTTAGTCACTTACTTTAAGCATGTTTGCCTTGTTCTTCAGAGAAAAAAAAAGCACCCAGAACTGCATACATATGGTAAAGACAAAACAGTCCCTGCTCATAGGCTTACATTTTAAAAGACATAATACAAAAGGAAAAAAGTATGGGAAGGGAAGAGGGAAAAATAAATAAGTTAATAAGCAAACACAAACAGGAATAACCAAGACACAGTAGTCCATGCTCTGGTAACTTCCCAGTTAGACTAATGTAACACACTGTATTTATGGCTTCCCTTGAAAATTTGGAAGCTACAGGTGGTACAAAACACAACAGCAAAAATACTGTAACATCTAGACATCACATAACCTTAGTCTTAGATAAACTGTATTGGTTGATAATGTTTCCACTCAAGGTGCTAGAAAGGACATTCAAAGCTCTTGGGGCCTTGATAGTTGAAGGAATGTCTCTCCCTATATATGCTTACCTGAGGACTGTCACCCACAGATGTTGCAGGAGGACATAGGAGAGGGCTTTCTCAGCTGTGGCAACCTTTTCTGGAAAGCTTTCCCTTGGAGGTCTGGTGTTAGTTTCATATTGGTGGCTTTTTATAACAGCCTTTGAGGCCTAAATGATTTTTCCCCTACATATACATTTAAAACTGTTTTAATGTTTTGAGTTGTATACACTTGTTAAATGTTTAATATGTTTTTAGTCTGTGTAAATTATTTTTTAATTGTTGTAAACTGTTTAAAATGATTTTACTTGTATGTCACCCTGAGATCCCATGATATATGATAGGATATAAATATTTTAAAATAAATAATAAATACATATATAAGGCCCCAATTCTTACAACTAAACCAGAAGCATTAATTGTATGTCCTTTGAAATGTTGTTGGAATGCAACTTTCAACAAACGTAGACAGCTTAACCAAATGGTTAGGAATACTGGGAGTTGCAATTCAACAACATCTGGAGGACTACACAATGTGCACCCCTGAGTTAAACAGTTCTTATGTTACCTGCAAGAAAGGAAACAATTCAGAGACAAGGAGAAGCCGGATGAAGCTAATTTTCAGTAACAGAAATCAAACGGCCTCAATTCCCTTCTATCCTACTGTTGCAGTTTTAGAGAATAGTTTCAGCTAGGTGACAGCTGAGGAAAGAGTTGGATGAACTAGCCTTTCAGCTGAACAGATAGGCCCTGCCTTGCATGTGTTTCTATAGTCGTATGGTATTAGGTAAAATGCAGCAAAACATCTGAGAACAACTGAAAAAGTCAAGAAGTCAAACATTCTAAAATAGAAAGGGTCTTGGAGGTCAGGACAAATTCAGTGAGCATATAAATCCCTCTGACGTCGATAAAAGCCATGTACAAGTCAAAGAGAAAAGCAGGACATTGAGCCTTAAAAACATTCTGCTCTGGGAACTTTCTGTAAGTGTGCTCTCTTGAGGGGCCTCAAAGTCTCTGTTGGGCATTTTTGTTTTTATCATTTAATGGCTGGATTTTAGATGAAACTTGTAAAAACTTTGGAGTCTGATTTCTCATTAATTCTGAAAGCTAGGACAGTTAAACCAAAATGATTACATAGTTGCTGCTATTATTGTTGTTGTTGTTATTGTTATTATTCCACCAGGGAGACCAATCAAACATGCAAAAAGCATTTTTACAAAACAAAGCTGGAAAATCAAAGGAGCCTGAGACCATTCACACAGTCAAGCAGTCATCCCTCAGTGATTTTAAAGCACGTTTGATCAGAACAGCATAAACTACAAGCCTGCTATGACACCAGTCCAAATAGACACCAGCCATTGCTGCATTCACTCAGCTGGGCCATAAGGAATTATAACAATAGCAAGCAGTTCATGCCAACACAATTTTAATCAAACATCAGTCTCACAACAAACAGGAAGACAGAAAATAGGAGGAGGCATCAAATACTATGGACTGATCAATAGGGGCAGATGGAGTACTGTACATGCTATATCTACTGATAAGAAATATTCAGTGCACAAAACTGGCAAGGTTTATTTAAAACATATTATGTTGACATCCACAGAGATTTAATGTCCAAAGAGAATGTAACACTTTAGTCATGTGAAGGCAATGAAGGATAGAGGAAGAGTTTTGAAATTAGGATTGATAATAGGTATGTTCCTGACAATGATTGGAACTTGAAAAGACTTTGGAGGTAAGGAAAAATGCATAGAAAAAACCAGACCAATCCAAATGTTGACAATCAGTCCATAGAAACTGTTTCATTGACTACTGCTTATTTTGCAAGGAAATTCTGAGAGGGACAAGTTGGAAAATTCAGTGAAATGCAGTTCTTGCCTTTTAAGGCTGTACTTTCAGGATTCTTGCCAACTTCTACCTCCTGTTGCTAACAGGAACACCCAACTGCCTGGCATGAAAGATAATAAGCAAACATCAGGATCATTCAGTTACATGCACCCAGCATATAATATGATTTGCATAACTGTTCCAATCATCTCATTTTATTACTTTTTTTTACTTTTCGGCAGTTCAAAGCTATAAGCTTCTTAAGTAGTGCTTGACATATTTCCATGATAGCAAAGAGCAAGACAACCAGCAAAAAAAAAAAAAAAAAAAAGGTTGTAGTTACTATATTTAAAATGTTCTATTCTGCCAAATAATTTCAGGTTTTAAAATCTTGTAATTTTGATAATTTGAAGGCAATTTAATTTGGAAGAGGATAGATTTAAAATGTTGGTTGGCTAGGGGATAATTTTTGGCATTGCTGTAAAGGAAGAGAAAAGTACTGAAGCTGTAGCAATGACATGCAGTAGCTGTCATGGAAGCCGGAGTTTGGGATTCATCTTTACAAGCTTCTTTATGGTAGTTCTTCCACTAGTTCTAAGAATACTTTAGAGGCAATGGTTATAGACTGCCACATTGCAACCCAGAGATCACTTCTACATCTTTCAAAATTTAAAGGCAGTGGCTTAGCCTCCCAACTATTCCTAGAAGCCAGACTAGTGTCATTGGATAGGTACCACAAACTGGCAACATGCCCACCACTATAAGCACCACTCCTGAAAATGCTACCGGAAGCCAGTGCTTGAGCTCAAAAAATATATTATTTTGGACTGCAGCTCCAAGAATCCACCAGTCAGCATGGACATTGGCATTAGGAATTGTGACTTTGAGTTTCTAGGACCTAATGCCCAGAAATAATTTTTCCATGCTCTGGCATAGCAGCTTGTACCCTTCCTTGCTGCTGCCACATCTGCTACCTGTGTGATGGTATTGGGCAGTGGCAGCATAGTTGTTGTACCTTCTTATTACTGCTGAACGCTTCAGCCCAACTGTAGACATAAGGTAAAAGGGAAAAGCTGGTGAGTTATCAGGAAGCAACAATGAGAAGCAACAGCAGCAACTGTCACCACGACTGCTGTTTTTTTCCTCCTGGCACTAATCTCCACCATGGAATGGCAATGGCAACCACAAAGAGCAGGACCAACTGTTGTCATCTGCTGCTATCCCACAGGAGAGGGTGGGCAAGTGAGTGGGTGGTGGCAGCAGTCAGAGGGCCTGCTGTGTGCCTCAGCGTTATTTATATACAGTATATATATTTATTTTCTAGCAAAAAACAAAAATAAAACAGGAGCTGGCCAAGTGTTCCTTCAACAAGATCTTCACCCTTTCTTTTGAATCATCTGCTCTGAGATGGCACCAGAGTTCTGCTTATCACAGCAAGCCAGAACAACAGAACTCCTCTAGTTGCTGTGGCCCTAAAATACATTTGGATTATTTACATTTACAATCATATAATCACCATGTGATTTAATCACCAAGAGAGTTCAAAGTTCTTCCAATAGTGGGGTCTCCTCACTATGTCTTTTAATGCATTGTTGTGGGATAAGTGGCAAGTCTATGTTCTGAAAGCAATTATGATCAAAACCTAACACACATACCCTAAAAAAACAGAGTTACAGTTCTTCTGAGAATAATATCTGCAGAACAGAAGGGTACAATCTGGTCATCTGCCTTCTGGACTGCATGCTGTAGTTTAAGGAGTGTGGGTGCTGCTAGATGGACAACTCCTAGCACTATCTGTCAAAAAGCATTGTAAGCTATTCTATCTTTCTTTCCTTAAAGGATGGTTGCTGATAATAAGAAACAAGGGAAAACAGTGGAGGGTTACAAGTGGAGATAATAGCATGTGGACCCCCTCCATAAAATGTGTTTGAGGCAGGACAATTGCTTAGTGAAAGCTTCATCTAGAAACACCCTGTCGCCAAAATGTCAATAAAAAATGAAAGAGCTTAGTGATTCCAACCTATTTTCCAGTGGACACTTATCTCTATTTCTTTTTACATATATAAACACAATCACATATAATATTGGCTATTGTTTGCTGAAGTGGTCAAATATGGTTTATATCTGTATGGAATAGCCCCAGACTTTAAATAGAAAGAGCACCGCAGGCCAACATTTGGATGAACTGCCCAGGGATTTTGAACAACACCCTCTGGCACTTTGCTTAACTCTCACCAAAGCCATTACACTCTGGCTTGACATTTGAGCATCAACGAAAACTCCATTGTTGCAGCACACATTAAAGACAGCCACTAGCATAGCAAACAAACCTGTCATCTTACATAATGTGTATAGTCTCATTAAAATTTGAAGGTTTTCAACCAAATGTTCTCCCCCAAACCAAATTCCATTTATGCTTCCATTGTTATTATTTTTAATTTGCCAATTGCAGCTGTTCATGAGTTATGGCAAGAAAGGTAGAAGGTTTGATTCATATCCTACCTAAAACTTCAGCGCTGAATTTCTAAAATAAGAGGTGCTGGAATCTAATTGAAGCCCCACCCTCTCACATGGAATAACTACTGGCAGATGACTGTTGTTCTTCACTGGCAAAATGCTTGGCATGATGATGGACCATTGCAAGAACAGGGAGTGGCAGCAATTTATTCTAAATGCAAAAATATATTGGTGTCAGGATTTACCAATATTGACGCCCCCTTGTCGTGGGAGAGAGGCTTGTGTACCCTAATGATGTTTTGAGCTATGCTGGCGGTGGCACAATAGCCACTGGTAGGGTCTCCAATGCCAGACAGGTCAAAACCGAAGGGTCTGACGAAGAGTGTCAAAGGACAGGATGGGTTCTCTAGCCTTATGCCAACCACCCTAGGAGAAGGAAAACTCTAATCCCAAACCCGGGCAGATGGTGCTCATCCAACCCTGTAAGGTCAACCATCTAAGAGAAGGAAACTGTAATCAAACCTACGACCCGAGGACCTCGCTGCTACCGTCCATGCTTGCAAGGCCACAGCAGATGAACCTTTGGTTTAAAGGGTGAGGCCAGTTCTGTGCATGCTGCGCTCCACCAGAAAAATCCATTGCACAGGCTCGAAGGACAAATCCAAATCCATTGGTGTCAGGATTCACTTATTTTTTTATATAATTTATAAACTTTATTAAATATTATACAATAACAAATATGACACTGACAGGTATCACAAAAACACAAACAGAACATGAAAAATAACACATATAATATCATCATCATAAAAAGATTACTAATTTAAACAACTAATAAACAAAGACAAACACGTAAGTTTAAAAGACTTCCCACTTGCTCTTGTTTGTCTCTATAACATAATTTACAGTTTACCTCCTATATATTACATTATCACCTTAATAACATACCTCTTCAACTTTATATCAAATATTTAACATTACTTTCATCTTTTCCTTATTAAATTCATTGCATATAACCATAAAATGAATAATTACCTTATGTAAATTTCTCATGGAACCAGTTCATCATAGAAATGTACCTTTCTATGTATAACCATCATTATCACTTATAATTTATAAAATTATAAATTTAACAATTAATAAATTTATCAGTACAAAAATTCTGTTGTTCTATTTATTTGTCTAACCATAAAAACCAATTGTACTTATTTCCCCCTCTTTTTGTTTGAAATAGTTTATAAATAGTTCCCATGTCTTCATATCATCTTTGTTTTCTTTCTTACCCAATTTGTCAGTTTATCTAATTGTGCCAATTCTATAACCTTTTTCTAATCAGTCCAATTTTGTCGGAATTTCTTCAGTTCTCCATTTTCGTGCCAAGACCAACCTTGCTGCCGTGATCAAATAATATAATAGGGATCTATGTTCCTTCTCCTTTCGGTTTTCCAGATCTATCATATTTAGTAAATATAGTTCAGGCCTTAAACCTAATCAGCACCTATTATTTTTTCTATTTCTTTATTTATTTTAAGCCAAAATTTTCTTACCTTATTACATTCCCACCACATATGGTAGAAAGAGCCCACTCGCTCTTTTGCATCTCCAACATTGTGGAGAGGATTCACTTATGTCTAGACAATGGCTCTGTCCAGATCTCTGATGCGGAGGAGCAGCACTAGCAGACATGGAGGTATGGAGCAGGGCCTGAGGAGGAAAATGGAATGGGGATTCCATCCTCCATTTTTCTCACTCAAATCCCTACTCAGGAAGAGAAATCAAGGACTGGTTAATTAAGTGCTACATCAGAGTTCTGAGATCTGGGAAGAACTGGAGCTGCCTGGTTCACTATAAACCAATCATTTCACAGTTAAAGCTGTATGGGGAGTTCCTTTGCTTTACCCTGAAATATCAGCTCTGGTTACCCAAACCCTGCTGGACAGCTCCCTGTGTCATCCAGGCCTCAATTCCAATATTGCTTCCTTCTGCCCATGTGCCTCTGTGCCACTCAGGGTTGGATGAAATGGACACTTGTCCTGTAGAATAAATCTGTCAGAGAGTCAGGTTACCTAGATTTCTGTCAGAAAGTGTCATTACAGCAATTGCAACAGTGGATCCAAGCAAAGTGTGTTGCTTTTCTCCATAGGAGAAGAGAGTAAGCCACAAGGGAGAAAGTTAAAGGGTGTACTTATAATACCCCAGTGGGGAGCTAATATGCTCCCCAATCCCTGGTGTTCCTCAGCCATTAAGAATCAAGCCTACTTTTATTCCATTTCCTGATCTCTATGAAGATTCCAATTTTGAATTCTGCTCCTTCATCACCATAGACTGAGTGTGTGTGTATGGGGGGGGGGCATGGCTTATCTAGTATGGAGTTAGTATCAGAAGGACATGTAAAATGCTTTTTATATTATGATGTATTTTTTGGACATTTTGCAGCTCACTCTTGATGTAACTTTAGATGGAAGATGCTTCATATACTTTCTTATTCTCTGTATACAATTTAAGCAAAACTGTTACACAAGAATGATGCAGCTGCTGAGGAAGTGCAGAGCACCAGAGATGGGATACATAGAAGGGATTTCCCACTTGATTTAAATGAGCAGGCAGTCTGATATGGGAGGATATGGTCCCTCAGGAATCCTGGAACCAAACCGTTTTGGACTTTAAAGGCAGTCACCAATATTTTAAATTGCAACCAGAAACCATCTGGCAATCAGTGCAAGTGTTGAAGAATATGTATAATATGATCCTGTGCATGACTACCCACTAACATCTTTGCTGATGCACTTCGGACCAGATGAGTTTCTGAAAACTCTTCAAAGGCAGCTATACAGAGATCACATTGGAATAATCCAATTTAAATTTAATGGAGAAATGGTGTTATCTTAGTTTGCCATGAGTTGATCAATATGCACGTTTTACCACAGTCCATCAACATATAAGTTGTTTTACATAGTAATATAAATCAAATACCATTACCCCAGATAGCAAATGTTGAGTATTATGAAGTGGCAGCAAATAATTAGTTATTCTGTGATTTTTCTGACAGGGTTGCTTGTTGTATTTTCTGCCTCCTGTGCTGGAATAACCTAGTTAGATTTGAACACTGTGCACATTGACTTGGAAGAGAGGCAGGAGGCAGTTTGCTTCTCTGTCCCAGGCAAACAAGGTCAGCTCTTTAGGGCTGGGCCTCAAAAGAGCTTACAGACTACATTTGTACTCTGAGGGAAATAAGAAAGGGCGGGAAAGTATAAGAAGTGTAAAAATAATCACATGCATAGAAAAGGCAAAGTTACATCTTAAGGCTGTTTTCTGTTTGAGGATGAGAATGATACAATTCAGACAAAGGCTTAATAAAAAAAGGTGCCTTTTGAGGACAAAGCAATGAGTGATGCGTAGATGTAATTACTAAGGGATATCATGACAAAAGGACAACTGCGCATGCTCACTTTAACTCTTTTTTATTTTATGGCCCTTGAGCTCATATATTTCCTGCCTCAAATTAAGCCCTGGACAGTTATTTTAAAGTATTTTCTGGACTAGATTAAAGATAAAAAGGATATATTTCAGTCATGGGTGACTACCTCCTACAGCAGATTAATAAATGGGATGGTTTTCCATTAAATTCAATAGGATTTAACTGAGAATTAATCTGACCTCTTGCAGTGCTGTCTTTCTTGTCAAGGTGCCACTCTGCATTCATGCTGTGATCTTAGCTCCTCAGGAACAGTGAATTTGTATGTGCTGGTCTCTCTTCTTGTTACATTTTTCTGTAGCTTGCTCCAGCTAGAGAAATTAATCTGCCTGAAGCCTTCATGCTTCCACAGTTTACACAGATTTGAAGACTTCCCACTGACAGCCCCCCAAAAAACTAGCTTACTGGGGAAAAGAGATAAATTGGTCAGAGCAACTCTGTGTGCCTCCAAATTATTATCCCTTCAGGAGAGTTTGGTGCCCTCATTTAAATTCCTCAGAAGTAAACAGGAAAAAACCTTCAATGGTTGTACTGGGGACAGAATTAAAGCCTATTTGCAAAATTGTCTGTGCTGTGAATAAATCTGCATGCATAGCCACTCCATTCATCTTTCAAGCTTCCCTCTTCTTTCTGGAAAGAAAGGCACTGAATTAACTCCTAAGTATGCTTCATCATTCCATTCTCAGACAAGTTTTTTTATCACCAGATGAATACAGGTCAAAGACTAGAGAAGTTTTTTGTATTGAGAAGCAACAAACAAACAAGGCAAGTCTTTTGCAATTAACCTGGGTTGCTGTAGAAGAGTTTTTTAACCAGGTTGTTATTCTTGAATTTATTTATACATTTTGAATTGTGTTTTTAATCTGTTTTACTCTCTAGTTGTGTTTAAGTGAGTTCATTATTAGCCACCTTGAATGCCATTCTTTGGGGCAAAGGCAGCATATAAATCAAAGAAATAAATGTGTTTATCTGCAGCAGTAGAACGAAGGGTCTTTCCTGTCCTTGTACTGCCATAGTATCCATTCTTTTATAGTTAAAAATAACAGAGTGCAAACAGCTCAAATAGGTACTATCAAACATTTGATGTTAACAATTACATTTGCTTTTTTGTTTATTTTATTATATTCCACCTTCCTCCCAACATGGGACCCAAGGCAGCTTACAACAAGGGTAAGCAAGATAGAGCTAAAAACCTGATGACAAAAAAGCTAAAACACAATTACACAAGCTATCACATTAAAACACCACTAATCTGAAAAAGCATTAAATAATTTAAAACCATAACAATGAAGATAAAAATATCTTCCCATAAAAAAGGTTCCACACAACCAATTTATCATCAAAAATGCCTGTTTAAATAAAAAGGTTTTTATCTGCTGGCCAAAGGAAAGCGGTGCATAAGGCTTATGGTACAACTTTGAAACACAGAACTTCCTCCCATACTGTAATTTGATCTCTCAGCTCCAATTTGCTACTACTTCTACTGTTATTACTACTGATGATAATGATAACATAAATGGTGCTATTTTAGGTTGGGACATAATCCCCTTAAGATAATAAAAAGAGCCATACTGAATCAGCTATAGCCCTATCTAGTCCAGTGTTCTGTTCCCACAGTGGCTGACAAAAATCCCACAGTAGGACATGAGTACAAGGGCACTCTCCCACTCATGTTCTCTGCAGCAAATGGTGCTGAGAAGCATACTCTTTCTGTTGTTGCTATAGTATGCCTTAATGGTATTTCCAGTTTATGCCGATCCTATCACAGGGGTTTCTTGGCATTACTTGTTCAGAAGGGCTTTGCCATTGCCTTCCTCCAAGGCTGAGAGACAGTGACTTGCCCAAGGTTGTAGCTGTTGTTGTGTGCCTTCAAGTCATTTCTGACTTATGGCGACCCTAAGGCAAACCTATCATGGGGGTTTCTTGGCAAGATTTGTTCAGAAGTGGTTTGCCTTTGCCTTCCTCTGAGGCTGAGTGTCTGGATTGCCCAAGGTCACCCAGTGGGTTTCCATGGCCAAGCAGATACTTGAATCCTGGTTTCTAGAGTTATAGTCCAATGCTCACACCATTATACCATGCTGGCTCTCAATGTCTGTGCCCAAGGATTTCCATGGCTAAGCAGGGATTCGAATCCTGGTCCCCCGGAATTCTAATCCAGCACTCAAATCACTACACCACACTGGCTCTCTGAAGCTAGCATCATAGCTTTATGTTCTATTAATGTGTCTCATACCCTTTTAAAACCAGCCAAATTGGTGACCATCACTATAACTTCTAGCAGTGAATTCTTGATGGAACTCAAGAAGACATACTTTTATCTCTCACTGTTTAGCTACATTGGACAACTCCAGGCTCTAGTACTGTGAATGAGAGAAAAAAATCTTCTCCGCACCCGTTTTCTCCACACCATGCTTCATTTGTACATTTCTGCTATGTCCTCCTCCCCTTAATCACCATTTTCTCAAACCACAAAGACCCAAATGTTGTAACTTTTCTTCATATTTTAAGGGAGAGGACATGACCTAAGGACGCTGCTCAGATACTGGTGCAGGTTGAAGTCCCCCTTTTGCCAAAGCCTGAGGCAAGTCTCATTCTATACACCTTACAGTCCCGACAAGAAACAAAATTTCTGGCACAGATGTTACTCATAGAATCATAGAGATGGAAGAGACCTCAAGGACCATCTAGTCCAACCCCCTGCCATGCAGGAAATCACGATCAAAGCATTCCCGACAGATGGCCATCCAGCCTCTGTTTAAAAACCTCCAAAGAAGGAGACTCCACCACACTACGAGGCAGTGTATTCCACTTCCGAACAGCTCTTACTGTCAGGAAGTTCTTTTTGGTCATTGGAAAACACAGGGTAGATGGATTGGATTTAGTGACATTCTGGTAACTTCAGCAGATGGCCAACATAGTCTGAAAACAAAGGAAGAATTGGAAACTAAGGTATTGAGACACATCAGTTTTCCCATCTACAGTTACAAGAAAGGTAATAAAGAAGATCTTGAAAAAGTAGGGTTTGAAGATAAAGAAAACAATTTAGATAAAATGATCTGGTCCAAAAATATAAAAAAGATTTCAAAATTTTACAAATTACTCTTTGAAAGAGAAATGGAGAAATAATCAGTTAAGGACTCCATGATTAAATGGGCAGTGGATATAGGGAAACCCATAGAACTTGAAGATTGGGAGTAAGCTTGGAGAAGGACCAATGCATTTACGGTCTCTCAAGATTTAAAGGAAATTTTCTTTAAGACATCAAACAGATGGGACCTTACTCTATCAATAATTAGTAAAATTTACAAAACCAAAAGCAACATGTGTTGGAAATGCCAAACAGCAGTCGGTTTTACATTTTACTCTTGTAAAAGGAATTCTGTATGACTCTCACATGTTGTTCAACATGTGTGACAAACACAAGGGCCTGTTTCATGGTGGGCATACAAACCACTGCTATTTGTGTGGCCTCTATCTAACACTACTCAGCTCAGATACATGCAGCAAAAAATAAACGTTCATTTCATACGATGAACTGCAAAACCACCTCTTGCTACATGCTAGGAATTCACCAATAATCGTTGCTTCAGGCCACCTCACATAAATGCAACAAAACAAACCTCTGTGGAAGTTTTTTTTTTAAAATAGCATATTCAGAATCTGTCGTTTTCTTTCAGACAATTGCGACAGCAGTGGTGATACCAAAATCATTAAATACCCTCACCCCTTATAATCCTGACAGGCCTTTTTTTTTCTCCTAACAGACATTTATTGAAAACAGTTCTCTTTCATAATTGCTTTCCCACCCTGCCATTTTGCTGGGTTTTCGTTTTATAGTGCCATTTGGGTTGTAGTTTTATCTGATACGGTTCTTTAAAATGTACTATTCTGTTTTACTTGTGTCCATGGCCTATTTTGAATCCTGTAAAAATTTGTGCTACATGCTCACAGAGAGAAAAAACAGGATAAGAATAATCAACCTTTTTGCCTGAGGAAAAGTTTTGTCACAGCAAACAAAACAGAGCGAAAAAATGTGCTGAAGTGCTCTTACAGGCACCAGTTATTCTGTTAGTAGTACAGTAGTTATGCTCCTAGTTATTCTATCAGGGCAAATTTCCCTCATAACTACGCTACATTAAGAGGGGAAAGGACTGAGGGGGGGGGGCTGTCCAATCCCTTGACCTGACAAGAACTCCCTCTAGCACACAAATGAAAGAAAGAGGCGAACAGCTATAAATGTCACGTCAGGAGACAACGGGCAGCTCCCCTCCCCCACTTCTGCTTTGGAGAAAACCAGCCCGCTTACGCCCGAGCCTTGGGTTTGTTTTGTTTTTAAATGCCTTTGGTTTCGACGCCCTCCCGCGTCCACTCTTTCCAAACAGGCGCCGTTCCCGCAGAGGCGAGCTGTAGCCTAATCAACTCCACCACAAAATCAACGCGCGGGCGGGCAATTAATAAAAATGCATATTGCGACTATTCCTCCTCTTCGCCCGTCTGTCTGCCTGCCTGTCTTTCGGACTGTCCGCCCGGATTCCCGGCTTCCGGCGAAATCTCGGCTGCCTCAGTAGCGTAGGCAGGAGGATACGGGTTTTTTTTTTTGAGTGACGTCACGAGGAGGGGCGGCTTTCCCTCCTCCCTCGTCTCCCCCCCCCACCCGCCCGCCCGCCCGCCGCTTCCAGCTCTCGGCCAATGAGCGTCGTCCACATGCCGCGGCTTCGAGAGGGGCAGCGGCGAGTTGGCTCCGATAAATTCTATTAGAGCAGCCGCTGCCGGCTTAGCCAGCGCCGGGGAGGAAAGGACGGAAGTGAGCGCGCGAGGGAGGGAGGGAGCGGCGAGAGCGCGCGAGGGGGCCGGGGCGAAAAAAGGGCGAGAGGCAGCCGCGGTGGCCCGGGCTCGAGGGTGCCTTGGGGAGACCGCTGAGCGGGACTCGGAGGCAGGCAGGGCGGGCGGGCGGGAGCCATTGTTCCTTCCCCGCCAGGAGCAGGTGGGAGCGGGGCGTCCCGGCCATTATTTCCCCTCACGCCTGAGGGAAAGCGGCGGTTGTAAGCTCAGCTCCCAAGGCGGGAGGAGGGGCGGCGGCGGTAGCTGGCAGCCCTCTTTTTCCTCACGAGGAGGGCAAACCGAGGATAACCCAGCCTCTTTTTAAAAAAAAAATACAAAGGGGTGTCGTTGAATGCTAGAATAAATACCCCCCAATCCTTAGCTGGGCGACCGAGTCCCCCTGTCTCTTCATTCTTTTATTTTTGCACCTTCCCCCTCGAAACAGACCCAAGTAAGTCTTCCGAGTCGGCTGAGGGGGCCCTGCCGGAAGACTTGGGGTGACTTTTCCTCCTCGGTTGGGGTTCAGTAGGAGAGGGCAGGACCCTCTTGGCCTCCCCCCCCCGTTTTTCACCTTCCTCTCCTAGGAGGTCCTCCTCGCTTCCGAGCGATCCCTTGAGTTTTGCCTTTTTAAGCAAGGCGGGCTGTTCTCCTCGCATGGTGGCAAGGCCGAGGGGTTGCGGGGCTCCATAGGGGGTGGGTGGGGGTGGGAGAAAAGGGGAGCGAGAGCAAGGAAGGAGGCGGCTTTGGGGGTTGCGTGAGGCCGGCTGTTGGCGTGTGTGTGTGTGTGTCCGTCCCTGCTGCTTTCTCTTGCGTACTGCAAAGAAGGAAGAGACCCACACCGGGCACCATTTGCTTCAGCCATGGAAAACGCACACACCAAGACCGTGGAGGAAGTGCTGGTTTATTTCGGGGTCAACGAGAGCACCGGCCTCAGCTTGGAGCAAGTCAAGAAGCTCAAGGAGAGATGGGGCGCCAACGGTAAGTTGGGAGCAGCGAAAAGCTCTTCCCACCCAGCCCTACCCCGCCAAAAAGCCCTCGTCGTGAGGGGCGATGCTGCTGCTGCTGCTGCTGCTGGGTTTGCCAGTCTCTCTCCCTCCCTCCCACCATCCCGCCCCCCCCCTCGGTAGTAGGCTTTTTTCTCCTTTTCTTTGGGCCCAGTTCCCCACCGAAATCCATCCTGTGTGCTGAAAGCACGCACACGCACGGAATCTGCCATCAGGATCCGGAATAAAAGAAGGAGGGAGAGGGAGAGAAGATGGCTGACTGTGCAAGCTACCTCGTGGGTTTTCCTTTCTCCATGCCTCAGGCTCTTGACGTGTAAAACTTGCCACTTTCACCTTTGGGGAGGGAAGAGCAGCTTGCCATAGATGCCCAGTGCTTTAGTGCTGCTCATTGTCTCAGCATTTGAGACCTCTCCCGTTGCTTATTTAACCTTTTGGGGTCCCCCCCCCTTCCTTTCCTTCCTCTTGATCCCTTGTTCCTGTTAAACGTTGCTCTTAGTTGTGTGGGGTTTTTTTTAAGTGGAGGATTTGGTAAGGGGAAAAGAACAAAAGACATCACTGATGATTCCTCTTTCAAAGAGGAAAGTATCACAGGGGAGGAAGATGGGGAAATATTCCATAAAGGCATATAGATAACGGTATCTCTCCCCACCCCACCCCGTTACCCCTTCTGTCTGAAAAACTAAGGCTGAAGAAAATTAAACCCATGTTTGTGTGGCCTAGGAAAGTGGGGACAGGGAAGTGTTCAAAACCTTTGACCCAGTGTATAGAATGGCATTAGAAGTTAAGGTTAACAGCAGTGATGACTTGGCTGAATTGGTAACCTCATTACTTTGATGCTGAAGCATACTTGACATACAATGCGGGGAGCATGAGGCCGCCTCTGTCTGTGCCATTGAAAGAAGGCAGCTTAACTCTTGATTTAATATAAATGAATATAATTTTTTAAATAAAATACCTGTTAGTCTAGCTGAGATGAGAGATGGGTACCTTTGTTTCTAATAGATTTGTCTGGTTTTTCCCCTCCCCCTTTGACATGCTTTCCGGAAACCTTCACTTCATAAAGAACTACCAGCTGAAGAAGGTAAGCAAGCTCTTTTAGCATTTGTGGTATTTATGCTTATCACTTCACCAGTGTATGCTTGACAACTTATGTCTGCATTTTATATTGGCAGGAAAAACTTTACTTGAGCTTGTGATTGAACAGTTTGAAGATTTGTTAGTTAGAATTTTGTTGCTGGCAGCATGCATATCATTTGTAAGTATCTTCTTATATCTATGGTTTTTCTGTTTGTCCAGCCTCCCATGTATGTTGAATTACAACTTTCTCAATTTGTTAAAATTAAGAGATGCAATATGAATCTCCCCTCCCCCCTCAAATTTTTTCCTTGAACTGAGCAATATGTTTCCTGTCTGTTAGCATGAAAGAAATTTCATCTCTGAATCTTAGGACAAGCATTGGACCTTAATTCTAACAATAGTTTCTCAAAGCAAGTTCAGTAGCAGTGAACATTTCTTTAATGAAAAATGTGCTTAGTATGAGTTTGAGTTTTGCATACAAGTTAAACCAGATATATGCACTACTAATTTTTGGATAAATATTTACATCTATGGTATATTGCATTTATGATATTCAAGACAGGTTCTTCAGTGCTCTTTCTTGCCTTTTAACCTTGCCCCCAATAAGAAGGTGAACTAGCATTCTTTTTTGCAGTTGATTGTTATGAAACTAACTGAGACTGCTGGAAGTCTTTTTTTGGATGCAATGCAAACTGTAAATAGAATTTGCATGGGGGAATATTCCAGTTGCCTTCCCTTGCTGATAATAGCAAGGTGACAGTTGTTGCTCTTGACAGTGACAAGAATGATGACAGCAGTGATGGCACCATTGTTGACCAAATTTGGTAACTGACCTTTGGGAAGCCTCTTGTAAAATAAACTCCTTGCCTTGCTTTCAGAATTGGTAGATGAGACAGTAAAATCAGTTTTGGATTCTGAATTTTTAAAACAGAAGTAATGAAATGGGCTAATGTTGAATGATGCCAGACGTGATTGCAGAGGAATGATACACATGAAGAAAGATCAAAATAGAAGAGGAAGATGGTTGTGGTACTCATATTCTGACATATTGAAAAGAAAGAAATCAGTAGTTTTCCTTTTAAAAACCAATACATTTGGAGCAGAAATTTCATGCAGGGATGAGCATGATGCAACTGACAGTGTACTGTTTGGCTGTGAGAGGCCCAAGTTTGAGTACCTGCTGTATCCTCAAAGTTCATGGTGGCCTTAGTCATCTTGCTGCCTGTCAGCCTAATCTACCTGATAAGACTGATGTGAGGTGGGATTGAGATAAGGAATGTACATAGCCTTGTACATTCAAAAGTGTGGTAGAGAAGCCTGGGATTTGGCTGACTCCCTGAGCACATCCATTGTGCTTCATGCACAGAAAAAAACAATACATTTCTGGAGATACCCCTCCAACAACTTTTCAGCAGGTGTAAGGAACTCTGGTGGGAAGTGGAGGTTCAGAAGTCCTTGTTCACATTCAGAAGCTCTGGCTCATATGTGGAATTTCCACCCTGGCTGTCCTCCAGGTACTACTGATATATGTGGCAGCTTTCTAAGTAACTTAACTCTTTGGGTCCTATTTAGAAGCGAACAAAAAAACCCCAACCCCACAACTCAACCTACATTTATTTTACCATTAGCAGAGGAATTAAGGTAGTGGGGATATACTGAATGATAAAAGTGAGTGAGAGGAGGGTGATCACTTCTACAGTTATGTGGCGTAGTATGTTGCTAATGTTTGCCCAGTGAAGGTTTCAGATATCATGACACTGGCATGCTATTTAAAAAAAAAACAGAGCTTCAGTTCTGGTACATGTGCATCATTGTAGCCAGCCAAAAGTTGGCACTGTTTCTTCATGTGGAGACAGCTTAGTCATTCTGGGTTTTTTCATTATGAAGGAGAACTGTGATGAGATGAAGTATCAATTTTTGAATGAGTGAGCATTTTACTCTATGGGACATTTGTGTAAGTGTGAGCTGAGATTTACATATTTTAGAGGTCAGTAGAGAGTGGTGGGAAATAAAGGGTTGTACATGCCTGCTTCTACTGTATTTGTAATTTAGAAAGTAATGGGAACCAGTATTAGACCAGACCAGACACTTGTGCTATTCAAAACCTTGCGTTTGTAGCATTTGTAAGAACAACAAAGAATCTTGTGGTACCTTAGAGACTAACATATTTATTATGATATAAACTTTTGTCAACTTAAATCAACTCTAGCTGTTGGTTTTAAAAATTATTTTAATTACAATTTATAATTGTTTCATTTGTTTAGATACACTCAAAAATTATACATTCTCAAAACATTCACAGTTCTTGTTGTAGTCTGTTTTTGCAACATAAGCATTTAGCATTATATTATTTGTGTAGCTGCACACATAAACATGATTTTTAGAATTAAACTTTTTAGGCCAGAAGATGATTTGCCATATTTGAACCATGTGTAGATTCTGCCTGGAAGATGCTTTCCTAAAACAGTAGTAAGAATGCAAACTAGTGACTCTGTTTCTTCATTGTATATAGGGTATTCTTCAGTGTTCATCTGCAGTGTGTTGAGTCCAAAGTGGTAGCTAGCACAGAAACATAAAATGTTGCATTGAATTTATTCAAGTTATTGCTGTTATCTTGGGGTTTAATTTTGTGTCTGTATTCAACAAATGCAGTCCAGGTCTGCATAATTAGATATTTATAAAGTAGCTTTTTTGGTTCACTGTCGAGCAATTTTAGTGTCTGTGGTCCCAGATTTGGTCATTATTCTAGTCTATAGATTGAGGGTGGTAATGATGTAGGCCTTTAAAATATTGTTGTCTACTGTTCCCAACATTCTTCGCCATTTGCTGTGTCAGAGTGTCACATTATATGTGAAGATTGCCAATTTGTGTACAATATATAAAAATGAGTGTACGTTGTAAGATCTCTTTCCCTCACTCTTCCTTGTACTTACTGTTACTGCTGAGACAATTAGGAACCAGAATGTTGGAACAGAGAATTGAGATAACCCTGAATGTGAACTGTGAAGTGCTTTTGAGTAAACCTGTTTGTACCTGAAAAACAGGAGAACTGAGTTCTTGAATTATGGTGATCTTGTGCCATTAATTTATAAGGAGGCTAGGCAGTGCTTAAAAGTATAACAACTGAGTGTGTGCAAGGACAAAATTGTTCAGCCTCTAAGGCTTGTATGGGATTGAGAAACCTCAAAGAGTACACAACACATGTCTTATTTAGATACTCTACTGACAGATACGGAATTACTTTAACATTTGAAAACTTGCATATTGTGTATCATTTTGGATGAATATATTCAGCTTCCTTGTTCATGTATCCAGGCCCATAAGTATAAAAACAATGGCTGAGATCCTGCATCAAACAGAATCACAATGTATTCTTTCTCCCTTCCTACAGGACTTGCTCTCCTCCTGCCAGACCCCCTGCATAGCCATTTAGTGGCTGGTGGAGACCAAGGGTGTTGGAAGGGCATCTGATTATTTGCCTATAACCAGATGCACAATAACTATGTCCTTTTCCAGGACCTCAGGGAGGTCCAGTAGGGTATCTTTATGAGACAGACTCTTATCTGATGCCCTTCCCTTTCTGTCAGTCATGAAATGGCTGTGGAGAAGTGACACAAGAAGGGGGTGAGTCTTGTGGAAGCTTTGGTTGTTGCATGAGGGAGGTAGCAAGTTGCTTACTCCTCAACAACAACAAAAGTTTTCAGTATGCCAGTATGTCACTAATAACATACAAGCCAATGCAATGTATTTAACTTTCTCCCCTTGTGTATGGTTGGTCCATGCTCTTGCTTATGATTTCTCCTCTATGTTCAATTGCTGAATTCCAGTGGAGAAGACAATGGTGATTTTTTTTTAAATGTCAGCACTGAAATATTTTGTGCATGGTGCTTTGTTTGTAAATGGAGTATGAGAACCACTACTCTTTCCACATGTGTACTAGCCATTATGAAGGACCAGATATTTGTAATTCAAGTACTGTTCATGCAACAAGGGCTCTAATTTTTCAGACCATAAATCTATTTTCTGAGTCCATGACAAACACCTTCTCTGTTTGATAAGCCACTGTTGCATAGCATTTAATGGCAAGAAGAGAAATGGGAAGGCAGAGTTCACATCCCCACTCAGTCATGATTGTTATTGGGTGACCTTGGGCTGACCACTGCCAGCCTTATCTACCATACATACTTGTAGTGAAGTTAAAATTGAATAATACCTCCAAGAGTTTCTTGAAGAGGGAACAGTGGGATGGAAACATATATATATATATATATATATATATATATTTGTAGTATGAAGCTGCCAGTGTTCTGTCCTATAATGTCTATTTTTGACTGATAGCAACTCTTCAAGGCCTCAGACAGAGGTCTTAGGCAACACTGCTAACTACCATTGTTTGACTGCAGGTGCTGATAGCTCAATTTGGGGCATTGTTAACCATATACTCTACCACTAAAACATACTCCCATTGTTAGGAAGGACCGTCTGATGTCAGAGCAACCAATATTAGCATTGTTTCTTTGATGCAAGTTGGAACATGAGACATTATCTTTCTTAACAAAAATGGCCTTCTGTACATGTAATAGCATGAAATTGGCATGTGCAGGAAAGCTCTTAGTCCACAGTTGTTATCCTGGTTGTAGAAGAACAGATGCAACATAGATAAGATTAAGTTATTGGAACATGGGGGATCATCTTACCTGCTTGTATAACACATACAGAGGCTAATGCACAAAACTTCATGCTAACGATTCATACAGAGTTCCAAAGCTTGGGCATTTTCCAACTTTTGTGGATTAGCATTCAGGTACTCATTGTACTTACACCAGATTCCATATAATTCAAGAAGTGCACTTAAGATGTGTGTCATTTGGAAGGTAGATCCCATTGAGTACAGGATTGCCATGTTTTTTCCTGCACTCTAATAGATCAAACTTGATTTTTATTGACCTTTCCGAACAATTGATTTTAATAGGTATGATTTGTCTGCCAGTATATGATATGGAAAGTAGTAGAGATTTGAAGTATTCCTCGCATAAGATATTTTCACAACCTTGTTTTTCTGCAGAACTAACTTACTTTATAAGAAGGCAGTTTTATAATTTGTTTTTAGAAAGTGGCAATATTGTGTTGCATCTTGGAAAAACAAATGACTTGAGTCCAGCTGCATCCATCTGCCAGTTGAATGGATTTCCACACACTTTAAGTCCTCTGTGCATTCCCCAGTTCTCCTCTGGAGGGCAGGAACCCTCTGGAGCAGGTTTGTGCAGAAGTGTGCAGGGTGGGAGCGAAAGGGGAAGTCCCAGTATTCAAGCAGAAGCCTGCTCATGAGACATTGAATGTTGCTTGTGTTTCTGAAAATTTCAAACAAGTTTTTCCTGTGATGTAAAGAATAATACATAAGTAAAGTTTAAGAAGCCTAACAGTGCAGTTTAAGAAACACAGCAGTACAAAATCTAGAAGGAAAAACTAGTGGTTTGACTGCTAGAATTTGAAAGGGGAAAGAAGATAATTGAACATTAGTTTCAGAAAGCAAATGCTTATCCCCCTAACCCCTGCAATGCAATGGGCAGATTTAATAATTACCTCTATTAAAATGGTGAGAAAAGCCTTGATATGCAAAAGTACTCTCTGCTTAAAAAACATTATCCAATTTTCTTTCAAATTCAGTTTCAAAAGGTATCCAGAAATGGAATAATTATTTACTTACACCTTGCCTTTTGAACACTGACCCTTTTTGGTACTGACAAGAGCCAAAAAATAAGAAGTTTGTCATACACAAGTTTACGCATCAGTAGGGATAGACATTTTACTAGTTTAAAAACTAAGAGTGCTAATAGAATGTCTAACACCATTGTGCATCTGAGTTAACTGGCATAACTGACAAAATAATCCTATACACCATTGAGCCTGAAAGAAAATTATTTATCTGTTGTAACTGTGCAGTTCTGCAACACAGCAACAGAGCACTTAGGTATCTAATTCTTTCCATTACAGCTTAAAAAACATTGGATACAGAAATCAAAGTATACAGTTGTCCCTTCATATTCACTGGGGATTGGTTCTAGGACCCGCCGTGGATACCAAAATCCATGAATACTCAAGTCCCGTTATATGGAATGGTATACCAAAATGGTGTTCTTTGTATAAGATAGCAAAATCAAAATCCGTGAATACCAAATCTGTGGATACGGAGGAACAACTGTAACAACTACATTAATGTTTAATCTTGGTAACATGATTGCAGCAGGTAATTTCATTTGTTCCAGAGTTTCCTTATATTTCCCTGTTCTAAGAATTAGTTAAAAAAATGACTTTTATGTACAGAAATCATAGCTGATATGTATAAGGGATTTATTTTCTTCTATTGACAATTTAATGTTTCTGTAACCATTGGGAGAGTTGGCTCACTGTGAATCGTGAAAAGAGTGGAAATAAACTGAATTGATGGTTACCAATTCCCCAGGGTAAAATTATTTATATGGAATAATTTGTCAGTATTACTACAGAAATACTTTATTTGTTTAATTTTAAATGAACAACGGTAAACTTACTAAAATCAGTCTGTCATTAAGAGGCCAGATTGCCCTCAAGAGAAGATACAGAGAAAAAGGATAACATTAATAATGTGCTGTGAATTCAATAAAGTGTACTAATATGCAAAAATTAATATGACATAATGATTTTAACAGATTTTGAGCAGAGAAGCGAATCCAGTTTAATTAGACTTGGATGGAATACATTTCCTACTTGCCTTCTCACTAGCACTTGAAATGTTTGTTTCATTCATAGCCAGCTGTTCCCCATCTCCAGCACAATGGATCAGTAGATATGGGAATAATCTACTTATCAGTTGTTCTTTGTTTCAATTGTAGCACTGGTTTTAATACTATCTATAAGTTGAAATCTGTATGGAATGAGTATTGTAATAGTTTCATTGCTTTTCATTACTGAATTACTGCTGGCTAATGTGTAAAGAAGAGCCAGTATGATGCAGTCGTTTGAATGCTGGATTGGGAAACCAGGATTTGAATCCCCATTTGGTCATGGAAACCAACTAGGTGACCTTGGGCAAGTCACACTTTCTTAGCCTCAGAGGAAGGCAAGAGCAAACCCCCTCTGAACAAATTCTGGCAAGAAAACCTTATGATAGGTTCACCTTAGGGTCGGCATAAGTCAGAAATTACTGTACTTGAACAACAATGTAAAGTGCAGCCCTATGAGTGTCTTCATAAGTAAGCCCCATTGAATTTGGTGGGACTTATTTCCTAGTATATATGTACAAGATTACATTCTTTAAGATGCAACCTTATAGACAGTTCCCTTTCATTAGGCACTATTGAACAGAGTGAGGGTAGTTTCTGAGTAAATATTCACAAGGTTGTATTGTCTATAATAAATTCAGTCTGTGATTGTGCATTGAGAATGACAGTGAGACACCAGTGTTTGATTTTATTCAAATAGTCTTTCTATTTTCACTGCAGTCATTTTATGACAAGTTTAATTCAATAGATGCAGTATCACATAACCGCCATGATGATTAGTCAAAGACTGTAGGTAGTGACCATAGATTTCTAAGGTTCTAAATAGCTACTATGCTAACTCTTATTACTAAGAAATCATACTCTTGTCTAAATGTTGTATAATTTAGGATTGTAAAACTATACAGTACAAGTAAAAACTTTTATAAAATGAGACTGCTCTGGCTCAGAGGTACATATATTTTGGCTGTGGCATTACTAAGGCAAGTGTCACCCCTCCCTCTGACGGTGTCACCTGGTGCGGTTCCACCTTTCCACACTCCTCTAGTGCCGCCACTGTATTTTGGTTTGACTTGCTATCTTCCACAACTGAGCAGGGAAGGAGGAGTCTAATTTTGGAAGTAGTGAGACAAGTTGTTTCCAAGGACCTATAATGCCTGTCCATCCTCCCACCCCTGGTCAGTGACAAGTGCTGTCTGTGTGGTTTGACACTAAGATAGGAACTCATCAAGTCAAAAAAATATTGTTGCTACTAAATGTGGGAAACTCATTTTCAGTAAGAACTTTAAGTGTAGATGCCATCACAGAAATAGATTTAAGTACTTAATTTAATAGTTTTTATTTATGATAAATATTTTTTAAAGCCTGCCCCCACCAAATATTTTGTAGATGCATGAATCGAGGATGCCTGTTGAATCCCTGCTAGATTGCTTTGACCCTTTCACACAGCCAATTGTTGCAAAAAAAGGCCAAGGAGCAACATGCTAATACAGTACATTCACTTTGCCTTTCCTTTCTTTTACTCAGGTCACAAATTTTCACAAATAGGAGCTAAATTGGTAAACCTATGATTGTACTGTACCACTTATGACTTCTCATTAGGGCTTATTTGACTGAATACACAAAAAGGTCCTGCATGTTAAAAAAACACATTATTGAGCAGGATGAAGATGTCAGTCTCATCTTATTTCAAGTGTGCTTATATTCTGTATGTGAATGCTTTTTTCCATGTGGGAAGTTTCTGTTATATGAGCTCTCTAGCTGCAATCCAAAGTGAGAAATTAAGAATTATTTACATCAATTTTATGAGAAACCATCCCATATTTAAAACAATCTTATGTTCCATGGACCTGCCGCATCTGTTTGACAGTCTTGAGCTTTCAGAATCTGAGTGAACATTTATAGAGGTCCCAAACACAAGAACTGTACTACCCATCTTTGTGGTCCTGGCAATCTTAGCTGCTCCTTGCCCATCCCATCTGAGATGGCAACTAGACTTTATTGATAATGGAGGACCCTAGTACATACTCGTATCTGGTCTAATGGCCTTTTTAAACAGCAATAATATATCTGACCTTTTTTGAGGGCGAAGAGGTGAATGATGTCTTGATGTCCTCAAGTAATCACTCTCAAAAACCTTAGGTGCCTAAGGGGAATAATAATAATTTAATCAAGACTCCCTTTGGAAAAGATGGCCTGGCAAGTTCATAGGCTGCTTTGTGGGGGAATAGTATTTTTAGTGTGCTATCAAAAAGAAGTTGCAAGTCTGCATTTGTAAATGCAGTGAAGGAAAGAGGCAGATGGTAACAACCATGTTTCTTTGCATAGGGTACGGACATGTTTGTCTCCTGTAAAGAATCGTTTACCATAGAACTTGTACAGTCCAATTAAAAAAAAACTCCCACAAAGGAAAGTGTTCAGTGTAAATGATAGTTTTACAACTTCCAGTAATACAATTTAATTGTTAAATATGGAAAATACACTTCACCTTTACAATAGAATGAAGAGATTAAAGCAAATTTCATAATGAGTCCTTCATATTAGCTGGCAGTCTATGGCAGCTATTAAGAAAATGAATAATGTGAGAATCTGATTTTCCATTCTATAGAGCAGGTTTCTTAACCTCACGATTATAGAAGAAACAACTGATGTGTGAGAAATCTCAAGATATATGTAGAGGAGAGTAGGACGGACTACTTTCAAGTAGCATAGATCCCAGGCCCTTGTCATGGACTTAATGTCACTTGATTATTTGTGTTCTTGACATCTATTACTTTCCCAACATTTCAGACTACCATTGTTTCTACTGTGTATTACAGTGAAAGTTGGGATTTTTAAAAATTCCCAAGTTTTGGTGAACCAACATATTCCTTGTATCTAGCCAGGGATTACTGTACGTCATAACTCTGGCAGATAATATACATTAATGCATTATAGATTGTGCAGGGGAAGAGACAGTTATTTTATTCATGCCAGATATTAAATACTGTCATACTTTAAAAATAAGCTGTCACTGGTGTTTCCTTTCTGTTGGAAGATGTAGTTGTGGAGGTCATTCAATCTCATGAGTGTCCCTCTTAGTGTGCACTTTATCTGTTTGACTGGAGCTCCATCAAGTGACTAATTATACATTGGAGCTGAAGCCACTTGAAAGAGCCAGGATTCATTCTTGGAGTGAATCTGGTTTCTATGCTCTTCCCTATTGTGCTATAAAAGACTTGTTCATTTGTTAATGGGAGGCTAGTGCACACGTTGAGGAAAACTTATGGCTGGTTCTTGCCTCTCACCTATTCTTTAGAATTGTTTGATTTAATACAAGGCTACTTCTGTTCCATGAATGAGATAAGAGTTACACATTTATGCTGAAACACATGTTTTAAAACAGTGAATAGATTGTCTCTGCATTCTGCTGTGGAACTGGCATTTAAGGAGGTTCATCATTGGATTTTTACCTTTAAGGTTTACCATTCTCTTCTACTCTGACCTAGAAGTTGCCTTCCTTATATAGTCTTTAGTGCAACATTGCTCTATCCTCAATCTGACCTGCCTGGAAAGTAGTTCCTAGCATATCATTTAGGAATAGGTAGGGCAAAGATCCGGGATATATTGAGGGTATCAGGTTTAGAACCTCCTCAGAATTATTTTTAAGAGCACTGATGGCTTTACATAAAAGTGTTTTCTGCTGTAGTCAAGCTAGAAACCTGTATTTTGGGTACTGACAGCCAAATTAATAAAAACATGTTACTTTAGTAGTTTAAGGTACAACAGACAACACTCTTACCCAGCAATATCTGAACTGACCAAAGGATTACATATTAAAAATTATATGCCTCATGCTTCTCAGCTTATGAGCAGTCTCTCACCAACCAAACTTACTGTAATGATTTTCCAGCAGATATACACAGAAAAATATCACCAGAACTATAGGGGAGCTTGTTACTTTAAAAAAAGTAGTTCCTCCTTACGTATTTACATGCGCACAGTTATATTTCATACTCGGACAGGGCTGTGAACATCTAGGTTATTTGACAGAATAGACGTTTGTGCAACCCTGGAAAGCTTTTATACAGCTACAGTTGAATATGATAGATTCTGCTTTCAGAAACAGAAGACTAAGTCCCAGCACACAAACATATTTGTATTGGTGGTTGTCCTGAATACACACCTGCCATTTCACAGATCCTCACGTCTCTTTCCAGCTGCCTGTACAGGTGATATCCAAGGAGGCTGCCAGCTGCCCGCTTCCACCTTCAAGGTGGTGGCTGCAGCACTCCTTGTTCATTCACAGGCACCTGTGTTATATATGAGACTGAAGATCTGAGAGACAAACAAGCAGGAGTGCCACAGCTGCCATCTTGAAGGCAAAAGTGGGCAGCTGGCAGCAAAAAGTTAGATTTTGGGGGGTGGGGTTTGGATTTCTGGATTAGAGATGCTCAACCTGTATGTGACTTGGTATGTAGTTCTCTTTGCCCTTATTCCACCAGAAAATCAGAAGATACATTGCAAAAATATTTATAAATTGCACTGGGGTGATTAGTCTATTTAAATACATTTTATGGTATAAATCAAATACAGTGTCAGATTTTAAGCCTTGTCTAATATGTATGTTATGTTTTGTGTTTCTTTTTATGTGTTTGTTACATAAAAGCCTTTGGCCAAAATCAGTACATATTTGATGAAAAACGAGCTGCTGTAAATCTTGCCAGTGAAAGATCTGACATTTTCTTGCCTGTCATCTCTTTCCCAACTCCTACTTTAGAAGAGGAGTCTGGTTAGCAACTTGCTGTATGCTGACTTCCAAAGACTGGGGATTTCAGCATTCTTCTTCAGTTGCTTTGCACTTCCTGTTGCTCAACATGTTCAATATAGTAGCAGCTATTTTTCTTACTATAGTGGGCCCTCCATATCAGCAAGCTAGCCATCCGCAGATTGAAGTATCTGTGGATGGCCATGCCCCATATTATTCAGTAGCAGCACGTGCATGGAGTGTCCTTGTTTTTCCCATCCGCAGGGGGTCAGTGTGTGGAACTGAACCCCCCCCCATGGGAAGGGCCCCTATAATTATTGTAGAGTTTGGTATTGGCTGCCAAGAGACTATAGATTACTCATATGGACTTATTAGTATTAGCAACACATCTTGGCTGTGACTCAAAACACTCCCTTCAGTACATACAATCCTTGATTCTGCACAAGGGGTTTCACAGTTGTTGTGTGTTCTTATCTCCTGATCACTCTTGAGGGATAAGTTTGTGCCAAAAATATGCATGCAAGCCAAGACCACTCAAGATTTCAGAAGCTAGTATCTCTGTTTTAAACAGAGAAGAAGCTTGGCTTGAAAGAACAAAGTGTGGTGGAGGTGGGGTTGGAAAACAGCAGTAGTTCATAATATCAGCCTAGAACTTGATCTTCTCATAGATAAAAACTACCATGATTCAATTCTCAAAATAGCAAGCTGACCAAGCATAAAAATGCCAGCTGAGATCTTACATTGTGTTAGAAGAATTAAAATTTTATCTTTATGAAATCATTACAAACTGTGGTTCCTGGTTTCAAATAGTCACTCACATTGCCTTTTTCACTACCTGTAGGAAGGAATTAATAATTAATTATTAAAGATAGATAAAGTGTGTTTCTGATGCTGTTTTGTCAGTCTAATCTCTTTTAGGTTTTATTTACAATTTAGTAACTTGTTCTGGAAGCAAAGGTACAGTTCTAGCCTGCTCATGTGTCAAATGTCCAAACTGCTTTCAAATAGAAAGCCATTTGGAAAAAGGCAGGTGAGGATTATTTCTTTGAAATGGAATTTGCTTTCCGTTTTTAAGGTGTGGTTTTAATGAGTCAGCAGACTACTTTGAATGGTGCAATAAATCTAGGGGATATCTAATTACAAGTAAATAAAGGGCAGCTAAAATTGAGGTGACTGTTGAAAAATGCCATCTAATAACTTATTTATGTAATTTGAAAAGTCTTTACTTTTTTCTTGCAGGTGTTGGCCTGGTTTGAAGAAGGTGAAGAAACAATCACAGCCTTTGTAGAGCCTTTTGTAATCTTACTCATTTTAGTAGCCAATGCAATTGTGGGTGTGTGGCAGGTAAGCAGATACTTCTCTAATGCTGAATCTTAGAAGGCTTTAAACATGATTTGTATAAGGCAAGAGTGTATAGGCTTTTCAACATTGCATGAGAGTCATGTATGTATATAACCCTACATGACAAGCACCCCAGCATCTCTCTTTCCACTGTCTCCCTTAGTGCAAATACCTCAGTCAGTATGAAAATCTCAGGGAGGGGGCACAGCAGGGGAATGGAGAGATTCTCTCCACCCCTTCCTTTAATGATCTTGATACATTACCAGTGAGAAGTATGAAGTGATGCATATGAACTCAATGGGGAAATGACTTCAGGGGAATGTGGAATCCAGTAGTGGGAGGGGACTTTTGAGGGTGCACATTGAAGGCTTGGAGTACAGATTCTACACCGCTGTCATAGGTTTTCTGTTTTAACACTTTACCTTTAAACTGATTTGAATTAAAGTTGCCATATATGTATATATACGTATATATGGATGGCGGTTGTGATGACTCTGCTAACGCTTACATGCTGAGACAATTGCCATTGATCAGTAATGGTTTATTGAGCAGGAATGGTAACGTTCAGGATCATGTCAAAGACAGTTCTGAAGGCAGAGTTCAAAATACAACGGATAATAGGATAGTTAGGTTTCAGTTACATCCGCACCTGCAATGGCTAACGAGGGAGCATTCCATTACATTGCTTCCAGCCCGTTTCCCAAAACATAATTGCTAACATGACCTTGGGAGTCTAGCAACAGATAGCACAGCCTAAAACAGTTTCTACAGCGTGAGCTAATTTCTAGAGAGCTACATCTAATCCCAGCATGTTGTCTGCTCATGTCAGGCCCTGGCATGCTGGCTAGGCCTAACAGGCAATGCATACTCAAGCTAACTAGCTATACAGTACCTATGCCAGGGTCCTGACATAAGTCTTAATAGATAGCTGGAGTTCTGAGATGAAGGAGATAGTTTAGTGTCTCAGAGAGGTGCTGTACATTGTGGAAGTCAGTTTAGATCCAAAGAGCCATGCAACTTATTTATTTATTTATTTATTTATGGTATTTATACCCTGCTCTTCAGCCACAAAGGCTCCCAGAGCAGCTTACAAATTGTTTAAGCAATAGCAATTTACACATCTACACTGCATTAAGCTGTTTCCAGTGTGTGTTAGCTAATTGCCCCCACAAGCCAGGTACTAATTCAAGGTATCCAAGGAGAGTTGGAGCTTGGGTTGCCTAAACAGTGGGGGAATTTCATGGTGGTTTTGCTGTTCAAAGTAGATAAAAGAATTGAATATTTTATTTATTTATTGAAATTAGTTTTGTGAGTTCAGGAAGAATGTTGAACTTCTATTAAAACATAGTACTCTTGGGAATGAGACAGTGTCCATATGAATACTGTGTGTTTTATGAGACCTTTCATAGAGCATACCAAAGTCTCTGGACCTCCTGTAAGAGTATTATTGTAGGTCCCAAATCTCTGTATACCTTTCAAAACTGAACTCAAAAGTCTGTTGAGATGGACATCAAAGACAAATGTTCATCAGGATCATCATGCTTGCTAATGTTTAAAATGACAGCACTGATGGGTTTGCCTTAAACATGTAGCAAAAACAATGACCTAAGAAAATCTTGCTGCTTAGAAATAAGGGCTTGCCTGTGATAAGAAGCAGATTGTACCCTCTGGTGGCCATGAAGTAGAAAGCAGAGGAAAGAACCTGTGCTCACAAGGGGAGGAGGATGGGGCAAGAGGAAAGGGTGCAGGCTCTTAACACAAGTACTTAGCATGTTCCTGAAGACCAGATATCGAAATCTTAACTAGCCCAATGTGTGTTGCAAGTTGCTTAACTTTAATATATATGTGGCTATTGACATAGGTCTTGTTTTTGAAGTGTACAATAAAATTTATAAATAGTTGAATGCATGAATTATAATTTGGAGCAGAAACAGGCAGGATGTTCACATAGTGCAGAGCTCTTAATTATACTGTCCTCTCTCATGTCCTCACAGATGGAATGTTAAAAATAGTCATTCAGAAAATGTTCTTTTGGAATTTCTCTAATGTTAGATCATCTGGGTCGCTTGATGCTGCAAGTATGCTCATGTTGGAACTATGAATAAGCATTATAAAGGGAGACAAGTACTGCAATACTGCAATATTGTCCCACATAATTTCTAGTAAGAATACGAACATTTTGTATGAAGCTAACTCTTCAGCAGCTGGAACGGATGAAAAGACCCTTGATTTTTACTGCTTAGTTCAGTTTATGATCCTCCAAGCACTTAACTAGAGTAAATGTTGGTTGTTATGATGGAATGGTATGAAGAACAGTCCTAACATTCACTAGTGATGTGTTTGAGGTTTTTATAATTCATGGGTGACTGTTTCACTGTCTCTTTTCCTATGTCATACATTAGAGAGTAAGAAGTTTGTGAAAGAACAATTTCAGTGGTATCTTAGGTTTAAAGAGAACCGTGGTCAATATTAGCTCCTGTCAGGATGTATTCCTCTCCAGTATAAGCTTTCATCTTTAATTCTGAAAACTTGTTGTTTTTCCCATTGCTATATCTGCATATACAGTATAAATCATGGACAGATTACTCTCATTTGAGCTTCAGCATAGATATTAGAACTGGAGCTGTTGGCTGCTTGAATATTTTCTCCTAGTTTGGTAATTTGTAATAATTTAGCAAGATTTTAGCATTAAACTGTTGGATAGAAGACAGTATTATTAACTGAAAGGCCTTTGGCTCTTATTAAATAACTGCATCCATAAACTACTGTTAATATAATCATAGAATCAGTTCCCATAGATGGGTAAGGAACATCTGAAACTGCGATGAGGTATTAATGTGTTCTCTTCTTGAATATTACACCTGACTTCAGTTAATAGCAGACATCATGTTATCAAGTAATGGGTTTAAAATGTCATGTACTGTCTTTTCTGTACAACTTTGTACAAGAGGCTTTGGGGGCTATTGTTTTCATTCAGCATTATTTGCTATTGGTGTTAAAACTGTAGACGCATCCAGTCAAACAGGCTAAATGTTATGGAGGGATAAAATAAAAACATTATAAATTATAAGAAATGCTTTTTGGTTTGAGCCGTTTGCTCTAAAATAAAGCAGAGCACTCTGACTTCAATGAGAAATAATAATCTCAATCTGAAAGGGGATTCTGCTTGTTGAATGGCCTCCAAAAGGACCTTTTACCTCAAAGCACAAAAACTGTTCTTTTCTTACTCAAACTGTATGAACATACCTTAAATAATGTGAAACAAACTGAAACACAAAATAGTGGCTTCTAGACTGCATTTGACAATGATGTTTTGGAGGCTGCTTCCTCAGCTTGTTGCAGCTGCATGATGTGCCTATTTATGTCAGTAAATGAAAAAAAGATTGTTTGCTTAATGGTCTAAATGGGAAAATTGGAAGCTGACAGTGTAAAGCTTGCTGACCCATCTTGACTTAATTTTTCTTGAAGGAGAGAAATGCTGAAAATGCCATTGAAGCTCTTAAAGAATATGAACCTGAAATGGGTAAAGTGTACCGGCAAGACAGAAAAAGTGTACAAAGGATAAAAGCAAGAGACATTGTTCCTGGTGATATCGTGGAAGTAGCTGGTAAGATTCTTTGATTGCTACATAATATGTGTGGGTTATGATAACTTTTAATGTTGCTAATGTTTTTGAGACATATGGTAATAATAAATATGTTCAGATGGCTTGATAACCTGTTAAGACCTACACAAAATATGCTGAATAGGTTGTGGTCCAGAACCATCAAATACATGTAGCAATTCAGCTGTTAGCTTCATATCAGGCTTAATCTGCATACCCATGGCTTTGTGATCCTGCTAAAATCATGCCTTATTACTGCTACTTTTCAACTTAAATCCTGCTGACTTCTAGAGTTCCTGCACTATCAGCATGAGACTTCAGTCTGCAACATCCTTCTCCTTTTTCCTCACCAGTTTCAGTCCTGTGAGGGCAGAAAAACTGATTGCTTCTAGAAGCCAAAGTTGCTGCCTGAGCAACAGCTGACCTGATGTGAAGCGACCAAAATAGCATAAGTGTCTTCTGAGAATGATTTGCTTTGTCATGGGTACACAATAAGTAGGTCTGGAGTTGCAGCTGCAAAACATTAATAGGCATGCAGTAGCTAATACAGCCATAAGTTACACCTTAATGTCCATTTGCGTTACAGTTCAGGTGGAGAAACGGACGTTTACAGTATAACTCTTGTAAAATCAATGTTTTAGTGTACATTTCCAAGCAAACACCATTTTATATAATAGAAGATAACAGCAGAAATGTGTACCTGTGGAAGACTGAGTAGGACTTCCAACTGCATTCTTTGCAGTACACATCCTGCACTGGAAGAACAGGCAAAGTTTTGTTTTATAGCCACTTGACTTAACGACAGCTACTTTCTCCCTCTGTAGCATTAATGATGCAGCCTCTATAGGGTTGCAACTATGTCTTTCTGTAGCTCTTTTCATTGGGGTACGTAGTTTTTTGAGTTTCCACCTTATATGAGAAACTTATCTATTTTTTTAATTGAGCAAAAATCATATTAAGAAAAAGGGAAATAAAAAGTAAAACTTAATTAAACAATACAACAGCAGATGGTCTGAAAATATACTGCTGAGAAATTGTTTATGCATAAACTTTTTGAAAAGATGACCAGATTATCCAAGTGTGTGTCCATGTTTATACGTTCAAATGTGGAAGGGGTTATGAGGTCATCGATTGAATTATTGGGGTTGGGGAGATACATTAAAAATGAGATTTGGAAGGAGGAAGAAAATGAACACTGGAGCAGCTGCTCTTCTGGCTGATGGATAGGGGCAGGTTGGTCTTTTCCTTACCCTGATGTTCTTCCTAGGAGGCCCTCGGCCTTGATTTTGTAGTAGCACTGGTAGCAACACCTTATTGCTAACCGTTCATTTATGAAGTCCCATAATGTGTCTGATGTTATTAAAAGGAAAGATAACAGAGAGATGTGGATTTAGTATCTGCTATCTAACAAGTAACTTGTATTAGATATATTTAATCTCATGTAATTATTCCCGTTTTGGAGGCATGAATAAATAAATGCAAGTTGCAGCGATAGATCATAAAAATTTTAGTACAAGCAAATACACATGCTTTATATCTCTCTTTCAGATTACTGTCCTTAATCATAGTGCTACTGACTTAAATGTATCTGAGTCTTGTGCTGGCAATCTGACATTTACACTGATAACCAGTAATTCCCAAAGTAGTACTAGTGTCTTGACCAGTCTTAGGATTACTAAATTTCAGCTAACTTCAATATTCTATATAGTCCATGATGTTCAAATCAATTTACTGTGAGTGATTGCAACCTGGCTAAAATTTTAGGGTGGGTGGCAAAGTACATACACTGTGTTCCATAGCTAGTGTCAAGACCTGGAGGTGAGAGAAATGGTGTGCATGCCTCTGTCATAAGTGCAAGCTTATTGGATGGCCTTTGACATGGTGCCTGCAGAAAGAGAACCATGTAGGGAAGAGACAAAGCACTTGTTGTGGGGATGTGTATCTAAGCATGGAATTCTAGGCAGCATGCCAATGGAATTTGTATGTGCAGGCAAGTGTATCCCACCATTGACTGGAGTAGAATAACCAGGTGGAAGTGATTTCCCATGTGTCCGTGATGCTGAATGTTCACAAGGGAGTTCAGTATGGGTTTTCCAGCAGAGGAGACATTTTGTGCATAGTCACTAGTCCGAAAATAAGCGGGGGGTTTTGTCAGGAGAAAACTAGATTCTAAACACAGACAGCTTTTATAAATCCATCCTTAGCCATATTGTGTCAGGAAGTAACGTATCAACACTAAGAAAACAACTGGCTTCCAGAATATGTATACTGTAATATGTGACAGATGTTAGATTGATAAGGGATTCTGTTGTAGCATAACACAGAAGCTTATAACTGTATGATCTCTGTAGGTTGTTTCCTTTCAAAGAATATGGCTCTTTGCTGGGGTACTTGATAAAGTCTTCAAAGTGATATCTTGTAGAGAATATATAATGGATATGATATATAATCTGACCATATAGAATATGCATCCATAATGCGAGCAAGTAAATGTAGTATCTGGCCACAAGATAAAAATAACCATATCATGCTTTTGCCACTATGATGAAGGGAACAGTAAGACATTCCTCACTGTGTGATCCATCACTTTGAATTTCTGTACATCTGAATGTAGCTATTGTATGAGATTATGAAGTACATTCCCAGATTTACCATGGATACATGAAGCCATAGATAATAGTGAACTCTGTTGAAATGAATGACTACTGGCCCAATGTCCAGTGGAAGTATACCGCAGAATTGCACTGAAAGACCTAGAAAATGCGTAGAGAAGGCATAGTTTTTCAGGGGTGGATAAGCAAAACCAAAGATACTGGTCCTGTGGATACAGGGGTTGACCTGTACTACCATAGCAATTGGCTATCTGAGACTAATTGGAGAGTGAGTAGGTCATACAGTTACTTATTGTAAGAGTTGTAAATTATTGATTAAGGTTAGTGTAAAGAGATTAAAATGCTAACTCTGAGCTGTTCAAATGCATTAACACTACTGAAGTTGAAGAGGTTTACAGTAGGACAACAATAATATAGAAACCAAAGCATGACAAACTTGGCAGAAATACATTTTTGAGACCTCCGAATAATATTAAAGATTATCTGGAAAAGTGACTGTTAAGACATATCTGAGTAGATAATAACCATCATTTTCTAAGAATGCTTCTCAGATTCTTAGGAAATGATTGGTTTCCAGTAGATGCTTAGGTGCAGTCTTCCCCAATTTAGTGTCTTCAGATGGTTTGCATTTGTTCCCGCTCATCCCACATAATATATGGTATTCTATATTATACAAAATATACAGTGTAAACCAAACTCAGGAGGAGATTTGAAGACAGTCAAAATGACATACACACCCAAAATCTGGCAAAAGGAGTCCCATCAACTGCCAGCCTTTAGGGCCTGACATTCTAAAATGGCCATGGTTATCAGAGGGTCTTCTACTGAATAATTAATTCACACACACACTCCACACACACACTCCACACACATGTTCCATTCTAGACAAAACCTCACCACGTTCTTGCTTCTAGTTAGTGGGCAGATTAGAACAAGCCAGCCAGCACAAAGCTATGTGATGCATTTCTTCCAGTCCTTATCCTTTTTCTCCCAGTGCCCAAAGAGAGAGCTGTCTAAGCCTAGAACAGCCTTGAAGATTGTATGTATCCATGGGCTGTATGATTCTCCCAGCTGCTCTATGCAGGTGACAGTTGACTTCAGAGGCTCTTTTTCTACATAAGGAGAGTTTCTAGGGTTTTTTTTGTCTAAATGTGAAAATTAAGACATAGTATCTGTTATGTTCTTCTTTTACATTTTCTGATAGTTGCTATGTTCATCAGCATAAGAAACAGCTTGAGGATAATTCCAGTGTTATGGTGAAGGTGTATATGAATAGTCTTTGCTTTTAATGTCATTCTGAATATATAATTTTATTGAATAGCATTTATAAAGCAGTATGTCAAATAATTAAAGCATAGTTCTACTGATCAAGGATTTCTAGCTATTTAGTATAGCTTTTAGCCAGTTTTTTTCTGGCAACGAGAAGTCCTGCTAAGGTGATTCTACTCCGAATAACTAATCCTACTTCATGCCATATCCCACAAAACTATGAAATGTTCTGGAGTTCAAACTAGGACAGCATAATTACTTAAGTATTTATAGAAGTATTTTTGAATTCAACCTCTTTCTGGGTTTGGTGGGCTGGTTACTAAACTATGAGGGTTGAAGAGCATGAAATATGTTTTATTCATGTGCTGGATTCATGGAATACCCTTACAACAGAAGTGGTGCTTCAAAGGAAATGTATTATTGGAAGAAAAGTACAGAACAAAATGTTTGAACATCAGGATAATTTGTTGTTAATACTCTATTCTGCTTTAACAAATAAGATTATAAAAGTATTCTCTATGGAGGTGGTGGAGGCTGTGCTAAAATAGCACTCTTTCCTCTTGCCTTTCATTACCTGAATGCATTCAGTACTGTTAATAGAGGTATTACTGGATACCCTTAAGGCCATACAGCAGATGAAAAACAGCAAGGGATTGATGGAATCCCACCTGAAGTCTGGAAACACGGAGGTCATGCACTCCACAATAAATTTCATGAACTCCTTGTGAATTGCTGGGAAAAAGGGGAACTGCCATCAGACCTCCGAGATGCAGTCATCATCACCCTGTACAAGAAAAAAGGAGCAAAATCCGATTGCTCAAACTATCAAGGCATAACACTGCTCTCTATTGCTGGAAAAATCCTTGCAAGGATACTCCTGAATAGATTAGTTCCTGCTATTGCAGAACTTCTTCCTGAAAGCCAATGCAGCTTCAGAGCCAATAGGAGTACTACAGATATGGTACTTGCCCTCAGACAACTGCAAGAGAAATGTAGAGAGCAGAACAAGGGTCTCTGTGGTAACATTTGTCGACCTCACCAAAGCCTTCTACACTGCGAGTAGAAAAGGTCTGTGGCAGATCCTGGAAAGACTAGGATGTCTGTCCCCCCAAATTCCTTAAAATGATTATCTTGCTACATGAGGGCCAGCGCGGTCAAGTCAGATATGGCGATGCTCTTTCTGAGCCCTTTCTAATAACTAATGGAGTGAAGCAAGGTTGTGTTCTTGCTCCAACTTTATTTACAGTCTTCTTCAGCATGATGCTCCAAAGGGCTATGGCAGAGCTTGAAGAAGAAGACGGCATCTATATATGTTACCGTACTGATGGTAGCTTGTTTAACTTAACCCGTCTGAGGGCTCGCACTAAGACTCTAAACTATCTAGTCCGTGAGCTGCTCTTCGCTGATGATGCTGCCCTTGTTGCCCACACAGAAGCAGCTCTGTAGCGCCTAACATCCTGCTTCACAACAGCTGCAGAGCTGTGTGGGCTGGAAGTCAACTTGAAGAAAACGGAAGTTCTTTATCAGCCTGCACCACAGGACAAACACCACCATCCCCACATTGCTGTCGGCAAATCTGTGCTCAAGTCAGTTCAGCAGTTCACCTACCTGGGAAGCATCATCTCCTCAAATGCCAAGATTGACAAAGAGATTGGTCACAGATTAGCAAAGGCATATAGCGCATTTGGAAGACTTCACAAAAGAGTCTGGAGTAATAAACACCTGAGGCAAAGCACAAAAATCAGTCTGTATAAGAGCCATTGTACTGTCTATCCTCCTTTATGGGTCTGAAACGTGGGTCACCTATTGCCAACAGTTACGACTTCTCAAACGCTTTCATCAGCGCTGTATACGCACAATCCTAAATATACACTGGACTGACTATGTGATGAATGTTGCTGTCCTTGAGCAAGCAGGGATCACCAGCATTGAGGCCATGATACTGAGAACACAGCTGCGCTGGGCAGGGCACGTTTCTAGGATGGAGGACCATCAACCCCCCCCAATAGTACTCTACAGTGAACTCGCCACAGGTCAGTGTAAGAGGGGCGCTCCAAAAAAAGTGATACAAGGACTCCCTGAAACAACATCTCAGGCTCGGCCAAATTGATCACAAACAATGGTCCACCCTGGCCTCACATCGGGAGCCATGGAGACACACTATCCACAATGCTGTAGCCTTATTTGAGAACTCACACCGAACAAGTCTTGAAGAGAAATGACAACACAGAAAGAATCACAACCCGGAAACATCACCTAAGGAAACCTACTGCTGTGCTTTCTGCAACCGGACTTGTTTATCTTGGATTGGCCTTTTTAGTCATCAACGCGCATGCGGAAAGTGCGGGGATGAGTCCTTCCTGAATCTTCGTTTGTGAAGAAAAGCCAGAGAGAGAGACTGGATATGGATGCTTCATTTAGCAATCTTGCACAGAATCCTTTTGCATAGTACAAAGTAACAGTCTTAGTTCTGGACTCTGAAGCTAAGAAGCTGTATTTCTGCCATTAAGATGTTGACTGCACAGTTTTAGTTATTTATGTACATACTGTTATTGCTGTTCCATGAATTGTTCTTCCTTGTGTTTGCTAAAGCCTACACATTTTTCTATTGCTATAATTAAGTCTCCTCATTGTTTTCAACTAGTCAGTTTATTACTTTGTTCAGACAATCATAATTATCTTTATTGAAAGAATCCAGAGAAACATTGCTTATGAAGAGTGGTAGAGTACTCACTAATGTTAAAGCACTGCTGTTAAAAAAAGCTATTAGACTGATTTATAATAAATGACTGTAGGCTCGGGCTTTTTTTTTTAAACCCATGCACTAATCTAGCACTCCCAACATGTTTAGGAGAATCTCTGATGTCATAATCCTAAAGTAAGCCTGAGCAGGAATTTTCTGGAGTCTGGCCAGAGTCTGTATGGAAATTGCTAGCTTGTCCATGATCCAAGTCATTGAGGGGGCAGGGTGGAGAAGTAGCATCTATATGCTTGTATATTTTTGCCTTTCCCAGAGTTGACTTTTTAAGCCAATGGAATATAATGTCTATCCAGTTTTGGACATGACAGTCAAACCTTGGTAATACCTATGGTGTGACTGGGGAGAACGTAAAGCCTAGAAGCACTTTTCAGCTGGTTTCTTTGCCCTCGGAAGAGCAACAAATCTAATAGGATTTATTAACTAGGTATTAAAAGTGGAAGGGCATGTTGTTGATCTTCAGTGATAGGGTGACAGCAGAATATAGCCTTCATTATTACGTTTCAGATTCTTTACGATTTAGGGATACTGTTGTTAGTGTTCATATGGAGTAGCACATAGACTGAGGAGGATCTCACCTTTGGAAGGTAGGCTGCAAGATAAAGCCGTGAATGCTTAAATCCATGGATACTAAATCCATGGATACGGAGGGACAACTGTAGTTATTCTCCCTCTGTTTCCCCTGGTGGTTACAGGAATGTCACACAAATGTGAAACACTGTATTGTACTTTGGGATTAGAAAGGTTGCTTTGTCTTTATGTAATTGTTCACCTTACACAGATTTCAGAACAATGAAACATTTGCTTGGTTGCCATTCTCGCTATTTAAAAGAATTGACAATCGTTATGGGGGGATGCATACATCTACTGGGAAGTTACTGGATACCTGTGGCCTAATAGAGCAAATTAACTTTGTTCTTAGCATTTTTTGACTGTCTCCATTCCTGCTGAAGAATTCATAAGAAAACTTCAGAAGATGTTGCTGGGGAATTTTCTTCTAAAAACTGTATTAAAAAGTTAATGCAATGTGGCATTCACTTGACATATTGAAAGCAAAAGGTATATTAGATTGATCTTCCAGGACATTCTTCCAGTAGTTGCCAAACTGTTTTTAACAGTCCATTTCTAGGCTGGTCTATATACATTGCTAATAAAGAGATCCAGTCTTTTAATGTGCTATTGTCAAATGTGGCGATGCATTTGAGATGCTCAGCTGTGTACTCCTATAGATTGATAGGTTTTCTTCTGCATTGTGCTGAGTCTTAGCTGCCTGTTTGATAGAACTGTGATAGCAAAGAAACAGCTGCTATCATGTATCTACATATAAACTTCCTCACGACATCAGGGGAGTACATTCAAATAGTTTGCCCATTTTTGGCCTTGGCCATTGTTTGTCTTGTACTATTTTCTCTTCAGTGCTGAAGGGCACAGTGAGTTTAGAGTTTTCATGTGCAATAATGGAATAGACAAGGAACAATGTTTCTGGACAGACTAATATAAATATAGTAAATAAATAAAACATACTTGACTTACTGGTCTGTTTTAAATAGAGAATTATGCAGATATAGCATAGTTTGTGTCCCACCAAAGGGTTTGCCCAGGCTAGCATTATAATTTTAACTTTGTGAAAAATTTAACAAAAAATCATCTTTCTTAAAGAGCACCTGCAACCACAAAATAGTATGTTTCATCCTGTAGTAAGTGTTCCTACTGTCATGATGGAACACATAAAGTTGCAGACCTTCTAGCTTTATCACAGCCTCATACTCTCTGCATGCATGATTGCTGCCAGTTGCGTAAGCAGTTCCTGTAGGAATTCAACTTCTGTGCATCCCTGCAGTAAAACTAGAGGGACAATGACTTAACAAGTCCATTGTCTGTGACAGGATCAGTGATTTATTAACTGATGATGCAAGTATTTTCAGTGCCCTGTTCTTGAGTTTTTGGTATATCCTTAATTCCCTGTTACAGTAGCAGTTGACTGAGTAAACACTTTGCACAATCCTTTTCTTTTAGCCTTTTGTATTCGTTACTTTAGAAACATTTGCAGGTTGAAATTTTGACAAATGCAAAGAAACTGAATCTTGCCAGTGGCCTGTCCAACTCAAAAGAGATGTGTTACTCAGTCCCATGGGCTTCTGTGTTCCTAGTGGGTTTTTCATGTTTACCAAATGTGAAGCTTGCATGCCACAATACAAACTGTTTTTGAAACATTAAGCTTCAAAAGCAGTTGGCTACATGGCTTGAGGGAGTATGATTATGAAACTGCTAGAAATCGAAAGCTCCCTTGGGTATATAGAACCACTCCCAGGGTTTATTGGCTCTTTGCAGTTGGCCAACATCTTAATGGGCTGATGGAACATTCATAGAAAGTTTGTACAGTTAACACTTTATGAAGGAAGTCATGAAAAACCTAAAAAAAATCATTATCTGTTTTTTTCATAAAGAAATGTTTTGAATATATATATATTCGTACTGATAGTATGATGTAGAAAAATCTTGCTTTTGCTACTGGTTAGTCAAACTCATGTGGTGTCTTTTCAATCCATAGTTGGTGACAAGGTTCCTGCTGACATAAGAATTACTTCTATAAAATCCACAACTCTAAGGGTAGACCAGTCAATTCTCACAGGTAGGTGATTCTTACAACTCTCTCTTAGAAAAGCTGTTGTTCACTGCTAGCATTCAGGACAAACTAGAAGTCATCAACATTAAAAAAAATAAAGTAGGACATAGTCCTGTTGAATAAAAGCCATCTGCTGTACTAGTTCAGTGGAAGCCATTATGTGAGCTTTGTGTCTTTCTAGGATTGTTCATAGTGTAAATTAAATAAAATAACCTAAACACCTGGTTTTGTTAAAGCGTAGTATGTATAACATTTACTTTTTTTAATCTTGGGGGAATTTGTTTCCATTTTAGAAATGATATATTGATACCTTCATTAGTTACTTGCCAATACTGCTTGTAAATTTAACTTTTCTACAAGAAAGAGTTATATTAGAATGGCACCTTTCTTTCCACCTTAATTTTGACCTGTTTGGTATAATTCACCATTCTTTTCAGAATCCAATGAAAGGACTAGTCTGGTGGTACAACACATGCTTTGTGTGCAAATGGTCCCAAGTTCAATCCCCGGCATCACCAGATAGGGCTGGGAAGAGAATCCTGCTTGAAACTGGAGACCCACTGCCAGTCAGGGTAGACAGTGTTGAGCTAGATGGACTCACTTTGTGTACTTTCTTGGCTAGTTCTTAATTTTAAGGAAGCTGTTTATATAGCTGTGGGAAATTTTATTGTTCAAAATGTTGGAGAAGACTCTCTGTATCTCTCTCACATTCTCTCTCCTAAGTCCCAGTTAGACTTTTATTTGACATTTTAAAGGTGAGAATAGTGTACTTGCTTTGTAGAATTTTTAGAACAAGTTTAGATTTTTAACTCTTCTTACCGAGTGTATCTAAAAACCTACATACACAAGAAGACTAGGAAAGATGTTCACTTGTTTCCTTATCCTTACTGTGGGGCTCCAGTTTTAGACTTTTAGAATGTCTTTTGTTCATGTCCGCAGTAATGCTGAATGTGCTTGATGTTAAGATTTGCCCAAATTTTCCAAATTGCTTGATCTTTTCTAGACTACTATAAGGAGTCAAATAATTCCAAGCCCAGTGAATCATGCCTTCACAGTACAAAGCCCAAAGCCAGATTGGTCCCCTCCTGGTCTTATTTGTAGCCCCCCGCAAGAATTCTAGATATATTTTAGCTGTCTGTAAACCTTTCCCACATTTTTGTGTGAGTACCCAAAAACTGCTCGGTCCCATCAAAAGTGCAGGTGGGAACATGAGAAATGCAGACTTTACAATACTAGCATTTCCCCTCCTGCTGCTTTAATATCTCATTAGAGCTGTAACCATTTTTTAGGTGAATCTGTGTCAGTAATTAAGCACACAGACCCAGTGCCTGATCCCCGTGCAGTGAACCAAGACAAGAAGAACATGCTATTTTCTGTAAGTAAAACTTTAAATATTTTTTTCCTGCTTACACGTACCAATTCTTAAGTTATTCTGCAATGCTGGCTCTTCCTGTGTGTATGTGCCTTCAAGTTGCCTGTGCCTTTAAGGTATTTGGGGATTTTAAAAAGTATTTACCCTTTCTGTTTACAGTAGCTCATGCTGAGTATTGAATGTACCGGGGATATCTTGGTCCTCTAAGTGAGCAAGAACTTCAAATACATGAATGTTTGTTACTCAGATTATCCAAAGTGAAACAGCAAACCTTGCAGTTGGAATGTCTTGGTAGAAAATAGTGGATGAGATCCTACTTTGTCCATCATAGTGTAACAGTTCCACAGGTGGAACTCTATGATATCTCCCCACTTGCCATTCCAGGACTCGCAGTGCTTCAGTGACAGCCCACTGACTGGCCATTCTGTAACTGGTAAAGAGGGATGGGAGATTGGTGTTGCATAGCCAGAAACAGACTGATAATATCTTCTGCTGAGATCCATGGTGGGATTTCCTGGGTGTTGGCTGGTTGTGGAAGGTGGAAGAGAATACCAATCTCTGTAGCAACTGAAAAAAGACCTACATGGGCACAAGGCGGACTCACTCTTGCATATGTCACTAACAGGAGACTAGCTAGTTCCTGAAAGCATATGTTGTTAGCCTGTTTTACAGTGTTAGTGATTTACTGCACTATTCTTCAAGTCCTGTTTTAACTTCTTGATTTAGGGTACAAACATTGCTGCAGGCAAAGCCATGGGTGTGGTGGTGGCTACAGGTGTGAACACGGAAATAGGCAAAATTCGTGATGAAATGGTGGCTACTGAGCAAGAGAGGACCCCACTCCAGCAGAAATTGGATGAATTTGGAGAGCAGCTGTCAAAGGTCATCTCACTTATATGCATTGCTGTGTGGATAATCAACATTGGGCATTTCAATGATCCTGTTCATGGAGGTTCCTGGATTCGAGGTGCCATCTACTATTTCAAAATTGCTGTTGCACTTGCTGTGGCTGCAATTCCAGAGGGACTGCCTGCTGTCATCACCACATGTTTGGCTCTGGGCACTCGACGAATGGCCAAGAAGAATGCTATTGTTCGAAGCCTGCCATCAGTGGAAACCCTGGGCTGCACTTCTGTCATTTGTTCAGACAAGACAGGCACTCTTACCACCAACCAGATGTCAGTTTGCAGGGTATGGTTGATTCACTTGTTCTGTTCTTTACCTTTTAGAATTTGTTGTGTATTATGTCATAACTGAATTTGCGCAACACAGTTGTATTTACATTGCTGTCAGTGTAGCCTGCTTCCAAGAGCTAGTTTTATCAACAGAGGCTTTATCATCCAGAAAACTAGAATTACAGTTAATTGAGATAAGAATACTGCACTTGTAACTTGAGTACTACAGTCGGCCCTTGGTATCCACTGGGGTTTGGTTCTGGGATCCCCATGGATACATTATAACCTGTGGATATAATGGCATAGCAAAATGCTGTCTGTTATATAAAGTAGCCAACAACAAGGTTTGCCTTTTGGAATTTTGTTTTGTTTGAATATTTTCAAGCTGTGAATGGTTGAATCTGTGGATAAAGAATCTGTGTATACTGAGGACTGACTGTATTTAGCATACAGCAAACAAAACTTATAGGACTTGGTTTGAGTCAAATCAAGCCAGTACATAATAGTCCGGGATATTTTTTTTTCATTATCTGGGTTCAATATGAGCAGAGTACTTTTTAAAATAATTTCCCACTAAGCCATGAGGAAAAAATAAAATGTGTCGGGTGGGGGGGGGGGAAATGGAACCAAACTTTCTCTAGCTTACAAAAGCTTCCCTAGCTGGTTGCTTGGAAGCTATTCGTCTCACAAGCAATTTATTCATAAGCTGGACAGGAGTAGCTGAATAATATAGCCCCTCCCTTCTTATAAATTTGTGCGTAACTGGGGGGAATAAATCCCACACCTAAGAGCTGCTTCCTCCTTAGATTATTAGATTCCTGGCACAGCTCTGCCTTCTTTTGTTCATCCCACCCCCTCAGTGTTAATACTGTGGGTTATATTTCTAGCAAATTTGGACCAGATTAGAATTGGCTGGCTCAAATGTAAAATCTTGACACACCACCTTGAACTGAAATAAGCAGGACACTGTCTAGGTATCTAAATCACATTTGAAGCTAGTTGGTTCATCCTGAGTAGAGCAACTGACAGTTTGTTCCTGTGAGCATGAAAAAAATCTAGTTTTGAATGCTGATTAATATAGGTGATATTGTGCTCTTCAGTTATGCCATATTTCTTTTATTCTTCAATGTGTTGTGCCTCACTTGTACTTGGCATTCCAAGCCGGAACTTATTCAGAGTTCAAAGTGAGATTTCCCACTCAAATTCAGATGTTCTTTTTTTAAAGAGTTCTTGTTGGATATGGATTAAATGTGCTAGAGCCTCTCTGTAGTATGTGGCCCCAAATATCACATTCAGAGTTGTTAGGACAGAGTGGAATTTCATATAAGTAAATGGTGATAAAGATGTCAGACCTTTTTTGTATGTTCTGAATTTCTTCAGTATTTTGGCTTAAGCGTTTAAATGTGTCCTTGTTTGAATGTGCTTTTTATCTATCTCTGTTGTTCCCTAGTCTTACCCAGAATTTCACTGCTGTAGAGTTTACTGTGAGACACAAAGCAGTGGCTCATCTGTATTCTAAGGAAGGTTACTTGCAGGAGTATTGCATAACTGCCCGTCTCTTAGAGAGGTGGATGCCAAAAAGAAAGGTTCCTCATCATAGGATCATCCAAGTTTTTTTCCTTCTGAAAAGAATCTTTTGCAATACAATACTGGACTCAGCATTCTTTTTGAAAAAAAAAGTCTGGCCAATCCTTGATATTGTGACTGGGGGCAATTGTTTAGTTAGTGTGAGTGTCAGGTCCATTAGATAATATAGAAAAGCACTGGTTGGAAATTTTTGGAAGAAAGCCGTAGTGCGTTAAAACAGTACTTTCCTGTGTACAAGGAGAGGCTGTCTGTTCAGGAAGCTTTTGCAGAAGTAATCCTAGGAGATGGTTTTTCTCCCCTATGGTATGTTGCCAAACTGGAGCCAGTCCAAGTTGATGTGAATTGCACAGAGAGAGCCTTAAAGGAAGGTAGCTGAGTGTTGGCAGTTCTTTTGAAAAGGACTTGCCTTGTGTTTTGATGGGGGTATTCTGTCTTGGGGGCTGCAGCCCAGCTCTCAAACTGAGCATTGTGTGTTATTCATCTATTATGCACTCCTGCCACTCAGATAAAGAAACCACTTTCTTGATAGTCAGGCTGTCAAGTGTTTGCATTAAACAAATATCTGGAAGTAAAGTCAGTGCTCTGAAGTATGTAAAATTGCTTACTGGGAATGGACACAGAATATAAACCTAGGCTACATTTTTATCTTGAATTTGATGCTTCTACACTGACAAAGATTCATGAAAGATTAACTCACAAATAATACAGAATCAAGTGAAGAGGTAAGGATCTGAAGGAATATATGATTAGGAGAGCCTTTTAAAAAAATGAAAAGCTGTGTAACAGTGTGAAATAATTATGTACCAACTGCTCATTCTTATATGAGAATAGGAAAGTGGTTCATATTCTTGCTGGTTTTCAGTAGCAGATATGTGCAACTTTCTCCATAATATAAGTTAGCTGTGTTTCTGTAGACAGAGTTGAAGCATCAGCCTTGTTGAATTGTATGGGCCTTATTTTTAATTGTACAAGCATTAGAAGTAGGAGAACCAAACTTATTAAGAAGAGTAGTTATGTATTTTTTTATCAAGGAAGAAGAAGGAAGAGATTAGCGTAATCCCAAGGGCTAAATAGAGGCACTTGTGGCCCAAGATATGAGCTTGATATTCCTCTAAAGCCACTGAGCTGATTAAAAAAATAACTTCTTCCTGAATTCCTGTCATTCTCATTTACAGTTTCTACATAATTTCAGTCGCTTGATTATAGCTGTACCCATTTCTCTCTTGCAGATGTTCGTTGTGGACCGAATAGAAGGGGATAGCTGTTCTCTCAATGAATTTACTGTATCTGGTTCAACATATGCTCCTGTAGGAGAAGTGTAAGAGTTTTATTCTTGCTAATTGTTTGTCTGTGGATCCATTTACAGGTCTCATTGTAGGCAGGGCAGCACTTAAACCTAGAAATTAACAGCCTGAAGGAAAAGTGGGTACTCTAAAGTAGGACTAAAGTACAGCCCATTGATACATAAATTGTCCCTTCAAAGATAATCTGTTGTGAAGAAATGGGAAATTTTTCCTAAGGTTTGAGAGAGATGGTCTTCCCAGTGTCTTGGACTACAATTTTCTGCAATTCCTGACCATTGCTTGATGGGACTTGTAGAAACTGTTGACAATCTGAAGGGCCAAAGGGTTGCCACCTTGATTTAAGACAATTTGTCAATATCTGATTTGAACATAGAAGGATGAATATAACCAATCTGACCAAATATCACTTTTTACTATTAACCTCTGCTTGGCATTGTAAATACAGTCCAGATCTATCCTTCAGGGTCTGATTTCTGTCCTGGAAGAGTTCTCTCTTATGAGCACCACTTTGATACCAACATACTCTCACTCATTTAGACCTTGATTTTACCATATCTGTTACGTTAATTGCTGTTATATTTGCACATCACGTTGCCAGTTCTCTAATACTTCAGTTGGTTTATGTGGCAATTTTTCTTCTGTAGATGGAAACATAAGCACTTATGCCTGTGTGTGATGTCAACTCATAGACATCTCAAAGAATGGTACAGATTGAAAAAGTCATAACATCTGTCACAATTTCCTGGTTGATGGCTTTGTTTACATAGAACTATTAGCAGGAAGGCAGAAATATTTCACGAGGACACTTCATTAAATGATATATCTCCCAATTGGAAAAAATTCTTGCAGATGTTCATTGTGGTCCTAAATTAGTTAAATCCCTAGCTCTTTATCAGCAAGTCACTAATGGGAACTTTTGGTGTATACGGATTCCAGTAAGACATCTGCTTAATATTTTCTTGTAGTTAATTCTTCTAGGCCAAAGCAAAAATCATTGGTACCATTTAAAAAAAATAGCACACTATATACTTTTTTTTTTTTGCACGTAAGTGATCCAGAAAAAAGCATCTTAAATCAGGATGGAAAAGATTGAAATGGTTGCCAGTAAACCTGCCAGTGATATTGGGCTCTGTTGACCTCATGAAATTTAATCTAAAGGTGCTCATCTTTGTTATTTAAAAAAACCTGCTCCATTCATGTCAGCGGAACCTGTGTAATTCATACCAGCAGTTATGTGCATCTTGGAATTTTAAATAAGAACACTTGTGGAGAGAGGAAAGGATTTGAGTAGCTACTGGATAAATGCTGGTAATACACAAGTGTCAGAAGTGAAGGTTTTGTCATTCACTTTTTCTGTTGGTTTTTTTTTCATCTGATAGGCATAAAGATGACAAACTTGTCAAATGCTCTCAATATGATGGACTTATAGAGTTGGCAACTATCTGCGCCCTTTGTAATGATTCATCCCTGGATTTCAATGAGGTAAACAACTCCTCCCAATTCAAGAGGGGAGAGCAAATTGAACGAAGTGTTTGGTCTTGGTCTCCTCTATTTGTTAAAAAAAAAAGGTGTGTGTGTGTGTGTGTGTGTGTGTGTGAAGCTGTAGCTGCAGTATTAGGGTCAAGGTATCTTATCTCTGCTCCACTTCTCCTCCTTTCTGCATGTAGGTACGGACTATTTGAAAGAAATGAAAATTAATAACAATAAAAAACAAAACAATTTAAAATAAGGTCACAAAAAGGAAGGAACCATGAAAAAATGGTAAAAAGAGCTGCAAGCAGGCTGAATAATCAAGTTTTACTTTATGTCTAAACAACCAACAATCGAAGGAGAATCAAGTAAAATACCTAGAAAGGGAATTTGAGAATTGTTAGTGCCATATTTTTAATGGATTCTGTTCCTTTTTTGTTACCTGAGTGTAAGAAACAAAGCTATTGGAGATCTCTTCTAGATAAATCTGGATTTCGTGATATTGGTGAGCTTAAGACACATGTTTTCAACTATGTGGAAAGTAATAGTGTCTGTACCAATTGCTTTCCTGTGATCTAGGACACATTACTTTTTAGCATCAAAGAATCTAGGTACCATATAAAGAAAAACTTTTATTTCAGTCTTCTTCTTTTTTAAAAAAATGCACACACTGAACCCAGTGAAAAGATTTGGAAGCACCTGAGGCAGATTAAAGGCCTGACGGTCTCTTATATAGGGAATTAGAAAAGGAAACTGTGCCAACAAAAAAAATTACAGTCTGTTGATTACGTATATACAAAAACTACTATAGCTGAGCTTCTTTATCACAAATATGTTCTGCACAAAAGTAGTAAGTGACATATGCAGGACAGAATGGGGGAAATGTGGGAGTGAGAATTTGGAGTAAAGAGCTTGAAGCTAAATTGGAAAGTGTGAGTAAGCCGTTCTAGATATGGCTCAAACTTTGTTTCTACTGGGCCAGCTTACTGATTGCTACCAGGTAAGGGTATCTTATCACAATCTTTGACACTTGAAATACAGTAGACTTCAGCTTATATCCACCAGTTATACCACTTATACAACTAGTTTTGTTATTACTTAATATTTTGTGGATTTTTTTGTGTTACCGAGAAGATGCCCTCCATGTGATTATTAAGCAATCTGTGATTTTTGATTATGCTGATAACAGCTTTATTTCAAAGGCTAAAGGAGTGTACGAGAAGGTTGGCGAAGCAACAGAAACTGCTCTCACTTGTCTGGTTGAGAAGATGAATGTGTTTGACACAGAACTGAAAGGGCTATCCAGAATTGAACGGGCAAACGCTTGCAACTCGGTCAGTACTTCTGAAATGCTGCACAACAGAGAACCTGATGAAATTATTTTCCATTTAATGTGGTTTCATTATATTGCAGTTCTAACCTGTCTTCATTTTCCCACCCTTCTTTTGCAGGTTATAAAGCAACTCATGAGGAAGGAGTTCACCCTTGAGTTTTCCAGGGACAGAAAGTCCATGTCAGTGTACTGCACTCCAAACAAGCCTAGCCGGACTGCCATGACTAAGATGTTTGTTAAGGTAAGTATGTTGTAGGGAGCAAGTGTTTCTAGTTGGCTTCACAGCAGCATGGCTTGTAAAGGTATCCCCTCCCCTGTCTGTGGTTGGTGGTATGTCAACTCTTGTAGTTAGCTAGTCAGTTGTTTGTTTTCTTGCCCTTAATAGTTGTAGTAGTTGTGAAGTGAGGCTGAGCATTTTCTATATTGTGCTCTTTTAGGGTGCTCCTGAGGGTGTAATTGACAGGTGTACACATATCCGGGTTGGAAGCTCTAAGGTGCCATTGTCACCTGGAATTAAGCAGAAGATCATGAGTGTCATCAGAGAGTGGGGCACAGGGAGAGATACTCTACGTTGTCTGGCTCTTGCAACACATGATAATCCACCAAGAAGGGAAGATATGAAGCTGGAGGATTCTGCAAATTTCATTACCTATGAGGTTGGTCCTTTATCTCATCCTTTGTTTCATTGGGCCCATTTAATCTCTGTTCCTTCCTTGCTGAGAACAGTAGTGATTAACTTTCCTGAAGTGTAGATGAACTAACTATATTGAAAAATAAAGTTTTAAGAGCTGCATAAACATTATTTACTGTTATATAAACATAAAATACTTGTATTTGTTCTGTTTCACAACTTGTGTATATGTGCTTTTGATGTCAGTTTTTACTTAATTTGAACTGGTACTCTTCTTATTTCAGACCAATTTAACCTTTGTTGGTTGTGTGGGGATGCTGGATCCCCCAAGAATTGAAGTGGCTTCATCCATAAAGTTGTGCCGGCAAGCTGGCATTCGTGTGATTATGATAACAGGGGACAACAAGGGGACTGCAGTAGCCATCTGTCGTCGTATTGGCATATTTGGGGAAGATGAGGATGTCACCACAAAAGCCTTTACAGGCCGTGAGTTTGATGAACTTTCCCCAGCTGCCCAAAGAGATGCCTGCCTAAATGCCCGCTGCTTTGCCCGTGTGGAACCTTCCCATAAGTCTAAGATTGTCGAGTTTCTACAGTCTTTTGATGAGATTACAGCAATGGTGAGTGTGTTGTGGTGGATAATAGGTAGGCAGCAACTTCTTGTATAGGGAAGAATTATGTATATTTGGAAAGAGGTCTTCATCTATCATGGAAGCCCAAATCCTGGGAAAGCAGTTCTGTCCCAGTAAGAAGATACAGAATAGGCTAGAATGCATGTTAAGTCTTTCCACTGTCCCTTCCTGCTAGTTCTCAGAATATAGAAGGGGGACTTGTTTTGGAGCCTATTCACACATTCTGAACCTCAATCCAGATTTTTAAAAAATGAGAGTATCCCAAATTACCTTTTCTACCCACTATGTCGGTGCCCATTTCTCAAACTTTGTTCCAGACGGGTGATGGTGTAAATGATGCTCCAGCCTTAAAGAAAGCAGAGATTGGAATTGCTATGGGATCAGGCACTGCAGTGGCAAAAACTGCTTCAGAAATGGTGCTGGCAGATGACAACTTCTCAACCATTGTGGCTGCTGTGGAAGAGGGCCGTGCAATCTACAATAACATGAAACAGTTCATTCGCTACCTCATCTCCTCTAATGTTGGAGAAGTTGTCTGGTAGGTGTATTGAACAATTACAACTTAGATCAAGACCTGAGCAAGTGACCTTGCTATCATAAATTGCTACTGATTTCTGTTGGGACAAATTCAGTCCCTTGGTGGCTGTCAGATCTGTTAAGAAACTTTTCCTGCCCCTGATCCTAAGGGGGTTGGGTGTGCGGCAGGGGGGAATGAAAATTGAACATTAAGAAAATGCTTAGTGACATGCCAGCTCTTGCTGTTGAGACAGTACAAGCAAGTTAGTAGTTAGAGGCCTGGATAGCCATCTTACAAAATTCTTATTAAAACCTGCAGTAATGACTTAACCTCACCTGTGTTTTCTCCCTTTTTTGGTAGTATTTTCCTCACTGCTGCTCTGGGTTTCCCTGAAGCATTAATCCCTGTCCAGCTGTTGTGGGTAAATCTTGTGACAGACGGACTCCCTGCCACTGCTCTGGGCTTTAACCCTCCTGATCTGGACATCATGAACAAACCACCTCGCAATCCCAAAGAGCCCCTGATCTCTGGGTGGCTCTTCTTCCGTTATTTGGCAATCGGATGTGAGTGTTCATTTGAGCTCTATTGAAGCACTGAATAGAGTAGAACTGTTGCCTCTCTGCTATCCCTCCTTCTTGGTATCCTTTTTTCCACCTAGCTCTTGCACAAAATAAACAGCTGTGTGACTTGAGCCAGCCCCCCCCCCCCAATTTTTGGAGAAAGTGGCAAAAGTTAAGTTAAGAATACTAGAAATTTGTTATTATTTCATTCTTTCCTTCTCTTTTTTCCCCAACCAGCACTGCCTTGTATGCTGCAAGAGTTACTGTGTAAAAAAAATCAGTTTATATTTGTGAAAGAGATATTTTTACTAAGGCATACTTTTAAGTAAGTTAAGTGTAGCTGTTCTGCACAAAGCTCTTGCCCTTTCTCATAGTATACAGCCATGTCTCTTAAGTCTGTGATATGCAATCTTGGAAGAAATCCAGTTGTGGTGACTTGGCTATCAAGATCTAAGCATGGATAGTAATTGGAGGAAATGGCCAAGAGTTACAAAGTAACCTATTGTACAGAGGGGAGGAAGTTCAGGTGAGGTGAACAACCAGTACAGATGCCCTATTATTCAGCCTGGAGAGACCTAAAATATTTTCCCTTCCTTTAAGGCTATGTTGGAGCTGCTACAGTGGGAGCTGCTGCTTGGTGGTTTATTGCTGCTGATGGTGGCCCAAGAATTACCTACTATCAGCTGGTATTATTTTCTTCTTAGTATTTTGATATTAGAAACATTGTTAACAGTTTTGGAATGAAGCTTACATTTTTCAGAGTGCAACTGCTTAACTATATTGTTTTAATAGAATACAGAAGTCTCAAATATCTTGCTGAAAGACTGCCAGTATTTATCTGTGGCAACACCTCCTACACATCAAACTAATCACTGCTTAATAATAAAAGATATGATTATAGTGCTGAGAAAAAAAGACTTGTTTCTTTCAACTTTATAACTGTACATTTAGAATACAAGAATTTTCTGATGAGTTTTTTTGGCAGAAGAAAAGGCATTGAGGTGATGTATTGACTTAGACTGATTTGTATTTGTTTTATGTTATTCCAGAGCCATTTCTTACAGTGCAAGGATGACAATCCAGAGTTTGAAGGAGTTGACTGTGTGGTCTTTGAGTCTCCATATCCTATGACAATGGCACTTTCTGTCTTGGTCACAATAGAGATGTGTAATGCCCTCAACAGGTTAGTATGTTTGAGATGAAAACCTAAAGATCTTGTTTTTTCTTTTGAATGTGCCTTGATTGCTCTTTCATGTAACATTAATTCAGAGAGGTGAATTCTGAATGTATTCATAATAAACATGAAACTTTCCTTGTCTTCCACAGTCTGATTTGAAGAGTGTGTGAAATTCAAACCTTTTTAAAGGGTTCAGAGTCATAAAGGAGGGGTCCATGAAATGGGCCAAAGTGATAGAGCTTTGGTTACTAGAGGCTGAAAAAAATTCTCCATCTTGCCCTGCCTTGCAAGTTTCATAAGGGCATCTTATTTCAAGCTCTGCTTTTAGTGCCCCACAGTAGCATGGCCTGTAGGGCTACTGCATGTGTCAAGGCTTCCTTGATGGTGGCACCATGGTTTTAATATTCCCATCAGAAATCTGGTTGTTCCCCACACTTCTGTGTTTTATGAGTCAGTTAAAATAGTCTATTTTTACAAGCTTTCAGGAGAATAAGCATGTGTCTGCACGATCTTCAACTCCTGTTTGTTGATTGGTTTTACTGTTTTTAGCAGTGGTTTTTAAATATTTATAGTTGGTTATTTTTAGCTGTGTTTCTGATGGGAGAAGATTGGGTATAAATCAAATAAATAAAACATTGCCAGAGATACATTGCAAAGCTTTATAGCCCTTTTACCTGGGCAAATGTAATACTGCTGTATAGTAGGGTCAGGGGTACCTATAGAAGAGAAGGAGCTCTTAAAGGACCTAGACTTTTCAAAAAAGAGGTGTGAATGGGACTTGGCAGGATTTGATTCTTCAGGATGCTGTTGGCAGAGGTGGAGGTGCTGTGCTCCAGACTAGTTTGGTCCCAGTAATGTTTCCAGCTAGCAGTGAGCTGCTGCATCCTAGCACTTACTGTTCCATTAGCTATACTAAATTGTGCTATTACATCATGTTCATAGTTGCGAAGAAAAGCCAGAGAGAGAGATACAGATAGCAAATCAGTTAGATCAGCCATGCATGTTCAGTTGTGGGCTACTCAGCTTTCTCTTTGTCCTACTGATCTGGAGGAAGAGGGTGGCTGTGGCCTGGCCCATTCACCTGCTTTGTGCAGCTTAGCTGCCAGTACTCCCATGTCTTTGCCCTGGAAGAAGTGCCTGTGCCTTGGTTTGCATATGATACTGCACATACCTATATCTGGCTTCAAGACACCCATGACTGGAATAACCAGAAAAAGACAGAACTGGGATTTTCAAATCAAATCCAACAGAAGGGAAAGGGGACAAGCTCTAGCTTGGTCACAGCTGAGTATGGTGAGTATGATTATAGGAAGGAATGATGGGTTCAGGAGTCAAGTGAGATATAGATGGCCTCAGGAGAACTACCATTCCTCAGCCCATCAGTATGGAGAACAGGTAATGATTTATTTTACATTTTTTTCTTTATTTGAATTGCATCCTGCCTTTCTCCCAGAACTATGACCCAGCATGGCTCAACGCATAACTAAATACACGTACAAATACAGTGCAGTAAATTATCATCTTAAAACAGTTAAGAGAGTTGAGAACTCTTTAATTTATAAAATACAAAAATGAAAATCCTCACTTGTGAGGATTACAAGTGATATTTTCAGATGGTGTGAAATGCTTCAAAGAGCACGTGAAATAGACTTTATACCTAGTATTGGCTACCAGTTGAAGAACAGAGTAATAGTGAACTCTGAAGGCTTGTGTGTGTACGCACACATGTGCGCATACATGCACAGGTGTGTTTACGCGTATGGACTCTCTTTTGTTTTCAGCCTATCAGAGAACCAGTCTTTGTTAAGGATGCCTCCCTGGGAGAACGTCTGGCTGCTGGGTTCCATTTGCTTGTCCATGTCTCTTCACTTTCTCATCCTTTACGTGGAGCCACTGCCAGTAAGTTCACATAGCTCGTGTTCAAGAATAAGTCTCAAATTATTTTATTTATTTATTTATTAACTGTCCCAAGCCAAAGAGCAAATACTCTTCTTGCTCCAACCCTGGCTCTCCCATGACCTCTTAACTTATTCAAAAGGCTTTAAGAATATCTTCTTGTCTTTTTCCTAGCTGATCTTCCAAATCACACCTCTGAATCTGACTCAGTGGCTGATGGTATTGAAAATCTCGCTGCCTGTCATCCTGCTGGACGAGACGCTTAAATTTGTGGCCCGTAACTACCTAGAGCCTGGTAAAGACAGTGTGCCACCTTCCACCAAACCACGTTCTTTGTCCGCATGCACCGAAGGGATTTCCTGGCCATTTGTGCTCATTACCCTACCCATGCTTATCTGGCTGTATAGCACAGACACTAACTTTAGTGACATGTTCTTGTCTTGACCTGAGGTGATGGTAGTTTGACAGAGATGTTTAACTTAATTGGTTTTTTTATTGTTTAAAACAAAATTGTCTTATTCTGCTGAATTTTCACATGAACATATTTGCCAGTGACTGAGGTTCCATATTCAAGACTTTTGGTTTTTCTCTCTTTTTTTCCCCTGACTCCAGTGGGGAAGTAGTATTCCCCCCCCCCAGCCTTTTATACACAACTAGGGTGTCCATTGACATGTACAGAGAAATTAACACTATTTTATGCAAATATTTTTTGTAGAGGAGAAGCATGTACAGTGTTCTGTTTAATAGTCAACTCATCCTTGTAAAAACAAATAAAAAACGTGTTTTTCAGGGGGGAGGTGCCAGTGGACACTATATATTGAGCAAACTGTAATTGGTAGCAGATTTTAGGGAATGAATGTCTATGTGTGTTTTTGTTTTTCTTAAACTAAAAGCATGGAACTATTTGTCTTCTGCATGGTCATCTAATCTTAATTTGTCATTCATTTGGTTTTTTCTGCACTGGGCAGATTATACTGCTACCTCAGTATCTCCCCCGCCCCCCGCTTTCATTTTTGCCTTTTCCTTTCTATTATTTTTAGATTCAGACTAAATCTTGTTTACACCTGTCTTTCTGAGAGGTATGCCTATTCTTGCTGGTGCAGAAAACACCATTCCAGGGGAACTTGTTAGTATTTCCTCCCAACCCCCCTCAACACATGTAGATTTTTTTAAAAAAACATGAATTATTTATTTAAAAAATATCGTATGCATTTTTATTGTAACAGCATTGTTTCACCAGCATTCCCCACTTTGGGAGGGTGGGAGAAGGGCAGAAGAGGGAAAAGACTACATGGATGAATTAAAAGGAAGAAACAAGAATAATAAAACTTTTTTTAATTGAAAAATTACTGCTTTTCATTTCATTTATACCATAGGAGGCTATTGAATTTCATTTTAACTAATAGGATCTATGTGCCCGATTTTTTTGTTCCTTTCTGATTGAGGGCATTTGTAATGGGACCTGGAAACAAACAGCTCTCACATATAATCCACTGGCCATATCCTACCCTGAAGTGGAGAAGTAACAAATTGTGTGTGTGCGTGTATGTACATGTGTGTTTTTTGTAAGATCTGTAAATACCACATGACCAAATGAACATATTGTATAGAACTATTTTTATTTTTAATGTGGCACTAACCACCATCATTCTATTGCAATAAATGTTAGCGCATGATGTTGTGTTTCCCCCCATCCCAATTGAGTCCTGTACCAACCAATGTGTAAGTTCATTAACAGTCCTAACTGTGTGGTGTTTCTCTCCAATGCCTTCCAACATTCATCGACTGAAGTGAGTATTTCTTCCATTTCACCATTTCAGTGGTGATATGCTGTGTAAAAAAGAGAGAGCGAGACAAAAGATAGCATATGCTGTATAAATGTTAACAATAAATGCTAATTTTTCCTTCATTCCATGCTGTGTTTTTGTCAAATATTCTGCTGTGCTACATTATTATCACCACTCTTCCCATCCTGTATATGGCAGCATAATACCCAGTGTATTTGTGTCCCCAGTTTCTATTAGCATCAGTCTTTAGAATCTAAACTAGTGAGAACAGTGCCCAAAGAGGCTCAGAAAATTAAACATTCCATTTTAAAATCAAACTTTCCATTGATGTGAATGATGGCACCTCCAGAATGACTTGATGCAGGGACAGCTTTTTTAGTGCCACCTGTCATAGGTGTCCTCTTCCTTGCATCTCAAGAGTAATAAAGGCATCCGGATACCAGTCCTGAGTAGTTTATCTCATGCTGTGCTTTGATACTGTTGGACTCCTTTCAATTTTGTCCTAAAGGGGTCAGTACCATTTTGGATAAGAAGTGTTAACTTCAAAAGCACACAGTATACTGGTTTTGCATATGCTGTTGAAGGACTTCCTAGCTAATTCTTAGACTAAATCTTGGCAGTAGTTGTGCTGAAGCACTCACCATTGTGACTGGCACTGAAACAATTGGATTTCTGGTTGGCTAAGCATGGATGCTCCTTGATACATCAAGTGAACTTCCTTGGTTATGGAAAGTTTTGTATGTGACTGTGTTCAAACAGTTCCTTGCAACTTGTGTTCTAGGAGTACAGTGGTAGCTGGTCTTTATGCAAAGATGCCAGAAACCATCCTAAATAATTAGACTCTAGTGCTCACCATTACTTGGTGGTTTTCTGTCTCTTGTCTACTGAGCTGGGAAACAGGTGGCAACATAGTATTGGAGTCAGGGTCATCTCATGGAGCAGGCAGGCCCATGGGCCCTCTTGTTTTCAACCAGAGCTACCACAAAGCCACTTCTGATACCCACAATATGTAGATTGGCTGCACATGTTCTGTTTTTTGTTTTTACATGAAGTCCAAGTTCAGTCTTTCAGCAACTCTAGGTGGGGGGAATTGTCCCAAGTTGAGGAGAGTTATCACTCTCATCTCTGGGATAGATGACCCCCAGTCTACATTCTTCTAAGGTAGCTTCAAACATTAGTCTCTCAAGCATAACTCTAAACACAAAGTGGCCTTCCTCAATTTTAGTGGCTCCCCCTTCTGTGCTCTCATACTGAAGAAAGGATGCAATAAATATGTTCTTGTGGTATGGTAGCCAAAGTAATTGGGATTTCTAATTCATGGTACCAAGATATGGGCAGGAACTCTTGAACCCAAAGGAAATGCATGCTCAGCATGCTAATGAAACATCTTAAGGTGTGAGATGGCCCAGTGGATTCCACTCATCAATTTTTCCATTGCAACTGGAATTTTATAAAACATCTTGGAATTCACCCCAGCACTTGAGAAATAATAATATTCAAATATATAGTTGGGTTAGTCTGCTTCAGCATAAAAAGATACAAAGGACTCCTGTAGCACTTTTGAGATTGAGAAAAAGAAAATTCTAGCATAAGCTTTCATGAACTGCAGCCGACTTTCAATAGTAAGGGTCTGTGAGTAAACTCTGAAATGAGTAATATGGCAACTTATCCAAGGCCATCTTATGAGCTTGGATTTGAACCTAATGTTCTCTAATTTGAAAAAAAAACTTCACTGAGTTGGCTAAGGCAGGAGGGTGGATAAAGCGCCATCCCCTAGATGTTGCTGAACTGCAGCTCCTCACCATTGGCCATATTGGTAGGGCTGATGGGAATTGCAGTTCAGTGACATCTCAGGGAAGAACAGATAGCTTTGCATGAACAACATCCCTGGTTTAGTCCCCCAAAGATTCAAGTTAAATGGATTTCTAGTATAGGAAAGCTGAGAAGCACCACTGAGACTTTTAAAAAACTGCCAGTTGGAGTAAATTAAGATATCACACCGCCCCCAAATCTGTTTTGGCAGACCTCATTACCCCTGTGTGTGGTTTTGTTTTTAAAAAGGGAGAATTGTGTCTCCAGGGGATGTGTGAGTCATCTTTGAAACAAAGTACATTGTTTTACCAAACCTCGAATTTCAAAAACAAACATCAGATATGATCTTCCAATTATTTATGGTTTGGGGCAAAGGGACTAGTGTGGCCTGTAGTAAGTCTGTGTGTATATATGTGGGTAATAACCCCAGACTCTCTGAAGTTGTTTGCCCCAGAGCAGACAGTGGTTGGATAAATGGACCAGTGGTCTAGCTCTTGTTTATAGAAGATATATTTATTTTTATAAATCCATTTTTTAATAAAAATATTGAACTGTCCAATGTTCTGCATCAGCAATACACTGTCTGGGAATGAAGGAGATTGTAATCCAAAATACCTAGAATGCCCTAGTTTGGAAAAGGTTCTAGATATTTGAAGGACTGAACTAAGCTTGCCAAATTAGCATTAACTTCCCCCCATTTGTTCACCCAATCCAACTGAATCAAGGAGATTTTTCTTAAACATAAAGTGGCTGTCCAGGTGGGTGTGGGGTTTTTATGAGCTGCACTTTCACTTAATTGAATGCCTTATATCATGGGTGAAGGATCCTAACACTGTGGTGATAAAATGCAGTACAGCAGTCTTGTAGTGTCTTCCAAGGACACAGCCGATAAAAAGACTTAGATGAACGAATGGAGAAAAACGGGGATGATTGCAGAGGATGGGCGAGGCATAGGTAAAACAACCCAAATTGTCTGTCTTGCACCTGTCTCGTTTTACTTCTTGCACTTCTTAACCATTGTTTCCCTAATCTCTGCTCGTTGAACTAAAACTAAAACAAAAACCAATTAACACTGTCATAAAAAAAAAATCTCTGCATACTTTCTAACACAAACTCCATGTGGAGGGGAGAGACAGTAATTCTACAAACACCAAACTGAAAATTAAAATAGAACAGGAATAAACAAGTTAGGGGCTGCAGGCTAAATCTGATCAAAACCATTGTGCTAGTCTTAAATTTCTACAAAAAGAAATATGCTTGTATGCCATAGTTCTAGTGAAAGTGTTTTCCAGGGGAAAGCTTTAGTGGACAAGATAAGTTTGCAGTCCTTATGTTGCACCCTCTTTTTTTAAGACATGCATTATATTTGGAAGATGGGGGAGAGACAAGCCAGTAGAATATCTTTGCTAATTACTGTGTCTCTTCTCATAACATTCAAGATGCTGCAGTTTGCATCTCAAAACTAGCAGCATGTCCTGGGGGACTCACATTTTGAAGCACTGCACAAAACACAGTCAAATTTAAGAAGAGGAAGGAGCACTCAGTAATGGTGCCCTGGAGCAGATCACTGCTGCCTATTAAAATCCGGAAAGGAAATGATCTGGGATGGCACTGATACGTTTACTAGATAGGAAATGCAAAATGGAAAACAAAAACAAAAAAACGCAACAACACAACTAGTTTTTATTGCAACCTTTGCCTTGGCCTGGAAAATGGAGTGATAACAAAGTCGGAAGTGCCAGAGGCTCCCAGCATACCATGCACTTGATACCATATTTTCAGTAAGCTTTTCCACAGAGAGCCAAGGCTTAGTCACACATAAAGGTTTACCCGGTCTGACTTAAAAGCAGCGGTAGTGGTGATCTATGACAATTCTAGTAATAAGTCATTTCTGTGCCATTCTCAGAATAGATCACACATGTGTAGAAAGGGGGCCTTATATTGGGAACTGTTCCAGGGCCAATAACCACCTGGATCTGGCCTTGATGGTAGTTAATTTGTAACATTGCTTTTATAACAGCAGGCCATTAAAAGCCAGTAAGTGATGGACATGAATATGTGAACTACTTTTAGTTGGTTCTCAGATCTCTGGTGACAGCAGCTTCCCCACCCCCGCCCACTGCCAAAAAACAATAACCCACCAGAGGATTTCCATAATGAAATACTTTGCCACCCTATTAGAGCCACAATGCCATTTAAGGGAATAGAAGCTCTTGTGTCAAGTGTCTCCATTCTTCCCTTTTGCAACAGCTACCAAATCAAGACGTTTGGCAGTTAGCTAGATTCCACTCATCAATATTGCTAGCAAAGCTCCCAGACTCAAAATGGGTGATAGGTGGAGAACTGCTAATTGGATGTTCTTACAGCTTTTAATTCTCTTTCGTGCTTTTTTTCAATTAACCTGTATTCTCCCCATTGGAAAAATGGGAGGCCCATTACCAAACTATAGCCTTTCATGCCTGAGCCTTTAATAAAAGTCCTTGCTTTTATTCAGTCTTCTTTATTCATCCTTTTCACTAATGTTTTCTTTTCTCTCTCTCTTTTCCTTTGCAGCAAAACTGGAGTAACCATTTAGTCCTAAACACATTTTGCAGAATTGTAAGGTTAATTTTCTTGCATGCGTCTTTAGCAACGCATCTACTGAAAACATCTGCATGAATCTTGTAAATGGCAAAATATCTTTCCTTAGGGAGGGAGAAAAAAAATAGAACTGAAAACTCGTGTTCCATGAAGGAAGTGTGTGGTGCTCTTTAAAGCTTCAGTTTTTATGCAGATCTACCAATGTGCAATATAGTTTTAAACTGATAACAGACCTTTGCAAAGAAGGTTTGGGGTTGCATGAAGTCAAGATTCCTTAAACTGCTAAGCAAGAATTAAAGAGTGGTGATTGGCCAAGTTTTATCCTTTTTTTCTTTCCATATTTCGTTGTGTAAAATGTCATAGTTTATAAAGTGTACAATATCAGACTGTAATGCATGCTTTTCAATTGTAAGTAGCTGATGATCTTTATTGTATCTTAGCATAACACTTTACAAAGCTCTGTACAATATGCAATTCTATTTATACAAATTCATTGACAATGGTACTGTTGCTGAATGTTTAAGAAACTGTTAAAACTGCAATTCCATAACTTCAGCTTTTTTGGGGAAAAAGATCTTGGAGTGTGCAAATAAACCTATTTTGCACTGTAATAATGTAACTTATTTAAAATTAAAGCCGTAGACACACATTGGTGCAATACACATGTGATGCGTTTTACCATAACAACAAATCCCTAATAATGAACCTAGTCAGGTCATAAAACAGCATGTGTGACTTTTTTTTAGTAATTGTAAATAACATTGTCTGATTCAATGCTGATGGTGACTAGCATCACACCTATTACCATCCTAGTTTTGGGTAAAATAAACTTATTATACAATATGTAGTTGGTGTGTTTTCTGGATGTATTTTTAATTTTCTGCTGTAGGAACATGCATCTTGTAACTTACTTCTAAGTGATCTCCACATTATAGAAAATGAGAATTTTGGAGTGTACCATATGGGGATGGCATAATGTTCCCTGTATGTTAAAAAAATAAATAAAGGGGGAACTCCACCACCTGTATATTACTGTCAGAGTGTACTATATAATTCCTGGTTTACTACATGGGAGCTTTTTCCATGAGAGAATGTTTAAAATTATGAAATCTACCTGTAGCCTGAGATGGTATAGTCCAAAGAACTCAACCAGGTCATTCTGCCTAATTTGAAGACTGGCTTTTTGAAAAAGTTGCATAGCCAGAATATAGAGACCCAAACACAATGACTTTGAACAATGGGTTTCTTAGCAAAGCAGGCAGCACCGAGAATAACTTCCGAAGTTGAAGAGCGTTTCTGAATCTGTCTGCAGCATAGCATGGGCGCATGCTACTAAAATAAAAGAAAAAGAATATTGGGCAACATGCACAAATCCTTGGGTGGCTCCTAAGGTGTCATTTTTGATCCACAACATGTTTTCCACTTGGATTTCCTGCTAACTATCCATGCTTAAGTTTACCAAGTTTTTTTTTTCAGCCACAGGTTCCTAGCAATGCTAATCAACAATTCCTGCTCTTAGATCCATAGGTATGGCCATTCTCCTTGTGTAACATGGGTATGTGGTTATTACATAATAACCTTTAGTAGTAGTACCACATTTTTTTAAGATCTTCCATTTTTTAAAAAATAAACATAGGATATACTGTCCAAATCATTTAGAAGTTATTTTTATTTTTAAGAAAGCCATACCAATGATTATACTCAACAGCAAATTATCTACTTAAACATAGTTTACAGTAGTAGACATTTCCTGAGATGGGAAAGACATGATATGCTAGGGTACTTAACTACATAACTTTTTTCAAGTGAAGTGGTCATATAAAGAAATCAAATTTGAGTTTAGTAAATGGGTCAAAATGTCCACGATATGTCTCGTTTTGAGTCGAGGCATTCCTTTATGGCAGCCACCACCACTGGGAAGAAACAAATGGCCATGCTGGCTGGGAGCAATTGGAGTTGCAGTAGGACATGTCTGTTGAAGGAGGCTGGCTTAGAGGGTAAAACTAGGCCAAAGAAAGTTCCCTGCTCATTACACTTAACCAGAAAACTCACTGGGTGACCTTGGTTCATGCTTGCTCGCTGCCTATTTTATTTTATTTCAACCACCCACCTCTTCAGGTGAAAAACACTGCCAGAACAGCTTACACAGAACAATAACCAAGACAAGAATAATGTTGTGGAGACAAATTGGAGAGAAGAGGAAGAAACTATGTACACTGCCTTAAGCTCTTTTGAGGAAAGGTGCAGTATAAATGTCATGACAAATAAATTTAAACCAGTGAGTAGTATAATATAGCAAAGGACAAATATGGATGGCCCTTGTGGTCTCTTCCAACTCTACAATTCTATGATTCTATAAATAGGACAGCAGTGTGATGCGGCAGCTAAAAAAGCCAATGTGATTCTGGGCTGCATCGATAGGTATACAGTATCGTGTCTAGATTGAGGGAGGTAATGGTGCCACTGTATTCTGCTTTGGTCAGACCTCACCTGGAAAACTGTGTCCAGTTCTGGGCACCACAATTCAAGAAGGATAGTGAGAAGCTGGAACATGTTCAGAGGAGGGTGACCAAAATGGTGGGAGGTCCGGAAGCCATGCCCTGTGAGGAGTGACTTAAGGAGTTGGGTATGTTTAGCCTGGGGAAGAGAAGGTAAAGAGGAGACATTATATCCATGTTTAAATATTTGAAGGGATGTCATACTGAAGATGGAGCAAGCTTGGTATTTTTGCTGCTCCAGAGACAAGTACACAGAGCAATGGATTCAAACTACAGGAAAAGAGATTCCATCTAAGCATTAGGAAGAACTTCCTGACAGTAAGAGCTGTTTGGAAGTGGAATGCACTGCCTGGGAATGGTGGAGTCTCCTTCTTTGGAGGTTTTTAAACAGAGGCTAGATGGCCATCTGTTGGGGAATGCTTTGATTGGGTATTCCTGCAAGGCAGAATGGGGTTGGACTAGATGGCCCTTGTGGTCTCTTCCAACTCTATGATTCTATGAAATGACCTTCGAATCAGCAGAGGACAAGGATATTTCAGAGCAAATTAATGCAATATACTTCAGATGCAGCCTTCAGTGATGCACACTGGAAACTGAGAAAGGCCTTTGACAGCCCTGGCACAGATACAAGTGTTACAAATCTGTCCCTGTATTTCTCAGTAAAATGTTGGTAATTCTTTGACTTTTGTTTTTTAAATATGGGAACAGACATTCAAAACCATCTTCCCCTTTGTCCGAAGTGGTATGAATCTTACTAAGTCATGGATACTTAATGTTTAAAAAAAGCTTAACTAAGCAATTAAACTGCTATCTTTCTTGTATGATCAACGGAGAAAAGAACCAGCAAGACACAACATATTAAGTTAATTTAAGATAGTGGCTGCCTCAGTTAAAAACACAGTCTTATATTTTGTGATGGCAGTTAAAGGTATGTAAGTGTGCCAAGGGCCTGTTGTCTCTCTGCCTGAATTCTTGAGATTAATCTCAAAAAGCAGGGTCACCACCCCCAAAAAGACACTGCTGAAAGTTGGCTGAGATTTCCCATTCAGAAAGGACAACCACATCATTCAAACATTATTTGAATACCTGACAAGACTTACCGTCATGAAGATCACAAATTACCCCACAGTGATGAGTTTTCCACATCTGGTGAATTACCTCCAGTACTTTAACACCTCTATACCAGGGTTGGCATCAGTTTCCTGTCAGGAGAAAGAAGACCCACCCTTAGATAGATCATAGAATCATAGAACTGCAGAGTTGGAAGAGACCACGAGGGCCATCCAGTCCAACCCCCTGCCACGCAGGAAATCACGATCAAAGCATCCCTGACAGATGGCCATCCAGCCTCTGTTTAAAGACCTCCAGGGAATGAGACCCCACCACGCTCCGAGGGAGTGTGTTCCACTGACGAACAGCTCTTACTGTCAAAAAGTTCCTCCTAATGTTGAGGTGGAATCTCTGTTCCTGGAGCTTGCATCCATTGCTCCGTGTTGCAGTCTCTGGAGCAGCAGAAAACAAACCTGCTCCATCCTCAACGTGACACCCCTTCAAATACTTAAACAGGGCTATAATATCGCCTCTTAACCGTCTTTTTTCCAGGCTAAACATACCCAGCTCCCTAAGTCTCTCATAAGGCATGGTTTCCTGACCTTTCACCATTTTAGTCACCCTTCTTTGGACACACTCCAATTTGTCAATATCCTTTTTGAATTGTGGTGCCCAGAACTGGACACAGTATTCTAGGTGAGGTCTGACCAAGGCAGAATAGAGCGGCACTATTACTTCCCTTGAGCTAGACACTATACTTCTATTGATGCAGCCCAAAATCGCATTGGCCTTTTTAGCTGCCGCATCACACTGTTGACTCATGTTCAACTTGTGGTCTACTAGGATTCCTAGATCCCTTTCACACGTAGTCTCATTCAGCCAGGTCTCCCCCATCCTATAGCTATGCATTTCATTCAGCTGTCCTTTCTAGGCTGTGATTGTATGTTTTAATTTTTTTCTTCTAATTTATATATATATTTAATTATTTTTTGTTTTTAATCCTTCATAATTTAATATTATTTTAAGAGGTGGGTGGGCTAGGGTATTGTGATTATGGAGTTTTTATATTGTAAGCCGCCCTGATTGCGTTGCAGAGGGCCGGGATAGAAATAAAATTTTATTTATTATTATATTAATTATATTTTTCCGCCCTAAGTGCAGTACCTTACATTTCTCTGTACTGAATTTCATTTTGTTAGCTTTGGCCCAGCTCTCCAGTCTATCCAGGTCATTCTGAATTTTGATCCTGTCCTCTAGGGCATTAGCTACTCCTCCTAATTTGGTGTCATCTGCAAATTTGATAAGTATGCCCCTAATTCCCTCATCCAAGTCATTAATAAAGATGTTGAATAGCACTGGGCCCAGGACAGAACCCTGTCAAATCTTTCCAAGACGAAGAGGAGCCACTGCTGAGCACCCTTTGGGTTCGGCTGGTCAACAAATTACAAATCCATTTAACAGTTAACTTGTCTAGACCACATTTTACAAGCTTGTTTGCAAGAATGTCATGGGGAACCTTGTCAAAGGCCTTACTGAAATCAAGGTATGCAATATCCACAGCGTGCCCTTCATCTACCAAGCTGGTAATTTTATCAAAAAAAGAGATCAGATTAGTCTGGCATGACTTGTTTCTCTGAAACCCATGTTGACTTTTTGTGATTATGGCATTGCCTTCTAAATGTTCACAGACTCTCTGTTTAATGATTTGCTCTAGAATCTTCCCTGGTATTGATGTCAGACTAACTGGATGATAATTGTTGGGATCCTCTTTTTTCCCCTTTTTGAAGATGGGAACAATGTTTGCCCTCCTCCAGTCTGCTGGGACTTCTCCTGTTCCCCAGGAGTTCTCAAAGATTATTGCCAGTGGCTCTGATATTATATTTGCCAGCTCTTTTAATACTCTTGGATGTAGTTCATCTGGTCCTGGAGATTTAAATTCATTTAGATTAAGAAGGTATTCCTTTACTACCTCTTTGCTTATTCTGTGCTGGATATTCCCTATTGTGTCCTCTGTTCCTTTATCCTCAGGTTGGTCCCCCTTTTCTTTTTCTGAAAACACTGAGGCAAAGAAGGTGTTGAGCAATTCTGCCTTTTCTCTGTCCCCTGTTAGCATTTTGCCATCTTCTCCGTGTAGTGGCCCTACCATTTCCTTCTTCCTCCTTTTGCTGCGGACATACCCAAAAAACCCCTTTTTATTGTTCTTAACCTTTCTAGCAAGCCTGAGCTCATTCTGCACTTTAGCTTTTCTGACTTTACTCCTACACGTGTTTGCTATCTGTTTTAATTCTTCTTTGGTGATTTCCCCCTTTTTTCATTTCCTATACATGTTCCGTTTAAAATTTAACTCCGTTGAAAGTTCTTTAGTCATCCATCCTGGTTTCTTGAGACACCTCCCATTTTTCTTCCTCAATGGTACTGTTTGAAATTGTGCCTTCAGTATCTCCCTATTGAGAAAGTCCCATCCATCTTGAGGTCTCTTCTTTTTTAATATCCCTGACCACGGGATCTCCTAAAGTCGAGAATGCATGCCTGACTATGCCTGGCTTCTCCTTTCCATTGTATAACAAACTCCAGGAGAACATGATCACTCTCACCTAAGGATCCCACCACTTGCACCCCATTAACCAGGTCATCCCTGTTGGTTAGGATCAGATCTAAAATAGCTGACCCCCTTGTTGCCTCTTCCACCTTTCGGACCATGAAATTGTCTTCCAGGCAAGTCAGGAATTTGCTAGACCTTGAAGTTTTGGTTGAGTTAGATTGCCAGCAAATATCAGGATAGTTGAAGTCACCCATCACTACTACATCTCTCCTTTCTGCGAGTGTGGTCATCTGTTCTAGAAAGGCATCATCCAATTCCTCCGTCTGACTTGGGGGCCTGTAGCAGAGTCCCACAATAACATCCCTGTTGTTTCCCTCCCCTTTAATTTTTATCCAGATGCTCTCCACCTGGCTTCCAGTATTGATGTCATGGATCTCTTCACTGGTGTAAATATCCCTGACATATAATGCCATTCCTCCTCCTTTCCTGTTTGGCCTGTTTCTCTTATAAAGGTTATACCCCTCTATTCCTACATTCCAATCATGAGACTCATCCCACATATTTCTTCCACCCATCCAAATTAATAAATAGTCTCCTAAGGACCTTAGTGATGTGTTTCTGAGATTAAATACATCATTATAAAAACACAAGAAAGCTTCAGACGTTCAAACAAGCCTAATCGAAATTTGCCCTGAAAGAAAAGCCGAAGGGCAATATATAAATTGCTACAAGATGAGAAATTAATAACGCATTGGGGATAATCTATTTGCAAGGGGGGGTCACTATAAGGAATCCTGTGCAAAGGGATATTGTAGCACCTTTGAGACTGAGAGCAAGACGTTGGTAACATACGTTTTTGTAGACACTCTGCATCAGATGCATGGGATGAAGTGCCTATTAAAGCCTGTAATTCTAGTCTGTGGACTTATTTTGGGGGGTACAATGGGCCCTCAATATCCATTGGGGTTTTGTTCCAGGGCCACCACCCCAAAATCCATGATACCAAAATCCGTGGATGCTCAAGTCCCATTATATACAATGGCATTGTAAAATGGTGTCCCTTATATAATAAGATGGCAAAATCAAGGTTTGCTTTTTGGAATTGTTTTTCCTGAATATTTTCAACCCATGGTTGGTTGACTCCATGGATGTAGAACCCATGGATACGGAGGGCCTACTGTATTCTTGGCCACCATATTATAACTTGCTTTGTCTTTGGCTGTTTTCTCTGTGTCCGTTTTGTTAATGCCATTATCACTAGCTACCTCATGCAAAGAAGAGGTGAGAGGTAAAATGTGGGCCACAATTGCAGAGCAGCTACCACACCTTTTGGACTACAACTCCCAAGATCCCCCAGTAGCATGACCATTGTCTGTGATGGATGGGGGATTCACAGGATTGTAGTCCAAAAAGAAAAAAGGCTTTGCCCAAACTTTGTTTCTCTATATTAATCAAACTTGGTCCCCCATTGCAGAACTGGGTATAGTTCCAGAGCTCTAAAAGTCTGGAACTGTTGGTGTCAAACACTGACACACATTATTGCTATAGAATAAGCTTTATTGATAATAAATGATGCTGCAGATGGTAAACAGCAGAGAAACATCCCAGCAGTTTAACTGATGGGGTTCAGCATCCCCTCAGAGCTAGTGGTATAACTAGAACTCCAAACAAATTCTATCCAACAGAGATAAAAATCACGCCCGTCTGTTCTCAGCCTTCATATCTTTTCCCAGCATCAGACTGCAAAGTGAATGCAGAAAGTATCCAACAAGATCCTTAATGCAAATTAACCCTTTAATGGCACTAGAGAGCTGTGGACATTTCTCCATGATGCCAACAAGGACTAAAAAATGCATCTGTCAAGTGGCAGACACCCAGCTTGCTACACTTGGTGTACGGATAGTATAAGTGAGAAGCTACTCTCCATTGTAAGAGTCGTGATTATGCTGGAATAAAATGAAGCAGCAAAATGTAAAACAACACACACACACCCCACATGACCATACACCCAACTTAATTGGGGCTTTGGCATTGCTATTATCTAATGCTAAGTTTTTGCACCAGTAGCCAGTAGTAGCATCTAATCTCTGCCAACTGCTAAACTCTTCTGAGCTAGGAATCACAACCAGGAAACGTTCCAAACTCCTGAAAATGCAGCTAGCAATGTTGTGGATTGGTTGTTTCTAGTCCCCCTTGCCAAGCTGCCTTTGATGCATTAGTACTTTTTGTTCTTTGGAATAGACATCCTTACAAATCCAAACAGTGCTGCTGGTTCTTTGGGGTGTCCCCCCCTCCAGTGTCTTTATCTCTATGTATAAACATTTCTTCCCCCTCCCAGCTCAAACTCTTGCCTAAAGTATCCCAATGCAAAGAAAGATCGGGCCTTGCCATGGTTCTCCATACCCCAGTCGCCCCCAGGCTGCTGCTGCTGTTCTATACCTTCAAGTCATTTCTGATGACTGGAAACCCTAAGGCAACCCTATCATGGGTTTTTCTTGGCAAGATGTGTTCAGAGGGGAATTACCATTGCCTTCCTCTGAGGCTGAGAGAGTATGACTTGTCCAAGGTCACCCAGCGGGTTACCATCGGCCAAGAGAGGATTCCATAACTGGTCTCCTAGAATCTTAGTCCAATGTTCAAACCACTACACCTCACTGGCTCACTTACCCAGACTGGACTTCTGCAATAATACATGGCAAGACCAGGCCAGACCAGCCGAAGACTGGGCTTTAACCAGTTTTAAACAGATAGTATCTCCACTTTTAACATATTGTTGTCATCTGTTATTGTTTCACTTTACAAAAAAAATGGGCAATTCCTCCAGCAGAAAAACAGTATAAATGTTCTAAATAAAATAATATGTATTCTTTATAGAAAACTATCTTTGCTCTGAAAATCACAGCTGACAATTTACATATTCTTACTCTGGGAATATAAAGCCTTCATCAGTAGGTGTCTGTTTTGATATAATTTACTTTAAAAAAATCGTAATGCTTAGGCAGCCTGGTGTGGGTGTGTAACTCGTAGCCTCATAAAAAAGCACTTAGAAAAATTTAAAAAGCAGCTTCTTCTGTGACAAGGGAATGTGGTTTTCCAAGTCCATTAAGGCTTCTTTGTTTGTGTGCTAGAGGGAGAAGGGAAAGCTGGCAGTAATTTTAATGATAGATTTCATGATATAAACATCCATCACCAGCTGCAGTAAAACTTCCAATGCTTCTTCCCCACAGGGCATTAAAAAGCTATTAAATCCATCATTATTAGCACTGGAGGCAGCTAGTCCAGCGGCATTAGGAGGAAGTGAATATGGATGATGTAAACTGCCCACCAGCAATGCTGTGGTTTGCAGGGATATCAGCCCTGTTGGTTCTAGGCTCTGTTCTCTGCATAGAACCTGGCTGACCAGGACTAAATTTGCTCAGAGAGCAAACTCTGAGTCACTATAAATCATGGTTGTTGTAGTGTTTTTTTGTTTTTGCAAATTGTGGAGTTGTGCTGGTAGACTCTGCCCCCCTTCTTGCCTAAAAGCTAAACCTTCTTCAGATTTTTTAATAGGCAGCTTCTTCTGCTCATGGCTGGGGGTCTTGCCCCCAGTCCTGTACCCAGTTCTGGACACCACAATTCAAGGAGGATATTGACAAGCTGGAACGCATACAGTGGAGGGCGACCAAAATGGTGGGATGTCTGGAAGCCATGTCCTATGAGGAGCAACTTAGGGAGCTGGGTATGTTTAGCCTGGGAAAGAGAAGGTGAAGAGGTGATGTGATATCCATGTTTAAATGTTTGAAAGGATGTCATATCGAAGAGGGAGCAAACTTGTTTTCTGCAGCTCCAGAGACTAGGACATGGAGCAATGGATGCAAACAGGAAAAGAGATTCCACCTAAACATTAGGAAGAATTTCCTGACAGTAAGAGCTGTTCAACAGTGGGATGCACTGCCTTGGAGTGTTGGAGTCTATTTTTGGAGGTTTTTAAAACAGAAGTTGGATGGTAATCTGTCAGGAGTGCTTTGTGCATCCCAGCAGGGCAGAATGGGGTTGGACTAGATGGCCCTTGTGGTCTCTTCCATCTCTGATTCCTCCTGCTGAGCTGAATGCAGCACCAGCAGCAGTGCCATTTGTTGAACTGTGCCCTCCTTCATATCTCCAAGTAACTGCTCCTTTCTGCAGACAGTTTTTTCTTGAATTTACTTCCTTTAGGATGTTCTGAGACTCTCCTTTACTATCTTCCCCCTTTCCCCTTGGGGTGGTGGTGGAAAAATCTGCCATTTGGGGCAGGCGGACTGCAAAGGTATAGAGAATGACTGAATGTAAACAAATGCAGCTCTTTCTTCCGCAGTTTTGGGCTGCAAGATCCCTGGGGCAAGATATTTTTGTTTGTTTCCATGGAGTGTATAAACAACAATATAGAAATTTTGTAATAGCTAGAAAGACTATTAGATTTACATGCATTAAGAATTTTCCTTTCTTGGAGAAGAAATTTTCCTTTCTTGGAAAATGTGCAAGCTGAGAAGAGTTGAGTTCAAAGTTCAACTTTGCTAAAAAAAATTAACGTAGCCATCATTTTCATTATTACAAATATTAAGCACTGCAAGACTTAGAAGTCAGAACAAAGTTCAAAGAACTGCATGAACGAATATTGTGAACTTAAGGAAAATATCTAAAACCATCCTCCAGTCTTATTAGTTACCTCCTCCCATTCCCAAAGCAGCTTATGAACCAACACAGAATTGCAGTTTGAGGATTCAACTCCACATGGAATACAAAATGGCAGATGTAGCTAAAGTTTGCTTCAGTTTATTTTCCACCTTGTGTCTTACACACAATTCTGGTTTCTGAAGATGAATGTAAATTAAAAAGAAACAGTGAAAAATAATAATTAAAAAAAATCCCCCTTACTTCTAAAAAGACATCCATGACTGTTTGCAGCACTTGGAGTGCAAGGGAATAAACTCTCTTTCCATAGAAAACCCATGTTCTATTTCCAGGGGAAGGTGGGAAAATTAATGAAAGGGCTGGAAAGTCTTCCCCAACCCATCTGTTACTTAATGTGTGTCATAAGAAATAAAAATTAATTTTAAAAGCTGCAATATATGAACCCAAAGTGGCCAGATAGTCAAGAAAGAGAAAACAGCCCTATTCTTCTAGAAAACAAAAGTTGTATTTATGGGTTCTTTTCTGCAGCAGATTTCAACAGGGCATGCCCAGGAGAAGTTATTGCTAGGCTGTGTCTTGACAAAGTTATCAAATGCTAAAGCACAAAATGTGAACAAGGATGTTTTTAATAATAATATATTCAGCTGGTTAGCTATTACTTGGTATTACCCAGTATGAAACAGTCTTAAGAGCTGCTATCTAGTTGAACTTTCCTCAGTGCTGCTCCAAGTTTTCCAGGTATTCACGTATAGGCTTTAGCGCTTGTTAGTGCAGAAGTGGCATGCCTTTATTTTAGAGTGTGCCTGTGAAGTGGCCTATAGAAAAACACAGGAGAGGAGAGGGAAAGGGCTGGGAGGAGTTTCACTGCTCCTCTGTGGGACTCCTGCAGGTTTCTGGAGGAGTGCATGCATCTCAAGACACTGTATAGGCTCTGACATAAAGCTTTCTTTCATAAAAGGATAAAAGAGCAGCCTACATTTATCCACCACTGGGGATCAAGCATAATTAGTTTGCATCATAATTCCGACATCGTTTTAGTCATTAACAGATGTTTGAGAATGTTTTATGTGCTTTAAATCTTCTAATTTTAGAAATAAGAACTCAAAATCTCTGCTTGACACCCATGCCTCCCCACCAAGCCACTCAAGTTGCTCAGCCTTCACATTAAATAAGGAGCATAAGGCAGAAACAGAACTGAAAGTCTTTTTTCAATTGCTTCACTTCTTCAGATTGTGCCTCAGTCCAGTTTCTCCATCAGCTCACACTGCCCTTGGCATTCTTTATGCCAGGAAGAAGCAGGATTATTTTGGATCACTTATCCTGTGATGTGCTTTCCAGGTATCTCAGAGGCCATCTCACTGCATGCCAAACCACTGTTCCTGATCAGCCCACTGGGCTGCTTCGCTATCACTGCCTTCTAGATCGCCTTCCTCTCCACTCCCTTCCATGTCATCCACATCTTCCTCCTGCGTAGCATCTGTGGGACTTTCCTCTTTCTCCATTTTCTGCATTCCCTCCAATGACTTCTGATCATTTGGATCCAAACTGGGAGAACAGAAGAAAAAATAAAATAAAATTCTGACATATGAAAAAGACAGGCCTGCCCAGGTTTTTTTTTAAGATTTCCAGTTTCAATATACTGTTTCTAACATATACAGCCTTTGCTTGCCTCCCCAGAGATACATTTAACCATCTCTGCACATTCCAAGGAGGTAGGGGCTCACCTGTAATCAGTCCACATTCTTACAGGGGATCTTACAGAGTTTGACCTTTGAACACACTTAGCTAAACTCCTTGAACCTTCTGTTGCATACAGGCCTGCCTTTCAATCACAAGCACAAACACACAAGAGATAAGACAGACAACACAATCTTTAAGCACTGTAAGGAAGCACTTTAACATAGCTTCAACTCTCAGTCATCTGTTCAACTAAACTGCTTCAGGGCCAAGGAAAAGCAAGGGGATGCATTTCAAAAAAGAGAGGTGATGAAGCTGTGTTTGGTTTAAGGTAAGTGCACTCAAGAAAGCTTCTTGCAAACTTACTTAAAAGTAATTTGGCTCACTGTCTGAATTCCCAGTTGGCCTGTTGGAAAGCCAACTTTCTTGGGGCATCACACAGCTTTAGAGATACATTTACTTAAGGAGTGAGGATGTGGTCTATTCACCTTTCCAAGTACACCAAGGGCAATCCTGTGGTGGTGAATGAGGGGTAAGAGAACAGGGGAATCTATCCATCTACAGATTCAAAATTAAAATTATAACCTACTTGGGGGACTAAAACAAACTCATGCATACATACCATAAAATGACTGGGAGGAGGATCTATTGGCAGATTATGGAAGAGGATGGTCATAGGAGTTGTAAATCCTCACCATCTGGATGACAACAACAATTCCAGAAAGTTACCTTAGAGCAATACTGTACTGGTCCATGGCTTCCTGGTACTCATTAACAGCTACAAGGAAGTCCCCTAACATTCGATGCAGAATGCAGTCACTCTGGTTGGCCAGAGCATTCCTCAGCAAAGCAATTCCATCTTCATATTTCTGTTCCCGGCCTGCTGACACAGATTTAAAGCCATTTATATCAGGGGTGTCCTGCACTTAAAGACATCTCCATTGACTAACTGCACAGACCTTGTAGTACTTAGATATTTATTAAAAGACATTTTAAAATTTATGAGCTTGTTCAATTTACACTCCGCCTTTCTCCCACCATGGGATGCAAGCTGGCTTACAATAATTTAAAATAAAAGTTTAGCTAAAATGTTATATTACAAGAACTGTCCTTCATGCTTACAGATATTAAGGTGATGTACAAACATAATTTCAGTTCATGCCAAAGCAACTGCAGTAGGAGCATCAGTTGCACCTCCATGGAGAAGGCATTATGCAGAGGTGGGCAACTGTGCAAGAGATGGGGGCCAATTTTCACTACCTCACCTTCCTGGTCGGTCACACTGGGCTGGCAGCCCACTCCAAAAGTGAGAGAAAAAGATGCAGCAAATCAAAAGCACAGCTATGTTTTGAAGAACTTTGGGAGAGAACTGCCACCTTCAAGACTAGGTAGAAGTGATTCTGTTTTGCAGGGACATACCTATGCATGCTGAATAAAAACTATGCTGGCAAGCTTATACAAAGTGCACAAGAGGGTAGGTAACGGACTTACTGAGAAGCTCTGCCTTTTTAACCACTGCTTTGATGTAATCCGGACGTTGTGTCAATGCTTTGTCCAGCAAAGTCTTTGCTTTCTCCTGTGCAACAGGATCTTCCAGACAAACAGTTGCCAAAAGAGTCAGTGTCTGTGCATTGGCTCCCAGGGTTTTGTACACATTATTAGCCATAACTGTGGCTTCACGGAGGCCATTAGATGCCAAGTAGCACTCAATGAGGCCTACAGGATCAAAAGGGTCAAAGTTATTATTTGCAGATATAACCAGACTTTTCTATTTCAGTAGCATTTACAGCATGTGGTGGTGGTTTATCCATTTAGTGCAAAAAGTCCCACCTAAGCAACTGTCAAAGAATTTTGCACATTGGCCTGGCAGCCCATAACTTTTGGGAGGGACCCATGCATGTCAAAAACATCCTATCACAGGGATACAGTTCATTTGATGACCTACAGCTGTGTTCACTCTACCACCAGATTCAACACTGCACATTTCCAAAAGTCTGCCACCTTTACTTGCCTTCATAGCAGTCCAGCCTGCAAGGAGCAAGCCGTATGGCTTCACGGAAGTGGATGATGGCTTCCTGCACTCTCCCCATGTTCCGAAGAGCGGCACCTTTCAGCAGCAAAGCTTGCACGCTGTTGCTGTTCAGCTGAATGGCTTTGGCTCCTAAATACAAGGCACGGGAGTAGCGTTTGCTGTAGAAGCTATGACACCTGCAGAAAGGAGGTAACAGTGGGTTACTATGCTCAACCTTTTCCACCCTCAGGAAGGAAAGCAGTTCTTTAGCCATTCCCCCAGGTTAGATATTGTGAGAAGGGCAGGTTTCTCAAATAGGAGGGGCTTCTCCATGTAGCCCCACCCACCCCTTTTTTCAAGATCAGAACTGATGTGCTTTGCCAGCCTGGGATGATACCCTAGCATCCAGTGTGCTGTTTTCACTATGAACCTCTGCTCTTCTCACCTCTTTCTCACCTCCTATTTCTGAGGCATATTAAAAAAAAAAATGTAAAAACTGAATAAATAGGCTACAGGTTAAGGCAAATATCAGTAAGGACAACCTAGGATGGGATGGGCAAAGTACAAGATTAGATGCTGAGCTATGGCAAATGAAAGATGGGGCCGTGGTCTTGAGTGAATCAGGTGAGTACTCATGAAGAAGTACAAGGGAGTGCAGAGTAACTAGAGCACAAACATGGAATCTAAAGAATAGGAGTTGCCAGTTGCTCAGAGGAGGTGACAGGCATGCTGAAAGAATAAGAGGGCAACCTGACCTCACCAAACTAGGGGCCCATCTACATGAGGGGGGAAAAAACAGAGTACCTTGCAATAATGGCATTTCGTAGCAGCAGCGACATGTCTTAATGGTGTTTTTGACCTCAGAAGCCCCCACAAGCCTTGCATTCCAGATGGTGGCCGCGAGTGATTTACTCGCGTTAGTTCTTTGCCATCACATCACTGATTTTTTTTTAAAAAAAAAGTCATCCAAGTGCACTGGAGCGATATAGTGATTTTCCGATTTAACAGGAAAGCAAAACAAAAAATAACCACCCCTGTTTTATTGTCTTAGGTGAAACTCCAACATGGTGGCAGCAGGCACTTGCCCTGTCAGCATGTCCCGCCCCTGCTCTCGCCCAGCCACTCAGCTTTGTGCTTCCCTTCAAATCGCTTGTCGTTCGATTGTCCTAACAAGCAGGAATGTGCACCCCCCTCACGGTTTTTAAAAAAGTACGGGAAAAGCCGCAAAGGCTTTTCCTGTGCTGTTTTTGCCGTTTTGGGACCCCCTCCTTCCAAATAGTGTGGATTGGTCATGACCCCATTTAGACAGGTAGGATTCCAGAAAATTCCATGAGGGTTATTTTGATAGAAAAATCAGTAACCACAAGGGACAGGACCCCATTTTCCCACCTAATCATTACTTTGATTTTAGCATGAGAAGGGTCCTTAGAGAAGGAGTTGAAATAATTAAAAATCAATGTACAGAAAACACTGCTGTCCTCAGAATCCTTGAGGCCTGCAATATTTCAACTCTTGAGTGGGCAGTTAGTGCCAAGATTGCATTGTACCTTTATTGTAACCTTGTAAGCAAGCTTTGTTCTATTTCTGGGTGTGTGAAATTTACCTACATCTTTCCTTCATTTTACTTTTCTAAATAAACATGCTTAAAATTTATAATGGATCCTGTGGCTATTCAGTATCCTTGGTGGATGGACCAACAATCAAGCCCCTAAAGTGATCATGAGCATGGCAGGAGCTACGATGGGCTTAAAGTACCTTTTAAAAATCTCCTACACAACACCCTTCCCTTTGCATTACTAGTTTTGATGAAGCAATCATTCTGCATTTTACCTAGGCTTTCTCTACTAAATTTAAAAATGCAGTTCTAGCTTTCAACATTCTGAAATGATATCTACTTTTAGTAATGTCTCCAGTCTGAAACCCCCTGATAACAGAAGTCCATTCTCCTCTGGTATATGTTTTTAGCTTTATTAGCCAACCAAATGTAAAATGCATGATGCAAGCTTTCGAAGCCAGAAGAGCTTTGAAAGCTTGCATCATGTGTTTTGCAGTTGGTTGGCCTATTAAAGGTACCACTTTTTTGTGGATTTTGGATTTTGTTTTGCTGCATGGCCAACACAGCTACCCTTGAATGCGTTTTCCAGATTTTAGCTATCATAGTAAAGTGATTTAATTTCATTTTGTAATGTTTAGAAATTATTTCATTAATTGCCTTGAACAGCATTACAGGGAAGCCAAAGTTTCAAAATTTGTAAGTGGGCAGTAGTACTCTGCATCAGAATTTTATTTCACATAGGCTGGCTCTGAATTCCATGGACATTTTTAGATCCAACTGCCCTAAGGAAGAGGTATCAAGAGGTGCATCAAAAGTTCTACAGGGCACCTCAATTGCAAAGACCCCTGGATATCTCTCCTAGAAAGCCTTGCCTAAAATCTTCAATGGACCTAACAAATTCAGAGAATCATCATTTTGCTGCCTCAGTCCAAGAAGACTTGAAGAGCAACTACTGAAGAACTACTCTGCTTCTTCAATAGGGCCTTGATGGATTCTGCCTCAAAACAGATCAATGGAAGAGTCAAGTCAGTAAGAAGCATGCTATTACCCTGATACCACCCAAGGCTCTGCATGCTGATCAGAAATATTGAAGAGCCGACAGCCTAGATTCTCCACATCCTCCAGGCGACCTTCACGGGCTAACAAGTAGCCATAGACGTCCATTCCTAAAAACAAAAGCATGAAAGAGATGGAGATTCAAAACAGCAAGAGTCCTACTAAGAGAAACACAAACATTAAAGACTGATGAAAAAACGAAAGGATAAGATTGTTTACAGCTTTTGCTTAACAATCAGCTTTTCTTCAACTAATTAGACGTTTTATTTGTCGGCTTAATCTAATTTTCTCTCATTTTAGTAAGAACAGGGACAGAGAAGTTCTTTTTTTGGTATGCCTAATCTGTCCTAGTTTTTCTTTCAACGTCAGTGCTACTACAAATAAACTATTGAGTTCTTTTCCCATTCCATTAAAGCATAGTTAAAGCTGCAATCCTACTTACACTTACTTAGGAGTATGATCCATTGAATTCAACAGATGTACTTCTGAGTCAACTGTTGGAATGGCCTCCCCTGGGAAGCCCAAATGGCACTGAGGTGGGCTTCATTCCAGAGCCAAGTTAGAACATAGCTTTTTATCAAAGCAGTAGGAATATAAGGCTCTTACCTCAAATCTATATAGGTACATGGTTTTCTACTGTTCTAAACTGTTTTGTTTGTTTTTAGATAATTCTAAATTGCCACTGGAAATTTTAATTGGCTTTGTTTCATATTGCCCTGAAATGTTAGATAGTACAAGAGCAGATCCTACCAACTGACCTCATTGCTGGGGCAGGTGTATATGGGGAGATGAACTTACCTTTGATTAAATAGGGATCCAACATTTGTGCTTGCTCAAATTTTAGAATTGCATTCTTATTGTCACCAGCTCTGAAGTACAGATCTGCTAAGCTCCCCAGTATATCCACATTATCTCTCAGTAGTGACTTTTTCTCCAGTGAGCTTATAGGAGAAAAGAAAATTGAGAAAAAAGAGATTGTAATATCAATTTAAAAACAATTCCATAGAATATTTACATCTACTACTACAACATGACTTTACAATCCTGTCCTCATGGCATTGTCTCTCCTACAATACAGCTATAGTGAAAACAACTTCCCTCTAAAGAGTAAAGAGAGGATGGGAGCGTACGTGGCCTTATGACATCAGAAAGCTACACTGCTTTCAGGTGTTCTTCTCCTCCACAGTAGCACATCTCAAAAACAATTCTTCTGTTGCACACACTCCTTTTAACAAATTAAATTTTTTTGGCTGTTTCGTGATATCAAGAGTCCAACCCCCGCCCCCCAAAAAGGGTAAGAAATTGTTTCTAGGTAAATATGGCGTCCAAGAATTACAGATGAACAGGACAGTGAGCGCAGTATGTTATGATATGGAGCTGGGAAACACTCATATACAACATATTGTACTCTTCAATCCTATAAGCAATTAAGAATTAAAAGAAAAATTTGGCAGCGAAAATGCTTTTTCTCTAAAAAGCAATTAGCCTTCAGCTCAGATGTTCTTCAAGAAAGACGCCTGAAGCCTGCGCTGGATTCTTACCAGATGGTGTTGATTGCTCTGGTGTTATCACCTGTGTGCACAAACGCATACGCTTTGATCCACACTGAAAGCCAGTCCAAGTTGGGGATACTTTGGATTACATTCATTGTCATGGAGGCAACTTCTGCACCTTTCACTGAGAGCGACAACAAACCTAAATGAGAGGCAACAATAGTTGTAACTGCTGTTTTGACAAAATGTGCTTGGTAACCTCAAGGAAATGATATGCTCAGATATAAACAACAAGTAAGTGACTACAGTGATTCAGCATCACACACCACACCAACTGTCCTGCCACCTCACCTCCTTAACACAATATTCTTCCCCTCTGATTAGAAAGAGCACTAGAAGTGTTGTTACTGCCTCTCCAAGCACTTAACGCTTCTAAGACACAATACAAGTAGCTACAACGATTAACACCTACTTAGGAGCAGGCAATTAACTGGCTGCACCTGTGCATTAATCTATATTGCTTAACCTGCTAAGAATGTCAAAATTTACCAACAATTCTTAGGCACACTTTTAACGTCCTGAAACAACATTGTTTCAAAAGAATGTTGACAGTAATCATTGAAAACAAGAAACCATCCATCCATCCACAACCTTTATTAGGCATAATACAACATATACATATAACAATAAAACAATAGGACTTCAAAGATCATTTTTAGACAGGTTAAGCCATATGTTTGCTGCCTCAACCAAAAAGTTGGCCATTAGTCTGGGAATATGTGGATTACGATCTTCCAATAAGAATTCCACTGATAATCTATCTGTACAGACATTCCTTTCCAATAACCACCTTATCAACTTTTCCCTTGGAATTATATAGAATGGGCAAGAGAACATCAGGGGCTTGAGCACAATGACATATATGATTCAAAAAAGGAGTCTGCAAATATCTACCCTTGGTCACATTGGAGGGATGTACATTCAACCTTGCAAGGAGAAAAGCCTTCCTTGCCACCAGCAATGAGAGAGTTTGGAAATAATCTGGGATCCCACCCTGTATGGGTGGGATACCAAGCATTGCTGGAGAGCAAACCCTAGGAGGTGTGGGATAAGACAGCTGATGCTCCCTCTCGACAAGTCAGAGCCTAATAGTTTTAAGACCTTCCTTTTCAGATAACAAAAGAAGAGAATCAAGATTTATACCCATAGACACTACTTTACTTTCATAAAATGTTGCCCATCTAGTGTAGTAAACATCAGATAGAAGAAAGCATAAAAGGCCAGATCTATTGGGCCTAAAATGGATCTTAAACCCCTATCTATAAGTCCACAGCCAAGCTTCAGTTTCAAGAGAATTCAAGCCCAATTCTGCATAAAGAGTCAGATGGGGTACACAAGGGGGAACCGCTAATATTCTCCTGAAAAAAGAAGTCTGCAGTCGTTCAGTCTCCTTATTAAAGGCTGGAATCCAGGTAAATATACTATAAAGTAATTGCGGTCTTAATTTGGCTTTATACATTTTTAAGGCCGCCTGGATATCCTGATTACCTTTTTTATAGTAAAAAGATTGTATAGCTGCCAAGGATCTTTCCCCTGCTAGAATTACTTTATCTCTCTGTTTACCCCAGTGTCCATTAAAATGAAAAAGGACACCAAGGTAAGCATATTTCTTGACCTGGTCAATTGTCTGATTACCAACCTTCCACATTCTCAGGGCAAATCTCTTAGAAAATACCAGTATTTTGGATTTGTCAGAATTTACCCGCAGGTAAGATTTATCACAATATTAAAAAAAATCTTTTTAAGGCTCTTGCCAACCCCACCTGAGTTAGAGAAAGTACCAATGTGTCATCAGCATATTGGAGTACAAATAGTGGCCGATTACCCAGCGATGGTGGATGAGAGTCTACTGTGGCCATAAAGGCAGGTAAATCAGCTACAAATAAATTAAACAGGTGAGGAGCCAACACACATCCTTGTCTAACACCTTTACCAGAGTAAATAGGGTCTGTTAATAAGCCAGTTTCAGAGAACTTCACTCTACACTGATTATTTGTATGAAGTTGGCTTAGAAGAAATAACAGTCGAGGATCTATATTAAGCCTACCAAGCTTGTCCCATAATAGTGGCCGGTGAATTGAATCAAAAGCGGCCTTCAGATCGATAAAAGCCACATATAATTTGCCTTTAGGGCATAACAGGTATTTATTTACGAGAAATGAAAGCACTATTATATGATCCTCAGTGGACATGTGTTTTCTAAATCCCGCTTGCTTCGGACCTATCAACCCTTGAACATTCATCCAACTCAGTAATTTTGTATCCAAATAACTGACATAAAGTTTGCCCACTACTGATAGAAGACTTATTGGGCAATAATTACCAGGATCCTGTCAATCCCCCTTTTTAAAGATAGGAATTATGATGGAATCTTTCCAATCAGCTGGAATCTCACCAGAGTTATTGACAAGAGTAAATAAATTAGCTAATGCCTTTGTCCATTGCTCAGGGCAAAACTTCAGAATTTCTGCCGGGAGGCCATCATATCCTGGGGATTTGCCAGATTTTAATTTAGAGATCAACTGATGCACCTCGTCAGCAGAAACTGAACTCCATAGATTAGGAAGATTTTTTATTAGTAGATTTCCCTCAAATGCTTGTGTACTCATTTTTTTTGGTATAATAGGAAAACCAAATCAAGGGGGATATAGTAGGTAGAACCACAGAGCTCTCATTATTCATATATTTCCTAACTGCCACCCAAAATGTTTTCGCATCTTTGGATGTCAGAGCATTATCCAAAGACCTCCAATTTTGCTGGAAAAATACCTTCCTTTTGCCCTCCACCTGTTTAGAGTATTCTTTTTGGGCTTTATAATAGGGCCCAAAATTCGCCACTGGATTGGCCAAAGCCTGATGGAACATTTGTCTCAATTTCCGTTTCCAGACAAGATGACTCTTGTCAAACCATGTTCTTCTACCTTTTATATAATTAGGAGGATAAGAGGCCTTATTTTGGAAAGTAGTCACAATATCCATATATTGAAAACAAGAAACATGGCTACCTAGAATGGCATCAAGAGCAAGTGGGCACTGTCTCAGAACTTCTTTGTAACTTGTCACAGAGGAACGTTCCTGGCCCGCCTTTTTATATAAATTCGCCAGCATCATGTTAATCTGTAACCCATGGAAATACAATGGTGAAGTTATAAACTATAGAGATATTGCTCTGATACACATCAATAGCTCTAAGAGATGAAACACACACACTTGAAACTTGGTATACATACTATGGGGGACTGGGGGTGTGCACCTGGAAACGATTTGATTTTTAAAATTCATTTCTTAATGTCCTTGTTGAAGCTTTCAGGGCTATCTCCAGTCACTAGGTAATGGACTTCCTTAACTCGTACACAGGTTTATAGCCAATTCAGTATTGAAGGAGAAGGCTAATATGGTTTTGCTTGAGCTAACTTAGAAAACTGCATGGATCTCTATAGAATTGTATGCCTTGGGACTTTTCCTCCATAAAAATAAGATGACACAGCTAGAGTTACACCCAGCATATCTGTTCCTCCCTGGCATGTAAGAGTTAAGGCCTTCTGATAGCAAGGGGTCTGGAATTAGCCTGTGGAAGATTGGTTTTTAACACCTAGCCTGGGAAGATTAGCTGAATGGAATGTTACTATGGCATGTGCACAATGTAAGGTGACCTGGCACCTTCTATATTAGATCATACAGGTACTGAACTCGTGTGGGATAGAAATTCATTTCTTCCCCTTTATTATTTCAAATTCCCCTTCTGTAGGAAGCAGAGCTCGAAAAAGTTAGTTTTTAAACTACATATTCCCCAGAGTCCCCAGCCATCAAACAAAAGGTGATTCCAACTTATGCAAAGCCTAATACTTTCATTGCTATGCTCATAACATAGCATGCATTGCACTGAGGAACTGCTTTGTACTTGTTGGTTCCAACTGCTGATCCAACCTTCTGGGCTTGCCATGATTAATGGCAAGTAGTTTTTGCCTTTATTAAAAAAACTAGAGATTTGTACCTTATATCTTGCAATCTAAGGATGCTGAAATAATTCTTCTATCTTGTCTGCTTCTGACTAAAAGCTCTTGAGTAACCTTTCTTCTTTAGTTATGGAGAAACCTACCTTTGGGGTTCTCTGTCTTGAAGGGATTCCATCAAGTATAGCAATAGCATCTTTGTCTTGCTTTAACATGGTATAGCATTCTGCCATTTTGTATTTCACTTCAATTTCAGAAGGCAGGCACTAAAAATACAATGGAGACCACTCTTTCAATGATTTCATAGCTCTTGCAGCACAACAAAAAAGAAAAATGCATTATTAATAATAGATTTTAAAGTTTAAGGAAGGTGCTGTATAACAAGTCAAACTCATGGCCCATTTGACTCAGGACTTCCTGTCTTGAATACTGGAAGTTCTCCACAATCTTCTCAGGCATCAGTCATTCACAGTCCAATTTTGAAAGAAAAAGTGCAGATGCCAGGGACTGGATTTTAGCCTTTCTCTGTGCATAATGTATGTCCTAGCACTGAGCTATGTCATCGCCCATTTTTCTTTTAAATATTACATCTTTTATTGATTGCTATTTTAAAATATCACAAACAAGAAGAGGAATATACCATTCTAATACAACGCAACAGAAACCACCACACATATAAGGGAGAAAGTGTGTGTGCATAGTGCTGATCACAATACATGGTGTACACAAAAGAAAGTTCTGAGATTGGATCTTGGGTGGATACAACCACCCTTGTGTTGTTTCCTCTTTCATGGAAAAGTAACTGTTATAGAAAAGGAAAGTCAAAAGCTCCTAGCCCAGGGAGTAGGCAGGAAGCAGATTAGGATCTGCTGGTAAATCTCTGGCTGATTTGTAGTAGATTCATTTCAGCCATATTGGTGGGGGGCGGGCTTTGTTTTACAGAAATCTCTCACAAAGCACCTCCTCCTACACACACACACACACAGAATACAGCTGAATTGAAAAATGTAAAGGGTAATGAGAAGTGGATTGCTCCCTGGAAGGACTGTTAGGTTTATTCAGTTCTGGTACTCAAAAACAAAATTCCTAGGTTTTCAAATCTTTAATTCTAAATGTACACTTTTCACACCAGACCTTGGTTGAAGGATTTTGGGGTTCTAGTGAAAATACAAGGTAGATCATGCAAGTTTGCAAATCTGCCCACCACTCTGCTAAAAAGGATGAGAAAATGTGCTCTATTAGGTAGTCAGAGACATATAGTACATACATACATCTATATTTTTCAAGGACGCAAACCCAGGCCATGAGGTTAGGAAGACAAACTATGATGTTATAGTATCCTCAGATTAGGCTTCTGTGCCTGTGCCACATCCTCATTCTGTCTGATCAAGGAAAAAATTAAAAAACAAACACACACACAGACACTGCATCGCATAACACTATATTTTTTTCCTTTAAGTGATATAACAGCAAAACACATGCACACACACAATGAAACAATTAACAAACATATTTACACATACTCTTCAATAAATAATATACTTTTAGTGATTAACTGCATCCTTCTGGGATCCAGGACAAAGTTGGGAGAAGTCCTGTTGGTCTGCTTTTTAATTACCTACCTACCTACCCGCGCGCTCACACACAACACAGTAATTCAGATAAGAATTTATTTGCCATGGATATACAACAGCCAATGCAACACGGGTTTGTCTGATTGGCAAGACACCAAGCCATGATGAATGTTTTGACTACCTGGCTTTGAGGAGTAGATGCAGCATTCCCAGTCGAAGGCCTGACTTTTGATGTTTTACTCAAGGCTTTCTTCTGCTGCAAGGCCATTGTGTACTTACTTACGGAGTTTCTGTACTCCTTGTCATGGAAAAGAGAATCTGCATGATACACAAGAAGCTGATACTTCTGTGACGGGGAAAACAATTCACTGTAAGAAACACAAAGCAAACAATGTTGGCTGGCCACACGAAACATCTATACTGATTATTAAAGGGATGGTACAATCAACAGAAGTGTGTCAAGATTTTAAAATGTACTGGCATGTCTGAGTCAGCATTTGGAGGAAGTGCTATTCTCCAGACAGAAAGCCTGCTACAATGAAACTGGTGGTCTTTGTAGGTTTTGGTCTTCAACTTCCATGATCCCTCACCACTGACCACATTAGCTGGGCTTGATGGAAATTGTAGTCCAAAACCTCTGGAGGGCACCAGGTTGAGGAAACCTGGGTTAGTGTGTCAGGAAGGCCCAAGTGCAAATCATCATTCTGCCATTAAGTTTATCAGATGATGTTCAGGCTGCCTCTCTCTACATTTAAAACATATTGTTGCAAAGACAAAAAGGGGAAGAAGGGGAAGGACAGACCACATACATCACTCTTAGCTCCTTGGAGAAGAGGTAAGATAAAATACAAACAATCAGATCAATAGAGCAGTGTCATTGTTGCCTTTTAGACCAAGTTGGAGATCAAGTGTTCTGAGTCAATGTTACCTGTTTTTAAAAATGTACTGGTACAACTTGTCAATCTTCAGGGTTTGACTCCTTCCCCAGGATCTCTGACACTTAAATTGGAGAGTGGCGGGAAGGGTGCATCTTTTTTTAAGGCACATGTGCATAAATATATGTACATTAAGGTACCACACAGTGCACAAGTGGCTGTTTCACACATAATGCAACTTCTGAAGTAGATCCAGATGTTGCCAACTGTGGCCCTTTGGATATTTTTGACCTACAACTCACATCAGCCCTAGCCAGCATAGCCAGTGGTGAGGGGTTATGGGAGTTGCAATTCAAAAGCATCAGGAGCGCTGTGGTTGTACACCCCACCATATCCAAAGTACCACCATTCTCTTGACTTTTCAATCTGTAATGGGTAATCTTATTGCAGAGCACCTGCTGCCAAAGAGCTGGCAGCCCTGCCAATCTGTTGCTGCAAGATCAGCAAAGGATGGTGAAATTGTAGCCTGCCAGAAGTTGCTGGGGTCAGCTCCCATCCACCTCAAACAACATAGCCCCTATGAGTTGTAGTATTATAACATGAGTTTAATTCATAAAAATGTATGCTAGAACAGACTCATTTGCCTAGAAAACACAACTCTACAGGTGTCTACTGGGATACAAGCTGTACGAAATTCAATGCAGCTTCTTCCCAGGTGAAGTGTGCAGACAGCAGCCTAAACAATAGTGCAAGCTTCTCAACTAGAAGCTATCTCATGATATACAAGCAGATTTTTATTTATTTGTCGGGTTGATGGGGATAGGGGATGTGACTAAAATACTCTCTAAGAGTACAATCTGTAGCAAATCTGTTTAAAACTTTTTAAAAAGCAAAGCAATTTTTCAGACAAACAGTAACTGACAAACAGTAACAGTTAATGGAAAACACAAGGTGAATACCAAATGGAAGAATGGTATAATGAAGTATGGAATATAGCTATAAATGAGAAATTAACAAATATGGTTAAAGAAAAAAAAAGGAGGGCTAAATAAGAACGTTTTTGGTGAAAAATGGAGTAAATTCTTAGAATTTGTATTAATAAAGGGGAGTGGAAGCAAACCTGAGTTGGAAACAATGGCATTTTGGAAAGAGGGATGAATGTAATGGGAAGCCCCTGGGTGGAGGGAATCACTTTTATGTTAACAAGTATATTTGTTTGTATTTTTTTGTTTTTAAAAATTAATAAAAATATATATATTTAAAAAAAACAGTAACTGGCGATATGCCACAATCTTTCCAGTTCAGCTATGTTAACCCCCCCCCCAAAAAAAGCAGGGGGATTCTTGGAGTTGTAATCCAACAAGGTCACTTTCCCAGGCTGGTTAATGATGAGCCCGGATGGTCCTGCTGCAACAGATACAACAGATACTTCAACACTACCTAACGTAAAACAAGGACTGGGAGACCCAGGTTGAGCTCGCCACCCCCCGCCTTTGTGCTAAGACTCCCTCACAGGGTTGTTGTGACAATGCAGTCGGCGGCGGGAAAGAAAGAGGTGAGGCTAAATGTGTAGTAAGTAAATCCGAGAGGTTCTAAACATATCCCCAAACATGTTGGAGGCAAAGAGCCGCCTCCTCCGCCGCCTCACTCACGGGTTGTTGCCGCTCATGGTGAGCAGGAGCCCGCTAAGAAGCCGCACGTTGGAGTGGAGCCCGGCGGCCGCCATCTCCCGCACATGATCCACGACGCTCATGGCCACGGGCGCGCCCAACGGAGGAAACGGAGCGGAGAAAACAACGGCTGTCAGTTCGGCGGCAGCAACGGGCGAAGTCCTCCTCCACCGCCTCTCTCCAAAATCTAAAATGGCGCCTCCTCGGAGGGTCCTCGCAGAGACCGCGGCCATGAAAAAAAGGTAGCAAGACGTCGCCTAGCAGGGCTGTCCTAATACTCGCCTGTCAGGCTCAGGGGGAAACGCTGCGTTTCGTCACGGCAGGAGTTACTATCCCACTTCAGGTATCGCTTTCTTCCTTTTTTTAAAAAAAATTCTTTGGAAAGGTGTGGTTATATCTTAAAATAAAATTAGGCACTATTATAAACACCCTCCCCGAACCGTAACCATAGCAACGGGAGAGGGAGAGATCTGAGCATGCGCGGTAGGCGCTCCCTGCTCTCTTTGTGTGCGGTTGTCTAATTTATGACCGTTTCAGAAGAAGGGTAAAGCCTGCTTAATTTATTATGCTACACTCTTTAACCCTAAAGGGTGAGCAGTTATCACCATCTATAAGACGTTGTTGTTGTTTGGCTTCAAATCTATGGCGACCCTGAGGTGAAGCTGTCACGGGAGTTTCTTGGCAAGATTTCCTCAGGGGGTTTCCCATTGCTTTCCTCTGAGGCTGAGAGAGTGTGGCTTGCCCAAGGTCACCCAGTGGGTTTCTATGGCCGAGCGGGCATTCAAACCCTCTTCTCCAGAGTCTTAGTCCAATGCTTAAACCACCACACCACAATGGCTCTAATAAGGCTTTAATCCTATACATATATGAGTTTGAGCCCCATTGGACTCTTTGTAGCCATGCACTGTAAATACAGCTCCACCCATTTGGTATCCACAGTTTTACTTATCCACGTCTGAAAAAAATATGTCCTGTCTATGCATTTCTAGGTCCTCCAATGTGATTCTATGGTCCACGTCTGGTGTTCATCTCATTGAGTGGAATGCACTGCCTTGGAGTGTGGTGGAGTCTCTTTCTTTGGAGGTTTTTAAACAGGCTGGATGGCCATCTGTCAGGGGTGCTTTGATTGTGATTTCCTGCATGGCAGAATGGGGTTGGACTGGATGGCCCTTGTGGTGTTTTCTAACTCTATCATTATATGTCTTGTAAGTCATCTCTGGCATAAACAGTCTTGTCCCTTTCTTGGCAGCTCACACTGAGTGGGGAGGAAGAAGAGAGCTGCAAGAAAAAGATACAGAGCAAAAGAAAGAAATGAGGAGAAATAAGGAATGGAATGGATTTGTCCACTTTGGGCTCTAGTCCCATCTACTATTGACAGGCAGTCCCCAGAAGATAATGCCCAGAGGAATCCAGCCTTTAAAAAATGGTTCCCTGACCATCTTTAAGCATGGCAGTCTTGCACTGCTAGATTATGGCCAAGACATACAGTTCTCAAATCCAAGTAAAGACAAAACAACATGAGAAACCACTTTTTATTATCATATTCCTTCATCATCCTCATTGAGCTCCAGCTCAAAATGTAAGCACATGATTTCAGCTCCACCTTTTTTTTTCCACAAGTGATTTTCCCCACTCATGGAAGCACTTATTTTCTTGTGATACAGGCAAAATTTATACATCCAGCAGTGAAGCGCTTTGATAAAACAGTCATTATGTTTTCACTGTCCTGGGCCTGACAGGCTCTTGTTCATGAACTGTCTCTTCACAAAACAGGTCCACCACTAGGAGACAAAAGGAGATGAGAACAAGATGTTAAAACAGACTGAAAGGGAAGACACTTAAGTTTTCCCCTAGAACAACTCTTTACAAAAGACCTAAGATTCCCATGGAAAATGGCATCCCCATATCCAGTTCTAACCTGCTTCTCAGTAACATCTAATGAAATTCACTAAGTGAAATGGCATTATCAGACTCAAGAGTTTTTCTGCCATGCGTAAATGGCTAGCAGGTGTAGGGAAACTCTGTGATGACTTTATACCATGGAGTAGATTTTGTGTGTGTGTGTATGTTTATATTTCACAGCATCTACTCTGGCTAGACTTGATAGGGATGCTTCCAATTCAAACCCGGTGTTTAGTCCCCCCCCCCACCCTGCAATCCTGTACAATAGACTTTATGGGACAGAAGTGGGAAGAAAAACTACACCAGATTTCTGTTCTGGTGGCTTGCCCTGTGTGTGTTGTCAAGTCTCCTGAAAGAAAATGAGAGGTACAGAAAATGCATCCTGACTGATACAATCCCTGCTCAACAATGGAAACCCACTGGGCAGCCTGGGTCACAATCTCTCAGCCTCAGAGGCAAACAGTAGCAAACCTCTGAATAAATACTGCCAACAAAAGCCTAGGAAAGGGTCACCTTAGGATTGCCATTGGAAATGTAGTGTGTTTTTCTGAACAAATTTCTGAAGCACCTACATTCCTTATTCAAGAGATGAGACAAACAATCACGTTTACTGATGAATTCCAAATCGGCAACCTCAGGCCACTGAAGTTATTTATATATTCTTACATACTCATACAACTTATTTAATATGTTCGACTCTTTGGCTTTTTGTGGAATATAATAATAATAATAATAATAATAATAATATTTATTTATATCCCGCAATCTCGCAGGAATATAGAGAAGCACTTCTACAACCTGGTTAGCCTTCAGCAGAGCCAGGCCACAGATGAGATCAACATCTTACCTTGCTAGGTTTGTCACTTTGGGGATCAAAGACCTTTTCACAAAGCCTCAGGCCAGTTTCTTGCCTCAGCTGCTGCAAGTATGCTCTCATCACCTCTGAAAACAGAAAGAATTACAGCCAGCTAAGACCATAAGATCATGTTATATAGCTCTCATTCAATCCAGTATTTGGATAATTTTAAAAGGTTTCCCTCCCATCCTCAACAAGATAGCTTCTTTAACACTGGAAGTGTGTCAGCTTCCAAGGAGTATTTTCAACAGACAGCTTGTAGCTGCCTCCAGTTCCCTTCTTCCTGTTGCTTTCAGTAGCTGGCCTAAGGACGAAGCAGGTTTTGCCTCCCCTGCGCTCATTTGAAAGTTCCCTACAAAATAAGACAGTAGATTCTCTGTTGGGATAAGTCAACAGACAGACCCTCTCTGATGTCATTTCAGGAGAATTGAAATATGTACAATTGCTCAAATACAGCTAATGTGAATCACTGTGGGAGTGCTGATGTTGAAAGGTTTCAGTGCCCAAGCCAACAAGGCAAACCATACATGTTCAATTGTACACATGGATCTGCTCCCCACATCAGACTGATCTGAACAACCCATACATACAGGACACACAAGCATGTTCAGACCCATAGATCAGGTCCCATGTTGGCAGAATGGAAAGTGGATCAGCGACACAGAAAATGAAGTTGCAAAGAAAAGGCAGGCAAGGCTGACTTATTTACTGCTATTTATACATTGAGGGGAAGGGCATACACAACAGTAACACAAGTATGCTGATCCTATGTATACTTACTCTAGAGTAGGCCCCACTGAACTCAGTAGTCCTTACTTTTTTAGGTAAATGCATTTAAAATTGAGCTGTTAGCTGCTTACTCCATCAGTTCAAGTCTGTGGTCCTCACTGCTACATCTCTCTTACCTTCTTCTTGCTTGTTTATGGGTCTAGCATAGAGAGCATTCAGTGGGAATCCTGGCTCTCCGGGGATAGGAAAGTTAGTGATTCCTAATGTATACATTTCTTTTTCTCCTTGGCCTTTGGAATTACACTGGAGGCAAAAGAAAACATAAGCAAGCATGACCCATTGAAAAGAAGAAAACAAAACCAAAATCCCCAGGTGGCCAATATCTCTGTTAAGACCAGCTACATAATAACGTGCAACCTTTCAAGTTATCCAGAAATCTTCATCAGGATAAGTGGTTTAAAAAAATATTCTCAAAGTGGATTGAGGAAGAAACATGGAACCCTGCAAATTTGCCTAGACGTTTCAAGCCAAGGGGCCTATAGTTAGTTCAATCCCAATAATGCACAGTGTAGGTTTGATAAATCACTAGTAGGGGTGCATCTGTCTGAGCTATTGCCAGCCATGCATTTCCAGAACTGGAGACCTACCATTTTGTCTTTATCCCAGCAGACATGCTACTTCCAGTTTTGAACTTTTTTTTCCTAACCATTCTTTGGCCTTTTGGGGCCTGGTGTGCTCTGACAAAAATCTCACCTACACACTACCAGAATAATAACTCATGATATAGTTAGTTAGTAATTAATATCCCAACTTTTGCCTGACAAGAGACCCAAGGCAGCTTATAACAAGAGTATGTACACACTGTTCCCCCCCCCCAAGAGGGTTTAACAGTATAAATCTACACAGGTCCACCTAGAAATAAGCCAAGGGACCCAGGTATAATTGTAGCTTTGGGTTCATGGGACTCATGTGGAGATAGGATACAATAATAAATGTTATATCTTAGAACATCCTTCTGTTCTACTTTCTAATTTATGTTGTTGTACCAGACTCTGTACAGTTAGGAAAAATAATAATAAAAGTCCTTCCAGCGGCTTACAATGTAACAAATTAGCTTGCTTCGATTTCCAAAACAGTTAAGATGTGGAAAAACCTCCATACATTTTAACTTTTTTTTGCCTTTTTAAAAACCACGTTATTCAGTTTAAAAAGGCAAACCAACCCAAACTAAGCCTTTGGCTCCATTACCTTTTGCAGCTTTTTCAAGCATTCTGAAATGTAGAGTGTTACATAGATCAAGGTTCTATCAGCCTCATTCTAAAGGAAAAGAAATAGATCAGATCAGTGTGAAGTCGAAGGCTTCCACGGCCAGCATCTATAGATTTTCCTTGGGTTTTTTTTCGGGCTGTGAGGCCATGTTCTGAAATAGTTTCTGACGTTTCGCCTGCATCTGTGGCTGGCATCTTCAGAGAAATTCTCTGAGGATGCCAGCCACAGATACAGGCAAAACATCAGAAAGAAACTATTCCAGAACATGGCCTCAAAGCCCGAAAAAAACCCCAAGGAAGATCAGATCAGCTCATGGGAAAAGTTAAGCTCTCCACCTTTATCGTAATTGTAGGAATTATCATCAATTTGTACTCTCCTGCTTTTTGACAGTTTCAGTAAGAGATCAAACCAGTCTTTCCCAACCCAGCACCTTCCAGATGTGTTAAGACTGTAATTCCCATCATCCATGTTGGCTAGAAGTGATGGGAGATGGGAATTTTAACCCACAAGTATCATGTTGGAGAAGGCTGGGTTAGAGAAATTAATTGAGAGGTCTATCATTCTCTCCATTTGCAATGCTTAAGCTCCGGGTGCTGTTGCTTATATAGCCAAAACAGTGTTGCCCCCATAAAGGAGAGAGATTGCAGGCCTGGATTACAAAAGCATTTTTAAAACTTTAGGAAAAAAACACACACCAGGTGGAGGGGCAGAGCTCCAATATTGTCCAAGCAAAACCAAGCATGCTCAATGGCCAGAGAAGGCCAACACTGTTGGAAAACAAAAATGGTGAACAGATGGGGGAGAGAAGAGATGGTAAATGGAATGGAATAGAACTTGGTTGTATTACTTTTTTAGACTACAGTTCCCAGGATCGCTGGCTGGGAGACTCTGGAAGCTGTAGTCCCAAAAAGCCCTAACATGATCAAGCTCTGAATGGAGTACAGTTTTCCCTTCATATCCACAGATTTAAGTATTCACGGCTTGAAAATATTCTTTAAAAAAAATCCAAAAAACAAACCTTGATTTTGCCATGTTATATAAGGGACACCATTTTGCTGTGCCACTGCATATAATGGCACTTGAGTATTCACGGATTTTGGTATCCACATGGGGGGGGGGGTTCCTGGAACCAAACCCCAGCGAATATGAAGGGACAACTGTAGTTGGGAGTCCTAAATCACAACACTCCACACTGCAATATTCTGTTGCAGGTCCCTTTAGTTCAGAGTTATCAGCTGTGACAGGTAAAGAGAGCCTCTATGTTTTGAAACAGTCTACCTCGGAATAAAAGGGGCCCTGGAAAATTGCCTAAGGGCTTTCTAAAAACACCTGCATGGCTACTGTAGAAAAAGGGGAAATGGCTTACATAGACTTTTTGCCTCATTCAACAGGGCTCATCTTCCCATGTGGCATCAGCAGAATGCTGTCCAGTTTTTATGGTTTTTAAGTCACTTTTATGCCCCTGTTTCTATGTTACTAAGAACAAGCTGCTAGCCTTCTGGAATCTTCTACTCAGTGCACATAGCAAGCAGTTTGAAGCAGTTTTCTTCCCTCCCTCTTACCTTGATTTCATAATTTTTAAAGAAGACATTGGCTTTGAAGTAGCAGATGGCTTCATCTATGATGTCCATATCCTTTGCTATCAAGGAAGGGAAAGAGGCATGAAGTATTTGCAAGAATAAGAATGATGACATTTATGTGTACTCTTAAAGACAAACGCTAAGTGAGATATGGGGTAAAATGGCCAGCCATCAACCACTTCCCAAGCCCTGCCTGTTTCAGCTGGCCAGGACAACAGGTGATGGAGAGGCTTATTTTCTTGTTTTAGATTTCCCCCATCTGTTTTGGGGGGAACACTTCCTTAGTTTCCCTTTAAGGCAAAGGTAAGGAACCTGTCGCTTCCCAGATATTTTTGAAATGCAACTCCCATCATCCCTCACCAGCAGCTAGGCAGTCGAATCACATCTCTAACCTGGCTGTGAAACAAGACTTCGAAGGGGACTTTTCTCACACAGAAATCTTAGCCATGCCTCCCAATAAGAATTCTTCCCTCCCTCAACAACTTTCCTTAAATCCCCTTAAAACATCAATTGAGCTTTTAGAGATACAGTAGGACCTCTGTATCCACTGGGGAGTGGTTCTGGAGGGGCCGTGGATACAGAAAACTGTAGCGAACACCATTTAAAATAATGGGACTTCCAGTTTAAAATACCATAGAGTTGCCTTGGAGGACCTAAAAATGGCTAGAGAGGACACATTTTCTAGGAAGACTGGTAGGTGTGCTGTTTTGTGTCCTGTGGAGAATTGAATCAGTGGATATGGGGGTCCTACTGTACAGTTCAGGCATCCAAAGGAAAGGGGCGGACCAAGTGACTTAATAGAATCGTAACACAGGAAATAGAAGAGTACTAGGTGTGAATGATTTTCAGTGTTCCACTCTGCACAAGACTAGAAGTGTAGGAACCAAAGGTAAATTTCAGTAAGGGGCAGAATTCTTATTGGGAGGGGCAGTGCCCCCCCCACTACACCCCTGACTACTGTGGGATGCACCGGGGTGGGGTGTCTCACAAGTTGAATTCCAATTGAGGAAGGGTCCCAGGGGATGGCATTTCAACAGTAGATGAAGCCAAAAGCAAAGCAGACGAGGACCCAGAGGTATAGCTTACTAATGGGGACCAAACATACAAAGCACAGTTCTATCTGCAATTGTTTCCTAGGCTGCAAACCAGAGTTCAGCTCAGTGCTTTCTCTTCTTAAGAGTTCTTAAGCCTACAACTCTGAGAAGGTGGCCATTTCCTAGCTGGGTTCAGCTTCTCTGAGACCTGCTGCCGCCACCCAGAGATTCAGCAGCTCAAATGGTAGCAGGACCACACTACTGGGGGAGGCTTGCTTGTATGTATTTACTGATGATTTGCTTATATTTATACCCTGCCTTTCCTCTGAAGGGGAAGCGTATGTGGCCCTCACCACATCTCATGAGGCTTCTATGTCAGTGGAATGGTGAATCCACTCTGGGTTTTAATCCAGATTTTAATGGTGCTACCTAAGCTATGAAACCCTATCCTCAAAACAGGTTCAGCACCTTGGATAGCTCCTTCAAAGTCTGGGATGACTCTGGCTCTGGATTTTACCACACCCCTGTAGAGATGGAAAAAGTCTTCAAAAATATTTGAAAAATAGTCAGAAAAATGGATTTCTCAAGCATTGGAAAATCCTGACAAGGAGAATGCGTGTGGAGATCTTGCACAGAAAGTGGTATGTTCTAGGCAAAAAGAAAGAAAAAGTAAAAGACAGAAAAATATCTGTGCAAAAAACAAGTTTTCTGTACAGAAAATGCCATTTTCTGCCCCAAAACACATGCATTCTTTGTATGCAGAATAAATCCAAACAGAGAATAACCTTCAAAAACTGCAGTTTTTGACAGTTTTCTCACAGCAAGGAGAAAAATTGTACAATTATTTGTTCTTTCCTGCAAGGACAAAATTTATGAAAATTTAGATCCCTACACCATTGACATGGAAGACACTGGCCACCCCTGCCTGAAAAAGGTCAAGCTAAGAGAGAAAGAGAGAGTGCGAATGTATGCAAGAGGTCCAAGGTGGCTGAATAGACACTAGAATCTGAATGCCCCAAGTTCCACTTCAACACTCTAACCACTCCACAACACAGCCCCTGTACAGACCTTTGGCCCCTCTAGTGACTCTGCCATCAGAGGTGAAGCAGCCCTGCTCTACAAGGCACCCTAACATCCCAGTTTTTATTTCATTCTATTTGAAATAGATTCAAAGATATTTTGAGAACTTTAGTTCACAGTCATTAGGAGGCTATAACAATTGTTCAAATATATAAATAAACTGGAGGCTACTAGAAAGCTGGAGACTGCTGTAAACTTACTTTCTCTGGGTGCTGGTCCTTTAAACTGACTCTTAATTGGCAGTAAAGCCATATTCCCAATCAGTTTGGTGTCAGAATCCATCAGAGTAGAATGATAGGCCTGTAACGGAGAAAAGAAGTGAAAGTAATGGAAAGATCACAAACAGACAGCAAAGCAATTTCTATGTTTTCTACTTCCCCTGATAAAAGGTACGAAAACAAAAGCAGGTCTGCTACACATGGCAGGGCTTTCTTGGTGGTGGCACCTTGGTTGTGAAACTCCTATTCATTCAAGATCTAGTTGTCTCTCACACATTTGTCTTTTAGGTGCCAAGTCCAAAGAGTTGTACAAACTTTCAGGAAATAAGCAAGTAATTTCTTTTCTCTCATTGTTTGTTTTGTATTGCTTATACTGTATTTTATCAAATTATAAATATCTAAAATAATTGAATACAATTGTTAGATATTTATAATTTGTGATTGTAACGATCTTTTTATGGAGATTATTAGCTGCCCTGGACTCCTATGAGGATGGGTTAAATTAGAGAAATTGCATCATGAAACGCAATTCTCCACTCCCCACCTTTAGATACATTGCTAAAACACATAATGGGACTTTATGATGAGGAGGGGGTCAGCAATTTTTTGCCCCCCTGGATTGAACCCACAAATCTGTGGCCCACAAATAGAGCACCTGCTTAGCTCTATGGCTAAATTCAATTCCTGGAATCTCCAGGTAGGATTCCGAAAATCTCCTGGTCTGAAACCCTGGATATATCCTGCTATTTACTTTGAACAGTAATGAGCCAATGATCTGTCTTGATATGGCACCATCTACCTTAAACTCCAGCATGGTGTAGTGGTTTGAATATTGGACTATGATTTTGGAGACCAGGGTTCAAATCCCCACTCAGCCAAGGAAATGTGCTGGGTGATCCTGGGCAAGTCACACTCTCTCAGCCTCAGAGGAAGGCAAAGGCAAACTTCCTCTCAACAGATCTTGTCAGGAAAACCCCATGATAGGTTCACCTTAGGGTTGCCATAACTTGGAAATGACTTGAAAGCACCCAACAACAACAAACCTTAAGTTCCGACTTCTGAACGAAGATGCGGGATTAGAGTTGATGCCTGAAACATAACTGCTACCCAGCTAACTGGGCAAAATGTAGCCGCCAAGATGTTATTGGACTACAACTTCCATCATCCAAGCCAGCAGAGCAAATGGCAAGGGGAGCCAACAACATTTTCTGGGCCTCATGTTTCTGGTCCCTGCCCTAGAAGGTCAGCAGGTCTAACCTTCGAGGCCAGGCACAAACAACTAGCCACTACAACTTAACACAAAGAGGACTTTGATGTCTCCAATATTAGTGACAAGAACCTCTTTTTAGGACGTTATCAGCTGATCAAGTGGATCCAAGCCACTCATCCCAGGGAGCAAAGTAACAGAGCATTAATAGATCCATTAATAGATTTTCCTTGGGTTTTTTCTGGGCTGTGAGGTTGTGTTCTGGAGAGTTTCTTTCTGACGTTCGTTTCAGAGAAGATGCCAGGCACAGATGCAGGCGAAACGTCAGAAAGAAACTTTTCCAGAACACAGCCTCACAGCCCAGAAAAAAAACCAAGGAAAATCTATGGATGCTGGCCGTGAAAGCCTTTGACCAACTCCATTATTTATTTAAAAACAAACAGAACCTCATGTGATGACCTCAAAGCATTTTTGTAGTAAAGATCACTACAATAAATCAAATGTGATGTATAAAAGTACAATAAAACAACACTTTAAAAAACGATTCACTGAAAACCCAGGGAAAATGGCAATGTTAACCATGGGGGGGGGGGAAGTCCATGGCAAACAAATAAAGTCTCCAACTGGGGTCAGAAACAGCCTGCACTGAAAGCCCATCTAATCTAATTGATCCATAATGCGGGTGCCACAACAGAGAAGGCCCTGTTCCACCCCACAACCAAATGTACTTCAATGCTAATATTTTATTTTCCAGGGATAAGCAATAGGATGGAGTTATAGGGGACCACTGATCTAGATTTTTTTTAAAGCAGGGTTTGCTCCTGAAGTACTATTTTGCCAGCATAGGATCCCACCTCCCCGCCCCCCCATATACTGTAGAAGGCTTTGACTAATAAGGGCTTTGGTCCCTGGTTTGAAATAGTTTGGGTACTGAATTTTTGCATTGTTGTCGCCTTGCCCAGTGACCATCCAGAACTACTGGAGACACTGATCCAAATCTTCCCTCTGGTCCATTAAAAAAACAAAACCAGCACGCTGCACACACCCCAGCCCCGCAAAGCCTATGTTAGTGTGCATTTTTATCACTCCGTGACCATATAAGGAAGTTTCCCATTTCCACCTAGAAGGCTGACATTTTCGGTTAAAAGCATTTTGACACCAGCAATCCCCTGCCCCGATCTGTTGGGATTACGGCTCCCATCATCCCCAGGAGCTGGGGTTCAACCCATCTGGAAAGCACCAGCCTGCGGGAAGCTACCCTAGAAATCAGGAAACCGAAATAGATTTCTATATTGGGTGTAATCATCATCCTCATCATCCTCCCTGCTCGATGCAAACTTGATCACGGAAAGGAAGCCAAGGGAAGCACTCCCGAGGCTGCCTTTAAGCTCTCCCCAAACCCTTGGCCCAGTATCCACCCCCCCCCCAACTCTTTGCCTCCTCCTTTTGTATTTTGATTTTTAGCATTTGCTCAAAAACGAGCAGCTTGCAAATACCCAAAGGCACCCAGATTTCTTCTCCTCTTACCGGCATGTTGAGGGGTGGGGGGGTGCAATTCCACCGAGCAGAGGGGAAACCTCCCTTCCAGCTAGCCAAGGCAGCCAAAGCTTGCAAAACGGCAAAGCCCTTCCTGTTCCACCCAAGGCTGGCGACCGGACCAGGCAGGAAGCGCGAGGCAGGCGGTGCAAGGAAACCCCGAAGCAGCAATGACGAAAAGGGCCGGCAGGGGGCAGCAGTGGGCGAGAAAGAGGAGAGGAGAGCGTGGGCAGCTGTCCCTCTGTATCCACGGATTTAAGTATCCACGGATTTAAGTATCCACGGATTTAAGATCATAGAATCATAGAATTGCAGAGTTGGAAGAGACCACGAGGGCCATCCAGTCCAACCCCATTCTGCCATGCAGGAAATCATGATCAAAGCATCCCCGACAGATGGCCATCCAGCCTCTGTTTAAAGACCTCCAAGGAAGGAGACCCCACCATGCTCCGAGGGAGTGTGTTCCACTGCTGAACAGCTTTTACTGTCAGAAAGTTCCTCCTAATGTTGAGTGGAATCTCTGTTCCTGGAGCTTGCATCCATTGCTCTGTGTTCCAGTCTCTGGAGCAGCAGAAAACAAGCTTACTCCATCCTCAGCGTGACATCCCTTCAAATACTTAAACAGGGCTATCATATTGCCTCTTAACCATCTTTTTTCTAGGCTAAACATACCCAGCTCTCTAAGTCTTTCCTCATAAGGCATGGTTTCCAGACCTTTCACCATTTTAGTCGCCCTTCTCTGGACACGCTCCAATTTGTCAATATCCTTTTTGAATTGTGGTGCCCAGAACTGGACACAGTATTCTAGGTGAGGCCTGACCAAGGCAGAATAGAGCGGCACTATTACTTCCCTTGATCTAGACACTATACTTCTATTGATGCAGCCCAAAATCGCATTGGCCTTTTTAGCTGCCGCATCACACTGTTGACTCATGTTCAACTTGTGGTCTACTAGGACTCCTAGATCCCTTTTGCATGTAGTCTCATTCAGCCAGGTCTCCCCCATCCTATATCTATGCATTTCGTTTTTTCACCCTAAGTGCAGTACCTTACATTTCTCCGTATTGAATTTCATTTTTTTAGCTTTGGTCCAGCTCTCCAATCTATCCAGGTCATTCTGAATTTTGATCCTGTCCTCTAGGATATTAGCTACTCCTCCTAATTTGGTGTCATCTGCAAATTTGATAAGTATGCCCCTAATTCTGTCATCCAAGTCATTGATAAAGATGTTGAACAGCACAGTTTGTAGCCATTTGGCACAATATTAAATACCTCATGAAACTACAAATCCCAGGATTGCACAGAAAGGAGCCATGGCAGCTAAAATGGTGTTAAAGTGCTCTTGTTGTGTAGTGTGAAAGAGACCCGTGTGTGTTGGTCACATGGAACTGCAGAATGTGTGAATGAATCCTTGTGGAAGATCTATGTTGCAAGATGTAAGGTTGCCAAAGTGAAAACTTTAAAGGGCTCCTCTCCCTTTAAAGGTTGTGTATAATAGAGATTTTCAGCAATGGTGCTTGCCACGTAACCAGGTGTTGCTTGTTACCTGGTTGTGTGATGTGACAAGCAATTATTTGTAAATCAAATAAGCAACATTGAACTTGGCCATGCCTGCTTCACTGCTCAAGCCTCAGCCATAACATCACAGTGACGATTTCTGCACTGAAGCTTCAACTGATTCCAGCTTCCCAGGCATATTAAAGACAGTGAAACCTTACTCATACAAGTGCTACAAATATTCAATGATGGAGAGCATACACTTACTAAATACTAGACCAAGCATGTGTCTCCATTTGCAGAGAGGACTGAGGTGGAAGGGACCAATAGCTCTTGTGCTAAGGTTGTTCTCCTTAGCTTGGAGGTGGGCAACTGCCAGGGGTAAGGGGGCATATCTAACTTCCTACAGCACACACCCCTCCCCCCCAAAAAAACTGGGTGGCATTTTTTGTTGTGCCCTCCAAATAGTGAACAGCACCCCTGAAAACACTTGGGGAAGATTCCACTGGCTATGGCCCTATATTTGGAGCCTTTTTTGGGGAAAAAACTCATCTGTTCTAGGCCGGTACAGGCCTAATTTCTAAATAGGAAGTGATCAGATGGTCATTTCCTGTTTAGTAAAAAGCCCCATCTGAATTTTAAAAGGGTGAGGGGGACTAGAAGGCCCCCAAACATAGCATATCGACCCACAGCACTTTCCCCAAGATACTTCAGTGGATTCAGTTGGCCATTTGAGAGGCAAAACAAAAACCGACCCCCATGTTATTTTGGAGGTGGAGGTAACTTTGGAGTTGCATGTGGCCTTAAGGCAGCTGTTTCTCCATTCCTGCCTTAGATCATATCAAAGCAAAGAACAGCAATGCTGAATAGCAGGAGCATAACACTTAGCTGCCACAAGTTTAAATAAAAGAATACAGCTGTACATATTTGCTCCACCTGCCTAAGTAAACAAAAGCACACCAAGAGCACAAATAGAAAGATTGGATGTTCTCCTACTTTTTATTGCCAAGAAAGCTAATAAAGAAATAACTCAATAATTTATTTCTCAGTGGGATTATCCATGTATGTACATTCAACTCTTCAAGGAGGAAAAGTCCATTTTGCAGATTCTTCTGGAGACTTCTCCAGCATCTTCTGCATTTTAAAATACAACCTGTACAATCTTGATTTGTTTAAACAAAATTGACCCTGATCTTGTCATTCATCCACTCGCTCTTGGAAATATTCATCAAAAGCAGAAGGTTTATTTTCCTCAGTTTCCTGTTGAAGGAAATGAATGGTCACAGCAATGTGAGTTCTTCAAGAAGGCACACTTATTCAAGACATATAGTCCAATTCTGACTAGATGTGAAATCATGTTGTAAATACTAAATACACTCAGACTCCAATCCCCCCACCCCACCCCCAAACCAGCTTTTGCTTTAAAATGTTATTTTCCTGGACTACAACTGCCAACTGGGAACTCTAGCCCAAAAAGGTAACTTTTCTAAGCTTGGATCAATAGTAACTATTTCCACCTAGGTTGTGCTAGAAACACTGGTTGGTTATTTTTTCTTTAAACTCTTTTACCCTACAGGCCTGACCAGGTTTGAAAAAGAAGTTGGGACATCAGTATTTAATGAACATCAAAATAAGATGAATTTTGGATGATTTCCTTTCATTCATTTAGTTTGCAATCCTATATATATTTCCCTTAGGATAAAACCCCAATGAACACAGTAAAATTAGTTTCGTGAACATGGTTAGGATTGCCGGAGAGGGGGGGTCTGAAGTTGCTTGAGTTATTTGAGTATTATTAGAAACAATCCTTGCTTTAAAAAAATCAGCATCCTTTTAAGGCATTTTAATGGGCCATTCCCAACTGCCTCCAAGGGACTAAGGCTTGTCATTCTCTTGTCAGGAATCAATTTGGATGTAAACTGCTATTTGCATGTGAACTGCTATTAGTGAGAACTGCTCTCTAGGTAAAAATGCTCTTCTTTGAGTCCAAAAGGGCTCATGCAAACTAACATTCTTAATGGCATGAAATACAGGAAGCTGCCTCATAGCAAGTCAGATCATTTCTCTGTCTCAGCCAATATTGTCTTACTCTGACAGGCAACAGTTCTTTAAGTGTCTTGAGTAGAGAAGGGCTTTCCCCTCATTTTTTGTTGTGTGCCTTCCAAGTCCTTTCTGACTTCTGGCAACCTTATGGTGAACCTATCACAGAGTTTTCTTGGCAAGATTTGTGGAATTGTTAGAGGTTGGGGGGGGGGTGTTTGCCTTTGCCTTCCTTTGGGACTAGGAGAATGCGACTTGCCCAAGGTCATCAAGTTGGTTTCTATGGCAGAGCAGGGATTTGAATGCTGGTTTCCAGAGTCATAGTCCAATGCTCAAACCACTATGCCATTTACTCTTTTCCTCATTACCTGTTACCTATTTTTTTTTTAAATTGGACAAGCCAGGGATTGAACCTGGGGCCTTCTGTATGTGAAATGTGGTCCAATTATGGGCTATGGCCCTTTCCTTTTGTAGTTTCAGTTTTTGAAGCTGCCTTAATCCTGCATAAAACAGCACTAGGGCCTTTCACGCCTTACCTTTGGCTCTTTGAACTCCAGATCCTCCCCATATTGAATGGCAAAGTCTATGTGCTGCAGCACAATGTTAATGCTCTCCTCATCAGAGCGATCAAAAGGCAAGAACCGAACCATGCTGTAGTCATCAATCTAAAAAGGTAATATAGAGACAGGGTCTATGGCAAGAAGTAGCAACAGTAAACTACAAATTGCTCTGTGAAGAAAAAAACCCAAACCCACACAAACACTTACATGATCCATCTTATATATGGCCCTGTTTGGATAATTGTATCTTGGCTTAACAAGATATGTGAGCCTTTGGCTTGTTCCATAACCTCTTTTCTCTTTCCTTTGTGGTGCATTTGAATGAAATGCAGAAGTCTCTAATCACAGTTTACTGTTTATTCTGAACTGGGAAACTATATGATTACCTATTTTGGAACAACCTAGGATCTTAAATCAACTTCAGACCATGGCTTAGTATTCTGGCTAAGAGCTAGCAACTACAGAGTGCAAGTTTCAATGGAACATGGAACCATGGTTACTTGGACTTGTGTGCTTTGGAGAGAGGTGGGAAGTAGCTGAATGTACAGGCAATAAGGTTCATTCACATCTCTGCTTAGCTGACGGTAATGAGAGTTGTAAACCAACATAACTGGAGAACACCAGGTTGAGAAAGGCTGTTTTAAACTATCAGGGCTATGACACTGTTAATTAGTCTGTTAGAACACAGCTGGTTATCTAGCCATGGTATTTGTACGTTCCATGCTGAATTTTAACACTTACCAACCCACAGATAGCTTTAGTCAGCTTCTTAAACTGTTTGCTTTTGAGCAAACCTGTAGAATCTTCCAGTGAAGAATACATGTCAGGGTCCAGGTACCTGGAAGGTGTTGAAGTTTAAAATGCAGCTGTCTGACAAGGACATAATATTTAACATACTTTACACTAACTCCCTCTTTTGTTTTTAAGGCTCCATGTGCTTATGAATTACCTAAAAGACATTACAAGGCCATTTCTAATCTATAAGACACCATTAATAGCTTGGGCAGCAAGGTGATATATAAAGATAGTGCATTCAGTAGCCTGGGGCTTTGAACTAGCCCCTACAGGTCTCCATTTCATACTAAGAGTATGATAAAGGACCCTGTGAGAAACCCAATGAGATTCAAGGATGACAGAGAGGGAGATGTACTTTAAGTCCTGCTTCAGCACCTAAGGTAAAAGCTGTCACTCCCGTAAGCTTACTTTTCAATTTCTGCTTTTGCTTTCTTGCTCAGCAAGTCCATCTTTGTCATGACGTTGACTTGGGGAATCTCCAAGCATATCATTGCACTGAGGGCTGCCATGGCACCAGAGATAAACTAGCAGAAGAAGACATGCACAAACAGAAGACTGGAATCAGAAAAGCATCAGGTTTGCCCATCTTTCAAAAATACTGCCCTATTGCACGGAAAGAGATGGACCAAAAGCCACAGGGCAGCTTTGTATGTTTGTAGCAGAGCTTGGAAAAGTTACACAGCTGCTCCAGGTGGTATGGGAGCATTCCCTCTCTTGGGAATAGAGTCCTGTACAACACAGAGTAGCCATAAAACCAAGAGTGAATTTGCCACCACCACCCAGCAACAGACCCACAACCTATCAGTAGAATTAAGCAAGCACTGAATGAAGAGTTGCAAAAAGAAAAATCTTTCCCCTCTGCTGACCCACACTGAGTTTGCCGAAATGCAACATAACAGGCAGCCAAGCTGTGTTCAAAGCCCAAAAAGTTAAAAAGAGATGCACACCTCCAACATTTTGTCTATGCTTGCTGTTGTCCTTTTTGGGGGGGAGAGGGGGGTTAGAGTGGGGAGGGTGAATAACTGCAAGATACCTTAAAGGATTCCACCATAAACTGAGAATCAACAAGGAAGACTCCGCAGACTCGGAATTCCCACTGCTGCAGCTGTTCTACAAATTGCTTCATCACTGGTAAGTGGGTATAGAGTTCAATCTGACCTGAGGAGCACATACACATTTCTTCATTAAAGACATTTCAGTGTCAAAGATTACCTTTTAAAGTGTCAAACATACCTGAAATCAAGAACATATAAGCAATATCAACAACTGAAATAGCAGGTAAAAATGATAGCTTAAAGACTTCAAATCAAAGGTCAGTTGAGCATACCAGTAAAAGTGAAGTTACCTACTGAGCTAATTCAGCACTTAAAATACTAAATGTAGACTCTCACCCTGACTTAATGCCAGTATTCTAAGTGCCCATTTCAAACTAGATATCATTTTACACAAAGAAGGACAATACCTACAAATGGGGCTCCTTTACATTTTGGCCGATCTTTGCAGCCAGCTATGTACTGCGGTTGCTGCCAACCCAAGATTTTCTGCCACAAGGGTGGGATTTTGGATGGGTCAGTTTCTTTTTGCTTCTCCTAAACCTTGTATGACACCATACTGATCTTTCCCATAAGCTCCCTGTATTTGCTAGAGAATTCAGAGGAAGGGTGGAGATCTTTCCTATTTGGCACAGAATGAGAAATCCCTCACCAGTTTCCAAGGGAAGGGGCATCCAATGTTATTTATCTAATTATTTGTGTTCCACATTTCTCCCATGCTGGGAGGTAAAATGCCTTACAACGTAATTAAAAAATAAGTACCAGTAACAAATAAAATCACAGGAAATCATACATATCAAAACACAATTTAAACTGATCATACTAGTTAACAGATTAAAACTCCTCAATAAAATGAAACTGTTAAAAAGTCCAGAGCCTCCATTTAAAATCCCTGTTCATATCAAGTAGCTGTTGCTGAAGGCCTGCCTGAATAAAAAGGTCTTTGCCTATAGGCAGAAGGACAATGGAAGAAGGCCAGGCCAGCCTTCCTCAGAAGAAAGTTCTATTGTCATGGAGAAGACTTGTGCTCTCCTTACCAGACATATCTGTAAAGATGCAAGACCAAGAGAAGGTAGTCTCCTCCACATGTCAAAGTCTAGGCAGGGTTGAATGGGTGTGTATTTTCTTTCATATAGCTTGCACCCAAGTCAGATCCAAAAACTGCAGGTTGCCAAAAAGTTATTGACACCATTGACCCCTGCTTTTGTGGGAGCCTGACAACTGAGCCAAATCACAAGAAAAGCAAAACAAACTAGTTGCTGAGGAGCATGTGTCTCTTGATCAACACTATGCACTAAGCCAGCTTTCTCCAACTCAGCACCCTCCAGATCTGCTGGGCTACAAGGCCTACCCTGGGGATGATGGTAGTTGTTGTTCAATACTTCTGAAGGCTGGGGGAAGATGGTGATAACCTGTGCACTAAGTTTAAAAGAATAAAGTAAAAATTATTTGGTTACCTGGGCAATCAAAAAGGATATAATCATCTTCGACATGGCCAAGACATTCCTCCAGCCAGTCAAAGTTACTTGCAAAGTATTCCATGCAAAAAACCAAGCCACCATTGGGGCCAAACCTTAGTGAATCATCTTCCATTACGTCATCCACTTCAATTAACTCTCGGATATCTGCAATGAAAAGGGAAACCAATTTTGTACTAAAAAGCACTACTGTCAGGAATTGCCATATTGGATCGAGCAAGAGACCATCTCACCAGGACTTCCCCAAGGCTCTCCAGATCTGCTGGACTACAACTTCCATTACTGCTAGCCAGAATGGTCTCTAAGGGTGGGGAAGGCTGCTTTACATCACCCCATGCTTAGGCTTACCTGCCATAACATCATAGTCAAAGTGCTCCGCTGCTGGATCAAGGTTAACCACTTGGACAGAGCGATTCAGTGCTTCACAGTGATGAACCATTGTGGAGCAGTAAGTGCTCTGGAATTAAAATTGCATTATGTTAACTAGTAGAAGCCATCGAGAGAGTCTCTAGTACTAGACATCAGTCCCACAGTTGTGGGACAAGGAAGAGCAAATCAAACCATTACCATCACCCTCCTTAGTAAGTGAATAACCATCCCGTCTTTCCATCACATAGAATGAAGCTGAGCCACAGCTTAGCAATGCTGTTTGGGGGTGGGGTGGGGGTATAACTTCTGGAATCTCCTACTCAGATGGGGAATTCTGGGATTTGTAGTCCAAAAAAGTAAATTTCCAAGTTCTATGTTAAGCAGCCTGTACTGTACAGTATTGCTAAGGGCAGCCCACCACCTCAAAAGCAGCCGTGATATATCTTATACAACAGGGATGCACCACCAGTTGGTTTGACACGGCGTTAATTTTGTTTACATTATCCTGGCTATTAATTTCACACAGAGAAGGGAATCTCTGGCTTTCCAGACATTTTGGCTTTCACGTCCCTGATGCCCCAGCCAGCATGGTGATTGGTACGGAATTGTAGAAATGCTAAGGCCAAAGGCTCCTGACCTGCGATTTAACACATCAGCTAAAGTCTCCTCCAGGTGTTGTCTGGGGTTGAAAGGGGACAGTGTCTTTGTTGTAGTGGCACCTACTTTTGAGATTCTGTCTCCCAAAGGTTCCTCTCTACCTGTTTCACTATCTTGATAGCACCAGGTCACAACTTTTTCATTTTTGGCTAGGCTTTTAATTGTTAATTTCCACTATAGCTGTCTGGTTTTTAAACTGTTTTTCATGCTCATGCCTTTTTAATTATCATGCTATATTTGTTTTTAGTTTTATTCGATAAGCACCCTGAGGATATTTATACCAAACAGTGGCCGTGCTCCAACGAATGATGATGCTGATAATCGATATACAGTTGTCCCTTCCTATTTGCTGCGGTTTGGTTCCAGGACCCCCGTGGATACCAAAATCCGTGAATACTCAAGTCCCATTACATGCAATGGCATAGCAAAACGGTGTCCCTGATATAAGATGGCAAAATCAAGGCCTGCTTTTGGGATTATTATTTTTTAAAGAATATTTTCAAGCCGTGGATACTTAAATCCGTGGATACGGAGGGACAACTGTATTACCAAAGTAATAAATACATGAGAGGGCTATGCAAGAACCTGACCCAATATAACATTCCAGGTTCACCCCCCCCCACCCTAAGAAACCTCTAGTTCCAAAGCTGTCCCTCCCAAAACACCCACCTTGCCACTCCCCGCGGGGCCCATCACTAGCTGGGCATAGCGAGGCATAATTGCCTCCCCCCAGCCCAGCAGCCGGGCAAGAAAGCGCGTCAGTAGTTTGGCCCAAAGAGCTATCCGTCAGCCACACGTTCTTTGGTCGTTCTCGCGCTCATACTCTATGGTTTTTACCTCACTTCCGGAATTACGGCAAGGCTTAGAGCTCAAACGTAAGCGAAATTTTGGCTCTTGAACAGTGTTAACTCTTGAAGAGCCGCAGGCCACGCAGTTTTTTTCCACACAGGTCTGGGGTTTTGCGGCGGCAATAATGTCTCTGAAATCCCGTAGTCCCTTTTGAGTACGACGCTGAGGACTGAAGGACAGGTGTTTTTTCCCTATATTTTGGTCCGAATGGTTGCTTAACAATACAGTAGGACCCCCTTATCCGCTGGGGATTGGTTCGGGGGGCATAGATACTGAAAACCGTGGTTAATGGCGAACACCATTGAAAATAATGGGACTTCCGGTTTAAAATGCCATAGAGTTGCCTCGGAGGACCTAGAAAATGGCTAGAGAGGACACATTTTCTAGGAAGACTGTATGGTAGGTATGCTGTTTTGTATCCCGTGGATAATGGAATCAGTAGAGAATGAATCAATGGATTTCCGCCCCGATTGTTTAACAGAGGGGCGGGGTATAAATAATAATAATAATAATAATAATAAGGCCTTGTTTTTGTTGTTGGTAACTGCTGTCAAGTCGACTTCAACTTATGGTGATCCTATGAATGAGGGATTCCCAAGGCACCCTGTCCTCAACAGCCCTGCTCTCTCTTTCCCTCCTGCCTTCTACCTTCCCAAACATTATTGTCTTTTCTAGCCAGTCATGTCTTCTTATGAGATGGCCGAATTTAGTCATCTTGGCTTCTAGGGAGGTTTGCTAGGACCTAAGTCCCCCAAGAATATCAATGGGGCTTATTTTGTGAAGAAAATGTATTTATTGTTATTCTGACATTTGTACCCTGACTTTCTATGAAAAAGTCAAAGTCAAGCCACCATACTAATAGAAACCAAATGCAGCAAAATTTAAAAACACGCCTTGGCTGGCATCCTGTTGGTTACTCCCCAACTAGAGTAGACCCATTCAGTCAGTTGTTAAATGGTGAACCAACACATAGGCAGATCTATTGGATTCAAGGAGTCTACTTTAGTCAGGCCTAAAACAGGATTTAGGCCCTTGTTTGATTTGTAGCAGTTACTCTGCTGAACACAGTGGAGTAAAGTACTGTATCGCTATTCTAAAATAGTGGCAATCTATGAACCATCCAGCTGCTGGTCCTTGGTGAGTTTCCAGGAAAGAAAAAAAAGAACTGTAGTAAATGGATAGAGATTTGGTACCGGTCCCTGGCATACCGTTTAAAAAAAAAATTGTTATTCGCCCACATCAAATAGCCTAAGAAGCACTGGAGTAAACAAATCACAGGATAATGCTTTTGTGACAAAATCCATGTGTGCTTACGCGGAACAAATCCTGAGTTCAGATGTTTTTAGTACCCCGTAACTATGCATAACATTGCAGGCTGTTCTATGGACCCTATATTGTTCCCTATATCCACCAGTTACTTGGAAGTATGGGCCACTGAGCATGGTGTAGTGCTTTGAACTCAATCAGTAGACACATAGAATTGTGCTGTTTGTCTATGAAATCTTCAGCAGTGATTCTTAACCTGTGGTCCAGGGACCCCCAGGGGGCTGCAATGCCCTCACAAGGGGTCCACCAAGGCTTGAAGGCTGCTCAGCTCGCGTGACAGGAGCAAAGGCTGGCTGGCTGGCTTGGCCTGTGCATTGCCATTCAATCCGCCTCAGCCACAAACTTGCAGGAAGAAGCAGGAGAAAAGTCTTCCCTCCCCCTCCAGTGCCTCTGAGGGAAGGTGTAATGGATGGTGTAATTGCATTATTATTACAGTACCAGGTATTGTTGTTATTGTTTTAAATCTTGAGTTAAGTCTTGGGGGTTCACAGCACCAAAAAAATATTTAAATGGGGGTGCCTGGTAAAGAAAAGCTTAAAAGCTACGGGTCTTAAGAAATCTGGTATCATACTACACACTGTTATAGTGCTATGATTCAACTTTAACTGCTCTGGCTGCCTACTGTGGAATTCTGGGGTTTGTAGTTTAGGGAGGCCTAAGAGCTCTCTGGTTGAGAAGGCTAAATCATACCCTTCCCTAAACTGCAAATCCCAGGATTCTACAGGAGGCAGTCATAGGAGATTTTCAGACTACACAGTTATAGTGCTACTATTCCACTGTGGAATTCCTGCTGCGGAATTCTGGAGTTTGTAGTTTAGTGAGGCCTAAGAGCTCTCTGGCTGAGAGTTGTAAATGCCCCTCCCTAAACTGCAAATCCCAAGATTCAACAGGAGGCAGCCATAGCAAATAAAGTGGAATAGTAACAATATAACAGTGTTGTCTGAAAATCTAGATATTAAAGCGAAATCCTAGCGCTACAACAGTATATACAGTGTTGCAATCTCACTGTTGTTTCCAGGCATTTGCCGCTAGAGGGCAGCAGTGCTGCTCCGCGCCGAGGAACAAGAGGCAGTCGGATTCAGTTCCGGCTGCTACGGTGGCCCGCGCGGCTCAATTTCGACCTACCCGGGAAGGAGGAGCCACGGGAGGGGGGGAGGCGTCATCAGCGGAGGCCAAAAAAAAAAAAACCCTTCGGGAATTCTCGCGAGAAGTCCTCCGCCTTGGCGAGATTTCCTGCTCCTGCCTGCCTGGAGCTGGGCTGCTGCTCGTAGTGCTGCATGTGCCACTTGGGAGGGTGGCGACGGCAGGAGGAGGAGGAGGAGGAGGAGGAAGAACCGCCACCCCCTCCCCCGAGGCTCCCCGGGTAAGAGATACCCCGCTTCCCCTGACCTTCCTCGGGTTCCTGCGTTGCCTGGCGCGGCCCCTTCTTGCTCCCTCCCTCCGCCTTGCCCAGCCCTTGGCGTCCAACTTCTTCCCCTCCTCTGGCCACAGAGTTGGCACCTGGGAGCCTGGGTTCTCCACACACCCCCTTGAGGCACCTCCCAGGGGCCTAGCATTCGGTGCCCCTGGGCACCACTCCCTCCTGCGGGCAGCCCCTGACTGCCTTGTTCCTGTGCTGGTCTCTCCACCCTAAATACAATTATCCCTCCATTTTCACGGATTTAAGTCTTCAGGGCTTGAAAATATTCTTTAAAAAATAATAACCCCAAAAGCACACCTTGAGTTTGCCATCTTATATAAGGGACACCATTATGATTCTATGAGGAACTTTTTGACAGTAAGGGCTGTTCGGCAGTGGAACGCACTCCCTCGGAGTGTGGTGGGGTCTCCTTCCTTGGAGGTCTTTAAACAGAGGCTGGATGGCCATCTGTCGGGGATGCTTTGATCAAGATTTCTTGCGTGACAGGGGGTTGGATTGGATGTACCTCGTGGTCTCTTCCAACTCTGCAATTCTATGATTCTATGATTTTGCTATGCCATTGCAACGCAGAAAGAATCACAACCCAAAAACATCACCCAAGGAGACCCTCTGCTGTGCTTTCTGCAACTGGACTTGTTTATTTCGGATTGGCCTTTTTAGTCATCAGTGCGCTTGCAGAAAGCGCAGGATGAGTCCTCCCTAAATCTTCGTTTGTGAAGAAAAGCCAGAGAGAGAGAGAGAGAGAGAGCTTATAATGGGACTTGAGTATTCACGGATTTGGGTATTCACGGGGGTCCTGGAACCAAACCCCAGCCAATAGGAAGGGGCAACTGTATTACGGATTTATTTTGCCATGCTTATGACACTTCTATCTCTCAAACACAGGAACACACTCTTCCCCCCCCTCCAAAAAAAAAAAAAGAGTGTTCAAACAGCGGTGTGTCCACATATGTCTAAACTGCATCTGGTTTTCAGCTCAGGAGCACCTTTGATTCGATCAGACTGTGAAGTCGAAGGCTTTCACGGCCGGCATCCATAGATTTTCCTTGGGGTTTTTTTTGGGCTGTGAGGCTGTGTTCTGGAAGAGTTTCTTTCTGACATTTTGCCTGCATCTGTGACTGGCATCTTCAGAGAATGGTTGGGTAGGGGTGTGTCTGGGGTTTAAATACTGTGAGCCCCTGTTGGAGAGGATATGTAAATTTGATGTAAATCCCCAACAGGGGTTCACAGTATATATCCCACCCACACACACATTCCTACCCAACCATTCTCTGAAGATGCCAACCACAGATGCAGGCGAAACATCAGGAATAAACTCTTCCAGAACATGGCCTCACAGCCCGGAAAAAAACCAAGGAAAATCTATCAGTCAGACTACTTGTAGACCTCAGGATTGTCTTGCCTTGACTGGCAGTGGCCCACCAGGGTCTGAGGCCCAGAAAAAGGTCTCTCCCTTTGCCTGCTACCTGTCTAGTTTAACTAAAGATAGAACTGGAGACCTTCTGCGATCTGTTGCTGCGCTGACCTCTTGCTTTGCCCTCCTGTGTCATATCCTTGCCACATAATAGCACACTCAGTGCCCATTTTCTGGCCCAGGCTGTCTTCTACCCCAACCATTACCCTACATCCTGAGTCCTAACTTCCTTCACCTGTTTCCAGGATATCATCCAGACTCTTCTGTCTCACATGTTCAGGTTTCTGAGTTCTCACATGCTCCGCTTCTTTGGCCCACACCTAATACTCAACATTTTGGAAATGTTACTTTTTTCGGGGGGGGGGGATTAGAAACTTGCAGAAGCTCCTTCCTGGCCAGCTTGGCCTTGCTGGTTGGAAAATTCTGATCATTGCAGTTCAAAAAAGGAACTTTTCCAAGCTGCTTAAAACCAAAATTTACTCCTCATCTTTCATTCCACCCTGTCATCCTGGTCACTAATGTGGCCAACTCTTTTCCTACCTGCCTCCAGCTTGGCACCCAGGTTTCTAGCATGTGTCACCTTCAGAATCTCCTTCCTATACCTATTTGGTCATTCCTCAGATGCAAAAATATGAACCCTGCTCCAGATCACAGCAAACAGTAATTTTGTAGTTCAGCCACTAAGAAGCCAGTTTCACAATCCTAAATAAATGAATCAACAATCACATTGCACTATTTGTAATGCCTCAGAGGAGTGTAGCCTTCAGGGCCTTCTCTGGTGGCGTTCCAGTGGTGGAACTCATTTCCAGCAGAAAGCCAGTTCTCCCCTGTTAAAAACATATCTATTGGTACAGATTTGAGGGGAATAACCAGGTATTTTACTTGTAATTTGTGGCCTGTTTCTTTGTATTTTACTGACTATTTGTAATTATATGCATGTTTGTAATTTCTCACTTTAACTTGTGTTTTTATATAGCTTGTTAGCTGCCCTGACCTCCTATGAGGTAGAATTGATTGACAGTAATGATAATGACTTTTTCAACACTCATGTGGTTTAGGGTCATGGGGTAGTTGCCAGCCATTATTGCCATTGGTTTCTGGGGTTGGAATTTTGTGCTGAAATTCTATGCTTGTCATTCCTAGACTTGTGAAGTGAGACAGCAATGGAGGCAGCTGAGTCTGTGATTGTCGATTCTAAAGGAGATCAAAGGTGCAACACTAGGCCGGATGCAGACTATCCTCTCAGAGTTCTTTACTGTGGAGGCAAGTACTCAAGGGGCATGAGACTGTTCCTATAAACAACACTAGACCAAAGAGATGTTGAAAGATCTATTTTCTGTTCAGATGTCTCTTAATGAACGTTTAGTTGTCATTGGTTTCTAGGGAACCAATGTGTGAATATTCTTGTGAATATTCATGAGAGAGGGCAGGTTGTGTAGAAAAACCAAAAAGAGTCCTGTGAAACTGCAAAGCCTAACCATTTATTACAGTGGCACACGGTTATGAACTTCTGATAAAGTGGACTATATTCCCTAAAAGCTTCTGTCACACTGGTCCAGTTGACTAATTACACTTTCCCTGGGCTTGGGTGTTCTAACAAGCTACCATGTGATTAAAATGGAAAAGAGGACTTCTGTACAGCTCCTTGCAGCTGTGCAGGAAGAGGTGGGGGAAGCATATGATTGTGAGGCTTGCTGCAACTTGTGTGAATGAGTCTGTTAAGCAGAGGTGAACAATGGTGGCCCTCTGTATGTTGGTGAACTTTGATCCCATGATCCCTCACCATTGGCTGGGCTGTCAGAGACTGATGGGAACTGGAGGTCAACAACATATGGAGGAGCATAAGTTTTGGAGCCCTGTTGTCAAAGAGGAACTGTGTAGTCTTCTTTGCCGGCTCATAAGTAAGCACTGTTGAATCCGGGGGGGGGGGCTTATTCCCTGTGAAGTGTGTACGGCATTTACAGCCTTACTGTGCTAAAAGACTCCTTGTTTTCTCTGATAAAGTAGACTGGAGTCCATGAAAGTTTATGCTAAAATATATCAATTAGTCTCAGGGGTTCTGCTAGATCCCTGTTCTTACCCTCACCCCACACTTTACTTTTGTTACGCTTCTAGAATTTCTCAATTATCTTAATTTTTTATGTTGTAAACACTGATATGTGGCAGGCATCTCATATAATTGGACCTTAATTTAGTATAAATATGTAATTAGCTGTAATATTAACTATGAAATGCATCACATTGTTAGAATGTCTTCTATATACATTATTTTTAAAAATTAAAAAACAATTTTTGGATTCAGGAAGAAAATGTGATTAGTCTAGAATTAACACATTGAAGCTTGCAGCTTTAACCAGTTGATTAGATGGGTTAGTCCATTTTCTCCCCTTCCTCTTTGGTTTTTCCCTTTCTTGTCCCTAAGATGTGGCTTTACAAAAATCTGAGGGCATAATTTTAACAATTTAATTCAGTGTAAAATTAGTTTTTTAAAAAATTGGTCTGGGTGGCTGATGAAAGCACAGCAGGAACCAATGCACAATATTTAAAATGATTGTTTTAAAAGATTGTCTCTGCCGCTCTCATATGTGAAAATGCAATGTCATGATCTTAATCTTAAAAATCTATTCTCTGTTGTCATTTTCTTTCCCCAGTCTGCTCATTGCCAACAGAGGTGAGTTGTCTTTATTTTGATTTAAGCCTAGTCTTTGTAAGTAGTAGAATAAGGGGGTGGAATACACTGTAATACTTCAAAATGCAAGTGTTACATTATGTTCCCTTTCGGGTCTCCCTGGATTTGTAAACACTGGCTTATTTCACGTTGTTTGCATTTATATCCCACCCTTCCTTGAAGGAATGCAAGGTGGAAAATAAAGTTTTTTTCTCTTTTTATTTCAACAAAAACCCTGTGAGATAGGCTAGACCGAGCAATGCTGATTCTGATGCCAAGCTTGTAAATGTCTAGGTTGAGTGAAGATTTGAACCTGGATCTCTTCTGTTCTTGTTTGACACTCAGCAGTGGTCAAAGTGATACAGTTCCCATCAGCCATAGGCAGCATAGCCAATGATGAGGACTACTGGGAGTTACAGTCCAGTACCATCTGGAGGGCCACACTTCTCCCACCCGTGCTCTAATGGCTATACGTTTCTCTTGAGACAGACGGACAGACAGACAAGGGACGTCTACAATAAAACATTGCAATGCCATGTGCTCCCTGCTCAGGGTTCCAGCCACTCCATTTCATTCCCTTTCCAGCTTATGTCAGTCAACATTCCATGGCTGCTGAGTATATCCAGTCTTCAGTCAGCTCTATTGTGGCAGCCCCTCATGGTTTTGAATTTTCAAAAACCATGGCACTTTCCTGTGCATAGGTGGTGCCCATTTGGTTATAAATGCAGTGGCACTTCCAGCTGGAAGATCAGAAACAGAGCGAATGGCATACATAAATACACAGAGATGCACATATTTGCGCGAGTGTGCATTTTTTCAAGGACACTGTTGTGAAGACTTCTGTAAAGCTTTGGGGATTTGTATGTGTGCAGACCTCAGCTGCCAAATCTGTACTGTGTTTCCTCCACAGTACTGCGAATACATGCCCGATGTGTCAAAATGCAGGCAATGGCTAGAGAAGAATTTTCCAAATGAGTTTGCAAAACTTACTGTAGGTAAGAAGAGGTCTGTGTTGTTTTTAATGTGCAACTTGGGTTGCAGTCTTATAAGTACACTTAACTTGGGAATCGGCCGGATTTTATTCAGTGGGATTTACCTCTAAGTAGATATTCATAGGGTAACAGTGTGGGAGAGAAGAACATAGGTACCAATGTTGAAATAGGACAAAATCAATGGGAGTTTTGCTGGGAAATCAAAGAGTATAATAAAAGTATTTATATTGTAAGGCAGCTTTTATTTGATCCGAGTGTATCTCTATGTAGCTCTTTTAAGAGTACTATCCCTGGAGTACCACATTCGTTAACTATTCTGCTTCTTTCCATACTTCATGGTCCCTTTCACTCCCTATATGCTGGATTTACTTTATAGTACTCATTTGCTTTATGTTCTTCAATCCCACAAATCTTTCCTTGGCTGCAAAAGACAGTCTCAAAATAACTTTCATCAAATCACTTCCTTTCAGAGTTGAATTAAGATTACCTAAACAGGCTTATGTCATCATAAATGTGTTAGCTCTTAAGGTAGCCCAGGACATTTTGCTATAATGCTCTTTTCAAAGAGGTTACAAGAAATTATGTAACACTATTTCAGAGTTCTTCTAGTGAAGGAGCAATCCCTCATCTTATGTAGGAAGCCAAAGATGTAGTCTAGCAAGGGCTGGAGCAGGTCCTGTTCTGACAATATTGGATGAATGGAGCTGGGATCTGTATCTCTTAAGCTGCAACAATAAACACATGTAAATGGGGAGTACATCTCGTTGTGCTTAGTATGATATACTTCTGACAATATAATTCTGACTAGATTGTCCAAACAGAGCATTTTCCTTTGCATTGCATTCTTTCTAAGTGAGAAAAATAGCCAACTGTCTGTTAACAATTTGCTAAACTTAAACAATGGTATTTGATAACCAATTGGGGAAACAATCTAAAATTAGCCCTGCTCATTTCCGATCAAACCCAAAGGGAGTCTGTACGCATTTTTTTCTATGGTCAAGCTTAAATATTGTTATTACCATATGCATTCTAATTTAGAAAAATCTCCTAAACAAGAATCTGGAGTTGGCGAAGGTCAAGGAACAACTGGTGAAGAGGAAGAGAAGAAAAAGCAAAAGAGAGGCAAGGTCTAAATAGTTATTTATGGGTTAGATTGAGGTTTTTAAAAATACTAAATTGAATGTTAAGGCTAGCTATGGCTGACCGTTTTGGGTCAGAGCAGCAGTGGTGGAGGGACTGGAAACTCAAAAACCTGGCACTTCTGCTTTTGTGTAGCCTGCAAGGTAATAACTACCAATTTCTGTTCTCCCACTGCCCCCAGGTGGAAGGGGTCAGATAAAACAGAAGAAGAAAACTGTCCCACAAAAAGTTACGATAGCAAAAATTCCTAGAGCAAAGAAGAAATATGTCACAAGGGTGTGTGGTCTCGCAACTTTTGGTGAGTTAAAGCTTGGTGCTCACTAGGATCTCTAGGCTGTATTCTTTCATTACTGGTGTGATTAATGTTTTTCTTCACCAAACAGAAATAGACCTTAAGGAAGCACAACGATTCTTTGCTCAGAAGTTCTCTTGTGGCGCCTCAGTAACAGGAGAGGATGAAATAATAATTCAAGGGGACTTTACAGATGACATCATTGATGTAATCCAGGAAAAGTGGCCTGAGGTGAATTGTCTCCTACCCTACACTCTTGGGGTGCCTGTGTCTGCATGGTTTCTGTGTGCTTCATTTCCTGTTCTATTGTATTCAATTAAAGTAGGATCATGAAGGAGAGTGAAACCTTTCTAGCTATCTGCTTTGCCTGTACGATATATGCAATTTATATTACTCTTGGTTATTCTTTTCAACATAAACTAAAAAGCTCAAGGTTCTTCCACTCCTTTAGGTGCAGCTCTCTATTTTTATCTCCAGATGCAATGATTCTCCACTAGAGCAAGGTGTGTACCTTACCTTGCTTTAGTAGAAGATCTGTGTGTGTCTTTTAAAAGCTGGAGTATTTTATGCCCCATCACTTTGTTTCACATGGAGGGCCTGTTTTGATTCCCAGAGGGTCTTGGGTCCAGAAAAAAGGTCCCGAAACCCAAGCTTGACCATTTCTACCAAATACCGTATTATAATGCTGATAATACAATTTGTGTGTTGTAGGTTGATGATGATAGCATTGAAGATCTGGGAGAAGTCAAGAAGTGAAAATGTGTTTTGTTTTGTTTTTAAAAAGAAAACCTGCCTTTTAACCAGCACCAAGTTCTAGTTGATGTAGCCAAAATACAGCTGCTTCTACATGTGTTTGACTGACAGCGGAACTGTTAAAAGGGCACCTTTACTGTTGGCATTTTCACGGTTCTATATTGGCTGCTTATTTTCTGTTTGTGTTTTTGCCAAAGTTTAAACCTGGAGGAAGTGGGGCTATCATGCTTCAACACAGAAACTTAATTGAATAAAAAGTTATTGTTCCTCACCAAATGTTTCCTTATTTTTCCTAATGGTTTTCAGTTCCTCAGTAGTCTTCCAGATTATGTTGTTGAAAGAAGGCAAACAGCTTGAGTCTGGACAGGTTGAGGGTTGCAAAAAGACCCCACCCCTGTTTTAGAACTTAGGGTTTGGGGGGGGTGTTGCATGGAAATTGGAATTTTTTTTTTATTAAATGAGGTCCACATTTTTAATTATGATTACAATTGCCTACATGGTATCTCTGGACAAGAATTGGCCCTCTTCACAATTGCTTCCAAACTTTACATCCTACTCAGATGATGAAACAAAGGATCTCTCTGTAGTGAACCTTTAAATAGGGGACCTGACAAAATAGAACCCCAGAAAGCACAGTTTTATATCTGGATGCTATAAATATCTACAGGGTTTTTTTTTTTGTCCAACATCTTGCTCCCAAGATAGAAGAGTTTTTAGAAATGCAGTGTGGTGTAGTGGTTTGTTGGACTATGACTTTGGAGATCAGGCTTTGAATCCCTGCTCAGACATGAAAACCCACTGGGTGACCTTGGGCATGTCACACACTCTCACCCTCAGAAAGACAATGGCAAACCTCCTCTGAACATACCTTGCCAAGAAAACCCTGTGATAGGGCCACCTTAGGGTCACCATAAGTCGGAAATGATTTGAAGGCACACAACAACAACAGCATTTCTTATCTGCTTCCAAGTTGACTCCGGTTTATGGCCAGCCTCTCCAAGAGCTTTCTTGGCTATATTTATTCAGAAGAGGTTTGCCATTGTCTTCCTCTTCAATCTGAAACTTTGACTTGCCCAAGATCACCCTGTAGGTTTCCATGACTGAGTGGGGATTCAAATTCTGATCTCCCAAAGCCCTAATCTAACAAAACAAACCACTACACCTTACTGGCACATTGAATACAGGTACACCTCAGTTAACTAAGTAGATGTTATCCTGGGCATTACTTGTTTAACAGAAACTTTGGTAGCAGAGACAGAAATAACATGGAAAGAATAAGAATAGGTTTCTACACCACAAAAAAGAGCACCTTGAATATGTTTCAGCAGACGTTTTATTCAGAACTAAAGATATGCACGTGTGAAATTAAAAACCCGGTCAGATAAGCATTGCATGAGTACACAAAAAGATTTAGAATATTCTAGAGAATACTTGAAGGCCTCTTCCAAAATGCATCCAGGGATGATGATTATTTTCTTTCACCAGCCTTCACTTTTCTAATAATTTCAATTTTTGTGGTCAAACTTACAGATCTGTTTGTTTTTAAAAACATGCTGGAGGTGGCTGGTGAGGCTTACCTGCTCTCTCCTTGTCTCTGTTTTGCTGTTCACATATGCTCAATAAGGGATTCTGGAGGCAGCTGCTATTTACCTTGCCTGTTCCAAGGAGGCACACATGGCTACAGTTGGATCAGCTAGTTCAAGCTTTATTGCATGGTTTGCCATCCAGCACCAAAAGTTCGTGTTTCTCTAGCCTTCCTTCACCAGCCTCCTAATGCTGATGTTGCTAAAAAAAATTCTAGCTAGACAGAGGATGAGGATGAAAAGCTGGACAGGCATATAAATATTTGGTAAAAAGAGGCTTCTTTCTCAGAGGGTTTGTTAACCAAGATACGCCTATATTATGATTTAATAGAGATTTAAGTATTAATACAAACATTGAGTACAAAGCATTAAAACAAAGTGCGGTCCATTTTTCATATAAATACATACAGTTTGCATCATTCGTTGAAAACAGCTCTTGTGAGTACATTATGTGGCAATATATCATGCACAGAATTGTGTTTGGATGGGCAGGTAGACCTTCTGTGGCTACAATGATATTAAAGTCAAATTTGTACAAAAAGGAGGTAAATCTGGGAAGAACCTTGCAGAAATGAGACGCTAATCTATGGTAGTAAAGTGTGGAGCAAATGTTAAAATGAACAGAACGTGATCTTCCGCATGCTTCTGGCAGTACAATCCTATACAGGTTTCCTTAGAAGTCCCATTGAGTTTGGCTGGGTTTGTTGTTATGTGTCTTCAAGTCATTTCAGACTTATGACTAGAGATGTAAAATTTCTGGAAATTCTGAAGCCATGGAAAAACTTGGGTTTTTTTCCAGAAAAAAACCCTGAACTTTTTGGAAAAATGGGGGGGGGGAATGCAACATTTAGCACTTTTTACAGACTGAAAGTCACTCTTGTTACCTTAGGAAAATAACAGATGGCTATGTACAATTTGATTTGGCATAAAAAATGATCACAATTGGTATATTAAAAACACTGTATTCAAACAATTATTTTCTTCAAACAATTATAAAGGAACGCCTTATCTTAAAGATTTTATTCATCATACTAAAATAAAACATTCCATAATCGATTTTCTTTCTTTTTAAAATGTTTTCAATTTTTTAGAAAATAATTTTTTAAAAGGCTTCAGGAAAAAAACGGGGGGGGCGGGTTTTTTCCCCGAGTTTTTCTGGGCCGTCACATCTCTTATTTATGACGACCCTATCACGGGAGTTTCTTTGCACGATTTGTCCAGAAGGGGGAATTGCTTTTGCCTCCCTCTGAGGCTGAGAGAGAGTGACTGGCCCAAGAATTTGAACCCTGGTCTCCAGAGCTCAAACCACAACACCCACAATGAGTGGAGTTAGAAGAGGTTCGAGCCCGTGGTGGCCGCTCCATATAACGCAACCGGAGTCTAAATAAATAAATAAATAAATAAAAGGGAACGATGATGGCTAGGTAAAAGCTACTGTGGGTCTGTTGGTGAGGCAGCCGTTTCGCAGCCGCCACAGGACCGTCGTTGGCCTCTGAGCACAGGAGGAGGAGGTTCGACGAAGAGGCCCCGGAGGCGGCTTCGCGCCTTTTCCCCACAGAG